>CM035418.1:184950247-186192747 GCA_020310875.1 Ceratopteris richardii | reverse complement strand
GAGTTTAGGAATTTAGAAGGAATTCTTCATTATGAACTCTCAAATTTGAATGAAAATATGGAAACAATAGCAAATCATGTAAAAGAAATTTCATCATTCAAAATGATTGGTCATGAAATTGCAAGTTTAAAGGAGAACATTGAAAGGTTAAACAATCAAATACACGAAAGTGCTACATGTGAATGCAAAGATAGATATCAAGTACGAGTTCAAAGTAGATCTATGTATTCTATTGACCAAAATCCTTTACCCGATCATAGAAAAGTTGATCCTAAGGCTTTATATCAAAGACCGAAGAGAACTGTAAGATGCTTCTGGTGTGACCAACTAGGTCATACTTATGGGAATTGTATGGCCTATGAGAAAGCATGTAGCCAACAATTGGTATTAGAAAGTGAACAAAAAATATGTGATTATCAATCGCATCTACCATTGAGATTAAACTTAGGTAGAGGAGGAATGATAGACTATTTTGACCAAGAAAAATTTAGTCCTAAAACCAAACTTCAAAAACAATGGAAACCTAAGATTCATAAGGAGAAAAGCAATGTATGTCAATTACATTCTATGAACACCAAGATTGTGCCTAAATGTGAATGTTTGGACAATGATCAAAACAATGATCAAAACCTTGTTAAACCTAAATCTATGAATAACATTGATGTTCAAATTAAATCTAAGGATCAAGATACATTGAAAAAGTTTAAGAAAGAAGAAGATGTAAAGATAAAAGATGATGAAAATGAACAATCAATTGATGGAAATATAGATATACAGGCGGTTAAAACAGAACCTAAAGTCATAGAAATTGACAATAAATGTGATCAAAATAAAAATGATGAAAGAATAGTACAAACATATGAAGACGAAAATCTTCAACTTCAATCAGAACATGACAAGAATATGGGAAAATGGGTACAAGAAGCCATATGGAAGATTGAAAATAATATCAAAAACTCATCTAAAGGTAAGAAAAAGGAGAAGAATTTAAGTGAATAGTTTTATTGTGATGGAATTGTTTATTGAAGATAAAACATTTCAAATTTTGATTTTTGCTTGCTGCATATATGCTGTTTTCCTAAAAATTGAGAAACATATACCTAAATTGTTTAGTTTTAATGTTTGAAAAGCTAATTACAAACTTATGATTAAGTTTACATTACGATTTGTTTAATCAAAAGAATTCTAAAATATGAAAACACAAAGTTTGTTTCAAATTAAACAAAAACATGTTTGTAATTATGCTTGCAAATGATTTTGATCAATATGCTTGTCATTTCCTAAACTTATGATAAATTTATGATTTTTTTTCTTTCACAAATAAGAAGAAATCTATTATGAAGAACGATTATGAAGAATATTATTATGATGAATATTTTGCACAAAATGATCTTTGTTTACAACAATTATGATGATATACTTTTAAAAGAAAGAAATATATATGATATAAATATGATCATGATAAATATGAAGAACATGAAAAAAATGTTACAATATGAGGATGATTTTATTGATATACGATATGATGAGTAAGAGGAACTTTTATAATCCAGATATTAATTTTTCATTGATATAAAAAAAATGATGCTCATTCATAAAGATACAAGTTAAAAAAAAACTTTGAACATTTTGATTTTTCCTAAATTTTATGAACTTTGTTTCATAGGTTGAAAAACCTATTTAAAAAAAATAAGAATGCATTATTTATGATAATTATAACCACTATGAATTTCTTATGATGAAATTTGTGACATGATGAAGATGAATCTGATAGAATATATGAATTTATATTTGCAAGATAAATGATAATGAAGATTACTTGTTTTGTAGTTTCTATTTTATAAGTGATTACAGGTTCTGAAGGTGCATTGATCAAAGCAATTGAAGATGTTATGCCAAAAGTTCTGATAAATTTAAAGAGAGCAGATTGAAGATGAAGCAGATTGAAGATAAAATTGATTTTAGGTCGTATTTTTCTTTGTCTTAAAATTTTGTTTTACGTATTTTATTTGCATTCATATAAAACTAATTGATAAAATCTGGAATGAAGAATATTAATTTATAAAGGACTCTATTTAACCATATTAGGAAAATAGACATAATTTATATTTCTACATTTATAGATTATGTGGGATTTGTTAAAAATAGAAGGATTTGTAGTTCATTTAGATAACGAAAGTAGTTGTATATGTGTAGGAGCATATTGTTGCATGATTCATGTCTGTGAAAACCTAGATCTTTCTTGTCCATGCAGCTAGATCCTTAGCTCGGATTAAGGGGTTAAGCCTTTCCCCTTTAAAACAAAAAAGTAGCGAAAAAAAAAAAAAAGAATATTGACATGGAAGTTATACCTTCTTCCACCCCAAAAAGGTATTTACATTTATTATCGATATGAAGTTTACATCATATTTATATGAAGAAACTAGTTGAGAAAAAACACATCTAGTGATTAAAATTGGGCATACAAGGCGGCTGTCTGTCCAAGTAGATTTAGTAGATTTCTTTGGCATGCTTGATTGCTCATATGTGAATGCATATATATGACGAAACCTGCATTTGAATGAATGAAAATGAATTTTGTTTTATACTAATCTTTACATAGTTTATAAATGGATAAAATGTAAACTAATGTTTGTTGACTGAAAAGGTTAATAGTTTACCTTTATACTTTAATATGTTTTCATTGCCAGATGTAATTGAAATAAACTTCATGTGCATGTTGAAAAGATTTGAAATTTGATAAGATTAAATATATTTAAAAAAGAATTGATGCTGTTCTATGATTTAATTTCAGGATAATCATTGAAAATGCTGCTTCCCTTAATCTGCAAGTTGGCCCATCGGGACGATGTGCAGGTTTGGTGGCGGTGGATGTCGGGAAGATTTGCATCTTCCAATTGATGACCCGAAAAATTAAAATATTTATTGGTGAATTCTAAAGCTCTTTTATATCACTGTTGATCAGTTGTGTTAATTGGATTAACTATTTTGAAAGTGTTTTCAGGTATGAAGGATGAAGCAGGACATATGTTCATGTTAGGGTTTACCCTAATTACTCATTTAATGAGAAATTCCTATTTTTACATTCAAGAATTATGGGTATTTATCCCTAGGATTTCATAAGTTCAAAGATTTTATGTTGCTAATGGTTAAGCCAAAGGGTTTAGATGATTTATAATGAGTTAATGGTAGGGTTTCAGAAGGATTTTAAAGGTCTAACCCAGGGGGTTTTATGGGTTTCCAATAGGTTTTCTAGGGTTTTACTATATTTAAAGGGATAAAATAGATGTTATTTAAAAAACATTAATATATAAATTACATATTTATGTATTAAAAATTAAACTATGTTATTAATAATTACTTTAATTATTTGTGTGCATTTAAAAACTAAGGTTCTAATTAATTAAAAGCTTAACCTAAGCTTAATTTAACGGATTTATTTAATCGAGAAATTTAGGGTAAATAGAATTAAAATGATTAATTAAATGGATAAATAACTAGTGGACTATATGAGTGCTAGGAAAAAGAATGGCTTATATAAGTTGTGTAACTAAAGAGATTTAAGAAGTGGTCTCAATAGAAGATGTACTTAAAGTGAAAAAAGTTGGTTAAGAGAAAGAGTGGAGAGAATTAGTGAAGATGAAAAGAGAGGAGAAGAAATTAAGTGTAATTAAAGTAGAAAAGTTAAACTGGAAAGTGTGGTGGAAGTAAGGAGATTAAAGTGTGGTTGTAGATTAAAAGTTAAAACTAAAAAGAGTGGTTTAGAAACGACTTGTGTATGTATTTAAATGAGTGTTGAGCTCAAGTTTCTCATAATGTTTCTTTGCAGGTACTTTCTCCTGCTCTTTACTTTCTTCTGTTTTTCCTTCTTTCTCATTAGACCCTCCTCGTGCTCGGGATATTAAGCCATCATGTACTGCTGTGCATGATGATCTTGATGTTGATTGTCCGGCTGGAAGCATGCCCATGCCTATTCCATGGCTTGGTCTGGGTCCCTGTAGCAGTATGTGTATGTGATGTGTGCATGTGTATGTGATGTATGTGTGAGTATGTGAAGTGTATGTGTGTGTGTGAAGTGTATATGTGTGTGTGATGTATGTGTGTGTATGTGAAGTGTATGTGTGTGTGTGAAGTGTATATGTGTGTGTGATGTATGTGTGTGTATGTGAAGTGTATGTGTGTGTGTGAAGTGTATATGTGTGTGTGATGTATGTGTGTGTATGTGAAGTGTATTGTGTGTGTGAAGTGTATATGTGTGTGTGATGTGTGTGTGTGTGTGACAGAGAGAGAGAGAGAGAGAGAGAGAGAGAGAGAGAGAGAGAGAGAGAGAGAGAGAGAGAGAGAGAGAGAGAGAGAGAGAGAGAGAGAGAGAGAGAGAGAGACTCTCCCTCCCCTCCTCTGTCAGCATGGCAGCGCGCAGATAGAGAAGGAGAGAGAGAGAGAGGAGAGAGAAGAAAAGAGAGAGAGAGAGAGAGAGAGAGAGAGAGAGAGAGAGAGAGAGAGAGAGAGAGAGAGAGAGAGAGAGAGAGAGAGAGAGAGAGAGAGAGAGAGAGAGAGAGAGAGAGAAGGAAAGAGAGAGAGAAAGAGAGAGAGAGAGAGGAGAGAGAAGGAAAGAGAGAGAGAGAGAGAGAGAGAGAGAGAGAGAGAGAGAGAGAGAGAGAGAGAGAGAGAGAGAGAGAGAGAGAGAGAGAGAGAGAGAGAGAGAGAGAGAGAGAGAGAGAGAGAGAGAGAGAGAGAGAGAAAGAGAGAGAGATCGGGACAGAGAAGGAGAGAGAGAGAGGAAAGAGAAGGAGAGAAAGAGAGAGAGGAGAGAGAAGAAAAGAGAGAGAGAGAGAGAGAGAGAGAGAGAGAGAGAGAGAGAGAGAGAGAGAGAGAGAGAGAGAGAGAGAGAGAGAGAGAGAGAGAGAGAGAGAGAGAGAGAGAGAGAGAGAGAGAGAGAGAGAGAGAGAGAGAGAGAGAGAGAGAGAGAGAGAGAGAGAGAGAGAGAGAGAGAGAGAGAGAGAGAAGAGAGAGAGAAGAGAGAGAGAGAGAGGAGAGAGAAGGAAAGAGAGAGAGAGAGAGAGAGAGAGAGAGAGAGAGAGAGAGAGAGAGAGAGAGAGAGAGAGAGAGAGAGAGAGAGAGAGAGAGAGAGAGAGAGAGAGAGAGAGAGAGAGAGAGAGAGAGAGAGAGAGAGAGAGAGAGAGAGAGAGAGAGAGAGAGAGAGAGAGAGAGAGAGAGAGAGAGAGAGAGAGAGAGAGAGAGAGAGAGAGAAAGAGAGAGAGATCGGGACAGAGAAGGAGAGAGAGAGAGGAAAGAGAAGGAGAGAAAGAGAGAGAGAGAGAGAGAGAGAGAGAGAGAGAGAGAGAGAGAGAGAGAGAGAGAGAGAGAGAGAGAGAGAGAGAGAGAGAGAGAGAGAGAGAGAGAGAGAGAGAGAGAGAGAGAGAGAGAGAGAGAGAGAGAGAGAGAGAGAGAGAGAGAGAGAGAGAGAGAGAGAGAGAGAGAGCTCTCCCTCCCCTCCTCTGTCTGAGCGCGGCAGCGTGCAGACAGAGAAGGAGAGAGAGAGAGAGAGAAAGAGAGAGAGAGAGAGAGAGAGAGAGAGAGAGAGAGAGAGAGAGAGAGAGAGAGAGAGAGAGAGAGAGAGAGAGAGAGAGAGAGAGAGAGAGAGAGAGAGAGAGAGAGAGAGAGAGAGAGAGACTCTCCCTCCCCTCCTTTGTCAGCGCGGCAGCGCGCAGATAGAGAAGGAGAGAGAGAGAGGAGAGAGAAGGAAAGAGAGAGAGAGAGAGAGAGAGAGAGAGAGAGAGAGAGAGAGAGAGAGAGAGAGAGAGAGAGAGAGAGAGAGAGAGAGAGAGAGAGAGAGAGAGAGAGAGAGAGAGAGAGAGAGAGAGAGAGAGAGAGAGAGAGAGAGAGAGAAAGAGAGAGAGATCGGGACAGAGAAGGAGAGAGAGAGAGAGGAAAGAGAAGGAGAGAAAGAGAGAGAGAGAGCGAGAGAGAGAGAGAGAGAGAGAGAGAGAGAGAGAGAGAGAGAGAGAGAGAGAGAGAGAGAGAGAGAGAGAGAGAGAGAGAGAGAGAGAGAGAGTTAAATTGTTAAGTTAATTTAGTTATCTTATTGCATAAATCATTTTTTTTAGGTATTTAATGTGTTAATTATTATGGAGTAATACTTAGAGAATATGAAAACATTAATTGGCTTAGCTAGTTACTTATGAATGCATGAGTTAGAAGTATATATGAGATATACCTACATTTATTATAATTATTTAGTGAGTTTGTATTCATAATAGAGCTCATGGATGTGTTTGTATGCATACATCTAAGTGCTAATATGCATATGATTTTGTATTAAAAGTATGTTTTCAAAAGTGCAAGTGTGTATGTGCATATTCATGTGAGGTAATGAATGTGTGTATGCATGTTAGTTCATATTAATTCTACATTTGCATGATTATATGTATTCCAAAAGGAGTGATGTATATGTATTTAGAAGTGTGTGTAATGTAAGCATGCATGTGTGCTAGTATGTGAGTGTATTAGCATATATTAGTATATTTGTAAGCATGCATGTAAAGTTCATTAGTATGCATGAGGAATGTATGCATTAGAGTGCATGTGAATGCTTTAATGTATGCATGAACATATGCATGTGTATGGAAATATTGTGTGAATTATATTTTATGTTTCTTATTAATTTTTTGTAATATTACTAATATAATAATGTTTCTTTGCAGAAACATTGATGAGTTCAAGCTATTGAAGTGAAGTAAAGAGAAGCAGCAAGATTGAAGATTCATTTAAATCTTATTTTCCAATTAGTCAGCTATCCAATTGATTAGACATTCATCCCTTTATTTAGACCTTCCATTTGTATTAGAATTATTAATTTGAACCATTAGCTTATCAATTAATTTATTCAAGCAGTTTTGCAACAATATTGTTTCCCATTACTTTCTTTGATGTCTTCTAAATTAGTTCACGAGTATGAGCATAGTACTATTGAAAATATAGAAAATGTTCCGCCAACTCTAGACAGACCAGAAACCTCTAGCTTACCTGATAGTTTAGTAGAAGAAACCATGATGGAACGCGTAACAGAAGAGTCACTAGTTTTAATCTCATATCAGGAAGCTGTTGCTAGGTACGAGGCTGGCCGTCCTTACGGTCCATAGCTATTTAAACTATTTAAAGACCTTAGTTTCAGTCATAGAATTAGGTAATTTAAATTGTTTTGTCATTAGAACCTTTATTTTCATAAGCTTGAGTTTGCTACAGACACCCCGCGTGTGCCGAACGATTTAGGCGGATGACTTGATCCACCATCTGAGCATCTCTCACGATCCGACACCGTGCAGAGTCTATCGTACCTACGCAAGCTGCTGGAGATGGTGGTACAGCTAGTTCCTGCAACAAAAGCTCAAAGAACACACAAAAACAGATCGCGTGCAAGCTCTCTCTCGCTCTCTCTCACAATGAAATGAGGGAAATGAGGTGGGGAGTGGAATATGACCAAAAAACTGAAATTTTTGTGGAGATGGAGATGGAGGTGGGAGATGGTGGGGATGATGATGGTGATGATGGTGATGCAAAAGTAAGAAAAAATGAAGAAAAATAAAGAAAAATAAAGAAAAGAAAGGATATTACCTATAACTCCAATGTCTCAACTCAACATCTTACCATCACACGCTCGTCCTCGAAGCTCTCTCCCCGGCAACGGCGCCAAAATTTGGTGTCACTCTAGCACAATGGTAAGTACCAACGTGAGAAGATTCACCTCATAATTGTCAATCCGTGGAGACGTGAGGACTAGTATGAAGACTATGAGCAAGTGAAGGCAGAAGTGTGTGAGTGAGAATCACACAAGCATGCACACACATACACACACATGCGCATACAAGGCAAGAACAAGGAGAGGAACAATGGAGTTCTTTTCATTAGTCAAAAAGTCTCTTACATAAGCTCAATTCACAAACAATCTAGCCCCAAAAATGAGCTCTCTAGCTCTTTTTATAGTTTTCTCACTAGCTTTGGCCTTGTCCAGACCTAGTGTCCGGTCTAGGTAAAAATTAGGTTCTAGAGCCTATTTGAGGGCTCAAACGGAGTCTAAAAATTATGAAAATTGGTATGTAGCTAATTCTAATACTCCTCAAGCTTGATGACTCCTCCGCTTGAACAAAATGGAGTCTATTCTACCAAAAACGGAATTTACAATGTTTGTGTAGTGATTAAAATCACTTGAGTTGTGAATGATCCATGGAAAAAATGATTAGGCCTTGTTGCCATATTGTGCATGACTACTCTATTGTACCTGTATGCTCTTCATATCACATGTATGCCAACAATATATATGTATGTATATGTGTTTTATAGGTGTATATGTATGTATATATACGTATGCATATATGTATATGTATATGTGTGTACATGTGTATGTATGTATGTGTATATATGTATGAATGTGTATGTATGTATGCATGTGTAGCTGTGTATATTTGATTTCCTTTTTAATTGTTTTTTGTATATTGTGGTTTGCAGATTTTCACATCTAGACCATTGAATCGTCTAGCGGTTTCCCATTTTATAGTCAATCTATTACCTGTCTTGCTAAACCGTTTACAAATATTAAGTATCACTTACCTATGAAGGTATTAAGTCATATGTAAATTGGGAGGATCAAATTTATTGCGAATATTTTGAAAGATACATTAATAGTTTTAAAAGATGGGTGGACGAAAAGTGTCCATTCAATGCAAGTTCTTGTTCTTACCTTATCTAAAGTAATAATAAAAACCTGCATTGAATGGACACTTTTTGTCCGCCCATCCTTTAAAATTATTTTTCCATCCTTCAAAATCTTCGATATAAATTTGCTCCTCCCATTTTACATATGACTTAATACCTGCATAGCTAACTGATACTTAATATTTGTATTCAAAAGCGTTAGCAGCACAGGTATTAGGTCGACTAAAATAGGAGAAACATATGTGTCAAGAAGATTCTAAAGGTTGGATGGACAATTCTAAAGCTAGATGAACAAAACATCTTATTTTGATACACGTATGTATAATTTGACCTTACACTCATAACATGTGTATGTGTGTATATGTGTGTGTATGTTTATATGTGTGTATAAATTCATGTATATTATGTGTATGTTTATATATATATATATATATATATATATATATATATATATATATATATATATATATATATATATATATATATATATATCAAACAGATACATTACTCCATCCAAGACGATTTTGAAGATTGAGAATAAGTAAGATCGCACTTAGTCGTGTCAAATGACTTCCTTCATATACATGCTTTAGACATTCCTCTCGAAGGTATTTCTCATTTTTAGAAGTATCAATGCTCTCACTGTCATTTTGATACCAATCCTCAATAAAATCTGCCATGCCATCATCTTCATCATTGTCGCACAAATCTTGTACTTTATCTTCTTTTGAATATAGATCTTTCAACCTTGCATATTCCTCAAGATCACTTTTGTGTAGCCTCCTCATAGAAGCTTCTGATAAATAAGGTCTTACTGGCAATTATGAATGGTGTGAAGGAATATCATCAACATCATACGTTGGAATCTACACATATAAATAAAAATTATTAGTATTCCATAAATGAATAAAAAGTAAACTTTAAACATAAAATTAAATATATAAGTTATTAAATATGGATAGAAAATTTTTATTCTCTCTAGCTAAAAGGTGCTCTTGGAGGTCTATGCCATCCATAATTCACTAATAGTTCATCACCAACATGTAATTTATATTAACATTATGAGAAAAATCATCATCATCATCATCAAGCAAGTATTCCTATATATCAACAATAATTTGATTTTGTATATGATTTTTAAATAAATAAATGACATTAATTTATATAAAAAATACATACCCAAGCATTATCACGTTGACCAAGTGATGGTGCACGCTCAAAAGTACCATAGTCTGCCTCATGTTCAATACATTCTGATCGTGGTCTTCGATACGTGCCATAACAAGAGTTACACCAACATATAATATGCTCTTGATAGTAAAATTCATCATAATTCCTATCGAAGGACACATGTGAAGTCGTTGCATGGGTAGGAGGTGGTGGAGTACCCTCTGATTGATCAGAATCTGATTATAATAAGAAACCAAAAAATATATAAGTTATGTATCCATCAATTATATTTAAAATTAAATGTTTGATATACTTACATTATATAGTCATTGCACGATGAGGAGACAGTGGTGGAGTTCCATCTGATTGATCATAATCTACAAATTTGATATTAATAATCTGATTATTTACATACATAAACATTCACATATACATATTTACACATACACACATATTCACATATACACATTTACACATACACACATATTCACATATACACATTTACACATACACACATATTCACATATACACAAAGACACATTATTGTGGGATAAATGCATGTATTTTGTATGAATGAGTGTATATGCATGCATGTGTGTGTACGTATATATGTGGATATGTATATGTGTGTTTATGTTATATGTATGTATATGTGTATATGTATGCATATATGTATGTGTATATGTTTGCATGTATATGTGTATGTGGGTATGTGTATGTGTATGTGTGTGTATGTATTCTGATTTTTTTTTTTGAGATTAAATTAACAGGAGATATTGTATGGTTGAAAAAAATAAGAGGTGACCTAGCATACCACCTGAGACGTGGTAGTTTTTTCGTAGACAGCTATGTCTTCAGGAGTCATTTCCTTAGCAGAAGGTATACAAATTAATAGTTTATACTTATAATTTTCATATATTTTAGTAATTTTTTACATTTAATTTATGTATTTCTTTTTTCTTAAATAAACAGGCTGCTGCAAAGAAGAGAGTTGAGTCGGGCCACACATCGCACCTAGGCCAAATGGGCCATCATGGTTTTGTAGCTACATTTGTAAGTATATGTGTTATTGTGAGTATATTTTTATTTTAGTTAAAATGCAAGAAACTAATCTTTTTTTATTTGTTTCAATGCGGCGAAAGGATTATGGCCGATATCCTACAAAACATGAGATCGAGTATGCTACACATTTTGGATATCGGCGTTTGAGCGAGTCTATGCTAGATCATCCAGATGCCTTTGTGAGTATTATTAAATTTTATATAATTATTTTATTTTTAAGAATGGTTTAATTGTTTTACTTATTTATCTTTTTTATATGTAATACAAGAGTATTATGGAGAGGAAGATATGGATGAGGTGGAGAGACAGACACAGGAGGGACGATCTCGATCGTCACAAGGTGATCATGATGATGAGGATGATCAGGATGATCATGATGCTGCTGCTGATGATGATGATCATGATGATGATGATTAGGATTCTTGATTATGACATTGGATTATATGTATTTACATTGATATATATATATATATATATATATATATATATATATATATATATATATATATATATATATATATATATATATATATATATATATATATATACATATATATATATATACATATATATATATATATACATATATATATATACATATATATATATATATATATACACACACACACATATATATATATATATATATATATATATATATATATATATATATATATATATATATATATATATATATATATATATATATATAATCTATATATTTTTAATATTTTTCATTCAGTTATGTTTTGAATTGTGTGTATGGTATTAAGTAATGAAAAATTTTGTTCCATTGATTGTTATTATTGTTTATATTAAGCATGTGTTTTAGTACTTTAATTATATAATTCATTCATATGTGTGTACGTAAGTGTATATATATGTGTGTGTATATGTATGTATGTGTATGTGCATGTGTATGTGTGTGTATATGTATGTATGTGCATGTGTAAGTGTATATGTGTGTATATGAGTATGTGCATGTGCATGTGTATGTGTGTGTATATGTATGTGCATGTATATGTGTGACTCTATGTGTATATGTGTGTATGTGCATGTATATGTGTATATGTATGTATGTCCATGTGTGTGTGCATGTGTATATGTGTGTGTACGTATGTGCATATATATGTGTATGTGTGTGTATTATACATATGTGCATATGTATATGTATGTGCATAAACATATACAAATGTATGTATATGCATGTGTATATGTATGAAACATGCATGTGTGTGTGTGGATGCATTTCCATTTGCATCCATGTGCATGCATGTGAATGTGCATGCATGTGGATGTGCATATACATGTATATAAGTATATGTTAATGTGTGTATGTGTATATATATATGCAATAATGCATGCATGTAAGTCTTTTTATGTGGTTGTAGAAATGTTTGTGCATATGCATGTGTATGTGTGTGTATGTGTAAGTGCATGTGCACATGTATCTATGTGTATATATGTGTGTGTATGTGCATGTGTATATGTGTGAACGTGCATCTTCATCATGTATAAGTGTATATGTGCATATCAATAAGTGTGAGTATGCTATCTAATGAAAATAACACAATTCAAATGATATACAAAGAATAGAAATTGTACTTACAATAGTTAGCCATACTTTTTGCTTGGTTAGCTTCTTGAATAACTTGCAATAAAGAGAGAGAGGAGAGAGAGAGAGAGAATTCAAAGAGAGAAACACGTAGAAAGAGAGAAACAGAGACAGAGAGAGACAATAAGATAGAGCTTAGGCAAAACAACAATTCTGCATATACTTGTTTCAGCTCGTAAGCGCAGCGCAATTGCGAACATTGGAGAGCTCTTTGATCAGATGCGTGAAAATGCCGATCGAAGAGCCTCCAACATTTTAATTTTTTTCTGTCAACAGACTGTCATGTAAGCGATGGTAACGCGTCATAAACACCACCGGAATTGGTGTCGCATAAGCGATATTTTTTAGCGTCGGTTATGCAACGCAAAAAGCATCGCTTATGCAACGCAAAAAGCGTCGCTTATGCAACGCAAAAAGCACCGCTTATGCAACGCAAAAAGCGTCGCTTATGCGACACTTTTTTAAATTGTCGCATTAGTGACACTCTATGCTAGCTTCGCATACCCCATCATGCCACACGTCAAAAAAACATCGTTTGGCTCGTCGTTTAATCGATGGTCCACGCTTGACTCTCCTTGCAACGCATTTTGCAATTTTATAGCAACGAAATTGTGTCGCCTTAACCATCGCTATGCGCCCGTATTCCTTGTAGTGTCAACAAGTAACAATTCTAGTTCATGGCTTTAGGAGATCTTAGGATAACTTGTACTATTCACTAAAATTTCTACAAGAAAGCCACACAGACAGCATGGCTAGATCAAAGTGCTCTTAAAATACCCACCAAGAGCAAAATCCCATCGGGCACAATAGTAGTGATGACAATTTTTTTGAAAAGCAAAGATTTTGGCGTCGATATTCTTTGGTGCTTTTTTCGAAGAATGCCAAAGAATAGCGATTGTTGCTTTTTTTTTTGCTCATCGTGACGAGTATCAAAAGCTATAAAAGAAGGGCCAAGATCATAATGTGATTATCTTCTCAAGCATCACTCAAGCTTCCACAAGCTCTAGCATTAGAGGTGTTTGGTGATCTTGGAGGTGATCAACTAGAGGAGGAGTTCCCATACTCTTGGAGGAGTTGTGATCTACATTTGGAGACATCTATGGGAGTTTATGTCAGCCAACATACTGTGAGTAACAAGTATAGATATGTCCTCACTTGTTCATTCACTAGTTTTTGATTTAAGGGATAATCAAAATTTGGGTTTCTTGTAAAGTTTTAAATTATTCATAGTATCCATATTCTCACACACACTCTTCATGCCTCTTAGGCACACAATTTCTTTTATCTAGTTTCTATTTCTACCTAGATTCATATATTCTCAGTTTGTATCATATTTACACATTGTAATTTGACATTGGAATATAAGATAGTGTAGGTGAGCATCATAGCTTACCTTTACACTTTGAAAGATCTAGTCTATACTCTCTCTATCTCTCAATCATAATCTTTTTGAGTTTTAAGGTGTGTATGTTAAGGTTCATGTGTTGGAAGATCCTATAAACAAGTGATTAATATTGTTATTGTGGCCCACCCCACTTCCAACAACTATAATACATCATTAAGAGAAGTTGTAGACCCTTGAGCCATTTCCCTAATAGAGAGATCAGTGTTCTCTCTTCTCTAGCAAGAGAGATAGAGAGAAGTTATTTTTAGGATACACATCACATAACTAGGATGCTCCTTGTTTAGAATAACATTTTAGAGATGTTTGCGACTCCAATTGAAGGAGAAGGTTGCACTTAGAGTGTGAGATGCCTAAGGACCTACGTTATCAGTTGCAAGCTTCAACTCAATCCGGAGGCAGAGGAGCAGTACAATAGCAAGTGTAGTTCCAATGTACAAAGTTCCCTTAGGATGAGACCTTGTTGAGATGCAAGGGCAAAAGGGAAGAAAACCTTGCCCTACTATATTTGAGCCTTGTGTGATGTAACTATGTGTCAAGACTAAAGATGAGAGGTGACTCAAACACCAAATCTTTGTCGCACCACTTCACATTAGCAAATCATGGTAGAAGATCCCTATTCTCTACCATGATCTCCTCTTATGAAGAGACCTGCTGCCCCATATGCTCTTCTCCCAAAAAAGCATACGGGCACAAGTGTTTTGAGGATCAAAGTTCTCAGACACATCCACAGAGAGAGAGAGAGTCATTTGCGGGGTTTATGACACTCTAAACACAAAGAAGCAAAGGAGTCAAGTTCAATGCCTTCCAATGCTCCTCTAAATCACCAAATTTGTGCGAATCTGAGACTGCAATCGGAGGAGTGTCGATGACACCCTAGATGAAGCGACGACCTGCTTTGATACCAATTGTTGGAGTTAGACGTCTGCGGAAGCACGTGAACAGCACAATGAAGAAGAAGAAGCTTGGAGCACAACACACAAGACTGAATGTATTACTAGAGAATGTACAAAGATAAGTAGCCCATTAGGGCAATAGGCGTATATACAAGCCGGGGGGAAAAAAACCTCCTAAAGAGGGGAAAAAGTGCCCCGGCGGTCTTAGAGTGTTCATACACATCACTACCTAAATTTATCAACACTACGCATAGGTCTCATTTTTCAAGTGAAGATCTCTTTACCTCAATAGAGACCAATGCTTAATCACTTCTAGCTCATCATAAGAATGGATATTTGATAGTGGTACGACCTCCCACATGTGCAAGGAATGTGAGTCGTTTCAAGATCTAGAAGATCACAAAGGCAAAGTACAAATTATGAATCAGAAAGGAGAATGCCAAGCCTTATCAAATGTAACTTCTGTACCAAAGCTTTGCATGAATCTCATCTCCATCGAAGAAAGTGTCGATCATCACAAACAAGTTCTCTTTGACAACACATTAACAAAAGTGATTGATCTTGACACTAAGGACATCCTAGCATAACACATTGAGGATAAAGGATTGCACAAAATTTCCTTCTTTCTTCCTAAGAAATCAATTTCCATATTTTGGCACTAAATATATGTCCATAGACCCTATTTAATTAAGATCTCAACATCTCCATTGGCTTAGGGGTTTCTGCAAGAGAACAATAAATTACGACCACCACATGCTAGAGAGATGACTAATGCAAGAGAACAACAAATTACGACCACCACATGCTAGAGAGATGACTCTCCTCCCAACCAAATGCCTCTATATATAGCTCTCTCCAGGGGAATGCCTTCTTGGGCAGGTGGATACTAGCCAACCATGTGTCAGCCATGTAACTGCATGTGTGCCAAGTGTCCTAGTTAACCAGAGTTAACTCAAGTGGATGCTTCTAGAAGGCTCTAGAGTTCTTTGGGCAAAACACTCTCCCCATGTATCCCATGGGGATTGAACCCAAGACCTCCTCCTTCACATCCTTGAGACTTAACCACTAAGCTAAGTGGATCAGTTGTTCACAAGAGCACAAGACCTCTTAGTAAGTCAAACTCGAGATCTTTGGTCATACACATGGATCACCAAACGATGTCCAATTTTAGATCTGTCTGAACCTTCCAGACCCTTGGATCATAGAATTACTTTATTACATTCTTCTCCCCTTGGAAAATATTTTAGTCCTCGAAAATAGAGCTATATATCTACTGTAGGCAACCCCCGAACCTCATATTCTAAAACTGGAAGAACATGGTCATGTTCTAGAACTAGAAGAACATGTCTCATCTCTGTGGTGGCATCCCTACCCAAATGATTCAAAACACTGTCTCATTTTGCACTTTGATGAACTGAACAAATTATAAACTAGTGAAAGAATAATAAGGGTTGATCTAAAAACATCCCTGGCCAATTCACAGTTTCTCGATGTGCGATCTAGGCTCAAACATGTGAACTAGATGGATTCAACTTACTAGTCCATTTTTGGGCATGACTGGTGCATGGACTTAGTAATGAAGGTGGGATTCTTATCCCTCGCAAGACTTTGAGAACTCTTGATTCACTTGAATTTGATTTGGAGCACTTAAAGT
This sequence comes from Ceratopteris richardii, assembly GCA_020310875.1. Lineage (NCBI taxonomy): Eukaryota > Viridiplantae > Streptophyta > Polypodiopsida > Polypodiales > Pteridaceae > Ceratopteris > Ceratopteris richardii. The sequence goes on along the minus strand of CM035418.1, from coordinate 186,176,236 downwards.
TTGGTTGTCTCAAACATCTAACTTGGATGTTTGTTCAAGTCTACTCCCAACCAAATGCCTCTATATATAGCTCTCTCCAAGGGACTGCCTTCTTGGGCAGGTGGATACTAGCCAGCCATGTGTCGGCCATGTAATTGCATGCGCACCAAGTGTCCCAGTTAACCAGAGTTAACTCAAGTGGATGCTTCTAGAAGACTCTAGAATTCTTTGGGCAAAACACTCTCCCCATGTATCCGATGGGGATTGAACCCAAGACCTCCTCCTTCACATCCTTGAGACTTAACCACTAAGCTAAGTGGATCACGTGTTCACAAGAGCACAAGACCTCCTAGTAAGTTAAACTCGAGATCTTTGGTCATACACACGAATGACCAAACGGTGTCCGATTTCATATCTGTTTGAACTGTCCAGACCCTTGGATCATACACTTACTTTATTACATTTTTGCAAAATTAGACAAGTGTAAGATGTATGTTAACCTTGCACTCAAGGAAAGCAACACATGGCTCCTATTTCCAAAGAGGCTTCCCCTCAAACAAGGAATCCTTTAGCCCTAGTCCACATGGACCTTTGTAGACCAATGAATACCCCATCACTTAGTGGATCATTCTACTTCTTTCTTTTAGTAGATGATAATACATATGGGTTTATTTTCTCAAGTCTAAGACAGACACATTTTCTAAGTTCAGAGAGTGGGTCTATCAAGTTGAGAATGAAGCATCCAGCTCAGTAAAGACCATTAGATCTAATGAAGGTGGGGAATTCATTAACCATTACTTTGGAAACTTCTTGAAATAGAAATGCATCAAGAGGCAAATCACTCAACCTCACATTCCATTCCAAAATGGAGTGATAGAAACAAAGATCCATAGCATCATGGAAATGGCACACACTATGCTTCACAAAAAAGCCTTACCATTAAGGTTTTGGGCCAAAGTTTTAGATACTGCAATTCACATCATAAATAGGGTCAAGTTAGCAAAACGTAGGTTCAAGTAGTACATGAAAGATGCCCTATCCCAAAGATACCTACTTAGGCTAAACAAGTTTCCTTGTTCTTAGATGGTCTATTGACCAGAAAGCTAAGGTAATATGTCTACTTGAAGGATTCATGCACGTTAGAGCAATGCTTAATAATGTCTACCGATATTGAGAAAGACTTGGGTGAAGAACTCAAAATTTCTAAACTCTACAAGGACTCAGAATGTTCCACAAGTATTACATCCAAACACACAACATCAAGAGATGAATTGACATAACAAGTAGCCTAGAAGTTAGGAGTTTAGAATAGATAAGCTCAATGGTCACTATGAAGCCTTGTTATACCTGTGGAGGTGATCACATGGCCAATGTATGTCCAATGCAAGCTCAAACTAAGGGAACTTAAATGCCCACTATTGAATGATAGAGAGAAAATACATGAATGGTGTGGCTCAGGATTGCCCCTACAACAAGTAGGAAGTTAGGCAAAACTACCAACAATCATACCAGCAGCCAGATAGGTATCAAAATTAGTACTAGTAGTAGCCTTACTATAGGCCCAAATAAAATTTCCAACCACAGTATCATGCACATCCTAGACCACAACCTGTGCTAGAAAATCAATTACCACCTCCTGCTAATGTAATATCCATCAAGTATGTGGCACATAAGGTAACCTAAATAGGGAATTAGTGCCAAAATCTCCATTAATCTTAAAAATGATCTCAATACTCAAAGTTTTGATTTAACACATGGAGATAGCCCATCGGCATATAACATCGAATCACTATAGCATAATGAGGCATATCAATATGATGCACCATTCATGGAACCTAGTTGGTAGTCATACTGCACTCAGGTAATGTACATGAATCCCAAACCCAGACCTCAATTAGGAAAATATAGGCCTCAAGGATCTAGAGGACCATGTTATAGATGTCAAGGAGATCACTTTATTCCTAAGTGTCCACTTTCCCCATCAGGACAACCTCAATCTACAGTGATTCAAGGTTTTTGTCCTAATTGTGAAAAGGAACATCCTCTTAGAGATTGTCCTAAGAATCCATCCAACACTCAAAAAATTACCCCAATCAATGTAATTGGCTTAGTGATAGAATCCAATGGAAGTGTGGCTAATGTTGCCCCTATGCAAGTAGTCACTAGAGCACAAGCTTTACAAAAGACATAGGACATAGAACATGAAAAGAAGTCCATAATAAGTGAATCACAAGGTTCTAACAAGAAGAGAACTAGAACTTGGAAAGATAGCCGTGAAAGGATGAAAAGACAATGGGCTAGGAAACTGAGCAAGATAGAAGAAAGCCTTAGAGAAACAAAAACAAAAATAGCAAAACTCTCATCTCAAAACCCCTCACAGACACACCCATCATTCAACACGCCACTTCACACCCCACCATCCATCCCACTTCAACCCCAAATAAGACTGGTCTTGGTGGATCCCACTCTAGAAGACTTGGACATGATGTTCAAAGCTTACCAAGCTTGACTTCAAGAAGGGCCAAATGTAGCTGAGTTGGATAAATTCTATCTCCAAGCCAACTTAGAGATTGAAAGGACAAATCTATGTGCAAAGATGGTAGAATTAGCTAAGACTATGTTTGAGGCAAGCTAACGTTTTAATCAGATAGACTTAGTGAAACCAGAGTTATACTTTAGAGAACTATTCGAGAAGTTAGAGCAATTGGTGGTTAAACCTTAGACTTTAGAAATACAAGAGGCTTAAGATAGTGGAAATGAGATAAAAATCTTACATCCACTAGAAGCTTATGATCCTAACTCCACGGATGATGGAATCCCTTCCTCTATAAATAATCACTCTCAAGAGTTCTTATGAGAATTACATAAGAAGAACGGCCCAAGGAGAGAGAGGATCCACCTCCAATTCAAGAAGTAGATTATCTTCATGATCAGTTTCCTCAAGAAATTCCCTCTACCTATGAAGAGCAAGAAGAGGTGCAATCAAGCAAACGATTAGACTTCAAATCTAATTCCTTACTTGAATTTCCTCCTTTCACAAGCCCTTGGGAATCAAAGTCTATTCAAATGAAAGCTCCAATTATAGTAATTAGAAATGAAGAATCCATTATACCTAAGAACATGGAGGTACTTAAGAACACTAAATTTTAGTATCATCTCACTTTACAAGAACTACTTAAGGTCAAACCAAAGTCCTGGAAGCATAAATCAAACAAATCACTAGAAGTTGTTATTCCCATTCTCAGGTAGGATCACTATTAAGGAAAGTATTGGAAATGCCCATAGACAAGATAGGAGACATTAGCGAAGGAGAAGAAGGAAATACATATCTCCCTATCACATATCAAGGATACATGACAAAGGCAATCCTAGACTCAAGAGCAAGAGTTGCCATTGCCACCACTTCCTTATGGAAACGTTGGGAAAAACCAATTGCATGACCTACGAGAATGAAGCTTCAAATGGAAGATTAACACATAGAGAAGCCTCTAGGATTTTTAGAAGGAATCACTCTCACCACTTGTGTAGAGTTTTAGCATACCTTTCCTATTTATGAATTTAGAAAGAATCATATCTATGAGATGAGTTTGGGTAGACCTTTCATGGGACAATTTCAAATAGTATAGGATTGGGGAACCAATTCCTTGTACTTACAAGATTTAGGGGTAACTACCAAAGTCAACCTCAAGGAATACACACATAGAGATGTACCACCCCTGTAGTGGAACATGTTAACCTTACTGTTTTGGTTAAGGAGAGATAAAGGTTAGGCATGGTTCTTGGGCACGATAACTTAGGATAACCCTAAGTCTCTTAATTTCTCCTCATCGGGGTGATTCTGTAACTGGCAATCATCAAGCAGATAGGCAATCTAGATCATCACTAAAAATTAACCACTATAATCATAGAATGCTTAATCCCATCTTTAGCACACACAAACAACACTCGAATGATACTGAACACATTAGCCTCACTGACTAACATAGATCAAGTTATATCGATGGTACTTTGTCACCGCACAATAGGTAAGTTCAATCTGCACACTTATAATACTTCTTACCAAAATAATAGACAAGGCTTCTATGCAATTATACAACTTCATTACCAAACACAAAAAGATTACTTGTGCAATTACTTTACCGATGAGAACTTCAGACTTCACCAATATACCAACATAATCAAACATCGATAGAATAGCAATAACAATAGGATGACAAATATCTACCCAATACACCACTAGAAAGACATTTCACTAGTGCAAAGCCCATATCCTTTCTCGCACTAGTAGCCTTCATACACTTTGTATTAAATCACTTGAAAAGTTGCATGTTGTATGCTCTTGTTTTTTCGGTGAGGATTGTTCACCAAAATTACAAAAGGAACATAAATTTATCTTTTTACAGAAACAATTCTAGCAATTTCAATAGCTTAACACTTGCCATGCACAATGAACTTGAACCCAAAATAGGGACCTTAGGCTGTAGGTCCATCTTCATCCTCCGATTCATCATTTGATAGTCTATGCATTGCTTCCGTCAATGAGTCCTTAGCTTCTTGAAAGTTTGCCTCAATCTTCCAAAAAAATTTCTTCAATAGCTATGACATGATGATCCAAGAGAATGGCTTCTGGGGACTGCTGGAGGTGGGTGTGGATATCAAATTCTTCTTGTAGATAAAAGTCCTATTTCATAACATGTTTTTGCTTTTTTCTTTCAGTGTGGGCCTTTTGAATTGTTGCATCTTTGGCTACTTTAGTATGCTCCAGGCTAGTCTATAGGCAAGTGATTTTAGCATTATTACTAGTGCCTTTGATAGTAAGACATGTGACTTTGGTTGATAGGTTAGCATTAGTCTCTTGCAAGACTGCTACAATCTCATGAATTAACTCCTTCTCTTGTTGAGATTGTTGGAACTAAAATTGGACTTCATGTAATGTTGCCACTACACCATAGTCTGATGATCTAAGTCTACAATCATCTTGGGGTGTTTTTCATTCGCCTCCTACAAGTTGGTGGCTTGTTTGAGTGCTTGGTCTCATTCTTGCACTACTTCTTCATAAAATCCCTTGAAATATTGTGCCTGTTTTATCTCTCGATGGTACAAATTGTCTAAGTTATCACTGGAATCTCGGTTTCCTTTAAGTTCAGTGCGGAACACTCAAAGTTGGTGCTACAACAAAACATTCTTGTGTCGGAAATTTTCACAAGCCTAGTGGTAAGCATCCATATCATGTCAGATGGATGCCATGATCAACAACAAATCTATTGGCATTATCAACACCAAATCTACTAGCAATCCATATCTTGTAAATACGTTCTTGAATAGAAACTTTGCCATAGTTTGATCTTCATTCTTTCTAGTGGCCATGATCAAAACCAAATCTATTGGCAATCCATGATCAACACCAAATATATTGGCAATCCATATCTTGTAAATATGTTCTTGAATAGAAACTTTGCCATAGTTTGAGCATCATTCTTTCTAGTGGCCTTCACGTCCACCCATTTAGTGTGATAATCTGCAACAACAATAATATATTCAACATGTGAACTATTGTATGGGGGGGGTTAATAGGACCTACAAAATCTATGCCCCACTTGGAGAATGCACGTCCTCCATCATGGGCCTCATTGACATCTCATCCTTATGTATCGGATACTCAGTTGGCTGACATATATCACATCTCTTCACGTAGGTATGAGCATCCATGTGAAGGGTTGTCCACCAAAGTCCTGCAGATAGTATTGCTTTGATCACTCTATCCGGTCCAAATTGTCCACCTACTACACCTTGGTGTGCAATTTCTAAGATTTTAAAATATTCATTTTCATGAACATACAGTCTAACATATCCATCTCAAAATAGGCACGATAATTTTGGCCTAGTTAGGCATGATCTCCAACTTATTTGCAAGAAAATAATGTATAAACTTCGTAAATGCATAAACAAATCCTAATCCTTTTGTTTTTGTCATGGTATAATTTCTACTAGTTGCAATCAACTCTCTACTTGCATAAGCAATATGAAGGTCAATGTTGCCTTCCCTAGTAGGTTGTGCTAGCATCCTATAGCATAATTGGATGCATCCACATGAACATGGAATGGATTATTCCATTCTGGTGTAGTCATAACTTGTGTTGAACACAATTGTTGCTTAAACTCATTAAAAGAGTTCTCACACCCTTCATTCCACTCAAAGTTAGTTAGAAGGTTGTATAGGGGCTTCACTACTATTGCATACATGTTAATAAAGCATTAGTAGTATGCTAGGTTGCATTATTCATTATTCAAAAATTCATTTATTTATGAATAATTACAAAATCTTATGATAAGCTCTTATTATTCGACCGAATTATCTAGTGCCTCATCAGCTTATTCGGACATGCCCGAATAGTTTTTGCATGGGAATTTGACAATTGTCGATAGAAAGTGCTTTCGATCGAAACAGTTTTTGATCGTTTTTTTTTATCGGAAAAAAATTGATCGAATAATATTTTATAAAAGAATAGAACTATACTCATTTTTCATAAAAGCTACTTTGTTCTTTATGAACTTAAAGTGTCATAGAGAGAACAAGGTATAAATTTTTGCTATATTAAATAATTTAAACTATTGTGATTGTTTGACTCAACATTGATTCTTACTTCACAATAGTATTTGTATGTGAATCTAAAATCTATTATGATCAATTCGTACTCATTTTTTCATAAAAGCTACTTTGTTCTTTACAAACTTAAAGTGTCGTAGAGAGAACAAGGTATAAATGTTTGCTATAAATATTAAATAATTTAAACTATTGTGATTGTTTGACTCAATATTGATTCTTACTTTTACACATATGTGTGTATGATTAGGAATTTAGAATCTATTGTGATTGTCTGGGATTAAAAATTTAAAATCTATTGTGATACATTAAATTTATTATTGAAAGATGTAGGTAGATTATGTTTGACTCAACATTGATTCTTACTTCATAATAGTATATGTATGTGTGTGTATGAGTATGTGTATGCATATGAGTGTAATTGTGAATGAAAAATCTATTGTGATTGTTTGGCTCAATATTGATTCTTACTTCACAATAGTCTATGTAAATGTATGTGCATATGATTAGGAATTTAGAATCTATTGTGATTGTTTGATACAACATTGATTCTTACTTCACAATAGTATGTGTAAGTGTATGTGCATATGATTAGGAATTTAAAATCTATTGTGATACATTAATTTTATTATTGTAAGATGTAGGTAGATTATGTTTGACTCAACATTGATTCTATTGGAAATTTAGTAAGCCCATAACTAATATCACAGGTCCATAGTTCCATAGGTCCAGGATCTACAACACAGATTCAAACAATCTTCCAATATTGACAAAACATGAACATACCACATTTAATCACACAAATGATGAGACAAAGATAGAGAAAGATTAGACAACATGTGTAAAGTGTTACGTAAGCCACTGCTTACTCACACTATCATATATACAAATGTCAATTTACAATGTGGGAGCAATACTCTCAACCACTCTATGTGAACAGAAATAGATGGATGAGTGAATATACAAATGTAACAAACATATTCAGATGTATGAACAAAAATCTGAATATATATGAGATGTGTGACCTAATAGGTTGTAGAAGAGTGAATATGAGTGACAGAAAGAGGAAGGATTAGTCTAAAACTAATAATCAGCAAACCCTCATCTGATTTTAGGCTATGGAAGACCCTAAGTTAGATACGTGTGTGAAAGATCACATACTTACAAAAGTAGCAAAGAATGCTAACAAGTTTGCTATCAGAAATCCTCATACTCGTGTGAACCACCTTCTCCAACACCTCATCCAAATGCATATAGAAAGAATACTCGTGTGAACCACCTTCTCTACCACCTCATCCGAATGCATGTAGCATACACATACTGATTCTCCTTTAGATATGCCGAATAGGACTCCTCCTGATATGGATGCCACTGCCTCCATAATCTCCAAGTAGTACTTGTGTGCATAAAGAGAATATGTACCTGAATTCTTAACATAAGATGCAAATCTTATGTTAACCTCCATCCAATGTCTTTGAAGTACATCGAAATCTTCATGTAGAAGACAATCTTCAAATACATCATGTAGATGGCTGATCCACACCACCAAGCTGCTGATGGGCAAGTCTTCTCCATAAGCAAGAGTGTGAGCACACTCTTCTCCAAGAAGAACTTCATGAATGCTCCGCAACATGCTCCTAGAGTGCACCATGGCTGCCCCATGTGTGCTAGAGCACCACCTCTACTAAGGGACCAAAGCTCGCATTGCCAATTGGTGTGTGATGTCTTGAAGTGAATCCAAAGTACTTCTTATATAGTATAGCTTCCATGCGAAAAACTCACTAAAAAGCGCTTTATTTAAATCACATCGCTTTTCAAATTGCTTTTGCTTTATTTTAAGTGAGTTTTTTAAAGTTACTTTTAGCTAACTTTAAAAATAACTTCTTGACCTGCTTTTTCATACTTCTAACTACCTGATGAATGATCTGACAACATTTTTATGATCCTCATGCCGAGAGCTATCTGTTAACAGAGAATTGAGCTCTCTGCAACAGTGGAGGAGGGAGAAAATGGAGTACGCATTCCTTCATACTTGCACACATACATACACTACAACACAACACAACCGCCTATACACAGCTCACTTTCGCCATAGCTTGTCCGCTTCTGGAATGAGGAGGGAAGAGCGCAACTTTCTGCAGCGCAAACCTCGCTCGATAACACATGAAGCTGGGCGCTCAACTGAAAAAAAGCCCTAAAAGTCCTAAAAATAAAAGAACAATAAACTTAAGAACACATCGGATGCCATTTCAAGCGACGAAAATCAGAGAGAGAGTGTCGAAAAAATCTGAGAATGAGTGTCGACGAAAATCAGAGATTGTCTCTTTTTCATTAACCAAAATGCACTATATATACAAAAAGATGTGGCCCTTAAGGCTCTTCCCACTCGGTCTTTTCTCAACCCTTCAATTGAACCTTAGTACAAACTTGTGCCTTTAACACTGGCACGCACGGTGGACTCGAACCCGCAAGTGCAATACTATTGGTAATGTCCTTTTGCCTGGGCTATCCACCTCTTGAGCAAGATGAAAATTACATGGGAACCATTTATAGGCTGGGAACCTTTATACAACATGTTATTCAACCAAAGAAATACATCAATCTTGAAGAATGTTTCAATCTGCGAACCTCCACATATGAAGATATGTATCCCATATCCAACATCATCCATCACTCAGGACATACAAAAAAAAGAAAATCAGTGAATGCTTCTGCCGAATCAACGCTCCCTCACATTCACTATCTACATGGAGTGTTTCTGCCGACTTAACGCTACCTCACACTCGCTCATTACCGAAAAAGAACACAAGAGTGCTTCTACCGACTTAACGCTACCTCGCACTCACATCATACTACCTCATTCAAACTAACCATATCTCATGCAACAAGCCAAAATATAGGATACAAATTTTCATGTGATAGAGTTTCCATAACTCATGCCCAGAGACACCGGTTCCATCAAGTCAAGTCCTCATATCAAGGTCAACACAAATCCAACCAAAGTCTAAAGATAAGAACCCAACCCATATACATTCCTCATATACATTTTCTAATACCAAAGTGGTAGTACCGTTCTTGGAATAGAATAATCCAATGTCATAGCAACCTCTCAATCCAAAGTTGTATGTGCTCACACAATTATGCTCTACCCTTATGAACAATACTTGCAAACCAAAGTGCATGGTTAGACCATGGTATGGAATGCAAATAAGGTTCATAACATATCCAAAATCAAGAGCAATATGAGAGGCAAAGTGAAGTGCCTGGAACTTAATCCAAGGTTCACAAATACCATTCACATAACCCATGATCTTGCCCTTCCTATATGCATACAAGTGAAATGCAGGTGTAGCTCATTTATACCGTAGCTCATTTATACCATACCATCAAGGGACTGCAGCATTTGGTTAAACAGGTAAAGGACTTCGTTGTAGTAACCAAGCCCATCATATGCTTTCAGAAAGTTCCAAGTGAAGAGAGTTCGAAAATTAATAGAATCAAAGCGGACGTGTGCATCATTCAAATCTCCACATCAGACATACAGTTGTACAAGCAAATTTTCAAAGGGTTCCCATCATAACCATGCAGCACTATATGGTTGTGTACCTGCTGTCCAGCTAACCGGGAACGCGAAATTACAGGCAAACGCAGGAAAGGCGCATTGACCACTATGTTGCAGTAACAAGTTGAAAATATCGACGCAAGAACCAGGACAATAGACACTACTGGACAATAGACAATAGACACCACAGTAGCACCGTAATAGCACCGAAATAGCACCGAAATAGCACGGAAATAGCACCTATATCGCACCGTAATCACACCGAAATAGTACCTAAATAGCACCGAAAAAATCGGAGTGTGGTGGTAACACCGGAGGGAATATTGAAGCGATAACATTGTTGTGACTGGAAGGGATCATATACGCGCAGCTGGTCACCGGACAACTACCGGACGGGTTCAGAATCGGCACTGCTCATTTTAATTTGGTGCAGCATCGGAATGCGCATGGCAACCGTGATCGGCACCAGTGTGCGAGGAGCGAAGCCATAGATTCCGGTGAGTACTTGTCGAATTTCAGTGGTGTGGGATATCGTCAGGCGTGATGGGTGAACAGAGATTCTGGGAACGGTTAGCATTCGTCAAAACAAAAACCACATAAAATCAATGCATTTTCATCTCTTCAAGACCTACAAAAATTTACCCATCAACACTACCGCCCCTTACTTTCCCATATGAAGGAGGAGAGCTAAGATACAACCCACAGGCAACCCAGCAATGTAGAAAGAGCCCAGGTTGATGACAGCCCCTACTTTCTTGCCATCCTGCACCTCTCGCCACCCCTGAAAAGACTGCTTGTAGTCCATCGAATGATGTTGAAAGGGAAAGCAAGGGCATGAGGCCTGCTACGACAACGATTACTTCCCTTTCGTTATTGTAAACTTGACCCTACGCATTGCGAATAAGCAAGTGTAACATTGCGACAAGCAAAACTTCTATAACAGAAAGAGTGGCTGCAGTATATACAGCACCGCGAGCCTTATGTGGGTGTCCAGCTCCCAATTCATTGGACACCCGCGGACTGGCAGCAGCACTGAGACCGAAGGATATCATATATATCAACGATTCTCATAAGACCACCATTCCAAACAAATCATTGCAGCTGAAGGAAGGGCGAGCTTCAAGAAGGGTATCAAATCCTGAGAGCCTCCATAGAGAGAGGTACTCTATTTTGCGCACACTTTGGAGAGAACCTAACATAAAGAGCTAGAAGTGCAACGTCAATCCGATAAGATATGCTGTTTGCAAGAGCTACTCCAGTGAAGCCCATCCCATACTTAAATACCAAAATCCAACAGATTGGAGCATGGCATACCAAGACAGATAGAGGATAAGTAACAAGGGAGTAACAAGGCTCTGTGTTTGAAGCAATTTGTTGAACAGTTGAGATGTAGCATTTCCAAATAGAGTAGGTATCAGCCATACTGCATATTGACCCGCCTTGCTTGCAATTGCTGCATCTTGTCCCAATACCACGAGGATCCTCTCTATGTTCGCACATATGAACGCCAAAGGTATGGCTGTAACATTAAGCACAAAAATCGCTCTCTGTACGTAGATACCCATTTTCCGGTACTGCTTCGCTCCATATGCTTGTTCGCATAATGTTTCCAAAGAGCTTCCCATTCCAAACACAATACTGAAGCCCGTTACGACGGCAAATGAGTTGGCGATGGAGGCGCCAGAAAGTTCTAACTCTCCAACATGACCAACGAACGTAATAGATATCAAATTGGAGAAGTGTTAGCAGAAGATGGTGCGCTTCTGCAACAGCGAAGAGTTACATCATACACTTTGGAGGGAACGCCTCCCTGTAACTTTAACAGAATGAAGGAAGAAAGACGTCGCCATGGCCATAGCTCGAGCTTGGCGCACATAGTTCATCCAGCGAACCACAAAAATGATATCATCGCAGCAAGATTCGGCTCGTCATCTCAGCAGTCAAGGCTAAGAACGTGGAGTTCGGCATAAACCGAATCAAGGGAGGGGAATCAGTCCCACCGGGCGTGCCAATTGTTAACAGAGAATTGAGCTCTCTGCAACAGTGGAGGAGGGAGAAAATGGAGTACGCATTCCTTCATACTTGCACACATACATACACTACAACACAACACAACCGCCTATACACAGCTCACTTTCGCCATAGCTTGTCCGCTTCTGGAATGAGGAGGGAAGAGCGCAACTTTCTGCAGCCCAAACCTCGCTCGATAACACATGAAGCTGGGCGCTCAACTGAAAAAAAGCCCTAAAAGTCCTAAAAATAAAAGAACAATAAACTTAAGAACACATCGGATGCCATTTCAAGCGACGAAAATCAGAGAGAGAGTGTCGAAAAAATCTGAGAATGAGTGTCGACGAAAATCAGAGATTGTCTCTTTTTCATTAACCAAAATGCACTATATATACAAAAAGATGTGGCCCTTAAGGCTCTTCCCACTCGGTCTTTTCTCAACCCTTCAATTGAACCTTAGTACAAACTTTGTGCCTTTAACATATCATATGAGGTCAAAACCCTAAATGAGTAGAAAATTAGGGTTAGATTTTTCTCCAAAATCTGATCTCTGATGACCGAATATACCATTGGAAAGCTCACTTCAAGCTCTACAAGATAGGCTCATAAAAATTTTACCCATTTTTGTGCCAAAAATGACTAAGTACCAAAATTAGGGTTTTTGACCTAAATGGATTTTGGACTGATGTGACATTGTTTTCCATCAGATTCTTACTTCATAATAGTATATGTATGTGTGTGTTTGAGTATGTGTATGCATATGAGTGTATAATGTAAATGAAAAATCTATTGTAATTGTCTGACTCAATATTGATTCTTACTTCACAATAGTATGTGTAAGTGCATGTGCATATGATTAGGAATTTAAAATATATTGTGATTGTTTTACTCAGTATTGATTCCTATTTCTTGATAGTATGTGTAAGTATATGTATGTGTAAACGTATATGTGTGTATGATTGAGAATTAAAATCTATTGTGATTGTTTGACTCAACAATGATTTTTACTTCACAATAGTATGTGTAATTATATATGGGTGTATGATTGAGAATTAAAGTCTCTTGTAATTGTTTGACTCAACAGCGATGGAAATATCTTATTTGATATTGATTTATGTTATTTTTTTTGTAGGTATAGTCTTCATAAAGCAATTTGCAAGCACTATGGGAAAGGGAAAAGAATGGTCATATGTGATTGTTCATCAAGAGGGTAAAACAGTGTCCACAATACAGTGCAAATGTTGTGGACATCATTATGTAGGAATGCAACTTGAATAAAAGAGAATCTTTTTAGTACATGTAATAATGTGGCAGGATGCTTTAATCCAAATAGTGATATATGGGTACATTTTGCAAGTTATGCAAATAAATGTAAATCTCAAGGTATCACATCAAAATGATTCAAAAGCATGAGTAGTTCACAACACTTTCGAAGTAGCCCAAGTGTAAAGCAAGAATGAGTAGATGCATCGATGACAGTAGAGGATCATTGGGATATTTCTACTCAAGTCTCTATTGATATATTTGGGTAGTGAGGTGTGTGAACGCACTAGGACCGCCAGGGCACTTTTTTCCCTCTTTAGGAGGTTCTTTTCCCCTAGCCTATATATACGCCTATTGCCCTAATGGGCTACTTATCTTTGTACATTCTAGTGGTAATACATTCAGTATTGTGTGTTGTGCTCCAAGCTTCTTCTTCTTCCTTGTGCTATTCGTGTGCTTCCACATACGTCTAACTCCAACAATTGGTATCAAAGCAAGTTGCTACTTCATCTAGGGCATCATCGTCACCTCTCAGGTTGGAGTCTCAAAATCACACAAATTTTGGTGAGCATACTCAAGGTGTTATAGAGATCAAAGCAGCTTTGTTGTGTGGTGCCAAAATCGCGATCTGAGCTTGTTTCGGCCTCCAAATGCACTATAGTAGCAATTGAGCAGGCTATTTTGTTTTTTTGTGCCAAAGGTATATACCAGTTTTGGTTCGCCAATATAAGCGTCTCAAAGTCTGCTATAGGTTTAATAGAATTCGTCTGGGCAATTCTGTTCAACTTTTTGAGATACAGTCAATTTTCTGCATCAAGGTATTTTAGTCACTAGCCATGGCTCAAAGCAGTGATGTATTCCATATGTTGGCTGTTGAGGATAAGTTGGATAGTACCAACTGCCCATTATGGGCTTATATGGTGCGACATGTATTGGTTGCAAAAGGACTGTGGAACATTGTGCAGGGTGTGGAAAGATAATCTATTACACCTATGAATACATGTACTGCAAATACAGGTATTGGAGCTGATGGAGATGGTGTCAAAGATGGTGATATTATGTAGATTCCTATTCATAATGCAATTTCTACTGCACCTACCGTAGAGCAAATTCGTTGGGATGGTAGAGATGCTCAGGCACATGCATTGATAGCTTTGTTTGTCAAATGTGCCATTATTCCTCACATTCGCTCTTGCAGAATAGCTAAGGATTCTTGGGATACACTTACCACATTGTACTAGGCTAGGAATGAGGCTCGTGTTGCTTACCTCCAAAAACAATTGGAGAGTGAGCACATGAATGGAGGTGATTCTATAAACAGTTTTCTGACAAAGATCAAGGATTTGAAAGAATAGTTGATTTCAGCTGATGAACTGATACCAGATAGCTCACTTCTGCAGATTGTTCTAAATGGTCCTCCTAGTTCATATCAGAGTTTTGCCTCTACTCTTTGTTTGATGATGAAAGGCAATCCAAACACCTTGTCATTTGATGAGTTAGTCTCTATTCTGTTGCAGGAGGATCAGTCTAGGTAGAACAGGTCCATCATGCGTCTTGTAGATCAAGCTTTCCTGGCTAGTTAGAAGGGAAAAGGTAAATGGATCTCATCTACTAGCAAGCAGAAATCTGCAAATGTTGCACATTCGAAGAAGGAAGACACAGATGAGAAGAAATCAAAAAAGCAGAAATTGTTTTGCAAGTGCTGTAAAGGAAATGATCATATCATAAAGAATTGTCCAAAAATGGCTGCAAAAGAGGCAAAGAAAAAAGAGGCTGGAATGGTTGTTGCAGAGGCCTCTACAACGAAAATAGAGTCTGATAATCTTGAGCAGAATGAAGAATGGGTGTTTACTACTATTTGTAGTTTTGACCCATCTTCTCATGAGCAGTGTATGTCTGCAGTAGACTCAGATGTTTGGTATTTTGATAGTGGGGCAACCAAACATATTACCTGAGAGTGCAATTTCTTCATTTCAATTGAGCCTGCTCCTACAGGGAATACTATCACATGTGCCAAAAACTCCTCTTATCCTATCATGGCAGTTGGTAAGATCATTATGACTACTACTGATGGTAGTTCTTTCACTTTGTCGGATGCTTTATTTGTGCTAGGGATCAAAGAAAATATGTTATTAGTTTTTGCATTAGCCAAGATTGGCTTGGTTGTGAAATTTGTTGATGACAAATGTACAGTTCATGATCGGTCAAATGATGATATCATTATTGCTTCTGGCATTTTATGTCATGGGCTGTATAAGCTCATAGTCTATGAAAGATCTGTGAGTGATTCGGCATCTATAGTACACGATTCTCAGGCTATGTCAGATGCAGAGCTTTGGCATGCACGCTTTGGTCATCTAAATTTCGCTAGTTTGCTATGCCTGCAGAAATATGAAATGGTTTCCTCTTTGCCCAAACTTGAGGCACCTGAAAAACATGTTTGTGAAGGCTATATTTTGGGCAAAATGCAGTGTTCCTCCTTTCCAAAAGATGGTCTAGTTCAGGCTACTCAAAAATTGCAAATTGTACATAGTGATGTATGTAGTCCTATGCAGACAGCTTCTTTTGGAAACTATCTTTACTTCGTGATCTTCATTGATGATTTTTCTAGGGATGCATGTTTATATCCACTCAAAGCAAAGTCCAAAGTGTTTATGTGCTTCAAATAATTATTGGGTTTGGTTGAAAATCTGTCTTCATGTAAAATGGGCACCCTCTGTTTTGATCGAGGGGGGGAATATATGTCTTCTTACTTTAATGCATTTCTGGCTGAATGTGGGATAAAACATCAATGTACAATGTTGTATACACCTCAACTTAATGGAGTTGTTGAATGAAAGAAGAGATCACTCATGGAGATAACGAGGTGTATGGTCAAGAGCCAGGCCTTACCACATAGTTTTTGGCTTGAGGCTGTTGTGTGTGCAACATATGTACTAAACAAGTATCCCACTAAAGCACTGTAGTCTATCACTCCATATGAGGCTTGGGATGATCGCAAGCCATCTGTTGCTCATGTGCATGTTTTTGGTTGTTTGGCATATGCATTAGTGCATGAACAACATCGTAGAAAATTGGATGATAAAGCAGTAAAATGTATTTTTTTCTGAAAGCAAAGGCTATCATCTGTATCATCCACAAACTAAACACATTCTGGTTAGCCGTGATGTTTTTTTGGAAGATGCTATTCAACCCTTAATTTCATGTACAAAGGAGACATTTGTTAGCTCCATGATACTTTGATGCCTCTTTTTACAGGTGGACAGTCTAGTGCTGGTCCTAATGAGGCAACTTCTCAAGCATTGTAGGTTTCATGTGATGATGCAGATCATTCCATTTCTATTGCAAATTTTCATGATGCACTTGTTGATGAGAGAGCTAATATTGAGGAGGAAAAAACTATGACAAAATGGCTAGTGCAGACTTTGCATGATAACAAATTAGATGCACCTCTGTCATACCGTACTCGTTCAGGCTCTCATAGTATCTCTTTTGCATCAGATTGCTATGCTATGGCTACATCTAATCTTTGTGATGAGACTGCGCCTGTTTCGTTTGATGAAGCACAAAATTCTCAACATTGGATGGTTGCAATGAAATCTAAATATGATGCTACCGTGAAGGATTGTACCTAGTCTTTATGTGACTTGCCTCCTGGCAAGAAGGCCATTGGCACTAATTGGGTATACAAGATGAAGCATAAACCTGATGGAATAGTTGACATATATAAGGCTAGGCTTGTTACAAAGGGTTATGCACAGGAAAGAGGCATTGATTTTGATGAGACCTTTGCATCTACATGCTGAATGACTAATGTTCATAGCATCTGTGCACTTGCAACTCATCATGGTTGGAATGTACATCAATTGGACATTAAAAAAACATTTTTGAATGATGACTTGCATGAAGAAGTGTATGTTTTTCAGCCTCATGGCTTCGTGCAGAAAGGGCATGAAAACTAGGTGTGTAGGTTAAGAAAGGCTTTATAAGGTTTGAAACATGAACCACGTGATTGATATGAAAAGATACATGCCTATCTAATTGCACATGGTTTAGAGAACAATCCAACTGAAAGCACCTTATATGTCAAGTGTGCTAATGATGTACTTCTGATCATTGTGGTGTATGTTGATGACACGCTACTCACTGGTCCTCATGAGAAGCATATTGGTGATTTCAATGCTAATTTACATGCCTCATTTTAGATGCTTGATTTGGGGCATTTGCATCATTATTTGGGCATTCAGTTTATGGATGTTGATGGTGAATGGCTTTGTGTCAACAAAATATTGACACATTATTGCAGTATTTTGGCCTTAAAGATTGTACACTTTTGCCACTCCTATGGAGACAGGTTTACGATTGAGTCTTCATGATGCTTGAGATGCATTTGATGTTGTTCTGTATCAGTAGGTTGTTGGATGCTTGATTTACTTATGCATTACTCGGCCATATATTCAGTTTACTATCTCACAAATGAGCGGGTTTATGCATTGCCTAGGTGTCAAGCATTGGAAGGCAGTTAAGTGCATCTTTCACTACTTGAATGGTACCCAGCTACTTGGATTGTTTTATCCCATGGGAGGACCACTACCACGAGATTTTCATGCTTTTTCTCACTGTCATTGGGCTGGTTGCTATGACACTCGTGTGTCCACTAATGGCTTTTGCTTCATGCTTGGTAGCTCATGTATATCTTGGTTGAGCAAGAAGCAGCCTACTGTGGCCACTTCCAGTTGTGAGGTTGAGTATAGGGCAACTTTCACAGTGATTGTTGAGTGTGTGTGGCTCAAACACCTTATGGATGATTTGGGTGTTGGTCAGTCTTCTCCCACCACCATCTTCACTGACAGTTAGAGCGCATTGGCAGTTACAAGGAACCCTATGTTCCATGCTCACACTAAGCACATTGAGGTGCATTATCATTATGTTACGGAGAGGTTCTCTATTGGGGAGATCAGCTTGGCATATGTGCCCACACAGGAGAACATTGCAGACCTTTTCACAAAGGTTCTACCTAGGGAGAAGTTTGAAGCTTTTCGCAAAGCTTTGGGCTTACTTCCTTTCGTGGATTGATTCCGCATAGCTTGGCACTTCCTTATACATGAGTGCTAGCTCCTTGTTCATTGCATCACTCCGAGGGGGGATTCGTTTATATATTTAGGTAGTGATGTGTGTGAACACACTAGGACCATCGGGGCACTTTTTTCCCTCTTTAGGAGGTTTTTTTCCCTCGACTTGTATATACGCCTATTGCCCTCACAGGCTACTTATCTTAGTACATCCTAGTGGTAATACATTCAATATTGTGTGTTATGCTCCAAGCTTCTTCTTCTTCCTTGTGTTGTTCATGTGCTTCCGTAGACGTCTAACTCCAACAGTCTCTCAAACTGTTTTTGAGAATAACCAAGACACATGTACTCCATTTTCTCCAACTGCATAAAAAAAGAGTGGACTTAGTGAATGTAGTAAAATGGTGGACTTGATACTCTGTATTCCGCTTTGTCCATAATAAATCAGAAAATACTATACCTGTAGCTTTTGAAAAGCAAGATTGTCTCAAGCTTCCTCTTAAATGGACTCAAGCATTCTTAGCATGTGGGATTCCTTTCAATGTTATTCATAATCCCATTTTCAGAGATGCTTTGATGTCAACTGCACGAAAAGGATTCACCATGCTAGATTATAATAAAATGTGAATAGAGTATGTAGATAAAGTGAGAAAAATTACTGAAGCTATTTTAAATCGAACAGTACTTGATTATGTACCCATGTATGGATGTACAATAACATTGGATGGATGGACAAGTTGTCAAAAGAAACCATTAATTAATGTCATGGTTATATGTCCAAAAGGAAACATGTTTTTAGAAGTTGTTGATGCTTCTCTTATAGAGAAAAGGTCAGGTTTTCTTGTAAAGGTATATGAACATGCTATATTGTGGGTGGGTGGTTTGAAGAATGTGATTGCAATAGTGAAGGATAATGTCTCTAATTTTCAAAGTACTGGAATTACAATTTAAAACAAGTATGAAGGCATTACTTGGGTTCCATTTGTAGCTCATACATTAAATTTATTATTGAAAGATATAGGTAGATTATCTTTCATTAAATAAAGCTTATTAGATGAAAATCATGTGGTCAAATTTATTAGAGAGCACCAATTTTAATATTCGCTCTTTCGATCAAAATTTCCCAATAAAGCACGAGATTTTTTGTGCCACATGATTTGCAACTATCTATATTGTGCTCAGTGGATTATTGGAAGTTTAGCTAGCTCTTGTTGATTGTTGATCGAAGATGGGAGGCATGGCTAGAGAAGTGTCCTTCTTATCGAGTTGTAGCATCCAAGTGTACGTCTCTAATACAATCACAAAATTTTTGGCATAATGCTGAAAAAATTGTTGGTTTCTCTAAACCTTTTGTGGAACTTTTATGAATGGTTGATACTGATAAATTTGTGATTGGATTATGTCAGAAGCTATTCAAAAAGTAAAAGACTTTAATCAATTTTCATTTGAGAAAAATTGCAGATTGTATCGTTAGCAGGGAAGAGATAGATGCAAATGCATATTCATTTGCATGGAACAACATTCACTACGATCTTCAAACTCAGGCTTTTCTTCTTCTCCTGTAATGAATACCATCAAATCTTTTCTCATGAGGTGTGCCTCCATCCTCATGGACCAAGCTGGATAGTTTTCCCTATCTAAGATATCAATCTGCAAGCTTTCTCCCATCTTTGATCTTTGTCTTGTGCAAATGTTAAGATAAATGAATATGCTTTTTACCTTTAATGTAAAGCTTCAATCTTTCAAATGCTTTCAAGCTTATTCTTCACACTTCTTCAGGTTGTCTTCAAGACTTTGATCTTGTCCACCTTCAATTAGAAGAAAACTTCAATGTCTGCAACAATCGGGACTTCAAATGCTCTTTACTTCACTTTATATTGCACCTTTTGCTCTGATACCACTGATGGAGACCTCTAAATCTCCAAGTGCTTGATCGATAATGATTTAAGAACACTTCTATATCAATCATAGACCAAAATTTACACAAATGTTACAATGATTTACAAAATCATTCACAAACACTTCTCTATATGAAGTTTCTTCTTCTTCAAAGAGTCTGCTTCAGAATTTAACTTCACTACATGCACATAGCTTCACATTTCTTCAATCTAATGATGCACATACCTCCACGGTATCTTTGTGCAATCATAACAATGGTTAGATTCTCAAAAAAATCATTAAAACTCTGATTTGATCATTAAGATCAAAGGTATGTTAGAAACTGTCTTTTTGAACAAGCGACTTTGACATAATCAACTTCTCAAGTTGATTTCTCACAGCACAAGTCCCATTTCGCTAAATGCTTTTAGCCATAGCTTCCTTGCCTCCTAACTTAGATTTTGAATGCTCATTTATCAAAAAATTTACACTGTGCTCTGAGATCTAAGCAAAACTCTAATATGAAAAAGTGCGTGACTCTGAGGAGCCTATCTACAGACTTTACATATACATGATCCTATTGATCATACACACAATCTGGAAAGAATTAGATCTTGAAACTTTGAACATATCTTGGTTAGCTTCTAAATGAGATGTGTACAAAAGATTTCCTGATCCACTTGATCAGGTGGAGAGAAATAAGAGAAAGACTTGATGCTAACTCAGGAAGATGACTATTTACACATCTATTACACGAACTCTTGACTTCTAATGATGCTCACACCTATTTCTTTACATTATTGACTAATATACATATGATTCTAGATTCAGCCCGTGTCTATTACATTACTCCTTATCGTTCTAATGATCATCTATATCCGTTGTACAAGAATTTCATCTAACCTTTGCTTCGTGGTACGTTTAGGTACTCCTTCATTCTTTCTAGCCACATGACCAATGTACCACCATTCCAAAATTTGAAAATAAGGCACGGGCTTTTGCTATGGTGTCTAGCTAAACCAAGTGGACTTATAGTTCCACTGTGTGTAATAGATAACACTGTGGCTTCATTCTCTTGTGTTTGTATGTCAACACCATGTAATTTGAATAACTTGGCAACAAATACTTCATTGTTGAATCTCAGGTGGGATATTTTGACTTTATGGATCATTCCATATTGTCCTTTCCCCACGAAAGCTGCATCTTCAAAAAGAAAAGGAATATGGGAGCAAACAAAGATTGTTCGATGTTTGATCTCCCATATTCACATATGTATCTCTTGTATTTGGATCTACCTATGGTCTCACAAGGTGTTCATTCATGTCCAATTTTAATCTCTTTCCTCTCTTCATTGTTTGATAGAGTAAATCGATAAATTTAATTTTATCGATGAATCCGGGCATATTGGTGATATCCACCGCCAATGACTCTGCTACTTTGATGATTTGTCCAAAGATATGTGTAAGCTCTTTCGACATTTGCTCATCTAATACCTGTGCTCCACCTAACACATTGTCAAATTTATCTTCAATATTAATAAATGCAATTCTAGATAATTGCGTAATGAAATCTTTGTAATTAAATGTGTTCGTTGTTTATTTTACCTGCCATCTGTGCAAAAATAGAAAATAGAATATCAATAAGTGTATGGATAAATAATCAATAGTATGTGTACACAAATGATAGAGATGTGGATAGTTAAATAAGTAGATTTATAATTAAATAGAAAGTGTAATTATATTGAGAGAGTAGGAATTGAGGTGGTGATTCAAACAATCTCAATAGATCTATTGTTGTGTCCTATACTAATGTGAGAGTAAGAATTGATGTAGCAAGTTAGACAATCACAATAGTGGTTTATTTTTAAATGTTTTCATCAATGTATACAAGTAAGAAATGCTTTTGCGAGTCGAACATGTATACAATTGATGATTAAAAGACACGACATGGGAATTCTATGTGAGCAAATATCTAAGTCTACTCCTTTCAAGTCTTTATTGTTCCATGCAAAACCATCTCTATAAGTTCTCAGCAATGTAATCAACCCCTTTTCTTCTTTGTTGCTTAAATCGTGTCCCACATATGTGCACTTCTCTTTACCATATTCTATGTTCACAACAATTTTCTTGGTTCTTTCTTCTTTTCCGTATACTACTCCTGTGAGTTGTTCTCTATTAGGCATTCATATCATGAACTTTGGATCCTCTATTTCATATTTCTTGAAGTTTTATGGGACTTCAAAGAGGGTCTCTTCCTCTATGGCCTTGGTGATAGGTTTCTCTCCTTTTGTCTTCTTATCCTGACTGTCCCTTGTCACTGTCATTTTCACTTCTCCTTTTTGTCTTTCCAATTCTTGTGTTCTAGCTTCTATTAAATAGATGTACTCTTCCTTCGAAGCACATAAAGGCTCCATGATGATAGATACTTCATCTTTGTCACTATCCTCCTTGGGTTCACTCGTACTAGATTCACACTCTTCAATAACCAAATCACACATGATTGGTTCTATCGTGGAAACTAAAATGTCATAGCCATCCTCATTGTAGTGGGGAGTCCACTGTTCTTCATTAACTGTTATATCCATGGTGTCTAGAATTTTCGTCCAACTGTGGGGTTCAATTTTTTCATCAAGGAAAAGCATAGCTACATAGGCTGGTCTTGAATTGATCTAGGACTCTCTGTAGCACCTACATATCTAGTGGTTGCTCTTTTCTCTTCCTCCACTAGAACTTTACATATCCATAAGTGGGTGTCTTCATGCATCCAAGAGGATCCTGATCCTATGGAATGCATTGACTCCATGTCATCTGATGCTCTATGGATTGGTTTCCATTGTAATGGGGGTACATCTATGTGAGAATAGTCTTTGAGATTGACTTTAGTGGTGACTCCTAAATGTTGCATATAAAAATAAGTGGTTCTCCAATCCTGCACTATCTATAGTTGCCTCATGAATGGCCTTCCTAAGATAATCTCATATATGTGATTCTTGCAAAAATCATATATGGCGAACCTATGTTCAAACTCCATACCATAAGTGGTGAGGGTTAACCATTATATTAGTCCTAGAGGCTTCTCAATGTGGTTATCTTCCATTTTTAGTTTCATCCTCGTTGGCTTGAGTGGCAACTTGTAGAGTATGTATTACTGCTTGTGCCCTAGTAACTGCCTGTACAGGTGCCACATTACTGTTGGAGTTAGACGTCTGCGGAAGCACGCAAACAGCACAAGGAAGAAGAAGAAGCTTGGAGCACAACACACAAGACTGAATGTATTACTAGAGAATGTACAAAGATAAGTAGCCCATTAGGGCAATAGGCGTATATACAAGCCGGGGGAAAAAAACCTCCTAAAGAGGGAAAAAAGTGCCCCGGCGGTCCTAGAGTGTTCACACACATCACTACCTAAATATATCAACAAATCCCCCCTGGGAGTGATGCGGTGAACAAGGAGCTGGCACTCATGTATAAGGAAGTGCCGAGCTATGTGGAAATCACTCCACAAAAGGAAGTAAGCCCAAAGCTTTGCGGAAAGCTTCAAACTTCTCCCTAGGCAGAGCCTTCGTGAAAAGGTCTGCAATGTTCTCCTGCGTGGGCACATATGCCAAGCTGATCTCCCCAGCAGAGAACCTCTCCCTGACATAGTGATAATGCACCTCAATGTGCTTAGTGCGAGCATGGAACACAGGGTTCCTCGCAACTGCCAATGCGCTCTGACTGTCAGTGAAGATGGTGGTGGCAGAAGACTGGCCAACACCCAAATCAGCCATAAGGCGTCTGAGCCACACACACTCAACAGTCGCTGTGAAAGCTGCCCTATACTCAGCCTCACAACTGGAAGTGGCCACAGTAGGCTGCTTCTTGCTCAACCAAGATATACATCAGCTACCAAGCATGAAGCAAAAACCACTGGTGGACACACGAGTGTCATAGCAACCAGCCCAATCTGAGTCAGAAAAAGCATGCAAATCTGGCGGTAGTGATCCCCCCTTGGGATAAAACAACCCAAGTAGCCGAGTACCACTCAAGTAGCGAAAGATGCGCTTAACCGCTTTCCAATGCGTGACTCTTGGGCAATGCATAAACCTGCTCATCTGTGAGACAGCAAACTGAATATCTGGCCGAGTAATGCATAAGTAAATCAAGCATCCAACAGCCTGCTGATAGAGAACAGCATCAAATGCATCTCCAGCATCATGAAGACTCAATCGTAAACCTGTCTCCATAGGAGTGGCAATAGGCTTACAGCCTTCAAGGCCAAAACGCTGCAATAATGTGTCAATATATTTCGTTTGACACAAAGCCATTCCACCATCAACTTGCATAAACTGAATGCCCAAATAGTGATGCAAATGCCCCAAATCAGACATCTCAAATGAGGCATGCAAATCAGCCTTGAAATCAGCAATATGCTTCTCAAGAGGACCAGTGAGCAGCATGTCGTCTACATAGACAACAATGATCAAAAGCACATCATTAGCACGCTTAACATATAAGGTGCTTTCAGTTGGACTGTTCTCAAAACCATGTGCAATCAGATAGGCATGTATTTTCTCATACCAAGCACGTGGTGCTTGCTTTAAACCATATAACGCCTTCTTTAACCTGCACACCTGGTTTTCATGCCCTTTCTGCACAAAGCCACGGGGCTGAAAAACATACACTTCTTCATGCAAGTCACCATTCAGAAATGCTGTTTTAATGTCCAACTGATGTACATTCCAACCATGATGGGCTGCAAGTGCACAAATGCTCCGAACAGTAGTCATACGGCATGTAGGTGCAAAGGTCTCATCAAAATCAATGCCTCTTTCCTGCGCATAACCCTTTGCAACAAGCCTAGCCTTATACCTGTCAACTGTACCATCAGGTTTACGCTTCAGCTTGTATACCCACTTAGTGCCAATGGCCTTCTTGCCAAGAGGCAAGTCACATAAAGACCATGTACCATTCTTCATTATAGCATCATATTCAGATTGCATAGCAGCCATCCAATTTTCTGAATTTTGTGCTTCATCAAAAGAAACAGGCTCATTCTCATCACAGAGACTAGATGCAGCCATAGCATAGCAATCTGATGCAAAGGAGGTACTATGAGAGCCTGAACGAGTACGATATGACAAAGGTGCATCTAATTTGCTGTCACGCAAAGTCTGCACCAGCCATTTTGGCATAGTTTTTGCCTGTTCAATATCAGCTCTCTCATCAACAAGTGCATCATGTAAATCTGCATCAGAAATGGAATGATCTGCATCATCATATGAAACCTGAAAAGGCTGAGAAGTTGCCTCATTAGGACCAGCGCTAGCCTGTCCACCTGTAAAAAGAGGCATCAAAGTATCATACATGTCTTTGGAGCTAACAGATGTCTCCTTAGTACATGAAAGCAATGGCTGAATAGCATCTTCCACAAAGACAACATCACGGCTAACCAGAATGCATTTAGTCTGTGGATGATACAGACGATAGCCTTTACTTTCAGAACTGTACCCAACAAAAATACATTTTACTGCCTTATCATCCAATTTTCTGCGATATTGTTCAGGCACTAATGCATATGCCAAACAACCAAAAACACGCAGATGAGCAACAGATGGCTTGCGGTCATGCAAGCCTCTTATGGAGTGATAGACTGCAACGCTTTGGTGGGACACCTGTTCAGTACATATGCTGCACACATGACAACCTCAAGCCAGAAACTATGTGGTAAAGCCTGACTTTTGACCATGCACCTCGCCATCTCCATGAGTGACCTGTTCTTTCGTTCAGCAACTCCATTCTGTTGAAGTGTATACGGCACTGTACACTGGTGTTTTATCCCACGTTCAGCCAGAAATGCATTAAAATCTGAAGACATATATTCCCCCCCTCGATCAGAACGGAGGGTGCCCATTTTACATGCTGAGAGATTCTCAACCAAAACCAAAAACTGTTTGAAGCACATGAACACTTCGGACTTTGCTTTCAGTGGATATACCCATGCATGCCTGGAAAAATCATCAATGAATGTCACGAAGTAAAGGTAATTTCCAAAAGAGGGTGTCTGCATAGGACCACAGACATCACTATGTACAAGCTGCAATTTCTGCATAGCCCGAACTGAACCATCTTTTGGAAAGGAAGAACGCTGCATTTTGCCCAAAATACAGCCTTCACAAACATGTTTTCCAGGTGCCTCAAGTTTGGGCAAAGAGGACACCATTTCAGATTTCTGTAGGCGTAACAAACTAGCAAAATTCAGATGACCAAAGCGTGCATGCCAAAGCTTTGCATCTGACATAGCCTGAGAATCATGAACTGCACATGCCGAATCATTCACAGATTTTTCATAGTCTATGAGCTTATACAGCCCACGACATAAAATGCCAGAAGCAATAATCACATCGCCATTTGAGAGATCATGGACTGTACACCTGTCATCAACGAATTTCACAACCAAGCCAATCTTGGCTAATGCAGAAACTGATAACAGGTTCTTTTTGATCCCTGGCACAAATAAAGCATCTGACAAAGTGAAAGAACTACCATCAGCAGTAGTCAGAATGATCTTACCAACTCCCATCACAGGATAAGAGGAGTTATTGGCGCATGTGACAGTATTCCTTGTAGGGGCAGGCTCGAGTGAAGAGAAGAAACTGCGCTGCGAGGTAATATGTTTGGTCGCCCCACTGTCAAAGTACCAAACATCTGAGTCTACTACAGACATGCACTGATCATGAGAAGATGGGTCAAAACTGCAGACAGTAGTAAACGCCCATTCTTCTTCCTGCACAAGATTTGCAGACTCTGTTTTTGGTGTAGAGGCCTCTGCAACAACCATTCCAGCCTCTTTCTTCTTTGCCTCTTTAGCAGCCAGTTTTGGACAGTTCTTTATAATATGATCATTTCCTTTACAGTACTTGCAGAACAATTTCTGCTTTTCTGATTTCTTCTCATCTTTATCCTGGTTCTTCGATTGTGCAGCATTTGCAGATTTCTGCTTACTAGTAGAAGAGCTCCATTTTCCTTTGCCCTTCTGACTAGCCAGGAAAGCTTGATCTGCAACACGCATAATGGACCTGTTCTGCCTGGACTGATCTTCCTGCAACAGAACAGAGACTAATTCCTCAAATGACAAGGCATTCGGATTGCCCTTCATCATCAATCGAAGAGTAGAGGCAAAACTCTGATATGAATCAGGTAGGCCATTCAGAACGGTCTGCACAAGTGAGCTATCTGGTATAACCTCATAAGCAGAAATCAATTGTTCCTTCAGGTCTTTGATCTTTGTAAGAAAACTATCCATCGAATCACCTTCATTCATGTGCTCACTCTCCAACTGTTTTCGGAGGTAAGCAAAACGAGCCTCATTCCTAGCCTGGTACAAAGTGGTAAGTGTATCCCAAGCATCCTTTGCTGTTCTACAAGAGCGAATGTGAGGAATAATGGCACGTTTGACAGACAAAGCTATCAATGCATGTGCCTGGGCATCTCTGCCATCCCAACGAATCTGCTCTGCAGTAGGTGCAACAGAAACAGCAGCACGAACAGGAATCTGCGGAATATCATCTTCGACACCATCTTCATCAGCTCCAACACTTGTATTTGCAGTACCTGTCGTTACAGGTGTAACAGGACGTCTTTCAACACCCTGCACAATGTTCCACAATCCTTTTGCAACCAGTACATGTCGCATCATATAAGCCCATAATGGGTAGTTGGTACCATCCAACTTATCCTCAACAGCCAACATACGGAATACATCACTGCTTTCAGCCATGGCCGGTGACTAAAATACCTTGATGCAGAAAATTGACTGTATCTCAAAAAGTTGAACAGAACTGCCCAGACGAGTTCTGCTAGACCTGTAGCAGACTTCGAGACGCTTAAACTGGCGAACAGAAACTAGTATATACCTTTGGCACAAAAGGACGAAATAGCCTGCACAAGCACTGCGATAGTGCGTTCGGAGGCCGAAACGAGCTCAGATCGCGATTTCGGCACCACATAGCAAAGCTGTTTTGATCTCGGAAACACCCTGAGTATGCTCACCAAATTTTGTGCGAATCTGAGACTGCAAATGGAGGAGTGTTGACGGCGCCCTAGAAGAAGCAACGACCTGCTCTGATACCAATTGTTGGAGTTAGACGTCTGCAGAAGCACGCGAACAGCACAAGGAAGAAGAAGAAGCTTGGAGCACAACACACAAGACTGAATGTATTACTAGAGAATGTACAAAGATAAGTAGCCCATTAGGGCAATAGGCGTATATACAAGCCGGGGGAAAAAAACCTCCTAAAGAGGGAAAAAAGTGCCCCGGCGGTCCTAGAGTGTTCACACACATCACTACCTAAATATATCAACAATTACTGCTACTGGCACTTGAATCCGCCACTAAGCCTACCACATTAATGGGTGTAATCTTTGGTGCACTAGAGGGGTTTCTTGGACAATCTCTAGGGAGATGGTCTTTGCCACAATCAGGACAAAAATCTTGTATTGTGATAGCCTATCCTTGACTCGGAGATGGTGGGTGGGGACAATCACGAAGGAAATGGTCGCCCTGGCATCTAAAACATGGTCCTCTAGGGGCTTGTGGTCTTACTTGTCTCAATTGGGGCCTAGGGTTAGCATTTGCGTACATGACATTGGAGTATTCTGGCTCCCAATTTTGTTCCATAGGTGGTGCCTCATATTGATACGGGTAAATCTCACTATGTTCAGGTGACTCTGTGTAATAAGCATGCGGACTACCTTCACGGGAGTAGTCTGAGCTATGAGCATGAGAGTCATTATCTGGTATCAATGGGGTTAGTGGCACCAATGCCCTATTTGGATTTTCCTCTCCCACAGCATACTTGACTGGAATCACATTAGTAGGAGCTGGTGGTTGGTTTCCCAAGACTGGTTGTGGCCTATATTGTGCCTGATATTGCTGTTGTGGTCGATAATATGGCTGTTGGTATTGGTTCTGATACCTCCCTTGTTGGTAAGGTTGTTGATAAGTTTTTCTAATAGCCTGCCTATTGTAGGGACAATCTTGAGCCGTGTGGTTTGTGTATTTTCTCTCAATAGTGCAATATGGAGCATTCCTTTCTCTAATGTTTTGGTTTTGCTATCTCATCTATTTCCGTGGAGATTTTCGAAGTATGACTAGTAGACCTATCAAAATCCTTATAGAGTTTGGACAATCCTAACTCCTCACCCAAGTTATCTTCTATGTCAATGCACGTCCGCACACACTCTTCTATGGATCTAGGCTCTTTCAAGTACACATATGATCTTAACTTTGTGCTCAGTAAGACATCTAAGAACAAAGCCACTTGTTTGGATGGTGTGGGTAACTCTAGAGCAGGGCATCTTTCTAGGTACTGTCTGAACCTTCTACCTGCTACTCGCACTGTTTCTTGGGGAGTCTGCTTGAAACTGTGAATCAAAGATGATGTGTTATGCCTGATACCACTCTTGGAAAATTCTACAATGAATTCGTCTAGCAGCTGACCTATGTCGCGATAGTTACGACTACTCAGTGGTTGAAACTAAGCTAAGGCAGTGCCCTTAAGAGTCAAACAAATGCTTCGTACTGGGTGAACAAATCCTCAACCTGTTTAGCTCTTAACACTTGTTTGAACTCAGCCACATGATCATAAGGATCTCCTGACCCGTCAAAATAATTCTTCATTGCCTTGATCACTTGAGTGGGTCTAAGGGTTCTTGTGTGCTCTCGGGGCCTAGGCAATGGAAAATCATGTTCATCTCTTTGTTGCCTATGTGCTTGATGTCTCTCTCTTTCAGGTCTTTCATTTTCAAATCCTGCTCTATTTTTGCCCATAGTGTGTGCAAAACTTACCTCAGGTCTCTCTCTATTTCTTTTCATGAGCTTGGGATGATCCTACTCCTTGGAGGCCATGGGAAACATTGGATCTTGATGGAGGGAAAATCAATTCACTCTTCCAAGTATATGCATGTCTATCATGTTCTGTTACCAAGAACACTTTCTCTGATGTGTTATCCAAGTAGACAACTTTTCCTGGTATCTCTGGGTCCTTGAACTCGTAGATGATGACTATGCCCAATTGGCTAGGTTGATCTGGCCTGAATCTCCAAAAGGCTTCCTCCGTTTCTCTATTCAAGAATAGCTATATGCTTTTGTTATCTTGAGGAATCCAATCTCGAGTGATCACTCTGGTCAAAACTGACTTACCTCTAGGAGTCTGGGGTCCTTGTCCTACATTTCCTTGTTCTAGGTCTCCTATCTCATTCTCATGAATGATATTTCCAAACTCATCGGTCCTATCTGGTAGGTTGGTGACCACATACATGGTTCCTTCCTTATCAATGTATGAACCCTCTTCGAACTTGACCACCGAGTGTTCAAGTCCAAAGGGTTGATCTGGATTTTTGAGTTGGACCACTGATTGCCTCAGGCCATCCTCATAGATGCGAGCACCTAATCGGTTGGTCCAAATATATTCCAACTATGTCTTATAGGGGCCTTCTGGTGTTTGTAAATAGGCAGTGCCTGAGTTACCTGCAGGTTTTCCCATGCTAAAAGACATTTCTGAGTCACTTGTGTCTGAGTCTAGTACGTAAGGACAGCCACTTAGTTGTTGTGCCTGAGATTTGGATGTATGGTTGACACTAGACTGAGAAGATCTAATGCTTTGTCTATCCTTGCCTAGGTGTCTACCAGATCTCAGGTTCATAAGCTTTGGTTAATAGTTCAAAATTTCCCCTTGGTATGGCAAACAGGACCTTTTGGAAAAAATCGCGATTTTGTGAAATTAAGAGAATCGCGATTTTGTGAACTTCAAGAGAATCGTGATGCTGTAAATCTCTAGAGAATCGTGATGCTATGAAATCAGAGAATCGCGATCCTGAGAAACCAAGAGAATCGCGATTGTGTGAAATCAGAGAATTGCGATTGTGTGAAATCAGAGAATTGCGATTGTGTACCTTGAGAATCATGTTTTCACAAAATCGTGTTTTTGGCTGAAAATCGTAATTTGTGAGAATCGCAATTTTGAGCAGAGAATCGTGTTTTTGAGAGTCGCGATTTTGAGCAGAGGATCGTGTTTTTGAAAATCGCGATTGCCAACAGAGAATCGTGTTTTCACAGAATCGTGTTTTCACAAAATCGAGTTTTTGCTGAAAATCATAATTTGTGAGAATCGCGATTTTGAGCAGAGAATCGTGTTGTTGAGAATCGCGATTTTGAGCAGAGAATCGTGTTTTTTGAGAATCGAGATTTTGAGCAGAGAATTGTGTTTTCACAGAATCGTGTTTTGAAAATCGCAATTTTGTCTCAGAATCGTGGTTTTCAGAAATTTAGAGAATCGCGATTTTGAGCACAACCACAGAATCGTGTTTTCTCAAAATCATGTTTTTGACATGAAAATCGCGATTGCCAACAGAGAATCGTGCTTTTGAAAATCGTGTTTTAGAGAATCGTCTCTTAGAGAATCGTGTTCTAGAGAATCGTGATTTTGTCTCAGAGAATCGTGGTTTCCAAAAATTTAGAGAATCGTGATTTTGAGCACAACCACAGAATCGTGTTTTCTCAGAATCGTGTTTCTTTTAGCTGAAAATCGTGATTTGTGAGAATTGCGATTTTGAGCACAACCACAGAATCGCGATTCTGAGAATGACCACAGAATCGTGTTCTTTTCAAAAGGCTTTTAGGCAGGAAATAGAGAATCACGATTTTCAAAAAAAAATTGAATTTTCACAGAATCGCGATTTTCATCACAGAATCGTGTTTTTTGGCGAGAACTTTGAATTTCTGAGCGCCGAGCAATGGCGAGCTCCGTATGTGCAGAAAATCATGAAAAAACACAGCGCTTGCACTCTCTTGCACTTCCTAACTCCTCCTCGCACAATAATGCATGAAAGATGGTATGAAAATGATGAAAATGCACTAAAAAACAAGAAATTTCTATGAAGAAGAAGATGGAAGAAGATGGAGATGGTGATGATGATGAAGATGAAGAAGAAAAATCAGAAAATGAACAAAAATGATAGTTTTTTTACCTTCCAACGTCGCAAATCTACGATCTTACCATCACAACACTCGTCCTCAAAGCTCTCTCCCTGGCAACGGCGCCAAAATTTGGTGTAGCTCAAGCGTAAGCATCACCTCCTTTACTTGTCAATCCGCGGAGACGTGAGGACCGGTATGAAGACCACGAGCAAGTGAAAGCACAAGTGCGTGAGTGAAAGCACACAAACATGCACACACATACACACACACGTGCACAAGGTAAGATCAAAGAGAGGAACAATGGAAAGCTTAGATTGCAAAAGAGTTCTCTTACAAAAGCTCTATTCTCTATCAAGCTAACCCCAAAAATGAGCTCTCTAGCTCTTTTTATAGTTTTTTGACTAGTTTTGGCCCTATCCAGACCTAGTGTCCGGCCTAGTTAAAAATTAGGTTCCAGGGCTTATTTGAGGGCTCAAACGAAGTCTAAAAATTATGAAAATTGGTACGATGGTACTTCTAATACTCCTCAAGCTCGAGGACTCCTCGGCTTGAACAAAATGGAATTAGAAAAATAGAAAATGGTATTTACAATGGTTTTTAGT
This sequence comes from Ceratopteris richardii, assembly GCA_020310875.1. Classification (NCBI taxonomy): domain Eukaryota; kingdom Viridiplantae; phylum Streptophyta; class Polypodiopsida; order Polypodiales; family Pteridaceae; genus Ceratopteris; species Ceratopteris richardii. The sequence goes on along the minus strand of CM035418.1, from coordinate 186,143,308 downwards.
GATGAAAATCACTATTTTTATAGGGATTTCTTCTGAAAATTTGACATACACTTCTTGGAGCTCCCTACTTGCTCCTTCTTCTTGTGTGTGTCCACCTTTCTGATGTGCTTCCATGCTTGTGCTTGACCTTGAGTTCCAACAAATACTAATGTGCTTTTCCTTGTTACAACATATCCATAAAGGCACTTGCATGTATCAGTAAGCAATGGTGGAAGCAAGCTCTAGTTCCTAGCAAATGGACATCAATAAGTTGGCCATTGAAGAGTAGCCTACAGAATCACCTCCCCTTCACTCCATTCCCAAGCACACCTCATTACTCCTTTCCCATCAAATCTACCTCTTCTTTTTCTTCAACATTCCATCCACTACCTACACATCCTTCGTTTTGGGACTCTCTCACTGCTTCACACATGCATCATGAGATTCCCAATCACTTCTATTTACCACTAGATTCCTAATCTGTTTCCACTTAAGCACAATTTTTGTTTAGTGTCACAACCACACCGTCATATGTTGCCACTATAGTATCACTCTTCACTATTGATGCCACACACATGACCATGTCTGACCCTATGGATATTTCACCACCACTCACCACATCTCCCCCATCCCCCACAATCCTCGATACCCCCTCCACCAACATCACCGCCCCCCACTGTTATTTTTCCCATTGCATCCATTGTTCCCATCCCTGCCCCCATTCCCCCTGCATATAACACATTAAACATTGCATCTAATATCACTGCATCTAACATTGATTTTGCCACATCAAGCTAGAGGTGCAAAACCAAGATCAAAATACATAAGTTGTTAATGAAATGGAAGAGAAACTACATATGAAAATGGAGAGAAATGCCAAAGTATTGAGAAGGCATTTAGTAATAGCCAAGGAAGAAAATTAGAGTCTTCAACAACAAAACATAGAAAACTTGGAAGCAACGATAAAGAACACAACAAGCTCTCCTATAAGCCCCACAAAATTCCAAAAAGTCCCTTCAGAGAGTATGAACATCTTTGGATGATTATACTAACCTGCTAGAAGCACACAACAAGTTGATAGAGGAGGTCAAACAATTACAAAGACAACAACTTGCAAGAATTCCTACACCACCAAGGACTATCCCATAATTGACCATCAGAGTGAGGAGATATTACCACTATTGGAAGTAACCAAAGAGGTTCAAGTGGCTTGAAAAGGCAAGATAGCATGAGAAAGACCAGTCAAAGAGAGTCCTAGTTCTTATAAAGGAGTGATTTTCATAACTACATGATAATCTGAAATCCATTTTGTTCAAGGCAAGGAGTCCTCAAGCTTGAGGAGTACTAGAAGTACCTATGTATCAAATTTCGTATTTTTTTGAGCTCGTTTGAGCTTCCAAATAAGCATAGGAACCTATTTTTTAACTAGGCCAAACACTAGGTGTGGACAGGACCAAAGCTAGTGAAGAACTATAAAAAGAGCTAGAGAGCTCATTTTTAGAGAGCATTTTTTTTGGAAATTGAAGTGAGAAAAATACTTTATAATCATACTTTTGGATAATTAAACATTCCATTGCTCCATCTCTTTGTCTCACCATGTATGCATGTGCGTGTGTATGTGTGTGCATGTTGGTGTGCTTCTCACTAACACAGTTGCATTCCCACTATCTTATGGTCTTCATACCACCCTCACATCTTCTTGAATTGACAATTATGAGGTGGATCTCCTCACATTGATGCTTAGCATTCTGCTAGAGTGACACCAAATTTGGCACCATTGCCGGGGATCAAGCTTCTAGGACGAGTGTGTGATGGTAAGAAGTAGAGATTTACATTGGAATGGTAAGAAAATATGTAGTTTCTTTACTTTTCTTAGTTTTTAAATCATCATCACCTTCCTTACCATCTCCCACCATCTTCTTCTTCGTTGAATTTTCAGCTTTTAACCATATCCCACCTCTACATCACCTTCCTTCATTTCACTTGTGAGAGCTTTGAGATATCAAGCTCAACATGTGATGATCCAAGATGACACGTATTACTTTTTCATTTCTCTCACATGTATAGTGGTCACGTCAGTATATGTCAGGGACACTTCATTGAGCTTTATTAGATTTATCTACCAAGAGTGATGGCACATTTGTTTCTTGCTAGCTCACTCATTCACGAACATTAGGTTTTTCCTTATGTACTGGTCTTTATATATTGCAGTAGTTGTATTCTTGTTTTTTGGTCATTTTTGTACATTCCTTTTTATGTAATAGAAGAAGAAGAAGATCACTCTTCCTTGCCACAATTTGAGTGTGTGCTTCTCTTTGATTGTGAGTGTGTGTGTGTGGGCTCTCTTCCTTATCTCCTTCCTCGTGACATGGTATCAGAGCCAGTGTGGCTATAAAGAGCTCATGGAGAGCCGACAGTGAAGAGTACGTGAGACAGTGTGGAGAAAGCGTGATTCACAAACGACCTCAGATTGCTACGAAAATTGGCATGAAGGTAGAAGACTGCAAGGTGGGCCCCACAAAAAAATCAGGTCAGTTTTGGAAAATAACTTGCATCGTGTTCGACAACACTCATATATTCCAGATCTAGAAATTCAAGCAATTCCATGTACTGTTGATACACAAAAACTGTGTTTTTCTGAGATTGAAGTGTTACATCATAGTGTGACAGTGTTCAAGCAGAAGTTCTACTTGTAGTGTTTTGTAGGGTTGTGAATTGTTGCATAAATGGCAACCGTAGATGGAATGAGTCAGCTTATGAGCGATAAGCTGGACAAGAACAACTTCCATGCTTGGAGATTTAGAATGATGAATTTCCTCATGGGAAAGGGCTACTGGAAGTACATCGACCGAGAGAACGAAAATGCTCCATAGTTACCATAGAGGAATCAGACTACAGAACAGTTAAGAGCATATGCGGAATGGAATCAAGGAGCACGAAAGGTAATGTATTGGCTATCTGTTAGTATACAAGATAGCATGATTGGGCACATATAGGATGCCAAGACTCCAAAAGAGGCTTGGAAGAGTTTGGTCACACTGTATGAGACCAATAAAAAGGCACAAAAATTGTAACTCAAGAACGAGCTGCATACATTGGAAAAGAAGAGCATGTCGGTAAGTGACTACACCCTGAAAATCAAAAGCAATTGTGAGTCACTTGCATCTATTGGCATGAATGTAGATGATGATGATGATAAGGTAGAAGTGTGCCTTCATGGTTTAGGAGCTGCATATAAGCAGTTCAAAACTTCTATACATACCAAAGAAAATATTCCAAATTTTGCTGATTTGGTATCCATGCTAATTATTGAAGAAAAGAATCTTGGTGAGGATTCAAAATCCCAAGGAAAGCCTAGTTCTGAGCAAGTCTTCTACTCTGGCAAAGGAAGAGGTAGAGGTAGAGGTTTTGAAAGTGGAAGAGGAAACAATAACCAAGACCAAGGTCAACAATAGAATCATGTAGGAGGAAGAGGGCAGTTTCGAGGTAGGGGGAGCCAAAGAGGTCACATAAATTTCCAAAGAAACGATTCAGGTAATAACAGTAAAGGATGCTGGAATTGTGGTGAACCTAGACACTTTGAACGTGATTACACATTGAAGAATCAAAATAACATAAGGCAGCAAAACAAATATGCATCCACGAGTGCAAATGATTCTGAGAAGTTGTTCATGGTTGAACATCACATGATGAATACAATGAATGCTGGTGTTTCGAAATTGAATGAAAATGTCTGGTGTGTTGGTTCAGGTGCTTCAAATCACATGACCAGCCATGCGGAATGGTTTAGTACTTTGCAAAAATTGCTAGTTCCTGGATATTTTGAAACAGGTGATAACACGTCACACCCTATCGAGCATACAGGAAACATAGCATTGTCCATGGAGGACGGGAAGGTAAAACATTTTGTTGATGTGCTGCATGTTCCAAATATAACAAAGAATCTGGTTTTTGTTGGACAAATGGTTGACCAGGGATTACAAGTCACGTTCAATGTTGATGGGTTATATGTAGAAGAATATAAACGGGATGGAAGATTGATTGCCAAAGGAAAGAAAGTGGGTAGGATGTTCACCTTAAATGTGAAAATTCCTGAAATGAATGCAGTCATATTTGCAAAAGGTGCAAGAGTTATTGTCGATATAGAGATGTGGCACAAACGGATTGGACATGCAAACTTATAAAGGCTGAAATTGATGCAATCAAAGGAGATTATCCATGGACTACCAAATTTCAAGGTTGTAGAGATGCAAAAGGTATGTGCAGCATGTCAATTTGGTAAAGAGTCAAGATCATGGTTTCTGCATGATAAGCATGTTAGTGAGAATGTGCTAGAAATAGTACATACAAATGTTTGGGTTTCTGCAAAGACCACATCTACGAGAGGTTGCAGGTTTTATGTTACTTTCATTGATGACCATACACGAAAAGTGTGAGTATATTTCATGAAAGAGAAGAGTGAGTGTTCACTCCCTTCTAGAATTTTAAAGCTATGGTGGAAAAGTAGATAGGGAAGTATATTCAAATATTAAGGTATGATGGAGGAGGTGAATACATGTCAAATGAGTTCAACAACTTTCTTAAAATTCATGGAATTCGACATCAATTTTCATGCAGGTACACATCACAACAAAATGGTGTTGCTGAATGCAGAAATAGACATATTGCAGAAATAGCAAGAGCCTTGATGGTTGAGAAGAATATGCCTCATTGTTATGGGCAGAAGCTATGCATATGGTTGTATACATTATGAACAGAACTCCAACTCCTATTGTACATCAAGTTACACCTAAAGAAAAGTTCACAAGTAAAAACCCAAACTTATCACATATGAAAGTTTTTGGCTCTATTGCATATGTACATGTTCCAGATGAGCTGAGGATGAAGCTTGATCCAAAAGCAAAAAAATGTGTCTTCATTGGATACTCCCTTGTGCAAAAGATATATAAACGTTATAACCCACTCACACGATAGGTGAAGGTGAGAAAAGATGTGGTATTTGATGAAATATCAAGCTTCTATACAGATGCCAAAGAAGGACTGAATCTTGAACCAAATGACAAAGAAAATGTTGAAAAATCAAGTGCAAAATCTCAAGTTTTGAGTGGACCAGATGCATCACCAAGCAATAGTTCCAAGTCAAATCCATGGATTGGAAGATTGCATGGAAATTTCAGTCTAGAAAATTCATCAAATACATCCAATAAAGGTAAAGAAAAGCTTTTTGCAAGTCATAAAACATGTGCAGGTTCTAAAGACATTGATGGAGATTCACGCGGTTCAAAAAAGAGTCTTGATGAGGAACTTGGATTTCCCTCTGTGAAGACTCCAGGAGTAAGAAAGGCACATGGAGATGATACAAGGAGAAGTGACCCAGGACCAAGAAGATCTGGGAGGATGTGGAATTTTGTGCAACGATTAACATATGGCTCATCATTGTGCCTACATGACAAAGGTAATACAAGATGTTGAACCTTCTTGTTTTGAAGGTGCAATTGGAAATGCAGATTGGGAAAAAGCTATGGATGAGGAGATGGTTGCACTTTATGGAAATGATACATGGAAGCTGGTTCCATTGTCACAAGGAAAGAAATCCATAGGCTGCAAGTGGGTTTACAAGGTAGAGCACAATGCTGATGGTAGCATAAGCAGGTATAAAGCATGTTTGGTAGCAAAAGGATATGGACAAACGTATGGCATTGATTATGAGGAAACATTCAACCCTGTAGCTAAAATGTCTGATGTCCAAACACTTGTTGCATTAGCTACAACAAAAGGGTGGACTTTGCATTAGATGGATGTGAAGAATGCTTTTCTACATGGTGAGTTATAGGAAGAAGTATACATGGACTAGCCACAAGGATATGAAGATTCAAAGCATCCAAAATATGTTTGAAGGTTGCAAAAGGCTTTGTATGGGCTGAAGCAAGCTCCTCGTGTGTGGCATGCAAGGATTGCTGATTACTTAACCACCATTGGGTTTTCTATGTGTGATGCAGATCGTTCACTATATGCAAGGAAGGGTGATGATGGCATCACATTTGTGGCTATTTATGTTGATGACTTGATTGTAGGTGGTGATAATGAAGAAAGCATTAAAGAGGTAAAGCAACTTCTTATGCAAGAATTTGACATGAAAGATCTTGGAGTCTTGCACTACTTCTTGGGCATTGAGTTCATACATATAGAAAGAGGTATATGGATGCCGCAAAGGCAATATGCCTTGAATATGCTGCAAAAGTATGGTATGGCTGATTGTAAGCCAATTTCTATGCCATTAGATCACAATTTGAAGTTGGATACTACATCAGGTGAAGCATTGGAAAATGCTACTATGTATAGGAAAATTGTGGGAAGTCTTATATATCTCACAATTACAAGGCCTGATCTAAGCTATACTGTTGGACTTGAAAGTCAGTCTATGTAGGTTCCGAGGAAGACACATTTGGATGCTCTAAGGCGCACTCTATGTTATGTGAGTGCTACTTTGGATTATGTATTGTTTTATGAAGTCGGTGTAGCTTTGCAGGTTCATGGATACACCGATGCAGATTGGGTTGGTAGTACTCTAGATAGAAGATCTACTAGTGTCTTCCTATTCTCACTTGGAGGTGCAACTATTACATGGAGCAGCAAGAAGCAACCCACTGTTGCTTTGTTGAGTACAGAGGCTGAGTATAGAGGTGCTACAATGGCAGCATGTGAGGCATCGTGGCTGGAGATGCTACTTGCAGATTTAGGTGTGGAAGTGCAAAAGCCTATCACCATCTATTGTGATAATCTTAGCAGCATACAGCTAGTACAGAACCCTATTTTTCATGTTAGAACAAAGCATATCAAGGTACAATATCACTTCATCAGAGAGAAGGTATTAGCAGGTGATATTGATCTTGTTTGTGTGAGAACAGATGAGCAAGTTGCTGATATCTTGACTAAAGAACTTGGAGCAGAGAAGCTGAAGAAGTTTCGAAAGATGCTTGGACTAGAGGACATGGCATTGAGCTTGAGGGAGAGTGTTGAGATATCAAGCTCAACATGTGGTGATTGAGGATGACACGTATTACTTTTTCATTTCTCTCACATGTATATTGGTCATGCCGGTATATGTTAGGGACACTTCATTGAGCTTTATTAGATTTATCTACTGAGAGTGATGGCACATTTATTTCTTGCCAGGTCACTGATTCTCAGACATTAGGTTTTTCCTAATGTATTGGTCTTTATATATTGCAGTAGTTGTATTCTTGTTTTTAGGTCATTCTTGTACATTCCTTTTTATGTAATAGAAGAAAAAGAAGAAGATCATTCTTCATTGCCTCAATCTGAGTGTGTGCTTCTCTTTGATTGTGAGAGTGTGTGTGTGAGTTCTCTTCCTTATCTCCTTCCTCATGACAAAAGCGAGATAGAGAGAGAGAGAGAGAGAAAGAATTCGCATGCATTGTTTTTTGCATGTTTCTTGAGCTTTCTTGCAAGTACTGACATCCATAGCAACTGCAACAACTCCGGTAGTACAAAAATTCTCTACATGGGCCCCGAGGCATAGCCCTCTATCAATCAAGATAGAAAAAAAAGTGCTTGTTTGGTAAAACTAAGTACACCACTGTAGTATAGACACCTTGCATATCACATTGATATGAAACATTTTTGAAAAGGGGTGTTTTTCTATCCATCACGATAGACGCCTCTGTCCATTGCAACAAATAGGTGTCCATCATGCGACATACGACAGACAACAGAGGACAGACCATGTGTCCATCACGATGGATAGTCCATCCATCGCGGGAGACAACCTCACATGATTGACAACATTTTATAAAAAATTCACTCCGTAGCAATTGATAGGTCACGATTGACAATATCCATTGCCACATTAGTCCATCACAATTGACACATGTCCATAACCATTGACACTTGTCCATCACATGATAGACAACAGATAGACCTAGATGGACTTGTCCATCACGATTGAAAGGCTACTATGGGCAGCCCTATCCATCACAATTGATAGCCCTGTCCATCGCGATAAATAGGCATTTTTGGCTGAAATTAGAGTTTTTGATTTTTTGCATACTTTGAACTAAATTTTGGCAATTTTGTGAGGCTCTTGGAGTATTTCGGAATTCCTTGACAAGGCAAAGGCTTGGGAACAAAAAAATCATGCTTTGGGAGCTTAATTCTTGGGCATTGGAGCTTTGAGGTTGGAAGAGCACTAAACCCCCTCACTCAATTTTGTAGCTCATGATAAGTACAATTAGTGGTATTGATCAATTAGGGTCATGCTAGGAATGATATAAGTATAAGAGACCCTAATTACTCAAGTTTAAGGATAGTAAAGACTGTTGCAAAAACCCCTAAGGGAAAAGGACTTAAGTGGATCGATCATATCTGAAGTGCAAGAAAACTCAAGTATGCCTAGTGATCGTATTTGTAAGACAAGATTACACCAAAAAAATTTATAAAAAGAACAATTAACTGATACAAACGAATATTCAATGTGGTTTTACTTGGGAAAATTGGCACTAATTGACAAAACTTATGAACCTTAGATCAGGTAGATACTTAAGTCGGGATAGACAAAGCATCAGATCCTCTAAAGCTAGTGTCAATCACATAGCTTTGTCATTGTCCTAACAACTCAATGATTATTCCTACGTACTAAGCTCGAAGACCAGTGATTTAAAAAAGTCCTTTAGCATGGAAAAACACGCAGGTAGCTCAGGAACTACCTATTTAGAGTCAATAGAAGGTCCTTATAAAATGCAATTGGAATATATCATGACCAATCAATTAGGTGCCTGCATCTATGAGGATGGTCTGAGGCAATCAATCATGGTCAAGTTTAAAGAGGGTTCATACATTGATAAGCAGGAAGCCATGTATGCGGTTATAGGCTTACCAGACAGGACAGATGAGTTTGGAAATGTGATCCCTAAAAATGAGATAGGAGACCAAGAACAAGGATACCTAGGAAGACAACCCAGGACTCCTCAATGAAAATCTATCTTGACTAGAGTGATTACCCCGAAGTGGATTCCTCAAGACAACAAAAGCATAGAGTTATTGTTGAATAGAGAAATGGATGAAGCCTTCTAGAGATTCAAGCAAAGTTTTCTATCTAGATAACACTTCAAAAAGGATTTTCTCGGTAACAGAACATGATAGGCATGCTTACACATGGAAGGGCGACTTAGTTTTCCCCCCACTGAGATTGAATGTCTCTTATGGTCAACATGGAGTAGGATCATCTCACATCCATGGTGCCCATAATGAAAGAACTAGAGAAAGACAACAGGTGAGCTTTTCAAATCCCTTAGCCACATAATAGTCAAGATTAAAGGTAGAAAGAACAAACCAAGAGAAACACAAAAACCCAAGACATCAACGAGGAATGGGTGAATTTCCCTTGCCTAGGCCTAGAGAATATCCTAGGATCTTGAGGCCTATGCAACTAGTTAAATCCATGAAGAATTACTTCGATGGCACTTGAGACCCATACGATCACATAGCAGAGTTTAGAAAAGTGCTAAGACTTGAAGAATTTGATGACGTTCACTCAATATAATGCCTTTGGCCTAACTTTGAAAAACACAGCCTTCACATTGTTTCAACCACTATATCAGGGACAATTCAAGAACATTGATCAACTGCTAGAAGAATTTATCACAAAGTTCTCAAAGAGTGGCATCAGACACAATACCTCATCTGTGATCCATAGCTCCAAACAAATACCCTAGGTGACAGTTAGATTTATAAGAAGATGATTTAGACAATACCTAGAGAGATGCCCTATCCTAGAACTACCCACCCCAACCAAGTAAGTGGCATCATTCTTGGATGGTTTGCTAAGTGCCAAATTGAGATCATATGTGCATCTAAAAGGACCTAGAACCATAGAGTAGTGCATTCGTATGTGCATTGATATTGAGTACAATCTAGGGGAAGAGTTAAAACTTTTCAAGATCTATAAACATTTGGATAGTGCTATTAGCTTCACTTATGAACCATCCACTTCAATAGAGGAGTTAGTAGAGAAAGTAGCACATAAATTAGGAGTATTGAGTAAACATGCACCTAGAACGATCTCAATGAAAGGATGACACAATTGTGGAGGAGACCACATGGCTAATGTTTGTCCAATTATGGCTCATTCCCTAGGAAACCCTAATAGCCAATATTGCATCATTGAGAGGAGGTACACAAACCACACCGTGTAGGATTGTCCTTACACTAAACACATGGTTAGACAAAACTATCCACAATTATATCAGCAACAAGGAAGATACCAAAATCAATACCAAACTCAACAATACTTTAGGCTATAACAACCCTATCAAGCATAATATCAAGTTCAACAGAGATCTTAACTAGTGTTGGGTCAAGAGTCTCCTCCTCCAACCAATGTGATCCCATTCAAATATGCATCAGCAAAAAAAACTTCAGTAAAGACTTAGTGCTAGCACCTCCCTTGATTTCGAAAAGTGATCGAAATGCTCATAGTTTCAACTCAATGCATGCAGATAGCCCACCAGCTTACTACATGGATTCACTAGAGCATAATGAAATCTATCCTTATGAAAACCCTAGTGAACCTAATTGGGAGCGAGAATATTCAAACATAATGCACAACAACCCTAACCCCATGCCCCAACCAAGACAAACGAGACCCCAAGGAAGATGTTATAGATGTCAAGGAGATCACTTCACTAGAGATTGTTTGATCCCTGCACCAGGATAGCCAGAAGTAGTAACCATTCATGGATTTTGTCTTGATTGAAGTAAGGAGCATCTACTCAGGGATTGGCCAAAGAATCTAGCGAATACGTAAAACATCACACCTATCAATGTTATTAGTCTAGTGGTAGACTTTAGCAAAAGTACAATTATGACAACCCTAATGCAGGTAGTAACTTGAGTTCATGCCCTATAACAAAGCCAAGGCACATGTCAAGAGAAGGGCTTAGACAACAGTGAGAATAAGAGCACAATTAAAAAAAATTGAGAGCGTGGAAAGATAGCTATCAATGAATGAAAAGACAATGGACAAAGAAAATGAGCAAACTAGAAGAAAGCATAGGAGAGGCTAAAGCTAAACTTAAAGAAATTGCATCTCAAACACACTTTCACACAACACCACCACCACCATCATCATCTAATCTCCCTTGCATAACCCCATCACCACCTAGAGCATGATTAGCATTAGTCGATCCTACTCTAGAGAACTTAGACATGATGCTTAAAGCATATCATACTAGAATCCAAGAAGGTAAAAATGTTACAGAACATGAAAAATGTTACCCTACAGCTGACCTAGAGATTGAAAGAACTAAGCTATGTGCCAAAATGGTAGAACTGGCACAAACTATGTTTGAGGCTAGTCGTCTTTTCAATTGCACTGATTCAGTCAAAACACAATTGCACTTTGATGGGTTGCTAGAGAAACTAGAGAAATTAATAGAAAAATCAGGGAAACCAACAATATCGCAAGTGAGTAATGCTAGAAGTGAATGGATATACCTTCCCACCAAGGAAGTCTAAGCTCATAATTCTACTGATGCTGGAATCCCTTCTTTGGTGCATGAGTACTCACACAAATTCCTCCGAGATATTCAAGAGGAAAATTGGGCCAAGGAGAGTGAGAATACGCCTTGAATTGAGTTAGTAGATGATATTCATGATCAGTTCCCGCAAGACATTCCCTTAATCTATGGAGAACAAGAGGATGCCTAGTCTAGTGAATGATTAGACTTCGATTCTAATTCCTTACAAGAATTGCCTCATTTCATAGGCCCATGGGAATCCAAGTCTATCCAAATGAGAGCACACATGGTCATGGTAAGAAATGAAACCTCAGTTGTACCTAGGAACATGGATGTAGTGAAGAACACCAAAGTGCAGTGTCATGTCACTTTGGAGGAGCTACTCAAAATTAAACCCAAATTGTGGAAATGCATAGCGAATCAAGTGCCAAAAATAGCGAAAACTCATTCCTAGATAGGATCACATAAGACAATACCTAAAATACACTTGGACAAGATAAGAGACATGAATGAAGGAGAAGAAGGAAATGCATATATTCCTATCACCTATCAGGATTACACAACAAAAGCTATTTTAGACTCAGGTGCAAGTATTTCTATTACTACTACTTCCTTATGGAAAGGTTGGGGCAAACCAGCACTCAAACCAACAAGAATGAAGTTGCAAATGACAGATGGCCACATCGAGAAACCTCTAGAATTGCTGGAAGGAATAACACTTACCACTTGTGTGGAGTTTGAACATACTTTTGCCATATGTGAATTTGGCAAAAACCACGCATATAAGATGATTTTAGGTAGACCATTCATGAGACTATTGCGGATAGTGCAAGATTGGGGAACCAATTCTTTGTACTTGCAACATCTAGGAGTTAGCACTAAAGTCAATCTCAAGGATTACTCTCATAGAGATGTGCCCACCATACAATGGAACCCCATCCATCGAGCAATAGATGACATGGAATCTGTGCACTTCATAGGGATGGATGCATGAAGAGACTCACTTATGGATGTGCAAAATTGTAGTTAAAGAAGAGAAAAGATTATCCGCACGGGAAGTAGGTGCAGAGAAACACTCTAGAATAGTTCAAGACCCAACCCATGCACCCATAGTGTTATCAAATGAAGAATTTGAACCTCACAGTTGGGCAAAAATCCTAGCCACCATGGCCATAGTAGTCAATGAGGAATAGTGGACACCACACTCTGATGAAGATGGCTAAGACATTTCGGTCTTCACTATTGATAAATTTAGGTGGTGATGTGTGTGAACACTCTAGGACTAGCGGGGTACTTTTTTCCCTCTTTAGGAGGTTTTTTTCCCCCCGCTTGTATATATGCCTATAGCCCTAATGGGTTACTTATCTTTGTACATTCTCTAGTAATACATTCAGTATTGTGTGTTGTGCTCCAAGCTTCTTCTTCTTCCTTGTGATGTTCGCGTGCTTCCACAGACGTCTAACTCCAACAACTGGTATCAGAGCAGATCGTTGCTTCATCTAGGGCATCGTCAACACCTCTTCAGTTGCAGTCTCAGAATCACACAAATTTTGGTGAGCATACTCAGCATGTTTTTGAGATCAAAACATCTTCACTCTGTGGTGCCGAAATCACGATCAGAGCTCGTTTCGGCCTCCAAATGCACTATCGTAGTGCTTGTGCAGGCTATTTTGTCTTTTTGTGCCAAAGGTATATACCAGTTTTGCTTTGCCAGTATAAGCGTCTTGAAGTCTGCTACACATTTAGCAAAAATTTTTCTGGGCAGTTCTATTCAACTTTTTGAGATACAGTCAATTTTCTGCATCAAGGCATTTTAGTCACCAGTCATGGCTGAAAGCAGTGATGTATTCCATATGTTGGCTATTGAGGATAAGTTGGATGGTACCAACTACCCGTTATGGGCTTATATGATGCGACATGTATTGGTTGCAAAAGGACTGTGGAACATTGTGCAAGGTGTTGAAAAACGTCCTATCACACCTGCAACTATTAGAACTATACGTACTGAAGCTGATGCAAAAGGTGTCGAAGATGATGATATTCTACATATTCCTGTTCGTGCTATGGTTTTTGTTGCACCTATTGCAGAGAAAATTTTTTGGGATGGCAGAGATGCTCAGGCACATGCATTGATAGCTTTGTCTATCAGACATGCCATTATTCCTCACATTCGCTCTTGTAGAACAGCTAAGGATGCTTGGGATACACTTACCACATTGTACCAAGCTAGGAATGAGGCTCGTGTTGCTTACCTCCGAAAACAGTTGGAGAGTGAGCCCATGAATGAAGGTGATTCTATGGACAATTTTCTAACAAAAATCAAAGACTTGAAGGGACAGTTGATTTCTGCTGATGAAGTTATACCAGATAGCTCACTTGTGCAGACCGTTCTAAATGGTCTTCCTTATTCATATCAGAGTTTTGCTTCTACTCTTTGGTTTTATGATGAAAGGCAATCCAAATTCCTTATCATTTGAGGAGTTAGTCTCTATTCTGTTGCAGGAAGATCATTCAAGGTAGAACATGTCCAATATGCATATTGCAGATCAAGCTTTCTTGACTAGTCAAAAGGGCACAGGAAAATGGAGCTCTTCAACTAGTAAGCAGAAATTTTTGCAAGTACTATAAAGGAAATGATCATATCATAAAGAACTGTCACAAACTCGCTGCAAAAGAGACAAAGAAAAAAGATGCTAGAATGGTTGTTGCAGAGGCCTCTACTCCAAAAACAGAGTCTGCTAACCTTGTGCAGGATGAAGAATGGGTGTTTACTACTCTTTGCAGTTTTGACCATCTTCTCATGAGCAGTGCATGTCTGCAGTAGACTCAGATGTTTGGTACTTTGATAGTGCGGCGACCAAACATTTAACCTCGCAGCGTAGTTTCTTCTCTTCACTCGAGTCTGCCCCTATAGGGAGTACTGTCACATGTGCCAACAACTCCTCTTATCCTGTCATGGGAGTTGGTAAGATCATTCTGACTACTGATGATGGTAGTTCTTTCACTTTGTCAGATGCTTTATTTGTGCCAGGGATCAAGAAGAATATGTTATCAGTTTCTACATTAGCCAAGATTGGCTTGGTTGTGAATTTTGTCGATGACAGATGTACAGTTCATGATCTGTCAAATGGCGATGTTATTATTGCTTCTGAAATTTCATGTTGTGGGTTGTATAAGCTCAAATATGAAAAATCGATGAATGATTTGGCATGTGCAGTACATGATTCTCAGGCTATGTCAGATGTAAATCTTTGGCATGCACGCTTTGGTCATCTAAACTTTGCTAGTTTGCTACGTCTGTAGGAATCTCAAACGGTGTCCTCTTTTCCCAAACTTGAGGCACCTCATAAACATGTATGTGAAGGATGTATTTTGGGCAAAATGTAGCGTTCCTCATTTCCAAAAGATGGTTCAGTTCGGGCTACTTAGAAATTGCATATTCTTCATAGCAATGTCTGTGGTCCTATGCATACATCCTCTTTTGGAAATTATCTTTACTTCGTGACTTTCATTGATGATTTTTCCAGACATGCATGGGTATATCCACTCAAAGCAAAGTCCGAAGTGCTTATGTGCTTCAAACAATTTCTGGTTTTGGCTAAAAATATGTCAGCAAAACACTAGTGTAAAATGTTGTATACACCTCAACAGAATGGATTTGCTGAATGGAAGAATAGTTCACTCATGGAGATGGTGAGGTGTATGGTCAAGAGTCAGACCTTACCACATAGTTTTTGTCTTAAGGTTGTCATGTGTGCAGCATATGTAGTTAACAAGTGTCCCACTAAAGCACTGCACTCTATGACTCCATATGAGGCTTGGCATGATTGCAAGCCATCTGTTGCTCATCTGCGTGTTTTTGGTTGTCTCGCATATGCATTAGTGCCTTAACAACATCGCAAAAAATTGGAGGATAAAGCAATAAAATGTATTTTTGTTGGGTACAGTTATGAAAGTAAAGGCTATCATCTATATCATCCACATACTAAATGCATTCTAGTTAGCCGTAATGTTGTTTTTGTGGAAGATGCTATTCAGCCATTGCTTTCATGTACTAAGGAGACATCTGTTAGCTCCAAAGACATGTACAATACTTTGCTGTCTCTTTTTACAGGTGGACAGTCTAGTGCTAGTCCTAATGAGGCAACTTCTCAGCCTTTGGAGGTTTCATGTGATGATGCAAATCATTCCATTTCTCATGCAGATTTACATGATGCACTTATTGATGAGAGAGTTGATATTGAGCAGGCAAAAACTATGCCAAAATGGCTGGTGCAGACTTTGCGTGACAGCAAATTAAATGCACCTCTATCATATCGTACTCATTCAGGCTCTCATAGTGTCTCTTTTGCATCAGATTGCTATGCTATGGCTACCTCTTGTCTCTGTGATGAGATTGAACCTATTTCGTATGATGAAGCACAAAATTATGAACACTGGATGGTTGTAATGCAATCCGAATATGATGCTACAATGAAGAATGGTACTTGTTCTTTATGTGACTTGCCTCCTGGCAAGAAGGCCATTAGCACAAAGTGGGTGTACAAGCTAAAATGTAAACTTGATAGTACAATTGACAGGTATAAGGCTAGGCTTGTTGCAAAGGGTTATGCAGAGGAAAGAGGCATTGATTTTGATGAGACCTTTGCACCTACTTGCCGAATGACTACTATTGGTAGCATCTGTGCACTTGCAGCTCATCATGGTTGGAATGTACATCAGTTGGATATCAAAACAGCATTTTTGAATGGTGACTTGTATGAAGAAGTGTATGTTTTTCAGCCTCGTGGCTTTGTGTAGACAGGGCATGAGAACCATATGTGCAGGTTAAAGAAGGCATATTTTTGTAGTGATGTATGTGAACATACTTAGGACCGTTGGGGCACCTTTTTCCCTCTTTAGGAGGTTTTTCCCCCCCGACTTGTATATATGCCTATAACCCTAATGGATCACTTACCTTTGTACATTCTCTTGGTAATACATTCAATTTTGTGTTGTGCTCTAGTCTTCTTCTTCTTCCTTGTGTTGTTTGTGTGCTTTTGCAGACCTCAAACTCCAACAATTGGTATCAAATTAGGTCACCGCTTCGTCTAGGGCATCATCGACACCCTTCTAGTCATAGTCTCAAAATTTCTTGAAAATTATTGAGCATACTCAAAATTTTGATCTTAGCTCATTTTGGCCTTCGAGCACACTATCACAACAAATATGCATGCAATTTCATTATTTTGTGCCAAAAATATACATAGGTTATGGGTTGCTAGTACAAGTGCCTTGAAGTCTTCTAGAGGTCTAATAGAGCTTGACGGGGTGTCTTTGTTCAACTTTTTTAGATACAACTCATTTTTTTGCATGAGGATATTTAGTCACTCACCATGCCTGAAAGCAATGATGTATTCTTTATCTTGGTTGTTGAGGACAACTTGGATGGTACTAATTACCCATTATGGGCATATATGATGCATCATGTATTGATAGAAAAAGGGTTGTGGAATATTGCAAAGGGTATTGAAAAATGTCCTACTACACATGTGAATACAAGTTTCCAAGGTGATACAGAAGCATTAAAGATGACGATCTTCAAATTCCTATTCATGTTGCACTTCCTCTTGCACCTACTATAGAGAAACTATGTTGGGATGGCACAGATCCTCAGACACATGCATTGATAGCTTTGTCTGTCAAATGTATCATTATCCCTCACATTCGCTCTTGCAAGATAGCAAAGGATGGTTTAGATACACTTAAAACCATACACCAAGCAAGGAATGAGGCGCATGCTCCTTACCTCCAAAAACAGTTGGAGAGTGAGCATATGAATGAAGGAGATTCTATGGATAGTTTTTGACAAAGATCGAAGATTTGAAGGAGAAATTGATTACTATTGATAGTCTTATGAGATATTTCACTTATGTGGACTGTTCTTAATGGTCTTCTAGATTCATATCAGAGTTTTGCTTTTACTCTTCAATTAATGATGAAAGGTAACCCAAATGCCTTAACATTTGAGGAGTTATTTGCTATTTTATTCCAGGAAGATCAATCCATGTAGAACAGGACAATCAATGCATGTTGCAAATCAAGCTTTCTTAGCTAGTTAGAAGGTCAAGGGAAAATGGAGCTCATCTACTAGTAAGCAAAAATATGTGATTTTGCATAACCAAAGAAGGAAGACAAAGATGAGAAGAATAAAAAAAAGGAGAAACAGTTATGCAAATAGTGTAAGAGAAATGATAATGTCATAAAGATTTGTCCAAAAGTGGTTGAAAAGGACGCAAACAAGAAAGACGCTAGAAAGGTTGTTCCAGATTCTAGACCTAAAACAAAGTCTGCTAATCTTGTGGAAAATGAAGAATGATCATTTATTATAGTTTGCAGTTATGAACCATCTCCTCACGAGTAGTGTATGTCTATAGTAGACTCAGATGTCTGGAACTTTGGTAGTGGAGCGACCAAACATATTATCTCCCAGCATAGCTTCTTCATTTCACTTGAGCCTGTCCCTATAGGGAATACCATCGTATGCACTAACAACTCCTCTTATTGTGTAACGGGAGTTGCTAGGATCATTTTGACTACTAATATTGGTATTTATTTCACATTGTCAGATGCTTTGTATTGCTAGGGATGAAGAAAAATATGCTATCAATTTTAACACTAGCCAAGTGGCTTGGTTGTCAAATTTTTTGATGATAGATGTATAGTTATTGATATGTCAAATGCAGACCTTTTCACCAAGGCTCTGCCTAAGAAGAAGTTTGAATCTTTTCGCAAAGCTTTGGGCTTACTTTCGTATGTGGAGTGATCTCTTTCCACATAGCTTAGCACTTACTTATACATGAGGGTCAACTCCTTGTTCAGCACATCACTCCCAGTGGAGGATTTATTGATATATTTCGGTAGTGATGTGTGTGAACACACTTAGGACAACCAGGGCACTTTTTTCCGTCTTTAGGAGGTTTTTAACCCCAGCTTCTATATACCCCTATAACCCTAATGGGTCACTTATCTTTATACATTCTTTTGATAATACATTCAGTATTATGTTGTGCTCCGACCTTCTTCTTCCTTGTGTTGTTCATGTGCTTTCGCAGACCTCAAATTCCAACACATCACAGGCTCATCATGATGTCAAAATCACAATACATACCATATTTTGTCATCTTTGCAAATTATAATGCATAGATATAGAGGCAAATTACCAACTTTTTCCACATACTTCAAACTAAAGGATCTTCCTAAAGTGACATGCAAAGGCACCATTTTCCAACCTAATTGGAGAGCCAAATTAATCCAAGGGTATCCTGAGATGCTATGTACATGGTCAACACCCCTTTAATTATTCTATAAAACCCATGCTATGGAGTTGTCCCAAGGTGTTGCTCATGGCGAGCATTTTCCATCAAATTGAAGAACAATGTAAATGTGTAGATTGGGTTAACTACCCATATCTCAAACCTCTGTAGGGACTGCCCATGATCACATATATGATAGGTACTATACTCCATTGGATGCCAAGATTGAAACCAATGTTTGATGTCGTTGCCTGCCTACTCATGAAGATATTCCACCTCATGCAAGTTGTATTTAAAACATTTAGAAATGTTAGGGAACCTCATATCTCTACCCTCGAATTCAAGCATGTAAATTTAGATTTGGTTTATGAATTGAGCACAATGCCATCAATAAAGGTCATCTATGCATGGCATTGCAAGGTGAAGTATCTCCCAACCTGTTACAAGCAGACATTCAAAGATATGTTCATAACAGGCTTCTAGGAATACCACTCTGAGGTGATCATCTCCAAACTAACACATCTTCTACAACCATTTTCTTAGGAGTAGGCCATCTACTCAATGCATTACATGTTTCCTCAGCTTGATGTCCCACAGGCTTTCAATTGGCAACAACTTGAAGTTGACCTAGAAAGGGAACTCCATCTCAAAGAACATGAACTCCCCATCGATATTTGTCAGTACTGTATTGATCATCCCACACCAGAAGGGATTGTCAGGGATGACACAATTGAGAGGGGGAGCGCTAGTGAAAGAAGAGGCCAAAGGAGGCTTGAGCCAACAAGCAAGCCTGAGGGAAGGTAGTCAAAGAGAGGGCCAAGGCACCAATACAAGCCTAAGCAGACAAGAAAGCTAGTGAAGGAGACAGCAATAAAACCTCCAAAAATTTTAAAAACTTTACATTAACAAACAGTGATCCTCATCACTACACACCATTGTAAATAATCATTTTTTGTAGTTCCAACTCCATTTTGTGCAAGACAAGGATTCCTTAAGCTTGAGTACAAATAGGACTCACATTTCAATAGTTCGTCTAAGCCCTCAAAATATCTTAGGAACCTAATTTTTAACTAGGCCATACACGAGGTCTGAAGCAAGACAAAGCTAGTAAAAAAACTATAAAAAGAGGTAGAGAGCTCATTTTTGGGGTTATCTATTTAGATAGGGAGCTTTTATGAGTTGTAAAACCTTTCTAATGCAATAGAAGATTCCATTTCTCTCCTCTTTGTCTTACCTTGTGTGTGCATGTCCTCCTACTTCTCATTCACTTGTGCACTCCTATTACTCATGATCATCATATCATCCTCACATCTCCATGGATTGACATTTATGAGGTGGATCTTCACCAAGGTGATAATTCTATTGTGCCAGAGTGGCACCTCTACTTGAACAGTCCCACTATATGACTTGAAAATATGTACTAAAAAACGTTTTTTTGTACGTGCACACTACATTTCATAACAAACTTAGATTTTTTATGAAGTCTAGCTTCTCACAAACTCTTCAGTATCTTCCTTCATGAGCTCTCTACTGCCACACTAGCTCCGATACCATGTGAAAAGGAAAGAGATAGTGAAGAAAGCTATCACACACTCTCACACACCAAGAGAGAGCACACACAAATTCAATCAAGGAAGAATGAGCTTCTTCTTCTTCTATTACATAAAGAGAATGTTCAAGAATGACCTATTACAATAAGTAAAATAGATTAATATATAAAGAAAACTCTAAACACCATGAATCAATGAGCTTGCAAGAAAAAAAATGTGTTGTCACTCTTACTAGAGAGACTTGATGAAGCTTGATAAAATTATCTTTGATATATATTAGCATATGTGTCATAGAAAGGAACTCAATATGTTTAATTCTAGATCATCACATGCTAAGCTTGATATCTCAACATCTTTGAGCTTCAAAAACTCACCAAGTGAAGATCACAATTTTACCATCCTTGCCAATCAACCTAGACACCATAGTTAGTAATAGTTAGTAAGAACTAATGAAGTGAGTTGGGTGAGTAGGTACAACAATCAGTCTCATTCCATATCTTGGTCTATCCACAACAAGCCTCTAAGATCAAAATGTAGATATTTATTGATGTTTATATATATATATATATATATATATATATATATATATATATATATATATATATATATATATATATATATATGAGTGTGTGAATGTATGCATGTGTTATATCTAACTAAACTTTAGCGTATACAATTCTTTACCATTATATCCTACTAAACTTAGTTCAACCAAATTTAAATGCACCAATACCTATGTATAAATCAAGATGTTACGGATGACATTTTGAACAAAATATATTGAAGGCTAATTGCTCCCTTTAGCAATTTTAGACTGAGATCAATAAATAAGCGTAGTTTTTTAAAGTTACAAAGCCAGACGTATATAAGTAAGATGGTTAAAAAAAAAAAAGTATTATTCAATACACACACAGACACGCACTTGCACCCACACACATATATATACACACACACACACACACACACATATATATATATATATATATATATATATATATATATATATATATATATAATAATAGAATTGGTAAAGAAAAAGAATAACCTGAAGTGAACAAAGGTAGACAGAATCATAAATGAAAGAGCATATGCTCTCTACACAAAACAATTAATTCAATCCTCCACTTTCACACCTATAAATATTGCATGACCATTAAAGCTTAAAAAATCATACTTTGGCATTTTGTTTTATATATATATATATATATATATATATATATATATATATATATATATATATATATATATATATATATATATATATATATATATATATATATATATGTGTGTGTGTGTGTGTATATGTATGTATATATAGCACCCATGGGACCCCTCGAATCCCACAAAGATGAGGTTAGACATCTAGCAAGTATTAAGATATGGTGCACTGAAGGCTTAACCAAAGAAATATAAATCAGGAAATATATATATAGAAATACCTAAAAAAGAGTTTAGATAAGCATGAAGAGGCTAAATAGGTGGTAAAAATTTAATTCAACAAGTGCGAAAAAGTCAAAGGATCATATGGGAATAGATTCACATCAATAATATTATAGTGTATATATAGAGATGTGACCGATTATGTACCGGATACCTATATGAGTATGACCGTTTGGCCAAGCATGCATAAATGCATAACCTTTTATATATTGCACTAATTTCAACATTCTAGATACTTATATATTTATTAAATTTTTAAATTTTATAAACTAAAAGATAAATATTACAATTAGAGCATGTCAACGAATAATAGCGTAGTTATAAAATAAAATATACCTTAAAAATTTCCATAAAATTATGTATATGGAAAGGATTAAATATACATATACATATATATGTGTGTGTGTGTGTGCGCGCGCGCGCGTGTGTGTGTGCGCGTGTATATGTATGTGTGTGTACAGAGTACGTTTGTAACACGAAAAATTTACATCAAACTTTTTGAAAAAGCTTTGAGACATTTCATAGCCCTAGGAAAAAACGAAAAATAAACTATTGGACCTCTTCTACGCACGTTTTGTATAATTATGCATAGAAAACTTATGGGAGATGCCAAGGGATGGGGCGAGACAAGATCAGATACTTTTAATCATAGACAAGTATGCATGTATGTATATGTATGTATGTATGTATGTATGTGTGTGCATGTATGTATGTATTTATGTACATTTGTATCTAAGTATGTATGTATGCATATGCAGGTATGAATGTATGTACTAAGGGGGATATTAAATCCAACTGCAAAAACACCTGAGTATGTACATATTTATGTACTCTCTTATGTATGTATGTATGTATGTATGTATGTATGTATGTACTCTCATATGTATGTATTTCATTAATGCATGCATGCACTATTAGATATATGCATATATAGATTAATGTGGCTTTTATACATCTATATATTTGCTTCCATGTGCATAGTACATAATACTTATGTTTGTGTGTATATGCAACATGCATGATTGTGAAAAAGAAAATATGTGTATGTGCATGAATGAATATTTATATATGAATTAATTTGTGTATAAAGATGTATTTACATGGTTGTTTGTGTTTCTTTCTAATTATGTGTATGGTTAAAAAATTAAAAATCAATTACATTGCAACGTTGTAGAGGGCTTCTATGGTTATTGAGATAGATGTTAGATAGATAGGGAACGTTTTGCATTCGCTTTGGACGCACACACACACATGTGTGTGTGTGTATGTGTGTGGATTGCTTAGGCTATAAAGGTGACGATAGAGCTAATTTAATCTATCATAAGTCCAATTCCCCGACTTGTGAGTCATATGAAAATATAATTGGGAAGGAAATACTTCAAGAATATTCTTTCTATTGGCGTCTCTAGCCCCCCCTTGCTGAGATAATGCTTCAAACCCCAATCAAATTCTTGTGAGCATGTTGAAACTCTCTACACTATGGGATCTTAACTAACATACCACTATCTAATAATCATAAAAAATTTAATGTAGTGTCCAAATAGGAGGTTTTTTTGGTGCCTACATAGCTCCCCTCATTCGGAGACCATAAAGTTCAGTCACTGTACAAATTTACATCCAAGAGGGGTATTTACTTCTTCCATTCCCCCCTCAATGTCAATCTAGAGATGAGGTAAAAGGATGGTGAATCAACATTAATAAAATTGTGGATTATCCAATAGCATTAATGTGAATCAACATTAATAAAATGTGGATCAACATTGATAAAATGTTGTAATGACTTCATAGACGTGTTTTCACAATTATCTTAGTGTGCGTTTATCCTGATACCGATAATGAGAGAATTCATTAATTCTTGAACGTAGTGGTATTGGAATTCAATGTCATTTCTCTACAAATAAAATCTACATCCCTTTCAATTGAAGTGCAAACTTGTTTATCGAAATTCACCCGATTTGGTTTTAATTGGAATAGAGTCCTCCTCAACTACACAGCTTCGCATGGTGAATTACATGTTGTCACATAGCCAAAACCTTGATGCAAGGATCTACCACCACCATTTTTTTCATGTCAATCTGAGATAGAACTCCATATGTAGATGTTAATACATATCCAAAAATTAACTTTCTAAAATCATTCTCCCCTACCTACTATAAGCCACTAAATGATTTCCAAGGTTTTCTTGTTTCTATGTGATGCCAAAGGGAGATATCCTTTTCAAGTACTTCAGCACTCGCATAGTTATGTGTAAATGATTTTCTCATATTTTTTAGAAGCAACTCAAGACTCCCAATGAAAATCTCAAACATGGCTTGGTATAAAAAAACAAAAATCTTACCATAAGCTTTCATCACTTCCTTTCCATCCACAAATTTGATGTATCTTCTTCTAGGAATCTTGCATCCACATCCATTTGGATGAGCACAGATTTGTAATGACCCATATATTAAGGTCTTCTTGAGGATAACTTTGTTGTGCACTTTGTTATCATGGAGTTCAATGCTTGAACAAAAATGCATAATGACTTAACCTACCATTTATAAACTAGACTCTAATGAACATTGAGTTCTCTACAATATTTTTTCATTGTTTCTTGTGATCAAATCATCAACATAGAAAATCATAATCACATATTTTTTATCACGCTTATATGAATATAAGTTTGCATCACAAGCACTTCTTGAATAAATGTTCTCCTTGAAGAAGTTTCCTAAGCTTTGGTACCATGCTTTAAGAGCCTAGTTTATATTACTAGAATATGGTGTCCAATCTACAAGCTTTAGATTGTTAACATGGTTCAAACCCTAATGGTTGTGACACATATAACTCCTTCTTGAGATATCCTTGGACCTTTACATCCTTTTGGAGCACTTTACATATCTTATGCATGACCAAAGCAAGCATTCCACAAATACTTGACATTCAAACCACGGTAGCAAAGGAGTCTTCAAATATGTAGGCTATCTAAGAATATACTTATGCAATAAATAGAGTATAGAATTTTTCAAGTGATCCATCACATTTGCGCTTTGTCTCCCATACTTACTTTTTACCAATGACATTTTGATCTTTCAGTGGATCCATCCATCAGATCCCAAGTATCATACAATTGACAACTATCAAGCTTTTATTCATATTTGTGTATCACTAAAGATATTTCAAACCTTGGTTCAATGTTTCAATTTCCTCAACCTTCATGACCTCAAAATTAAGGCCATGTTGATAATTTGTTTTCTAGCTCAAATTTTCTCCTCTTTTCTATTTGATATCCTTAAGGCATCTAAAAGTAGTTGTTTTTCTTACATGCTAGGAACAAGATTTTTATTATCAAAGAGTTGTATAGCCCACTATGGAAATAGCTAGTCCTATGGAACTAGAGTAGGTTGAGATTTCAAAAGAGTGAAAAACTCTTTTTTGTCTTATTTTTTACTGGCATTATTCCTATGATGAGCATTCTAAGTTATTCTTTCAATTGATCATGAAATGCTAAAGTCTTTTTCCATAATCATTGCATGCGGTCACTTTTCAAAAGTACCTAATAGCTCACTATATTCTTCTTTCCCCTTGTATCACACACATGTAATCCTTGATATCTTTATGTGCCCTACTAAGATAAAATTCTTATTAGCCACATTTCTATTCCTGAGTCCTTATAGTGGGACCATCAATGGCACTCGTTGCAGCACCCGAATCAACTAAAGCCCTAAGCTCATGACAAGGGCTGTCGTGCTCTAGCATGACTGTAATGAATGGTCTCCTATCCACTATGATAGGATGATCACTTGACTTTGCTTGACACATGGCCATGGGGTATCTAGGTTTTGTTTCTAGATTGTTATAGTGTTCTCTCCCTAGTCCTTGTCTTCTTAACTTCATGCGCTTAATGAATTCTAGAGCTTCTGCCTAAGCTTTAACATGTATTCTCTTTTCTTCCTCCTTACGCTTCTTTGCCAATGTGAATCGTCTAAGCATATCCTCAGTAAGAGGTTCCTAATAAAGCTTGACTCTATAGCCGCTAATGTAATTAGGCATTATCTCTCCTTCTAGGGTGGATAATTGTACCACTCTAGTTGTCAAGAGTTTGTTAATGATCATAGGTCCATAACTTCGCTTTTCTAATTTCCATGCATGTTGTTTCAATGTATACACTAGGACTTAGTCACCTTCTTTTAAGCCTTTTTCTTTCACATGTGCATCGAAGTAGGCTTTCTGTCTTGTTCACGAGTTTCGTCCATATAATGCAAAGGATCTTGTTAGTACTTTTTGCTTGATCATTGGCATGAGGATGATATGGTGCAGATTTCTTGTGAATCACCATAAAATCATGTAACAAATATTCAATGACCTAGTTTAGAAAGTGAGTTCGTCGATCGCTCACTAGCTCTATAGGCAGTCCTTATCTTGTTAAAACATTTTCAAATAAGAATTTTGCAATCATGTGTGCACCATTCTTTTTTGTGGCCTTAGCCTCTACCCATTTGGTAAGATAATATATCGCAACTATGATGTATTTAGCATGAGTACTTTTGCTGGGGGTTAATGGGTCCTACAAAATCTATGCCCCACTTGGAAAATGCACGTCCTCCCATCATGGGTTTCAGTGGCATTTCATCTCTGCGAGTAGGAAACTGAGTTCTTTTGCACACGTCACATCTCTTAACATAGGTATGTGCATCCATGTGAAGAGTGGGCCTCCATAATCCTGCAAATGATATGGCTTTGATTATCCTGTCGGGGCCAAAATGACCTCCTATAACACCTTGGTGTGCAGTCTCTAATACGCTCAAATAATCGCTCTCATTAATGTTGGCGAAAACTTCGGCTCTAACGCCACTGTTGCGGAAATACTTTCGCCCTGAAGGTGGGTTTCGCGACAAAGCTTGAACTCTGTCAGGCCTGCGGAAATTGTCACGCCACCGTAGTAGAATGCTAAACTAGAGTGATTCAGAACACTTCTGTAATCAACAGTAGTTCAGCCTAATTAACGTCGCCTTAACTGTGTTATCCTGCGACACAAGTTCCACCGGAACTTCACCAGACTGTTACTAGACTGACACCGTAATCGTACCGGACTTCTCCGAAATAAACTTAGTTCTGCTCGTAATTGCTTCAGATGAACTTATGTGAAGTAAGGAAGTAGTGTGTGAGCTTCCTTCACCGAATGAACTTCCTTCTGGAAACTTCACAGTTCTAAAATGCTACTTTCCGGTTAACTTTTGTACTGTGTGTACATCTTCATTCCGCCGGAAACTGTAACCAGCTTAAAGTAGAGACGTCTAGCTACAAGATGAGCTATCTCTCATACAAGGCTTCAAACTCTGCTGCGAGTTATACTTTGTTGTTCTACCGAAAAAACTTGTTTTCTGAGAAACTGTAACTGACCGGAAATTACTGAAATATGTTTACTGAGTAAATTGTTATTCACCGAAACATGCGTTTACAGAGAAGGTACTGAAGCACATTTAGTAACGAGTCGTGACAGTTAACGATAAACGAAGCTTCCTACCGTAACACGAAATAGCTTCAGATTCTAAGTAAAGATTACGCGCAGACATCCACATGAACATGTGTTTTGATTAGAGAAGATGTGTACAGGTAAGCTTGGCCTCTTCTTGCTCAAGCTACAGAAACTCCCTACGGTGATTAGTTTCTTATTACCATCCCTCTTCAGATGAAAAGACCCGACACTTCAGGCTTGTGTTATTCATCTGTACATACGCAATCTATGGCGTCTTCTGAGAACTTCTAACTCTCTCTTCACTCATACGCGATCTATGGCGTCTTCTCTATATCTGTCTCTCGTTCTCCTCTACGTATCATCGTCTCTTTTGTTCTTCAAATCTTTGTTGTATATATATACACTTTCTTTGGCGCTCCTCTGCCCTGTCATTCTTCAATTCGCGTTATACGTGCCTTACGCGCCCGCCGCGGTTAATTGCTCTGTTATGCGCACACCGTGCACTAACTTCGCATACTGTACACCTGTGCACTGATTTTCCGGAAGATTCTGTTTCTCTCTTGTTTGTTGTGTCAAATTCGTGAGTGTTTCCTTAACAGCTCCCCCTCAATCACTAATTTGACATCTTCCGGTCTTTCATCTATCTTCCTTTCTTTTATTCCTGCCATTTCTTTGAATCTGTTTGTCTTTGTTCCATCCAGGCTCTTAGTCAGAATGTCTGCAATCTGATCTTTTGTAGGAGTGTAGACTATTTCTATCTCTTTCTCCATTACCTTTTCTCTTAGGAAATGATACTGAATCTCTATGTGCTTTGTTCTTGCATGAAACACAGGATTCGCTGCAAGATACAGCGAGCTCATATTATCTCCATGTATGATCGGTATGCCTTGGTCTATACCCATGCTTTTAAGTAAAGTCTGCATCCATATTACTTCTTTTGCTGCTTCTACCAGTCCTTTGTATTCTGCTTCTGTTGATGATAAGGCTACTGTGTGTTGCTTCTTCGAACACCAGCTTACCAGCTTATCTCCTAGGTATATCATATATCCGTGCGTTGATCTTCGGTCATCTTGACTTCCTGCCCAATCTGAGTCACTATATGCTCTGAGCTTTATATCTGACGTAAAAGGATAATATAATCCTTCCTTTATAGTTCTTTTGATATATTTGAGAACTCTTTGTACTGCAACCCAATGACTGTGAGAGAACTCCCACCGGAAAACTGAGATCCGGTCTTGTTAGCGTAGCATATATTAAGCTTCCTACTAACGATTGATACTTCTTCATATCTTTAAACTCTGTTCCACTATATTTACTAAGTTTATGGTTTACTTCAAGCGGTGTTGAAGCTTCTCTGCAATTTTCCATGTTGAACTTCTTCAGTAAGTTCAGGAGATACCTTTCTTGCGTGACATATACACCATGATCTGTATATATGATTTCCATTCCTACAAAGTATGATAACTTTCCCAGGTCACTGATCTTGAATTCCTTTTCTAGCAGTTTCTTTACCTCTGTGATTCCTGCATCTGAGGTACCTGTAATTATTATATCATCTACATAGATACAAATGTAGATCATTCCCTCTTCTGTCCTTTTGATGAGTAGACTTGCATCTGCCTTCGAACTTTGGTATCCAAGTTCATTGAGATATTTCACAAGTCTGTAGTTCCAAGCTCTTGGGGCTTGTTTTAGTCCATAA
Source organism: Ceratopteris richardii (assembly GCA_020310875.1). Classification (NCBI taxonomy): domain Eukaryota; kingdom Viridiplantae; phylum Streptophyta; class Polypodiopsida; order Polypodiales; family Pteridaceae; genus Ceratopteris; species Ceratopteris richardii. The sequence continues at coordinate 186,114,347 of CM035418.1, read as the reverse complement.
AGTGCTTTTCTTAACCTGCAAACAAAGTTTGGGTATCTGGAACTTATAAACCCTTCCGGTTGTTCCATATAGACTTCATCTGATATATACCCATTCAAGAATGCATTCTTTATATCTAGCTGACTTAGCTTCCATCCTTTTGATGCTGCTATAGCAATCACTGTTCTTATGGTTGACATCTTTGCCACCGGACTGAACGTCTCGTCATAGTCTATGCCATGCGTCTGAGCATAGCCCTTGATAACCAGTCTTGCTTTATGTCTGGCTATCCTTCCATCTGCAAGTTTCTTTATTTTGAACACCCATTTATTTCCAATTACTTTCTTACCGTTCGGTTTAGGAACAAGCTCCCATGTCTTGTTCTCTTCCAGTGCGGTGAATTCTTCTTTCATTGCTTCTTGCCATTGCTTCTTGCCTTTGGATTCGTCATAGCTCTGAGGTTCTTCCTCTTCTTTAACCATATATGCATAATCTTGTTGAGTTATATATGATGTATCATACGAGTATCTTTCCGGTTGTCTTCTTACTCTGTTTGACCTTCTTAGCTCATATTCTTCATGTGCATCTGAATTCATGTCTTCATCTTCGTTTATTATACCTGTTCCGGTCCTAGACGTACTTGCCTCGTCTTCTTTGTTTGCCTGTACGATTGTTTTACCTTTCTCTTTTCTTTTTATCTCTTCTTCAAATTCTTCAGCTGTATGACTCTGATCTGCATACCAGCTTTTCTGTTCATCAAATGTTACATCCCTGGAAACAGTAAAATGTTTGGTTAGAGGGCTCCATAATCTGTAACCCATTTGCTTTTCATCATATCCGACGAATACATATTTCTCTGCTTTTGGTTCAAGCTTATGTCTGAGTTGAGACGGTACATAAGCATATGCTACTGATCCAAACACTTTGCAGTGATCAAGTGTTGGCTTCTTTCCCCACCAAGCTTCATAAGGGGTCATTCCTTCTAAGGCTGTACATGGTAATCTGTTTACCAAGTATGTTGCTGTGTTTACGGCTTCAGCCCAAAGATAATCTGGGCAATTTTTTTCTTTTAGCATAGCTCGTGCAAACTCGACTAGAGTTCGGTTTCTCCTTTCTGCTACACCGTTTTGTTGTGGTGTATATCTACAGGTTATTTCTCTCTTAATACCTGCATTCCAAAGATAGTCATTGAATTCTCGGGAGAAGTATTCTCCCCCTCCATCAGACCTCAGTCTTTTAAGCTTTCGTCCAGTGAGTCTTTCGGCATATGCATGAAAATGCCTGAAAGCTCCAAATACTTCTGATTTCTCTTTCAGAACATAAAGAGTTATCCACCTTGTGGCATCATCAATGAATAAAACATAGTACCTTGATCCGCTGATTGATCCTTCTTTCGTTGGTCCCCATACATCTGTATGTATGAGTTCCAGCACACTGTCATGTTTGAATCCTTTCTTCTGGAAAGGTAACCTGTGGGCTTTTCCCATCTGACAGGCTTCGCATTTGTGAATCATATGTTGGTTCTGTACGTTCGGTAATCCCAGTACAGACTGATTCACTATCATAGCTTTGATTCCTTTTTCGTGAAAATGACCTAATCTCTTGTGCCAGAGATCAAGTTCTGTAATTACCTTTTCATCATGTGTGAGCAGCGCTTGGCCAATGTTCCCTTGTACTCTTAAGGTAAAGAGTCTGCCTTCTTTCTTACCAGAAACGATCTGATAATATCCGTTCTTGGGATCTTCTACAAATACTCCTTTGTTTGTAAATCTGACCTGAAATCCTTTTTCGACTATCTGTCCCACACTGATCAGATTTTTCGGTATTGTTGGAACATACAAAACATTGGTTAGCAAATCTGCTCCACTCTTGCATTTCACTTTTCCGATTGATTGTACTTTGTGTCTTGTATTGTCACCTGTTTGAACAGTGTGACTCGCACTTCCTTTTTCCAATTCTGACATCAGTTCTATGTTTCCTGACAAGTGATTAGAACATCCAGAGTCAATGTAAAATACCTTTAGATCTTCGTTATCAGATGTGCTGATTGAGTTCATCATCAATGATGTATGACTTTCATTCTGTGTGTCATTTGCGTAGTTGTTGTAGGTGGTGTTGTAGGATTGGCTCTGTCCCCAACTTCTTGTTCCACCTCTACCGTAGCCTCCTCTTTGGCTTTGTCTTCCTCTTTGGAAGTTACTCTGATTTCTTCCGCTACTGCCTCTGCTATTGTTGTTTTGATTTGATCCCTGTTGGTTGTGCCAACAGTCATGCGCCAGATGGTTACTTAGTTCACAAATCCAGCAAGCTTTCTTGGTGGTATTCTGGCGGCTTCTTCCTCTTGCTCTTCCTCTGCCAGTGCCTTTACCTCTTGCGTAATAGGCCTGAGAGCTCGACTCTTCTTCATCTTTTGACTTGCCTTTGTCTTTCTTCTTGTTCTTCATGTACATTGCAGAGCTATGTCCTTTGTCTGCGTCTCCTTTCAGGTCTTGCTCATATGTGAGCATCAAACCAAGCAGCTGATTTAAATCTGGTACAAAATGATTTAAGGAGAGTTCAGTTGATAGTACGAAAGGTTTCCACCTTTCATCTCCTCTCAAACCTGTGAGCACTTGCGCTATCAATCTATGATCTTCGACTTCTTCATTTATGGATCCAAGACTATCTGCTAGATCCTTCATTTTAGTGACGTAGTCACTGATGCTTTGACTCGGCTTCTTTTTGAACGTTGTGAATTCGGACCATAGGCTGGCCTTCCTAGCTTTCGTAGTATTTTGGAAATGATCTTCCAATGCACTCCATATGTCCTCTGCTTTCTCCAGACCTCTAATGTGCGGTAGCAGATGATCTGACACAGTGTTGTAGATGTAGGCTCTTGCCGTTGCATCTTTCTTTTGCCACAGCTTTAGGGCGTCTAGTTCTTCTTTTTCCGGTTGACTATCATCTTCGAAAGTCGGCTTCTTTTCTTCTCCGGTCACGTACGTCATTAAGTCCTTACTCATAAGTAAGGCTTCCATGCGCATTACCCATGCGGGATAATTATCTCTGTCCAGTTTATCAATTTGGACATGATCTGCCATGATCTTCTTCCTCTCGTGGGAGTCTTGGAAAACTTAACCTGCTCTGATACCAATTGTTGGCGAAAACTTCGGCTCTAACGCCACTGTTGCGGAAATACTTTCGCCCTGAAGGTGGGTTTCGCGACAAAGCTTGAACTCTGTCAGGCCTGCGGAAATTGTCGCGCCACCGTAGTAGAATGCTAAACTAGAGTGATTCAGAACACTTCTGTAATCAACAGTAGTTCAGCCTAATTAACGTCGCCTTAACTATGTTATCCTGCGACACAAGTTCCACCGGAACTTCACCAGACTGTTACTAGACTGACACCGTAATCGTACCGGACTTCTCCGAAATAAACTTAGTTCTGCTCGTAATTGCTTCAGATGAACTTATGTGAAGTAAGGAAGTAGTGTGTGAGCTTCCTTCACCGAATGAACTTCCTTCTGGAAACTTCACAGTTCTAAAATGCTACTTTCCGGTTAACTTTTGTACTGTGTGTACATCTTCATTCCACCGGAAACTGTAACCAGCTTAAAGTAGAGACGTCTAGCTACAAGATGAGCTATCTCTCATACAAGGCTTCGAACTCTGCTGCGAGTTATACTTTGTTGTTCTACCGAAAAAACTTGTTTTCTGAGAAACTGTAACTGACCGGAAATTACTGAAATATGTTTACTGAGTAAACTGTTATTCATCGAAACATGCGTTTACAGAGAAGGTACTGAAGCACATTTAGTAACGAGTCGTGACAGTTAACGATAAACGAAGCTTCCTACCGTAACACGAAATAGCTTCAGATTCTAAGTAAAGATTACGCGCAGACATCCACATGAACATGTGTTTTGATTAGAGAAGATGTGTACAGGTAAGCTTGGCCTCTTCTTGCTCAAGCTATAGAAACTCCCTACGGTGATTAGTTTCTTATTACCATCCCTCTTCAGCTGAAAAGACCCGACACTTCAGGCTTGTGTTATTCATCTGTACATACGCAATCTATGGCGTCTTCTGAGAACTTCTAACACTCTCTTCACTCATACGCGATCTATGGCGTCTTCTCTATATCTGTCTCTCGTTCTCCTCTACGTATCATCGTCTCTTTTGTTCTTCAAATCTTTGCTGTATATATATACACTTTCTTTGGCGCTCCTCTGCCCTGTCATTCTTCAATTCGCGTTATACGTGCCTTACGCGCCCGCCGCGGTTAATTGCTCTGTTATGTGCACACCGTGCACTAACTTCGCATACTGTACACCTGTGCACTGATTTTCCGGAAGATTCTGTTTCTCTCTTGTTTGTTGTGTCAAATTCGTGAGTGTTTCCTTAACAATTAACACAATGTCTTAGGTATCCGTCTCTTCCTCTTTTGTATAGCTTGTCGCCAATAAGTGAGTAGTCTTGAGCTTCCTGCTCTAGACTTCGTTGTCTTGCTAAAGTCATTCCTTGAGGAAATGTTTTCATCCTCAAGTACGTCAATAAAGGTTCACTCCATTCTAGTGTAAGAGACATATGATATAGTGTGTCATGTTCTACCGGTGGTCTTTCACAACAAACACGACATTCTTTACACAGCTTATAGGCATCCGCTTCCATAGACAGTCGGTATACTCCTAGTCTATGCAGAGTCTCCAATGTACGATGTTTTGAATGATGTTGCTTTAGTGCACCTACATGTGCTAATTGCAACCAATTTGTGTATTTTGATTCATCTACACAAGCGAGAGTCTTTTGATTATCCTGTTTATATATACTTCCTATTAGTATTTGATATCTTTTTGACTTGGTAATCTCGCCCTCTCTGATCCTTATCATAGGATTCTTGGGTCCAAATGTGAGAATAGGGACAACAGGCTTAGCCCATTCAGGTACTATTTCTAGGTTGAACAGGTATGCTTCGGGTAATTCATCCGCTATTCCTTGAGAAGCTTCTCCCATGGTTAACCTTGAGAGGTGGTCAGCTCTAAGGTGGGTCTTTCCCTTCCTAACTACTACTTCAAAGTCATACTCCATGAGTAATAGAAACCATGGTATCAGTCATCTGGTATTACAAGCCTTATCGACTAAGTATAGCAATGCATGATGATCCATTAAGAATTTGAACTTATTTGCCAACAAGTAATGCCTGAATTTCTTTATCGTGTAGATCATTCCTAATCCTTAGCATTCTGTAGTGGTGTAATTCATTTTTGCTGCATTCAACTGTCTGCTTGCGTAAGCTATAGGGAGATCTATATTGCCTTTGTTTGTAGGTTGTGCCAACACACATCCTATGGCATAGTTGGATGCATCCACATGTACATGGAATGGCTTACTCCAATCTGGGGTTGTTAATATTGGTGTTGAGCACAAGCGTCGTTTGAGTTCATTGAATGAATTCTCAAATTCGTATGTCCATTCAAACTTGGTCAAAAGAGAGTACAAAGGCTTTGCTATGATAGCATACATGTGTATAAATCATTGATAATATCCACAATGGCCATGAAAGCCTATACTTCTTTTACATTTTTTAGCCTAGGAAGGTGTGCAATTACTTTCACCTTCTCTTCATCTATCAAAATTCCATTGTTTGACACAATGTGTCCTAGAATTTTGTCTTGCATGACCATGAAAACACACTTTTTTGGATTCAAGCAAACCTATATTCTCGACATTTGTCAAATACTTGCCTTAGTTCTAGGATATGAGTCTGCCTCATATTCGAATGAGTACATATGTCATCGACATAAACTTCCAAATTCTTGCATAAGAATTCCTTAAAAACATGACACATGAGTCGTTGAAAAGTGGTTGGTGCATTTGTCAACCCAAATGGTATCACACGAAATGCAAATATGCCCCATTCTGTGGCAAAAGTTGTCTTATGCTCATCTTCAAGAGTAATGGCTACTTGATTATAGCGTGAGAAACCATCAAGAAAGTTATAAACTTCCTTGCCCACAACTCTCTCCAATAAGTGTTCCGTGATAGGAAGAGGATAATTGTCTCTAATCGCCATGGCATTAACTTTTTTAAGGTTAATACACACGCACAATTTTCCATTTTTCTTTGGCACAACCATAATGGGGGATACCCATTCGGTATGCTCAATTTCGTAAATGAATCCTGCTTCTATCAGACGACCTATTTCTTCTTTAGTCTTAGCAGCGTAGTTATCATTGTATGTGTATGGTTTCTATTTTGTAGGTTTGGCATCTGGAGTCATAGGGATTCTATGGGAGCATATATCTGGGTCTACTCCTTTCAAGTCTTTGTAACTCCAAGCGAACACATCTCTATATTTTCGCAATAGGGCAATTAACTCTTCTTCTTCCTCATTGGTCAAATCATGCCCTATGTATGTACATTTTCCTTCACCTTCTTCTATGGTAACTATGATTTTTTTGGTTTTCTCTCGATTATCATATACTTCTCCAACGTTGCCTTTCCTTTTAGGCATTCGTACCATGATTCTTTTGTCTTCTATTTCATATTTCTTGAAGTTCTCGAGTACTTCCATGAGAGCTTCTTCTTCTTCTGTCTTAGGTGCTTTCTTTCTCTTCTTTTGCTTACTTTTTGTATCTTATGTGAGTGACACATGTTGTTCCATTTGACTTTCTTTTTCCTCTTCAGGGATTTTGTCTTCTACAAAATAAAGATATTCCTCTTCTGTCAAACAAAAGAATTCCATGATGATGGACTCTAGGTCCTTGTCACTCGATTCATCTGGTTATTGGGTCACTTCCGTGCACTCTTCTAGGATAAAATCTTCCTCAATAGGTTCTATCATAAAGATGGAAATTTCATAACCGTCCTCATCACAGTGCGGGGTCTGTTCTTCGTTTACCACTGTGTCCATCATAGCTAAGATTTATACCCAACCATGAGGCTCGAATTCCTCGTCTGGAAATACTATAGGTGCATAAGCTGGGTCTTGAAGAGTTTGTGGATGTCGTTCTGAACCTAAGGTCCTGGCTTCTAATCGTTCTCCCTCTTGTTTTGCTACCTTACACATCCATAAATGAGCATCCTCATGCAACCATGAGGGGTCTGATTCTACTGAGTGTATCGACTCTATTTCTTCCTGTGTCTTATGGATGGTATTCCATTGTATTGGGGTACATCCAATGGGAATAGTCTTTAAGATTGACTTTAGTTGTCACTCCTAAATGTTGCAAGTACAAAGAATTAGTTCCCCAATCTTGTACAATTTGAAATTGACGAATGAATGGTCTTCCTAAAATCATCTCGTAAGCATGATTTTTCCCAAAATCACAAATGGCGAAAGTATGTTCAAACTCTACACCATAGGTGGTGAGAGATATGCCTTCTAGTAAGCCCAATGGCTTCTCAATGTGTGTGTCAGCCATTTGTTGCTTCATTCTTGTGGGTCTTAATGTTGGCTTACCCCAATGTTTCCATAAAGTAGTTGTAGCAATCACTACTCTGGATCCTGAATCTAAATTTTCCCTTGGATAGTTCTTATTCATCTAGGGTCCTTCTTTTAATCTCGCCTAGTATGCACGAAACATCATATCTAGATTTTGGGTATTGGTTCTGCTAGAACTTATCCTGATCTCTGAGCTAGATTCTTCCGATTAGATTCTTGCGAAGTCAATTCTAGGATTTTGGCTCTAGATTCTTTTATACGTCCTTCAAGTTCGCTTATTTTCTTGCTCCACTTTCTCTTGATTCTCTCTCTAGAATCCTTCCAACATTTCATCTTTCTACTGCTAGATTCTCCAACTTCACTAGTTCTGGCTGTCTTTTCAAGATTAGACTTTTGATTCTATAACAGCACTTGGGCTCTTGTTATAGCTTGGATAGGCACATATGTAGGGTTGGATCCATCTGAGTTATGCACATATGTCACTTTTGAGGCATTAGCGGGGTTCTTCGGACAGTCTCTAATGACATGCTCTTTACCACACTCGGCACAAAAACTTGAATGTTATAGTATTGTGACTGTCCTGCTATCAGAGGATGTGGGCAATCCTTAATGAAATGATCTCCTTGGCACCTAAAGCATGGTCCTCTAGGGACCTGTGGTATTTATTGTCTTAAGTCGGGTCGCGGGTTAGGGTTTGCATACATCACATTAGCATAATCAGGTTCCCAACTAGGTTCCAATGGTGGACTATCGTATTGATATGTTTCCATATGTTCTGGTGACTCTGTATAATATGCGGGTGGGCTATTGTTGCTCTAGCACAATGGTGAGAACCACGTTAAGAAGCTTCACCTCCTTAATGTCAATCCGCGGAAGAGATAGGAGTGATATGAAGATTGTGAATGTGAGATGAAGTGAGAGTGAAGGTGAGAAGCATAGAAATGCACACACACATGCACACACACTACGAAGAGACAAGCAAGACACAATGGAAGGTGAGAAATCAACTCTATTACTCAAGAACACTATTACAAGCTCAAAAGCACTCTAACCTCAAACAAGCTAACCTCAAAAATGAGCTCTCTAGCTCTTTTTATAGTTTCTAGACTAGTTTTGACCGGTTTCACATCTAGTGACCGGCATAGTTAAAAATTAGGTCCTAGATGCTATTTGGAAGGGTAAACGGTATCTAAAAATAACGAAAATTGGTACGCACATTCTACCTAAGCTCCTCAAGCTCGAGGACTCCTCGGCTTGCACAAAATGGAGCTATGGATTACAAAATGGGGTTTTCTATGTTACATATGTTACAATAGTGATAAAAATCACTGTTGGAGGTTTTTGGAAAGTATTTGAAAACATAATTCTTTGAAAAACGATTCGACTGGCTCCCTGCTCTATCGTTACATGCTTCCGTGTCGTCTGTGCCTCTGGCTGCTTCCAACACCCCCCTCCCTCTCGCTTCTGTCGTCCCTGACAGAACCTTGCTGTGAGGTCTGCCGGATATAGTTCTATAGGAGGTCTTGAGCGAGGGTGTGCTCGGAGATACGAATGCCTCGGGCCAGATCTGCCTCGAGTTTCTCCCAGTCGATTGGTTGCGGTTCTTCCGGTGGCAGGAGCTTATAGTGTGTGGAATAGACCATTCGTTCACAGGAAAATAATTGTAATAAATGTGTAGGCCTGCTTATGAATACCTCTGAATGGTATTCCCAGAAGCCGGTTGTGAACATCTCTTCGAATGTCTGCTTGTAGCACGCCGGTAGGTACTTTATTCTGTAGTGCCAGGCATAACACACCCGTAGCGATGGCGTTGTACTCATATCATATACCAGATCGAAATTGCCATGCTCAAAGCCCGGGGTGTTGACATCTGGTGCCTTGATGCATCGGAAGACTTTAAAAATCATTTGCATCATGTCAAAAATTTTGACAGTCATATGCGCCGCTATATCATCCATATGCTTTAATCTAGGGAGCCAGTGGCGAATTGTAGCCATCATGTAGCCAACAGTTGGTAACTCAATGGGTGGCTTAATATAAGGGTAATTCAACCAGTCTTGGCACTGCTTATTGTTTTGTACCTTAATAGCAAAGGCAGTCCAGGAGCGGCGTCGTGGCACTGGTCCCCAACACGGATTGTACTTCAAATGCAAAGGTGCCTTTACCCATGTACTCATCATCTCTGGATACTGTTGTAGTAAATTTTTTCGCCACTCTGGTTGATAGATCCTTCCTTTCTGTGCATCTGGTGGTAGATCAGCCGCCTCGAATTGAGTTGCATGCGATGGTTTTTTACCTGTCTCTTTCTCAATGGCTAACTGGTATTCGGCCATTAACATGAAATACGGTTTATACTGGAGCTCATGCCCAGATATGTATCGTCGCGGGGCCAAATGAGCAAAGAATGGAGACTGTAATATTCTTTCTTCTATCATCGCCATGGCATGTAATTGTGCCTCTACTCTCGCTGAGTGCGTTGTTCCAAGTTCCTCAATAGTCTTCATCCACGCGGGGGTCGGAAGTTCGTACGTCATCTGACCTTCGGCCGTGACGCGTCCGCCTGGGATGGGTTGTGGCTTGTACGCTTCTTCAAACGTTTCCTCCACCGGGATGGTGACCGTTTCTTCCTCAGCTGGAAGCTCAGGTGGGGAATCTGGCCGTGGTGGCGCTTCATATACTGCAATTCTTGATTCAAGGGTCGATACCTGGGCCCGTAATGAGTTGAGTTCCTCTAGGAGGTCAGGAGAGGGGTCCACAGGTGCTGGTATGTCTTGGTGTGCCGGTTCTCGTAACTGGAGTAATTTGTGATCTTCTTTGAGTTTCTGTAACTCCTCGTTCATGCGGTCGTATTCATCTAATAATCTTACATGATCGTCTAGCAGCATTCTCATCGAGTCTGAAGGAATGGCTTTGAACCTGCTAGGACTGAGTGGTTGGTCTGGGTGGTCGAGCGCTGCTTCTAAGTTTTCTCGGTTCTGATCTTGTAAGCGCTGGTTTTCTTCCTTGGCGGCTGCTAGGTGTCTTCGTAGTAAGCCCATGTTTCGTGTTAGCGTTGCATTGCGGACTGTCTGGGCTCTTAATAAGTTATCCATGTCAGCAGTGGCTTCCTTGGTCTTTTCTTCGCTTTCTAGTTCCAATTTGTGATAAGCCTCGCATAATTCTTGGTAGCGGGTGTTCAGAGAGGCATTCTCAATAGACAATAAATTAAGCTGCGACTGTAAGTCATTGGTAGTCCTCTGCAGCTGCTGATAATTATCACCAAGAGATTTGAACTCATCTCTTACTTGCGTCATACACATGAACATCTGTCGGAATGCATTATCTACAGTGGGTGATAGTATTAATGGGGTGCTAAATGAAGATGCAGTTGGTGTAGATGCAACGGGAATGGGGAATGGGGGTGGGAAGGTGGATGATGTAGTGATTGTTGAAAATTGGGATGTGCGTAAAAAAGTTTGTGCCGTTAGTGAAGTGAGTGATGTCGCAGTGGGTGGTGAGATGTCCATGTCAGTGGACCTATCTAGTGCGGTGACCGTGAATATGGGTGTGATCGTGGGTGCTCGTGCTGGTGTAAATACGGGATTTACAAATGTTGAGGGGTAATTTAGAGGGGGGGCTGGCTGGAGCAGCTTGGTGGAAAGGGGAAAGAGGGGTTACAGTGGGTCGGGGAGGTGAGACGGGGGAGAAGGGTAACGGCGGGGGGAATGGGAAGAGGGGTCTTGGAGTTGTGGGGAAAGATGGAAAAGATTGATGAAGGAATGGGTTGGGTAGAAAGGTGGGTGTGTGGGGGGGTAGACTAGGGCTGATGGGTGCAGGAATTGTGGGATGAGTGGTCGTAAAGACAATTTCTGCAACACCACCGGCGAATGAAGATGTTGGTCTGGGGGAAGGAGGGTGAAGAGGGGAGGCTGGAGGGATGGGCGGTGATGGAGGAGCGGTTGGGGTGGTCAGTACGTCAGTGGCTACTGAGGTATGTACAGCTGTAGCGCGGGGTGGGGATCTACAAAGATGGTTTCTACAGCCAATGAACTTTTGGGGATGAGGCGTGCCTCCCTGGCTTGTTCTGAAGATTGTGCTTCGGTTGGTACACGAATGTATTCGCCGGGCTTTGAAAGTAGTCGTACTCTGCGGGGGTCAAACTGTGGTAGTGGCTTTCTTTGCAAGTACCTGAGTGCCTCGTTGGAGCCTACTGATTGGACTAATTCTTTGAATCCTTTGATGTATGCGTCTTCGAATCCACCTGTGACAAGTTCTTGTTCTATTATTTTTTGGCTCTCTTCCTCTGTCAGCTTCTTGCATGCCCAAACTTTTTCCATAGTTCTATACAGCTTCTTGATAGCTAGTGTGTAAGCTGCTGCCTCGTAAGTTTCATCTTCATGGGTACTTGTATCGCCATGTGTGTCTGTTTGTTGGCCTTGGCCATCTGTCTGTTCCTGCTCTTGGGATTCATGTGTTTCCTGGCTAGCTTCATCGTCACCTTCGTCGTCATCGGTTGCTGTTCTTTCGTCATCAGAGCTGGACACGACCTGTCCTTGTGGCTGATCCCTGGGTGTGGTAGGGTAGCTAGGCCTTTCAAATTCTTGAGAAAACATTTGTCCTTCTGAAAACTGGAACTCGTTGGAGAATGCATCGGGCATCTCAAAATCAAAAGTTTGGTCCAGTGGCTCTGCTTGTCCTGGTTCTAAATGCGGTATTGGAAAAGAGAAAGCTTCCGCACCAATAGTGGTGGGAAGTTCAGCTGCTGTGGTGATAGGTTCTGTGGTAGTGGCTGCTTGGGGTGCAACAGTACTGGTGGTGCCCTCCGGCGTAACTGGTCTTGATAACCGTATACGAATTGGTGGTACTGTGGGAGTGGCTGCTGTTGGTGACTGCGCTGGAGATGGTTGTGGAGAGGGTGATTCTGGGACTTGTAGGCATGGGATAGTACCTCTCATCCGCTTTCCGGCTCTGCCTTTGCTAGACTTTCTAGCCTTCCTAGTGGTGCCTTTAAATGCTTTCAGTTCCTCACTAGTCATGGCGCGCTCAATTGGTAAGTCATACGCCAAGCACATATATATGATCCTGGTGAGGGCGCAGCACCCATTGATTACCTTCTTTCGCTCCCACCTATGTTGTGCCAAATAGAGCTGATCAATCACCCAGCTGGCTAGATCAACCGTTTGCGGTCCAGTACATGCTAAGTATAATCCAAACCAGATTCTCTTGTGGGGCATGGTAAAACGATCCTGAGCTGGGAAAGCAAAGTGCTGCATGCATATCCGTAATGGCTTAGAGAGCTCAGGTCTTATAGCAGAAATATCCTCCCACTTAGTTACGTCACCATGCTTCATCTGTTCTGGGACTAGTCGTTCTTTCTCCGTTGGAGTGTGTGTTCCATGTATTTTCAGAGCTGCGCGAATCAAATCTTTAGACAAATAGAACCTTCTAAATGGAGGATCATTTACCAAGGATGGTAACATGAATGTTCCGGGTAGATCCTTGTTCTCTGAAGCCGTTAAGGTGGTTACCAAGTAAAAGCATCTATAAAAATCGGGTTTAGGCAGAGGGTCGCTAAAATACTCTGTAAATCCCGCTTGTGCCCAAACGTGCGTTAGATCTTGTGTATTCTGCAGTCCTTCAAATTCTCGTGAAAAGAACTGGTACTTGGTCCATGTGCAAAGATCAAATGCCAAATTGGCCTCAAATATGAAATCAGCGTTTGCTAAGGGTCCTGCTAGGCCTTGAAACCAGTGAGAATTACGATGAATCTTCTCCGTGTATCCTCTAGGAGGATCATCGATTGGCATGGGTCCTGGAAAACCTTGAAACTCTGGTGGTTGCACCGTAGGATAAGATTCCGCTAGTAATTCTCCAATAGTGGCCATCGGTGCACTGGGGCCAGCCTCTGATCGGCCTGCTTCGGTTTGCATGATGACTGATGAGCTAATGGAAAAGATCTGCTACAAAAGATTAACACATTAGTATGGAAATTAATTATGATCCCATTAAGGTGAGACCGCAATCCTTTTCCATAACCGATGTGTAACCCGTGTAGCCAAGTGTCGTGAAGTGATTGATACAATGATTATTTGCAAAACTAATGCAGGTCTCTAGACACCTACATGGTTCAGATTATGCCTACAATTCTTGATGAGCTTTTATTATGCATGATGTGGGGTTTTGGTGTATGAATTTATACAAGGTTTGGTTGAGGGTGAATTAGTACAAGGGTGGAGTTTAAACGGGGTGGGAGAATTGTTAGATACGATGGTCCAAGAAGACGTCTGGATACGTTTCGGTATCCATTTCCTAAGAGTCTTTGAGTGGGTGGTGTGTTTCTGCTGAGGGACAAAAAGCGGTATCGGGTTTGGTGGTATTGAGGGATGGACAGATTTCTGAGGGGTATACGTTACATGGCTTGAGGATTGGGCTATAATACATTGTTTGGGTACCCAAATCTACGTGGGTGTGGGTCTATGGATAAGGTATTTCTTGGCGATCCAAATCTGTCGAGTATTTGTACTTGTAGAAGAAGATCGAGGGGACTTTGGATGCTGACTCTGCTTTTGTTGAAACTTTGTCCTGTTCTCGTCTCCAGTGTTGCCAATAGCCTGTGGTTGCTGTCCTTTTGGCACCCATATTTGTTTCATGCCACTTGTTCTGTGATGTTGATACTGCTGCTTTCTTTGCCTTGTCTCGTGATGTCGTCGGTCTGGGTTCCTCTGTTGTGGTTGACTCGTTCGTGGTTGGGTTTGAGAGGTCCATTGGACGCTCTGCTTTGGAAAAGAAGGGAGATCCAACACTTGCGTGACCTGCCCATTAGGAAGTGATTCGTTCTTTATCTTTAATCTAGGCCAGTCCGCAGCAAGTTTGGAAGGATGAGCACCGCAGGGTGTTGTGCTCATTTGGCCGCTGATGCAACCCACCTGACCGCTGATTGTGTTCAACTGCCCTAGCGGTTGGGTAGCTGTCCCTTCTAGTTTGCAGGAAGCCCCAGGGAAGATCTCCTGTCGTTCTTCTGATTGACGATTGTCCCTAGCTAAGCCCGAGTGGGTTGGTGTAGACGTAACGTGACTGGTCTGACCCAAGATCTTCCGGTCTTCCTTCACATGCGTTTCATAGGGTCTAGGGTTACAAACCTCAATCGGAATGCCGTTAGGGAAGTCAAGCGGTATCACTCGCTTCTGTTCTAAGGTTCCAATTTGTAAGGAGCCTTGTCTAAGATTTAGGTCCACTGAGTAATTGTATAGCCAATCTTGGCCAAGGATTAGGGGTTCTATCAGGTCGTCATCATGGCACACTAGTAGCTTCGCTGTCATGGTCACATCCTTAATGAGGATAGGAAGGTCCACCTCACCCATGCAAGGGGTTTCCATGCCTCCTAGGCCTATGAGGTATGCCTCAATTGGCCGCATTTCTATTCCTGAATCCTTATAGTGGGACCATCTAATCGCACTAGTCGCAGCACCTGAGTCAATTAAAGCCCTGAGCTCTTGGCAAGGGTTGCCGTGCTCTAACCTGACTGTAATGAATGGTCTCCTGTCCACTATACTAGGATGAGGGGTTGACTTTACTTGACACATGGCCATGGGGTATCTGGGTGTAGTTTCCAGATGGTTATAGTGTTCTCTCCCTAGTCCTTGTCTTCTTAACTTCATGCGTTTAATGCGTTCTATTGCTTCTGCCTGAGCTTCCGCTCGTATTCTATTTTCTTCCTCCTTACGCTTCTTCGCCAACGTGAGTCGTCTAAGCATATCCTCAGTAAGAGGTTCCTGATATAGCTTGACTCTACAGCCACTAATATAATTAGGCATTATATCTCCTTCTAAAGTGGCTAATTGTACTGCTCCACTTGTTGAGAGTCTGTTAATGATCATAGGTCCATAACCTCGCTTTTCTAACTTACGTGCGTGTTGCTTCAGCGTATATACTAGAACTAAATCTCCTTCTTTTAGTCCTTTATCTTTCACATGTGCATCAAAATATGCTTTCTATCGCTTCTTTGCTGCATATATTCCTGCTGCTGCCTTTAACCTGGTTGCTCCTAATCGTTCCAAGTCCATTATTCTTGCTGATAATTCATGGCCGGTCCACTGATGTTCTTGTGCAACCTTAAGGGTCGGTATCAAGAAGTCCAAAGGAAGCACAGCATTCTGACCAAAAACCATCTGAAAGGGAGTTGCATTGAGTACGGTCTTGTAGGCCACTCGATATGCCCAAACAGCGTGGTGTAACTGTTTGTCCCAATCTGAACGTTTGTTGTTCACGAGTTTCGTCAGTACGTTACAAAGGATCTTATTAGTGCTTTCAGCCTGACCATTGGCCTAAGGATGATATGGTGCAGATTTCTTGTGAATCACCATAAAATCCTGTAACAAATATTCAATGACTTGGTTTAGAAAGTGAGTGCCTCGATCGCTCACTAACTCTATAGGCAGTCCATATCTTGTAAGACATTCTCAAATAAGAATTTTGCAGTTGTGTGTGCATCATTCTTTTTCGTGGCTTTTGCCTCTACCCATTTCGTAAGATAATCTGTGGCAACAATAATGTATTCAGCATGTGTACCTTTTGCAGGGGGGTTAATGGGTCCTACAAAGTCTATACCCCACTTTGAAAATGCACGTCTGCCCATCATGGGTTTCAATGGCATTTCATCTCTACGAGTAGGAAACTGAGTTCTTTGGCACGCATCACATCTCTTGACATAGGTATGAGCATCCATGTGAAGAGTGGGCCACCATAATCCTGCAAAGAGGATGGCTTTGATTATCCTATCGGGTCCAAAATGACCTCCTGCAACAACTTGGTGTGCAGTCTCTAGTATGCTCAGATAATCGCTCTCATGAACACATTGTCTTAGATATCCATCTCGTCCTCTTTTGTATAGATTATCGCCAATAAATGAATAATCTCGAGCTTCCTGCTCTAGACTGCGTTGTCGTGCTAAGGTCATTCCTTGAGGGAATGTGTTCGTCCTCAAGTATGTCACTAATTGTTCACTCCAGTCTGGTGTGAGAGACACGTGATATAATGTAGCATGATCTACTGGTGGTGTTTCACAACAAACATTGCATTCCTTACACAGCCTGTAGACATCTGCTTCCATCGTAAGCCAATATACTCCTAGTCTATGCAGAGTCTGTAATGTTCGATGTTTTGAATGATGTTGCTTTAGTGCACCTACATGTGCTAATTGCAACCAATTCGCATGTTCTGATTCATCTACACAACAAGCAAGAATCTTTTGATTATCCTGTTTATATATGCTTCCTGCTATTATTTGGTATCTCTGAGACCTAGTAATCTCTCTTTCTTTGATCTTTATCCTAGGATTCTTGGGTCCATATGTGAGAATAGGGACTATAGGCTTAGCCCATTCTGGTGCTATCTCAAGATTAAACAAATAAGCATCTGGTAACTCATCCACTACTCCTTGAGGAGCTTCTCTTGAGGTTAATCTTGAAAGGTGGTCAGCTCTAAGATGTGTCTTTCCTTTCCTGACTACGACTTCAAAATCATACTCCATGAGTAATAGAAACCAACGTATTAGTCGTCCGGTGTTACATGGTTTGTTGACTAAGTACAATAGGGCTTGATGATCTGTAAAGAACTTGAATTTGTTGGCCAACAAGTAGTGTCTAAACTTCTTTACTGCGTAGATCATCCCTAATCCTTCTCGTTCCGTCGTGGTGTAATTTCTTTCTGCTGCGTTCAATTGTCTGCTCGCGTAAGCTATGGGGAGATCTATATTACCTTCATTCGTGGGTTGTGCTAACACACATCCTATGGTGTAATTGGATGCATCCACATGTACATGGAATGGCTTACTCCAATCTGGGGTAGTCAATATAGGTGCTGAGCACAAACGTTGTTTGAGTTCATTGAATGAATTTTCACATTCATCTGTCCATTCAAAATTGGTTAAAAGAGAGTACAAAGGCTTGGCTATGATTGCATACATGTGTATGAATCTCCTATAATAACCGCAATGGCCCATAAATGCTTGTACCTCTTTCACATTAGTTGGTCTAGGTAAATCTGCAATTACCTTCACCTTTTCTTCATCCGTAGAGATTCCATTTTTTGACACAATGTGTCCTAGAATTTTGCCTTGTCTGACCATGAAAACACACTTTTCTGGGTTCAAACAAACCTAATATTCTCGACATTTGTCAAATATTTGTCTTAACTCTGGGATATGTGTCTGTCTTACATTTGAATGAGCACATATGTCGTCGACATAAACTTCCAAAATCTTGCGTAAGAATTCCTTAAAAACATGACACATGAGTCGCTGGAAAGTGGCGGGTGCATTTGTTAAGCCAAATGGCATCACACGAAATGCAAATATGCCCCATTCAGTGGCAAAAGCCGTCTTGTGTTGATCTTCTGGAGCAATGGCTACTTGATTATAGCCTGAGAATCCATCAAGAAAGCTGTAAACTTCCTTGCCCACAACTCTTTCCAAATAGATGTTCCGTGATAGGAAGAGGATAACTGTCTCTAATCATTGCGGCATTAACTTTTTTAAGGTTAATACACACACGCAATTTTCCATTCTTCTTGGGCACAACCACAATGGGGGATACCCATTCGGTATGCTCAATTTCGTAAATGAATCCTGCTTCTATCAAGCGATCTATCTCCTCTTTAATCTTCGCAGCGTAGTTATCATTATACGTGTACGGTTTCTGCTTTGTCGGTTTTGCATCTGGAGTCATAGGGATTCTATGAGAACATATATCTAGATCTACTCCTTTCAAATCTTTGTAACTCCACGCAAAAACATCTCTATATTCGCGCAATAGGGCAACTAGCTCTTCTTCTTCTTCCTTCGTCAAATCATGCCCTATGTATGTACATTTTTCTTCTTCTCCTTCTATGGCTACGATTATTTTCTTAGTTTTCTCTCGGTTATCATATACTTGTCCGTCATTCGCTTTTCTATTAGGCATTCGTACCATGATTCTTCTATCTTCGATTTCATATTTCTTGAAATTCTTGGGTACCTCAAATAAAGATTCTTCTTTTTCTGACATGGTTTCTTTCTTCTTTCTTTTCTTGCCTTCACTCTTGGTAGTCACTTCCGTGGCTAACCTCACCTCATTCATAACTTCCTCGTGTCTCTGAGTGTGAGTCTCTACCTCGAAAAAATATTCTTCCTCTGATGCAAAGGGTGAATCCATGATAATTGATTCTAAATCAAAATCGCTTGCATCCTCAAATGCATCAGTGTTAGGTTCACACTCTTCTAAAATTGCATCGCACATGATTGGCTCTATCGTGAAAACTGAAATGTCATAGCCATCCTCGTCACAGTGGGGTGTCCATTGTTCTTCATTGATGGCTACATCCATGGTTGCTAGGATTCCTGCCCAACCATGGGGTTCAAACTCTTCGTCTGGGAATACTACAGGTGCATAAGCTGGATCCTGAAGGGTTCGTGGATGTTGTTCTGCACCTAAGGTCCTTGCTTCTAATCGTTCTTCCTCTTGTTTGGCTACTTTACACATCCATAAATGAGTATCCTCATGCAACCAAGAAGGATCTGGTTCTAATGAGTGCACGGATTCCGTCTCTACTGGTGTCTTATGGATGGTATTCCATTGTATTGGGGGTACATCTCGATGTGAATAGTCTTTAAGATTGACTTTGGTAGTCACTCCTAAATGTTGCAAGTACAAAGAATTGGTTCCCCAATCTTGTACAATTTGCAACTGACGCATGAATGGTCGTCCCAATAACATCTCATAAGCATGGTTTTTTGCAAAGTCACAAATGGCAAAGGTATGCTCAAATTCCACACCACAAGTGGTGAGAGATATGCCTTCTAGTAAGCCTAATGGTTTTTCTATGTGTCCGTCAGCCATTTGTAGCTTCATCCTGGTGGGTCTCAATGCTGGCTTACCCCAACGTTTCCATAAGGCGGTGGTAGCTATGGCTACTCCGGCTCCTGAATCTAAGATGGCTTTCGTGGTGTAGCCCTGATGGGTTATCGGAAGATAAGTGTTACCTTCCTCTCCTTTGCTTACATCTCCAATCTTTTCTACGGGTATTTCTGGTACCTTATTTTGTGATCCTATTTGTGAGGGAGTAGTAGCAAGCTCAGGGAATTGATTTGCTACATGTTTCCACAATTCTGGTTTTACCTTCAATAACTCCTCCAGAGTAAGGTTACATTGTACTTTAGTGTTCTTGATCACTTCCGTGTTTCTAGGGATTACTGATTCTTCATTCCTCACTATTATCGTGGGTGCTCTCATACTAATAGACTTTGCTTCCCAAGGTTCTGTGAACTGAGGTAATTCTTGTAAAGAATTAGATTCATAGCCTGTGTGTTCACTCAGTTGTTCTTCCTCTACATCATCGTAAATAGAGGGGATGTCTTGGGGAAATTGTTCCTGCAAGTCATCTATTTCTTGAATAGGAGGATGGGTTCCTTGTTCCTTTCTCCATTTCTCTTCTTGGATTTCTCTCAAAAGTTCATGTGAATATTCATGTATGGAAGACAAATTGTCTTGACTTTCTGAGTTGGGTACTTGAGACAGGGATGGTGCATTCCTTTCCTGTGTCTCTGAGACAATGGGGTTCCTAGGCTGATCCTTTTTCTCTTTGCTCTCGATCAAGTATTCTAGCCTCTCCATTAGTCCTTGAAAGTGTAGTTCCGGTTTTGCCATGTTATTCCAATTAAGATATCTAGAGGCTTCGAACAAAGCTTGTGCTAATTCTACCATCTTCATGCAAAGTTTAGTTCTCTCAATTTCTAGATCAGCTCGTGGGTAGTTTTTGCTCATTTTAGCTACCTGAGGTCCCTCTTTTAATCTAGCCTGATATGCACGAGACATCATGTCTAGATTTTTGGGTATGGGTTCCGCTAAAACTGATCCTGATTTTTGAGCTGGATTCTCTTGATTCAAGTCCTGTGAAGTCAATTCTAGGATTTTGGCTCTAGATTCCTTCAAACTTCCTTCCAACTCCGTTATCTTTTTACTCCACTTTCTCTTTATCCTTTCTCTAGAATCTTTCCAAGATTTTGTCTTTTTACTGCTAGATTCTGCAACTTCACTGGTTCCGGCTACTTTCTCTTGATTAAGCTGTTGGTTCTGTAAGAGCGCCTGGGCTCTTGTTATAGCTTGGATAGGCACGTATGTAGGGTTGGATCCATCTGCGTTACTTACAATACCTATCACATTGATCGGTGTCACATTCGAAGCGTTAACTGGATTTTTTGGACAATCTTTGATTATGTGCTCTTTGCCACAATCAGCACAAAAGCCTTGGATGTTATAGTACTGTGATTGTCCTGCTATCGGGGGATGTGGACAGTCCTTTATGAAATGATCTCCTTGGCACCTAAAGCATGGTCCTCTAGGGCCCTGTGGTCTTTGTTGTTTCAATTGGGGCCGTGGATTTGGGTTTGTGTACATCACATTAGCATAGTCTGGCTCCCAACTAGGTTCCACTGGTGGACTATCATAATGATATGTTTCCACGTGTTCTGGTGACTCTGTGTAATAAGCGGGTGGACTATCTACATGTGTAGAGTCAAAACTATTTGAGTGTGGGTCACTCTCTGTGATCAAAGGTGAAGAAGGCACTAAAGCCCTACTTAGATTCTCTTCTGCAGCAGCGTATTTGACTGAGATGACCTTCGCTGATGGGGGTGGCTGCTGAGCTAAGACAGGTTGAGGTCTCTATTGAGCCTGGTATGGGTAGTTCTGAGGAGGCCTATAGTAATAGGGCTGAGCATTGTATTGGCCTTGATACTTACCTGGCTGCGGGTATGCTTGCGGATAGTTCTGTCTCACGGTTTGTTTGTTGTATGGACAGTCCTGAGCCGTATGATTCGTGTATCTTCTCTCAATTGTACAGTATTGGCCACTAGGGTTGGCTTGTGGTTGTGGTGCATTGGGACACACATTTGCCATATGATCACCACCACAGGTGTAACAACGCTTGTTTGTTAGTACCCTAGGTTTACTAGAAACTCCTAATTTCTGGGCCACTTTTTCTGCTAGGTCTTCTATTGAGCTAGACAATTTTGTGGATGCTAGAGATGAACAGTCTGAGTCCTTATAGACCTTTGAGAGTTCCAACTCATCTCCTAAGTTGTCCTCAATGTCTATGCATATTCTCACACATTGCTCTAGCGTTCTGGGTTCTTTTAGGTACACATAGGAGCGTAGTTTAGAGCTCAACAAGCCATCTAAAAACAATGACACTTGCTTGGCTTGTGAGGGTAGCTCTTGCATTGGACATCGTTCAACATATTGTCTAAACCTACGTCCTGCCAGTCTGACTGTTTCCTGAGGGGTCTGTTTAAAGCTATGAATCAACGAAGACGTGTCATGTCTAATCCCACTTTTAGAGAATTCGGTGATGAATGATTCTAAAAAGTGATGGATGTCTCTAAATTGCCTTTGTTGCAGAGGTTGGAACCAAGTTAAAGCGGTATTCTTTAACGTTAGCCCAAATGCATTGTATTGCGTGAACATGTCTTCAACTTGTTCGGCTCTTAGTACTTGCTTGAATTCTGCGACGTGGTCATAGGGATCTCCTGTCCCATCAAAGTAATTTTTCATGGATTTTACTAACTGTGTGGGTCTCAATATTCTTGCGTGTTCACGTGGTCTGGGTAGAGGAAAATCATCTTTACCACCTGGTATTCCATGATCTCTTTGTCTATCCGCTCTATTAGTGTTCGTGGTTGTTCTATCTCTCCCTATGGGATGAGTGAAGCTTACTTCCGGTCTCTCTTTATTTCCCTCTCTTTGATTTCCATGGGCTGATGATGTTCCTGCCCCTTGTTGACTTGTATTCATGTTTGTTCTAGATGGAGGGAATACCAATTCACCTCTCCATGTGTATGTGTTTTTAGCGCGGTCAGGCACCACAAAGACTCTTTCTGAAGTCTCATCCAGGTATACAACCTTTCCAAGTGTATCCGGGTCCTTGAACTCATATATCGTGATGATACCTACCTCACTAAGTAGTTCGGTCTTGTATCTCCAAAAGGCTTCATCAGTTTCTTTATTTACAAACAACTCTATGCTTCTGTTGTCCTGAGGGATCCATTCCGGGATTAGTACTCGTGTCAGTACAGATTTCCCTCTAGGTGTTCTAGGCTCTTCTAATGGTTCTTTTCCTTGAGATTTAGTTTCCGTCTCTGGTTGAATCACGCCAAACTCGTTGGTATTGTTTGGCTACGTACTTAATATGTACATTGTTCCTTCCTTGTCTATGTACGCGTCTCTCTCGAATTTCACCACTGGACGTTCCAATCCAATGGGTTGATCGGGGTTGTGCATTTGCACCACTTGCCTTCGCAAACCATCCTCATAGATGCGAGCACCTAATCGGTTGGTTTGGAGAAACTCTAGTTGCGTTCTATAGGGTCCTTCTGGTTTTTCTAAGTAGGCTACATTCGACCCTCCTTCTGGTCTGTCTGTGCTAAATGCCATTTCTGAATCACTAGTGTCTGAGCTCTCGTAGGGGTAACTAGTGTTCAATTGCTGAGCCCACGATCGTGCAGTAGTTCTTACACTTGCCTCTGATGATCTAAGGCTTCGTCGGTCTGACTTACCTATATGTTTGCCCGATCTAAGGTTCATTAATTTTCTTCCTTGCACACTCAGTACTCGCTCAGATCGTCAATGATTCTTTGTTATTACTTTCTTGATTCTTTTTAAATTTCTTTAGATTCTTGTCTTAATGTATGCGTCAGGAATTCGACTTTCCGTTATAATTTTGAGTTCTCGTTCCGTCAGACTTAGGTTTCCTTTAGGTTTTCGTGTCACACACCTTTACTTTAGTCTCAGACTTGATAAATTTACCTCTCTTGAACTTGAGGCGTTCCTATCGTCTTAAATCCACAACGCTAACGTTTAGCCTAAGCTAAGAATTGACTGAGGGGGTTGAGTAATCTTCCAACCTCGAGTCAGCTTTTCTGGTAGCTCTGATGCCCAAGAAGCCGCGCTTCCCAAGCTTTATGCCCTTTACTTCCTTGCCTTGGTTGCCTTCGATTGCCCTTGCTTAGACCTGGAAAAATCCAATATTAGACCAATTCACAGTTGGATGATCAAGCACTTGAGTATATACACCTTTTAAGTCCCTTCCCTTTTGCCCAACTTTTCAATGTTTGCCCCCTGGTTTTCTAGTCCCAAACTAGGTCAACCTCAAAATAGCTTATCTAAAATTAGACGTATCCTTTAAGAAAGAAAAAAAACAGTTGAGGTCACGTAGTACTCCTCAAGAGCTTTCTAACGAGCTATTAACCTCAAAAAACGGACTTCGGATGAAAAAGTTATGACCGTTCAGGCCCTGGGGGGGTAAAAACTGACTAGCAGGTCTTTCTCCAAATATGAGCTAAGGGGTCTCCTATGAGTCTAATCACCCAAAAATTTCCCAAAAATAGCCCCAAAATTGGCCAAAAAATGAAACCCTAAAATTTGCGATGGGGGTGCACAATCGCGATGGTCTGAGATGATCGCGATGGTCTGGGACCGTCGCGATGGCGTGAGGGTGCACCGTCAGTTCTGTGGATGCCTATAGTAATGAGTTTGAGCATTGTATTGACCTTGATACCTACCTGGTTGGGGGTGAGGGTAGTCCTATCACACTACTTGTTTGTTATATGGGCAATCCTGTGTCGTGTGATTTGTATATTGTCTCTCAGTTGTACAGTATTGGCCACTAGGATTGGCTTGAGGTTGTGCCACATTGGGACACACATTTACCATATGTCACCACCACACTTGTAACAACGTTTGTTTGTTGTTAACCTAGGCATCTGTTTGCTAGAGACTCCTAGTTTTTGGGCCACTTTTTCTGCTAGGTCTTCTATCAAGCTAGAGAGTTTTGAGGATGATTGAGATGAGCTATCTGAGCCTTTATAGACTTTTGAAAGTTCCAATTCATCTCCTAGGTTATCCTCAATGTCTATACATATTCTTATGCATTGTTCTAGTGTTCTTGGTTCCTTCAGGTATACATAGGAGTGTAGTTTAGAGCTCAAGAGGCCATCTAAAAACAAGGACACTTGCTTGGCCTGTGAAGGCAGTTCTTGCATCGGACATCTCTCAACATATTGTCTAAACCTACATCCTGCAAGTCTGACTGTTTCTTGAGGGGTCTATTTGAAGCTGTGAATTAACGAAGAAGTATCATGTCTAATTCCACTTTTAGAGAATTCTATGATGAATGACTCTAACAAGTGATGAATATCCCTGAATTGTCTTTGTTGCAATGGTTGGAACCAAGTTAAAACCGTGTTCTTTAACGTTAGTCCAAATGCATTGTATTGCATGAACATGTCTTCTACTTGCTCTACGCGTAGCACCTGCTTAAATTCCGCAACATGGTCATAGGGATCTCCTGTCCCATCAAAGTAGTTTTTTATTGAATCCACTAATTGAGTGGTTCTTAGTATCCTGGGATGTTCACATGGTCTAGGTAGAGGAAAATCATCTCTACCACCTGGTATCCTAGGTTCTCTTTGTCTTTCCAATCTATCGGTGTCCATGGTTGGTTTATCTCTCCCTATAGGATGAGTAGAACTTACTTCCGCTCTTTCTTTGTTCTTCTCCCTTTGAATGCCATGGGTTGAGGATGTCCTAGCCCCCTGATGGCTCATGTTTACATTTGTTCTTGATGGGGGAAATACTAACTTGCCTCTCCATGTATAGGTATGTCTCGCATGATTCGGCACTACAAATATTCATTCTGAAGTATTCTCCAAATATACTACCTTTCCAAGTGTATCTGGGTCCTTGAATTCATATATCGTACTGGAGCCTACCTCACTAGGTTGTTCCATTCTGTACCTCCAAAATGCTTCATCCGTGTCCTTATTGAGGAACACTTCTATACTTCTATTATCCTGAGGGATCTATCCCAACTCGTAAGGGTAACTATTCAATTGTTGAGCCCATGAGCGTGTAGTAGTTCCTAGACTTGCTTCTGATGATCTAAGGCTTCATCGATTAGACTTACCTATATGCTTTCCCGATCTAAGGTTCATGAATTTTCTTCCTAAATCACTCAATCCACACTCTGATCATTGATATCATCGCGATGGCATGAATTGACACATGGCAAGTGAGTCATCACGCATGCACAAATGAGGGAAATGAGGAGGATAGGTGGATATGATGAAATTTTTTATTTTTTTGGAGTGGAAGAAGATGATGCACTGGTGAAGGAGGAGCATAGAGGAGATGAAAAACACGAAAAAATACTTAAAAACAACAAAAACTGAATCCAATGCCACTTCTTGCTAAACTCTTACCATCATGCATTCGCCTAGGTTCGATCTCCGGCAACGGTGCCAAATTTGGTGTTGCTCTAGCACAATGGTAACCACCACGTTAAGAAGCTCCACCTCCTTAATGTCAACCCGCGAAAGAGATAGGAGTGATATGAAGATTGTGAATGCAAGATGTAGTGAGAGTGAAGGTGAGAAGCATGGAGATGCACACACACATACACACACACATGTAAGAGACAAGCAAGACACAATGGAAGGCTCAAAGTAGATTCTATTACTCAAGAACACTCTTACAAGCTTAAGCTCACACTAATTCATTCAATTCTACACTAGCTAACCTCAAAAATGAGCTCTCTAGCTCTATTTATAATTTTTTGACTAGCATTGACCGGTTTCACATCTGATGTCCGGCATAGTTAAAAAATAGGTTCTAGGCACTATTTGGAGGTCTAAACAAAATCTAAAAATAGCCAAAATTGGTATGCTTGTTCTACCTAAGCTCCTCAAGCTCAAGGACTCCTCGGCTTACACAAAAGGGAGCGTATAATTACAAAAGTATGTGCTTCTATGATACATATAGTACAAGAGTGATGAATATCATTGTTTGGGGTTTTGAGAAAGTAATATAAAACATGTTTCTTTGGGAAAAATAAATTGCATGGCTCCCCACGACTTCCTTGTAGTCCACCTTCACATGCTTCCTCGTCGCATGTGCCTTTGGCTGCTACCAACATACACACAAACACACACACACACACACACACACACACACACACACACACATATATATATATATATATATATATATATATATATATATATATATATATATATATATATATATATATATATATATATATAGAGAGAGAGAGAGAGAGAGAGAGATAGATAGATAGATACATACATACATATGTGTGTGTGTGTGAAATAACTTGTCAAAAAACTCCCCTTTTCTCTTCCAAGCCAAGCTTGAGTATTCATATCTCACACATTTCTTATTCTATTTTTTGAGTTTAGAGGAGAGTTTAGATTATATTTTCTCCTACTTTGAATATCCATATCTTTTAATTCTTGATTTTTAGAAGCATTATACTATCTCTTAAAGTGTTATCAAGTATTAGGTTCAAACTCTACATAATCTCTAAGTGACTCGAGCTTTAATGAATAAGGGTATCTAGGAGTATATCTATGAGAGAATATCCACCATGTTTCATGTTGATAGAAATAGAATATCTTCCCAATAATGGTATCAAAGAAAATCAGACCATCATTACAAGCATTGAGTGAGGAGCTTCCATAACCAATTCGAGGTTGTGAAATGAAGGAAACTAAATGTCAAGCACTAAGGGGAGTTGTTCAAGAGTTAACCAAGGATCCAAGCACCAAATTGCAAAAAAATTTGGAGTTCACACGTGTAATATCAAAGTCTATTATCATACAAATCATCTCAAGGTGCATTTAGGAGCTCTTCGAAGTTAAAACAAAACACCATGTTAGAATTTGGAGCTTAGATTCTAAATCTTGAAAAGGATAAATATTAGGCATGGAGGTTTATGTTTCTAGATTTCTCATGGAAAGGGGATTGTGGTTTTGATTAGTGGCGGAGATCCAAGTCCAACACTTCGTGATAATCCCACAAAAAGTGGAATGAAAGGGATAAATGGATCATATTCCTTATTTCTATTAACAATAGCATGATACATCCTATCCAAAACCTAGATGTCTTCATGAAAGTATGGAAGACCTTGTAGATACAACTAAAGAATGAACTGAAAAACCCTAGGAGGTCCCATTAAAAAAAACAAAAAAAAAAAGGTAAACTTGAACATCAAGGAGCTCATTAATCCATTGGGATCCATAACACGGATGATGATGATTTTGTGACCTACAATCTCAATGGGTTGAGAGAAGATGCGAAGTAGAAGACATTCACCAATTTTTTTGTATATGTAAGGAATAATTTAACTATTATGGGAAAATGTGGCCTTCATAGGCACTGAAGAGATGAATATAAGTAGAGGCTCCACCATGTTGAAATCAACTCCGAGTGTTCTATGCATGCAATTCAAAACACAATGGTAGAAAAGGAGGACAAACTAGAAGTAGAGAAATTTTGGCAGCCATCAAAGCTCGATTCCAAGACAAGTTCAATTAAGTAATTCATCCAACAATATAAAAAAAATAAAGGTCTCATGTAAATGGTGAAAGATTCAACTAATAGAGAGATAGTAACTCGAATGGATGCTATATATGTGGGAAGCAAGGACATTCTACAAGAGAGTGCTACCAAGGAGGTCAAAATTCATGAAATCCAAGATACGAGTCATCTTACATAGGACAAGGTAATTATGCATCACTTTCTGCATCAAATGACAACAAAACTTTGCTATCTATGATGCATATGAGTAACTATAAGAAAAATGTGGATAGTATATGGTGCATTGATAGTGGGTGTAGTAATCATATGACTTGTAATAAGGATATTTTTTCAAATATGAAGGATCCAACCAACAAAGGGCATTGGGAAACAAGATACATTGGGGACATGATTTTAGAAGGAAATCAAAGTAAAAAGTGTTTGAAGGATGTGCTCCATGTACCAACCATCATGAAAAACCTAATCTTTATGGGTCATGGTGGATAGAGGATATCATGTCAAAATAAACCAAAGAGGACGCCTTGGAGAACCATAAGTAGGGTTAAGAGATTGTGGAAAGAGGAAATAGGGAAAGAAGACTATTTGCACTTGATGTAAAACCTAACCCTCATTGCACTATGTATTTTACATTTGGTGAGAGGTGGCGCGAAAGGATTATTCATACCGATTTTCAAAAGATGGAGATGGAAAAGAAGCAGCTTCTGTAGGGGTTACCAAGATTCAACACTCGCAAATTGAAGAACTTATGTGAAACATGTCAATTGAGAAAGAAAACTAGATTTTCCTTTCAAAGGAACAACTTCATAATATCCCTTCACTTGGTCCACCCAAATGTTTGGGTACCAACAAAGAACCATTCCTTGGGCGGTAATAAATACTTTGTCAGCTTCATTGAAAATTGTACAAGTATGGTACGGTTGATTATATGAAAAATAAGGTTTATGTATTTTATCATTTAAAGAAGCTCAAGGCTTTGATAGAGGAAAAAAAAGGGAGATAAGAAACCATGGGATCAAAGGACAATTCACTTGTACATATACACCCCAATATTAGAGAGGATAAATAGGTATATAGCAAAATGTGCTAGGGTAATGTTCAAGGAGATGCATATTCATAATTGGGAGATGTAACAACCACCTACATCAAGAATAAAAATCCCATCTCATGTATATATCCTTCTACACGTTCTCAGGATTGGTATGAGAAGGACCCTAACCTATCTCATATAGACGTATGTGGATGTATATGTTATACTTATGTGCATACTGATTTAAGGCATAAGCTTGAAGCTATATCAGAGAAATGCAAATTCATATGGTAGGCAAGGCAGCAAAAGGGTTGCAAATGTTCTAATCCTAGAACTGAATAGCTCAAAAGACCTTAGTTTTGATTATTTTTTATCATGGTATAGTGTAAGTGAAGATATGTAAATCAATATCAAGAGCTAGAAGAATCAACCTTTGGGGTCCGAAGATTGTAGGTATCAACACAAGTATGTAGGCTCAAGAAAGCATTACATGGTCTTAAGCAAGTTCCTAAATTTTGGAACAAAAAACCAATGGAGTACTTCAATAATTTTGGCTTGGAGAAAAGTGTATTTGATCAACCTCACTTCACAAAGATGAAAGAAACAAGGTAATCTACCTCTAAGTATCATAGGAAATAATGGGGAAGGGTCAAAGTCATAAAGCGAAAGCTTTGAATAGAGTTCAAGATCTTAGATTTTGGAGAAATGAGAAATTTCCTAGGATTTGAAATGGTGTATAAATCCAAGGGATTCAACTTATGTCTTCGACATGTTGCAAAATTTGACATGCCAAAGTGCAAGACTTTATCAAATCCAATGGAGATCAACATCACAAAAACCACATATGAAGGGGATAAGGTGGATGACACAAGTTTGTAAGGATCAATTATTGGTTCTTTAATATATGCCACCCTAACTAGACTAGATATTGCCTACGTGGAGTGCTAACTTAATACATGCAAGCATCAAGGATTCCACATCTTCAAGTAGCCAAGAATGTTTTTAGACATCTAAAGAGGGGTTTAAATGAAGGATTATATTACCCTTTCAACTATGATTTGTAGGTCAAGGTATACGCTCATGTAGGTTACATTAGATCAAGCGTAGATAAAATGAGCACAAATGGATATGCATCGTATGCTTGGAAAGCTGATAATCTCTTGGTGCTCCAAGAAGCATGAGTGGCTTTATTTTCAGCTTAGGCCGAGTACAAATCCTTAGTAGAAGAAAGTTTTGAAGCTATGTAGCTCAACAAACTATTCGAAGACTTAGGATTAGATGATGGCCATTAACCTTATATTTCTTGCTAGGAGTAAACACATAGAAGTTCGTTATCACTTTGTGAGAAAAAAAAAAGCACTTTGAAATGATATGTAGGTCAATGCCAAGGGGTAAAGCTTTCCAAGTTCAAAAGGAGTATAGGTATGATGGAGCTTGGATTAGGTCGAAATTGAGGGGAAGTGTTGGAAATCAAGCTCCAGCCTTAGGAGCATGCAATCAAATGGACATTGGACACATGAAGGCCAAAGCTATGAGTTCCAACTACCATTTATCTCCAACCAATCCTTCCCCATTTATAACTTCCAATCACAAATGTTGTTCCTAGATTATTGGAAAAGGTCGCTTAGATATATGAGATAAATTGGCATTTGGTACATATAAAATGACTCGTCAAAAAGCATTGAAACAAGTCCATTCAAGTTATAGTTAGTTAGCTATGAGTATAAACAAGCAAACCCCTTGCTAAGTTAGCACCCTACCTACTTCAAAGCCAAGTTTGAGTAGCAATATTGCACACATTGCTTTGTTCTTGTTTTGTTAGACATTATGATTTCTTCAAAGTGGTGTCAACTTTGAGGTTCAAACTCTACAGTCACTGGGTAATTGAAGTTTTGGTGAACAAGGATAGCCAAGAGTATCTATGAGAGGAGCATCTAGGGATTGGTGTTAGAAAGATTGAAAGTAATGTGGCCAACTATTCTATTTATATTTTCATAGGCAATTATGATGATGATGTCAATGAGACTAGACAAGGTCTTAAAATGTGAATATAGGTCATATAATCAACACTTTGGATTTTGGCATGCCCAATACAAGGATGTTAAAATCCTCAATTTTGCACCTACAAAAGAGAATTGTAGTAGTATGTGGTAGTTTAAGATGGAGTTAAGGCATTTATCACGCCCACTATATTCCGATAGGGGAGCATAAATCCATTTTCATAACTTTTTAGAAGTCTTCTTGATGCTCACCACTAAATTCTAATCTCACAATTAGTTTATCCAAAGGATGGCCTCCAATTGATTCATCGTCAATGAACTTTTGTATGGCAAATTAATTTTCTAGCAATTGAAATTCCCCCTCATACCTGATTTCATATTTTTCAATATAGTTCAAACCTCTTCAGCATTAATGAATGCTAAATTAAAGTTAGGACCATGTATAAAAATAGTGACAATAAAGCATCCACATTTTTGCATCTTCACTCCACACAAGTGAGTTTGGGTTGAATCAGCTATCCATGATTGGCAAGATCTAGAGCAGCACATAGCTCAAGCTCCTTTCCAAGGACCATATATCAAATGCTATAGAAATCAAGGATGATGAAAATTTTTTACCTTTCGTAGGGGGTGATTTGTTCAATTAAGTTTATCCTCTATGAACATAGGTGGTCATATGCACAAGGATAGAAATGCTTTTCTTACAACTGCTACACTAATAAAGGTGTTATTTGGCACTCAAACAATTTATGATAAGGTAAAAAAGGCTCCACTCACTCCATTATTTGCCATTATGAACTTCTCATTTAGGGTGAATATTCCAAGTATCATATTAACTTGCAAATGCAACCGTTGGACAATCACTTGCTATGACATTTTTTAAATGAACCACATTGACAAAAACAATAGAACAAGATAAATAAATGCAAAAAAATAGAAAAATACAATATTTTTTAACAAAAGTTACCTTACTAGGCGAATACAACAATGATGGTATTGTGGTTTAACTCTCAAAGTAGACCAATAACAATCTAGTCAGCTCTAGATGGGAGAATAGAAAGCACTAAAGTCAATGTTTGGACTCTCTTCCATTGTGACTTGGATATGCTATTTCTACGAAAAGGCATAGTTCCAAATTGTAGAAAGGTTCATAAACATTAAGTCAATGTTGACGGTTGAGAGAACTAGCATGAGAAAATTGAGAAACAAAATTTTTTAGTATCCGGCAATAATGCTTGTATAAAAGGAGATACATCCATAGATTTTGCAATATGGTACAAACTTTGTATACATTGACATAATTGAATATTCCCTTGATCACAAATAACGTACAAAGCATCATCCCAAAGACTATTTCGTGTAGGCTCCATTGAAATATTCTTACCACCTCAAAAAGAACAATATCCTTCAAATTGAAAAGAGAAATGAAAATCTGCTTCAATGAGCGTAGTATTTTTGTGCTATTCCATCCATGCCCACAATTATTCTGTTCACAAAAGCGTGCATAGTGATTAAGCCTATTCGTTTGCTCGAATTGGCAGGTGCACATAAGGGGAAATTCAAGTATATGATTCATTCATTACATTTCCATAAGTAAAAAATGCTTGGTAGTACAGACGGCCAATCAAACAATTGATTGATGAATAGACCTTTTCCATTTGAAAATATCAAACTCTACCAGCTTTTCTTTCTTTATGAGCAGCTACACAATAATGCATAATAAAGATAATTGCTTGCTTGGTCGATCCAATAGATCTCTTCTTTGGTTTGGGGGAGGGGATTGATGAGCCTGTGTCCACTAATTTTCTATTTCCAAATGGAAGTTAATTGTTGATTGTTCAATAACTCGACTCGCATAACCATAGGGCATTGCTAGGGATATTCAGAAAATGATGATCCACTCATTTTTTTTCTACATACTCAGCATGTTCCAATCCAAGCCATAATAGCTAAATTCAACAAACGAATGTTGTATTACAATCATCTTTAGTAGTCAAAATCACAATATACAACATTTACATTCAGGTATAATTACATCAATAGCTCTTTCCAAATTTCAGGAAAAAAATAGATCTAATTTTCTGCATCTATTTTTACATTTGTGTTGAAAGGCGTTCAATTGAGGACGTGTTGAAAGGTGTTCAGTTGAGGACAAGTGCAATCAACTAATTAACTTCCCTTGAAATCACGTGTTGAGCAGTTCAAATCTATACGACTTTTTGCAAGAGGGTGTGAACATGATTATGATTCAAATTGATATATAACGTCCAAAAGTATCCCATTACTGGATGGAATCAACTTCAGTGGCACTTAACTGTACCAACACCATTTCGATGGCAAGAAGTTGGTAGAAATCCAAGGACTGCATTTTCGCAAATCTCCCTACATTCGAGAGAATCACACTTCTCACACTGTAAAATCAGTTGTTACAACATTTCTTTTGCTTAGATATGAACACTAACATACAATCGCTTCCTTGTAACCTTTATCACCATCTACAGATTGGTCAAGCCTATCTGCAATATATTATTTATTAGAAATAAAACAGAAATGTGCACAGAATCTATCTGAATCGCTGTAACTACACTCTGTGATTGAATCTAGAGATAATTTCCAAGTACGTTTTCATAAGTTACGTGATAATTATAGATCAATCTGGCATCAAACTACAAGGACGTAAGAATATGGGCTGCGTGCTTAAGAAATTACCTAACTGCCTTGCTTGTGACAGTATACTTTGAACTAAAGAACCGAAATTGCATTTTGTATGCAAAAAAAAATCATATAAATCATTTCCAGCATCTAAAAAAGATGTCTTTCTATTATTATGTAAGATGGGATCGCCTGTCATAGCTTGAAGCTGAGGCAAGTATACAAGAGAACTCAAAACCTCCATAATTATGATGATTTAGTACTTGCACTTTTGCCTGCTTTATAGGAATTGCCTGTAGTCCTTACCTATAAAATAATGGTCTTGATACAAAAAATGTTTTTCATGTGAGTTGGTTTGCAGTCATGTAGTACTTAATACTCCATACGGCTGTCACAATATAAGCCAATGACAGAACTCTTGACAAGTCTCTGATCATGCAACGACTTGGTTCCAAATATTCCAAATCATTCTGCACACATGCAGCATGAAACATCTGACAAATCATAATACATCTTTAATAAGGAAACTACTGGTCATGAAAGGCTGATTCCTGTTCCGAGAACACACATTGCATAAAGTACATGACGAGGTCAAAATTATCCAGTAGCATCCATACTGCTTTTCTGGGAAGCTACTGATTACCAAAATGATTACTCCTGTCAGTAAACACTTGTTTGTAACATACGGGGGACAATGTAGAGAATGGAACTACAAAAGAAGCATTTACATCTCACACTATACCTATTGATGGTTTTAAGCCTGATCTATGATGAACCCAAATCTGTCTTTATCCAAGGCCTTCTATCATGTTCCTATGACTAACATCAGACCAAGCAGGTAAAACAATCCTGTGAAAACCTCTAAGAATTCAATGCAACTGTTTGTCTTTTTCCACTGCATTCTATACACATCTCAAAAGAAATTAAATCCACTCATGTGCACATATGTGGCATTTCAATTCTTGTAACACCTTCCAATCTTAAGGCCAGATATTTACAAACAGATTCTTGGAGTCAAAAGAGCATCTCTACATCTGCTGGAACATCTTGATTGCTGAACTCGGACAACAATACCACAAACATCCAAAACAATATTCAGAATTATTCTTTTAAAGTCGAGCATATAATCGATTGTGAAATCTGCATATGTGAGCCAAAAAAATCCATAGAAAAGCCAGCCTCTTTCAGGAACCATCAGAGAAGAAAATAAACTATCTTTAAGTCTCATGCACTACATTGGAGGATACCAAATGCTATATAGCCGCCCCAAGCAACCTACGCTGTATTAAGCACTCTCCCATGTTAGTTAACTGCCACCTTTTCTGGATACCACATCCTCACACAAAGCACACCCACAATGTTTTACATGAATGTCTCAAATGCTTCCTTGGGACATTTGAAAATATTCAGGAACTTCCTGACATTTACTTGCTAATATAAGCCATATTTTGGAGATGAACACATCAAACTACTAATGTATAACTCTAAACTGGAACCATTTCATTTAAGAAGGTGATTGCAGTTCCTTTCATTCCTCTGCCCACTTCATAAGAAACCTTACGTAGTCCATGTGACAAACAAGTTAAAACTCGAGGACAAAAGGAATTGGGCTTCAACAATGCAGCCATTTAATATACGCAATCAACCCTGTCAACTGAAGCCAAAAACTAATCAGCAGGTTAGCCACAGCCCTTGTAAGGAAAAAGCAGGCATTGACTATGCATACACACATAGCTTATAAGGCCTTGGCACATGCAGGTCGGTGATGAGAAGTTTCCCATGCGACATTCCAACAACCAATAGTAGGTACACAATCATATGCCTGTAAATATAGAATATGAGAACCAAAGACTTCATTATTTTCGATGCTCAAATCGTAAATGATGCAAAGGTGATCCCAAATATATTGCTGCTCATATGAAAACAAGAGTACAACAAAAATGAGGCTTTCTAACAGCATGCAGTCATTGCCAGTAGCAGCATGATGTGCACTGCAGGCAATCCAATCTCAACAGCAAATGCAATTCCATGAATGTTTGCCTTCAAAAGGAAAATCCTCATGCTTGATTGCGCTTGATGCGAATTTATCCATCTTCAATACCAATTAGTCATGCAAGCATCTGAAATAGGCATCGGTTATCAATAGGTCACCGTGCACCACAACTGGCAATGGATATCAATGCAGGTATCTTTAACCCCACTTTTCAACTTATGCGTCCACTAACAAGCTCTTCTATGTGGAATACATGCTGCTAAAGATGACCTCCACAAGTAAATACTAGTTCCTAAAATATATAAATGATTTCACAGCACCCATATGATGTGCAGCTTGATGCACCAGCCACATTTGAAAATGCCATAAAAGTAAGAAATCCTTCAGATTAGGTGAATCCCTTGTTCATTTGTCCACCCATATGGAATCTGACTCTGCAAGACTCTGGAAGGCTGACGAAGAGCCTAAGTAGATGTATCACTTGTTGTCACACCAGGTGCACCCCCGTCCTGATTATTCATGAAATCTCTCTTTCTTCCGAAAGGATTTTTTGAATACGTGGTGGACATTAAGGGAACAGATTTATTCCAGGTGATGCAATCAATCCAGGAGTTGGGGGAGGGAGAAAAACTAATAATATAAAGAGACTCACACCCACACACACAAAAGTGACTTGTTTAAGAAGGATATTGAAGCCGCATTCCACCCCTATCAGAACTTGTAACAATGGCTCCTTGCAAATTGTTATGAACAGCAACTGCACTGTTTACATCCTGTGGGAAATGGGGCATAAAGAAATCAACCATTATGCTTTATCATTTCAGAATATCTCACAAATTACGAAGGCAATCATGCACATACCACAAATTCAATAAAACATACTGTATTCCTTCCTTGCCTTAAAACCTTCATCTGTTTAAAACCTGGCTGACTGGAATCACAGATCAACAATAATAAATTGATCTGATCGAATGTTGTTTTGATTTGACACAATTGCTTACAGAAGAGCATACCCACTAAAGATACCCCTAAGTTCCGCTTCACTGGTATTTTCCCCAAGGTTGCCGACGAATAAAGTATTGCAAGGAGGATTGTCTTTCATGTTCTACAGAAAGAAACTTCATTGAAACTGTACATGATAGCATTAGTAGTACAACCTAAAATTCTAGGAATCAACTTCAGTACCTGCATTGGCACATACCCAACGGGAGCTACAGGCGTCACTAATGGTTGTGCAGCAGACTGAAGAGGTGGCATACCATAACTAGCATAAGGATCATAAGAACCAGCAGGAAGAGGGGACATATAGCTGTTTACAAAGCACCACAAGAAAAAGGTATGCACAGTATGCATGATAATTAATGCATTGATAAAGCTGCAAGCAACTACCTCTGAGGCACCCAACTAGCTGGAGATGGAGCACCAAAGGGACCAGGTGGACCATAGTGCGGTGTATAGTCACCAGCTGTTCGCAATCTCTTGCTCTGATCAAATAGCTGTGCTTCTGTTCCCATCCCAGTGACACCTTCCCACACATATAAACAAAGATAATCATTAGTTCATTCAATCAATTTCTCCCCAAAAAAACATGGGGCTCAAGGTTTTTGAGCTTACATTTACAGTCTCTCACAAACCTCTTTTCTTTAACACACAGAAAAATCTTTGTTACAGGACTTGGTGAAGAACAGGAATCAAGATGAAAGACTACAGATTGCAGAGAGCATTTTATCAAATCGAAGAGCTTAGATGGTACATCACCGTATGACAGCCACTCACGTATTGAGCTTGTGTAGATAATGGACAGAACTAAAAGATACATAGAGTCCCTGAAAATTACATACACCTAATACCTTCCTATAATCATGTATGTCTGAGCTTACGGGCTAACCCAAGGATTATGGGAAGAAAAACATATCAAAGCATGTACACCCATGGCCCAAAATCAGGACTAGATAACCAAACGATAAGAACAGCTAAACATCTTATTGAACTCAATGATCAATATATGATGACACATAGACGTAGGAGAAATCTTATCCTTGCAGAATTAAGATTTCTAAACTTAGGGTTTATGAAAAATAAGGGGTTATAAAGTTTGAAAGATTACACCAGAAACCTTGCACACATACACTATTTGAACCAAAGAATGTAGATGAGAGTATTGACAACATAGAAAGAGACAAGCCACAGTAGAAAGCTATACTCTTAAAAATTAGAGCTCGATAGAATAACTATCTACAATGGGTGTGGGTGGGTGGGTGGGGGGGTGTGTGTGTGTGTGTGTGTGTGTGTGTGTGTGTGTGTGTGTGTGTGTGTGTGTGTGTGTGTGTGTGTGTGTGTGTGTGTGTGTGTGTGTGTGTGTGTGTGTGTGTGTGTGAGAGAGAGAGAAAATAAATAAGCTGAATGCTGAATGGTTCTAGATACATAAAATGAAAGAAATATGCCTGAAGTTGCAAAAAACTACGTCTCTGTGCTGGAAAGTGATGGATAATAAGTTGAATAAGGAATATTCTGTCCATGTGCTGTGTGTGTATAAAAACCAGCAAGGTATTTCTGTAACAACTCCTCTGACATAGACAGCTGCATACACTTCTCCACTTGAAAAAGTAGATGGGAAAAATAAAATGGTACAGCAAAAACATAGGTGTGTAACAGAAAATCAGCAGCTAAGTTACATAAAAACACACTTGGAATATGTGTATGAGAGGTAGGCACAGCACCACAACAGCAGCCAGCAACACCTTCACCTTGAGAGTGTGTAGGAGTGTACTATGGACCTCCAAGTACTCGTTTATATAAAGAATTGTTGGAAGTGAGGTAGGCCCAACATACAGGTCATAGGATCTTTCCAACACTTAGAACCTTGCATACATATACACTTCGAACCAAATAAGATAGACGAATGACAATAAAAGATAGACAAGAGACAAGATAGGAATGAGTAGCTAAAACGGCTGCTCTAAATAAGAATACTCAATGGAATAATAACTATACAAGGTGTGTTACACAAGATTTCATAAAAGAATGAATATAAAAAGGATCTAGATACAACATTTGAGAGAAGTGTGTCTAAGAGTTGAAGAAGTATCAGTGTGTGCTGTATAGTGAAATAGAATAAGCTGAATATGAAGAATTCAGCTTATGTGCTTTGCAATAGTGCTAAATCTGCACCCAAAACAGAATTATATTCCTCTAATATAAGCAGCTACAAGATCTTCTCCTCTTGAAGTAGCAAGCTGGAAACAGTGTTGCATCGCAACGCGCGTTCGCAACGTTCGCAACGCAACGTTGCGACGTTCGCAACGCGTTGCGATAAAAAACAAATTTTTTTGCCTCAAATGAGGCCGTTTCGTCGAAACGGCCTCATTGAGGCATTTGCTACTGTCGACCCGAGAGCGCTCAGCGTACCAAGCTACAGCAGAGGAGCAACCTTGAGCAAGGTGAAGGTAGTTTTTTACATACACACCCTCACACACCCGTGCCAAGCTTGCTTCCTATCTTGAGTCCACTGTCCTCTCAGCTTTT
Source organism: Ceratopteris richardii (assembly GCA_020310875.1). NCBI lineage: Eukaryota > Viridiplantae > Streptophyta > Polypodiopsida > Polypodiales > Pteridaceae > Ceratopteris > Ceratopteris richardii. The sequence continues at coordinate 186,075,343 of CM035418.1, read as the reverse complement.
AAAATTTAACCTCTTCCAAGTTCCATCAACATGCCTAAAGCAAAACAAGCATGTTGGGAATATGTGACAAGCCAAGGAAAGATGGGCTCCGGGGGTAGTGAGAGATGGACTTGCAAGCTTTGTGGCTTTAGTGGAGCCGGTGGAGCTGATAGGATCAAGGCACACCTTGGAAGACTTAGTGGCATAGGAGTTGCACCTTGCAAAGAGCCTATGCCCGAAGCTATAAAGGGAGAGCTAATGGCATGGGTAGCTCAAAAAGCCCAAGGTAGAAGGAGTGGAGCCCAATCACAAGCTAGATCATTTGCAAGCGGTTCACATGGTTCTTGTGATCCCCAAACTCAAGCATCTCAAGCTCATGAGTCTTCCATAGACATTGACATAGAGCATGAGCCACCAAGAAAGAGTACAAGAGTAGAGCATGATCCACAAGAGCACCCACTTGGCTCTCTTGGAGGAGCATCTATACGTGCTAGCTTGCAACAACAACGTAAACAAGAAGCCACACAAGCCATCATGAAAGCTTTTATACAATGTGGTTTGTCTTTTAATGTTGCACGGACATCGGCATGGAGAAATGCCATTGAGAAGGTTTCACTATTAGGGTTTCGTTGGCAAGGGCCTACCTATGAAGACTTGAGGACAACGGAGCTGAAAAAAACAAAGGAAGCATTAGAGAGAGAGCTTGAGCCTATGAAAGAGACATGGGCAAAGTATGGATGCACAATCATGTGTGACGGATGGACGGACATACGAAAGAGAAATGTGTACAACATTTTGGTGCATTGTTGCAAAGGGACCATGTTCCTTCGAGCCATAGATGCATCAGCTGCTGGTACTACAATCACAGGTGAGTGAACTGATTTTTGAATTTTCAATTTATATTTGATTGTGCAATGATCAATCATGCTGCATGCATGTGGCATCTCACATGTGCATTTTCCTTGTGCATGTGCATGACACATGTGCACACTGCATTGTGCATGTGCATTTGCCATTGTGCATGCAGCATGACACATGTGCATTGTGCATGTCACCATGTGCATGTTGCCATGTGCATTGTGCATGTGCATGTGCATGTGCATGTGCATGTGCATGACACATGTGCATGCAGCATGACACATGTGCATGCAGCATGACACATGTGCATGCAGCATGACACATGTGCATGCAGCATGACACATGTGCATGCAGCATGACACATGTGCATGCAGCATGACACATGTGCATGCAGCATGACACATGTGCATGCAGCATGACACATGTGCATGCAGCATGACACATGTGCATGCAGCATGACACATGTGCATGCAGCATGACACATGTGCATGCAGCATGACACATGTGCATGCAGCATGACACATGTGCATGCAGCATGACACATGTGCATGCAGCATGACACATGTGCATGCAGCATGACACATGTGCATGCAGCATGACACATGTGCATGCAGCATGACACATGTGCATGCAGCATGACACATGTGCATGCAGCATGACACATGTGCATGCAGCATGACACATGTGCATGTGGCATGTGGCATGTGCATGCGGCATGTGGCATGTGCATGCGGCATGTGGCATGTGGCATGTGGCATGTGGCATGGGCATGTGGCATGTGCATGTGGCATGTGGCATGTGGCATGTGCATGTGCATGTGCATGTGCATTGTGCATTGTGCATGTGGCATGTGCATTGTGCATGTGGCATGTGCATTGTGCATGTGGCATGTGCATGTGCATGTGGCATGTGGCATGTGCATGTGCATGTGCATGTGCATGTGCATGTGCATGTGCATGTGCATGTGCATGTGCATGTGCATGTGCATGTGCATGTGCATGTGCATGTGCATGTGCATGTGCATGTGGCATGTGCATGTGGCATGTGCATGTGGCATGTGCATGTGGCATGTGCATGTGGCATGTGCATGTGCATGTGGCATGTGCATGTGCATGTGCATGTGGCATGTGCATGTGCATGTGGCATGTGCATGTGCATGTGCATGTGCAATGCATGTGGCATGTGCATGTGGCATGTGCATGTGCATGACACATGTCAAGATAAATTATAATTTATCAATTGATTAATGATTCATTGTGTTATATGTAAACAGGTGGATTCATTTATGATCATATCCGTCAAGCTATCATGGACATTGGTGTAGAAAAGGTAGTCCAAGTGGTTACAGATAATGGAAGCAATTGTGTGGCTATGGGCAAGCTTCTAGAAGAAGAATTCCCTTCTATTGTGTGGACACCGTGTGCTGCCCATTGCATTGATTTGCTGATAGAGGATGTGGGGAAGATACCATGGATTTACACCATTTTTACCACTTGCATAAAAGTGGTCTCTTTGTTCACAAAGAGACCGAAATAAATTGCTTGCTATATTTCGGTCTTACAGTGATATTGATTTGGTGAAGCCCGCGAAGACCAGATTTGCATACATGTGCATAGTCATGGAAAGATTATTAAGAGTGAGGCAAGCACTGATGCAGACAGTTGTATCACCTGATTGGTTAGCTTGGGATGGACATACTAGTCCAAAGGCAGAGCTTGTACGACGCACATGTTTGGATGACAATTTTTGGAGGGATGTGGAGGGATTAGTGCGGGCCTTACAGCCCTTATATTCACTCATACGCATAGCAGATAGAGAGGGCTGCACACTTGGACTTGTTTATGAGTTCATGGATCGTGTCAGAGAGTCTATACAGAGATGTCCTTATTTGACATTGGAGAGGTAAGTTGAAACTTGGGTAACCATATTTTATTTTTTGTATGAGCATTCATGTTCAACTTTCAAGTCTTGACTCTTCAACATTCTTAAATCTTATTGTTTTCTAACTTCATTTGTTTTTTATCCATAGGATAGAGGAAATAAAAGGAATATGGAGGAAGAGGTGGGATTGGTTCCATCGCCCTATACATGGGATGGCCAATCTACTACATCCTTTATGGAGATCTGCATCACAGTCATTGGATATGGAGCTTGTGACTGCTTGGAATGACTATGTAGATCGATTGTATGGACCTTCTAATGTGGAGCTACGTGGGAAGTTGGAGCTTCAGCTCACCTAGTTTCAGAATAATGAAGGACTTTTTGGTAGAGACACGGCATGCTTGAGAAGCATGCAGTTGATGCCTGTGACATGGTGGGAGAGATACGGTGTTGGTACACCTGAGCTAGTAAGTGACAAGTCATTCTAATTTCCTTTTGAGTATTTAACTAATAAGTTATAACTTTGAAGTTTGTCTCATGAGTCATTCCTCTTCTTAATGAACTCTTTCTTTTTTATCTTGCAGAGAAAGTTAGCCATCCGCATACTTTCACAGGACTGTAGTGCAAGTCCATGTGAAAGGAATTGGAGTACATGGCCCTCTTCCATACAAAGAAGAGGAATAGACTATCTACATTGCAGTTGGAGCGGCTTGTCTATTGCCACTGCAACTTGCGTTTATTGGAGCGTGGTGGCCACTAAGCAGAGGTGCGGCATGTGAACGTTGATGAGCTTGATATAGAGAGGGTCCATGATATACCTAGCATTCCGGCAGAGGACCTTGATCTATATGACATGCTCTATCAGGAGTTGACAGTGCCACAGCATGATACGAGGGCATCTCGGACTCGTTCTAGTCATAGAGCACACAGTGTACCAGGTCCATCTACTAGTAGGATGGAGGCATCTATTAGTCGAGCACCACATGATGATGATGATAGTGATGATGATGATAGTGACTCAGAGGATTTTGAGGATTGATGACTGCTCATGTGACATGTCATATGTATTATGATATTATGACTTATGATTTACTTGATATTGATTGATCATTGTATTATTGACATTGCAGTTTATTGTTTGACTACTTAGTGATATCATGTATGATGTGACATGGATGATGGTTACTGGAGTTTGGTATGATCATTGATGGATATGTATTATGGACATTGATGATTGGATTCTGATATATCATATCACATATGAGTTATGAGTCATGATAGTCACCAGTGTCATAATTTTGAGATGAGGTTGACTTTTTCACATGTTTTTGTCATAAATTATAATTCTTTGAAGTTTGTTTTAAATTTCAATGTTACTTGTAAGTTGTATATAATAGTATTTGTCTGGACTCTCATCATTTATGTCCATTGTCATATGAGTTGCTTGAATGTGCATTGTGAATTTGAATTTTAGAATGAGTCATTGAGTCATGATAATGATTAGTTGTAAATTCTGACATCATACATGTGCAATGTGCATTGTGCATCTTCCATCACTTCATTGAACAGGTGTCAAGGATTCGAGAATTTGGAATGAATCATAAATATTAAATATTCAATACATATTACATAAATTAACATAATACATACTATATAATACATATTATATATGGATATACTATAATATACATCTATGTTATTATATTTGCAAAAAATTTTGAAAAAAAAAAAAGAAATGGTTCGCAACGTTTTCGCAACGTCCAGGTCCAAACGTTGCGATGTTGCTAACGCGTTAGCAACACGTTGCCTTGGACGTTGCGAAAACGTTGCTAACAACCTTGGCTGGAAAACTTGGTGCAGCAACAAAACTTGAAGATAAAACCAAAATATGCAACAACTTACAATAAAACCAGCATGTACACACAGTAGGTGTGTGTAAAGAAGAAGTGGGCAGCAGCTTAACTCTTTCAAATCAGCAAGATTGCCTCCACACATCAGTACATCAGCCCTTTGCGCACTACACCTAGTGTATGTAATCTTTTTGTGCACTCCATAGTCCTCTTTTATAAGCATATAAGCATATACGCCCTCATGGTTGTGTATCATAGAAACACTACGAAAAAGCTCAAAAGCCCACTTACGATTTTACATAAAAGATAAAATTAGCTTTGACTTTTAGTGTAGCTTCTTTGTAGGGCTGAAAAACCTACGATTAATCTCAACCATCAGATATGTATTACAGCTGGAAGTGGTAGAAGAACTCATTGAAGACTTACTTTCCTTTTTTTCTCTACATACTCTTCTTCTCCTTCTTTGTAATCTCCTTCTTCTTCTTTTCCTCGGATGATGACACCATGGCTTCATCATTCTCTTCCATACTCTTTTGTCAGTCTTCATCTTGAAGTAAGAGGAACTGAAATCTTCAAATGATATTTCTCTATCTTTTGTAGAGAGAGATAGAAGTAATAAAAGAACGATAACAAAAGAACAATAGGTAGATGGAAGTGAATTTATGAGGGTATTCACCAACTCGTCCTCATGTATAGTAACTCCAACGTTAAGTAATTGATCTCATAAGTCTTTTAAGATTCAAAATGTGTGATTGAACTGACTTACCAACTTCTGTTCTTGTGTTGGCTAATTGTCTTCTGAGATGAGCTTTTCCTAGCAAGCTTTCCGCTCTGATAGAGATTCTATAATTCCAACCCAAGGTTGTTAGCAACGTTTTCGCAACGTCCAAGGCAACGTGTTGCTAACGCGTTAGCAACATCGCAACGTTTGGACCTGGACGTTGCGAAAACGTTGCGAACCATTTCTTTTTTTTTTTTCAAAATTTTTTGCAAATATAGTAACATAGATGTATATTATAGTATATCCATATATAATATGTATTATATAGTATGTATTATGTTAATTTATGTAATATGTATTGAATATTTAATATTTATGATTCATTCCAAATTCTCGAATCCTTGACACCTGTTCAATGAAGTGATGGAAGATGCACAATGCACATTGCACATGTATGATGTCAGAATTTACAACTAATCATTATCATGACTCAATGACTCATTCTAAAATTCAAATTCACAATGCACATTCAAGCAACTCATATGACAATGGACATAAATGATGAGAGTCCAGACAAATACTATTATATACAACTTACAAGTAACATTGAAATTTAAAACAAACTTCAAAGAATTATAATTTATGACAAAAACATGTGAAAAAGTCAACCTCATCTCAAAATTATGACACTGGTGACTATCATGACTCATAACTCATATGTGATATGATATATCAGAATCCAATCATCAATGTCCATAATACATATACATCAATGATCATACCAAACTCCAGTAACCATCATCCATGTCACATCATACATGATATCACTAAGTAGTCAAACAATAAACTGCAATGTCAATAATACAATGATCAATCAATATCAAGTAAATCATAAGTCATAATATCATAATACATATGACATGTCACATGAGCAGTCATCAATCCTCAAAATCCTCTGAGTCACTATCATCATCATCACTATCATCATCATCATGTGGTGCTCGACTAATAGATGCCTCCATCCTACTAGTAGATGGACCTGGTACACTGTGTGCTCTATGACTAGAACGAGTCCGAGATGCCCTCGTATCATGCTGTGGCACTGTCAACTCCTGATAGAGCATGTCATATAGATCAAGGTCCTCTGCCGGAATGCTAGGTATATCATGGACCCTCTCTATATCAAGCTCATCAACGTTCACCTTCCGCACCTCTGCTGAGTGGCCACCACGCTCCAATAAACGCAAGTTGCAGTGGCAATAGACAAGCCGCTCCAACTGCAATGTAGATAGTCTATTCCTCTTCTTTGTATGGAAGAGGGCCATGTACTCCAATTCCTTTCACATGGACTTGCACTACAGTCCTGTGAAAGTATGCGGATGGCTAACTTTCTCTGCAAGATAAAAAAGAAAGAGTTCATTAAGAAGAGGAATGACTAATGAGACAAACTTCAAAGTTATAACTTATTAGTTAAATACTCAAAAGGAAATTAGAATGACTTGTCACTTACTAGCTCAGGTGTACCAACACCGTATCTCTCCCACCATGTCACAGGCATCAACTGCATGCTTCTCAAGCATGCCGTGTCTCTACCAAAAAGTCCTTCATTATTCTGAAACTGGGTGAGCTGAAGCTCCAACTTCCCACGTAGCTCCACATTAGAAGGTCCATACAATCGATCTACATAGTCATTCCAAGCAGTCACAAGCTCCATATCCAATGACTGTGATGCAGATCTCCATAAAGGATGTAGTAGATTGGCCATCCCATGTATAGGGCGATGGAACCAATCCCACCTCTTCCTCCATATTCCTTTTATTTCCTCTATCCTATGGATAAAAAACAAATGAAGTTAGAAAACAATAAGATTTAAGAATGTTGAAGAGTCAAGACTTGAAAGTTGAACATGAATGCTCATACAAAAAATAAAATATGGTTACCCAAGTTTCAACTTACCTCTCCAATGTCAAATAAGGACATCTCTGTATAGACTCTCTGACACGATCCATGAACTCATAAACAAGTCCAAGTGTGCAGCCCTCTCTATCTGCTATGCGTATGAGTGAATATAAGGGCTGTAAGGCCCGCACTAATCCCTCCACATCCCTCCAAAAACTGTCATCCAAACATGTGCGTCGTACAAGCTCTGCCTTTGGACTAGTATGTCCATCCCAAGCTAACCAATCAGGTGATACAACTGTCTGCATCAGTGCTTGCCTCACTCTTAATAATCTTTCCATGACTATGCACATGTATGCAAATCTGGTCTTCGCGGGCTTCACCAAATCAATATCACTGTAAGACCGAAATTGTAAGGGATTGAACTCACAACCTCTTGGTTAGGAATGTGATGGGCTAACCACTTGCCCCAAAAGCCATGGTTGAGGATTACTTCCTAATCCTCTCTCTTAGGGTGTGGTTCAACCATCTCCTACCAGGATTATGTTACATTCTTCCCCCCTTGGTCGATCATTGTCCTCAATGATCTACTCTTGTATCCCTCTAGCCTCGGTGATCAGTCCCTTGAACTCCCTAGGTGCCCTTGAATTGATGTTCCTCAACCTCGCACAGTTTCTTGAACCTTGTTCGCAACCTTGGTCTCTTGAACCCTTGCTCTCAACCTTGGTGTCTTGAACCTTCTTGTTCGCAACCTTGGTGTCTCGAGCCCTTGTTCTCAACCTCAGTCTTGAACCTTGTTCTCACCCATGCTTGGTATCTTGAACACTCAATCAAGTGCCACCCAAGGATTCCCAAGGAATTCACACTTCCAAGCTAGCTCATTGGAAAGTTTGTTCCGAGAGCTTTCCAACGGTATATTACACGCCTCAATCCGACCTACGGATTGAGAGATACACCCCAATGGCCTCTAAAAAAGGCGCTTGGGCATCCTCTATGTGAAAGGGTAGGAATTGTGGAAGGCGCGCGCGTCGGCTTCAAGGATGGACCTAACAATGATTGGGATGTAATAAAGTAAGTCTATGATCTAGGGATCCGATGGCTTCAGACAGATCTGAAATCGGATACCGTTTGGTCACTCGTCTGTAGGACCAAAGATCTCAAGAGTAGACTCAAGCATAAGTCATGTGCTCTCATATTCAAGTAATCTACTTAGCCTAGTGGTTAAGTCTCATGGTTGTGAAGGAAGAGGTCTTGGGTTCAACTCCCATGGGGAGCATGGGAAGAGAGTTTTGCCCAAAGAGCTCTAGAGCCTTCTAACTCAAGTTAACGTGAGTTAACTTGAGTCCAGTGGACTTAACTCAAGAGGTGAGTACAACAACCACTAGTGGACTCTAGTGGAAGGTACTAAAGTAGTGGTCGAGATCACTCCAGCCACTAATAGACTCTAGTGGTGGATATGAAAGGAGTGGAGGAGATTGCACATGCACTTGTGGACTCTAGTTACATTTGTGGTCCTCATTAGTTCAAGCAGCTATATATACAGGCATAAGGTTGGGAGGAGAGTCATTCATTCATAAGCATTTGCAGTCGTTACGTTGTTGCATTGGTATCAGAGCATTCACTCCATAGCTCTCTACTTTTCATCATCTTGCTCATGAGTTTGCTCTCTCCTATATGCGTGTGCATTGCTCGCGGATGATCAGATAAAGTGCGCCGCTGAATTTCGCATGTTGGCTTAGCTTTGGAGCAGCAGCATAAGCAAAAAACATTATCCTCTACTGTGAGCCGAAGGGGATTCGAACCTTCGCCCCCCCAGCTAGAGCGTGATCTTCTACCCAACGCGTTCACGGGCAGTCGTGCTCTGCATCGGCCGTGTCTTCATCTTGGTTTAACAGGCGCTGAATAACGTGGAGCTAAAGAGAAACAAAAAAAAGAGCTTCACGCGTTGCGTCGTCTGTGGGAATCGAACCCGCGTGCACAGTTTAAGAGCCGATTGCTTTGACCAAGGCGCCAAGGCGTTTTCCTTATCATCTATTGCAGAAGAAATCTTACTAAAACAGTGATCAGAGCTGAAGTGCAAGCCAAAATTCTCTCCATTCAAGAAGCAAAGCCCTCTCATCCATCCACGGAGCCAAGTCAATTGCTGCAGGCTGGAACCCGAGGAGTATGTTGCTTTTAGCCAAAGAAACAAACAAGGAGAACCAAAGATTGAGCAAAGCTTGAAGGAAGTGGAGTTGTGGAGTGAAGATCCGGAGGCCTATCTTCGTCATAATTCTAGCACTCTCGGCTAGAATCAAGTCGACCTCAACGGACCAAATCATCAGGGACTATTTCTTGTGATATTCTTGCATAGCTCTTTTGATTTTGTTGCACACACCACTTGCGTTAGGAATACTTAGTAAGTTTAATAACGCTTTGTGTGCGATGGAGGGGACTTCTAGCCACGTCTCGCTTACGAGTACTACTAGTACGTCAGTGTTTGTTTCTGTTCCTATTTTAGTAACATCCTCATTCATGCCTAGACCACCAATAGTTGCACGTGCATTGCATTCATCTGCACCTATGGTTTCAAATACAAGTCATGCGTCTGATGCATCTAAAATAGAATCAGCGACGATTGTAGCATTAGACGTTGAGGAATTTGCGAGTAAAGGGGAAACAATCACTACTCTAAACGAGAGGAAAGATATGGAGAGTAGGATGTTGCTAGTTGAGCAAAAGCTTGGACGATTGTCCAGTGTTCCGGATGAGGTTGCAGTACTCCGTCAATCTGTTGATGGAATCCAGGATCACCTTAAGGCCATTCTGAACTTACTTCAGACGCCTAAGGATTTCAGTAAGACTATTTTAGGTAGTCACACAGATACGATCGCAACTTCACCGATGTCTGTTAGGATGGAAAAGGATAAGGAATTATCCTCTCCCCAAATAGACATGTTTCCTTTAGCGGGAAGTATGAGCCGTTTGAGTCTAGCGTCTTCTACTCCCTTGTGCGTTGCTTCGGTAGGTATGTTAGAAACTCATAACCGCCCTGTGGATCTTTCCTTGGGAAAGGAGATCCGTCCTCCTTATTTCTCTGGAGAGGATAAGGATAGGAATAAGGACGCGGTTTATGGAAAGATGTCCATGAACTCAAACATACCCCGGATCATGTGAGGGTAGTAGAAGCTAGTTTATCGCTAGGACCGAAAGCTTATACATGGTGGATGAGTCTCTCTGAGACTCACAAGAAACCCACCACTTGGAATGAATTTTCCCATCTTTTCAAGAAAGAGTTTCTCCCCGAGAATGAGGAGGAACGCAATTGGGAAGCTTGGGATAAAATTCAGCAAAGGGTAGACCGCTATTGGTGTATATTTCAGAATACAGAGATGTAATTCTGAAGTTAAAGAATTTAGATGACTTCCATCGACTTCGCGGTTTTGTCAGAGGACTTAACCAGCGAATTCGAAGTGAAGTTAAGAGGCATGCGCCTAAATCCCTGGAAGAGGCGATTAAGGTCGCACAGATTTATGAGGACAATTCACGTTTGGATGTCCCGCAGGAAAGCAGTTATTCCCAGAAGAATAACTTTAAGCGTAAGGGCAAAGGGACTAGATCTAATGAAAGAGTGTCTAAGAAACCTCGTATTTTTAGACACATCCTTTCTCCAGAAGATCATGATAAAGCGCAAAAAGAAAACTTGTGCTTTAAATGTCTCAAGCCTGGACATCGAAGCCGTGCCTGTCCAATCGGAAGGGAAAGTAAGGGAAAGGGTAAGGAGCAAATCAATCTGATTCAATCTTTGAACTTGGATGCAAATTCAAGTGCAAAGAAGGTTCAGATTATGCACTGCGACAGTACCCATTCATGCCAAATTTCCAAAAACATGTGGCAACCTCAAGAGTTTGGTCCACATGATTTGGTCAAGTTGCATGGATCAGTAAAAGGACACACCATTCGGATAATGGTGGATGATTCTGCTACGCATAATTTTATCAATTATGCGTTAGTAAAAAAACTGGCTCTTCCTCAGGAACCATCTCCTCATAAATACATTGTCTCCATGATGCACGGTCAAGACACCCGTGTTTGGGACACAATGATATGTAATTTGGAACTAGAAATCCAAGGATTTAAAGATACCTTGGACTTCCAAATAATGAACATGGATCGGGTAGATCTTGTTTTAGGGAGAGTCATTCATTCATAAGCATTTGCAGTCGTTACGCTGTTGCATTGGTATCAGAGCTGAAGTGCAAGCCAAACTCTTATCTATCCAAGGAGCCAAATCAGTTGTTGCAGGCCGATCCCGAGAAGTATTTTGCTTTTAACCAAAGAAACAAACAAGGAGAATCAAAGATTGAGCCAAGCTTGAATGAAGTGGAGCTGTGGAGTGAAGATCCGGAGGCCTAAGTTAGTCGATCTCGACGGACCAAGTCATCCAAGACTATTTCTTGATGAGGAAGCTTCAAGAATGGTGAATAGCTCCTGGCAAGGATCAAGGGATGGACGAAGCTTTGATCAAAGCTAAGTATTTTCCAGTTTCTGCTTGATCTTAATGCTTGATTTATCTTGTTTTCATTATTCTACACTTAATCCTAGATGCACATTGAAATAGCCAAGATTTCAATTGATTAAGTCTAGATTAGAATAATGAATTAATCCATTTCTTATTTCAAGCAATAGTTTGCATTAAGGAAAGACTTGATTTCAAAAAGATCCTTGTGCATCAAAGAATGTATTTTGGTAGTTTAAATACATATTTCCTTTCCATTGCGTAAGTTTTCTATTGCACCTTAAGGGTATTTTTTATATCATAGTGCATTTAGACAAAGGAAAGGATATACATGCATCAGGATTGCATGACATACATTCTTAGTACAAGGAAAAAATCGTGCATCAAGTTCATGCATGATTGTTGTATTATTTTTTGGGCATGCAAAGAACATGCATGCATACGCATGTGAACATATGCTTTTGCATGTAGATACATGCATTTGCATGGAAGAATGGAATGTTGTTTGCAAGTAGATATGAAAATGTACTCTCTTAGTATTTAGCTTACTTTGCAAAGCTCGCAGTTTGACATTAGGGAAGACCAAGGACTAGTTAGTTGCAAAGACATACTAGTTCTAGTTTGCAACTCAAGTAATTAGTCAATTTCTTCCCAAGTCGATACTCTACTATCAAACATAAATACTTAATGAGAATTAAGTATGTTAGATGTCTTGCTAGGTATGAGTAAGCACTAGGAGAAAGTTAAGTAATAAATTTTCTTGATAACCAAGAAAACTTAATTACTTGCAAACTCTTTTGTGATGTATGATGACTCTAAGTCCTGGATGTACTTAGAAAGTCAAGCATCCCAAGGTTGGATGAGAGCATCAACTATATTTCCAAAGTTCCTTGAGTACTCTTCTACTTAGAAGATTTCGAAAGTTTAAAGAAGTTTCTTTGTGGTTTCAAGATTTGTATCTCATGATGAAACCTCGGTAAGTAACTTTTTTGAATTGAGATATGAAATAGTCAAGCCTTCTATTTCATGTGAGATCATTCTCCTACCATGTTTAAGATGAATTTATTTTTGGGAAGGTAGATGTTCCAAGTAGAGGATATTAATTGATTCATGAACTCTTCCCAAAATACACATAAATTCATATTATATGATAGGTCCAAGGAATGATGCAGGCAAAACCTCTTTAGGATATAAATATGTTGCCAAGATATAAAGGTACCAATCTTTTATAAATTTTCATTTGATTTCATCCCAAGGAGTGCTGGAAATCAAAAGTTAAACCTCAACATCAATTGATCCTTGATATCAATAAAAGGATGTTAAGTTCCATAGTTGCATCTCTGGTAAATGATGCAACTAGCTAAGCAATCTTTAGGAAATAATATAAGTTCCTAAAGACTTGAAGCAAGTGTGAACTTTTCATTTAGGAATAGAAAGTTCCAAGAAATGGATTTTCAATCCATGAACTTCGCCTAAACAAGTTATCAAGTTCAAAGTGTTCACAGTAACATTACTATTGGATCAATCATCAATAGATGCTTGGACTTTAAACATAATTTTGATTAGTGAAATATGTTTAAAGGACTCTAGTAACATCTGAAGATTGACCAATAATAATGAGTTTTGTATCAAACTCAAGAATAGAAGTCGATATCACATAAATGAAAGTTCAACTTAAACTTTCATACTGACAAATGTGATATTTCGTCTCTAGTTTGATACTCAGGAAATAAATACAATTGAATCAGTAAATTTTTTGGATATTATTTGAAAGAATTTCTTTCAAATGTTCTTTTTGCAAAAGATTCCAAGATGAATCATTTGCTCAAGTTATTTGATTCCCTAGAAGGAAACTCAAGTCTTTGAAGAAATGGCATTCTTTCAAGTATTGAGAATGAAATTCTTCATACTCTTTAATCAATAAGTAGTTCCCTGGACATCCCAAACCACTAGAAGTGGTATTTCAAGTCCTATTTGTGATATAACTTAAAGGTATATCAAAGATTCTTAGCTTTGGAATCTGAGAGGCATAAGTGTATGCTTGGACTTGAGAAAGATCTCTAAAAATCCTGCAGGTAAGCAAAGAAGCTTTAGATAGTTTAAGAGATTGATTGTCCAAGTAATGTGCGATTAGAACTACTTTGTAGATTGCCCAAGTATTGGCAATAAAATTCCTTTTGGGAATTATTCACTCACGTTCCATTTATTCGATGGAAAAATGTGAAAAAGAGTAAGTTGTTCCAAGTCTGAACAGAGTAAAGAATTCCAAGAATGTAGTCTGCAACCGTGAAAATGGTAATTAAGTCTGTGGAAGGTAAAACATAAGTGTTTACCTATCCTTAAAGGGATTTTGGTACAAATCCAGAAAGCATGAGCGGATGCTTAGACTTAAGCAGTAGAGAGATTCCTGTAAAAAGCCCCGGCCGGGATAGGTACCTAAAAGCATTAGTACAGAAGGAATCTAAAGACAAGAAGTCAAAAGCTCTTGTCGCTACAAAATTGGTCAAGGGTAAACCAATTGAACTTGAATTCGAGAAAATTCAAGAACTTGGAATTCTGATTGATATTCTGTCAAAAAGGTTTTCAAGTTTCCAAAGGCAAAGCACATGATTATGAGGTGATCATGCGAAGGAATCAAAACCTAGGAAAATCTAGTTAGAGGTAATGCCTGAAACTTCCAATTCTTGTAAAAGAATTGAAGAAATAAGGTACTCTATCAAGAGATGTTTAGACTTTAGGATTAGAATCACCCACACATTAATGTGAATATAAAATAGGGTGGTATGGGACACCAGATTTTATACTCAGATTGATGTAGGAAAGATGGAATGGGACATCGGACCGTGGGATGATGATTATCTTTTAGTCCTAGTTTAGATTTTGAAATTAGGTTTCATCCTCAAGGGAATTAAGACTTCAAGAAAAGTTTAATTCGTAAAGGATGAAAGTAGTATCTTGCGATACTTCAAGGTAACTTCAAGATTAAGGAAACTGAAGATATGAAGTAAGTAACTTCCAAGATCTTCATAGAACACTTCAAGTTTAAGTGTTATTGATCAGAAATATTTGATAAATTTTCTGAAAGAAGTTGGACTTTTACTTTGAGTTGATATTTTCAACTAAAGATTCAATTGACTAAGTCAAGTATCAAGTTCCTAGTGTAACTTGATAAATTCACTCTTTTAGACTCAAAGAAATGCACAAGAATTGCATTCACGATTAGGAGTCAAAAAGACTGAATGTGACATGAACTTAGTCTCAAGTGAAGCATTATTTGAAAACTAAACTCATCGATAGAACCTCAGTGGGTCGACACACTGATGTTGGTTACCACACTAGTATCTTGTGGTTGGATGATGTTTTTGATTTTCTTTGTATCTTTCTGAGAATCAAGCTTATTTCTCTGAAAGATAAAGACAATGCTTCAATATCTTGTTGAAATAGATCTTTGAAAAGTAAAAAGTCCTGAGTCATCTAGTCTTTGACTCATAGCAAGTTTATGTATATTCGAAGTTTGAATTGGTGAAGTTAGTATGGTTGATTCCACCGAAATGGTAAACTTTCTCCTACAATTTACATAGGATTTTTTTCAAACTCATTGGGACAAAGTAGTCCTCTAGTCGGGTGAAAAAATCAAGTAACTGTTAGATAAAAGTAAACCATTGTACAGACATCTAAAGTTAGATGTATGGGACAACCAAACTTCAAGTTTTCCAAAACAAAATCAAGTGAATCAAGACTTCTCAAAGTCTTGCGAGGGATAAGAATCTCACCTTCATTAATAAGCCCATGCACCAGTTATGCCTAGAAATGGACTAGTAATTTGAATCCACCTAGTTCACATGTTTGTGCCTAGATCGCACATCCAGCAACTGTGAATTAGCCAGGGATGTCATTAGATCCACCCTCATTATTCTTCACTAGTTTGTACTTTGTCCCGTTCATCAAAGTACAAAACCAGATAGTGTTTTGAATCATTTGGGCAAGGATGCCACCACAGAGATGAGACATGTTCTTCCAGTTCTAGAACATGACCATGTTCTTCCAGTTTTAGAACATGAGGCTCGGGGGTTGCCTACAGTTATATATATAGCTTTATTTTCGAGGACGAAAATCTTTCCCAAGGGGGGAAGAATGTAATAAAGTAAGTCTATGATCTAGGGATCCGATGGCTTCAGACAGATCTGAAATCGGATACCGTTTGGTCACTCGTCTGTAGGACCAAAGATCTCAAGAGTAGACTCAAGCATAAGTCATGTGCTCTCATATTCAAGTAATCCACTTAGCCTAGTGGTTAAGTCTCATGGTTGTGAAGGAAGAGGTCTTGGGTTCAACTCCCATGGGGAGCATGGGAAGAGAGTTTTACCCAAAGAGCTCTAGAGCCTTCTAACTCAAGTTAACGTGAGTTAACTTGAGTCCAGTGGACTTAACTCAAGAGGTGAGTACAACAACCACTAGTGGACTCTAGTGGAAGGTACTAAAGTAGTGTCGAGATCACTCCAGCCACTAATAGACTCTAGTGGTGGATATGAAAGGAGTGGAGGAGATTGCACATGCACTTGTGGACTCTAGTTACATTTGTGGTCCTCATTAGTTCAAGCAGCTATATATACAGGCATAAGGTTGGGAGGAGAGTCATCTCTCAAGCATGTGGTGGTCGTAATCTTCGTTCTCAAGCATGTGGTGGTCGTAATCTTCGTTCTATGGCATGCGCCTTCTATATCTGTGACCTGGGTTCGATTCCTGCGCCCTGCAGCGCGATCGCGTGGTCGTCATCTGAAGCTCTGATACCAATGTAAGGGATTGAACTCACAACCTCTTGGTTAGGAATGTGATGGGCTAACCACTTGCCCCAAAAGCCATGGTTGAGGATTACTTCCTAATCCTCTCTCTTAGGGTGTGGTTCAACCATCTCCTACCAGGATTATGTTACAGAAATATAGCAAGCAATTTTGGTCTCTTTGTGAACAAAGAGACCACTTTTATGCAAGTGGTAAAAATGGTGTAAATCCATGGTATCTTCCCCACATCCTCTATCAGCAAATCAATGCAATGGGCAGCACACGGTGTCCACACAATAGAAGGGAATTCTTCTTCTAGAAGCTTGCCCATAGCCACACAATTGCTTCCATTATCTGTAACCACTTGGACTACCTTTTCTACACCAATGTCCATGATAGCTTGACGGATATGATCATAAATGAATCCACCTGTTTACATATAACACAATGAATCATTAATCAATTGATAAATTATAATTTATCTTGACATGTGTCATGCACATGCACATGCCACATGCACATGCCACATGCATTGCACATGCACATGCACATGCCACATGCCACATGCCACATGCCACATGCCACATGCACATGCACATGCACATGCACATGCACATGCACATGCCACATGCACATGCACATGCACATGCACATGCACATGCACATGCACATGCACATGCACATGCACATGCACATGCACATGCACATGCACATGCACATGCACATGCACATGCACATGCACATGCACATGCACATGCACATGCACATGCACATGCACATGCACATGCACATGCACATGCACATGCACATGCCACATGCCACATGCCACATGCCACATGCCACATGCCACATGCCACATGCCACATGCACATGCCACATGCCACATGCACATGCCACATGCACAATGCACATGCCACATGCATTGCACATGCACATGCACATGCCACATGCCACATGCACATGCCACATGCCACATGCCACATGTGTCATGCTGCATGCACATGTGTCATGCTGCATGCACATGTGTCATGCTGCATGCACATGTGTCATGCTGCATGCACATGTGTCATGCTGCATGCACATGTGTCATGCTGCATGCACATGTGTCATGCTGCATGCACATGTGTCATGCTGCATGCACATGCCACATGCACATGCACATGCACATGCACATGCACAATGCACATGCACATGCACATGCACATGCACATGCACATGCACATGCACATGCACATGCACATGCACATGCACATGCACATGCACATGCACATGCACATGCACATGCACATGCACATGCACAATGCACATGGCAACATGCACATGGTGACATGCACAATGCACATGTGTCATGCTGCATGCACAATGGCAAATGCACATGCACAATGCAGTGTGCACATGTGTCATGCACATGCACAAGGAAAATGCACATGTGAGATGCCACATGCATGCAGCATGATTGATCATTGCACAATCAAATATAAATTGAAAATTCAAAAATCAGTTCACTCACCTGTGATTGTAGTACCAGCAGCTGATGCATCTATGGCTCGAAGGAACATGGTCCCTTTGCAACAATGCACCAAAATGTTGTACACATTTCTCTTTCGTATGTCCGTCCATCCGTCACACATGATTGTGCATCCATACTTTGCCCATGTCTCTTTCATAGGCTCAAGCTCTCTCTCTAATGCTTCCTTTGTTTTTTTCAGCTCCGTTGTCCTCAAGTCTTCATAGGTAGGCCCTTGCCAACGAAACCCTAATAGTGAAACCTTCTCAATGGCATTTCTCCATGCCGATGTCCGTGCAACATTAAAAGACAAACCACATTGTATAAAAGCTTTCATGATGGCTTGTGTGGCTTCTTGTTTACGTTGTTGTTGCAAGCTAGCACGTATAGATGCTCCTCCAAGAGAGCCAAGTGGGTGCTCTTGTGGATCATGCTCTACTCTTGTACTCTTTCTTGGTGGCTCATGCTCTATGTCAATGTCTATGGAAGACTCATGAGCTTGAGATGCTTGAGTTTGGGGATCACAAGAACCATGTGAACCGCTTGCAAATGATCTAGCTTGTGATTGGGCTCCACTCCTTCTACCTTGGGCTTTTTGAGCTACCCATGCCATTAGCTCTCCCTTTATAGCTTCGGGCATAGGCTCTTTGCAAGGTGCAACTCCTATGCCACTAAGTCTTCCAAGGTGTGCCTTGATCCTATCAGCTCCACCGGCTCCACTAAAGCCACAAAGCTTGCAAGTCCATCTCTCACTACCCCCGGAGCCCATCTTTCCTTGGCTTGTCACATATTCCCAACATGCTTGTTTTGCTTTAGGCATGTTGATGGAACTTGGAAGAGGTTAAATTTTAAAAGCTGAGAGGACAGTGGACTCAAGATAGGAAGCAAGCTTGGCACGGGTGTGTGAGGGTGTGTATGTAAAAAACTACCTTCACCTTGCTCAAGGTTGCTCCTCTGCTGTAGCTTGGTACGCTGAGCGCTCTCGGGTCGACAGTAGCAAATGCCTCAATGAGGCCGTTTCGACGAAACGGCCTCATTTGAGGCAAAAAAATTTGTTTTTTATCGCAACGCGTTGCGAACGTCGCAACGTTGCGACGTTGCGTTGCGAACGTTGCGAACGCATCGCAACGCGTTGCGATGCAACACTGTTCCAACCAAGCCTAAAGAGAGCATGTGCATGACCTCATCCGTGGAATAATATGCCTCTTAACTCCCATAGCAATAAATGAGAGTGCTTGTGCATCTCTAAAATCCCATCTAAACTGCTCTTTTGTAGGTTGTATATGTATGCATATGTCTCCATCTGTTTCTGGAAGTTGATGTAATCTCCACTTCTTCCTCTTCAGTATGCTAAACAAAAATTGGAGTTGCAGCCTTCCAGGATAAAGAAGCAACATCTTCCTCTGCTAGTCTGTCTGGGATACTTTCCATTAGTATCGACTCAATATTACGACATCCCCACTAATGTCATCAATGTCCAATAATGGGTGTAGAACTACGAATGAATACATACTCAGACACACACCCCACAACACACACACACACACCACAAAGGTTCTATCACTTCCAAAAGTGATGACCTACAAGCAAACTCAGCCATAATGAACCCTAGCACAAAATGCAAACAAAAGATAGAAAAAATTATATAGAATGCATGATTGATACGGTATACACACCTATCAACTACTCGCAAGTCAGACGAAGAATCCACAAATGAAAATTGCATGCCCACTAATATGACAATGATATATACCATAATGAATCCAAGCAAACCCCAAATTCATCCTCAAAAGAAAGTGCAACTATAAGCTCATGGTAGTCAACCATAAGACAATTTAGCATATATCAACTCCATTATGCATAATATCAACTCCATTATGCATAATATCAACTCAATACTATGACATCCCCACTAATGTCATCAATGCCCAATAGTGGGTGTAGAACTACGATCAAATACACGATCCTACATGCGCCGCACAACGCGCACACACCACGAGCATGAACTCACAAGAAGCTTTGCGAACTGAGTTTCTATCACTTCCCAAATTGATGAGCAAACTCAGCCATAATGAACCCTAGCACAAAATGCAAACAAAAGATAGAAAAAATTTACATACAATGCATAGTTGATAGGGTATACACACCTCAACTAGTCGCAACTCCGATGAAGAATCCACAAATAAGAGGTGCATGTCCACTAATATATACCATAATGAATCCAAGCAAACCCCGAATTCACCCTCAAAAGAAAGTGAAACTACAAGCTCATGCTAGTCAACCACAAGACAATAAATGAATTTCAGCTCCATTATGCATAGTATCGACTCAATACTATCACATGTCCACTAACATCATCACTTCCAAACAATGTTGATTTTTTACGCAAGTATTGCCCATTTTGGCCATTTTAAACCGTAAAATAAAGTCATAAACTATATTAGACCTTCAAAAATCACTTTAAAAATGTAAATTGCATGTACCATGTGTAGATAGCCTTCAAAATTGAAAGGCATGGTATATTGTCAAAATACAACACTGGTGTGGTAGTGGGTGTAGAACTACGAATGAATACATATTGACACACGCCAAGCAACTCACACACACCACGAGCATGAACTCACAAGCCGTGAAATGTATTTTTGTTGGATACAATTCTGAAAGCAAATGCTATCGTTTGTACATCCACAAACTAAATGCATTTTGGTTAGCCGTGATGCTATTTTTGTGGAAGATGCAATTCAACCATTAGTTTCATGTACTAAGGAGACATCTCTTAGCTCCAAAGACGTGTATGAAACTTTGCTTCCTCTTTTTGCAAGTGGACAATCAAGTATTGGTCCAAATGAGATAATTTCTCAACCTTTACAGGTTCCACGTGATCATGCAGATCATTCCATTTCTAATGCATATTTACATGATGCACTTGTTGATGAGAGGGCTGATAAAGCGAAGGCAAAAACTATGCCAAAATGGTTGGTGCAAACTTTAAGAGACAGCAAATTAGATGCAACTCTGTCATATCGTACTCGTTCAAGCTCTTAAGTCCTTCCTTTGCATCATATTGCTATGCAATGGCTACCTCTAGTCTTTGTGATGAGAATGAGCATGTTTCTTTTAGTGAAGCACAAAATTCAAAAAATTGGATGGCTGCTATGCAATCACAATACGATGCTGTTATGAAGAATGGCACCTGGTCTTTATGTGATTTGCTTCGGGCAAAAACACCATCGGTACTAAATGTGTATACAACCTGAAACATAAGTTGGATTGAACAATTGACAAGTATAAGGCTAGGCTAGTTGCAAAAGGTTATGCTCAATAGAGAGGCATTGATTTTGATGAGACCTTTGCACCCACATGCCAAACGACCATTGTTCGCAGCATTTGTGCACTTGAAGCTCATCATGTTTGAAAGTACATCAGTTGGACATTAAAACTACATTTTTGAATGGTGACTTGCATGAAGAAGTGTATGTATTTAAGCTCCACGGTTTTGTGCATAAAGGGCATGAAAACAAAGCGTGCGGGTTGAAATATATGGTTTGAAGCAAGCACCAAGTGCTTGGTATGAAAAGATACATGCCTACTTGATAAGTTGATTGCACATGGTTTTGATAACAATCCAACTAAGAGCACCATATATGTTAAGCGTGCAGATGATGTACTTCTGATCATTGTTGTGTATGCTGATGACATGCTGCTCATAGGTCCTAATAAGAAGCATATTGCTGAATTTTTTAAGGCTGATTTGCATGCCTCTTTTGAGATGTCAGATTTGGGGCATTTGCATCACTATTTGGGCATTCAGTTTATGCAAGTTGATGGGGAATAGTGTTCTGTCAAACGAAATATATTGACACATTATTGCAGTGTTTTGGCCTTGAGGATTGTATACGTATTGTCATTCCTATGGAAACAGGTTTACGGTTGAGTCTTCATAATGCTAGAGATGCATTTGATGTTGTTCTCTATCAATAAGTTGTTGGATGCTTGATTTATTTATGCATAACTCAACCTGATATTCAGTTTGTTGTATCTCATATGAGAAGGTTTATACATTGCCCAAGTGTCAAGCATTGGCAAGCGGTTAAGCGCATCTTTCGCTACTTAAGTGGTACCCGGCTACTTGGATTGTTTTATCCAAAGGGGGGATCATTACTGCCAGATTTACATGCTTTCTCTGAATCAGACTTGGCTGGTTGCTATGACACTCGTGTGTCCACCACTGGTTTTAGCTTCATGCTTGGTAGCTCATGCATATCTTGGTTGAGCAAGAAGAAGCCTACTATGACCGCTTCTAGTTGTGAGGCTGAATATAGGGAAGCTTTCAAAACGATTGTTGAGTGTGTGTGGCTCAAACGCCTTTTGGCTGATTTGGGTGTTGGTAAGTCTTTTGCCACCCCATCTTCACTGAAAGACAAAGCGCATTGGCAGTTGCGAGGAACCTTGTGTTCTGTGCTCGCACAAAGCACATTGAGGTGCATTATCATTATATCAAAGAGAGGTACTCTGCTGCAGAGATCAATCTGACATATGTGCCCACACAGGATAACATTGCATATCTTTTCACAAAGACTCTACGTGGAGAGAAGTTTGAAGCTTTCCACAAAAATTTGGGCTTACTTCCTTTTGTGGATTGATCTCTTTTCGACATAGCTTGGCACTTCCTTATACATGAGTGTCAGCTCCTTGTTCACCGCATCACTCCCAAGAGGGATTTGTTGATATATTTCAGTAATGATGTGTGTGAAAACACTTAAGACCGTCGGGCCACTTTTTTCCCTCTTTAGGAGGTTTTTTTCCCGGCTTGTATATACGCTTATAACCCGAACAGTTTACTTAATCTTGTACATTCACTTGGTAATACATTCAGTGTTGTGTTGTGCTCCAAGCTTCTTCTTCTTCCTTGTGTTGTTCATGTGCTTCCGTAGATCTCAAACTCCAACAAGGGCAACCTTTATATGAATGCATGGTAACAAACCATACACATGAATGATGATATTACATGTCCACATAATAGTAAGTACTAAACTTGATATTTCTTAGTTTTGCAGACTTACTCAAATCATGGGACATCATAAGGCCATTGCATGAGACCATGTGATCAAAGTTAAAGCATTAAGCAAGGCTCAATTCACTTGCCAATGCATGTATCACACGCATAATTGGGATGGTGGGCCAACAAGAATTCTTTACCTACTTGTTGGGTTTGTCACGATATGGTATGGTAAATTGTGGAAAAGCCCCTAGTGATGTCAAAGAGTGAATAGGGCAAGCTTTATATGAATGCATAATACCAAACCATAAATATGAATGATGATATTACATGTCCACAACGAAATGCATTCATGCATACATTTGGGAAGAATTTGAGGGTTTCTAGTCGGAAAAAAAAATCACAAATTTTTCAAAGACCTCATGATTAGGTTCGCACCAAATTGAACATACTGCAATAGTGGGTATCGACCTAAGACTCAATACATGCTCACACGCACCCCACAATGCACACACTCTACGAGCATGAACACAAAAGAATCTTTGTGAATTGAGTTTCTATCACTTTCAGAGGTGATGGACAAACCCATCCATAATAAAGCCTAGCACCAAATGCAAATAAAAAGATGAACCTACCCATAATGTTGCAATGGCTGTAAGGATCATGTGATCACCTCTGCAAGAAGCAAGGTACTCTGGCCATACGCAATCCCGATGTTGCTCACGTACACATGAACTCACTGTCGAATACTATCTATTCTATAAAAATAAGCTCTATACATTGATCCTTCAAAAAACAAAAAGGAACCCTTTGACCATGATGCAAGACCCTTGACGAAAGGAAATAGAAAGGCTAAAAATCCATGAATGAGTAAAGATAAGTGGTCTCATCATGAATCAATCAATCGAAGTACATCCTCCCTTCGAAAAATCTTTTTAAAACAAATTATACATTAAACTAATTGTTTCATGATATGATGACTCTATTGAAAAGATATATAAATTCAAAAATGACCATGATAAAAAATCAAACCATACCCATAAGAACTCAATCTTATGGATTACACAATCGCCTAGCACATGTGTGTACATATAATTCACTAAACCAAGAGTCTAGTATATGTAAGACTATATAAATGTGTTTCAAAACAGGCAATATGTTTTGTATCTCACTCCAAAAGTCCTCATGTAAAACAGTCTATTGCACATATCATACAATATCAATATTTGTCATGAACACAAACGTCCAATCACAATTGATAACTGACATACGTAAAGAATCCATAACCATATGGAGCCTCCGGAACACTGACTAGATGTATGCAAAACGTGTTTGTAGGTCGAACCATGTCATGTGCACTATAGGATCAAAAAATAACTAGTACTGAATGGTTCTTCCTAATGAATGTGACTACATGTTTTGCACCCACCACTAAAGATGCAAGCGATGGTTATTATGCAGCCACCTAATGAATGTGACTACATGTTTTGCGACCACCACTAAAGCCAATTTTGCAAGATCATCAAAGAGAAGATCTATGCAATGTGTGGCACATGGAGTCCTCACAATGCTAGGGAATTCTCTCTCAACTAATTCCCCATTCTCTTTCAATTGGAAGCATTGTCAATTATAACTTGTACAACGTTCTGCACCAATCTCAAGAATAGCAATTCTTATATGTTCAAAAATAAACTCCCCAATGATGTGTACTCCTTCATCATTCGCATCAATACCTCGTAAGGAATAGGCTCTTAAGCAACTAAAGACCAAAATGTTAATGATATGGAGTCTCCTATTATCTCTCCATCCATATGAGATTATGGAGCTACCATAAGTCTTCCATCCAACTCTAATGGCTCTATATGCTCTCCTTTTCTTCATCTAACATAGATCCATGGACTCTATTAGACTCCATTCCATGCCAATTGTTCAATGGGACAACATTAGCAACGGCTCTAACCATGTGCGTACATACATACATACATGCATGCATGCATGCATACATATGTACGTAAGTACGTAAGTAAGTACGTACATAAGTACGTACGTAAGTAGGTACGTAAGTAGGTACGTAAGTAGGTACGTAAGTAGGTACGTAAGTAGGTAGTAGGTACGTACATAGGTAAGTAGGTACGTACGTGTGTGCATACATACATACATACATGTGTGTGTACATACATACATACATACGTGTGTGTGTACATACATACATACATATATACATGTGTGCATACACACGTGTGAGTACATACATACATTCTTGTGTGAGTACATAGCATACATACATACATGCATACATACATACATGCATACATACATACATATATGCATACATACATACATACATACATACATTGTTACATACATACTTTTAGATTATTACGTACGAACATACATATACACACCCTTATATGTATCAAATGGAAATGGAAATGGAAATGAAACATAGATGCATACATACATACATATATATACACATCCTTATATGTACCAAATGGAAATGAAACATATGCGAGAACAAACATATATACATACATATACATGATAATTACATAGTAGCAAAAAAATTTAGATGGCTCATTGTAGTGGAACACATTAACAAATGAAAATACAGCAATCAAAGACTTCAGCAATTTGAAATTTTACCTCGTTTGACGTATAGGTTCTTCTTTGCCATCTCTGCTCGCAAAGTTGAATTCGTTTCATAATCAAATACCAAATTCTGAAAAGAAAGCATCTCTCTCTCTCTCTCTCTCTCTCTCTCTCTCTCTCTCTCTCTCTCTCTCTCTCTCTCTCTCTCTCTCTCTCTCTCTCTCTCTCTCTCTCTCTCTCTCTCTCTCTTTTTCTCCCCCCCCCTCTCCCTCCCTCCCTCCCTCCCTCCCCCCCATGTATCTATACGTGCCTCAATAAACATGAATCATAGTACACAATCACATATATGAATGTATATGTGGATATATGAAATTCCCCCATCCTATTCAAATTGGCAATACACAGGGATATTCTTTACTACAAAGCTATGTGGTCAAAGTAATGATGGTTTGCCTTGTATACATTTCAACATTGTAGTTGGCATGTGTAGATTGCTTATAAGATGAGTGCGGATGTTTGTATGTGCATACATATGTACACGCATACACAAATATGTAAATAGGTAAACATAAGCATATGCATACATGTATTTACATATACATGTTGGCACACGCACATATACACATACATATATGTATATTTACATTCACATGTACACACATACATGTATCTATATCTACATCTATCCTACACACACACACACACACACATATATACATATATATATATATATATATATATATATATATATATATATATATATATATATATATATATATATATATATATGTATATATGTGTGTGTGTATAAATAAATAAATAAATATATATATATATATATATATATATATATATATATATATATATATATATATATATATATATATATATATATATATATGTATATATATACACATATATATACATATATATATACATATATATATATATGTGTGTGTGTGTAGGATAGATGTAGATATAGATACATGTATGTGTGTACATGTGAATACATATATATATATATATATATATATATATATATATATATATATATATATATATATATATATATATATTTATTTTTTTTTTTTTTTTTTTTTTTTTTTTTACATACATACATATATATATATATATATATATATATATATATATATATATATATATATATATATATATATATATATATATATATATATATATATATATGTATGTATATATATATATGTGTGTGTGTGTGTAGGATAGATGTAGATATAGATACATGTATGTGTGTACATGTGAATGCAAATATACACATGGGGAAGTTTCACAATGACTTTGAAACAAAAAATAAAAACAATAAGGGAAAAATTGCAAAGCCAAAAATACAACATTAGGGAGCGTTTGTAGAATACGGCCAAATCTTGTTTGAAACCTGGAGGGCGTCCTTGGCAGCCATAGCAGCTGCAGCCGAACTGAAAAGGGCGAAACCCATTGGCTGTTCTCCCTTAAAATTCATCTGTGAGGCTTCATATCCAGGCCACCATCTTAAAAGGTTTTGTAATTCCCTCTCTTTCGCGTCAGGAGGAAACCCTAGGATAAAAATGGTCCTCACCTACCCATCAAAAAAAAGGAAAAGCACTTGTGATGATGAGCATCAGAGAAACAAGGAAAAAGAAACATCGAAAAGGCCTACGATGGGAAAAAGATCCAAAGTGACAACTTATTCAGTAATCACATTTGAGAGCTGGGGAAGAACGGAGAACCTCATCAACGTCGATCATGGAAGGCGGATTATGCCCAGGTGGAGGTGGCCATGGGGCATAATGCGGAGGTCCTGCACCCGCCATAGCCAAGATGCTCGCTTACTCGAGGAAGGACAGACGCTTCCTTTCAAATACTGGAAGCGCTTCGCTCTTCCAAGGTTCTCAGTTCAACGCAGAAAAAGTTTCTTTCCATCTCATGTATGTAACATATAGTAGCATGGTTAAGAAGTAGTTTGAGTGTACATAAGATGGTCAAATAGTTCTACATTTCATTTAGCGTGTTCTTTCCGTCTCTTTCTTTCCACATAAAAATTTGAAAATGTTTTTATTCGTGAGATCAAATCTCATTGGCTTTTGTGATCGTGTCAATGAAGGGTTTCTAGGTGGAAGAGTAATGCTCAATAAAGCTTTGAAGAGATTATTTTGCTTTGCACAAACTTTCAAGCCAATTAATGTTTTGTTGCTTTTCAAGAGTGTATTGCATATCGGGGATCATGGTGTATTGGTTAACACTTTGGACTTTAGACTCTAAGGTTCAGGGTTCGAAACTCAAGGTGCAGCCTAACGTTAAGCCTCTTGAATGTGGGGGATAAAAGGGATTTCTAGGGTGTGTTCAGATGTTCATTTCAATTTCAAGCATAAATGAGCACATCAATGACCAAACTTCAAACAAAAGAAAAAGTGGTGTAGTGGAAGCACTTAGAAGGTTCACTAGTCAAGTTTCGCCATGGGAGGCACCTTGTAATGTTTTTATCATACTTTTCAGATTCTCAAACCAATAAATCCTGATATCATAGATTAGTGAGCTCTGTTGTGAATCACTAGACTGCATAATCACAATTTACCATCAAGCATATGAATTAGAAGTCACCTAGTTTCCAAATAGTAAAGTGGTGAACCTCAAGCTCGTCAAACCATGAGATTGCAAACCAATGGACCTTCTGTGTCATATGCCCCCATTGTGGGATGTTTGGTGCCATGTGCCGCCATTATGGGATGCACATGTTTCATTGGCATTATCTCAATCCACCAAGCTACCATTACAATTAATTGAATACAATCATGTAGTGAGAATTTCAACATCAAAGGGGACAAACTCTCCAAGATCCTTTTGGTTCGACCTCCTCATGCTTAAACCTTTATTGATTAACATAAATGAATAGCTTTGCACTGTGTTAGGGCAAAAGAAGTTAAGAAATATAGACATGTTGCGGGATTTATAGTTACTCACTGAAGTTTATTTTCTAAAAAATATTGAAGTCGGGTTCAAAATTCACTATAGAGAAAGGGAAAGTTTTACACCCGATACAAAGATTTTATGATATTTTCATATATGTGATTCTTGACATAAGAAAGGACTTTACACTAGATGCTTCCTTAAGAATATGCACCATAAAATCTTTGAATTATTTTGGAGTGAAAAAAATTATACAAACCTTTTGATTTTTATCATTAATATATGAAAGGTCAACTGATTGTTGGAAATTTGTAAATGTTTCTTGAATAAAACATATAGTGGCCTATTCAACCCCAAGGTGAAAGTTGGATGACCCATTCGGAAACTTATGTATCTATGTGTCCTAAACTTTGTTCTCTATGCATTTTGTATTTCTATGTTCTATTGTGCAAGTCATCCAAGTTCTTATATCGAACAAAAAGGATTGTCCAAAGGAGCACGTGACCACAATGCATTTTTCTCCCACTTTCTAGTGGAACATGTGAACTAGAACTCTTCCAAGGCAAACCACTGAGGGGATGATAAAGGCATAGACCTTTGCATATTTTGTTCTTTCCCTATCATCCATAGTCACCAAAGCCATTGTTAGTAGCATTATTTGTATGTAAGTGAAGAGTTCATTGGTGAAGGATCACAGTCGGGGGAACTTCATAAGATGTCATAAATCAAAGTTCAATTAGTTGTCAATTTTCTAGCTATTAAACTTTGCTCACTTGCTTATGTGAAGGGGGAAGATAAAGAAATTGAATATGTTTTGTTCTTGATGCTTTTGGTTTAGTTATTTATTTCATTTGCTTATGTTAAGGAGACATTGAATATGCTTTGGGTCTTGAAGTTTTTGGTTTGATTCTCTATTTCACATATCAAAGACATTTTAATGCAATTTTCACACTACATTTTAGATTTAATTGGATTTTTTGACACATTGAGTCTCCAAGTTTGTTCAAATGATTTTTGGGAGTCCAACACATACTTTAGAGATTGTGTCATTCTTCCAATGTATCTTCAAGTTCTTATGCCTTCTTTCAACCATTCATTCATCTTAACAAATTTCCTTTAGTAAGAGTTGAGTTGTGGTGGGAATATCTACCATCTTCACAAACACTTCCTTTTCCATGTGTAGAAATTCCATGATAACTTGCAATTTGAGTTTTTGGCATATATCTTGGTTGGATTTCAACCGTGCATTGTTAATATTGCATACATATCAAACTCTTATGATCATCCCTATGGAAAATATATTTAGGCACTAAATATGTATGTTTATGTGGTATTGACACACCTTTTTTTGTTGGACGAAGCCTTTATACATGTATAAGATTTTTCTATTGATGTTTTACTAGTTGGAAGACACTCAAATGATAAGGTAATTTCAACAATGCAAGTAGAAGGCATACCTAACGTTGTCACTCAAAATGTATGATAGTAGGTTTTATATGTGATTTGCGTTGAGGATTTAAGGTTCATGGACAACCATAATCCAAGCTCAAAAATTAAATTGAAGGTCAAAAGGTTTACTAAGCTTCCCAAGAGTTGAAAAATTCAAGACCTTATCCGAATTCGGAAGTTGAAGCCCCAAAAGTTAGTGTAGATGGAAGGCAAAGCAACAAGGAACATGAAGAGTAACCTTGGAAGGTGAAGAGTCATATAAGGACCACTCTACTCATCTCTACTAGTTGAGGACAAGCAGATCACCCCCATGTTGTAAAAGAGTCATATCTACTATAAGATTATCCCCAAGGTTCCATTTCTTCCATACTCTTTGTAGGTTATGTTCCTTCTTAGATAGTCTATTTTGTTGAAGCTATTGCATTTACTTGTAGACATCGAGTTTTTGTAATCTTACACTCACTAGAAATTTTATCAGGTCTAATTGCTTCATCCATAATTTCATATTCATTGTCTGTGTGAATCAAGAGATATATCCAACTATAATTCTCGGTTCACTTATTCTCATATTATTGATCATTGTTCATCATCTATCTATAGAGAGATCTTCTAGCCATTGTTTGTGTGTCAATCTCCATAGTCTCTCTTGTATATAATTCTATTTTTTTATGTGTTCGCTCCAAGGCTTTCCTCTTTGGTAGGTCCCCAAACATCTGTGTGTACCAAATCAAATAGATTTCAATGCTACGTAGTTGCTCATTTTGAATGGAGCTCTTGTTTGCTTCCCTATTTGACAAGATGAACATACTATATGTAACGAGCTTGATGTAAAGCAAGGCAGACTTCTTAACACTTTCTTTTTTACCATATCATTCAGCTTTTGTATATTAACATGCCCCATTCTTTTGTGACATAAATTTATATAGACAATTCTCTCGTCACTAAATGATATCAACATATCTTTGTTACATGTTTGTGTGATGGCTATTGTAAGCATTCTTCCCTCTTTTCTTCCTATTGCTACGAGCTAGTGGCCTCTTTTTGAATCCTCAATGAAACACCCTTTGTTGTTGAAATTGACTTGGTATTGCTTTTCCACCATCTATCCTAGAAAAATAAGGTTTTCAGGTGATAGTGGGTGCATGAAGTGCCTTCAATAAGAAATTGGATTTGTATAATCCTTAAAACTTGATATCTCCAGCATGTTTGATCATGTGATTTGAGTTATAGCTTGTTTCAAAACGTCATTTTTGCTTTGGCACCTAAAAATTACACAAGAATTATTCTCTACGCAACATATGGTGGCTACAACCATTGTCTATATAACATTTGCCATCGATAACTTGTTTTTCTTCATGCCTCATTGCAAGTAATTGATCATTCTCTTGGTTATTTTGTGAATTAGCATAATTCTCATGACCTCTATAATGGCTACATCCATGCGTGCTTCTTCTATGGTAGCATTCATTGGCATAATGTCCTAGTTTGCCTCAAACATAACATGCATTGCTTTGATTCCTACTTGACTTGTAAGTATTATTGTACCCTTTCTTCAAGCTCTTGATCTTTCTCATCCTCTACGATTCCCTTCTTCATTGAAACCTTGTTTTTTGTCTCCTTGGTTTCCTTGTTGATGATTACTCTTTCCTCTTCCTATATTTGAACCTCTTTCATATTTGTCTTTGCCTCTACCTACATAAAGAAGTGAATTCTACACATCCTTGGCTTTGCTTCCACCAAGATTGAGCTCCTCTATCACCATTAAACATATTAGTTTGTCAAATTAAGGCATATTAACTCTTCCATACAGTGATGTGGTGAAGTAATTTGACCCTTCATCCTCTCTTAGCTTGTTTAAGGTATGGCTAACTAGATTGTCGTTGTCAATGGTGCAATCAATGGACCTTAAAGAATCTAAAATCTCCTTCACTTTCAGAATTTAGTCATTAACAGATTGGTTGTGAATCATCCTAAGGTTGTTGAGCTGTTTGCAATTGAATCTTCCTTGTTTTGGTGCTAGTGGAGTATACTGTATGAAGATACACTCATATCTCCATGGCCATGTCAAAATTTTGTATACGATCTATCATGGTGTTTCATATATGTTGAGATAATGTGAATATTACTCCTCTCTTCCTACTCTTTGGCTACTCTTCCTTGAGCATCAATAGGGTATTATTCATCAATAAGTGGCCTCTGATCATTGCCACTAACTAAATCCCGCAAATCTTTCCTCATTAGGTAATTGCTAATCCTAAATATCCATTTGATTATTAGTATCAGCTATAGACTTAGGTTATGGTCTCATATTGCCTTGAATGAAAACAAGGTTTGGTTGATGACAAACTACCTTTATAATCTCTTTAGATTTCTCTTTGTAGGCTTGGAGTTGTGATTGCAGCTTGCTCCCCCTTGTTGGAGTTTGAGGTATGTGGAAGCACACAAACAACACAAGGAAGAAGAAGAAACTTGGAGCACAACACAATATTGAATGTATTACCAAGTGAATGTACAAAGATAGGTGAATCGTTGGGTTTATAGGCATATATACAAGCTAGGGGAAAAGACCTCCTAAAGAGCGAAAAAAGTGCACTAGCAACCCTAAGTGTGTTCACACACATCACTAGCAAAATATATCAATAAATCCCCCCTAGGAGTGATGCGGTGAACAATGAGTTGGCACTCATGTACAAGGAAGTGTCGAGCTATGTGGAAAGAGATCAATACACAAAAGGAACTAAGCCCAAAGTTTTGTGAAAAGCTTCAATCTCCTTAGGCAGAGCCTTTGTGAAAAGATATGCAACATTATAATGTGTGAGCACATAAGCCAAATTGATCTCTCTAGTAGAGAACCTCTCCTTGACATAATGATAGTGCACCTCAATGTGCTTTCTACAAGCATGGAATACACGGTTCCTTGCAACTGCCAATGTGCTCTGACTATTAGTGAAGATGGCAGTGGAAGAAGACTAACCAACACCCAAATCGTCCAAAAGGCATCTGAGCCACACACACTCAATAGTCTTTATGAAAGCCTCCCTATACTCTGGCTCACAACTAGAAGTGGCCACAATAGGTTGTTTCTTGCTCAACTAAGATATTCATGAGCTATCAAGCATGAAGCAAAGACCACTAGTGGACACACAAGTGTCATTGTAACTAGCCCCATCTGAGTCAGAAGAAGCATGTAAATCTAGCAGTAATGATCCCCCCTTGAGATAAAACAATCTAAGTAGCCGGGTACCACTCAAGTAGAGAAAGAAGCACTTAACCTCGTACCAATGCTTGACACATGGGCAATGCATAAAATTGCTCATCTAGGAGACAAAAAAAAAGAATATCAGGCCATGTTATGCATAGGTGAATCAAGCATCCATCAACCTATTGATAAAGAAAAACATCAAATGCATTTATAACATCATGAAGAATCAACCATAAACCTATTTCCATGGAAGTGGCAATAGGTTTGCAATCTTTCAAGTCAAAATGCTTCAAAAATGTGTCAATTTATTTTGTTTGACACAAAGATATTCCTCCATCATGTTGCATAAAATAAATGCGTAAATAATGATGCAAATGCCCCGAATTTGACATCTCAAAAGAGGCATGCAAACCAGGTGTCACTCTAGCACAATGGCAAGTACCAACGTGAGGAGATTCACCTCATAATTGTCAATCTGTGGAGATGTGAGGACTAGTATGAAGACTATGAGCAAGTGATGGCACAAGTGTGTGAGTGAGAAGCACACAAACATGCACACACATACACACACACGCACACAAGGCAAGAACAATGAGAGGAACAATGGAGTTCTTTTCATTAGTCAAAAAGTCTCATACAGAAGCTCAAATCACTAACAATCTAACCCCAAAAATGAGCTCTCTAGCTCTTTTTATAGTTTTTTGACTAGCTTTGGCCCTGCCCAGACCTAGTGTCCGGCCTAATTAAAAATTAGGTTCTAGAGCTTATTTGAGGGCTCAAACAGAATCTAAAAATTACAAAAATTGGTATGTGGTTAATTCTATTACTGCTCAAGCTCGAGGACTCCTCGGCTTGAACAAAAACCCGGTAGACGTACCTATGGTGCTTTTGCATTTCTAAAAGTTTTGAGCACAATTTGCATCATATCCAAAATTTTAAGCATCATTTGGGCGGCGACATCTGGCATCAGCTTCAGGAGAGGGAGCCAGTGGCGGATTATGGCCATCATATAAGCTATAGATTCCGCCATCAATAGGAGACCCTCGCTGTAGTTAGAATCAACTCCAGCTTCCTCCAAGAGCTGAGCCATGAGCATTCTACTATTTTGTTCGTTGATCAATTGTTGTGCCTGCACTCGCTCCATGAACTGATACAGCCTCCAGAGTACCATTGTATATGCTGGGGCTCCTATGGTTTCTTCTGCTTCTTCTTCACCCTCTTCTTCTCCCTCTGGTTGTCCTAGTTGTTGAGATAAAGTTCTCTGTTGAGCATCCTCCCAATGTACATGGCTGCCTTCTATGGATTTCCATTGTCTTTATGAAGAGGTGCCCTGTTCTTCTGTGTCTGAAAAGAATTCTACATTAAAGAGTTGTGTATTCTGCAAGAATGATTCGAAGTTGAAGGTGCTCATTCCTTCAATAACTCAGGTGGTTGCAAATTCAAATTCCGATGGGATGGGAGGAGCCGATGGGGCAGCTTATGATATGACTTTAGATCCAGATCTGGGTATTCGAATGGTAAAGAGATGCACAGTGGCATCCCCTCGTGGTGAGACTTCAGGAGTCATCAGAACTTCGTGTGTTTGGACACAAGGAATGGAGCCCCTCATGCGCTTGGATTGATGTGTGGCAGTTTTGTGTCTGTTAAACATTTGTAGTTGTGACCAGGTTAAAGCGCGTTCAATGGGTACATCGTATGCTAAGCACTTGTAGATGATGCGCGTGATTGCACAACAACCATTCACCACTAGCTTCCTAGATGACCTTTTTATTTGCTCCATACAGTTGCTCCATAATCCATACGGGAAGCTTAATCGGTAGTGCACTGATCTCCGCCGAATAAAGAGTGAACCAAATCCATTTGTGGGGCTGAGTGAATCAATCTTGACCAGGAAATGCAAAATG
Organism: Ceratopteris richardii; assembly: GCA_020310875.1. Lineage (NCBI taxonomy): Eukaryota > Viridiplantae > Streptophyta > Polypodiopsida > Polypodiales > Pteridaceae > Ceratopteris > Ceratopteris richardii. The sequence continues at coordinate 186,040,301 of CM035418.1, read as the reverse complement.
TTGCATGCACATATGGAGAGGGATGGACACATTTGGTGTGAGTGTTGCCATATCCTTCAGCTTTTGTAGTTTCTGATTCTTCATGTTAGGGGGTATTAAAGCATCCTTCTCAGAGGGCACATGAGTGCCGTGTATGTTCAAGGCAAAGCTCACCAGTTCCAAGGTAAGCTCAAACTTTTTCAATTCATTGTTGCCCAATAATGAAGGAAGAACGAAGGTTCCTGGTTTGTCCTTTTCCTCATTCGCCTGCAATATTGCTACCAAATAGTAACACCGTAGGAGATCCGGTTTGGGTAAGGGTGCTTCAAAGTACTCCGCCAGCCCTGCGCGTTGCCATATGCTTTGAAGTTCTGGTGTGTTCTGAGGAGTCTCGAATTCTTTGGAGAAGAATTGGAATCATACCCATGACTTGTCATACTCATACTTGGACTCCCAGATATACTTAGATTCGCCTAAGGGCCCTGACATGCCATTGAACCAGTGAGAGTTTGCATGGACTCTCTCCGTTATTCCTGTGGGAGGGTTTGGTATGGGTATTTTGCTGGAGGTGTCGTAGCTCTAGAGGTCTTTCAGTTGGTGGCACTTCAATTGGTAGATTCTCCGTGTTCAATCCTGCTAGAATCACTCCTGCCTGCAAGCTGGGGCCTGCTGTCTCCGCCATGATATTGCTTGTATGTCTTGATGTTTATCTGCTGGAAGAAGAAAAGCACATTGGCATTGCATAGGAAACATGATGTTATGGTGTTCCCTCCACAATACCAACATGATGCCCAAAGTGGTTAGGGGTTACTAGGTGGAGTGTTCATGATGGGTGTGAATGTTGGTTAGTGGGTTAGTGATTCTCCTAGATGCATACTTTGGATGGGCACTGTACTCCACATGTATCTACTTGTGATGCAATTGGGTTAGGGGCTTTGATACAAGGTTTAGTTCTCCAAACTTTGATCATGGGATTGTAGCTTTTAGTGGTGACGACATGTAAAGGTTTGTGGATTGGATTGTGTTGGTCTTGGGACTTTTTGGGTACCCATTTCCTGACATTCCTAGGTGTGACAGAAGATGTAATGGTATGGAGAGTAGATGTTTGCCCTGGGATTGGTGCCAAGAATGAGTGTGACTATGGATTCAATCTTGTGAGTGAAGGTGAAGCTAAGAGCTCGTAAGCAGGTCTTGGGCACCCATATGTGTTTAGCATTTGGGATAGCCTTCATTGACCGGTTTGGGACCCAAATAAAAATGGTCTGTCTAGATTGATGCCTAGGGTACTCCGTTTTTGTAATCTTTGACTGTGTAGCTCGTTTGGTGTATCTTTGGGATCTCGTCTCCATAGTCAAGGGTTGTTCACCCTTGCGTATCCACATCTGCTTCATGACAAGAGGTACTTTACACTGTACTGGTCGATGTGCATGCTTCTTGATTCTCGGCCTCCTTTGTGTCATGTCTTGTCCTGCTTGCTTTCCTGGGATTCTCTTTGGAAAAGAAGAGAACTCCTCATTGACTTCTGCACCTGCTTCAAGAGTGACAATCTTTTGTGCCATAGAACTTTGGAAAAGAATAGCATCGTTATCTTCATGTGGGTTCCTGGAGGGACCAATATTTGGTGCCTTTTCTAGTGGCCTAAGTGCTTGATTTTCTAACTCAATTGTGATGCGGATTTGGCCCACCCAAGCCTAAAGAAGTCCACTTCTTAGGTTGAGGTTGACTACATGATCATAGATCCAGTCTTGGCCCAAGACAAGAGGTTCGGTAAGATCCTCATCTTCACACACTAGCACTTTGACTGCTATTAGAATGTCTTGAATGTAGAGGGGCAGTTCCACCTCTCCCATGCAAGGGGTCTCTACACCTCCCAACCCTATGAGGTATGCTTCGATAGGATTGACCTTTAATTGCAATTCTTGGCAGTAAGACAATTAGACTGCACTCGTGGCTGCTCCTAAGTCAATCAAAGCCCTTACGGTCCTTGAACTTTCTCCTTGTCCTACCTCTAGGATCACAAAGGGTCGTCGATCAACTATCCTATGGGATAACTCACTTGCTGCTTCACACATGGCCATGTGATAACTTAGAACTTCTTGAGTGTCAGACCTAGGTTGATCTCTACCTTGTCTTCGCAGCTTCATTCGTCATATGCGTTCTAAAGCTTTTGCTTGTGCTTCTTCTCGAATTCGTTTTTCTTCTTCTTTACGTTTCTTAGTAGTGTTGAGTCGATGTAACATCTCCTCCGTGAGGGGTTCTTGATATAACTTGACTTTGCATCCACTGATGTAACTTGGTAGAATGTCGCCTTCTAGAGTGGCTAGTTGAACTGCTCCACTTGTTGAGATCCTATTGATAATCATTGGTCCATAGCCCCTCTTCTCTAATTTTCGTGCATGTTGCTTCAAAGTGTAGACTAAGACTAGGTCTCCTGCTTTCAAGCCCTTATCCTTCACATGTGTGTCAAAATATGCCTTTTGTCTTTTCTTGTCTGCATATATTGAAGGGCTTTGGTGTGTAGAACAAGATGAGGAAGGAGGAGATGGAGGGAGAGAGAAGAGAGGACAGACGCGCGGACATGCATGGGAGCCTCGAAACCCACATAATGATCTCTCTTGAGGCAATGCTCTATATATGATGCTCTATATATGATGTATATATATGAATATGGGGGTAAGGTCACATGACCCTTACATCCCCAACAATCTCCCACTTAAGGGTCAATGTGACCATAAGTGGAAAAATATAAAAAGAATGATGTAGGACTATACAATAATGTACAGGAAGAGTCCGGATCTCTACCCATACCAGATCAGCCTACACCAACTGCCTCGAACAAGGTGTATCCATGCACCTCAAACTTCTCTAGACTCATATCGACAAGAGTCGAGCTCATATCTGACTGATGCAAGAACTCATGAAGTTCCTGCAAAGCTCCCACTCGCTCTATGCATGTGTCAATCATCGAACGACTGACAACTCCAAGTGAAAATGCTCCAATAGCAACTGCAATGCCTGGTCTTGAGCATAACAACTCATACATCAGACTCTTGAATGCTGATGAAACATGTGCTATCCTGGCTAACCTAAGTATGTCATCCATGCCTGTATCCAAGGCATCCAAAGCACCATCATCAAGACTAACATGTGTTGACATATCTGTATCAACATCTGGCATGAGCGAATCCAAGAACGACTGCATGATCGTTGACTCATCATCTAAATCAGTCATCCTCTGAACCAAGGATGTGTCTAGCTGTGCACCCTGAGAGCTAGTATGCTCTGGCATACACTGTGTACCATGAGAGCAATCCTGCTCTACCACACTAAGTGTATGCTCATGCTCCACATGAGCTAACTGCACAACATCAACACCTAGATCAAACTGATGATCAAACTCTGACTGAGTATCATCACAATGCTCTATATGAGCATCCAGATCATCCAAAGTGTGCTCCAAATGAGCATCCACATGCTCAACAAAACCATGCTCTACATAAGCATCATGAGCATCCAAAACATGCTCTACATGTGCATCCATCTGAGCATCTGAATCCTACCATACATGTGCATCAAGAATATCCATAGATCTATATGTAGGTAGATAAAATGAGACATGACGAGTCTCACATCGCACATAAGGCTCAACTCCCACTGAGACGAGACTGTCTCTCACATGAAGTACGTGCAGTGGATACCTGTGCCTAATCCTAGCACCTCTGACAAGCATAAGCTGTCCCAACTGCAACTGAAAATGATGCTCACCAAGGAATGCATAACATCTGCTCTCATATAACTGGCTAACTGAAATCAAGCTCATAGGGAATGAAGGCACATAGCGTACATGTCTGAGTATAAGTGATGCTCCACTAGGTAGCCTAAGGCATACATCTCCTGCACTCACAATGTCATATGTCGTACCATCAGGCAACTGCACACATCCACGACTCTCACCTGAGAATCGACAAAACCACTCACGATGTGGAGTAACATGAAAACTGGCTAATGCATCAAGTAACCAAGCCATATGTGTGCTATCCAATGAACAAGAGGAATCATGAGATGAACTATAGGAGAAAGTGATATCACCATCACTAGCATAAACAATAGCCATAGACTCTCCTAAAATCACTACCTGACCTGCATCACATGCATATCTTTGACATCGTTGTCGCATCCACCTGAAGCAACGTTTTCGAATATGGCCCTCATACCACAATGCCAACATCGAAGTCGTCGATGTGATCTATGTCTCACATGAGTCAATGGACTCGCATACATATCATGTAGTCTCTTCCATAATGCACTACTCGTCTCCTCATACATAACAGACTCTTATATAGAATCCAGAAGCTGTAATCGGATAGTGGAGTTGGCCAATGCGTCCATATCCATCCATACACGGTCGGGCATGTCACGAGGCCTCTATGCATCTCTATGCACATATATATGTAACCCTGCACGAACCAATGTATGCCACATCTGATCTTTCCATCTCGGAAAGTCAGTGCCATAATATCGAGAAGACACCATGCTGAGAATCCAAGAGACTAGCAATGTAACAAGAGACTAGAAAGAATACTCTATCCTCAATAGAATCACGCCTGCATATCCTTATGCATAACTCATATCACAAATATCTCATTGGAGAAGAAACCATGTGAATCACCTGTCACATAACCATGCATCTAGCATGCACATAAAACCATGAGCATAAGCCTGCTCACCAAGTCTCCAAAGTGACCAAGTAGATATGAAAGAATCCTGGGAAAATTTCGGCAGAGTATCCCCTGTAAACTGAGCAATGAAACAAGATAACCGATAACAAAAGAACAATGCATAATCTATCACCACCTGTCACTGATCCAACCAAAGATAATGGCAAATACACATGCCAAAAAACTAATAGCAATACATGTCAATAGAATGGCGATACACCTCCCACTCAAGAATAAATCCTACAAGATGGTCCAACCTGTCACAAATAACCTGTGACCAAGTCCAAATGAATGGAGATAAACAATGATCCAAAGCTATCACACAAGCTTTAAGATCCACTAGAGCTCCTTTCTAGCATAAAAGACGATAAAATTTCGGCAGCATTTCCTCTGTAAAATGGACTCTAGAACCGAAATAACCATGTGGGAATCACCATCCACATATGCCAAGAATCACACTGGCAAATACATATCAATCAATGACCAAATGCTAATAATGGTGACAAACGAATGTGTAACTGAGGCTCCAATCTGGATCATGTACCTGCAAAGAAAACAAAGATACAAGTACCAATCTAGATCTAATGTCAACTCTCATAAAACGATGTGCGACCGGTAAGTAAATCTGTAACCAAGTGGCATAAGCAAGATATAGACCACAATGCCACTATACATCCATGATCGAACTCATGATGACATAAACCTCAAAAAAGAGTATACCACAATGTCATCTTACATGCCAAACAAGTGACAAGATCATGCTCTACTCTCATATGGAGGAGCTACCACAGTGATCATACATGTACAATGCCTTGAAGCTCTGAAAATAAGAGCTTGCACACCAAAAAATCTCTCTCGAAGAAGTTCCAAAGCAAATTCAACCTCCAAGTGCAATTAGGGTTGTTATGACAAAACTGTGCTGCTCTGTGTTTTGCTGTTTCAGAAGTGATAACTGATGGAGAATGTTAATCTCCAAAAGAACAACTTACTCTTGTGATTAGAGCACCTCTATACCAAGAGTAAGTCAAACACTCCACTAATTTAGAGGATCAATTGCTAACTATCAAAAGATTAACAAATCTGTGAAGAAGATGAAACACAGAAAAGTCTGCTGCACTATTTCTCCACATTGACCTATCAAATGTGTAAAGTTTTTGATGAAACTTTGTACGAATCACCTCCTAGAGATTGCGCATCTCCTCCAAGTTGAATTACTTCAAAAGATTAAGTATAACTTGAGAAATCAACTTCTCAAGTCACCTATGTAAGAAACTGTCATCCAGAACAGTCGACTTTACACCTGTAACTTTTAAGACATGGTTCTCCTTGAATAGAACCCGTTTTACAAAATGCTTCTAGACATGAGTAGCTTATCTTCCAACTAAAGATTAAGCCCTCACTCATGCAAAACTTTAAACTGTGCTAGGAGAAATGATCAAAACATTAACTTCGAAATATGCGCCTGTTTTAGGAACCAGTAAACACACTTCACATATGAATGTTCCTACACTTAATTCACTCAGCCTGATTACAATTGGAAGCTCAAACTTTGCACAGAGGTCAAGCAACTTTCAACTTAGACTTGTACAAAAGCATTTCACAATTGATCTACTGTAGAAGGAGAACACGCAGAAACATCGGGCGCAAAAATTTCCATTTACTCAGAAGAAAATACAGTTAGTGATGAGAGCTAACATAACTAACTTTTCTTCTATCACATGACTTCTATCTCCCTCATTCTTGACTTCTAACTAATGTCACATAAGCTCTCATACATGCCCCGACTTTTCTCAAGGTATTTATAGATAATTTGTACATGATTCTTACTGAACAAAAAGATCTAAGTCATCTATGACTATACTAATGTACATATGTGTACACTTCTCTTGTCCTCTGAATGTAATCTTCTTCCACACTTTAGGAATTGATTCTTCCTTCATCATTTGATCTTCCAAGCCTTCAATTGGTGATTGCTCTGCACCAACAATAACCTCTAAATCTGAACTTTTGCCCCGTAGCAAACTTCAAGATATCATTCTTGGCTACGTAACGAGATAAAGAACACCTCAATCGGAGGTGCGTAGCTCAAGCTATGCACAAAACAAGCATCAGCTGTCAATTTCACCTTCACCTGCAACACTGCTGCTCTGTACTTTGCAGTTTCGGCGACCTTGCACTAAAAATCTGAATCTGAGTTCTTCTACAAAGTTGTAGCTATCTTTAGAAGCTACGCAAAGCAAGTTGAATCATTGCATTTCGATTTGTATAACTCAAGTTATGATCTAAAAACTGACATGCTGTCCTGCTGAATGTAGATTCGCCTTTTATAATAGTCTATGTTTTTCGAATTTTCGGCAGTTTAAAACTCCGAACCAGGTTCTGCATCCTTCTGTGAAGTTGTAGCTACGCACAGAACTTTAAAACTCATCAATCCGAGCTTCCTAACTTGAGTTATGATCGAAATACTGAACTGCTATCAAGAGATGCCGACCTGCACTTCTACTCCTTTCGACCTAAGCTTCCATTGAAGCTTCTTGCGCACAAGCCTTCAACATGCTCTAATACCAATGAAGGGCTTTGGTGTGCAGAACAAGAGGAGGAAGGAGGAGATGGAGGGAGAGAGAAGAGAGGACAGACGTGCAGACATGCGTGGGAGCCTCAAAACCCACATAATGATCTCTCTTGAGGCAATGCTCTATATATGATGTATATATATGAATATGGGGGTAAGGTCACATGACCCTTACATCCCCAACATATATTCCTACTGTCGCTCTCAATCTTGGTTCACCTAGTCGTTCAAGATCAAAGATTCTAGAGGAAAGCTCATGGCTTGTCCAGTCATGCTCTTGTGCTATTTTTAATGTAGGTATCAAGAAGTCCAATGCTAGCATTGCATTTTGGCCAAATACCATCTGCAAGGGTGTGGCTTGGAGTATCGTTTCATAGGCAACTCGGTATGCCCTGTGGATGATAGGGATAGACTTCTTATGTATCACCAAGAATTCTTGGAGAAGGTTTTCAATGACTTCGTTCTAGAAGTGTGTGCCTTTATCACTTACTAGCTCTATTGGTAGCCCATATTTGGTGAACACATTCTCAAATAAGAACTTAGCAATTGTTTGTAGGTTGTGCAAGTACACACCCAATAGCATAATTGGATGCATCCACATGAACATGAAAGGGCTTGTTCCAATCTGGCATAGTCAAGATTGGTGCTGAACATAATCGCCATTTAAGCTCATTGAAAGAGTTCCTACATTCTTATGTCCACTCAAAGTTCGTCAAAAGGGAGTACAGAGGCTTTACAATGATCGCATACATATGACTGAATCGTCGATAGTAGCCAAAATGCCCCATGAAAGTTTGTACTTCCTTGACATTCTTTGGCTTAGGTAGTTATGCAATAGCTCTAACTTTTTCCTCATCCGTAGATATGCCATTCTTTGACACTATGTGTTCTAAAATATTGCCTTGCCTGACCATGAAAACACACTTTTTTGGGTTCAAGCAGACTTGTTATTCTCTACATTTGTCGAAGATAGCTCTCAGCGCAGGGATATGGGTTTGTCTAATGTTGGAATGAGCATAGAGATCATCAACATAGACTTCCAAATTCTTCCTCAAGAACTCTTTGAAGACATGGCACATTAACATCTAAAAGGTAGCAGGCACATTGCTGAGACCAAATGGCATTACCCGAAAAGCAAATATGCCCCACTCTGTGGCAAAAGCCATCTTATGTTGATCTTCTGGTGCAATGGCTACTTTATTGTAACCAAAGAACCGATCCAAGAAGCTATACACTTCCTTGCCTGCTACTCTTTCTAATAGATGCTCAGTGATAGGAAGTGGATAGCTATCTCGAATGGTGGCTGCATTAACCTTCTTCAAGTTAATGCATACACGTAACTTGCCATTCTTCTTGGGCACCACTACAATGGGGGACACCCATTCAGTGTGCTCGATTTCATAGATAAATCCAGCTTCCACCAAGCGATCTATCTCTTCCTTGATCTTGGCAACATAGTTGTCATTGTATGTGTATGGCTTCTGCTTAGAGGGTTTGGCATCTGAGGTCATGGGAATTGTATGTGAGCATATGTTAAACACATCTCTATATTCTCGTAGTAAGGCTATCAACTCCTGCTCCTCATCTTCACTTAGGTCGTGTCCTATGTATGTACATCGCTCTTCATCTTCCTCTATGGTCACTATGATTTTCTTTGTAGTTTCTTTGTTATCATAGGCCTCTCCTATGAATGCTTCACATTTAGGCATCCTTATCATGACTTTTCTATCCTCAACTTCATATTTTTAGGGACCTCAAACAAAGATTCTTCTTCCTCTGGTGTGATGTCTCTCTTCTTCCTCTTCTTGCCTTCGTTCTTAGTGGTCACCTGTGTGGTTAATCTCACCTCATTTGTAATTTCTTCATGTCTCTGAGCGTGAGCTTCTACTTCGTAGAAATATTCCTCGTCTGACACAAAAGGAGAATCCATAATAATTGACTCTAGATCGGAGTCGCTTGCATCCTCGAATGCATCAGTGCATCCTCGTCACAGTGGGGTGTCCATTGTTCTTCATTGATGGCCACATCCATTGGTGCTAAAATTTCTACCCAACCATGAGGTTCAAATTCTTTATCTGGAAATACAGCAGGCGTATACGCTGGGTCTCGGTTTGATCAATGAGTTTCCTTCACACCTACCTTTCTTGCTTTTATTTCTTCTCTTCTTCTACTGCTACTTTGCACATCCATAAGTGGGTGTCTTCATGCATCCATGAGGATCCTGATCCTAGGGAATGCACTAACTCCGTATCGTCTGTGGCTCTATGGATGGGATTCCATTGAATGGGGGGCATGTCTATATGAGAGAAATCCTTGAGATTGACTTTGGTTGTAACACCTAAGTGTTGTGAATATAAGGAATTGGTTCCCCAATCCTGTACTACTTGCAATTGTCTCAGGAGTGGTCTTCCCAGAATCATCTCGTGGGCTTGATTTTTGTTGAAGTCACATATAGCAAAAGTATGCTCAAACTCTACACCATAAGTAGTGAGAGTTATCCCTTCTAGTAGTCCTAAAGGTTTCTCAATGTGACCATCAACCATTTTTAGTTTCATTCTCATGGGCCTCAGTGCTGGCTTGCCCCATCGCTTCCATAGGGAAGTGGTAGCAATTGCAACTCCTGCATCAGAGTCCAAAATTGTCTTGTTGTGTAACCTTGATGAGTGATGGGGAGATATGTGTTTCCTTCTTCTCCTTCGTTCATGTCCCCTATCTTGTCCAAAGGTATTTCCAGCACTGTTCTATGAGATCCTACCTGGGAACAAGGTTTTGCTACGTCTGGCACTTGTTTGGCGACATGTTTCCACAATTCAAGCTTAACCTTGAGTAGCTCTTCTAAAGTGAGATTGCATTGCACTTTAGTGTTCTTCACTACCTCCGTATTCCTAGGTATGATGGAGTCTTCGTTTCTTACCATGACGATGGGTGCTCTCATACAAGTAGACTTCGCTTCCCATGGGCCTCTGAAATGAGGTAATTCGTGCAAGGAATTAGAGTCAAAGTCTAACCGTTCACTTGATGGAGCATCCTCCTGTTCTCCATAAATGGAGGGAATGTTTTGTGGGAATTGGTCGTGTAGGTCATCCACAAGTTCAATGGGTGGAGGATTCTCACTTTCTTTTGCCCATTTCTCTTCTTGAATCTCTCGCAAGAATTATGGTGAATACCGATTCATAGAAGAAGAGGTGTCTGGTTCAGTGGAGTTAGGCACATAAGCTCCTTGGGGAGGAATGCTTATTCTATCACTTGCCCTCCCCTTAGCCTAGGAGGTGACTCCTTTTCCAGACTTTGCAATTAACCTCTCCAATCTATCTAATAGACCATCAAAATGCAATTTTGTTCTAGTGGACCTAAAGCACTTAAAGAGCCGATTGGCTTCAAACATGGCTTGAGCCAATTCCACCATCTTGGCACAAAGTTTTGTTCGTTCGAGCTCTAGGTCCGCTCTAGGTTAACACTTTTCATGATCTATTACATTTGTCCCTTTCTAGATTCTAGCCTCATATGCCCTAAGCATTATGTATATGTCCTCGGGAGTGGGATATGCTAAGACTGATCCTACTATGGGTGGTGGGTGGGTTACATGTGGTGGATTAGAAGGTTGGGGGATGGATGGGGATGGATGTGCGAGAGTGCATTTGAGATGTGATTTCTATTATTTTGGTTTTGGTCTCTTGCAGACTTTCCTCAAGTTCACTCATCTTCTTCACCCATTGCCTTTTCATTCTCTCTCGGCTATCCCTCCAAGATCGTGTCCTCTTCTTATTTTGACTCTCGATCTCGCCAACCTCAGAGTTTTGTTCTTGGCCTAAGTCTTGGTTTTGCTTATGTGCTTGAGCTCTCCTAATGACTTGCACTAGGGTCGTGGAAGTCACACTTCCCATGGAGTCTACCACTAACCTAATAACGTTGATAGGAGCGATTTTTTGCATATTGGTGGGGTTCTTGGGACACTCTCGTAACAAGTGCTCCTTCCCACAATCTGGACAGAATCCTTGAATTGTCACAGATTGGGGTTGTGTCCGTGTAGGTATAGGGCAATCATGAATGAGGTGATCTCCCTGACATCGATAGCATGGTCCTCTAGGAAATGGGGGTCTTATCTGCCTAGGTTGAGGCCTAGAGTTAGGATTTGCGTACATGACATTCGCATACTCAGGCTTCCAACTAGGTTCACTCGGTTCTTCATAATAGTATGACTCATTATGGTCAGGGGATTGCATGTAGTAAGCATGTGGGATATCAATATGAGTGGAGTCAAAACTATGATCACTCGAGTCACTTTCTGAAAGCAATGGTGTTATTGGCACTAATGCTCTATTCGGATTTTCTTCTGCTACTGCATACTTCACTGGAATCACATTGGTAGGAGGAGGAGGTTGCTGCGCTAGAACTCGTTGAGGTCTTTGCTGCCCTTGATAGGGTGGTTGATAGGATTGTTGGGGCCTACCATATTGTTGTTATGGGTATTGATTCTAGTATTTTCCTTGTTGTGGATACGTCCGAGGATAATTTTGTCTAACAACTTGGGCACACATTGGCCATATGGTCTCCTCCACAAGTGTAGCATCGTTTCCCTTGTGCAAATCTAGGAATCTACTTGCTAGATACTCCTAATTTCTGAGCTACCTTCTCTGCCAGATCCTCAATTGACGTGGATTGTGTGGATGTGAGGCTAATAAAACTATCTGAATTTTTATAGATCCTTGAAAGCTCTAATTCCTCCCCTAGATTATCCTCAATGTCTATGCACATGCATACACACTCTTCTATGGATCTAGGGTCCTTTAAGTACACATATGATCTCAGTTTGGTGCTTAACAATCCATCTAGAAATAAGGCCACTTGTTTGGCTGGAGTGGGTAACTCTGGAATAGGGCATCTCTCTAGGTATTGCCTAAACCTTCTTCCTGCGAGCCTCACTGTCTCTTGAGGTGTTTGCTTGAAGCTGTATATCAAGGAAGATGTTTTATGCATAATACCACTCTTAGAAAACTCAGTGATGAATGCTGCAAGAAGTTGGTCTATATTTCTGTACTGATCTTGGTGAAGCAGTTGAAACCAAGTCAATGCAATGTTCTTTCTTTAGCACATTCCCTTTATAGTTTTCTTTAGTGCAAGACCTTATCGGTCTTTGCATAGCGCCTAACCGATCAACTAAGCATGCCTATGGTTCTTGAGAGTTAGGCCAAAAGCATTGTATTGAGTGAACAAGTCTTCAACTTGTTCAGCTCTCAAAACTTGCCTGAACTCTGTTACATCGTCATACGGGTCTCCTGTGCCATCAAACCAATTCTTCATGGGCTTAACCAATTGTGTGGGCCTCAGGGTCATGGCATGTTCTCTAGGTCTTGCCAGAGGGAATTCATCAATGTTTCTTGGATTCCTTGGGTCCCTATGTCTCTCTTTTTCCATCCTATCCGTCTCTATCCTTGTTCTTTCTCTCCCTAGTGGGTTAGAAAAGTTCACCTTGGGTCTATCTCTACTCAGCTCTCTTTGAGTTCCATGAGCCTGAGATGTTCCCGCTCCTTGATGACCATAAGATATTGTGGATCGAGGTTGGGGAAAAACAAATTCAGCCTTCCACGTGTATGCATGTCTTCCATGCTTCCAGACCACAAAGATCCTCTCTGACATTATCTAGATAGGTCAATTTGCTTAGGCTATCCGAGTCTTTGAATTCATATATGGTGAGTGCGCATACTTCGTTAGGCTGCTCAGGCTTATACCTCCAAAAGGCCTCATCTGTCTCTCGATTCAAGAGGAAATCTATGCTCCTATTGTCTTGGGGAACCCACTCTAGGGTGATTATTCTAGTCAGAACCGACTTGCCTCGAGGGGTTTTTGGCTCCTTTCCTAAGTTCCCTTGCTCTATGTCACCTATTTCAGTCTTTGAGATTATGTTGCCAAATTCATCTATTCTTTCTGGTTGGCTAGTGACCACATACATTGTTCCTTCTTTATCAATGTAGGAACCATTTTCAAACTTGACTACAGGGTGTTCTAGTCCCATGGGCTGATCCGGCTTTTTAATTTGGATGACCGATCTTCTCAGACCATCCTCATAGATACAAGCACATAATCGGTTGGTCTGGATATATTCCAGTTGAGTCTTGTAGGGACCTTCTAGTTTTTCTAGGTATGCCACTCCTGAGCTACCTATGGGTCTCTCCATGTTGTAAGACATCTCAGAGTCAGGTTTCTGAGTCTAAAGCGTAGGGGTAATCACTCAACTGCTGGGCCCAAGACCTAGTAGTATGGTTAACTCTAGCCTCTGATGACCTAACACTAAGACGATCTCTCCCTAGGTGTCTTCTTGATCTCAGGTTCATATGTCCTACTAATTGTCCCAATGACCCTTGTACAACCACATTGCTGATTCTTTGATACCAATCACTTGTTCCTTTTTATTTCCTGGGTACTTGTTTTCTCGTCTATAGTTAAGCATCGTCAGGAGCACTTAAGTGTGTCGCACTTGATGTTCTTCGTCCACTTAGCTTAAGTTCTCTCCCCTTAGGTTGTCCCTTGACTACAACTTACCTATTCTTAGACTTAAGAAATTAGAGTATCTTAGAACTTGAGTGTTCCTATTGTACCCTTAATCCATCCAAATATCTATCCGCACTTAGCCTAAGCTAGTAATGGACTGAGGGGGTTGAGAGATCTTCCAATCTCAAGTAGCTTTCCTTCATTGTACTTGTCCACCCAGGAAGCATGTTCCCAAGCCTACACACATGGGCACTTGCTTTGTTTTCTCCAAAAGCTCTCGATGATCCTACAAAAGTTACAAGTTTTTACCCTCAATTGATAGACAAATTATTTCAAACACTTTTGATGACCCCTTTTTTTTCCCTTCTGTATTGCCAAAAAAATTTCTCTAGAGATCCCTTGGTGTACCTACCCCATAGAGGGCCAACTTCAAAATACCCTATCTGTAAATCAATGTAATATTCTTAGAGGCCGTGTAGTATTCACCACGAGCTTTCCAACAAGCTCTAGAGCTCAAAAAACAAATTTCATATGAAAAAGTTATGTCAGTTCAAGGTTCAGGGGGTTAAAACAGACAATTAGGACCTTTTTAGGATTTTTGTGCATTTTGTCTAAGACCTTAGTAATTGTATGGGTAATAGAAAGTGCAAATATGCCCAAAATTTAGCCCAAATTTACAAAAAATTACCACTTTATTTATTTTCCGAAAATGCCTATCTATCACGATAGATGCTGACGATCGCGTGGGCCTGTCTGTCACGATAGATGGTGTCTATTGCGATAGACGGGGTCTATCGTGGGGTCCTGTTTGTCGCGATAGACAAGGTTTATCGTCTATTGTGGTTTTGGTATGTCGCGATAGACAATGTCTATCATGATAGACGGGGTCTATCGTGTGATCCTGTCTGTCGTGATAGACAGGTGTTTGTCATGATAGACGAGGTTTATCGTCTGTCGTGGTTTTGGTTTGTCGCGATAGACAGGTATCTGTCGCGATAGATGGGGTCTATCGTCTGTCGTGGTTTTGGTCTATCGCGATAGACGGTGTCTGTTGTGATAGACGGGGTCTATCGTTTGTCGTGGTTTTGGTCTGTCGTGATAGATGGTGTCTCTCGCGATAGACACAATTTATCATGGGGATCTATCTGTCGAGATAGACAAGTGTCTGTTGCGATAGACGATCTCTATCGTGGGATGCTGTCTGTCGCGATAGACACTGTCTATTGCGATAGACATTGTCTATCGCGATAGACCGAAAAAATGCAAATTTTTTTGAAACTTTTGGTGATTTGGAGTGCTCTAATGGTGTAGTCTACTATGCCATGCATGTAAACAAAAAATACTAAGTTTCTTTGTCTGTTGCGATAGACAGAGGTCGTCATCTCGAGAGCTGTGCAGAGCTCTGTCGTACCTGCACAAGCTATTGGAAATGGTGGTACAACTAGAACCTATAGTAAAAGCTCAAAAACACACAAAAACAGATCGCATGCAAGCTCTCTCTCTCTCACACACAAGTGAAATGAGGTGGGTAGGGGAATATGACCAAAAAGCTGAAATTTTTGTGAAGACGGAGATAAAGGTGGGGATGCAGAGGATGATGATGGTGATGATGGTAATGCAAAAAACAAGAAAAAATGAAGAAAAATAAGGAAAACTAAGGATATTACCTATGACTCCAATGTCTCAATTCTATGTCTTACCATCACACGCTCGTCCTTGAAGCTCTCTCCCCGGCAACGGTGCCAAATTTGGTGTCACTCTAGCACAATGGCAAGTACCAAAGTGAGGAAATTCACCTCATTATTGTCAATCCATGGAGACATGAGGACTAGTATGAAGACTATGAGCAAGTGATGGCACAAGTGTGTGAGTGAGAAGCACACAAACATGCACACAAGGCAAGAACAAGGAGAGGAACAATGGAGTTCTTTTCATTAGTCAAAAAATCTCATACACAAGCTCAAATCACTAACAATCTAACGCCAAAAATGAGCTCTCTAGCTCTTTTTATAGTTTTTTTACTAGCTTTGGCCCTGTCCAGACCTAATGTCCGACCTAGTTAAAAATTAGGTTCTAAAGCTTATTTGAGGGTTCAAACACAATTTAAAAATTACAAAAATTGGTATGTGGCTGATTCTAATACTCCTCAAGCTCAAGGACTCCTCGGCTTGAACAAAATGGAGTCTATTCTACCAAAAACAAAATCTACAATGTTTGTATATTGATGAAAATCACTTGAGTTGGAAATAGTTCATGGAAAAAATGATTAGTCCTTGATATCGGATTGTGCATGACTGCTTCTTTGTGCTAGTATGCTCTTCTTATAGCTTGTATGCCAACACCAGCCTTAAATTCAACAATATGCTTCTCATTAGGACTAATGAGCAGCATGTCATCAACATTTACTACAATGATTAGAAGTACATTAATTGCATGCTTAACATATAAGGTGCTCTTAATTGGACATTTCTCGAAACCATGTGCAATCAAGTAGGCATGTACCTTTTCATACCAAGCACATGGTGTTTGCTTCAAACCATATAATACCTTTTTCAACCTACAAACTTTGTTTTCATGTCCTTTCGGCATAAAACAATACGGCTGTAATACATACACTTCTTCATGTAAGTCACCATTTAGAAATGCAACTTTAATGTGCAAGTGATGTACATTCCAACCATGATGAGTTGAAAGTGCACAAATTCTATGAACAATGGTCATTCGACATGTGGGAGCAAAGGTCTCATCAAAATCAATGCCTATCTCTTGAGCATAACCTTTGGCAACAAGCCTTGCCTTATACTTGTTGATTGTTCCATCAAGCTTACGATAGCTTGTATAACCATTTAGTGCCAATGGACTTTTTTCCTAGAGGAAAATCATAGAAAGATCAAGTACCATTCTTCATAATAGCATCATATTCTAATTGCCTAAGAACCATCAAATTTTTTGATTTTTTGTGCCTTGTCAGAAGAAATAGGCTCATTCTCATGAGAGAGACTAGAGACAGTCGTTGCATAACAATCTCATGCAAATGAAGCACTGTGAGGGCCTAAATGGGTACGGTATGATGAATGTGCATCTAATTTTCTATCTCTCAAAGTTTATACCATCCATTTAGGCATAGGTTAAGCTTGTTCTATTTCAGGGCTCTCATAAAAAAGTGCATCATGTAAATTAGCATCAGAAATGGAATGATCTGTATCATTATTTGAAACCTATAAAGGTTGAGAAATGGCCTCATTTGGACCAACACTTGAATATCCACATGTAAAAAGAGGTTGCAAGGTGTCATACACATCCTTTGAGCTGACTGATGTCTCATTGGCACATGAACGTAGTGGTTCGGTTACATCTTCCACAAAAACAACATCATGGCTAACTAGAATGTGTTGAATCTATGGATGATATAGACGATAGCCTTTGCTTTCAAGATTCCACCCAACAAAATGAGATTTCATTACTTTACCATCCTATGTTGTTATTGAGGCACTAATGCATATACCATACAACCAAAGACATGCAGATGAGCAACAAATGGATTGCGGCCATGCTGAGCCTCATATGGAGGTACCAATTGTAGTTGTTTGGTGGGACACCTATTAAAAACATATGTTGCACACATAAAAACCCCAAGCTAGAAGCCATGTGGTAAAGCCTGACTTTTGACCATACAACTGGCCATCTCCACGAGATATCTATTATTTATTTCAACAACTCCATGTTGTTGAGGTGTATATGGGACTGTACACTGATGTCTTATCCCATGATCAACCAAAAATGCATTAAAACTAGAAGACATGTATTCGTCCCTTGACTACGTTGATATATTTAGGTAGTGATGTGTGTGAACACTCTAGGACCACCGAGGCACTTTCACTTTTTTCCCTCTTTAGGAGGTTTTTTTCCCTTGGCTTGTATATATGTCTATTGCCCTAATGGGCTACTTATCTTTGTACATTCTCTAGTAATACATTCAGTATTGTGTGTTGTGCTCCAAGCTTCTTCTTCTTCCTTGTGTTGTTCGCGTGCTTCCACAGACGTCTATCTCCAACAATTGGTATCAGAGTAGGTCGTCGCTTCATCTAGGGTGCCGTCGACACTCCTCCGTTTTGGCCACCGAACGCACTATCGCAGTGCTTGTGTAGGCTATTTCATCTTTTTGTGCCAAAGGTATATACCAATTTTTGTTCGCCAGTATAAGCGTCTCAAAGTCTGCTACAGGTGTAGTGGAATTTGTATGGGCAGTTCTACTCAACTTTTTGAGATACAGTCAATTTTCTGCATCAAGGTATTTTAATCACCGGCCATGGCTGACAGCAGTGATGTATTCCGTATGTTGGCTGTTGAGGATAAGTTGGATGGTACCAACTAGCCATTATGGGCTTATATGATGCAACATGTGTTGGTTGCAAAAAGACTGTGGAACATTGTGCAGGGTGTCGAAAAACGTCCTATCACACCTGCAACTGTTACAACTGAAGGTACTGAAGCTGATGTAGAAGGTGTCGAAGATAAAGATATTCTGCATATTCCTGTTTGTGCTGTGGTTTCTGCTGCACCTACTAAAGAGCACATTCGGTGGGATGGCAGAGATACCCAAACACATGCATTGATAGCTTTGTCTATCAAACGTGCCATTATTCCTCACATTCGCTCTTGTAGAATAGCTAAGGATGCTTGGGATACACTTACCACATTGTACCAAGCTAGGAATGAGGCTCATGTTGCTTATCTCCGAAAACAGTTGGAGAGTGAGCACATGAATGAAGGTGATTCTATGGACGATTTCCTAATGAAGATCAAAGACTTGAAGGAACAATTGATTTTTGTGAATGAGGTTATACTAGATAGCTCACTTGTGCAGACCGTTCTGAATGGTCTTCCTGATACATATCAGAGTTTTGCTTCTACTCTTCGGTTGATGATGAAAGGCAATCCAAATGCCTTATCATTTGAGGAGTTAGACTATGTTCTGTTGCAAGAAGATCAGTCGAGGTAGAACAGGTCCATTATGCAGTTGCAGATCAAGCTTTCTTGGCTAGTCAGAAGGGCAAAGGAAAATGGAGCTGTTCAACTAGTAAGCAGGAATTTGCTAATTTTGCATATTCGTAGAAGGAAGATAAAGATGAGAAGAAATAAAAAAAGTAGAAATTGTTTTGTAAGTACTGTAAAGGGAATGATCATATCATAAAGAACTGTCCAAAACTGGCTGCTAAAGAGGCAAAGAAGAAAGAGGCTGGAATGCTTGTTGCACAGGCCTCTACACCAAAAATAGAGTTTGCTAATCTTGTGCAGGAAGAAGAATGGGTGTTTACTACTGTCTGCAGTTTTGACCCATCTTCTCATGAGCAGTGCATGTCTGTTGTAGACTCAGATGTTTGGTATTTTGACAGTGGGGCAACCAAACATATTACCTCACAGCGTAGTTCCTTCTCTTCACTCGAGCCTGCCCCTACAGGGAATATTGTTACATGCGCCAACAACTCCTCTTATCCTGTTATGGGAGTTGGTAAGATCATTTTGACTACTGCTGATGGTAGTTCTTTCATTTTTTCAGATGCCTTATTTGTGCTAGGGATCAAGAAGAACCTGTTATCAGTTTCTGCATTAGCCAAAATTGGCTTGGTTGTGAAATTTGTTGATGACAGGTGTACAATTCATGATCTGTCAAATGGCGATGTGATTATTGCTTCTAGCATTTTATGTCGTGGGCTGTATAAGGTCATAGACTATGAAAGATCTATAAATGATTTGGCATGTGCAGTAAATGATTCTCAAGCTATGTCAGATGCAAAGCTTTGGCATGCACGCTTTGGTCATCTGAATTTTGCTAGTTTGCTATGCCTGTAGAAATTTGAAATGGTGTTCTCTTTGCCCAAACTTGAGGCACCTGGAAAACATGTTTGTGAAGGCTATATTTTGGGCAAAATGCAGCGTTCGTCCTTTCCAAAAGATGGTTCAGTTTGGGCTACTCAGAAATTGTAGCTTGTACATAGTGATGTCTATGGTCCTATGTAGACACCTTCTTTTGGGAATTATCTTTACTTCATGACTTTTATCGATGATTTTTCCAGGCATGCATGGGTATATCCATTAAAGGCAAAGTCCGAAGTGTTCATGTGTTTCAAACAGTTTTTGGTTTTGACTGAAAATCTGTCACATGTAAAATGGGCACCCTCCGTTCTGATCGAGGGGAGGGGAATATATGTCTTCTGACTTTAATGCATTTCTGGCTGAACATGGGATAAAACACCAGTGTACAATTCTGTATACACCTCAACAAAATGGAATTGCTGAACGAAAGAACAAGTCACTCATGGAGATGGCGAGGTATATGGTCAAGAGTCAGGCTTTACCACATAGTTTCTGGCTTGAGGCTGTCATGTGTGCAGCATATGTATTGAACGTGTCCCACTAAAGCACTGCAATCTATCACTCCATATGAGGCTTGGCATGACCGCAAGCCATCTGTTGCTCATCTGCGTGTTTTTGGTTGTTTGGCATATGCATTAGTGCTTGAAAAACATCGCAGAAAATTGGATGATAAAGCAGTAAAATGTATTTTTGTTGGGTACAGTTCTGAAAGTAAAGGCTATCATCTGTATCATCCACAGACTAAATGCATTCTGGTTAGCCGTGATGTTGTTTTTGTGGAAGATGCTATTCAGCCATTGCTTTCATGTACTAAGGAGACATCTGTTAGCTCCAAAGACATGTATGATACTTTGCTGCCTCTTTTTACAAGTGGACAGTCTAGTGATGGTCCTAATGAGGCAACTTCTCAGCCTTTGCAGGTTTCATGTGATGATGCAAATAATTCCATTTTTGATGCAGATGTACATGATGCACTCATTGATGAGAGAGCTGATATTGAGCAAGCAAGAACTATGCCAAAATGGCTGGTGTAGACCTTACGTGATAGCAAATTAGATGTACCTCTGTCATATCGTAATCGTTCAGGCTCTCATAGTGCCTCTTTTGCATCAGATTGCTATGCTATGGCTGCATCTAGTCTATGTGATGATAATGAGCCTGTTTCATTCGATGAAGCATAAAATTTAGAAAATTGGATGGCTGCTATGCAATCGAGCCTGTTTCATTTGATGAAGCATAAAATTTAGAAAATTGGATGGCTGCTATGCAATCTGAATATGATGTTATAATGAAGAATGGTACTTGGTCTTTATGTGACTTGCCTCCAGGCAAGAAGGCCATTGGCACTAAGTGGGTATACAAGCTGAAGCGTAAATCGGATGGTACAATTGACAGGTATAAGGCTAGGCTTGTTGCAAAGGGTTATGCAGAGGAAAGAGGCATTGATTTTGATGAGACCTTTGCACCTAAATGCCGTATGACTACTCTTCGGAGCATTTGTGCACTTGCAGCCCATCATGGTTGGCATGTACATCAGTTGGACATTGAAACTGTTGGAGAATTCCTCTCCTATTCGCAGCGGAAAGTGTAGAAGACCTTCTCAGGATCAAGACTATTGCCAACATCTGAACCTTCAAATGAAAACTGGTACCAACTGAAAAATGCAATGAACTTCAAACTTTGGTCACTCAAAATAAACACCTATAGCTTTCAAATGAGCTATCAAAGATTCAATTTGGAGTGGATTTGGGTTGGCAACTCTTTGATACAAAATAGGCTACCTGTCTACTCAGTTAGGCCGAAAACTGTACTTCACTAAAACCTGAATAACTCACAAAACACAAAAAATTTGATAAAACTGTTCTAGACAGAGGAAGTAATCGAGATAAGCTTTCCAACGAATGTTTAGACACTAAAATTGGATACATATATTGAGAGATATGACTCTCACAAGTAGACTACCCAAAAATGGGTGTGCGACTGGACATACTCTATGAGAGTGAACTGAACGAAATGACTCAAAACAAATGAAGTAGCTACAAGGGGGCTTCCACGCCTTCTTCCTCTATACTTGATTGTCCTCCCTTGCCTCTTTTATAGCCAAGTGACCAAAAACTCTCATGATGAGTTTGAGAGCTCTTCCCCCATCATTTCTCCACTACTTTGGACAGGCACTCCTCTTATAGTTCAGTTTTTGGATTTGATTCTCTTTTGAATGATTCTCTTTTGGCCTCCACTACTTGCTAAAGTAAATGCTTCTATTTTTCATTTTTGTATTTTCCTTCTACTTGAAGAAAATCCTTTTTGCAAAAATATATATGAGCTTACTTCTTTATTTTTAACACTCCCCCTCAAGCTCACATGTGAGCTTGCACCTTCAACCATATCCTGCAAGTTGATGTCATCCTTGAACCTCTTTAGCTTAGAAGCATCTAAGGACTTTGTAAACATGTCTGCAACCTGGTCATTAGTTCCAATGTACTTTATATCCACATCCTTGCTCAAAACTTTTTCTCGAACATAATGATAATGCACTTCTATGTGCTTGCTTCGTGCATGAAACATTGGATTGTTTGTCAAGTGAATGCTGGACATGTTGTCACCATAAATTGGAATGGTCTCCACCTGCACATCAAGATCAGCCAAGAGCTTCTTAATCCACATAGCTTCACAAGTTGCAAAGGCTAAACCTCTATATTCAGCTTCTGTAGATGATAGTGCAACAGTAGGTTGCTTCTTTGAGCTCCATGTGATAGGTTTGCTACCTATTATAAACACATAACCTGAAGTGGATCTTCTATCTTCCTTCGAACTAGCCCAATCAGCATCACTGAATCCCTTTACCTACAATTCTTCATCATATCTATAAAACAATGCATGATTGACAGTGTGCTTCACATATCTTAGCACTCGTTTGGCTGAATTTAAATGTTCACTTGTAGGAGCTTGCATAAATTGAGAAAGAACTCCAACAATATAACACAAATCTGGTCTTGTGATCGTAGCATAGATCAAGGAACCTATAATACTCCTATATGATCAAGGAACCTATATGTAGTTACATCATGTAACTTCTCTCCATCATTTGAGCATAGCTTCACATTTGTGTCCATAGGTTGAGTGAGTGGTTTGCATTCACTCATTCCAAATCTGAAAAGAACATCCAACAAGTACTTTCTTTGCATCAAGTAGATGCCATCTTTCCCATAGACTATCTCAATGCCTAAAAAGTATTTCAGCTCACCAAGATCTGAAATTTTAAACTCCTTACCGAGTTTCCTTTTGATCTCTTGTATTCCTGTAACATTACTTCCTATTATGATGAGATCATCAACGTATATGCAAATATATACCTGCTTGCCTTCTTCTTTCTTCATGTAGAGAGAGGGATTTGCATTACTTGGACTATACCCACACCTTGTGAGGTACTCGACCAATCTTTGATTCCAAGCACGTGGTGCTTGCTTCAACCCATACAAAGCTTTCTTCAATCTACAAACAAAATTTGGATGCTTTTTGTCTTCAAATCCAATCAGTTGACTCATGTATACCTCTTCTTGAAGTTCACCATTGAGCAACGCATTTTTTATGTCAAGTTGGTACAATGGCCATCTCCTTGCTGCACTCACTGCAATCAAGGTTCTAACTGTTCCCATCTTTGCAACCGGGCTGAAAGTCTCTTCATAGTCGATGCCGTGAGTTTGCTTGAATCCTTTTGCTACTAGTCTAGCTTTATGCCTTGCTAGAGAACCATCAGCATTTCTCTTTATTTTAAACACCCATTTATTTGGAACAATCTTCATACCTTCAGCCTTTGGAACTAGCTCCCATGTGTGATTGTCCTTGAGAGCTTTCATCTCTTCTTGCATAGCTTCTTTCCATTCTTTTTGTGTACATGCTTCTTCATATGCATCCGGTTCTTTGTCTTTGACCACCTGTGTCATATATGCAAATGCTTTGCAATAAAACTATCATAGCTCAGCCTTTCAATTGGATACCTTGCTCTTGAAGACCTCCTTTCATTTCCTTTTGAACATTGCTTCTTCAACTGGTTCAACTTTACCCTTGGTGTGATCACCTCTTCATACTCTTCTTCACTTGCATTTGAATCATTATTTTGGGCAGCACTTTCAGCTTTAGATCTTTCATAAGCTTATGTTGGTGATGAGGAATGACTCCTTAGCCTCCCCTTCCATGTTGAGCTTTCTCCAAGTGATGTAGAAGCTTTTGGACCTGACATTTGAGTGCTTGTTTGCTGAAATTGTTCTTGGACAACACCTCCATCAGCTTCGTAATCTTCTTCAAGAATCTTCTCTTTCCCTTTGTCTCCAAACCATGGTCTTAGCTCATCAAATACCACATCTCCTGAGACTCGTAGCTCCTTTGTCACCAGATTGTAGCACCTATATCCCTTTTGCTCCGATGAATATCCAATAAAAATACATTTTTCGGACTTTGCCTCAATCTTTGTCCTTAGTTCTTGAAGGATGTGAACATAACACACACATCCAAAAACTTTGAGATGTGTAAGGTCAGGTTTCTTACCGGAATAAATCTCCTCGGGAGTTAGATTATGCACTC
This sequence comes from Ceratopteris richardii, assembly GCA_020310875.1. Lineage (NCBI taxonomy): Eukaryota > Viridiplantae > Streptophyta > Polypodiopsida > Polypodiales > Pteridaceae > Ceratopteris > Ceratopteris richardii. The sequence goes on along the minus strand of CM035418.1, from coordinate 186,016,085 downwards.
CAGCCGTTGTGCATTTGTTCATCAAATAAACGGCCATACTAGTTGCTTCACCCCAATAGTTTAGTGGCATCTTCATCTCGTTGAGCATGCATCTTGCAACTTCTGTGATATGTCAGTTTTTCCTTTCAGCTATTCCATTGTGAAATACCTCTTTCACGAAGAAAAGCATTAAACTCATGTGACATGTATTCACCACCACGGTCCGTGCATAGAGTCAAAAGCTTTTGTGAAGAAAAATTTTCAGCCATAGCTAAAAATGCTTTGAAGCAAGAAAATACCTCATTCTTTGCTTTCATAGGATACACCCATGTATGGCGAGTAGCATCATCAATGAAGGTAACAAAATATACATGCATTCCAAAAAATGGAGTCTTGACGGGACCACATACATCACTATGAACAAGCTGCAATTTTCTTGTAGTGTGTGTATGACTATCTTTTGGAAAAGAAGCATGACATATTTTTCCAAGAATGCAACCTTCACATGCATGCTTTTCAATGGAATCAAGTGTAGGCAAGCCAATAACCATGTCCTTCTTTTGCAAGTAGAGCAAACTATTGAAGTTCAAGTGACCAAAACGAGCATGCCAAAGCTCCATTTCAGCCATGGAAGAAGTATGAGCAACCAAGGCATTTGAGGCAACCCTCTTGTATGTATCCATGCGATACAAACCATTACATAATGTACCAGACATCACAATAACATTGCCATGAAATCATGAACCATACACTTATCATCGACAAAGTGTACATGAAGTCCAGCTTTGGCAATCAATGGAACTGAAATTAAGTTCTTCTTGATATGGGGCACATACAATGCATTTTTCAAGAGAATCACACCTCCATTTGTAGCTGTAAGCTCAATTTCTCCCACTCCAATGATAGGATAAGAGGCATTGTTTGCACACACCACATGTCCTCCTTTGGGTGCATCTTTCAAAGAGGCAAAAAATCTTTTGCATGATCTTATGTGCTTTGAAGCACCACTATCAAAGAACCAATCCGAATCAGCCTCACTCACAACCATAAATTTAGAATGCAAAGAAGCATCATATGACATGTAACAACACATGCCCAAAAATCTTGAGCCATGTTAGCTTCATCATTCTTTACATTTGCTGAATTTTCAGCAATAGACATGCCGGATTCCTTCTTCTTTTCATTGCATTTACCAAGCTTTCTACACCCATCAATAGTATGGCCAGAATTTCGACAATATTTGCATCTCTTCTTCTTTTGCAAATCACCATCATTAGAGGAATGAGTGGAAGAGGAAGCTTGAGGCTTTGGTTTTGATGAACCCAAAGTGGAACCATACTTGCTTTTCCCCTTTTGTGAGATAGCAAGTGCTTGTGTTCCCTCAATCAAACCACTCCTATTCACTCTAGATTGATCTTCTTGCAAAAAGAGGCACAACCTCATCAAAACAGAGAGTAGTAGCAAAGCTTTGAAAAGATTCCAGTAATCCTTTCAACAATGTACAAATGAGTGATGCATCTGGAATGATCTCATCTATGTTTGCCAATTGCTCTTTCAAGTCCTTGATGCGTATCACATACACATCCACCGACTCATTTTCAACCATACATACATCCTCAAGTTGCTTCCTCAAGTATGCAACACGTGCTTCATTACGCACGGCATACAAAGAAACATGAGTGTCCCATGCCTGTCTCGATGTAGAGCATGATCGAATGTGTGGAACTATATGATGCTTCACTAAAAGCACAATCAAAGCATGAGCTTGAGCATCTTTTCCATCCCATCTACGCTGCTCCTATGTAGGTAGGAGAAACCACTGTACTCGAAGAAGAAGCTCCATCTGTGACAATAGACTGTGAAGTAGAAGAACCTGCGAGTCTTCGATCTACATCTGCCACTATGTTCCAAAGTTGTTTAGCAACAAGAACATGCTTCATCATGTAAGAACACATCGGATAGTTGGTCCCATCAAGCTTATCTTCAGCTTGAAGCATGCCAAACAAGTCATTACTGCCCGCCATTTCACAAAAGAACAAGAATGTGACAAAATCTTCACTTCGATGAAAGCTGCAATGAATGCTAAAATTTTTGCTCACAAACCGTCACTCTGATGACAATTCTAACTACACAAATGGCTTCAAAATGGGGGTAAAACCCTAGTGCACCTGATGGAAATGTTTCTTGGCTGCTAGAATTCACAGTTCTATGCTCTGAAGTCGATTTGCATTGTTAAAAGTGTGCGCGCATTGCGATGTGAAAAACTGAAACTTGAGAAGGAGCTGAACCTACTCTGATACCATTGTTGGGTGTGTGAAGAAGTGTGAGAGACACACGATAAGCACACACAAGGAGCACAAATGCAGCAAAGACACATGAAGAAGACGATGGCTGGAATAGCTCTCTCTATTGACAATGAACTGAACTGAAGTAAGAGTTGAGTAATATCCCTAAGTACAAAGTACCGCCACATATGAGAGTATCAAGTATTAGGTAACATGGGAAAAAAACCTCTAGCTATCACTAGAGTAAAAAGTCCACATCTATAGGGAAAAGGTTCACATCAAAGCTACTCGAAAACACATAAGTGTAACAGTCTCATGAAAGCTCATACCCTTAGAAGTCTCACTCTTTAGTTTCTTTGCCATCGAAGCCACCTCAGTTGCCTTATATCCCGCCTTCAACAAAGTATTGTATGTGTCTTCTTGTTGCTCCTCCACTATGACATAATTATGGTCCTTTTGCTTAATAATTGGGGAAATAGGTTGTTGTTCCTGTTTGTTAGGCCACACAACTTCATTCCTTTCTACTTTCTGTAAAAATTGAAACAACGCTGCTAGATATGCAGCTAGCCTACTATTCACTCGGGTTTTCCTCTTATCTAAAGAGAAAAACTCACCATACGTTCTGTCAAAAATCCAACGAGCCCAACTCACATTTCCTCCCTTCTCAGCCCAGCACAAGGGCACATAGTTTTCTTTAGATATATAATCATATTTAACCATGAAACATAATCTTTCAAGATATCACTTGAGTTGTTCTTGATGAACATATGATGTGTTTTTAACATATAGTACTGATGGCGTCCTTCACGAGGACCTAATTATTTCCTTGAAGCTTCCTCCGAACATTTTGGCATAATAGGCTCTTTGAAAATAGGTAATTTACACACTTCTGCAACTACCTTGGGTGAGAACTTTACCTGTTGTGACAATTGGCCTTTGGTTTTCTTGATAATATCCATTTGGCTCTTAGCATAATAATTAAGTCACCAACTTTCCCATGGTAGTTACGTGAAATCAAGCAAAGACATGTTGTAGCCAGATAACATTAAGTGGAGCACTCACATCAATCTTGACCTTGAAATCAGTAAACGGATCCATGAGTGATTGCGTTATTTTACTAGCTGATGTAGGTGTTTGGGTTTCATCGTCCTCATCCTACAACAAACTATCACTATCCTTTGTTGAAGACTCCTCCTTACGCACCATAACTTCTTTTCTCCGCGCTCTGCCCCTCATCTCTGTAGTGTCGATGGTCTGGAATACAGAAGCTAGAGTAAGCATCTTGCTTTTGGACATGTACATGCACACTTCAAATGCAGCAATCAACCTCGACTGCACTGATCCGATAGCAAGCGATTGTACAATGCAAATACTGACACACTTAACGCTATGCTTCCATGATACATAAAGTCGGACAAAAATTTCACGTAATAATTTGAATATTCCCACAGCTCGATGCGATAATTTAAAATATTTGTGCACCTTTCCTTTTTCTTCAAAAAAATTCTGAATGCACACAATCCGATTGAGCATTGTTGGAACTGAAGGACTCACCAGGCAAGGAAGCTTACGAAGGGAGTCAGAGAGAAGAGAAAGTACGAGCAAACAGAGCAGTCAACGACGATTTGGCAAGTAGGCCAATGTTTTTTTTCAGGACACTAATGCATATAAAAGAGGTGGACACACAAGGAGAAGGAGCAAGTAGGGAGCTCCAGGAAATGTATGTCAAAATGTTAATAGAAACCCCTACAAAAATAGTGATTTTCATCACTAAAAACCATTGTAAATACCATTTCATATTTTTGTAGCTCCATTTTGTGCAAGCCAAGGAGTCCTTGAGCTTGAGGAGCTTTAGAAGTACCTACCTTTCAATTTTCACATTTTTTAGACTTCGTTTGAACCTCCAAATAGGGTAGAGAACCTAATTTTTAACTAGGCCGGACACTACGTCTGGACACGACCAAAACCTAGTCAAAAACTATAAATAGAGATAGGGAGCTCATTTTTGAGGTTAGCTTGTAATTGATTTGAACTTGTAAGAGCTTTTTGGAAGTAATCTAAAGAACTCCATTGCTTCTCACTCTTTGTCTTACTGTGTGTGCGCGTGTAACATAAAAGATGCAAGCACCAAGAAATCTGCGTACCTCACTCACATTGTTACACATTTCAAAAATCTTGCTAATGGCATCAAATTTTAGTGGGTATGTCTTTCAACCATAATGACCACTTAAGTGCCCGACAATAAGAACCTCATTGACACCAAAAACAGATTTTTCTATGGAAAATGTGAGATCTACCTCTTCAAATCGTTGAAATATCTGTTCACAATCAGAGACATGGTCAAGAGCAAATTTATGACATCCAAATGAATCTAAAGTAATGTCCTTTACACGTTCCTCACTCCCTTTAATGGGAATATCATCAATGAATGGCATGGTTATATGAGGGATAAAATCATGTAAGACCATGTTCATAGCACTCATCATATGAGCCACAAAATTAGTTGCTCCTTGAGGTAAAGTACACATTCGCACTAAGCCTAAAGGAGTTTTCATTGTGGTTATGTCTCAACTATCAATTGCTAATTGGAATTGGTCATACCCAGAATATAAATCACCCATTGAATAGATAGAATGTCTTGAAAATGATTCAGCAAACTCATCTACAATGGGTCCTGTTCCTACATTCCTTATGGTGACTTTATTAACGGGCTAGAGATCTTGAATAAAATGTAGTTTGCCATTCTTTTAGGCACAGTGAACCATCTATTTGAGTAAGGTGCAAAAGATGGCTCTAACATTCTCATGTTTATCTTCTCCTTAAGTAGTTTCATTAGCTCAAGTAAGTGAGCCTTTGGAACTGGTATAGGGCGAAGATTCCATGAAATATGTGGAATAGTAAAGATTATCATAAGTGCAACTAGCTTAGGATCTGCACAACCAATCTCATGAGGATACATAGTAAAGGCTTTTCCATGGCTACATATGACTCTCTCAAATTTATCTCTCTCTACTGGCAAAAGAAAGTCATCATCTCTACCAATTCTCACCTGTTTGATTGTCTCATCAGTGAATGTATGTCCTATGTTTTTCTTATCCCAAAGAATTGGATCATTTTTCACATCAATAATTTTTTCATTGCTTCCCTGGGGTAATGGTTGAGCTATGGGTTTGATTGTTTTGTCTACAACTTTGTACTTTGTTTCAACTAAGGCATCATGTGTTTGGTTAAATTTTGAGCACTTGTCAACATTAAGATCATACTCTTGGATTAGAGCATACTCATCAAGGGAAGAAAGAAGAATAATATGGGAATTAGAATTTTGCTGAAGACATAACTCTAACTCCTCGAGAGTAGAGAAACAATGAGATGTCTCAATCACATGCTCAATGTGCTCATCATGTTCCATGATTTTGTTGGTTTTATAAATATTTTGGGTTTTTTGGATAAAAGACTTGGATAATTGACTCTTATGAAGAAAATCTAATCTAGAATGTGGAAAACAAAGTGACAAACTATTGTACATGTTGGTTGCTTTTGAGATGTCAAACCAATGTCCAATGTTGTGCCGCTCAACAATGGATTCTATCCAAAATTTTGATCATATGTATCTCCAAACATGATCGAGGTGCACAATCACTACAAGCATGCTCATGAACCTGAGTAACAATAGGTTTATTTCTAAATGACAATCGATTCCTAGGATAATTCACTCGTATCGTCATGAATTGAAGTGATGGCATTCCATCCTTAGACTTAATTCTAGCATAGGTAGACCCATCATCCATGGCTTTAGTTTCCTTACAACTCTCACAAATAAAGGGCTGACCTAAGAGAACTTCATAGGAGCAATTATCTTGAATAAAAAGGTAAAATTCTTTTGTGATTCCTCCTATGGATATGGGCACACTAGCACAAGCTCCATACAGGGTACCTACACCATTATCCGTAGTTCTCATATGCCATCCACAATTTTTATCTATAGGGCATCAAAATTTATCATAGAATTCTCTTGAAATCACATTGATTTCGGAATCAAAATCTACTAATGCATTTACAGTGATAGCAATCTTATCATTTCCTATTTTAACATGCATCTGTGATGTACCTCTAGACCAAAATTTTCTTTTAAAGTGACTTTGAGGATTGTTTTCATGATTTTCATGGTCAGGTTGAATAGGTCCTAAGAAATTTTTATTAACATTTACTTCATCATCATCAAGGTCCTCTTCATCAGATTCATCAAAGTTTAAAGCTTCATTCATAGCTTGATCTTGATCTAGAGCATCATGCATCTCAGTATCTAGACTAAGTGGAAACCTCTTCCTCTTAATTAAGCCGATAAAGTTATCTTTAAAAACAGGCTTTGCAATAGAGAAAAATTGTTCTAAAGGCACAATCACTTGACTCTTAAGCAAAATGTCATCTAAAATCTCCATAGGATCTATTTACTCTCAATTTCTAAAATCAAGATGGCTTTATATTTTCTCTTTGGTTTCTTTTGTTTTTGCTAAGGATCTTGTTTTTGTTCATGTTCTTGTGTTTGGTCTTGAGTTTGTTTTGATTGTTCTTGTTTGTCTAAAGTCTTTGGTTCTGTTTTTCTTTGCCTTGTCTTCTTACCTTTTTGTTTCTCCTCTTGTTTTCGTTCATTAGGTTGTGATTCTTGTTTTTTATCTTTGGGTTGTGATATTTCCCCTTGCTCTATGATGGTTTCTATTCCCTCTACGGTTTGTTTTCGAGTCACTCTTCTTTCACTAGGCTCAGCTTCATCTCTTTTTTGTTTTTCTTCTACATTGGATATGTGAGAAATAAGAGATTGATCTTCTATCAGTGACTCCCAAGTCGTTTTTCTCCTAATCTCATCTCGTGCTCTTACTAAAGCCTCTACGAAAAAGTCAACTTCCTTTGTGGATTTACTTGATTCTACTTCTATTTCATCAAAAGCTTCTAGTTTCACCCCTCTAGTTCCTGCATCCGTTATGGTTACATTTTCATAGTGTTTTTTCATTCCTCCCTTACCATAATTTCCTTGCAAAGGTAGTTTAGATCGATAGTCACAGATTTTCTTGTCTATGTCTATTACTAGTCGTTGCTCCTTAGCAACCTTCAATAGTTCACAATCTCTCAAAAAGTGCTCTAACGAATTACACCAAGGACACCTACGAGGGCCACACACAAAACCATTTTGATTTTGAGGATTTTGATTAACTTGTGGTGGGAAATTTTGAAATTATGGATTTTGTTGATAAGCTATTGCTTGAACAGGATAATTAGGATTTTGATAAGGAAATTGATGTATTTGAGGAGCTTGGGGAGCAGCATGTGGTACTTGAGGTGCAAGAGGAGCTTCCACAATATATGGTTGATGATTTTGAAAATTTTGGTTTTGAGGATTTTGAAAAGCTGTTTGAGAAGCTTGAGGATACATGTTTTGATACATTTGAGGATTTTGCACATGAGAATGAGGATTTTGCATTGAAGGATTATGCATTGGAGGAACTTGATATGCTTGAGTAAGAGCTACTTGAGGATTTTGATTGGGAGCTATAACATGTTGATTAGGCTCTTGAAAAGGCATTGTGTTCATTTGATTTTAGAAAGTTTTGTGTAATTAGATCATAAAGCATCTATAGACTTGATCAAATTGGTTTGGTGTAGCAATAAGAATTTCCATTTGCTTAGTGAGAATTTCCACTTGAGATTGTTCAACTACACTTTTCTTTGGCTCTACTTTAAAACCTTGGCTAGGTTCCATCATTTGAGGAATAGGAGTAGAGTCAAAAAGCATAGCATGGGATTGTTCTCTAACTTGCTCCTTAGCTTGTGGAAGGCTAGCTTGAGGAAGACTAGTTTGCTCATAAAGCATGGATTGTCTTTGATGTCTATGGGCTACAACCTCTACTACTTTATGCACTTTTTGCCAATTGTCAGTAAGATCTGTTGATATATTTAGGTAGTGATGTGTGTGAACACACTAGGACCATTGGGGCACTTTTTTCCCTCAGGAGCATTTTTTCCCCCGGCTTGTATATATGCATGTTACCCTAATGGGGTACTTATCTTTGTACATTCTCTAGTAATACATTCAGTATTGTCTGTTATGCTCCAAGCTTCTTCTTCTTCCTTGTGCTGTTTGCATGCTCCCATAGACATCTAACTCCAACAATTGGTATTAGAGCAAGTCACCGCTTCATCTAGGGTGTCGTCTACACCTCTCTAGTTGGAGTCTCAGAATCACATGAATTTTGGTGAGCATACTTCGTGTGTTTTTGAGATCAAAACAGCTTTGTTATGTGGTGCGAAAATCGCGATCTGAGCTCGTTTTGGCCTTCAAACGCACTCTCATAGCGCTTGTGCAGGCTATTTCATCTTTTTGTGCCAAAGGTATATACTAGTTTCGGTTCGCCAGTATAACCACCTTGAAGTCTACTACATGTCTAGTAGAATTCCTTTGGGTAGTTCTGTTCAACTTTTTGAGATACAGTCAATTTTCTGCATCCAGGTATTTTAGTCATCGGCCATGGTTGAGAGCAGTGATGTATTCTGTATGTTGGCTGTTGAGGATAAGTTGGATGGTACCAACTATCCGTTATGGGCTTATATGATGCGACATGTATTGGTTGCAAAAGGAATGTGGAACATTGTGAGGGTGTTGCAAAACGTCCTATCACACCTACAACTGTTACAACTACAGGTATTGAAGCTGATGCAAAAGGTGTCGAAGATGATGATATTCTGCATATTCCTGTTCGTGCTATGGTTTCTGTTGCACCTACTGCAAAGTAGATTCGTTGGGATGGCAAATATGCTCAGGCACATGCATTGATGTCTTTCTCTATCAAACGTGCCATTATTCCTCACATTCCCTCTTGGAGAAAAGCTAAGGATTCTTGGGATACACTTACCACATTGTACCAAGCTAGGAATGAGGCTCGTGTTGCTTACCTCCGAAAACAATTGGAGAGTGAGCACATGAATGAAGGTGATTCTATGGACAATTTTCTAACAAAGGTCAAAGACTTGAAGGAATAGTTGATTTCTATTAATGAAGTTATACCAGATAGCTCACTTGTGCAAATCGTTATGAATGGTCTTCCTGATTCATATCAGAGTTTTGCTTCTACTCTTTGGTTGATGATGAAAGGCAATCCAAATGACTTGTCATTTGAGGAGTTAGTCTCCATTTTGTTGTAGGAAGATCAGTCGAGGCAGAACAGGTCCATTATGCGTGTTATAGATCAAGATTTCTTGGCTAATCAAAAGGGCAAAGGAAAATGGAGCTCTTCAACTAGTAAGCAAAAATATGCTAATTCTGCACATTCGAAGAAATCAAAAAAGCAGATATTGTTTTGCAAGTACTGTAAAGGAAATGAACATATCATAAAGAACTGTCCTAAACTAGCTGCAAAAGAGGCAAAGAAAAAAGAGGCTGGAATGGTTGTTGCATATGCCTCTACTCCAAAAACAGAGTCTGCTAACCTTGTGCAGGATGAAGCATGGGTGTTTACTACTGTTTGCAGTTTTGACCCATCTTCTCATGAGCAGTGCATGTCTGCAGTAGACTCACATGTTTGGTACTTTGATAGTGGGACAACCAAACACATTACCTCGCAACGTAGTTTCTTCTCTTGACTCGAGCCTGCCCCTACAAGGAATATTGTCACATGTGCAAAGAACTCCTCTTATCCTGTCATGGGAGTTGGTAAGATCATTCTGATTACTGCTGATGGTAGTTCTTTAACTTTGCCAGATGCTTTATTTGTGCCGAGGATCAAGAAGAATCTGTTATCAATTTCTGCATTAGCCAAGATTGGCTTGGTTGTGAAATTTGTTGATGACAGATGATAGTTCATGATTCGTCAAATGGCGATGTTATTATTGCTTTTGGCATTTTATGTTGTGGGTTGTATAAGCTTATAGACTATGAAAAATTGGTGAATGATTTGGCATGTGCAGTACATGATTCTCAGGCTATGTCAGATGCAAAGCTTTGGCATGCACGCTCTGGTCATCTCAACTTTACTAGTTTGCTACGCCTGTAGAAACTTGAAATGGTGTCCTCTTTGCCCAAAATTGAGGCAGCCGGTAAACATGTATGTGAAGTATTTCGATGGCGATGCACCGCACTGCACTCTCCTTCGCGAGAGCTCCACGACGATATGCTCAGAGTAGAAAACCGAGCTCCTGACGCCGCACACAGTACTCCGCATAGAGGCTGTAGAATACGTAGAAAACACAGTACACAGGGAGCACGAAGACAGACTTCTTAGGTCTTACAAATGCGGTCGAACTTACAGTCTGTGACTGACCAGACCACTATATGTTTTATTAAAGAACATATACAAAGAAGTGTCCGGTGGCCATTTGGCCTTTCACATGGACACTAACGGTAACAATCTCCCACTAAAGGCCAATATGGCCAGAGTAACTATGGGAGAAAAAAGAAAGAATGATAAAGAATACCTGAGTGTAAGTATACAAACTATGCCTCCCACCTGATGGGCATGTTACACAGTATACAAGTGACTGCGTAAGATCAAGAATCAAGTAACCCCCATCAAGTGACAACAGTGTCGAAAGCTATCCTGTGGTAGAGCTTTAGTCAAAGCATCTACAACATTATCTCGAGTGTGAACCTTCTCAAGAATAATGCTCTCAGTGGCTAAGCAATCTCTAATGAAGTGATACCTCACCTCAATGTGCTTGGTCTTTGCATGATAGACCAGATTCTTAGCCAAAGCAATGGCACTCTGACTATCACTAAGCAAGTGAGGTACATGCTGAGGCAAACCCATATCACAAGCAAGACGAGAAAGCCACAATGCTTCCTTACATGCCTCACTTGCTGCAACATACTCTGCTTCTGTGGTGGAAACAACTGTACATTCTTGAAGACGAGATCTCCAAGAGATAGCACCTCCAACAAAATGAAAAATGTACCCTGATGTAGACTTACGATTGTCTACACAACCAGCATAGTCAGAATCTGTGTAACCAATAATGGATGCTTTCCCTCTACCTAAGCATAGACACTTGTCCTTAGTGCCACTCAGATATCTCAAAATCATTTTGATCGCTTCCCAATGTTTCTTGCCAGGATTAGACATATATCTGCTCACAACTCCGACTGCAAATGCAATGTCTGGTCTCATAGCTACCATAGCATACATGAGACTACCAACAGCAGACTGATAGGGAATTTTGGTCATGAATTCCTTTTCCTCATCTGATTTGGGGTAGTCATCCTTGCTCAATTTCACATATGTGGGTAAAGGTGTACTCAATGCCTTTCCACCCTGCATATTGAATCGGTGAAGTACTTTGGATATGTACTCACTTTGAGACAAGTATATGCATCTTTTACTCCTATCACGAGTAATGCGCATGCCAAGAATATGTTTGGCATCCCCCAAATCCTTCATATCAAATGTCTGACTCAACTTCTTTTTGAGAATTGACAAATCATAAGAGGACTTCCCAGCAATCAACATATCATCGACGTAAAGTATCAAGCATATCAAGCTACCATCAGAACATCTCTTTGTGTAGAGACAATGATCCTCATTGCTCCGAGAATAGCCTTGGGACTTCATAAAAGCATCAAACTTTTGGTACCATTGTCTAGGAGACTGTTTAAGTCCATAAAAGCTCTTCTTGAGCTTACAAACTAGACTTTCCTTGCCAGGAACTACATAACCCTCTGGTTGTTCCATATAGATCTCATCTGTAAGATCTCCATGCAAGAAAGCTGTTTTCACATCCATTTGGACTAGCTCTAAGTCCTCCATTGCAACGAATCCAAGCAACATGCGCAAAGTAGTCATCTTGACCACTAGAGAGAAGATTTCCTCAAAATCAACACCATGTTGTTGCTTAAAACCCTTTGCAACAAGTCGTGCTTTATATTTTGGAGAAGCACTATCTGATGTGAATTTCAGCTTATATACCCATTTACATGGTAAAGCTTTCTTGCCCTTTGGCAAAGGTACTAAGTCCCAAGTACCATTCTTGTGAATAGAATCCAACTCACTCTTCATGGCACGCTTCCACTTGACATGATCCTCTGTCTGCATAGCCTCTTTGTAGCAAGAGGGCTCACCGACATCTGTTAGCATAACAAAATCTAAACCTGGAACATATCTATCAGGTGGATATGAGACATGTGCAGAACGTCTCAATGGTTGCTGAACAGGAACATGTGCAGACTGATCTGAATGGACATTCTCTTGAACATCCCTATGTGCAACATTTTTATGCATGCTAACCGGAGGACTAGTATCCTCAAACACCACTCTTCTCACTTCAACCTCCTTAATCGGCTATTTATGCATCTTAGACTCATTAAAAATGACATCACTACTTCTGATCACTGACCGTGTTTCGGGATCCCATAAGCGATATCCAAATTGTCCTTCTCGACCATATCCAAGAAAAATGCATTTCTTTGACTTATGGTCCAACTTCTGTCTAAGATTCTTGGGTATATGAACATATGCTTCACACCCAACAACTCGAAGATGATCATAATATGGTGGTTTCCCTGTCCATAACTCTTGTGCCACTTTTAGACCTTTGGCAGTACTAGGTGAAAGGTTAATCACATGAACTGCAGTCAATACTGCTTCTGCCCAAAAACCTTGTGAGAGGTTTGCATGATGCAACATAGAGACTACTCTATCTTGAATAGTTCTATTCATCCTCTCAGCTACACCATTCTGTACTGGGGTATAAGGAGCTGTAAACTCTCTACGAATCCCTCTACACTGACAGAAAAGGCTGAATTCATGTGAGGTACACTCACCCCCATTATCTGAACGTAAAGCCTTAAGCTTAGTTCCTTTTTCAGTCTCAACTGAGGCAAGCCATTTTTTGAAAGTAGGGAATACATCATCCTTCGATTTAATAGGATATACCCAGACTTTTCTAGTAGCATCATTTATGAAAGTGACAAAGTAAAGAGAACCACCTAAGGACCTAGTGGGCATAGGACCACACACATCTGTATGAACAAGATCTAAAGGCTGAATTGAAGAGTCAATGTGCGTTTTATGCACATTTCTGGTTTGCTTTCCATATTGACAATGCTCACAAAATGAAAAATCAGAGAAAGATAACACAGGTAAGTAGCCAGAACGAGAAAGATTTTCCATTCCACTACGAGATATATGGCCCAAACGACCATGCCAAATACAAGCCATAGGCTGTTCAGTAACAGCTAACAAGTGTTCTTTCTATGATACAAATAAAGGGTAAAGTGAGCCAACTTTCCTTCCTTTTGCAATAACCATATTGCCCTTTGATATACGAAAGGACTGAGCATAGAAGACCACCTTGTAACCAAGGTCAACAAGTTGACCAACTGACATCAAACTACGTGATAACTGAGGTACATGGCGTAATTATGCATAGTAAATTTTGAACCGTCAATGAACTGCACAACCACATCTCCAATCCCCACAACATCACACTGGTAAGAGTCACCAAGTCTCACGGTACCAAGAGACTTTGCTTCATAATTAGAGAACCATTCTCTATGTGGTGTCACATGGAAAGAAGCACTAGAATCTAGCAGCCAGGTGTGGGAAAGAGAATCAGCCATAAGTGCCTCAGATGGCACAGTACTATCAAGTGTCAACACATCAGCATCATCAGAAATAGCATTAATTTCTTCAATCTTCACAGTCGAAGTAGATGGTGCAGGTAACTGTTTAACATGCCCATCAACATTCTGTCCTTTACCTTTAGCATTCTTTAATGCATAACAGTCTTTCTTCATGTGTCCTTTCTTATGACAATAATGGCATTCAATATCCCTCTTCCTTGGTTTACTTCTGCTCTTATTCCGTTGACCATTCTTTTCCTTGTTCTTGCTCCTGCCACGTTGTTGATTCTTTCCTTGGTAAGAATCACGAACATTATATGCATCTCCACTCTGAGTGCCAACCATAGATTTTCTACGAATCTCCTCACTCAAGAGTGCTCCACATATGTCATCATAGACAAGTTTACCACCTGGTGCACTATTGCTAATAGCTGTGCAAAATGTATCCCATGATGATGACAGGGTGCATAACAGCAATACTGCTTTCATTTCATTGTCCATATCCATTTTCTGAGCCTGTAACTGGGAGAATATGGCATCAAACTCATTTAGATGAGCAGCAACACTATCTGTGTCCTTCATACGAAGGTCGTATAATTTTCTCATCAGATTTACTTTATTTGATGCCGTCTCTTTTTCATATGTATTGCATAACTTCTTCCAAAGCTCCTCTGCACTTTCACAGTCTAATACTGTAAAGTAAACATTATCTGCCAGGTGCAAGCGAATGGTAGACCTGGCCATTTCATCTAACTCATCCCAATCATCTTCATCCATGTCAGCAGGCTTCTTTGAAATCCCATTTACTGGCTTCCATTGCCTTCTTTGAATCAGCACATCTTTAATTTGATTCTTCCATAGAGCAAAGTTTGTGCCATCAAATTTTCGGATCTCAAAATGGTCTTTGCCCTGCAAGTTATAGCTCCTCCTCGGAACGCTAGCACTAGACCCTGATCCACCGGATGTGCCTGAGACCTCTGATGCCATGATCGTAGAGAACTGAATAGAATGATAATGGAGCTAGAAGAGTCCAAACACCAACAAATAAGTGTATCAAGGAGTAAATCGACCACTACACAGAAATCTGGAAAAATTTTGCCAGAGTATCCTTTGCAAAATTAGCATATGACCAGTGTCAAAGTATCATAAAACTGCAAGTACTGACATGTCTACCTGCATAGTGAATCACTAACTCCACTGCATATAATCAGTTAGCCAATAGAAGCCAACTAGGCTTATCGAGCACCTATGAACAACTATCATACATCTCCTATGGCGAGGCTGGGTAAGTCTTCCACCTGCATCACCGAAGAGACCCCGACATCTGGGTGTCTCCCAGTTAAGAAAACCTCACCACGACCCTCTTTATCAAACGTAAAAGGCTTTATGCAAAGAACGTAACCGCTATATCAATGCCCACGTGGACGCACATAAGCGGTATCCACAGAAGCGTACATGGTGTGTATGTGCTCAATATATGCAGTAAAATGACACTAAAAGGCTGAATACACAGCCCAAAAACTAGCCAATAACACCTGCAAGTTTCTGTCAACTCTGATGTTTTAGGCTTTAAAAACCTGCATAGATTTGCAGTGACTGCTCCCACCAAAACTGAAAACCCCTCGAGAAACCTGTAGTTTTACGAGTGTGGCTGAAAATACAGCCCCAAAGGTTGATATTTATTGTCTGAGAAGTACAAGGAACACTCTTCTTGATGTTCTTGGACCTGTGTGAAGAGAACTACGTGCGAAAGTACTCCGAAATGGCTCCAAAAACACCCCAAAGTTGCTTCAAAAATAGGCTTTAAAAGCAAAAATGAAGCTTTGAGGGACCAAAACTTGTTCAAGGTAATGTCAACCTTAGTCTTTCCCCTTCTTCAAACACCACAAAAGTGTAGCTTAGTGGCAAGAGATTGCCACAGTTAAGCGAGCTCTGGGGGGAACAGTACTGGGATGGGTGACCTCCCGGGAAGTACCGGGAACCTCTATATTCCTTGATCGTTGAGGTCCTCCCTCGCGCGCAGCCAACGGCGCCAACGGTGACTTCGGTGACTCGGATGACAGACTTCTTAGGTCATACAAATGCGATCGAACTTATAGTCTGTGACTGACCAGGCCACTATATGTTTTATTAAATAACATATACAAAGAAGTGTCCGGTGGCCATTTGGCCTTTCACATGGACACTAACGGTAACAGTATGTGAAGGCTGTATTTTGGGCAAAATGCAGCGTTCCTCATTTCCAAAAGATGGTTCAGTTCGGGATACTCAGAAATTGCAGCTTGTTCATAGTGATGTGTATGGTCCTATGCAGACACCCTCTTTTGGAAATTATCTTTACTTCACGACTTTCATTGATGATTATTCCAGGCATGCATGGGTATATCCATTGAAAGCAAAATTTGAAGTGTTCAAGCACTATATTCTATCACTCCATATAAGGCTTGGCATGATCGCAAGCCATCTGTTGCTTATCTGCGTGTTTTTGGTTGTCTGGCATATGCATTAGTGCGTGTACAACATCGCAGAAAATTGGATGATAAAGCAGTAAAATGTATTTTTGTTGGGAACACTTCTGAAAGTAAAGGCAATCGTTTGTATCATCCACAGACTAAATGCATGCTGGATAGCCGCAATGTTGTTTTTGTGGAAGATGCTATTTAGCGATTGCTTTCATGTACTAAGGAGACATCTGTTAGCTCCAAAGACATGTATGATACATTGCTGCCTCTTTTTACAGGTGGACAGTCTAGTGCTGGTCGTAATGAGGCAACTTCTCAGCTTTTGCAGGTTTCATGTGATGATGCAAATCATTCCATTCTGACGTAGATTTACATGACACACTTGTTGATGAGAGAGCTCATATTGAGCAGGCAAAAACTATGCCAAACTGGATGGTGCAGACTTTGCATGACAACAAATTAGATGCACCTCTATCATATCATACTTGATCAGGCTCTTATAGTGCCTCTTTTGCATCAGATTGCTATGCTATGGCTGCCTCTAGTCTTTGTTGAGATTGAACCTGTTTCGTTTGATGAAGCACAAAATTCTGAACTGTTAGTAGCGTGGGCACACAAGGGCAACCAGGGAGAGAAACTAAAGGTTGGAAATTCTCAACACCCTCTGTCAATTCCTAGCTTAGGCTAAGTACGGATAGAGGTTTTGATCAATTAGGGTTACATTAAGCATGATCAAGTCCAAGAACTCTAATGACTCAAGTGCAAGTACAAAGAAATTACATTTGCTAAACAACATAAGGGAAAAGAATTTAAATCAAGCGACCAAACTCAAGTACGATAAAACCTAAGTGTTCCTTGTGATGAATATTGATTGGACAAGAAGTGACATCTCAAATAAATTAAAAAGAACAAGTGATTAATACAAATTGATCCGCAACGAGGTTGTACTTGGGAAAATTGGGGCTATTCAATTAGGCATATGAACCCTAGATCAGGATGACACCTAGGGAGAGATAGACAGAGACTTAGGTCTTCAAAGGATAGTGTCAATCACACTGCTAGGTCTTGGGCCCAGCAATTGAGTCATTATTTGCACCACCCTAGCTCTGAAACTAGCGAGTCCGAGATGTCTCATGGTATGGCGAAACCCACAGGAAGTTCAGGCGTGGCTTACTTGCACAATGTGGAAGGTCCCTACAAGACTCAATTGGAATACCTTAGGACCAACTGATTAGGTGCTTGCATCTATGAGGACGGCCTAAGAAGATTTGTGGTCCAGATCAAAAACCCAGATCAGCCCATTGGGCTAGAACACCCAGTAGTGAAGTTTGAAAATGGTGCATACCTTGACAAAGAAGGAACCATGTACATAGTCACCAATCACCCAGATAGGACAAACAAATTTGGTAATGTGATACCAGAAGCGGACATAGGTGACCTAGAGCAAGGGAACATAAGTGGAGAGCCTAGAACCCCTCGAGGCAAATCAGTTCTCACTAGAACTATCACACCAGAGTGGGTTCCCCAAGATAATAAGAGCATAGATTTGTTCTTGAACCAAGCGACCGATGAAGCCTTTTGGAGGTATAAGCCTGATCAGCCGAATGAGGTAGGAACGATCACAATCTATGAGTTCAAAGATCTTGATAGCTCAGGCAAAGTGACCTATTTAGACAATACTTCGTAGAGAATCTTTGTGGTTTCAGACCATGGTAGGCATGCCTACACTTGGAAGGGTGAATTTATTTTTCCCCAACCAAGATCTAATGTCTCGTATGGCCTCCAAGGAGCTGGAACATCCCAATCTCATGGAGCTCATAGGGACAGAAGTAGAGATAGACCAGAAGTAAGCTTTGCCAACCCCTTGGGAAGAGAAAGGATGAGAACAGAGACGGATAGAGATGAAACTGAGAGACCTAGAGCGCCAAGAAACCAAAGAAATGCTGGTGATTTTCCTTTGCCAAGGCCTAGGGAACACACTAGAACCTTGAGGCCAACCCAGCTGGTTAAGTCCATGAAGAACTACTTCGATGGCACTGGAGACCCCTACGATCATGTGGCCGATTTTAGGCAAGTCTTTAGAGCTGAACAAGTTGAGGACCTATTCATGCAATACAATGCCTGGTTTCAACCGCTAAATGAGAGACAGTTCAGGAACATAGACCAACTTCTAGAGGCTTTCATTACCGAGTTCTCTAAAAGTTGCATAAGGCATAATACCTCCTCACTGATTCATAGCTTCAAGCAGACACCTCAAGAGACCGTTAGACTTGCAGGAAGAAGGTTTAGGCAATACTTAGAGAGATGTCCGGTTCTAGAGCTACCCACTCCAGCCAAACAAGTGGACTTATTCTTGGACGGATTGCTAAGTACCAAATTGAGATCATATGTGTACCTGAAGGACCCTAGGACCATAGAAGAATGTGTACGCATGTGCATCGACATCAAGGATAACCTAAGGGAGGAATTAGAGCTTTTGAAAATCTACAAAGATTTAGATAGTTCTACTAGCCTTTCTTCCACGCAATCCACATCTATTGAGAAACGTGCGAAGAAAGTAGCTCAAAAGCTAGGAGTCTCAAGTAAACAAATACCAAGGTTTGCCCAGGGAAAAGATGCTATACTTGTGGAGGTGACCATATGGCGAATGTATGTCCCATTATGGCTCAACCCCAAGTGAATCCTAATAGCCAGTACTACACCATAGAACGGAGGTACACCAATCACACCGCGCAAGATTGCCCATACAATAAGCAAGCAGTTAGGCAAACGTACCCACAACCATACCCTCAATAAGGAAGATACCAGAACCACTACCCACCACAACAATATGGCAGGCCACAACAACCCTATCAACAACCCTACCAAAACCAACAAAGGCCTCATCCAGTGTTAGCTCAGCAACCTCCAACCCCATCCAATGTGATTCCAATGAAGTATGGAGCTGTAGAATAGAGCCATAGTCCCAGTAACTCCATTACTTTTTGAGAGTGACCATAGTTTTGACTCCACTCATCTTGATAGTCCCCATGCATGCTACATGCAGTCACCTGAGCATAATGAGGCCTATTATTACGAAGAACCGAGTGAACCAAGTTGAGAGCTAGAGTATGCGAATATTATGTAGGCGAATCCCAATTCTAGACCTCAACCTAGGCAGGTAAGACCCTCGTTACCTAGAGGGCCATGCTATCGATGTCATGGAGATCACCTCATTCGTGATTGCCCAATGCCTGCCCCTACACAACCTCAATCTGTGACAATTAAAGACTTTTGTCGAGATTGCGGAAAGGAGCACCTCCTAGGAGACTGTCCAAAGAACCCACACAATGTAATAAAAATCACTCCTATCAATGTGATTGGGTTAGTCGTAGACTCCACAGGAAGTTTCACTTCCACTACACCAGTGCAAGTGGTCACAGAGCTCAGGCTTTGCAGCAGAACCAAGGTTTAGGCCAAGAAAAGAATGCCGAGGTTAGTGAGACTGAGAGCATAACCAAGAAACAGACGAGAGCCTGGAAAGATAGTCGGGAAAGGATGAAAAGACAATGGTCTAAGAAGATGAGCAAATTAGAAGAGAGCATAAGAGAAACAAAAGCCAAAATTGTCACCTCTCAAACAAACTCTCACATACCACCACCACCTCCATCCCTATCACCACCTCCCAATCCACCTCATACAATACCCCCACCACCTAGAGTAGGATCAGTTTTAGCTGACCCCACGCCTAAGGACATAGACATGATGCTTAAAGCATATCAGGTCAGAATCCAAGAAGGGCCAAACGTGACAGATCATGACAAGTGCTACCCTAGAGCTGATCTAGAGATAGAAAGAACCAAACTTTGCGCTAAAATGGTAGCACTGGCTCAGACTATGTTTGAAGCTAGTCGCCTCTTCAACTACTCTTGCTCAACTAAGGCACAACTGCACTTTGATGGACTGTTGGAGAAGTTAGAAAGCATAATTGCAAGATCTGACAAGGAAGTCACCCCCCAAGGAAGAGACAAGACAAGTGAAAGAATAAGCGTTCCCCCCCATGAAGCTTATGTGCCTAACTCCACTGAACCTGGCACCTCTTCTTCTCTGAATAGGTATTCACCAGAGTTCCTACGAGAGATTCAAGAAGAGAAATGGGCTAAAGAGAGTGAAGTCCCTCCTCCCATTGAACTTGTGGATGACGCGCATGATCAATTCCCGCAAGACATTCCTTCCATTTATGAGGAGCAGGAAAGTACCCAGTCTCATGAGAGATTAGACTTCGAGTCTAATTCCTTACAAGAATACCATTTCACAGGCCCATGGGAAGCCAAGTCTACTTGTATGAGGGCACCCACAGTCATGGTAAGAAACTAAGACTCCATCATCCCTAGGAACACAGAGGTAGTGAAAAACACTAAAGTGCAGTGCAACCTCACTCTAGAAGAGCTACTCAAGGTTAGGCTTGAACTGTGGAAACACCTAGCCAATCAAGTGCCAGAAGTAGCAAAACCTCGTTCCCAGGTAGGATCTCATCGCACAGTGCCAGAAATACCCTTGGACAAGATAGGAGACATGAGTGAGGGAGAAGAAGGAAACACCTATCTTCCCATTACCCATCAAGGATACACAACCAAGGCAATTTTGGATTCAGGTGCAGGAGTTGCAATTGCTACCACTTCCCTATGGAAGCGTTGGGGCAAGCTAGCACTCAGGCCAATGAGAATGAAATTGCAAAAGTTAGATGGTCACATTGACAGACCCTTAGGACTGCTAGAAGGAATAACTCTCACTACATGTGGTGTAGAGTTTGAGCATAGTTTTGCTATATGTGACTTCAACAAAAATCATGCCTATGAGATGATTCTGGGAAGACCATTTATGCGACAGTTGCAAGTGGTACAAGATTGGGGAACCAATTCTTTGTACTTGCAACACTTAGGTGTCACGACCAAAGTCAATCTCAAGGATTACTCTCATAGGGACGTACCGCCTATACAGTGGAATCCCATCCATAGAGTCAATGCACTCCATAGGATCAGTGAGTCAGTGCACTCCATAGGATTAGGATCCTCATGGATGCATGATGACACCCGCTTATGGATGTGCAAAGTGGTCATGGAAGAAGAGAAGAGAGAACAAGCCAGAGAGGTAGGTGCAAAAGAAACCCATAGGTCAGTTCACGACCTAGCCTATGCACCGGTAGTATTTCCTGATGAAGAATTTGAACCTCACAGCTAGGCAGAAATTCTAGCAACAATGGATGTAGCCATCAATGAAGAACAATGGACACCCCACTGTGATGAGGATGGCTATGACATTTCAGTCTTCTCAATAGAGCCAATCATGTGTGATTCGGTTCTTGAAGAATGTGAACCTAGCACTGATGCATTTGAGGATGCAAGTGACTCCGATCTAGAGTCGATCATTATGGACCCACCTTTTGCATTAGATGAAGAATACTTCTATGAAGTAGAAGTTCACCCTCAGAGACATGAAGAGCTCACAAATGATGTAAGGTTAACCACGCAAGTGACCCCTAAGAATGAAGGAAAGAAAAGGAAGAAGAGAGAAGTCACACCTGAGGAGGAAGAATCTTTGTTTGAGGTCCCTGAAAACCTTAAGAAGTATGAAATAGATGATAAGAGAGTCGTGATAAGAATGCCTAAACGTGAGGCACAATCAGGGGAGGTCTATGATAACAAAGAAACCACTAAGAAAATAATTATAGCCATAGAAGAAGGAGAAGAAAGATGCACATACATAGGACATGACTTGACGGAAGAGGAAGTGCATGAGTTGATAACCTTGCTAAGAGAGTATAGAGATGTATTCGCTTGGAGCTATAAGGATTTGAGAGGTATAGACCCTGACATATGCTCACACACTATCCCCATGACCTCAGATGCCAAACCTTCTAAACAAAAGCCATACACATATAATGATAATTATGCTTCTAAAATCAAGGAGGAGATAGATAGACGGGTGGAAGTTGGATTCATCTATGAAATCGAGCACACTAAATGGGCATCTCCCATCATAGTTGTGCCCAAGAAGAATGGAAAGCTACGTGTATGCATTAATTTGAAGAAGGTTAATGCAACCACCATTCGAGATAACTATCCGCTTCCTATCACTGAGCATCTACTAGAAAGAGTAGCAGGCAAGGAAGCGTACAGCTTCCTTGTCAGGCTACAATCAAGTAGCCATAGCTCCAGAAGATCAGCATAAGACAGCTTTTGCCACAGAGTGGGGCATATTTGCTTTTCGGGTAATGCCATTTGGGCTTACCAATGCACCTGTTACCTTTTAGAGACTGGTTAGTCATGTGTTTAAAGAATTCCTGAGGAAGAATTTAGAAGTCTACGTTGATGATCTCTATGCTCATTCCAACATTAGACAAACACATATACCTGAACTCAGGCAAATCTTTGACAAATGTAGAGAATAACAAATCTTCCTGAACCCAGAAAAGTGTGTTTTCATGATCAAGCAAGGCAAGATTCTGGGACACATAGTGCCGAAGAATGGCATATCCACAGACGAAGAGAAAGTGAGAGCTATAGCAGAGCTACCGAGGCCAAAGAATGTCAAGGAAGGACAAGCTCTCATGGGGCATTGTGGTTATTACCGACGTTTCATACACATGTATGCCATCATTGCAAAGCCTTTGTACGGACTTTTAACTAACTTTGAGTGGACTGAAGAATGTGAAAACTCCTTCAATGAGCTTAAACGATGATTATGTTCAACACCAATCTTGACTACACCAGATTGGAATAAGCTCTTTCATGTTCATGTGGATGCATCCAATTATGCTATTGGGTGTGTACTTGCACAACCTACGGGCAAAGGTAATATGGATCTTCCAATTGCCTATGCGAGTAGACAGTTGAATGCAGCTGAACGGAACTATACCACCACCGAACGAGAAGGATTAGGCATGGTATATGCGGTTAAAAAGTTTAGACACTATTTGCTTGCAAATAAGTTCAAATATTTTACTGATCATCAAGCATTGCTGCACTTGGTAAACAAGCCATGCAATACAGGTATATTAGTAAGATGGTTTCTCTTACTAATGGAATACGACTTTGAGGTTGTAGTGAGAAAAGGCAAACTCATTTGAGAGCTAACCATCTCTCTAGGCTCACATTTGGAGAGGTCCCACAAGGAGTATCAGATGACCTTCCTGATGCTACTTGTTTAATTTGGAAGTTGTACCACAGTGGGCTAAGACATTAGTGCTACTATTGACATACGGGCCTAACCACCCAGTAATAGACACTCAAGATAGGGAGGTAGTAAAAGCCCCAAAGTACCATATAATGGAAGGGAGTATGTACAAGGATACAGATCAAGGAATATTGGCTTGTTGTGTGGAAGAGGATGAGTATGCTAAGTGGTTGCAATTAGCACATGTAAGTGCATTAGAGCAACATTACTCAAGGCAATGAACCCTACAAACACTAAGGAGACTCGAAGTGCATTGGCCAATTATGGAGGCAGATGTCCATAAATTGTGTAAAGAATGCCTAGTCTGTTGTACTAGACCACCTATGGAGCACGCTACTTTGTACCAAGTGTCTCTAGTACCAGATTGGAGTGAACCACTAGTAGCCTTCCTGAGGACGAAAACATTCCCTCAAGACATGACTTTGGCTAAAAAAAGAAGTTTAGAACAAGAAGCCCTAGACTACTCACTCATTGGAGATAACTTATACAAGCGTGGCAAAGATGGTTACCTCAGATTATGTGTTCACGAGAGTGAATATCTTAAGATCTTGGAAACTGCTCATCAAGGTGTAGCAGGAGGACACTTTGGTCCCGACCGGGTGATTAAGGCAATCCTATTTGCAGGCTTGTGGTGGCCAACCCTTCACATGGATGCACATGCCTATGTGAAGAGGTGTGATGTGTGCCAGCGAACTCAATACCCGACACGCAAGGATGAGATGCCATTGAAACCTATGATGGGTGGATGTGCACTCTCTAAGTGGGGATTAGACTTTGTAGGTCCTATTAATCCCCCAGCCAGGAGTTCACACGCTGAATATATCATTGTGGCCACAGATTATCTAACCAACTGGGTAGAAGTGAAAGCTACGACAAAGAACAATGCTCAAATGACAACTAAGTTCTTATTTGAGAATGTGTTCACTAGATACGGGCTACCTATAGAGCTAGTAAGTGATAGAGGCACTCACTTCTTGAATGAGGTTATTTGCTTCATGCTTGGTAGCTCATGTATATCTTGGTTGAGCAAGAAGCAGCCTACTGTGGCCACTTCCAGTTGTGAGGCTGAGTATAGGGTAGCTTTCACAACTACTGTTGAGTGTGTGTGGCTCAGATGCCTTATGGCTGATTTGGGTGTTGGTCAGTCCTTTGCCACCACCATCTTCCCTGACAGTCATAGCGCATTGGCAGTTGCGAGGAACCTTGTGTTCCATGCTCGCACTAAGCACATTGAGGTGCATTATCATTATGTCAGGGAGAGGTTCTCTACTGGGGAGATCAGCTTGGCATATGTGCCCACGCAGGAGAACATTGCAGACCTTTTCACGAAGGCTCTACCTAGGGAGAAGTTTGAAGCTTTCCGCAAAGCTTTGGGCTTACTTCCTTTCGTGGAGTGATTTCCACATAGCTTGGCACTTCCTTATACATGAGTGCCAGCTCCTTGTTCACCGCATCACTCCCAGGGGGGATTTGTTGATATATTTAGGTAGTGATGTGTGTGAACACTCTAGGACCGTCGGGGCACTTTTTTCCCTCTTTAGGAGGTTTTTTCCCCCAGCTTGTATATACGCCTATTGCCCTAATGGGCTACTTATCTTTGTACATTCTCTAGTAATACATTCAATCTTGTGTGTTGTGCTCCAAGCTTCTTCTTCTTCCTTGTGCTATTTGCGTGCTTCTGCAGACGTCTAACTCCAACAAATCAAGGCCCGTACAGTCCTTGCACTCTTTCCTTGTCCTATCTCTAAGGTCACAAAAGGACATCGATCTCTTATTCTATGGGAACTTACACCTGAGACTTCACACATAGCCATATGATATCCTTGAGCTGCATAGGCCTCTGTCCGAGGCTGATCTCTACCCCGTCTTCTCAATTTCAGCCTTCGGATGCATTCCAATGCTTATGCCTATGCCTCTTCTCGAATTCACTTTTCCTCTTCTTTACGTTTCTTTGCAGTATTGAGTCGATTTAACATCTCCTCTATGAGGGGTTCCTGATATAACTTGACTCTGCATCCGCTAATGTAACTAGGAAGAACATCACCCTCTAGTGTAGCTGATTGAACTGCTCCACTCGTTGAGATCCTATTTATGATCATAGGTCCATAACCTCTCTTCTCTAGTTTCCATGCATGTTGCTTCAAAGTGTAGACTAAAACTAGGTCTCCTGCTTTCAAACCCTTATCCTTCACATGTGCATCAAAATATGCTTTTTGTCTTTTCTTGGCTGTGTAAATTCCTATTGCCGCTCTTAATCTTGTTTCACCTAGTCGTTCAAGGTCAAAGATTCTAGAGGAGAGCTCATGGCCTATCCAGTCATGCTCTTGTGCTACTTTCAACGTAGGTATCAAGAAGTCCAGTGGTAGCACTGCATTTTGGCCAAACACCATCTGAAACGGTGTGGCTTGGAGTACCGTTTTATAGGCAACTCGGTATGCCCAAACAACATGGTGTAGCTATTTTGTCCCAATCAGAGCGTTTATTATTCACTAATTTGGTGAGCACATTGCATAGAATCTGCAGTAGACTGTCCACCTGTAAAAAGAGGCATCAAAGTATCATACATGTCTTTGGAGCTAACAGATGTCTCCTTAGTACATGAAAGCAATGGCTGAATAGCATCTTCCACAAAAACAACATCACGGCTAACCAGAATGCATTTAGTCTGTGGATGATACAGACGATAGCCTTTACTTTCAGAACTGTACCAAAAAAAAATACATTTTGCTGCCTTATCATCCAATTTTCTACGATGTTGTTCAGGCACTAGTGCATACGCCAAACAACCAAAAACCCGTAGATGAGCAACAAATGGCTTGCGATCATGCCAAGCCTCATATGGAGTGATAGACTGTAGCGCTTTAGTGGGACACCTGTTAAGTACATATGCTGCACACATGACAACCTCAAGCCAGAAACTATGTGGTAAAGCCTGACTCTTGACCATACACCTCGCCATCTCCATGAGTGACCTATTCTTTCGTTCAGTAACTCCATTCTGTTGAGGTGTATACGGCACTGAACACTGGTGTTATCCCACGTTCATCCAGAAATGCATTAAAATCAGAAGACATATATTCCCCCCTCGATCAGAACGGAGGATGCCCATTTTACATCCTGACAGATTTTCAGCCAAAACCAAAAACTGTTTGAAGCACAAAAACACTTCGGACTTTGCCTTCAGTGGATATACCCATGCATGCCTAGAAAAATCATCAATGAGGGTCATGAAGTAAAGATAGTTTCCAAAAGAAGGTGTCTGCATAGGACCACAGACATCACTATGCACAAGCTGCAATTTCTGCGTAGCCCGAATTGAACCATCTTTTGGAAAGGAGGAACGCTGCATTTTGCTAAAAAATACAGCCTTCACATACATGTTTTCCAGGTGCCTCAAGCTTGGGCAAAGAAGACACCATATCAGATTTCTGCAGGCATAGCAAACTAGCAAAAATCAGATGACTAAAGCGTGCATGCCAAAGCTTTGCATCTGACATAGTCTGAGAATCATGAATTGCACATGCCAAATCATTCACAGATCTTTCATAGTCTATGAGCTTATACAACCCACGACATAAAATGCCAGAAGCAATAATAACATCGCCATTTGACAGATCATGAACTGTACATCTGTCATCAACAAATTTCACAACCAAGCCAATCTTGGCTAATGTAGAAACTGATAACAGATTCTTCTTGATCCCTGTCACAAATAAAGCATCTGACAAGGTGAAAGAACTACCATCAGCAGTAGTCAGAATGATCTTACCAACTCCCATAACAGGATAAGAGGAGTTGTTGGCGCATGTGACAGTATTCCCTGTAGGGGTAGGCTCGAGTGAAGAGAAGAAACTGTGCTGCGAGGTAATATGTTTGGTCGCCCCACTATCAAAGTACCAAACATCTGAGTCCACTGTAGACATGCACTGCTCATGAGAAGATGGGTCAAAACTCCAAACAGTAGTAAAGGCCCATTCTTCTTCCTGCACAAGATTAGCACACTCTATTTTTGGTGTAGAGGCTTCTGCAACAACCATTCCAACCTCCTTTTTCTTTGCCTCTTTTGCAGCTAGTTTTGGACAGTTCTTTATGATACGATCATTCCCTTTAAAGTACTTGCAAAACAATTTCTGCTTTTCTGATTTCTTCTCATCTTTATCCTGGTTCTTCGAATGTGTAGCATTTGCAGATTTCTGCTTACTAGTAGAAGAACTCCATTTTCCTTTGCCCTTCTGACTAGCCAGGAAATCTTGATCTGCAACATGCATAATGGACCTATTCTGCCTGGACTGATCTTCCTGTAACAGAACAGAGACTAACTCCTCAAATGACAAGGCATTTGGATTGCCTTTCATCATCAATCAAAGAGTAGAAGCAAAACTCTGATATGAATTAGGAAGACCATTCAGAACGGTCTACACAAGTGAGCTATCTGGTATAAACTCATTAGCAGAAATCAACTGTTCCTTCAAGTCTTTGATCTTTGTTAGAAAACTGTCCATAGAATCACCTTCATTCATGTGCTCACTCTCCAACTGTTTTCGGAGGTAACCAACACGAGCCTCATTCCTAGCCTGGTACAATGTGGTAAGTGTATCCCAAGCATCCTTTGTTGTTCTGCAAGAGCGAATGTGAGGAATAATAGCACGTTTGACAGACAAAGCTATCAATGCATGTGCTTGAGCATCTCTGCCATCCCAACGAATTTGCTCTGCAGTAGGTGCAGTAGAAACAGTAGCATGAATAGGAATCTGTAGAATATCATCTTCGACACCATCTGCATCAGCTTTAGCACCTGTATTTGCAGTATCTGTAGTCGCAGGTGTAATAGAACGTCTTTCAACACCCTGCACAATGTTCCACAGTTCTTTTGCAACCAATACATGTCGCATCATATAAGCCCATAATGGGTAGTTGGTACCATCCAGCTTTCAAAAAGTTGAACGGAACTGCCCAGACGAGTTCTGCTAAACCTGTAGCAGACTTCTAGCGAATCAAAACAAGTATATACCTTTGGCACAAAAAGACAAAATAGCCTACACAAGCGCTGCGATAGTGCGTTTGGAAGCCGAAACGAGCTCAGATCACGATTTCGGCACACAAAGCAAAACAGTTTTGATCTTTGAAACACCCTGAGTATGCTCACCAAATTTCGTGCGAATCTGAGACTGCAACCGGAGGAGTGTCGACGACGCCCTAGATGAAGCGGTGACCTGCTCTGATACCAATTGTTGGAGTTAGACGTCTGCGGAAGCACACGAACAGCACAAGGAAGAAGAAGAAGCTTGGAGCACAACACACAAGACTGAATGTATTACTAGAGAATGTACAAAGATAAGTAGCCCATTAGGGCAATAGGCGTATATACAAGCTGGGGAAAAAAAAACTCCTAAAGAGGGAAAAAAGTGCCCCGACGGTCCTAGAGTGTTCACACACATCACTACCTAAATATATCAACATGATTGACTCAGGTGCAGCCACTAGTGCTGTTAAACTTTCTTACTGTCACGAATTGAACCTAAGCATCAATCCTATAGAAGCATACCTTATAGGGTTGGGGGGTGTGGAAACCCCTTGCATGGGCAAGGTGAAACTTCCCCTCTACATTCAAGATGCTCTCATGATAGTTAAGGTGCTAGTATGTCAAGATGAGGACCTCACTAAGCCTCTTATCTTGAGTCAAGACAGGATTTATGATCATGCAGTCAACCTAACCCTAAGAAGTGGACTTCTTTAGGTCTGGGTAAATCAGAATCGCATTGTAATCAAGCTAGGAAAAAAAGCACTCAAGGAACTAGGAAAGGCACCAACTCCTGGTCCTTCCAGGAGTACACATGAAGATGACAATGCTATTCTTGTCCAAAATTATGTGATGCAGAGGGATGATTGTCTCAACAAGGAAGTCAAGGATACGATGGAACTCCCTTCTTTTCCAAAGGCCATAGGGATACGACAACCAAAGACGGATCAAATGTAAAAGAAGTAGATGACCTATGCTCGAAGACAAAAGAAAGTACAAAGCACGGTGTCTCAGCCACCAAAACAAGTGTGGGTGCAGAAAGGCGACCTAGCTATTGCGGTCCAGTCTCAACCACTGGCTCAACTTCATATTAGTGATCAATGACAAGACACTAATAAGAAGTCTTTCAAAAATTCTTCTACGAAAGTGAAGTCTATTTGGGTACCCAAGAAGTCGATGAAGGCTGACCCACAATCAAGACAAATTTGGGTGCCTAAGGCTTGCTTGCGGGTTCAAATGGCCGCACATAAATCACACCATGTATGGCATGATTCACTCACTCAAACAATTGATATCCACTTTGATTCGACATGCACAAACACATATTCACCCGAATGGGTCTCTAAAAAGCCTCCCAGGGCCCACCAATGGTCATATTGTAAAACCATGCATTTCATTTGGCGACCAAAAACTTGTAATAAACCCCGTGACCCCAAATTTGTAAATTCACCTCCATGTACTAACTGCATCATCCTCACACCACATAATTCCACTTAGCCCATAGAACTATTCATCACTAACTTCACACACACACACAATCATCGAGCACCAACTGACCCACTAACTTGTCACAATGCCTCATGTTAATGTTGTAACGGGGAAAAAATGGCATCTCTTGTCCACTATAATGTTAACATGTGTTTCTACATCCTCACAGAATCGACAGACAGTAACATGGCAGAGGCAGGAGGCACCAGTTCCTAGGCAGGGTCCAGCGCCCAAATAGTGGACATTGAAACTCTCCTTCTTGAAACACAACTCATCGAGAGGCCTCAAGAACTTTGAGCAGTGCATGTACTTCCCATTCAGGACCCTCCGCAGGGACACGCTTCTCAAGTAGGCAAACATGCACATTGGTTCACCGATGTCGCAGGTCCATTGGTTGAGGGCACCTACTTTTGGGAAGCGGAAATTGAATTTAATGGCAAATGGGGAAGATACCATTTCTTTACCCAGGAATTCGAGAAGTATCAGGATGCAGAAGTAATGAGATCTGTATGGACCAAAGCATGCTTGGATAGCTACTTTAGGGCACTCTTACCTAAGCCTGATTTCTTGCGTTGCTCCTACCTGATCAGTACCATCACCCCTAGTAGAGCAAAGGGAGGCGATAGTACTTTTGTGCTTCCCTCATTAATGCCAGTTCATGAACTAAAAAGATTCAAGCTTACCCTCAACTTAGTAAGGGAGGCCTTGGACATGAAAGGTATGCATATTCCCACAGAGAAAGAAACATTGATTCTCGAAAGAATGAAACACAAAGATCTTAACAAAATAAAGGATATGGTAGCCATGACACCGACCATTGCCCTCCACCTACGCACGATCATGCAACACTTTGCCTTTCCCGCTCAAGAACGTTTCACTATGCCACCAAAAAGAATCTGGTTCAGCTAGTACTTGGCGGAGGCGGAAAATCTCACAATCAATCTACCCCACTATATCATAGATCAAATCCACCTAGCACATCAGCGCTGGAATAAGAAACATAAGAATGTGCTTCATGGATGCTGTGCGCTAACACGGATCATTTACAGGTGCTTAGCTTATGATGTGCCTATTCAAAGAGCACTGGTGTGGTCCAGAGCTTAGGAATTCCAGAGAAGGCCATCAACAACTGGGCCACCATCTAAGAAAATGAGAGGAGCCATCCAACTACCATGTGCACCGACAAGGGGTGCCACCCTCACACTGGAGGTGATGCCACCTCAAACAAGATGTGTCCGTCCTTTTACTATTCGTTTACCTAGGCTAAGTGCAGAAGGGCCCAGTCTTGTTTTCCCTCCTATCCCCTTCGACTTGGAGTTCCCACAGGGATACACTCTAGATGATTTAACAAATGAAGAAATAGCCAAGATGATTAACGAGGCTGATCTTGAGACGGAGGAAGCTCAGACCCGAGGACCACAATCAACCATAGGGACTTCTGCTCCTACCCAACCTGAAGTAGTGGAAGTAGATGAAGATGAAGAAGAGACTAAAGAGGAAGCAGATGAGGAATGCAACCAAGAGCATGAAGACACTTCAGAACTAACGGGTGCCCCAGCCTATATTGCACATATCAAAAGATTGTATGAGACTATGAAAAGAGTACAAGAACATCATAAGTTGTCACTGGAAACAGGGAAGATGCTGATAAGTCAAATGTTGAGCGAAGAAGGGGTAGACGACCAGTTTATTGAGTCTCTGAACCTTCACGCGGATGCGCTTGGCCTAGATGAAGCCATTCATTTAGCTCTTGCTTACATTCATCGTTTTGAGCAACGAGTGCCTACTCGTCCCCTTCGCTCTAGGAAACAGATTCACATAGATGTCACAGCACCAGGTGTAGCTTAGTGA
Source organism: Ceratopteris richardii (assembly GCA_020310875.1). Taxonomy (NCBI): domain Eukaryota; kingdom Viridiplantae; phylum Streptophyta; class Polypodiopsida; order Polypodiales; family Pteridaceae; genus Ceratopteris; species Ceratopteris richardii. Next base: position 185,984,183 of record CM035418.1, on the reverse strand, counting down.
TGAGTAGCACCTCCTTTAAAGTCAATCCGGGAAGACGTGAGGATGGTATGATGACCTCGAGCAAGTGAAGGCACAAGTGCGTGAGTGCGAAGCACACTAACATGCACACACATATACACACGCGCACACAAGGCAAGACAAAGAGTGAGAAGCAATGGAGTTCTTTTAGATTACTTCCAAAATGCTCATACAAGTTCAATTCAATTACAAGCTAACCTCAAAAATGAGCTCTCTAGCTCTATTTATAGTTTTTGACTAGGTTTTGGCCGTGTCCAGACCTAGTGTCTGGCCTAGTTAAAAATTAGGTTCTAGGCCCCATTTGAAGGCTCAAATGGAGTCTAAAAATTATGAAAACTGGTAGGTGGCTACTTCTAATGCTCCTCAAGCTCAAGGACTCCTTGGCTTGCACAAAATGGAGCTACAAAAATATGAAATGGTATTTACAATGGCTTTTAGTGATGAAAATCACTATTTTTGTAGGGATTTCCTCTAACGATTTGACATACACATCTTCGAGCTTCCTACTTGCTCCTTCTCCTTATGTGTCCACCTCTTTGATATGCTTTAGCTTCTTGAAAAAATAATGGCCTACTTGCCCGATCTTCTTTGACTACTCTGTCTGCTTGTATCTTCTCTTCGCTCCGACTCCCTTCGTTGACTTCCATGTCTTGTGAGTCCTTCAGTTCCTTGACTGCCAACACCCCCCCCTCTCTCGCGTCTGTCATCCTTGACAGACCCTTGTTGGGTGGGTCGTTGGATGTAGTACTCCACAACGTCTTTTGCTAAATGATGTTCCGCAATTCTCAACCCTTTGGCCAAGTCAGTGAGTAGAGCATCCCAATCTACAGGCTCGAGAACCTCTGGATGTGGTATACGTAGCTTTTTTGAATGGAGAGCTTGTTCCACGGCAAATAACTGTAATAGATGAGATGGTCTAGGAATGAATATCTCTGAATGATATTCCAGAACCCCGTGATAAACATTTCTTCAAACGTCTGTTTGAAGCAAGCAGGTAGATACTTTATACGGGCATGCTAGGCATAGACGACATTAACGGAGGGCGTGGTGCTCATGTCATAGACAAGGTCCTGATTCCCTTCATTAAATCCAATAGCCGAAAGATAAGGTTCTTTGATGTTCTTAAATGTCTTGAATGTAATCAGCATGAGCTCAAAAATTTTTAGGCACATCTGTGCCATGACATCTGGGACATTCTTGAACCGGACTGCCCAGTGTCAGATGGTTGAAATCATGTAGTTGACTGTGGGTTGGCCATTAGGAGGTGCTAGGTACACATAATTAACCACTTTTCACATCCTTTAACCATCAAAATTGTTTTTGTGTACTCCGGCCAAGACCTTCTTCGAAAGACAGGGCAGTAGCACGGATTATACTTGATATATAGAGGCATGTTATTCCACGTGCGATTCATCTCAGGGTAGGTTTCAAGCAGGCGGATCCTCCAAGTAGGTTGATGTATATTCCCTTGCTTGGCACTTGCAGGGATATCATCCGGTGCAAACTGTGTCGCCGAGGTTGGTTCTTTTGTTGTGCGTTGCTTGATTTCAGCATTTGTTGGAAGGTGTATTTTTGGAAAGCATTTTTGATGTAAAAAATTAGTAAAAAGCCAAAAAACTTGTAGAATATTTATGCAATGGTTGTAAAAATAAGGAAGAGTCTTCCTTATGTAGTCAAGGACCTCATGTAATTTTTGTAGAATTTTTAGAAACTCTTAGATAGCATATTTTTAGAAAATTAGAGAAAAAGACCTAATTTCAAGTGTGAAAAGGGACACTTGAAAATGTATATAAGTCAATTTTCTCTATTTTGGAGGGGTTGGTTAATCATTTGCTCAAGCTATCAATAGAGAAGAAAGAGTTTCTGCAAAAATCGTGTTTTCTCCTGTTGAGTGAATTTTCTTTGATGTGTGAGCTTGTCTCTTGCTTAATCATGGAGATTTGTGAGTCACATTTGTGTATTACTGAGTAAGTTGTATGAAGAGAGAGACCTATTGCTGTAATGAGTGGAAAAAGACTGAAGGAAGTTCCAAAATTGTGAAAATCGTCTGATGATACAGAATCGCGATTGTCTCGTCTCTGTGATACAGGTGATATTTTTCAATTTTGAGTTCATATTTGTATTCTGCTAATGAAATGGCATGGTTTTGACATAAAGAACATAGAAAATGATGGAGATTTGCCTTAGTTATGGTAAACTCTAGATTTTCTCTTCATCTTCAATTTCTCTCAGCAATCCAGCCATCAATCTCTTATTTCCTTGAATCTATTATCTTGAAGGGGCTGTGGTCTTATGGATATTCCTAGGATTGACAAAATAAAGATGATTTGTTGATTCTTTGTTACTTCATGATTGGAGAGGACAACTTGGAGTCCAAAACAAAACATTTTTTGGCGCCGTTGCCGGGGAACATTCCAAGAACTTCTTTGAAGTTGGACCTTTGCTGGATCTTCAGTTGATGATGGTGAACAAGGTAAAGCTCATCAATTAGGAAAAGTGCACATGAATAGGTAGATATCATTGTTTGTCTTTAGGGAAGAAGAAAGCAATGGATGTCTTGTAGAAGTGGAAGTGCTGAAATCTTTGTAAATTGATAGTTGCTCATCATATTGGTGAAGTAAAAGTGCAGGTGTGTGGAGGATTTGAGCCAAGAAGCTGAAGATGGAGGTAACTTGAATCTATTCTTGCATTTCTAGATTTCTTTTTGCCCAAGTACTAGACACCATGGGTGATCTTGGGAAGATAACATGGTGATATTAAGGAAAGGACAGTTAAAGTAGCTAGATGTAAGAATGAGGGATTCAGTTGTTGACCAAGTCTGAGCATTAAATCTTGAGTTGTTCTGCATTTTGAAAAAAACATATGATTGAGTTTATCTTTACAAAATTTGATTGCCTTTCATAACACTTTTTCATTGGAGAACCTTTCTTTGGTACTTTAGTGATAGCTAGGGACACAGAAACTCATAACCAATCAAGAACCAAGGGATCAGTTGATTTCCAAAACCAGAAACCCTAAGTAAAGTGTTCACCTTTATTTTTAGGGCAAAAATACCAAACAAATTCACAAAACTCATCAAAAACAATCAAACAAATTTCTTTTCTTGATAAGAAGTTGAAGTGAGGTGTTGTGGATAGGAGTGATTGTGGAAAACTAAAGAAAGAAAACAAAAAATGATCAAAAAACCAGAAAATTTAAAAACACGATTCTCTGCACAGAATCGCGACTTTCTGAAAAAAGTGATTGATTTTGAAATAACATTTTAAGTGAAAGTTGAATTGAAGTTGTTGAAGGGTCTTGAAGGTAATCAAGAAGAAAAAACTACTCAAAGTGGCATAAAATCAAAAACAGAGAAAAACACGATTTTCTGCACAAAGTCACGATTTTCTGAGGAAGATTGTGATTTTGGTGCAAAAGTTCAGGAGTAGAGTGAATTACAAAGAAAAGAAGGAATTGAAGCAAAACAAAGAGAAAGAAAAGTTTAAAAAATAAAATTTTTTTTTCAAGAAACCCAGAAAATTAGAAAACACGATTCTCTGAACAGAATCGCGATTTTCTGTAAAAAGTGTTGTTTCTGAAATAACATTTCAGGTGATTCATGTATTGAAGTTGTCAAGGGTATTAAGAGAAGGCAAGGACATAGAATACTCAACATCGCACATGAAAAAGATCTACAGAAAAAACACAATTCTCTACACAAAATCGCGATTTTCTGTAAAGAAAGTTTTTTGGAATCTGTGGTAAATTTGGGTACATTGAGATAAGGAAGTGTAAGGAAGATTAGGGGAATTGAGTAAGTGAAGAGGAATAATTGAAAGAGTGTGGAAAACTGAAACTTGAACAAAATCGCGACTTTCTGAGTACAAAATCGTGATTTCTTGAACACTATATAAACAGATAATTGAAGAAAAAGTTCATTTGAGAGTGAGAGTGAGGGAGAGAGAGAGTGAGCAGAGCTGCCAGAATCGCGATTTCCAGCAAAACAGTGGACTTTGGAACATTTGCACCCAAGGAAGAAAGGTAAGAATCCTAACTTCATATTTGAATACATATTTTTGGTTTTGAGTGAAAAATAACCCCAAAAAATAGAAAAAAATCAGAGGAGGACAGAATCGCGATTTTCTGAATTCTTGAGTTTTTACTAAGGAATCATTAGTTTTTGCTTTAGTTGCTTCATTGCATGTTAAAATTTTGATAAGGCGATTCTATAGGTGAAAAAATATTGAAAAAAGCAATAAGTTGAAATTCTGCCAAATTTTGGACAAAATCGCGATTCTGAGTTTTAACTCAAAATCGCGATTCTGTAAAAAGTGCCATCAACATCGCGATTCCCAGAACGTGATTTTCATAAGAAAATCGTGTTTTTTACAATCTGTGAGCAATCACGATTGTCTAGGAACAAAATCGTGGAAAACACGATTTTGTGAACAAAATCGTGAAAAACACGATTTTCACACAAAATCGTGAAAAAACACGATTTTGACACAAAATCGTGAAAAACACGATTTTCATTACAAAATCGTGAAAAACACGATTTTCACACAAAATCGTGAAAAACACGATTTTGACACAAAATCGTGGAAAACACGATTTTGATCACAAAATCGTGAAAAACGCGATTTTCATTACAAAATCGTGAAAAACTCGATTTTGATCACAACATCGTGAAAAACACGATTTTCACACAAAATCGTGGTAAACACGATTTTGATCACAACATCGTGAAAAACACGATTTTCACACAAAATCGTGGTAAACACGATTTTGATCACAACATCGTGAAAAACACGATTTTCACACAAAATCGTGGTAAACACGATTTTGATCACAACATCGTGAAAAACACGATTTTCACACAAAATCGTGGAAAACACGATTTTGATCACAAAATCGTGAAAAACACGATCTTCACTCAAAATCGTGGAAAACACGATTTTGAACACAAAATCGTGAAAAACACGATTTTCACACAAAATCGTGGAAAACACGATTTTGACCACAAAATCGCGGAAAAACACGATTTTCATCAGAAAATCGTGAAAAACCCCAATTCATTAGAAAATCGTGGAAAAAACAAAACCTAAACAGAGAATCGTGGAAAAACAAAATCTAAACAGAAAATCGTGAAAAACTCACAAGTAGGCACAAAATCGTGAAAAACACGATTTTCATCAGAAAATCGTGAAAAACACCAAGTCCATCTGAAAATCGTGAAAAAACACTACTGGCAGTAGAAAATCGTGAAAAACCCTAATTTCATTAGAAAGTTGTGAAAAGCACAAAACCTAGGAAGAAAATTAAAACACACATAATTTTGGACAGAAAATTGTGGAAAACCAATACATTGGTTAAGAAACTGTGATAAACACTCTTTTGAGAATTAGAAATTTGTCAAAAATAGTTGAATGATACTAAGGTCTGGAAATAAAATAAATTCACTTTCTAAACAAGACCTAACAAGGAAGGAAAAAGAGCCAGGAAGTAGTAAAAGATCAGAAAGAAGTTTAGGCCAAGAAAATAACATGGAAAACCTAAATGAAACAAATGAGTCAATAGAAACTGGGGATTTTAGAAACATCCTCAAATACATGTATACAAATAGGTTTGGAACCTATGTATATCAGGATGGAATGCATAAATTCCTCATTAGATTGAGAAATTTAGAAGTTCCCCTGAATATAACTCCAGTAGCCCAATTCAAAGATGGAAGATATGAAGACAGGCAAGGATGTGTATACGTCTTCTCTCAAGACCCAGAAAATTCAAATGATCTAGGGCAATGTGCTGACAAGGGACCTTGGGAACATAACATGGGACAACCAGATATACCTAGACCAAATGAAAACTACACTAATAATGAGCAACATCATGGGAGAAGGACACATGCTTCACCAAATCCCTTTGACAAAGAACCAGAAGGATACAATGACTTCCCACTCAGAAGAAGACCTCATTGGCAACCTCAGGGTAGGATGCTTAGACCATACCAAGTAGCCAAATGCATGAAGAACCAATATGAGGGGTATTCAGATCCTCATGCTCATGCTGCAGAATTTAGACAACTGATTAGAGCAGAGGAAGTAGAAGATTACAAGGTGCAATTTGAGGCATTTGGTCTAACCCTAACAGGACCAGCTTTATCATGGTTCATCCCTTTAAGAAAAGAAATGTACCTAGACATTGAATCTTTCTTAGAAGCTTTCATTGGTGAATTCTCTAAGACTGGAATCAAACATAGTACAACCACATTGATACACAGCTTCAAACAACAAAAGGAGGAAAATGTTAGAGAAGCAGCCAGAAGATTTAAACAGTACATTGATAGATGTCCAAGAGAAGAAGTACCTTCCATGGCAAAACAAGTATCCTTATTCATTGAGGGTTTGAGAAGTGCCCAATTAAGGACCCTAGTGTACTATAGGAGATGTCCTGATTTAGCAGCCTGTGTTAAGGAAGCAATAGATTTGGAGGACAACAGAGGTCAAGATTTGTTAGCTTTTGATCAACCTAGATCTTACGAAGACAAAATTCCTCCAGCAGAAGAGTTGGCTCAGGCTATTGCTAAAGCCCTAGAGGTAAGCACTAAAACTAATCTGATAAACTCTAGGATAAACACAAATAAGAAATGTTATATTTGTGGAGAAAATCATCTGGCACAACAATGCCCTTATCAGAAGCCACAACACTTACAAGATAGGAAGACACTCAAGTATTGTACACTAGAGAGAAAATGGACAAACCATACCAGGGAGGAATGCTTCTATAACAAACAACCTGTCAAGGAAAGAGACTACATGGCTCAGAGGGAATCAGGTTATACTGAGCAACCAAGACCAGTATTGGGACAACAACCTCCTATTCCAACTAATGTGGTACCAGTCAAATATACACCCATTGACGAAGGAAATTCAAGATTCAGATCGCCTTATAAGGAAGAGTATCAATGGAGTGAGGGACATCAGGAAGAATGGGAAGATTATGAAATAAGAGAACCTGAGCTTAAAGCCCTAGATTTGGGAAATGGAAAAATTGAAATGGACACAGCAACATTCATGTACATTACCAACAACTACATGTCCAATCAAAAACCTCAATTCAAAGGGGGACCAAAGATAACATGTTATAGGTGTGGGGGGGAGCATTTCATTAGAGATTGTCCACAACCTCCAACATTCAGAATAGAGGGAGCATATTGTAAGGATTGTGGTAGAGAACATCTGATCAAGGACTGTCCAAAAAATCCCCAAAAACAACAGAACACACCTAATAACATACCTTTAAAAACAGTCAAAATTATGGAACAAGAGGAATTGAGTGACAATGATCAAGTTGAACTTAATGTCATAACAAGGGCACAAGCCAAACAACAAGGAACAATTAAAGAACAAAATGAGGGTTCTACATCAAAAGGGAAGAAAAATAGACAAAAAGGGAAATGGGAAAAGAAAAGAAAAGTGGGCAAAAGTCTGGAAGAAGACAATCAGGAACAATCAAATTCAAAATATACTTCTCCTCAAAAGACCCAGAATCTGTCTGAATTAGGAAATTCTCAGAGTCTAGATACCCTAATCAAAGCCTATAAAGGAAGGATTCAAGAAGGACCAAGCCCTGCAGATCATGCAATGGCTTATCCCATACCGGATCTAGAGCATGAAAGGATGCTAAAATGCAAACAAATTATCCAGGAAACACAACTCAGATTAGGGGAAGAAGACAGCTCTCGGAGAACAATTGAACAGCATGAAAAAACAAAAACCAAGGAAGATGATAAAGAAGGAAATCCACAAATAACATTCCAAATGATCTTAGATGAACATTGTAGCATTACATGTCATACAACATGGGAAAATTTGTTGAAACAAAATCCTCACCTACAAAACAAGATGAATAAAGGGGAAACAATACTTGGAAACCTTCATTCACCAACACAAGAATTAGAGGAATTATGGTATATTCCTATTGATAAAATAGGAGGATATTGTGAAGGAGAAGAAGGGAATTCAACCCTAAAATTACAATATGGAAAAAATTCAGCAAAAGCCATTTTGGATAGTGGATCAGGAGTGGCTATAATGACTAAACAAACCTGGGAGAAATGGGGAAGAAATGAATTACTACCCACTAAAATGAGATTACAACTTGCAGATGGACATATAGAAAAACCCCTAGGAATATGGGAGAAAGTGATTGTGGACATATGCGGCATAGAAATAGAGCATACCTTTGCTATAGTAGAATTTCCACAATCCACATCTTATGAAATTATCCTAGGAAGACCTTTCATGAGACAAATGCAAATTGTACAAGATTGGGGTAATGATTGTTTGTATCTTCAGAACCAGGGGAGAATAACAAGAGTAAACTTAAGAAATGGCCACTATTGTGACATATCTCCTAGAGAATGGTATAAAATACATCAAAATCAACAAGAAAGTGAAGAATCAGAAAGGGAGGATCAGGAAGAGGGTGAATCAGCAGTTTGGAAGTGTAACATATTAAGAAATCTCACAAATAGGAAAAGAAAGTTAAGAAGAGAAGATTGTGTGGAAGAAAGAAAAATACAAGATGAAAGTTATGTGCCTCAACAATTCAAAGATGAAGAATTTGAGCCTTATGGATGGAATCAAATCTTAGCCACCATGGATTTGGCCAGTGAGGAATATGTGGGAGTGGAATTCCAAAATGAGGAAGGATTTGATATTTTCCACATTAGCATACACATGATAGGAGTATCAAAAACAGAAGAGGATCAAAATCAAGAAATGATATTAAAAGAAGGAAAATCACAGTATTTGGAAACAGTAAAAGCTGAGGATGCAATCAAAGACAAAATCTCAGGCAAATACAAGGAACATAAACACAAAGAAATAGAAAGAGACCAGGAAAAAGAAAAGAAAGAGAAAGAGATAAACATAGATCAATACTTTGATGTACCAGCAAATTTTAAAATTTATGAAGTAGAAGACAGACTACTTCTGAAAATGAAACCAAACAGAGAGAAGAAGAAAGGGGAAGCATATGATAATGAAGAACAAACAAAGAAAATTGTAGTTACACAGGAAGAAGGAGAGGAGAGACAAATAGTAATAGCTGATGACATGACATCACAAGAAGAAGAAGCATTAAGGAACCTGACAAAGAACTATAGGGATGTATTTGCTTACAGTTATAAAGATTTGAAAGGAATTGATCCAAAAATTTGTGAGCATAAGATTCCTATGACACCTGATGCAAAACCAAGCAAACAGAGACATTATACATTTAATGATAAATACTCTGCCAAAATAAAGGAAGAAATTGACAAGTTGTTGGCTGCTAATTTCATTTATGAAATAGAGTATACTGAATGGATATCACCTATAGTTGTGGTGCCAAAAAAGAACGGAAAACTTAGGGTATGCATCAACTTGAAGAAAGTAAATGCAGCAACTATAAGGGATAGTTATCCACTGCCAATAACAGATCATCTTCTTGAGAGAGTTGCAGGAAAGGAAGTCTATAGTTTTCTAGATGGTTTCTCAGGATACAATCAAGTACCTATAGCCTTAGAGGACCAACATAAGACTGCCTTTTCTACAGAATGGGGGGTTTATGCTTTTAGGGTTATGCCCTTTGGATTGACCAATGCCCCAGCAACTTTTCAAAGGTTGATGTGTCATATTTTCAAAGAATTCCTGAGAAAGGTGATGGAAATCTATGTAGATGATTTATGCACTTTTTCTTTAAAAAGACAAGATCATCTACAAGATTTGGAAAGAATATTCAGGAAGTGCAGGACATATAGAGTATGCTTAAATCCTGAAAAGTGTGTATTCTATGTCAGGCAAGGAAGAATGTTGGGTCACATAGTGTCAAAAAATGGAATTTCTACTGATGAGAAAAAAATAAAAGCCATAATAGAGCTTCCTAGACCTACAAATGTGAAGGAACTCCAAACTTTTATGGGACATTGTGGGTACTACAGAAAATTTGTACACAAATTTGCTGATATAGCCAAGCCCTTATATGCCCTCATCACAAAGTTTGAGTGGACTGAAGAATGTGACCAAGCATTTGAAATATTAAGAACTTGTTTGGTGACAGCACCAATTTTAAAAACACCTCAGTGGGATAAAATCTTTCATGTACATGTCGATGCTTCAAATTATGCTCTGGGATGTGTGTTAGCACAACCTATAGAAGGAAGCAAATTAGATTTCCCAGTAGCATATGCAAGTAGACAATTAAACATTGCAGAAAAAAATTACACAACTACTGAGAGAGAAGGATTGGGAATGATCTTTGCTGTCAAAAAATACAGACATTATCTATTGGCCAACAAGTTTAAATTCTTTGTGGATCACCAAGCTCTACTGTATCTAGTGAATAAACCATGTCATACAGGAAGAATAGTTAGATGGTTTCTTTTACTAATGGAATTTGAATTTGAGGTGGTGGTTAGACAAGGAAAAACACACTTGAGAGCAGATCATTTGTCAAGAATCCAGTCAAAAGAACCTAGTTCACCTATAGATGATGATTTGCCAGATACATACTTATTCAAGGTGGAAAGTGTTCCTGAATGGTCGATGTCATTAATTCCTTTGCTAACCATGGGACCTTGTAGGTCATTAGCAAATAACACACATTTGGTGTTACAAAGCAGGAATTTCATGTTGTTAGCTGGACATTTGTATCACCTCAATCAGTCAGGTATACTGGAATATTGTACTCCAGAAGAGGAGCAACATGAATATGTAAGAAAAGCTCATTGTTGGAATCCATGTACTCATGCTTCTACGATTGTCACTCTAAGTAACCTCAATAGGATGGGAGTACATTGGCCAAATAAGATTCAAGATGTGGAGAGATATATTGATAACTGTCAAAAATGTCAAACATGGCAGAAATCAGAATTAATAACTTTATATTGGTTTCAGAAAAACCCTGAATGGAGTGAAAACATTGTTAAGAAGTTGAAGAGAAAGGAGAAAGGAAAACAGGTAATAGCTGGTGCTGATTCAAGAAATCTACAAGTGATCTCAGAGGAATATCAACTCATAGGAGAACAATTATACAAGAGAGGAATGGATGGATATCTGAGAATTTGTGTTCCAGAAGAAAAGTATTTAGAGATGTTGGAAATGGCACACTCGGGAGTAGCTGGAGGACATTTCTCAAGTGAAAGAACAGCCAAACTCATCTTATATTCTGGCTTTTGGTGGCCAACCCTATTTCCCGATGCTAGAACTTATGTAAAAAGATGTGATGTCTGTCAAAGGGTAAGTCAACCAAACAAAAGAGATAACATGCCATTAATTCCTTTAATTTCAGCCAGAGCTTTTAGTAAATGGGGATTGGATTTTATTGGACCAATACATCCTCCCGCCAGACAATCTCATGCAGAATACATACTAGTAGCTACAGATTATTTGACAAAATGGGCTGAGGCCAAAGCTACTAGAAGAAATGATGCTCACACCACTGCTAGATTTTTGTATGAAAACATTATCACTAGATTTGGACTACCAATTGAATTGGTAAGTGATAGGGGGACTCATTTTTTGAATCAGATCATAGAAAACATGACCAATTATTTCATGATTAGTCATAATAAGTCAGCCCCATATCACCCACAAGCCAATGGGTTAGCAGAAAGTACTAATAAAGTACTTTGCAATGTATTGTCCAAATTAGTCAACACAAACAGAAATGATTGGGATTCTCAACTTAATCATGTTCTTTGGGCTTATAGAGTGGCATACAAAACGGCTTTAGGGACTACACCATTTTATTTGGTATATGGCCAGAATGCAGTTTTACCCATGGAATTTCTTATTCCAACATTAAAGGTGGGTAGCCAATACAATTGGACAGGACATGAATTATCTGAGAGAGTCATAGATTTGGAAAAACTGGGAGCATCGAGACTCCAAGCAGTGATGAGTATATACACAAACAAGAAAAGACAAAAAGCTTATCATGATGTTCACATAAAAGACAAGGATCTACAAGAAGGAGACCTGGTCTTAGCTTACACAATCAAGGAACATCAGAAAAAGTTTCAGAAAAAAGGTCATGGGCCATATATCATACATCAGATAAGCAAGAGTGGAGCTATTCAGTTAGCCAACATTGATGGGGAAATCATGCCAAATTTCATAAGTGGATGTAGAGTGAAGAGGTATGAGTGCCCATTAACTACTGATGAATGGAGAAGATTGCAAAAGGCCCAAAACAGGAAAAAAGAAGAAGAAAGTATTAGAAAGGAGGCTCAACTAGAAGCCAAAGAGAGAATTAGAAAATTAAAACAAGTGTGCTTATGTGAAAACACTCTAAAGCAAAAAGAACATTTGCCTTTGATTATGATGAATTATCAGAATGAATACATAAGGGTTTTGATAGATTCAGGAGCTCAAGTGAATCTAATTAGCTCAGCCTTGGTCAATAAGTTTAACCTTAAGAGAGCTGAAAGCAGAATTTTGATCAAAACCCTGGGAGGGAAAAGGATTCAGAGCATATCTTCACTTTCTATTAAAGTTAAATTTAATAATGAATATATGGAGATAGATTGTGAAGAGTGGCCAGACCATTTAATGGCTGAAAAGCTGATTTTAGGGCAACCATGGCTCAAACAAGGTAAAGTCATCTTAAATTTTGAAAAAATGAAGCTTAATTTGACCATCAAGGACAAAAAGTTTTTAATGTTCTTTCTGAGTAATGAAGAACAGGTAGTTCATATGGATGTTCATGACCCAGATCTCGAAGGATTTACTTTCTCAATGGAGGACAGGAACATCTTGTCAATACAAAGTGATCAAGCTTCATACACTCAAGACCAGCAAAAGATTAAAGGGGTAAAGGTGGATGAGGAGACAAAACAAAGAAGACTATTATTGCCAAATTTGCAATATCAACAAATCAGAACAAGAGGAATATGGAAACAGGCCATGCACAGATATTGCTCACCAAAACAGGAAATTAGAACAAAATGGATATGGAAGCCAAAAAATGCTACAAAATGTTCATCCACAGAGCATGGATATTTCCATAACAAAAGGACAAATGGAGTAAAACATTACTGGGTGAAAAAATCAGAATTGGGTCAATGGAAGAAGGATAATCCACAGTGGACCTATCTTTGGAATTTTGAAAATGACAAAAAAATATTTCCTTCTTTTCCCTTAAAAGAAAATTAGGAGGGGAAGGAAAGAAGACAGAAAAAAAAAAAAAAAAAAAAAAACCCCAGAAAAATATATTTTATTTTCTTGATTTGCTTTCTAAAAATAAAAAACACAAAGCAAGATATAGGAAGGGAGAGAGTAACTTATTATTGGAAAAAGTTGTTTTGTCTTATTGTTGTTCAATTTTTTTGTGATCATCTTTTTTTGACCACTACTTTTTCAAGTTTCTTCATTAATCATCTTTTCTAGCATCATCTTTCTATTCAGAAATTGTTTTTTGAGCAAGGAAGTGACAATTGAAGAGAGCACATTAGATGTCTTGCTACACCTGTATTGCTCACTTAAAATTGAGTCTCTTGGAAAAAAGCAAAAATTGCTTGGAACTTGTCTTTCTTATTTTTTATATATCAGTAACATTCCAGAATAAGATAGTATTTTCTTGTGAAATCTTGTGACTCATGTGGGTGGAGTGTTTTCTTTTCTGTTATATATAAATACAGGATGGTGAATGCAAAGGAGTTGACAATTCATGACTTCAAAGCTGATTCAGTGACTTTGTCCAGAGGACACTGGTTTTTGGATAGTGATGCAGCTGAGGAACAGGTGAACCTAGACTCAGAAGAAGACCAAGAAATCCCAGAAGCTGAAAAAATAGCAAAAGAACTTAAAGAAATTCTGGGAGTAATAGGACAGCACATCTTCACAGTAGCTGTGGGAGGTTATAAGTACACTATGCTATGCCAGGAATTTTACAGGTTTCAGAAAACTTCTGTCAACATCAAGAGATGGAAAGCTGTGGGATTGCACAAGCTCTTGGAAGAACCTATTTTCTTTATTGACTTTGAAAGAGTAGCACAAGTGATGGGTAGTTTGGAGGAAGTGGGGAAAGGTAATGATGCCTACTTCAGATGCAAAGTGAAGGACAAGGACAATCAGGAGGCACGGGTAGTTATCAAAGCAGAACATATCAGAGCCGCCTTACAGTTCTATCCAATGGGCACCAAACTAGACCAAAGTTTTGTCAAAAAGAATAAGGAGACTTACACTGGATATGCAAAGTTCACTGACTTCAAAGGAAGAGAAAATGAAGAATACGCTATAAGAATGTTCTTACAGTTCTTTTGTTTTCCAAAATTACCAAGGTACACCATGCCTCATAAGTCAGTAACTCTATTGATGTTCAATAACAAAGATAGAACCAAGCCATTTGGGGTAATGGATGTCTCACCATACATCCATGAACAGCTGAGGGAAGCAGCAAAACACTGGGAGCAGAAGAAATTCATGAATGGAGCCCAGTATTTGACAAAAATCATTTATCATGTTCTAGGAATGGAAGAACAGTTAAAGTTAGCTCCTGAAGCACAGTACTTCAGAAATCTGATGTCAGGAATCAAAAGTCCCCCAAGAAAAGCACTTGGAAGAGAATCAGAAGGACAAACTCGCATGAGGGGAACAGGAATGAAGAGAAAAGTAATATCTGAGGAAGTGATTCCAGTAAAGAAGAGAAAGTTGGACCCCAGAAAAGTTGAATTAGAACAGGCAGAAGAAACAAGAGAGGAACATGTGGTAGCACAGAAAAAGGTACAATCCTCCAGTGAACCTCACCCTCCACAGACAAGTAAAGAACAGCTTTATACTTATCTCACCCAAGGAAACAACAAAAGAGCTATGTATGAGGCACAGTATCAAAAAATGTTGGAAGATTTCTCATGCAAAGCTACAGATTGGATCCAAGAAGAGGTGGAGCACTATGAAGCATTACATGAAGAAATGATGGCAGCTGAAACTGAAGAGATATTTGTGAAGAAGGAAGTAGAGTTGCTGGCATACTTCAAGGAGTTGCAAGGACCTCCAGAGGCCAGGACTACTGTGATAGTGAAAAAGAAGATGCCAAGGAAACCTGTCCAAAAGAAGAAGATGATAAAGAAAGGGAAAGGAAAAATGGCAGATGAACCTGTGATGAAAGAAATGGAACAAGTAATTACAAAAGAAACACAGAAGCTAATCACAGTAAAGGAAGTATCAAAGCCTAAAGAACAAGAAGTAGGAGGATCCTCACGATTCTCATCTGATTCAGATAGTGACATAGAGAGTTTTCTGTTGAAAAGTTTAAACTTGTCAATACCCAACACTCCCAATGTAGCTGTACAGGCTGTGGAAAAAGTGAAGACACCTGAGGATACAAGTAAGAAGTCTAAAGAAAGGAAGACTTATGAAGAAACAGTTCAACAGATGAGTGCTGAAGAAGAAAGAAGACTGTTGAAAGGTAAGGCAAGAATGACAGAAGAGGAAAATCAGAAGAGAGATGAAGATAGCTTTGGAATAATGAATGTTGATGAAAATTCAATATGGACCAAGCCTTCACAGACACAATTCCAATTGAACGCAAGATTGAATGCAAGTTTAGAGGAACTAGCAAAGAGGGTATTCGGCAGTTCAAATAATCAGCAGAAGGATGCACCCAAAGAACAGGAAAGCAAGAAGTTAGAACCAGAAAAGAGTGCTCAAGAGGTCTTAGGACAGGTAATGGAGGAAGGAATTATTCAAAGTATAAAAGATGTACTGCAGGATATAAAAAGCAGTGGGGAATCTACATCCAAGAATGATCAAGAACAAGAGGTAGAAGCAGACTTTATGGACATTGATGAGCAAGATCAAGAATACACAAATAAGGGAAGTGATGATCAGATAAAAAATTCCTATACAAATGAATCAGATATAGCCCAAGAAACAGAAAGACAGGCATTGCAGAAAAATAATGTTCAGATTGATTGTGTGGAAAAAATTGAATCAATGTCTGTTCAGGAAAGAATGGGGCAGGAAGAGCAAATCATGAAGGTTCAAACAGGTCATGTTGGAGAAGAGTTAGACAAAAGTCACGGAACTCTAATAAAGGGAAATGAGATACAAGATCTGGAAGGAACAGAAAAGCAACAGGTAATGGAAGGAAGAAGTTCACTAGAAGAAATAAGGACTTCAGATTTATCAGGGCAGAAGGAGACAAAAAATCAAGCACTAGTTTATGAAGAAGATGATACTAATCAGGAGACTGAGAATGATGATCACAGTGATGAAGAACTAGATACTAAGGATATAGATGATGAAACAGTAGCAGAAGAGGATGATAAGGGTAAAGAAGACAAGCAAATTGAAATCAGACAGACAGAAATGGAAGTAGGTTTGGAAAGGATACCCAAGAGTATAAGAGCAGCTTGTCAGAAGATCATAAGTAATATTGAACAGTTCAGACCATCCAACAGAAATATGATCATATCAGACATGGTGGCTGAATCTGAATTTGAGAAAGGGAGTATGATTATCAAAGAACACAGAAAGGAAAAGGAGCAGATGTCAGAACAACTGAGGTCAATTCAGAAGAAAAATGAAGAGTATGTCAATAGAATAATTGCTTTGGAAGAAAGTGAAGTTCAGAAGCAGAACAAAATACAATATTTGGAGGATAAGAGTGTGAAGTTATCAGAACAGAATGCCAAGATGGAAATGGAACTAAAAACCATAGGAGGAAGATACAGAACACTACAAACCTCATATCAAATTTTGACTAGGGCCCATGAAGATATTAATAAGTTGCTGCTAGAAGAAGGTCTAGTAAAAGATGAAAGTAAACCTGCCCAATTGACAGAGGAAGAAAGAGATGAAATGCATAAAGAAATTCAGAAACTCCAAGAAGAATTAAAGGAAGCCAAAGAACTAGAAAAGCAAGCAAGTACACATGCTGCTACAGCCATGAGAGGGTATAATAAGTTGTTTCTGAATACAGAGCAAGAGAGGAAGGATTGGCAGGACAAGTTGGAAAGAGAAAGAATGGACTGGATGAAAGAAAGAGAAGATTTGACAACTCAGAATAAAAGCTTAAGGATGACCTTAGAAGATTTGCAAGAACAACTGGAGAAATCAAAAGCTCAGGAAGAGGTTCGGAATCAGGCACATGCAGAAGATACAAATACAAGAGAGTTTGAAACAGGAGATGCTGATAAAGAACAGGAAAATTATGAAGCAGTAGTCAAAAGATCTGAGGAAGAATACACTGAGGAATTTGTTCAGAAGTTGCTGACCAGCAGAGAATCAAGAATGGAGTTTATGAGAAAAATGCATGATGATTATGAAAACCAGATTGTCACATTTGCTTTAAACAAAGGCATCAATCCAGATCAGCACCATTGGGCTGCAGATGGATTAGGAATTCCTTTTTGTATGATATTGGAAAGCATAAAGAATTATCAGTTGGCCAGAGTGGGATTATCTCCAAATCAATATTTTGAATATGAAGAGGATATTAATGTTACAAAGGAATTATTTGAAAGAGCTAACCCAAAATGGAGGAATAAATGGTTGGATGCCAATAAAGAGTGTAGGAGAATCTGGAAGGAGGCACCTCTACACTTAAAGATTAATCCAGCTTATTGCCCCGTGGCCAGAAGAAGGGAGTGGACTGTTTTTTGGGAAAGAAGAAAAACAGGGCAGATTCCAGCAAAATGGCTGAACTTTCCAAAAATAGCAGGTCCAAAGGCAGGAACTTGGCCTACAAAAAGTTACATGGTGAACACTGCTGAGTCGGTTATAGTAACATACAAAGATGTTAATGACCCTGCTTGTATATTACTTGTCAGAATAATGAGGTTAATTCTAGCCTGTATAGAAACATACACAGATACGGATGTCAGAATTTTGAATTACATTGGATTCAATTCTCCAACAGATGCTCTATTATTTGATCTCAGTGAGACACCTGATAGGATATGTCTAATGGCCTATTATAGCAGAATAGTATTTTTGGGCAGCCACTTTTTGCAAATTTTTGAAGATGCGTTTGACTATGGGTTTTTTGAACGAGAATCAGAAATTTTTGGGAAATTATCAGTTGTTACTAAATCCAGACTCACTGCCTATGAAGCCTCTTATACAGAATACTTGAAAAAGGACGTTATTGACAAACCTGAAGCTGCAATACAATGGAGAAAAGCCTTGTTCGAGATGGTCAACAATTTAAATGTAACAGAAAGAAAAAGCCATGATTTACTCTCACAGGTATATCAAAGAAAGAAGAAATGAAGAAAAGTGATCAAAGTAGAGGAGCAGAAAAATCTTTCGTCAGGAGCCGAAAGGCTTAGGAGGGGAAGGATGTTGGAAGGTGTATTTTTGGAAAGCATTTTTGATGTAAAAAATTAGTAAAAAGCCAAAAAACTTGTAGAATATTTATGCAATGGTTGTAAAAATAAGGAAGAGTCTTCCTTATGTAGTCAAGGACCTCATGTAATTCCTGTAGAATTTTTAGAAACTCTTAGATAGCATATTTTTAGAAAATTAGAGAAAAAGACCTAATTTCAAGTGTGAAAAGGGACACTTGAAAATGTATATAAGTCAATTTTCTCTATTTTGGAGGGGTTGGTTAATCATTTGCTCAAGCTATCAATAGAGAAGAAAGAGTTTCTGCAAAAATCGTGTTTTCTCCTGTTGAGTGAATTTTCTTTGATGTGTGAGCTTGTCTCTTGCTTAATCATGGAGATTTGTGAGTCACATTTGTGTATTACTGAGTAAGTTGTATGAAGAGAGAGACCTATTGCTGTAATGAGTGGAAAAGGACTGAAGGAAGTTCCAAAATTGTGAAAATCGTCTGATGATACAGAATCGCGATTGTCTCGTCTCTGTGATACAGGTGATATTTTTCAATTTTGAGTTCATATTTGTATTCTGCTAATGAAATGGCATGGTTTTGACATAAAGAACATAGAAAATGATGGAGATTTGCCTTAGTTATGGTAAACTCTAGATTTTCTCTTCATCTTCAATTTCTCTTAGCAATCCAGCCATCAATCTCTTATTTCCTTGAATCTATTATCTTGAAGGGGCTGTGGTCTTATGGATATTCCTAGGATTGACAAAATAAAGATGATTTGTTGATTCTTTGTTACTTCATGATTGGAGAGGACAACTTGGAGTCCAAAACAAAACAGCATTGTAATCTGCCATTAATACACAGAATGGAACATACAGATCATCAGATATGATGGGAGAGGTTCTTGAAGTAATCCGATTTAGTTACAACTTCTTCCAATCGAGACATTGATGCTATCTGTACTGCAACTCTCTCATCATGGGTTGTGGCCACCTTCTCTAACCTCTGCATCCATTCAGGGGCCTGGATCTCAATGGTCTCCATTCCTTCTTTTGTTTGCTTACCCCCGGGTGTTTGCATGGGAACGTATGGGTCTTCAAAGATCTCCTCCACTTGAATTGGCACTAAGTCTTCAGGTTCTGGTTCCGCCAGGGGAGAGGGTTGACGCTCGTATTGTAGAACTTTATTTCATAGTTCTTCTAATTCTGCTCTGAGTTTTGCGACTTCTTCAGATGTGTCGGCTTCAGTTGTGACTTTGCTTGGTGACTCCTGCTGGGTTGCCAGTTGCTTTAGTAAGTCATCTCTTTCTATTTCTAATGCTGCGTGGGCTTCTAGGAGGTCGGCATGGGTTTCCAAGACGATTTGCATATTTTCAGATGGGATAGCCTTGAATTTCTCTGGGTCGATTTCCTGTGGTGAACCCTCCATTGCTGCTTCCAAGTTTTCTTCATTCTGTCTCTGTAGTCGCTTATTTTCCTCGAGTGCTGTAGACATGTGTTTCTGTAATAGGGCCAGGTTGCGTCGAAGCTTGAGGTTCTCTGTTATCTGGGAGTATAGCAGATCATCAAGTTGTTGCTTTTCTTCTGCGTCTGACTGGGGTGGATTGGCCACTAACTGCTCATGTTGTTCCTGTAAAGTGACATACTGTTGTTGTAGTAGCTGCTTTTCCTTCTCTAGGTCAATGAATCATCCTTGTAATGTTTCATGGCTTCTGAACAGACTTGTATGCTGAGCATCTAGGTGCTGATAATGCTATTGCAGCTGAGACATACACTGGTACATGTTATTAAATACATTATTAATGGGAGTGGATGCGGGAAAGGTGTTGAATGCAGAAGGGAAGGGAAAGGGGAATGGGAGCGTGTATGTTGTGCTCGAAAAGGGTGAGGTGGGTGGTGGGGGAATGGGAGATTGTGGATGTATGGGGGGAGGGAGAGGTGCGGAGGTGGGTGATATGTCAATGAGGTCAAAATTGGATGCAGTCGTGGGAGTGATTGTGAACATGGGAATTGTGGGTGCGGTGATGGTGGTGAAAGTGTAATGTGGTGTGTGTAGTTGTGAATATGAACCACCAGGAAGTGTGATCGGGGGAACGGGGTTTTCCGTGGCTGCGGTTAGAATTACAGTGTCAGTGGTAGTGTATACAAGTGAGGTGGTGATAGGGTGTGTGGGTTGTGTGGATTGACTGACAGTCTGTGCTTCGGTATGGCCAGTGGACTCTGAGGCAGTGACAGTAGTGGTTACACTGGTAGTGGGAGGTGAAGTTGGTGGAGTTGGAGGTAGGGGTGGTAAAGGGGGTGATGGGGGTGCACTGGATGTATGGGCTTCCTCAGTTTCCTGAATGATATGAGCTGTGCCCGTGGTTGTGGATGTGGTGCCCTGTGGTTCTGATACTAAGATATTCATTTGTTTTCCTGATCAAGGGGGGCGTCTGCCATATCGTCGCTCCGATCTTCTCGAGTGTGCAAGAGCTATATGCACCGTCTCAGGTACCCCCAACGCATCAGAAATCATATCCAGGGTTGCTCGGTATTGCTCGTCCACACCTTCCTCTTCAAGGATTTGGTTCATGAGGGCTTTTCCTGCTGCCAGGGATAGTTTGTGCTGTTCTTGAACTCTGTTGATGGTATCATACAACTTTTTCAATTCCTTTGTATAAGCCGGGGCACCCTCAAGTTCCTGTAGAACTTCGTGTTCATATTCCTGCTCTTCTTCTTCTGTTTGTCCACCTCGTTCCTCCTCTTGTTCTTCTTCTTCTTCATCCTCCACTTCAACTACTCTTGGTTGGACTGGATGGGGTTGGTCTGTGACTGTCTGCTGGCCGCTTGCCTATTCTGCCTCGACTTCCGCATTAACAACCTCGATTATCCTGGCTACCTCCTCATCAGTTAGGTCTTCTAATGTGAATCTGTGAGGAAACTCTAGGTCGGTTGGTACAGGTGGAAACACCAGATTCGGTCCATCAGTGCTGTGTCTTGGTAATCTGATAGTGAAGGGTTGTACATGCCTCGGAAGTCGTGGAGTCATCTCAGGTGTCAGTGTCGCACCGAGGGCTTGTGCACAGGGCATCTGAACTGCGCCTCTCATTTTCTTTGATGGCGGCCCTGCGATTGATAGTCTACGTTGAAATTCCTGTACCTTGGTCCAAATTAATGCCCTTTGAACTGACACATCATAAGCCATACATCTATACACAATCCTGGTGAGGGCACAACATCCATACAGTACCGACTTTTGCTTTTTATACCACCGTTGATGTGCCAAGTGGATTTGGTCGATAATCCAATGCGGCATGTTGATTGTCAAATTGAAGGCATCTGCCAAATATAGATTGAACCATATCTTCTTGGGTGGCATGGTGAACCGCTCTTGAGCTGGGAACGTGAAATGTTGCATGACCATTCGCAAGTGGATGGAGATTGTGGGTGTCATTGCTACCATGTCTTTGAGCTTAGTCAGGTTCCTGTGTTTCATGTTATCCGGGACCATCATCTCTTTTTCGGTGGGGATATGCATGCCTTTCATGTCAAGAGCTTCCCTCACCAAGTTGTTCGTCAATTTGAAATGCTTTAATTCATTACCTCTGGTAAGTGATGGTAGAACAAAGGTACTATATCCCTTTTTCTCTTTACTAGGGGTCAGAGTGCTAACTAAGTAGGAACACCGTAGAAAATCTGGCTTGGGTAACTAAGCCTTGAAATAGTCGTAGAGTCCAGCCTTCTTCAAGATGGGTTTCAGACCTCCATCATTCTGAAGCCTCTCAAATTCCCTGGTGAAAAAATGATATCTGCCCCATCGCCCGTTGAACTCTATCTCAGCCTCCCACATGTAAGTGCCTTCACCCAGAGATCCGGCCACATCACTGAACCAATGTGAGTTTTTGCTGACCGGCATTGTGTGCCCCTGTGGAGGATTCTGAATCGGTATGGCGTGTAATGCCCTCAATGCCACTGGGCATTCCTTCAATTCCTCTTCAATGGGAAGACTTTCAATGTCCACGATTTGGGGGCTGGTGCCTGCTTGGGAGCTAGTTCCTGCCTCAGCCATGGTGAAGAGACTGGTCACCGGTTCTGTGAGAATAAACAAATGAATGTTAACATTGCAAATGGACACCAAGCGTTCATGCGTCCCCATTACAACATTAACATGATTTTAGTGAGAGGTTAGTAGGTCAATAAGTGCTTGGGGATCGTGTGTGTAGTTAGTGAATGGGTATTCCTAAGAGCTAAATGGAAAGATGCGGTGTATGAGTGATGTAGTGAGTAAGCGGATATGAATTTACAAATGAGGATCGGGGGGTTTAGTACACGTTTTGGGCTTCCAAACCAACTGATTTGCTGTTGGTCTTGATTTTGTGGAGACTCTGGAGGGCTTTTCAGGAGTGTCTACTTGGAAATGAGGCTTTTTAAGGACCCATTTACAAGTGATTCTACTTGTGCTCATGGACCAATGTGTGTCCGTGCGTGTTGTATAAGAAAGGGTATCAGATGTTTGAGTGAGTGAACCATGTTGTACAGGGTGTGGCCTCGGTGTAACTATTTGAGCCCGCAAGCAAGCCTTAGGCACCCAAATTTGTCGTGATTGTGGGATTGCCTTCATCGACTTCTTGGGTACCCAAATAGACTTTACTTTCGCAGAAGAATTTCTGAAAGACTTCTTATTAGTGTCGTGTTGTTGATTATTAATAAGAAGTTTTGCCCGTGTGGTTGGCTTGATCGCAACAGGGTGTTCGCCTTTCCACACCCACACTTGTTTCAATAGCTGAGACATTCTGCTTCGCACGTTCTTTTGACCTCCAGCATAGGAATTACTCTGCTCCTTCTGTGTTTGATCTGCCTTTGGTTGCTGCATCCCTCTGGTCTCTGGAAAAGAAGTGAGTTCCGTTGCGCCCCTGACTTCTTGTAATCATCATTCCTCTGCATCACACAATTTTGGACAAGAACAACATGGTCATCTTCATGTGTACCCTTGGAAGGACCAGGAGTGTGTGCCTTGTCTAATTCCTTGAGTGCTTCATTTTCTAACTCAATTGTAACGCGATTCTGATTTACCCAGACCTGAAGAAGTCCACTTCTTAGGTTTAGGTTGACTGCATGATCATAGATCCAGTCTTGACCCAAGACAAGAGGCTCAGTGAGGTCCTCATCTTGACACACTAGTACTTTAACTGTCATTACTTCGTCCTGAATGTAGAGGGGAAGTTCCACCTCGCCCATGCAAGGGGTTTCCACGCCACCCAATCCTATGAGGTATGCTTCTATAGGATTGACAGTTAATTTCAATTTTTGACAGTAAGAAAATTTAACAGCACTAGTGGCTGCACCTGAGTCAATCAAGGCTCTTACAGTCGTTGCACCCTTTCCTTGTCCTATCTCTAAGGTTACAAAAGGTCGTCTATCAATTATTCTATGAGAACTTATTCCTGAGACTTCACACATTGCCATATGACAACCTGGGTCCGCACAGTCATCTACACTGGCCGGATCTCTACCCAGTCTTTGCAACCTCATCCTTCGGATGCGTTCCAATGCTTCCGCCTGTGCCTCTTCTCGAACTCGTTTTTCCTCTTCCTTGCGTTTTTTGGTAGTGTTGAGTCGATTTAGCATCTCCTCTATCAGGGGTTCTTGATATAACTTGACTCTGCATCAGCTTATATAGCAGGGAGAACATCACCTTCCAGTGTAGCGAGTTGAACTGCTCCACTGGTTGAGATCCTATTTATGATCATAGGTCCATAGCCACGTTTCTCTAATTTTCTTGCATGTTGCTTCAAGGTGTAGACTAAAACTAAATCTCCTGCCTTCAAGCCTTTATCCTTAACGTGGGCATCAAAGTATGCCTTCTGTCTTTTCTTAGCTGCATATATTCCCGCTGTCGCTCTTAGTCTGGTTTCACCTAGTCGTTCCAGATCAAGAATCCTCGAAGAGAGTTCATGACCCGTCCATTCATGCTCATGTGCTACTTTCAGTGTAGGTATCAAGAAGTCCAATGGTAGCACTGCATTTTGACCGAATACCATCTGAAAGGGAGTGGCTTGGAGTACCGTTTTATAGGCAACTCTGTATGCCCAAACAACATGGTGTAGATGTTTGTCCCAATCAGAGCGTTTATTATTCACTAATTTGGTCAGCACATTGCACAGAATCTTATTTGTGCTTTCAGCTTGCCCATTAGCTTGTGGGTGATAGGGAGCAGACTTCTTGTGCACTACCAAGAACTCTTGGAGAAGATTTTCATTCAAGAAGTGTGTGCCTCTATCACTGACTAGCTCTATGGGTAGCCCGTATCTAGTGAACACATTCTCAAATAAGAACTTAGCAGTCGTCTGAGCATCGTTCTTTGTCGTAGCTTTTACCTCTACCCACTTGGTTAAATAGTCCGTGGCCACAATGATATATTCAACATGTGAACCCTTAGCTGGGGGATTAATCAGACCAACAAAGTCGATTCCCCACTTAGAGAATGCACGTCCACCCATCATAGGTTTCAATGGCATCTCATCCTTGCGTATAGGGTACTGAGTTCTCTGACAAACATCACACCGTTTCACATAGGTATGTGCATCCATGTGAAGGTCGGCCACCAGAAGCCCGCAAATAGTATGGCCTTGATCACCCGATCTGGTCCAAAATGTCCTCCTGCTACACCTTGGTGAGCCTCTTCCAAGATCTTGAGATATTCGCTCTCATGGACACATAGTCTCAGGTAACCAACTTTACTACGCTCGTATAGACTATCACCAATGAGTGAGTAGTCTAGGGCTTCTTGTTCTAAACTTCTTTGTCTGGCTATTGTCATATCTTGAGGGAATGTTTTCGTCCTCAGGAACGCTACTATTGGTTCACTCCAATCTGGCACTATGGACACTCGATAGAGAGTGGCATGTTCCACAGGTGGTTTAGTGCAGCAGATAGGGCATTCCTTACACAACTTATGGACATCAGCCTCCATAGTCAGCCAATGCACTCCTAGTCTCCTTAGAGTCTGTAAGGTTCGTTGCCTTGAGTAGTGTTGCTCTAATGCACCTACATGTGCTAATTGCAACCATTTTGCGTACTCATCCTCTTCCACACAACATGCTAATATACCTTGATCTGTCTGTTTGTACATACCTCCTACCATGATGTGGTACTTTTGGGCCTTTACTACCTCTCTATCTTTAGTGTTTATGACTGGGTGATTAGGCCCGTATGTCAATACTGGCGCTAATGGCTTAGCCCACTGAGGCACAACTTCTAAGTTAAACAAGTAAGCATCAGGAAGGTCATCTGACACTCCTTGTGGGGCTTCTCCAGATGTGAGCCTAGAGAGGTGGTCTGCTCTCAAGTGAGTCCTCCCTTTCCTTACCACAACCTCAAAGTCATATTCCATTAGTAAGAGGAACCATCTTACCAATCTACCTGTATTGCATGGCTTGTTCACGAGATATAACAATGCTTGATGGTCAGTAAAAAATTTAAATGTATTTGCAAGCAAATAGTGTCTAAACTTCTTAACCGCATACACCATGCCTAAGCCTTCTCTCTCAGTAGTGGTATAATTCCGTTCAGTAGCATTTAGCTGTCTACTAGCATAGGCAATGGGAAGATCCATATTACCTTCACCAGTAGGTTGTGCGAGTACACATCCAATAGCATAATTGGATGCATCCACGTGAACATGAAAGGGCTTATTCCAATCTGGTGTGGTCAAGATTGGTGCTGAACACAATCTCCTTTTGAGTTCGTTGAAAGAGTTTTCACATTCATCGGTCCACTCGAAGTTAGTCAAAAGTCCATACAGAGGCTTTGCTATGATGGCATACATGTGTATAAACCGTCGGTAATAACCACAATGCCCCATGAAAGCTTGTACTTCCTTGACGTTCTTTGGCCTAGGTAACTCTGCTATGGCTCTCACTTTCTCTTCATCAGTGGATATGCCATTCTTTGACACTATGTGCCCTAGAATCTTGCCTTGCCTGACCATGAAAACACACTTTTCTGGGTTCAAGCAGACTTGATATTCTCTGCATTTGTCAAAGATTTGCTTGAGTTCAGGTATACGTGTATGTCTAATGTTGGAATGAGCACAGAGATCGTCAACATAGACCTCTAAATTCTTCCTCAAGAACTCTTTGAACACATGACACATCAATCTTTGGAAGGTTGCAGGAGCATTGGTAAGCCCAAATGGCATTACCCTAAAGGCAAATATGCCCCATTCTGTGGAAAAAGCAGTCTTATGCTGGTCCTCGGGAGCAATGGCTACCTGATTGTAGCTAGAAAATCCATCAAGGAAGCTGTACACTTCCTTGCCTGCTACTCTTTCTAAGAGATGTTCTGTGATAGGAAGCGGATAGTTATCTCAAATGGTGGCGGCATTAACCTTTTTCAAGTTAATGCACACACGTAACTTTCCATTCTTCTTGGGCACCACTACGATGGGGGATACCCACTCAATGTGCTCAATTTCATAGATGAATCCAGCTTCTACCAGTCTATCTATCTCCTCTTTGATCTTGGCAGCATAATTATCATTGTATGTGTATGGCTTTTGCTTAGAAGGTTTAGCATCTGAGGTCATGGGGATTGTGTGTGAGCATATGTCCGGGTCTACACCTTTCAAATCCTTGTAACTCCGAGCGAATACATCTCTGTATTCTCTTAGCAAGGCTATTAATGCATGCTCTTCTTCCTCTATTAGGTCATGGCCTATGTATGTGCATCTCTCCTCTCCTTCTTCTAGGGCTACCACTATTTTCTCGGTGGTTTGTTTGTTATCATAGGCCTCTCCTGATTGTGCCTCTCATTTAAGCATTCTTATCATGACCCTCCTATCCTCTATCTCATACTTTTTAAAGTTTTCAGGGACCTCAAACAAAGATTCTTAGCAAGGCTATTAATGCATGCTCTTCTTCCTCTATTATGTCATGGCCTATGTATGTGCATCTCTCCTCTCCTTCTTCTAGGGCTACCACTATTTTCTCGGTGGTTTCTTTGTTATCAGGGGCCTCTCCTGATTGTGCCTCTCATTTCAGGCATTCTTATCATGACCCTCCTATCGTCTATCGTCTTCCTCCGGGGGGACTTCTTTCTTCTTCAGTTTCTTGCTATCATTATTAGCAGTCACTTGTGTGGTTAATCGTAGATCGTTCGTTATCTCTTCGTGTCTCTGAGGCTGGAATTCTACTTCATAGAAGTATTCTTCATCTGATGCAAAAGGTGGGTCCATAATGATTGACTCTAGATCGGAGTCACTTGCATCCTCAAATGCATCAGGGCTAGGTTCGCACTCTTCTAAAACTACATCTCCCATGATTGGCTCTATGGAGAAAACTGAAATGTCATAGCGATCCTCATCACAGTGGGGTGTCCATTGTCCTTCATTGATGGCTACATCCATGGTTGCTAGGATCTCTGCCCAGCTGTGGGGTTCAAATTCTTCATCAGGAAATACTACAGGTGCATAGGCTGGGTCTTGAATGGATCTATGGGTTTCTTTTGCACCTATCTCTCTGGCCTTTTCTCTCTTCTCTTCTTCCACTGCCACTTTACACATCCATAAGTGAGTGTTTTCATGCATCCATGAGGATCCTGATCCCATGGAGTGCACAGACTCTGTATCATCTTTGGCTCTATGAATAGGATTCCATTGGATAGGAGGGACATCTCTATGAGAGTAATCTTTGAGATTAACCTTGGTCATGACACCTAGGTGTTGTAAATACAAGGAATTGGTTCCCCAATCTTGTACCACTTGCAACTGGTCTCATAGGCATGGTTCTTGCTAAAATCACAGATAGCAAACGTGTGCTCAAACTCTACACCACATGTAGTGAGAGTTATTCCTTCTAGTAAACCTAGGGGTCTCTCTATGTGACCATCAGCCATCTGCAATTTCATCCTCGTGGGCTTGAGTGCTGGCTTGCCCCAACGTTTCCATAGGGAAGTGGTAGCAATTGCAACTCCTGCACCAGAGTCCAAAATTGCCTTGGTTGTGTATCCTTGATGGGTGATGGGAAGATAAGTGTTTCCTTCTTCCCCTTCACTCATGTCTCCTATCTTGTCCAAAGATATCTCTGGCACTGTGCGATGAGATCCAACCTGGGAACAAGGTTTTGCTATCTCTGGTACTTGTTTGGCTACATGTTTCCATAGTTCTGGCCTTACTAGTGTTTTTCACTACCTCTGTGTTCCTAGGTATGATCGAGTCTTTGCTTCTTACCATGACTGTGGGTGCTCTCATACAAGTGGATTTAGCTTCCCATGGGCCTATGAAGTGGGGTAATTCATGTAAAGAAATAGACTCAAAGTCTAATCTCTCTTGAGACTGAGTGCTCTCCTGCTCTTCATAAATGGATGGGATGTCTTGTGGGAATTGGTCATGTGCATCATCCACAAGTTCAATGGGAGGAGGGACTTCACTTTCTTTAGCCCATTTGTCTTCTTGAATCTCTCGTAGGAATTCTGGTGTGAACCGATTCATAGAAGAAGAGGTGTCTGGCTCCGTGGAGTTAGGCACATAAGCTCCCTGGGGAGGAAGGCTTACTCTTTCACTTGCCTTGCCCTTACTTGAAGGGGTGGGTTCCTTTTCTGATTGTGCAATTAGTCTCTCCAACCTTTCTAGCAGTCCATCAAAGTGCAACTGCGTCTTAGCTGAACTAGAGATGTTGAAGAGGCGACTGGCTTCAAACATGGTTTGAGCCAATTCCACCATCTTAGCATAGATTTTGGTTCGTTCAAGCTCTAGTTCTGCTCTAGGGTAACACTTTTCATGATCGGTTACGTTTGGCCCTTCCTGGATTCTGGCCTGATATGCTTTGAGCATCATATTTAGGTCCTCCGGAGTGGGATCTGCTAGGACTGATCCTACTCTAGGGGGTGGTGGAATTGTGTGAGGTGGGTTGGAAGGTGTTGGATCGGATGGTGATGGGAATGGTGGGGGTGGGGTAGTGTGAGAGGGAGTTTGAGATGTGAGTTCAACTATCTTGGCTCTGGTTTCTCTGAGACTTTCCTCGAGCTCACTCATTTTCTTAGCCCATTGCCTTTTCATTCTTTCTCTACTATCTCTCCAGGCTCTAGTTCTCTTCTTGGTTATGCTCTCAGTTTCACTAGCCTCTGAGCTCTTTTCCTGGCCTACCCCTTGGTTTTGCTGCAATGCCTGCGCTCTAGTGACTACCTGTACTTGTGCAGTGGACGTCACACTTCCTGTAGAGTCTACTACTAACCCAACAACATTGATAGGAGTGATTTTTGGCATATTATTGGGATTCTTTGGACAATCTCATAGGAGATGCTCCTTTCCACAATCTTGGCAAAAGCTTTGAATTATCACTGACTAGGGTTGTGTAGGTGGAGGTAAGGGGCAATCACGAATGAGGTGATCTCCCTGACATCTGTAGCATGGTCCTCTAGGGAATGGGGGTCTTACCTGCCTAGGTTGGGGTCTAGAGTTAGGGTTTGTGTACATTACATTTGTGTACTCTGGCTCCCAACTAGGTTCACTTGGTTCTTCACTGTAGTAGGACTCACCATGTTCAGGAGATTGCATGTAGTAAGCCTAGGGACTATCAATATGTGTAGAATCAAAGCTATGGTCACTGGGATCACTTTCTGAAAGCAATGGTGTTACTGGCACTATAGCCCTATTCAAATTCTCTTCTGCAGCTGCATACTTTACCGGAATTACATTAGCTGGGGCAGGGGGTTGTTGTGCTAACACAGGTTGAGGCCTTTGTTGGTTTTGGTATTGTGGTGGGTAGGTTGGTTGAGGCCTAGTATACTGCTGCGGTGGGTACTCGTTCTGGTATCTTCCTTGTTGAGGGTATGGTTGTGGGTACGTCTGCCTAACTGCTTGCTTATTGTAGGGGCAATCTTGCACGGTGTGATTGGTGTACCTCCGTTCTATGGTGCAGTACTGGCTACTAGGATTTACTTGGGGTTGAGCCATAATGGGACATACATTCGCCATGTGGTCACCACCGCAAGTATAGTATCTCTTTACTGGGGCAAATCTTGGAATTTGTTTGCTAGAGACACCTAGTTTTTGAGCTAGCCTTTTCTACGAGTTCCTCAGTAGATGAAGATTGCGAGGAAGAAAAGCTAGAGGTGCTATCTAAATCTTTATAGATCTTGGAAAGCTCTAACTCTTCCCCTAGGTTATCCTCTATGTCAATGCACATGCGTACACACTCTTCAATGGTCCTAGGGTCCTTCAAGTACACATATGACCTCAATTTGGTACTTAGCAATCCATTCAAGAATAAAGCCACTTGTTTGGCTGGTGTGGGTAACTCAGGAACAGGGCATCTCTCAAGATATTGTCTAAATCTTCTTCTTGCAAGTCTCACGGTCTCCTAAGGGGTCTGCTTGAATCTATGTATCAATGAGGAAGTATTATGCCTTATGCCACTTTTAGAGAATTCAGTGATGAAAGCCTCTAAGAGTTGGTCTATGCTCCTGAACTGTCTCTCATTCAATGGTTGAAACCACGTAAGGGCTATGTTCCTAAGGGTTAGACCAAAGGCATTATATTGCGTAAAAGTTCTCAACTTGTTCAGCTCTCAGGACTTGCCTAAACTCAACCACATGATCATATGGGTCTCCTGTGCCATCGAAGTAGTTCTTCATGGACTTAACCAACTGTGTAGGTCTCAATGTTCTGGTGTGTTCCCTAGGCCTTGGCAGAGGGAAATCATCAGCATTCCTTTGGTTCCTTGGGGCTCTAAGTCCCTTAGGTTCCGCTCTATTTGTTTTCGTTCTCGTTCTTTCTCTTCCCACTGGGTTGGCAAAGCTTACCTCAGGTCTATCTCTATGTCTGTCTTTCGCGATCGATGGTGTCAATCGCGATTGACAGGGTCAGTCGGTCGTCTCTGTCGGTCGCGATCGACAGAATCTGTCGATCGTGGCTGTTGGTCGCGATCGACGGTGTCAATCATGACTGACAGAAAAACACGGAATTTTTTAGTTTTTTCTAGTGATTTGGAATGTGCTCCTTGTGCATGTCATTGTGGTTTGCTTTGTTTTATCAAATGAGCGATTTTTCTGTCGATCGCGATCGACAGAGGTCTGCGACACAGAGACAGTTTCGAGCTTGTCCGTACCTGCGCAATGTGCTGAAGGGGATGATACAGCTGTACCTGCAAGATCACTCACAAAACAAACATAAAAACAATGCACACAATTCGCTCTCTCGCTCTCTCACAAGTGGAATGAAGGAAATGGAAGGGAGAAGGTGATATGATAAAAAAACTAAAATTTTTCGCGATGATGGAGATGGAGATCAGATATGGTGAGGATGATGATGGTGAGGTAAGAAAGAGAAAAATAAGAAAAGTAAAGAAATTACCTACAACGCCAACGTCTCAATTCTATGTCTTACCATCACACGCTCGTCCTTAGAGCTCGATCCCCGGCAATGGCGCCAAAATTTGGTGTAGCTCAGTGATGAGTAGTGTCACTCTAGCACAATGGTGAGTACCAACGTGAGGAGATACACCTCATAAATGTCAATCCGTGGAGACGTGAGGACCGGTATGAAGACCGCGAGCAAGTGATGGCACAAGTGCGTGAGTGAAAGCACACAAGCATGCACACACATACACACACACACGCACAAGGTAAGAGCAAAGAGTGGAACAATGGAAAGCTTCGATTACCAAAGAGCTCTCTTACAAAACTGAAATCTACAACAAGCCAACCCCCAAAAATGAGCTCTCCAGCCCTTTTTATAGTTTTTGAGTGGTTTTGGCCCTGTCCAGACCTAGTGTCCGGCCTAGTTAAAAAATAGGTTCCAGGGCTTATTTGGGGGCTCAAACGGAGTCTAAAAATCATGAAAATTGGTAGGATGGTAGTTCTAATACTCCTCAAGCTCGAGGACTCCTCGGCTTGAACAAAATGGAGTTACAAAAATGGGAAATGGTATTTACAATGGTTTTTAGTGATAAAAATCACTATTTTTGTAGGGATTTCTTCTGAAAATTTGACAGGTGCTTCTTGGAGCTCCCTACTTGCTCCTTCTTCTTGTGTGTCCACTTCCTTGATGCGCTTCCATGCTTTGTCCTTGACCTTGAGCTTCAACACTCCCCCCCCTCTTGAGTCTGTCGTCCCTGACAGACCCTTGTTGTAGTGGTCGTTCCATGTAGTACGTTGAGAGGTAGCGTCCTTTGCGTCCAACAGGGGCGATCCCTCTTCCCAATGTATCCTGGTCGTTTATCTGGTTCTTCACTTTGCCACCGTTATCTCTTGCAGTTTGTAGTCGCTTTGTACGTACTTCTGCCTTATACTCCATCTGGGTGGTGCATTTGTAAGTTTTCCAAAACTGCTAGCTGCTCAAAGGAGGTGGTCAATGTTGATTGGGAGCAACTCTCGGTGGTGGATGGCTTCCTTGCTCTTGTAGTTGTCATCTTGATGTCGTTTGGTTCTTCCAAAGATGGCTTTTCATAGTTTTCATGCCAAGTACTTGTAACCCATAATGAATGGTGGTTAAGTGCATTAGTGCATGGGTTGAACAAATTATGTGCCTTGTGCATGGCCTTGTAATGTGGCCCTACATATGCGTACTTGGAAAATGCATGGCCAGAAGTATGGTGCAAGAGATTGGGTCTTGAGCTAAGTGCTCAAGGGTATGCTGACGAAGAGGTTTCCTAATCTATCATGGTTATAGTGTTGTTGAAACATACACGTCTTACCATGGTGAAGGGTCCGTTGATCTTCATCTCTTCGTGTTGTGGTTCCCTCATGGTGTTTGACCGTCGGCTTGTCCTTCTTGTTGAGGGATGTCCTTGCTGGAAGTTCGCTGATGAGCACTTTCAAGCACATAGTCTTTTTTTTTTTTTTTTTTTTTTTTTTTTGAAACACGATGGCATCAAACAAGAAGAAAGATATTAGTATCAATAACATATTTTGCATGTGAAAATTGTGATGTGTCTCATGTGCCTGGGATTTCTCAATTGTGTCTATGCACGGCCATGTAAGGGGGCCCTATATTGATGCATACTTTGGAAATGCATGACCTGAATGGTGCAAAAGACAAGGTTATGCCAAAGGCACATGGTTGCTGCACGTCGAGGCTTTTGATGTTACTCGCATAGTTGATGCATTCTTTGTTTGGAGGTGTCGATTGGATCTCGAAATGATGTAATCCTCCTAATGGGAACCCATTTCCGAATAATATTTGGCCCTGTAGAGATCACCTCAGGCCAGTTCCTCTTTGGATGCTGTCCAAACTTTGGTATCCAAGGTGGTTGGCCCCTTGGTTCTGTGGATGTTGCTTGTGCTTTTGGCTTCCAAACCCATATCCTGGGTGAGTGCCTGCTTAATTTTGTAGAAGGGTTGAGTTTATCTTCTTTTGGTCTTTGAGCTCTGTTCTTACCCTTTGCTTTCCTTGGCTTCTTTGTTGAGGCCTTTCGCATGGTGGGAAGCATAGGCTTTTGTACGTGTAAGAGCTTCTTGGGTACCCACATCTGTAATCGCCCTTGTTGAGCGGTAGCTAATTTTTTAGGCACCCAAATTTGTACCTGATTGTGGTCGGCCTTCCTTGATAGCTTCGGTACCCAAATTTGATGGATTCTTCGTGCTTGACCCTGTCGTAGGTGCTTGGTCCTTCTGTTGTCATGGTCGATCTGGTTGGGTGGGAATCTTTGAGGCAACGTCGATGGTTGCACTCCTTTCTTTACCCAGATCTTTGTCATGCCCAACACTTCTTTCCTCTTGAAGGTTCTTTGTCTATGTGATAGACTGGCTGTCTTGCACTGTTTTGCTTGCTTCTGAGGTTGAACTACTGTGGATGCTTTACTCTTTGAAAAACAAGAAGAAGGTTCATCTTGCCTTTGCGACTGTCCTTCCGTGATTGCGTCTGTCTGGATCATAGAGCTTTTGACATCTACAACATCTTGTTCGAGAAGATTAGCCTTAGAGGGACAAAGAGAGTGTGTGGTGTCAGTGTCAGTGGGCATGCGATTCTCCAATTCTAATGTAATGCATTGATTATATACCCAAACTTGAAGAAGTTGACTTCTTAGGTTCAAGTTGACAGCATGGTCGTAAATCCAATCTTGACCCAAGACAAGTGGCTCTGTGAGGTCCTCATCATGACACACTAGCGTTTTGACTTTTATTGGAACATCTTGAAGGTAGATGGGAAGTTTCACCTCGCCCAAACAGGGTGTTTCCACGCCTCCTAATCCTATGAGATAGGCTTCTATGGGCTTGATGTCCAAATGCAGGTCTTGGCAGTATGAAAGCCTAACCGCACTAGTTGCTGCTCCTGAGTCAACCAATGCTCTCACAGTCCTTACACTCTTTCCTTGTCCTACCTCTATAGTCACAAAGGGCCGTCGATCAGTTATTCGAGAAGTAGTTATGCCCGATTTTTGGCACATGTCCATGTGATATTTTGGAGCTTTGGTGTTGACATCTAGGCCTAGCCGCCGTAGCTTATTTCTTCTGATGCGCTCTCTAGCCTCTGCTTGTGCTTCTTCTCTAACCCTTAACTCCTCTTCT
This sequence comes from Ceratopteris richardii, assembly GCA_020310875.1. Taxonomy (NCBI): domain Eukaryota; kingdom Viridiplantae; phylum Streptophyta; class Polypodiopsida; order Polypodiales; family Pteridaceae; genus Ceratopteris; species Ceratopteris richardii. Next base: position 185,949,378 of record CM035418.1, on the reverse strand, counting down.
TTTCGCTTCTTAGCGGTATTGAGTCTCATGAGCATTTCCTCTGTAAGAGGTTCTTGATATAATTTGACTCGGCATCCACTAATATAGTTTGGTAGAATATCACCTTCTAAAGTGGCCAATTGCACTGCACCGCTAGTGGAGAGTCTATTAATGATCATGGGTCCATATCCTCGTTTCTCCAATTTGCGGGCATGTTGCTTTAGCGTATAAACCAGCACTAGATCTCCTTCCTTCAATCCTTTATCCTTTACATGGGCATCAAAGTATGCCTTTTGCCTTTTCTTTGCAACATAAATGCCTGCTGCTGCCCGTAGCCTCGTCTCACCTAAGCGTTCTAGATCAATGATCCTGGAAGACAACTCATGTCCATTCCACTCATGCTCTTGGGCTACTTTCAAGGCTGGGATTAGGAAGTCCAATGGTAGCACAGCATTCTGTCCAAAGACCATCTGAAATGGGGTAGCCTTGAGTACCGTTTTGTAGGCAACTCGGTATGCCCAAACAGCATGATGGAGCTGTTTGTCCCAATCAGAGCGTTTATTATTCACCAGTTTTGTCAATACATTACATAGGATCTTATTCGTGCTCTCGGCCTGTCCGTTGGCTTGTGGGTGATAAGGGGCAGACTTCTTGTGTATCACCATGAATTCTTGAAGGAGATTTTCAATGACCTCATTCAAGAAGTGCGTACCTCTATCACTAACCAACTCTATTGGTAACCCATATCTAGTGAACACATTTTCGAATAAGAACTTAGCCGTCGTTTGAGCATCATTCTTTGTCGTGGCTTTTACTTCCACCCACTTTGTAAGGTAATCTGTGGCTACAATAATGTATTCTGCATGGGAGTTTCTAGCTGGGGGGTTAATAGGACCAACAAAGTCTATGCCCCACTTCGAGAATGCGCGTCCTCCCATCATGGGCCTCAAGGGCATTTCATCTTTTCTTATCGGATATTGGGCACGTTGGCATGTGTCACATTTCTTCACATAAGTATGTGCATCCATATGAAGAGTGGGCCACCAAAGTCCTGAGAATAAAATGGTCTTAATTACTCGGTCAGGCCCAAAATGTCCACCTGCAACACTACTATGTGCAGTTTCTAAGACTTTCAAATAGTCTGATTCATGAACGCACAGTCTTAGGTAACCATCCTTGCCTCTTCGATATAGGTTGTCTCCTATTAAGGCATAGTCTTGAGCCTCTTGCTCCATGCTTCTCCTTCTCGATAGACTAGCCTTGTTCGTTAGTGTTCCTGATCTCATAAATTCTACCAGTGGAGCGCTCCAATCTGGAATTAATGACACGTGATAAAGAGTGGCATGCTCCACTGGGGGTCTCTTCTGGCACACCGGACAACTTTGGATCCACTCCTGTATTTCTTTGTCCATGCTAGGCCAATACACTCCTAAACGTTTTAGATTCTGCAATGTTCGTTGTTTAGAGTAGTGATTTCCTAGCAGTCCCTCATGGGCTTGTTGCATCCAACTAGTATGTTCGTCGTCCTCAACACAACAGGCTAATACGCCCTCGGTATCTTGCTTGTACATACTTCCGGCCAAGATTTGATACTTTTGTGATTTTACAATTTCTTCTTTGCTTGTTTTCACATTTTTATTTGCAGGCCCAAAGGTTAGGACTGGCACCAACTTATTTGCCCATTTAGGAACAACTTCCAAATTGAACAGATAAGCATCGGGCAATTCATCAGACACTCCTTGCGGTGGCTCTCCTGAAGTGATGCGAGAAAGATGGTCTGCCCTAAGATGGGTTCTACCTTTCCTAACAACAACTTCAAAGTCGTATTCCATTAGTAAGAGGAACCATCTTACTAAGCGGCCTGTATTGCAAGGTTTATTGACCAAATATAGTAAAGCTTGATGATCAGTGAAAAACTTGAACTTATTGGCCAATAGATAGTGTCTAAACTTCTTCACAGCATATACCATACCTAAACCTTCTCTCTCCGTTGTGGTATAATTTCGTTCAGCTGCATTTAATTGCCTACTAGCATATGCTATTGGCAAATCTAGGTTTCCTTCACCTGTGGGTTGTGCTAGCACACATCCTATTGCATGATTGGAGGCATCTACATGGACATGGAATGGTTTGCTCCAATCCGGAGTAGTCAGTATTGGTGCTGAGCACAAGCGTCTTTTCAGCTCGTTGAAGGAATTCTCGCATTCCTCGTTCCACTCAAAATTTGTTAACAACCCATAAAGAGGTTTAGCTATGATGGCATACATGTGGATAAACCTACGGTAATATCCACAATGGCCCATAAAGGCCTGTACCTCTTTAACATTTCTTGGTCTTGGCAACTCTGCTATCGCTCTTACCTTGTCCTCATCTGTTGAAATTCCATTCTTAGAAACAATATGACCTAAGATTTTACCTTGTCGTACCATGAACACACACTTCTCTGGGTTCAGACACACTCGATAATCTCTGCACTTGGTGAAGATTTGTCTGAGCTCAGGGATGTGGTAACTTCTCTGTTGGGAATGCGCACATAAATCATCCACATATACTTCTAAGCTCTTCCGCAAGAACTCTTTGAAGACATGACACATGAGCCTTTGGAATGTTGCAGGGGCATTGGTGAGCCCAAATGGCATCACACGAAATGCAAAAATTCCCCATTCTGTGGCAAAGGCCGTTTTGTGTTGATCTTCGGGGGCAATGGCTACTTGGTTGTAACCTGAAAATCCATCAAGGAAGCTATAAACTTCCTTGCCTGCAACACGCTCCAATAGATGTTCGGTGATTGGAAGTGGATAACTATCTCTGATCGTTGCGGCATTAACTTTTTTAAGGTTAATGCACACTCGCAATTTCCCATTCTTCTTGGGCACCACCACAATGGGGGACACCCATTCAGTGTGCTCAATCTCATAGATGAATCCAGCTTCAATCAGCCTGTCAATTTCTTCCTTTATTTTGGCTGCATAATTGTCATTATATGTGTAGGGCTTTTGTTTGGTGGGCTTGGCATCAACGGTCATCGGAATCGTATGAGAGCAAATCTTTGGATCTACTCCTTTCAAGTCTCTATAGTGCCAGGCGAACACATCCCTATATTCCCTTAATAGAGCTACAAGCTCTGCTTCTTCTTTTGCACTTAGGTCATCTCCTATGTACGTACATTGTTCTTCGTTCCCTTCAATGGTCACTACAATTCTTTTGGTCTTTTCTTTATTGTCATATGCTTCTCCTATAATGGCCTCTCTCTTAGGCATTCGTACCAAAATTTTTCGGTCTTCCACTTCATATTTCTTGAAATTTTCTGGTACTTCAAACAGTGATTCTTCCTCTTCTTGTTTCACTGCTTTTCTTTTCTTTTTCTTTTGACCTCCTTCACTTCCTTCCTTTGAATTTATCGTTTTAATACTCGTGAGGGGTTCTTCTTCTTTTTGGGTTAACACTCCTATGTCCTCTAAATAGTGTTCCTCTGAGTCAAAGTAAGTATGCATCACAATGGATTCTAGATCATCGTCATTCTCTTCTTCTTCTATGAACTCACTAGGATCACACTCTTCCAACAGGGGCTGACACATGAATACTGAAATATCATAACCCTCCTCATCACAATGAGGTGTCCACTGTTCTTCATTGACTGCTATGTCCATGGTAGCTAAGATTTCTGCCCAACCATGAGGCTCAAATTCCTCATCTGGAAATATCATCGGTGTATAGGCTGGGTCTTTTATTGGTCTATCTCCTGGGGGAGTTCCTTCTTCTCTCGCTTTTAGGCGCTTTTCCTCTTCCTCTGCGACTTTGCACATCCACAAGTGAGTATCTTCATGCAGCCATGATGGATCAGGTGAACTTCCAGAATGCACGGAGATAGAATCTTCTTTTGCTTTGTGGATAGGATTCCACTGTAGGGGTGGTACATCTCTGAAGGTGTAATCCTTCAGATTAACCTTGGTCGTGACCCCTAAGTGTTGTAAGTACAAGGAGTTGGTTCCCCAATCCTGTACTATTTGCAATTGTCGTAGGAAGGGTCTTCCTAGGATCATCTCGTAGACATTATTTTTCTCAAAGTCACATATAGCAAATGTATGTTCAAACTCGACGCCACAAGTGGTTAGAGTTATCCCTTCAAGCAATCCTAGAGGTCTTTCAAAATGACCATCTGCCATTTGAAGTTTCATTCTCGTTGGTCTTAAGGTGGGTTCGCCCCATTGCTTCCACAAGGAGGTGGTCGCAATAGCCACACCAGCACCCGAATCTACGATTGCTTTGGTTGTGTAACCGTGATAGGTGATCGGAAGATAAGTGTTACCTTCTTCACCTTCGCTCATGTCTCCTATCTTGTCGAGAGGTATCTCTGGAACTTTTTGCTTAGAGCCTACTTTTGGCATATTGGATTCAAGTTCTGGAACTTGATCCTTCACATGATTCCAGAGCTCAGGTTTTGCTTTGAGCAACTCTTCCACAGTGAGATGACATTGAACCTTAGTGTTCTTCACAACATCAGTGTTTCTTGGAATCACTGAGTCTTCATTTCTTACCAATATTGTGGGAGCTCTGATCTGGATAGATTCAGATTCCCATGGGCCTATGAAATGAGGCAACTCTTGTAAAGAATTAGATTCAAAATCTAATCTTTCATCTTCGTGTTGCTCAGCTTGGTCTCCATAGATAGACGGAATGTCTTGGGGAAATTGGTCATGAAGATCATCAATCTCAGGAATAGGAGGGGAATTACCCTTCTCCTTGGCCCATTTCTCTTCCTGTATTTCCCGCAAGAACTCTTGAGAGTATTGTTGAATTGAAGGAGGTATTCCAGCATCCGTGGAATTAGGAACATAAGCTCCCATTGGTGGCGAGCTTCCTCTTTCAATAGTTGGTTGAGCCTGTGGAGGTAAAGAAATTTGTGGTTTATTTACCAACTGCTCTAATCTTTCTAGTAAGCCTTGGAAATGCAAATCCGGTTTGATAGAGTTTGTCTGATTGAACTTTTGACTAGTCTCAAGTATAGCTTGAGCTTGTTCTACCATTTTCATGCACATCTTCATCCGTTCAATCTCTAAATCTGCTCTAGGGTAACTCTTGTCTAGGTTTGCAGCTGTTGGCCCTTCTTGAAGACGAGCCTGGTAGGCCTTGAACATCATGTCCAAACCTTCTGGGGTTGGATCTGCAAGAACAGACCCTGGTTCTGGATTATTTACAATGGGTGTTGGGGTGGAATGAGGTGGAGTGGATGGAGCTTCGGCATGCGAGGGGCTTTGAGACGCGATGTCTTCTATTTTTGTTTTGGTATCCCTTAGGCTTTCTTCTAGCTCGGATAGCTTTTTGTTCCACTTGCGATTAGCCTTCTCTCTGGTATCCTTCCATGTTCTTGGTTTCCTCTTAGTAGGCTCTCCTGCCTCACTTGACTCCAATTGCTCAGATGGTTTTGCTTGTTGTGCAGCCTGTGCCCTAGTAACTGCCTGTACAGGAGCCACATTATTGCTACTTGAACTTGAATCTGCCACTAAGCCTACCACGTTGATTGGTGTGACCTTGGGTGCACTAGAGGGATTCCTGGGACACTCTCTAGGAAGGTGTTCCTTGCCACACTCAGGACAAAAGCCTTGTATTGTGATGTTCTGTCCTGGTCCCAGAGCTGGTTGGTGGGGACATTCACGAATGAAATGATCGCCCTGACATCTAAAGCATGGTCCTCTAGGGGCTTGTGGTCTTAGTTGTCTCAATTGGGGCCTAGGATTTGGATTCGTATACATGACATTGGAGTATTCTGGCTCCCAATTTTGTTCCATAGGTGGTGTCTCATATTGATACTGAGAAGTCTCACTTTGCTCGGGTGACTCTATATAATAAGCCTGTGGACTATCTTCATGGAAGTAGTCTGAACCATGAGCGTGAGAATCATTTTCTGAGACCAATGGGGTTAGTGGCACCAATGCTCTATTATGGTTCTCCTCCGCCATCGTATATTTAACTGGGATCACATTGGCAGGAGCTGGTGGTTGGTTTCCAAGGACTGGTTGTGGCCTATATGGTGCCTGATATTGCTGCTGGTATTGAGGTTGATATTGTTGTGGCCTATAATATGGCTGTTGGTACTGATTCTGATACCTACCCTGCTGGTAAGGTTGCTGATAATTTTGTCTAACAGCCTGCCTGTTATAGGGACAATCTTGGGCCGTATGATTTGTGTATTTTCTCTCAATGGTGCAATACAGAGCATTAGGGTTTCCTTGGGGTTCAGTCGTCAATGGACAAACATTAGCCATGTGATCTCCTCCACACGTATAACATCGCTTCACTGAGGTGACCCTTGGCATTTGTCTATTTTGGACTCCTAGCTTTTTGGCCACTTGCTCAGCTATCTCATCTATCTCAGTGGAGGCTCTAGAGGCATGACTCGTAGAACTATCAGAATCCTTATAGAGTTTGGATAGTCCTAATTCCTCACCCAAGTTATCTTCTATGTCAATGCACATCCGTATACACTCTTCTATGGATCTAGGCTCTTTCAAGTATACATATGACCTTAATTTTGTGCTCAACAGGCCATCTAAAAACAGTGCCACCTGTTTGGCTGATGTGGGTAATTCTGGTACAGGGCATCTTTCCAAGTACTGTCTAAACCTTCTTCCTGCAAGTCGCACTGTTTCTTGGGGTGTCTGCTTGAAGCTGTGGATCAAGGATGATGTGTTATGCCTGATACCACTCTTGGAAAATTCTACAATGAATTCTTCTAGCAGCTGACCTATCTCTCTATAGTTGCGACTGTTTAGAGGTTGAAACCAAGCTAAGGCAGTACCCTTAAGAGTCAAACCAAATGCCTCGAACTGGGTGAATAAGTCTTCAACCTGTTCAGCTCTTAGCACTTGTTTGAACTCCGCCACATGATCATAAGGATCTCCAAATCCATCAAAGTAGTTCTTCATTGTCTTAACCACTTGAGAGGGTCTAAGGGTTCTTGAGTGCTCTCGTGGTCTAGGCAATGGGAAATCATGATCGTCTCTTTGATGCCTATACACTCTATGTCTCTCCCTTTCAAGTCTTTCCGTTCCATATCCTGATCTGTCTCTGCCTACAGTGTCTGCAAAGCTTACCTCCGGTCTCTCTCTAGTTCTTTCCCTCTGGGTTTCATGAGCCTTGGATGATCCGGCTCCCTGGAGGTCCTGGGAAACATTAGATCTTGGTGGAGGGAAAATTGATTCACCTTGCCAAGTGTAAGCATGTCTGTCATGATCTGATACCAAGAATAATTTTTGAGATGTGTGATCTAGATAGACAGCTTTCCCTGGTGTCTCTGGATCCTTGAATTCATAGATGGTGACTACTGGGCTGGGTTGATCTGGCCTAAATCTCCAAAAGGCTTCCTCCGTTTCTCTATTCACGAATAGTTCTATGCTTTTATTATCTTGAGGGATCCATTCTGGAGTGAGCACTCTGGTTAAGACTGACTTGCCTCTAGGGGTCTTGGGTTCTCCTCCTAGGTCTCCTTGCTCTAGGTCTCCTATCTCATTCTCAGCAATGATATTTCCAAACTCATCTGTCCTATCTGGTAAGTTGGTAACCACATACATGGTTCCTTCCTTATCAATGTAAGCACCCTCTTCAAACTTGACCACTGGGTGTTCAAGTCCAAAGGGTTGGTCAGGATTCTTGAGTTGAACCACTGATCGTCTTAGACCATCCTCATAGATGCGAGCACCTAATTGGTTGGTCCTGATATACTCCAATTGGGTCTTATAGGGACCTTCTGGTGTCTGTAAATAGGCAATGCCTGAGCTACGTGTGGGTCTTTCCATGCTAAAAGACATTTCCGAGTCACTGGTTTCTGAACTTCGTGTGTAAGGATAACCACTAAGCTGTTGAGCCCAAGACTTGGATGTATGGTTGACACTAGCCTCAGATGACCTAATGCTTTGTCTATCCTTGCCTAAGTGTCTTCCAGATCTCAGGTTCATAAGCCTTGGCTTCTAGTCCCAAAGTTCTCTTATATTGCTCAAAATCCTTTAGAACACCTTGGTCTTCCAATTTTCCTGAGGGTCAACTTCAAAATACCCTATCTAATAATCCTGGTATTAATAGTAACATAACCGGTCGATGTTTTTGTTGTACTCCTCACGAGCTTTCCAACAAAACCAAAATCACAGCAAACGGATTTCGTATGAGAAAGTTATGCCAGTTCAGGGTTTTGGGGGTTAAAACAGGGAAACAGGGTCTCTCAGGAGATGCTTCAAAACAGGCGATACACGATGTTTATCAAGTATCGCGATACTTGGAAGCAGATTACGATACTTGACCAAAGAGCTCACGATACACGACCTTTGAACACAAACGATACCCGATACTTGGGCCCAAACGATCTCTGAGCCACACGATCTCTAGCCAAGCGATACACGATCTTTAACAGGTATCGCAAGTAAAACCCAACGATACACGATACTTCCCCAAACGATCTTTGGACCAAACGATCTCTGATTCTGAAACGATACTCGATACTTGGCTCAAAACGATACACGATCTCTCACGAAGCGATCGCTAAACAAAACGATATCTGAGCAAAACGATCGCTGTCAAACGATCGCTCACCAAACGATCTCTGGCCAAAACGATCGACGACACCTGAACGAAACGATATACGATCTTTCACAAACGATCTCTGTCAAACGATCGCTGATCCAAACGATACACGATCGACGATCTCTGAGAAAACGATCTTTGACACCCGATCGCAGATGAAACGATCGCTCGCAAAACGATCTTTGACCGAAACGATCAACGATCTCTGGGAAATATCGCGATACTCAACCACAGGAGGTCACGATACTTGTCAGGTATCGCGATACTCGACCGCGGGAGCAAAACGATACTTGACCCTTTGCCAAGATTTTTGCAAGATTTTTTAAGTTTTGTTTTGATGCCCTTGTTTTCCTAGTCCTTCTCCCCTTTCTTCACTCTCAGAAACACCCAAAACTCAACATTTCACCTCTGTAAATCCCAAACGATACTTGACGCAGGTCGACTTTTTTCTGAAAAAAAAACTTGGATTTCCTGAGAGTTTATGAGTATGAAGTGGGTTTGCTTACCTTTGATATTCTCTTCCAACTCTCCTAATACCCTATTTTGCTCCGCGTAGGTCCCCAAAGCTTTGTTCTCAAAAACGATACTTGACGCAGGTTTTAGCACTTCTGAAAACGATCGCTTAGATTCTTGGTTTTTTGGAGAGTGTTTCACAAGTCTTTCTTCAGCGAATCAGTTTTGCACCCCCCTCTAAGCTTCTTGCTCACTACCACAAGTAAAAACAAGGTGAATGTACACAAAAAAATGGAAAAAACTGAGAAGATGAAGGTGGGTGGAGATGGTGATGATGGTGAAGATGAAGAAGAAGGGAAATTCAAAAACTGAACTGAAAATGATGATTTTTTTACCTTCCAACGTCGCTACTCAACGTCTTACCGTCACACGCTCGTCCTCCAAGCTCTTTCCCCGGCAACGGCGCCAAATTTGGTGTCACTCTAGCACAATGGTGAGTACCAACGTGAGGAGATACACCTCATAAATGTCAATCCGTGGAGACGTGAGGACCGGTATGAAGACCGCGAGCAAGTGATGGCACAAGTGCGTGAGTGAAAGCACACAAGCATGCACACACATACACACACACACGCACAAGGTAAGAGCAAAGAGTGGAACAATGGAAAGCTTCGATTACCAAAGAGCTCTCTTACAAAACTGAAATCTACAACAAGCCAACCCCCAAAAATGAGCTCTCCAGCCCTTTTTATAGTTTTTGAGTGGTTTTGGCCCTGTCCAGACCTAGTGTCCGGCCTAGTTAAAAAATAGGTTCCAGGGCTTATTTGGGGGCTCAAACGGAGTCTAAAAATCATGAAAATTGGTAGGATGGTAGTTCTAATACTCCTCAAGCTCGAGGACTCCTCGGCTTGAACAAAATGGAGTTACAAAAATGGGAAATGGTATTTACAATGGTTTTTAGTGATAAAAATTACTATTTTTGTAGGGATTTCTTCTGAAAATTTGACAGGTGCTTCTTGGAGCTCCCTACTTGCTCCTTCTTCTTGTGTGTCCACTTCCTTGATGCGCTTCCATGCTTTGTCCTTGACCTTGAGCTTCAACAAGTAGCACCTCCTTTAATGTCAATCCGGGAAGACGTGAGGATGGTATGATGACCTCGAGCAAGTGAAGGCACAAGTGCGTGAGTGAGAAGCACACTAACATGCACACACATACACACACACGCGCACACAAGGCAAGACAAAGAGTGAGAAGCAATGGAGTTCTTTTAGATTACTTCCAAAATGCTCATACAAGTTCAATTCAATTACAAGCTAACCTCAAAAATGAGCTCTCTAGCTCTATTTATAGTTTTTGACTAGGTTTTGGCCGTGTCCAGACCTAGTGTCCGGCCTAGTTAAAAATTAGGTTCTAGGCCTCATTTGAAGGCTCAAATCGAGTCTAAAAATTATGAAAACTGGTAGGTAGCTACTTCTAATGCTCCTCAAGCTCAAGGGCTCCTTGGCTTGCACAAAATGGAGCTAGAAAAATATGAAATGGTATTTACAATGGCTTTTAGTGATGAAAATCACTATTTTTGTAGGGATTTCCTCTAACGATTTGACATACACATCTTTGAGCTTCCTACTTGCTCCTTCTCCTTATGTGTCCACCTCTTTGATATGCTTTAGCTTCCTGAAAAAATAATGGCCTACTTGCCCGATCTTCTTTGACTACTCTGTCTGCTTGTACCTTCTCTTCGCTCCGACTCCCTTCGTTGACTTCCTTGTCTTGTGAGTCCTTCAGTTCCTTGACTACCAACACCAGGAGACACCACTCAGACGTAAGAACACCATGAAGCACCACCATCACCACAATCTTCACCTCTCAATGCACAATTCACTCCTCCCCATGGCACGACCACCCCCACGTCCACAATCACCACCTATGTTATGGGAATTCCTATCTCTTCAGCCACCCAACTTGGAGGGGTTACCATGCCCACATTCACAACACTATTCACGAACATCACATCCACCCCACCCACGGTCCCCATCTACACGGTCACACACGCTTTTGACAGCATGGAAACATCACCAGCCACATCACTACTCCCTCCCCACACACAACCACAATCTCCCATACCCCCTCCAACCACATCACCACTTGATTCCACTTCATTCACGATCCCTTTCCCCTTCCCCATCCCCCCTGCATCCTCTCCTTTCCCAACATTCTTAAATGTAAATAATGTGTTTTCTACATTACATCAATGCGTAAATCAGCTGCAAAATGTATATCAGACTCTAGAAGATCGCCATCGTTAAATAACTATGGACCACCAGCAATTATAGAGGCGGCTGGCGACCATAGAAGAAGAAAACACTAACCTAAATCAACGTTACACTACACTTGAGCACGCCCACTATACCATATTGGAAGCTCCCCAGCCATCCGAATCTTCTGAAGTAAAAAAACTAACAGATCTACTTGAACTTTATCAGTCAAAGAATCTCAAAGTCCATTGCAACCTGACCTTACTCAGAAAACACATGGCCACTGCCCTCGAAGAGAACAAGCGACTACAGAAGCAGAACGAAGAAAACCTAGAGGCAGCAATGGAAGGTTCCTCTCACGAGATCGACCCAGAATAGTTTAAAGCAGTCCCTTTTGAGACTATGAAGACCATTCTTGAAAGTTATGCTGATCTTTTGGAGGCACATGATGATATGGAAAAAGAACGAGATGCACTGCGTCGCCCGATAAGGGAGCAAGAAGAACAACCCAAGGTCATAGAGGTGGCATCGACTTTAGAGGAGGTAAAAGTGCTAAAAGAGTAGGTTGAAGAATTGCAAAGGAAGCTACCATGAGTATGAAAGACAACCCTCCCCAATTATCGAACCAAAAACAGACATATTGGTGCCCATCGAAGTGGATGAGTCATATGAGGAACCCTATGTTCCTATGCCTATTCTGGGCGGCCAGCAAACATTGGAAGGAATGGACACCCTGGAAGTCAAAGCACTAGAATGGCTTCAAAAACTCGAAAAGACTGCCAAAACCCATGAAGATCGCATCGTAGTACAAATTCAATCAATGGCTAAACTGGAGGACACTATTATAAACTCCGAGTACTTCCGGCACATGTCACATCATTGCTGGATAGGAACAAACGATGCTCAATATGTGCCCTACTGTGTGCTCTTAGCTGATTACAATGCGGAGATCCAACGAAGATGTAGCAAAGCCCCAACTTTTGCCACTCAATTTGGTCCCGATGATCTACCTGAACATGCTAAACAAGGGTCAACCTTCCAACCCACCTGGAGGATTCGTCTTCTCGAAACATATCCAGAAATGGTTCGTACATGGAATAACATACCACTGCTTATCAAGTATAATCCATGTTACGTTCCAGTCCTTTGAAGACACACATGGTCCGAGTTTGCCATCGCTGTCAAGAACGTCAAAGGCTATGCAAAATGGTTGAATTATGTGTATCTCGCACCTCCACAAGGACAGGCCTCAGTTGCATATACGATTTCCACCATCCGTCACTGGAGTCTCAGACTACAAAACACCCCTGATGTGATGGCACAAATGTGCATGAAGATATTTGAATTAATGCTAGTCACATTCAGAACATTCAAAAACATTAAAGACCCATATTTTTCAGGAGTTGGCTTCACTACATGCAACGTAGACTTGGTGAATGACATGAGCACAACCCCCACAATTAATGTAATATATGCCTGGCACGCAAGAATAAAGTACCTCCCAACATGCTACAAACAAACTTTTGAGGAGATGTTTGTCACTGGGTTCTAGGAATACCACTCTGAAATATTCATACCCAGACCCTCACATCTCCTCCAACTCTTCGCTGTGGAGAGGACCTTACTTGGAGCAATTGCGGTTGCCACATCCGGATGTTCCAAGGCCAGTAGATTGGGATGCTTTATTAACAGACTTAGCATAGGGGCTGCAACTAGAAGAACATCACCTAGCTTCAGATGTGGTTGAATACTATGTCAAATGCTCAGCCAAACAAGGGTCTATCAGAGGCGACAGACGTGAGAGAGGGGGGGTGTTAGTAGCAGCCAAGGCACCCAAGGACCCACAAGACAAGGAAGCCAAAGAAGGGAGTTAGAGCAAGGAACAAGCAGTAGGCAAAGCAGTCAATGCAGACCTGGCAAATAGGCCTATAATTTTTCCATGTAATAATATTTCCCAAATAGTCATTGTAGTCACTTCACTTCATTGTAAATACCATTTTTTATTATTCCTACTCGATTTTGTGCAAGCCGAGGAGTCCTTGAGCTTGAGGAGTACTAGTAGTATTTATGTACCAATTTTCATAATTTTCAGAGCTCGTTTGAGCCCCCAAAATAGCCCTAGAACCTAATTTTTAACTAGGTCGGACAATAGGTCTAGGCAGGACCAAAGCTAGTCAAAAACTATAAATAGAGCTAGAGAGCTCATTTTTGAGGTTAGCTTGTTATGGAATTGAACTTGTATGAGAACTCTTTTGCAATAGAAGTTACTCCATTGTCTCTCTCTCTGTTCTTGCCTTGTGTGCGTGTGTGTGTGTGTATGTGTGTGCATGTTTGTGTGCTTCTCATGCACACACTTGTGCCATCACTTGTTCGAGGTCTTCATAGCATCCTCATGTCTTCCCAATTGACATTAAAGGAGGTGCTACTCATCAATGAGCTACATGAACATTGGATGGCTACAATGCAATCTGAATATGATGCTATAATGAAGAATGGTACTTGGTCTTTATGTAACTTGCCTCCTAGCAAGAAGGCCATTGGCACAAAGTGGGTATACAAGCAACAATTGACAGGTATAAGGCTAGGCTTGTTGCAAAGGGTTATGTGCAGGAAAGAGGCATTGATTTTGATGAGACCTTTGCACCTACTTGTCGAATGACTACTGCTAGTAGCATCTTCGCACTTGCAGCTCATCATGGTTGGAATGTACATCAGTTGGATATTAAAACAACATTTCTGAATGGTGACTTGCATGAAGAAGTGTATGTTTTTCAGCCCCGTGGCTTTGTGCACAAAGGGCATGAGACCAGGTGTGCATGTTAAAGAAGGCATTATATGGTTTAAAGCAAGCACCACGTGCTTGGTATGAAAAGATACATGCCTATCTGATTGTACATGGTTTTGAGAACAATCCAACTGAAAGCACCTTATATGTTAAGGGTGCTAATGATGTACTTCTGATCATTGTGGTTTATGTTGATGACATGCTGCTCACTGGTCCCCATGAGGAGCATATTGCTGATTTCAAAGCTGATTTACATGCCTCATTTGAGATGTCTGATTTGGGGCATTTGCATCACTATTTGGGCATTCAGTTGATGCACGTTGATGGTGGAATGGCTTTGTGTCAAACAAAATATATTGACACATTATTGTAGCATTTTGGCCTTGAGATTGTAAACCTATTGCCACTCCTATGGAAACATGTTTACAACTGAGTCTTCATGATGCTTGAGGTGCATTTGATGTTGTTGTCTATCAGTAGGTTGTTGGATGCTTGATTTACTTATGCATTACTCAGCCAGATATTCAGTTTGCTGTGTCACAGATGAGCATGTTTATGCATTGCCCAGGAGTCAAGCATTGGTAGGCGGTTAAGTGCATCCTTCACTACTTGAGTGGTACTCGACTACTTGGTTTGTTTTATCCCAAGGGGGGATCACTATCGCCAGATTTGCATGTTTTTTTTGACTCTGATCAAAGGTGTTCCGCACGACCCTCTCACCATGACAGTTCAACCGAATGTCACACGTAAGAGGATAGGTTCCACTTCATTGACCCTATGTCTTTCTAGGATTGTAATGTGTTTCTAAAGAAGTCTAAGACTCATAAAACCAACTCTAACTCACTCATACGCTCCACTGAGGGTGAGCAAAGAAAGAGAAATGGGGTTTATGAGCATATCCTAGAGTGGAATTCTAAATATTGATTCTAGGAACTATGCTCTTACTAGCCCACCTTGGATCCTCACACGCTCAACTCAGGGTGATCCTCTCAAGGAAACCATGTGCTAGCAAGGGCCCAATGGATGCCTAACAATTATGCTCTATGATTTTGGAGGGGTTTTTTTTGAAAGAACTTGGAGAAGCTTGTAGAAGATAGAAAAGTGCGTTTCAAAGCGACGAAGTTTGGTCAAGCCAACTGGCACAAGACCAGCCCTTGAGCTTATGGAGACTCAAATAGACCTTATAGGCATGCTATAAGTGCAAAGAAACACACTATGTACTTTGGATCATCAAGGAGAATGAGTCGATACAAAACAGATAGGTTCACGGGTCGAATAGCTCAAAAAACTTACTATCTATGGAAGATACAATGAACTTCAAATGCCCATAGCGACCAGCGTGATTACAATTAGAAAAAATCCTTTTATGGGAGTGATACACATAGGGTTGAGTGTATAGAATGCACAAAAGTATAAGTAAAGCAAAATATGCTATAGGAATGAATGCGACATTCACCGGTGGTACTTCCTATTTTTCAGGAATACGCAGAGATTGACCTCGAGACAGAAAAACTGAGATTTCTCCCAATCTACCCAACCAAATGCTTTGAAAATTTACAGTCATTTATAACTTTCCAATGAGCCATCTTGCACTCAATTTGGAGCTCTAGAGAGAGAGCAGCAGCCTCTGCAAGATTACTGTTGGCGAAGAAGATGATGCAGAGAATCGAAGGAGCAAGACCATGATGGTCACAAGTGAATGTATATTGCTTCCATGTATTGTACAAGTGATTTCAAGTCTTTATATAGACTCTAGGAGTGTTCCATGACTTTTACAAGTGAAATTTGAATTCAAATGAAGGTGGGAATGGTTGTTGGAGGGAATCAATTCACTTTCCTACAATCTAGGAAAAGTGAAGTTCTAGTTTGATCTACTTTTAGATGATTGATTGCTTGATTGAATGCAACTTCAACCACCACAAATTTGTGGGATTTGGGCTCTATCTTTCTACCTTTACATGTGTAAAGCTCAAGGCTTTTACAACGGTAAATGAACCATAAAAAATATCTCAAAAAAATACAATAAATGAGCATAAGAAAAAAAAACTCTCCAACGGATATTCTTTCGATGTGATAGCCTTTGATGTAGATTAAATCCACCTCAAGCATAGTGGAAGCTTGATGTTCCAACAGCTCCCCCTCAAGCTAAAGTATGCTTGAGTCTTCATTCTCTGATAGGTTGAATACGTGCCATACATTTGAATCTACAAAGCTTTATTCCATCAAGTGCCTTCGTCATCATATCTGCTACTTGCTTTTCAGTTGGAACAAAAGAAATGTCAATCTCCTTTGCCATGAGCTTCTCCTTGATGAAGTGGTAATGGACTTCTATGTGTTTGGTTCTCGCATGGAAAATAGGATTTGCCGCTAGATGCATGGAACTTACATTATCTCCAAATATGTGAGGTTTGCAACTCACAAGTCCCAAATCTGTATACAATGCTTTTAACCATATTGCCTCTTGAGTTGCTATGGTCAAGCCTCTGTACTCTGCTTCAGTTGAGGATAAAGCAACTGTTGGTTGCTTCTTGGAACTCCATGACACTAGCTTTGAACCTGCAAATGCTGAGTAACCAGATGTACTTTTTCTGTCATCCTTAGCTCCTGCCCAATCTGCATCTGAATAGATTTTGATATGCAAATCTGAAGAGTAAGGATAGAATATACCTTCGTTGATTGTACCTTTGAGATACTTAAGTACTCTCTTAGCGCATCCATGTGTGGTCTTCTCAATGAGTGCATGAACTGACTAAGCACTCCCACACTATATGAGATGTCTGCCCTTGTATGAGTAGCATATATCAAGCTACCTACCAAGCTTTGATACTCTTTAATGTCTTCAATTTTTCTCACCTTCATAAACACTTAGTTTATGATTCATCTCCAAAGGTGTACCTACGGGTTTAGTGTTCTCCATTTTGAACTTGAGAAGAAGATCCTGAATGTATCTTCTTTGAGTCAAATACATTCCTTCATCTGTGTATATCACCTGCATACCTAGGAAATATGTGAGCTCACCTAGGTCACTGATTTTGAACTCCTCTTGCATGTGTCTTTTGATCCTTTGAATGCCATTTAGATCATCACCTGTCACAATAATATCATCTACATATACACATAGATAGATAATCTCATTGTGATCCCTTTTGATGAATAGAGAAGGATTTGAGCTGCTAGCTTTGAACCCTTGATCTTGAAGATATGTAACCAACCTATAATTCCAAGCTCTAGGAGCTTGTTTCAATCCATACAATGCTTTCTTAAGTATGCAAACATAAGATGGATGATTAGGGTTTTCAAAACCTGGTGGTTGTGACATGTATACCTCTTCACTTATCCAACCATTTAAGAATGCATTTTTCACATCAAGTTGGAGGAGTCTCCAATTCCTTGCAGCAGCTACTATTATCAATGTCCTGATTGTAGTCATCTTTGCAACTGGTGAGAATGTTTCCTCATAGTCTGTACCATGAGTTTGTGAGCATCCTTTGGCAACTAATCTTGCCTTCTATCTGCAAATTGATCCATCTGAATTTCTTTTAACTTTATATACCCATCTGCAACCAATTACCTTTTGATTCGGCGACATTGGAACCAAATCCCAAGTGTCCATCTCCTGGAATGCATCTATCTCTTCGTTCATGGCCTTTTCCCAATTAGGGTTTCCCTTTGCCTCTTCATAGGTTGAGGGTTCCTCTGAAATAGAGTCTTTTGCCAAGTATATTGAATGCTTCGTAACAAATGTGGAATCATATCCATACCTTTCTGGTTGTTTCTTCTCTCTTGCTGATCTTCTAGGTGCTTGTTTGGAGCATTCTCCAACCTCTTGCATCTTTGCTTTGCCTCTTGACTTCCATAGCTTGTAATCCTTTTCTCTTTCATCGTGGTCATCGTCTGTATCACTTCTTGGATCCTGGACCTGTGTATCATGCTTGCTTCATAATTGATAAGATTCAAAATCAACATCATATGGTAGTGTTACCTTTTGTTTGTCTTCATCATACCAAGACCTGTGTTCTTCAAACACAACATCTCTACTTGTATTGAATTGCTTGGTTGAAGGATTGAAGAACCTGTAACCCATCTGAGTTGAGTCATATCCAATAAACACTGCCTTTGTTGCCCTTTCATATAGTTTACCTCTTATTTGTGATGGTACATGAACATAAGCTAAACAACCAAAAACCTTGCAATGTCCAAGACTAGGTTTTCTTCCATGACATGCTTCATAAGGAGTGATACCTTGAAGTGATTTGGATGGTAGTCTATTGACGAGGTACACTATAGTTGAAATAGCTTCTGCCCATAGATAATGTGGCAACTTCTTCTCTTCAAGCATTGTTCGGGCTGATCCAACCAATGTCTTGTTTCTCCTCTCTGCAATTCCATTTAGTTGAGGAGAGTACCTAGTAGTCACTTCCCTTTTGATACCTTTGTCCTGCAAGAACTCATCAAACTCTTTGGAGAAGTATTCTCCCCCTCCATCAGATCTGAGTTTCTTTAGTGATCTACTTGTATGATTCTCCACATGTGCAAGATACTTCTTGAAGCAATCAAACACTTCATTCTTACTCTTGATAAAGTATAGAACAGTCCATCTACTATGGTCGTCAATAAATGAGACATAATACCTTGATCCTGCCAATGAAGATTCTTGACTTGGACCCCATACATCTATATGTACTAAGCCCAATAAGTTGTTGTGGATGTAGCCTTTGTGGTTGAATGGTTCTTTGTGCCTTCCCAATTTGACACGCATCACACTGTTGATCATGTGTTGCTTTGATATGTTCGGTAGTCCTAGAACACTTTGATCCCTGCATATATCCTTCAAGGTTCTTTCATTCACATGAGCAAGTCTCTTATGCCACACTTCAAGCTCACTTAGGGTTTGAGACCCAAAGTTGAATAGAGCTATGTTCCTAGTTTCCTACTTCAAAAGTAAAGAGCCTACCATGCTTCTCACCTCGGGCTATCTTCTTGAAGCCTTGACATGGATCTTCCACAAAAGCTCCATGTTGGGTGAACCTAACTTGCAAGCCTTTTTCAACTATTTGGCCTACACTTATTAGGTTTTTAGTGATAGTGGGTACATAGAGAACCTTACTTAGAATGTTTGTCCTGCCATTGGAAGCTTTGACATTACCAATCTTCTCCACATTGTGCTTTGTGTCATCCCCTATTTGCACTTCATGTCTATGCTTTGGACTTTCCAAGTCAGATAGAAGAGAAATGTTGCCTGCAACATGATTCGAACATCCTGAATCTATGTAGAACAAATGATCATCTTCTTTACCTTCTTTGTGGCTTAGATTCATAAGAAGCAATGAGTCTTCATGTGGTTGATCTTCTGAATAATTGTTGTAGTCCCTTCTATTATAGCTTCTATTTTTATTGTTGAAGTTGTGTCCACCTCTGCCTCTATTGTTGCCATATCCACCTCTTCCACTTCCTTTCTGGGTCTTTCCATTGAACCAACAATTCTGAGTGGTGTGGTTGGTGTTATCGCATATGGCACAAGGTTGAACATTCTGACCTTTGGCTTTGTCTTGCTTTGGTCCTTTCTTCTTCCCTTTCCACTTGCTCTTGCTTGCAAAGTTGGCTTGGGAAGTCTCTTCTTCATCTTCTTCCTTCTTCTTGCCTTTCTGCTTCTTATCCTTCTTATCTGCATATAGAGCACTAGTTGAATTACCATGATAAGAGTTACCTTCCTTTATGCTATTGTTGGCTTCTTCATTGAGGAGTTGTCCAAGAAAGATGTTGAAGTCTGGAGTCTGCACATCCATGATGAGATCATAAGCCGTCATGAAGGATTGCCATTGCTTATCACTTCCAATGCCGTTGAGAATTTGCCTCATGATGACCTCTTCTTCAATCATCTCTCCAATGGATGCTAACTGATCTGCAACCTCCTTGACCTTGGTAATAAACTCTGTGATGGTTTGTTTAGGTGTCTTCTTCATTTGGTTGAACTCGTTCCAAACATGATTCTTTCGTGCTTTGGTACTAGCAGAAAAGAAAGTCTCGAGGGCATCCCAAGTCTCTTGAGATGTCTTGCATCCTCTAATATGTGGTAATAGAAAGTCGGAGATAGAGTTTAGTATGTACAACCTTGCTTGAGCATCTCTTGCACACCAAAGTATGAGCTTATCTGTCTCCTCTTGTGTAGGTCCTCCTTTGGATCTTGGAATAGGCATAGCTTGATCACCTGCTACAATTCCATAAAGATTTCTACCTTGCAAATAGGCCTCCATTCTGATTTGCCAATCCGCGTAGTTGTGTCGATCAAGCTTCTCGATCATTGAGGGAAAGCTGTCACCCATCTTGATCTAGCTCTGATACCACTGAAAGAACTTGGAGAAGCTTGTAGAAGGTAGAAAAGTGCGTTTCGAAGCGACAAAGTTTGGTCAAGCCAACCGGCACAAGACTATGTTGGAGTTAGACGTCTGCGGAAGCACGCGAACAGCACAAGGAAGAAGAAGAAGCTTGGAGCACAACACACAAGGCTGAATGTATTACTAGAGAATGTACAAAGATAAGTAGCCCATTAGGGCAATAGGCGTATATACAAGCCGGGGGAAAAAAACCTCCTAAAGAGGGAAAAAAGTGCCCCGGCGGTCCTAGAGTGTTCACACACATCACTACCTAAATATATCAACAAATCCCCCCTGGGAGTGATGCGGTGAACAAGGAGCTGGCACTCATGTATAAGGAAGTGCCGAGCTATGTGGAAATCACTCCACAAAAGAAAGTAAGCCCAAAGCTTTGCGGAAAGCTTCAAACTTCTCCCTAGGCAGAGCCTTCGTGAAAAGGTCTGCAATGTTCTCCTGCGTGGGCACATATGCCAAGCTGATCTCCCCAGCAGAGAACCTCTCCCTGACATAGTGATAATGCACCTCAATGTGCTTAGTGCGAGCATGGAACACAGGGTTCCTCGCAACTGCCAATGCGCTCTGACTGTCAGTGAAGATGGTGGTGGCAGAAGACTGGCCAACACCCAAATCAGCCATAAGGCGTCTGAGCCACACACACTCAACAGTCGCTGTGAAAGCTGCCCTATACTCAGCCTCACAACTGGAAGTGGCCACAGTAGGCTGCTTCTTGCTCAACCAAGATATACATGAGCTACCAAGCATGAAGCAAAAACCACTGGTGGACACACGAGTGTCATAGCAACCAGCCCAATCTGAGTCAGAAAAAGCATGCAAATCTGGCGGTGGTGATCCCCCCTTGGGATAAAACAACCCAAGTAGCCGAGTACCACTCAAGTAGCGAAAGATGCGCTTAACCGCTTTCCAATGCGTGACTCCTGGGCAATGCATAAACCTGCTCATCTGTGAGACAGCAAACTGAATATCTGGCCGAGTAATGCATAAGTAAATCAAGCATCCAACAGCCTGCTGATAGAGAACAGCATCAAATGCATCTCCAGCATCATGAAGACTCAATCGTAAACCTGTCTCCATAGGAGTGGCAATAGGCTTACAGTCTTCAAGGCCAAAACGCTGCAATAATGTGTCAATATATTTCGTTTGACACAAAGCCATTCCACCATCAACTTGCATAAATTGAATGCCCAAATAGTGATGCAAATGCCCCAAATCAGACATCTCAAATGAGGCATGCAAATCAGCCTTGAAATCAGCAATATGCTTCTCAAGAGGACCAGTGAGCAGCATGTCGTCTACATAGACAACAATGATCAGAAGCACATCATTAGCACGCTTAACATATAAGGTGCTTTCAGTTGGACTGTTCTCAAAACCATGTGCAATCAGATAGGCATGTATCTTCTCATACCAAGCACGTGGTGCTTGCTTTAAACCATATAACGCCTTCTTTAACCTACACACCTGGTTTTCATGCCCTTTCTGCACAAAGCCACGGGGCTGAAAAACATACACTTCTTCATGCAAGTCACCATTCAGAAATGCTGTTTTAATGTCCAACTGATGTACATTCCAACCATGATGGGCTGCAAGTGCACAAATGCTCCGAACAGTAGTCATACGGCATGTAGGTGCAAAGGTCTCATCAAAATCAATGTCTCTTTCCTGCGCATAACCCTTTGCAACAAGCCTAGCCTTATACCTGTCAACTGTACCATCAGGTTTACGCTTCAGCTTGTATACCCACTTAGTGCCAATGGCCTTCTTGCCAGGAGGCAAGTCACATAAAGACCATGTACCATTCTTCATTATAGCATCATATTCAGATTGCATAGCAGCCATCCAATTTTCTGAATTTTGTGCTTCATCAAAAGAAACAGGCTCATTCTCATCACAGAGACTAGATGCAGCCATAGCATAGCAATCTGATGCAAAGGAGGTACTATGAGAGCCTGAACGAGTACGATATGACAAAGGTGCATCTAATTTGCTGTCACGCAAAGTCTGCACCAGCCATTTTGGCATAGTTTTTGCCTGTTCAATATCAGCTCTCTCATCAACAAGTGCATCATGTAAATCTGCATCAGAAATGGAATGATCTGCATCATCATATGAAACCTGCAAAGGCTGAGAAGTTGCCTCATTAGGACCAGCACTAGCCTGTCCACCTGTAAAAAGAGGCATCAAAGTATCATACATGTCTTTGGAGCTAACAGATGTCTCCTTAGTACATGAAAGCAATGGCTGAATAGCATCTTCCACAAAGACAACATCACGGCTAACCAGAATGCGTTTAGTCTGTGGATGATACAGACGATAGCCTTTACTTTCAGAACTGTACCCAACAAAAATACATTTTACTGCCTTATCATCCAATTTTCTGCGATGTTGTTCAGGCACTAATGCATATGCCAAACAACCAAAAACACGCAGATGAGCAACAGATGGCTTGCGGTCATGCCAAGCCTCATATGGAGTGATAGACTGCAACGCTTTGGTGGGACACCTGTTCAGTACATATGCTGCACACATGACAGCCTCAAGCCAGAAACTATGTGGTAAAGCCTGACTTTTGACCATGCACCTCGCCATCTCCATGAGTGACCTGTTCTTTCGTTCAGCAACTCCATTCTGTTGAGGTGTATACGGCACTGTACACTGGTGTTTTATCCCATGTTCAGCCAGAAATGCATTAAAATCTGAAGACATATATTCCCCCCCTCGATCAGAACGGAGGGTGCCCATTTTACATGCTGACAGATTTTCAGCCAAAACCAAAAACTGTTTGAAGCACATGAACACTTCGGACTTTGCTTTGAGTGGGTATACCCATGCATGCCTGGAAAAATCATCAATGAAAGTCACGAAGTAAAGGTAATTTCCAAAAGAGGGTGTCTGCATAGGACCACAGACATCACTATGTACAAGCTGCAATTTCTGCATAGCCCGAACTGAACCATCTTTTGGAAAGGAAGAACGCTGCATTTTGCCCAAAATACAACCTTCACAAACATGTTTTCCAGGTGCCTCAAGTTTGGGCAAAGAAGACACCATTTCAGATTTCTGCAGGCGTAACAAACTAGCAAAATTCAGATGACCAAAGCGTGCATGCCAAAGCTTTGCATCTGATATAGCCTGAGAATCATGAACTGCACATGCCGAATCATTCACAGATCTTTCATAGTCTATGAGCTTATACAGCCCACGACATAAAATGCCAGAAGCAATAATCACATCGCCATTTGAGAGATCATGGACTGTACACCTGTCGTCAACGAATTTCACAACCAAGCCAATCTTGGCTAATGCAGAAACTGATAACAGGTTCTTTTTGATCCCTGGCACAAATAAAGCATCTGACAAAGTGAAAGAACTACCATCAAGAGTAGTCAAAATGATCTTACCAACTCCCATAACAGGATAAGAGGAGTTATTGGCGCATGTGACAGTATTCCCTGTAGGGGCAGGCTCGAGTGAAGAGAAGAAACTGCACTGCGAGGTAATATGTTTGGTCGCCCCACTGTCAAAGTACCAAACATCTGAGTCTACTGCAGACATGCACTGATCATGAGAAGATGGGTCAAAACTGCAGACAGTAGTAAACGCCCATTCTTCTTCCTGCACAAGATTTGCAGACTCTGTTTTTGGTGTAGAGGCCTCTGCAACAACCATTCCAGCCTCTTTCTTCTTTGCCTCTTTAGCAGCCAGTTTTGGACAGTTCTTTATAATATGATCATTTCCTTTACAGTACTTGCAGAACAATTTCTGCTTTTCTGATTTCTTCTCATCTTTATCCTGGTTCTTCGATTGTGCAGCATTTGCAGATTTCTGCTTACTAGTAGAAGAGCTCCATTTTCCTTTGCCCTTCTGACTAGCCAGGAAAGCTTGATCTGCAACACGCATAATGGACCTGTTCTGCCTGGACTGATCTTCCTGCAACAGAACAGAGACTAATTCCTCAAATGACAAGGCATTCGGATTGCCTTTCATCATCAATCGAAGAGTAGAGGCAAAACTCTGATATGAATCAGGAAGGCCATTCAGAACGGTCTGCACAAGTGAGCTATCTGGTATAACCTCATCAGCAGAAATCAATTGTTCCTTCAGGTCTTTGATCTTTGTAAGAAAACTGTCCATAGAATCACCTTCATTCATGTGCTCACTCTCCAACTGTTTTCGGAGGTAAGCAACACGAGCCTCATTCCTAGCCTGGTACAAAGTGGTAAGTGTATCCCAAGCATCCTTTGCTGTTCTGCAAGAGCGAATGTGAGGGATAATGGCACGTTTGACAGACAAAGCTATCAATGCATGTGCCTGGGCATCTCTGCCATCCCAACGAATCTGCTCTGCAGTAGGTGCAACAGAAACAGCAGCACGAACAGGAATCTGCGGAATATCATCTTCGACACCATCTTCATCAGCTCCAACACCTGTATTTGCAGTACCTGTCGTTACAGGTGTAACAGGACGTCTTTCAACACCCTGCACAATGTTCCACAATCCTTTTGCAACCAGTACATGTCGCATCATATAAGCCCATAATGGGTAGTTGGTACCATCCAACTTATCCTCAACAGCCAACATACGGAATACATCACTGCTTTCAGCCATGGCCGGTGACTAAAATACCTTGATGCAGAAAATTGACTGTATCTCAAAAAGTTGAACGGAACTGCCCAGACGAGTTCTGCTAGACCTGTAGCAGACTTCGAGACGCTTAAACTGGCGAACAGAAACTGGTATATACCTTTGGCACAAAAGGACGAAATAGCCTGCACAAGCGCTGCGATAGTGCGTTCGGAGGCCGAAACGAGCAAATTTCATGCGAATCTGAGACTTCAAATGGAGGAGTGTCGACGGCGCCCTAGAAGAAGCAACGACCTGCTCTGATACCAATTGTTGGAGTTAGACGTCTGCGGAAGCACGCGAACAGCACAAGGAAGAAGAAGAAGCTTGGAGCACAACACACAAGACTGAATGTATTACTAGAGAATGTACAAAGATAAGTAGCCCATTAGGGCAATAGGCGTATATACAAGCCGGGGGAAAAAAACCTCCTAAAGAGGGAAAAAAGTGCCCCGGTGGTCCTAGAGTGTTCACACACATCACTACCTAAATATATCAACAGACTAGCCCTTGAGCTTATGGAGACTCAAATAGACATTATAGGCATGTGTAGCTCAATGATGAGTAGCACCTCCTTTAATGTCAATCCGGGAAGACGTGAGGATGGTATGATGACCTCGAGCAAGTGAAGGCACAAGTGCGTGAGTGCGAAGCACACTAACATGCACACACATACACACACACGTGCACACAAGGCAAGACAAAGAGTGAGAAGCAATGGAGTTCTTAGATTACTTTCAGAAAGCTCATACAAGTTCAAAACTATTACAAGCTAACCTCAAAAATGAGCTCTCTAGCTCCTTTTATAGTTTTTGACTAGCTTTGGCCCTGTCCAGACCTAGTGTCCGGCCTAGTTAAAAATTAGGTTCCAGGGCTTATTTGAGGGCTCAAACGAGATCTAAAAAATACGAAAATTGGCAGGTAGATACTTCTAAAGCTCCTCAAGCTCAAGGAATCCTTGGCTTGCACAAAATGGAGCTACAAAAATGCGAAATGGTATTTACAATGGTGTTTAGTGATTAAAATCACTATTTGTGTAGGGATTTTCTCTGTTGATTTGGCATACACATCTTTGAGCTCCCTACTTGCTCTTTCTTCTTGTGTGCTCAACTCCTTGATGTCTGAAAAATTTAGATGGCCTACTTGCCAGATCTTCTTTGGCTACTGTGTCTGCTTGTGCTATCTCTTCGTTCTGACCCTCTTTGTCTTGTGGCTCCTTCGGTTCCCTGACTACTGCCAACACCCCCCCCCACTCTCGCGTCTGTCGCCCCTGACAGACCCTTGTCTAGATGTTCATTGAACGTAATATTGGACAACGTCGGAAGCAAGGTGATGTTTTTCTAATCTGAGCCCCCGTGCTAGATCTATTAATAATGCATCCCAATTCACTGGTTCTGGTACGTCCGGATGTGGCACCCACAGTTGTTCTGAATGGATGGTGTAGCTCAGTGATGAGTAGCACCTCCTTTAATGTCAATCCGGGAAGACGTGAGGATGGTATGAAGACCTCGAGCAAGTGGCGGCACAAGTGCGTGAGTGAGAAGCACACAAGCATGCACACACATACACACACACGCGCACACACGGCAAGACAAAGAGAGAGAAACAATGGAGTTCTTTAGATTACTTTCAAAAGCTCTTACAAGTTTGTTTCAATTACAATCTAACCTCAAAAATGAGCTCTCTAGCCCCTTTTATAGTTTTTGACTAGCTTTGGCCCTGTTCAGACCTAGTGTCCAGCCTAGTTAAAAATTAGGTTCCAGGGCTTATTTGAGGGCTCAAACGAGATCTAAAAAATATGAAAATTGGTACGATGGTACTTCTAATACTCCTCAAGCTCGAGGACTCCTCAGCTTGAACAAAATGGAGTTACTAAAAATGGATAATGGTATTTACAATGGTTTTTAGTGATGAAAATCACTATTTTTGTAGGGGATTCTTCTGAAAATTTGACATACACTTCTTGGAGCTCCCTACTTGCTCCCTTTCCTTGTGTGTCCACCTTTTGATGTGCTTCCATGCTTTGTCCTTGACTTTGAGCTTCAACACTCCCCCCCCTCTCGAGTCTGTCGTCCCTGACAGACCTTTGTTGGAAGGGCTGTTCTATGTAGTGCTTTGAGAGGTGGTGTCCATCCGTTGTATGAGCGGGTTCCTTGGATTCCAGCAAGAATGTGTCATTGTGAGCTTTCAAAACTGCAAGTTGCTCAAAAGAGGTTGTCAAGAGTGATTTGGAGCAACTACTGGCTTCAATTTGCTTCCGAGATATGGATGTTGTTCCCATGACGTCTGCTAACTCTTCCAAAGATGATGTTGAGAGCAGTCATGCCAACTACTCATAGCCCATAATGAATGATGGGTAAGTGTGTTCGTGCCTGGGTTGAAAAAAGTATGTGCCTTGTGCAAGGCCTGGTAATGTAGCCCTACGCATGCTTACTTGGAAGATGCATTGGAAGAAGTATGGTGCGAAAATTGCGGGTCTTGAGCTAAGTACTCAAGGGTATGCTGACGAAGAGGTTTCCTAAACTATCATGGTTATGGTGTTTCCAGAGTAAAGATACTTACCATGGAGAAGGTTGATGGATGTTTGTCTCTTCGTGTTGTACACTCGGCCTTTGGGATGGAACATTGTTGATGAATGTCCATGTTGATTGTCCACTGATGAGATCTTTTGAGTGGTGGATCCTCTCTCCTCATATGCAGGAGTCTTCTCCTCCAGAACTACCTTTTGCAGATATCTCCTTGGATGCTCTGGTACATGAAGTAGTTAAGCATCACTCAAGTTGCGGACCTTCAAGCTCTTCATTCCAGATAAGGCAGCAATAATCTCACTGCTGGCCGAGACACACTTCTATCCAAATTGATAAATGCCTAGTAATCAACAGTTCCACCTTCAACTAAGCATGACTCATTCATGTTTCATAAGCCAAACCTGGGAACAAGCTCTCTCCCGCTTTTCTTTCTCCCCCCCCTTTTTTTTTTTTTTGAGGAAAAGGATATCACAAAACAAGAACACAAAAGTTAGTATCAATAGAAATATTTGACATATGTCACTGTGCTCTTGTGCGTGGGATTCTCAAGTGTATCTATGCACGACCGTGTAATGTGGCCCTATATTAATGCATACTTTGGAAATGCATGACCTGAATGGTGCAAAGGACAGGGTTGTGCAAGGAGCACATGGTTGTTGCTCGTTCGAGGCTTTTGATGTCATTTGTGGAGGTTGATGCCGACCTTGGTGGAGGTATCCATTGAGTCTCGAACTGATGTGATCCTCCTTATTGGAGTCCATTTTAGAACATCATTTGGCACTGTAGAGGTCACTTCAGGCGTCTTTCTCTTTGGATGCTTTCTGAACTGTGGTATCCAGTGTGGTTGACGCTTTGGTTCGGTGGAGACTACTTTCACTTTTGGCTTCCAAACCCATATCCTTTTTGCATGTCTTCTTACTAATGTTGAAGAGCTGATTTGATCTTCCTTTGGTCTCTGTACGTGGTACTTACCCTTTTCTCTTTTTGGCTTCTTTGTTGAAACCTTTTGCAGGTGGGAGAACAAAGGTTGTTGTGGATGTAGGAGCTTCTTAGGTACCCACATCTGTAATTGCCCTTGTTGAGCTGCAGCTAACTTCTTAGGCACCCAAACTTGTTGGATACCTTGTGATTGAGCTTGTCTGAGCTGCTTCCTTCGTCTTCTGGCCTGGTTGGTTTGCATGGATGGAATTTGTGGGGGCAAGGTTGGTGGTTGCTCTCCTTTGCGTACCCATATCTGCTTCATCGGTTGAGTTGTTCTGCTTCGCGCGTTCTTTTGATCTCTCGTCCGGGGAGTCTTTAGTGATTGATCTGCCCTTAGTTGCTGCCTCCTTCTGGCCCTTGGAGAAGAAGGGAGTTCCTTTGCATCTCTGACTCCTTTTTTGCGAATATCATTCCTCTGCAACACATAGTTTTGGACAAGAACAACATGGTCATCTTCATGTGTATTCCTGGATGGACCAGGAGTCTGTGCCTTTCCTAGTTCCTTGAGTGCTCCATTGTCTAATTCTACTGTAACTCGACTATGATTGACCCAAACCTGGAGAAGTCCACTTCTTAGGTTTAAATTGACTGCTTGGTCATAGATCCAGTCTTGACCCAAGACAAGAGGTTCAGTGAGATCCTCATCTTGACACACCAGTACTTTAACAGTCATTTCCCCATCATGAATGTAGAGGGGAAGTTCCACCTCGCCCATGCAAGGGGTTTCCACGCCTCCCAATCCTATGAGATATGCTTCCACAGGATTGACAGTTAACTGTAACTCTTGACAGTAAGACACTCTAACAGCACTAGTGGCTGCGCCTGAGTCAATCAAGGCTCTTACGTTCCTTGCACTCTTTCCTTGTCCTATATCTAGGGTTATGAAAGGACGTCTATCAATTATCCTATGCGAGCTTGTTCCAGCAACTTCACACATGGCCATAGGATATCCTTGATCTGCATAGTCATTCGCTCTAGGCTGATCTCTACCTTGCCTTCGTAACTTCATCCTTCTGATGCGTTCTAAAGCTTCTGCTTGAGCTTCTTCTCGAACTCACTTTTCTTCCTCTTTGCGTTTCTTAGCAGTGTTGAGTTGGTTGAGCATTTCCTCCGTGAGGGGTTCCTGATACAACTTGACTCTGCAACCGCTAATATAATTTGGGAGAACATCACCCTCTAACGTGGCTAATTGTACTGCTCCACTTGTGGAGATCCTATTGATGATCATAGGTCCGTAGCCTCTCTTTTCTAGCTTCCTTGCGTGTTGTTTCAGTGTATAGACTAAAACTAGGTCTCCTGCTTTCAAACCCTTATCCTTCACATGGGCATCAAAGTATGCCTTCTGTCTCTTCTTGGCTGCATATATTCCTGCAGCGGCTCTCAGTCTTGTTTCCCCTAATCGTTCAAGGTCAAAGATCCTAGAGGAGAGCTCATGACCTGTCCATTCGTGCTCTTGTGCTACTCTCAATGTAGGGATCAAGAAGTCCAAGGGTAACACAGCGTTTTGGCCGAATACCATCTGAAAGGGGGTGGCTTGGAGTACCGTTTTGTAGGCAACTCGGTATGCCCAAACAGCATGGTGTAGCTGTTTGTCCCAATCAGAGCGTTTAGTGTTCACTAATTTCGTCAGTACATTGCATAAGATCTTATAAGTGCTTTCAGCTTGTCCATTAGCTTGAGGGTGATAAGGGGCAGACTTCTTGTGTATTACCAAGAATTCTTGGAGTAGATTTTCAATCACTTCATTTAAGAAATGAGTGCCTCTATCACTTACAAGCTCTATAGGTAGCCCGTATCTTGTGAATACATTCTCAAACAAGAATTTAGCAGTTGTTTGAGCATCATTCTTTGTCGTAGCCTTTACCTCTACCCACTTAGTTAGATAGTCTGTTGCAACAATGATGTATTCCGCATGAGAACCCTTAGCTGGGGGATTAATAGGACCTACGAAGTCTATTCCCCACTTAGAGAATGCACGTCCACCCATCATAGGCTTCAGTGACATCTCATCTTTGCGTATAGGATACTGAGTCCTCTGACAGACATCACACCGTTTCACATAGGTATGTGCATCCATGTGAAGGGTAGGCCACCAGAATCCCGCAAATAGAATTGCCTTGATCACCCGATCTGGTCCAAAGTGTCCTCCTGCTACACCTTGGTGAGCAGTTTCCAAGATCTTGAGATATTCACTTTCATGGACACATAACCTCAGGTAACCATCTTTACCGCGCTTATATAGATTATCACCAATGAGTGAGTAATCCAAGGCTTCTTGTTCTAAACTCCTTTTCCTAGCCAGAGTCATGTCTGGAGGGAATGTGTTTGTCCTTAGGAATGATACTAGTGGTTCGCTCCAATCTGGCACAATGGATACTTGATAAAGAGTGGCGTGTTCCACTGGTGGTTTAGTGCAACAGATTGGGCATTCCTTGCACAACTTTTGGACATCCGCTTCCATAGTTGGCCAATGCACTCCGAATCTCTTTAGAGTCTGTAAAGTTCGTTGCTTTGAATGGTGTTGCTCTAGTGCACCCACATGTGCTAATTGCAACCATTTAGCGTACTCATCCTCTTCTACGCAACACGCCAAGATCCCTTGATCTGTGTGCTTGTACATGCTTCCTGCCATGATGTGGTACTTTTGGGCTTTTACAACCTCTCTATTCCGTGTGTTTACCACTGGATGATTAGGCCCGTATGTCAATACTGGTACCAATGGCTTGGCCCACTGCGGCACCACTTCCAAATTAAACAAGTAAGCATCAGGAAGATCATCCGATACTCCTTGTGGGGCTTCTCCCGATGTGAGCCTATAGAGATGATCAGCTCTCAAATGAGTCCTACCTTTCCTTACCACAACTTCAAAGTCATATTCCATGAGCAAGAGAAACCATCTTACTAATCTTCCTGTATTGCATGGTTTATTTACAAGATATAACAATGCCTGATGATCAGTAAAAAATTTAAACTTATTTGCAAGCAAATAGTGTCTAAATTTCTTAACTGCATATACCATGCCTAATCCTTCTCGCTCTGTAGTGGTGTAATTCCGTTCAGCCGCATTCAATTGTCTACTGGCATAGGCAATTGGAAGATCCATATTACCTTCACCAGTGGGTTGTGCAAGCACACATCCAATGGCATAATTGGATGCATCCACATGGACGTGGAATGGCTTATTCCAATCTGGTGTGGTCAAGATTGGTGCTGAACATAATCTTCGTTTAAGCTCCTGGAAGGAATTCTCACATTCATCAGTCCACTCAAAGTTAGTCAGAAGTCCGTACATGGGCTTTGCAATGACAGCATACATGTGTATAAATCGTCGGTAATAACCACAATGCCCCATGAAAGCTTGTACTTCCTTGACATTCTTTGGCCTAGGTAGCTCTGCTATGGCTCTCACTTTTTCTTCGTCGGTAGATATGCCATTCTTTGACACTATGTGTCCTAGAATCTTGCCTTGCCTGACCATAAAAACGCACTTTTCTGGGTTCAGGCAGACTTCATATTCTCTACATTTGTCAAAGATTTGTCTGAGTTCAGGGATATGGGTTTGTCTAATGTTGGAATGAGCACAAAGATCATCAACATAGACTTCTAAACTCTTCCTCAGGAACTCCTTAAACACATGGCACATCAGCCTCTGGAAGGTAGCTGGTGCATTGGTAAGCCCAAAGGGCATTACTCTAAAAGCAAAAATGCCCCATTCTGTGGCAAAGGCTGTCTTATGCTGATCCTCTGGAGCTATGGCTACTTGATTGTAGCCAGAAAATCCATCAAGGAAGCTGTACACTTCCTTGCCTGCCACTCTTTCTAAGAGATGTTCTGTGATGGGAAGCGGATAGTTATCTCGAATTGTGGCTGCATTAACCTTTTTCAAGTTAATGCACACACGCAACTTGCCATTCTTCTTGGGCACCACTACGATGGGGGATACCCATTCAGTGTGCTCAATTTCATAGATAAATCCAGCTTCGACCAGTCTATCTATCTCTTCCTTGATCTTAGCAGCATAATTATCGTTATATGTATAAGGCTTTTGCTTAGAGGGTTTGGCATCTGAAGTCATGGGAATGGTGTGTGAGCATATGTCAGGGTCAACACCTTTCAAATCCTTGTAACTCCAAGCGAATACATCTCTGTATTCTCTTAGCAAGGCAGTCAATTCGTGCTCTTCTTCTTCTGTCAGGTCATGGCCTATATACGTGCATCTCTCCTCTCCTTCTTCTATGGCCACTACTATTTTCTTGGTGGTTTCTTTGTTATCATAGGCCTCTCCTACTTGTGCCTCTCGTTTAGGCATTCTTATCATGACTCTCCTGTCGTCTATCTCATACTTCTTAAAATTTTCTGGGACCTCAAACAAAGATTCTTCCTCTTCCGGTGAGACTTCTTTCTTCTTTCGTTTCTTTCCTTCTTCCTTCGGGGTTATATGCGTTGCTAATCTTACATCATTTGTAAGCTCTCCATGCCTCTGGGGTTGAAATTCTACTTCATGGAAATATTCTTCATCAGATGCAAATGGTGGGTCCATAATGATTGACTCTAGATCGGAGTCACTTGCATCCTCAAATGCATCAGGGCTAGGTTCGCATTCTTCTAGAACTGCCTCTCCCATGATTGGCTCTATGGAGAAGACTGAAATGTCATAGCCATCCTCATCACAGTGAGGTGTCCATTGTTCTTCATTGATGGCTACGTCCATTGTTGCTAAAATTTCTGCCCAACCGTGAGGTTCAAATTCTTCGTCTGGAAAAACTACAGGTGCATAGGCTGGGTCTTGAATGGGTCTATGGGTTTCGTTTGCACCTATTTCTCTGGCCTTTTCTCTCTTCTCCTCCTCCACTGCTACTTTGCACATCCATAAGTGAGTGTCTTCATGCATCCATGAGGATCCTGACCCTATGGAATGCACAGATTCTGTATCATCTTTGGCTCTATGGATGGGATTCCACTGGATAGGAGGTACGTCTCTATGAGAGTAATCTTTGAGATTCACTTTGGTCGTGACACCTAAGTGCTGTAGGTACAAAGAATTGGTTCCCCAATCCTGTACCACTTGCAACTGTCGCATAAATGGTCTTCCCAAAATCATCTCATAGGCATGATTTTTGCTAAAGTCACATATAGCAAAGCTATGCTCAAACTCAACACCACAAGTGGTGAGAGTTATTCCTTCTAGCAATCCTAAGGGTTTCTCAATATGACCATCGGCCATCTGCAATTTCATCCTCGTTGGTCTGAGTGCTGGCTTGCCCCAACGCTTCCATAAGGAGGTGGTGGCAATTGCAACTCCTGCACCTGAGTCCAAAATTGCCTTGGTGGTGTACTCCTGGCAGGTGATGGGAAGATAGGTGTTCCCTTCTTCACCCTCACACATATCTCCTATCTTATCCAAGGGAATTTCTGGCACTGTCCTATGGGATCCTACCCTGGAACGAGGTTTTGCAACTTCAGTTACCTGACTGGCGACATATTTTCGTGCTTCTGGTCTATCCTTAGGCAGTTCCTCCAAAGTGAGATCACGCTGCACCTCGGTGTTCTTTACTACCTCCGAGTTCCTTGATATGACTGAGTCATCGTTCCTTACCATGACTATGGGTGCTCTCATACACGTGGACTTTGCTTCCCATGGGCCTGTGAAGTGGGGTAGCTCTTGTATGGAATTAGACTCAAAGTCCAATCTCTCGTGAGACTGAGCACTCTCATGTTCCCAGTAAATAGATGGGATGTCTTGTGGGAATTGGTCGTGTGCATCGTCCACAAGTTCAAAAGGAGGGGCGACCTCACTTTCGTTATCCCATTTGTCTTCTTGAATCTCTCGTAGGAAGTCTGGTGCAAACCGATTCATAGAAGAAGAAGTGTCCGGTTCCGTGGAATTGGGCACGTAAGCAACCTGGGAAGGAGGGCTTATTCTATCGTTGGCTCTCTCCTCGTTCTCATAGATGGCTGGAGCACAAGCTTCTTGGGGAGGATTACTTATTCTATTACTTTTCCGAACAGGCTCATACGTTCTCTGAGAAGGAATGTAGGTCACCTATGGAGGTACGTAAGCTTCCGAGGGAGGCTCATGTGCCTTTTGGGGGGGAAGATAAGCTTCTTGAGGAGGCACATGGGCTTCCTGAAGAGGCTGGCTTATCCGTTCTCTCGCCCTTTCCTTTCTTTGAGGGACAGGTTCCTTTTCTGATTGTGCAATTAGCCTCTCTATTCTTTCTAAGGAGGGGAAGTTGTCTGGTTTAGTGGAATTGGCCACATACACTTCCGATGGGGAATGATTCATGTTTTTGCTTGCTTTACCTTTTTCTTGATTTTTTTCTTCCTTGGCAGATCTTGCAATTATTTCCTCTAACTTCTCTAGGAGTCCGTTCAAGTGTAATTGCGTTTTGGCTGAGCCAGAGTAATTGAAAAGGCGACTGGCATCAAACATGGTCTGAGCCAATGCGACCATTTTCGCGCACAGTTTGGTTCTTTCTATCTCTAGGTCAGCTCTAGGATAGCACTTGTCATGATCCGTGACGTTTGGCCCTTCTTGGATTCTGGCTTGATATGCTTTGAGCATCATGTCTATGTCTTCAGGAGTGGGATCAGCTAATACTGATCCTACTCTAGGAGGTGGTGGGATTTGATGAGGCGGTGGGGGAGGTGGTGGGTCGGATGGAGATGGGAGTGGTGGTGGTGGAATAGTGTGAGAGTGAGTTTGAGTTGTGAGTTCGGTTATTCTGGCTCTTGTTTCCCTTATGCTTTCCTCGAGTTCACTCATCTTTTTAGCCCATTGTCTTTTCATTCTTTTCCTACTATCTTTCCAAGCTCTAGTCCTTTTCTTGGTTATGCTCTCGGTTTCACTAGCCTCTGGGCCCTTTTCCTGGCTTGCCTCTTGGTTTTGCTGCAATGCCTGAGCTCTAGTGGCTACCTGTACGAGAGCAGTGGAGGTGACACTTCCTGTGGAATCTACCACTAACCCAATAACGTTGATTGGAGTGATTTTTGGCATATTATTAGGATTCTTAGGGCAATCTCGTAAGAGATGTTCTTTTCCACAATCTTGGCAAAAACCTTGGATCGTTACTGACTGGGGTTGTGTAGGTGGAGGCAAGGGGCAATCACGAATGAGGTGATCTCCTTGGCATCTGTAGCACGGTCCTCTTGGGAATGGAGGTCTTATTTGCCTAGATTGAGGCCTAGGATTGGGGTTTGCATATATGACGTTCGTGTAATCTGACTCCCAACTAGGTTCGTTTGTCTCTTCGCTATAATAGGACTCACCATGCTCAGGAGACTGCATGTAGTAGGCCTGGGGGCTATCAACATGCGTGGAATCAAAGCTATGGTCACTCGGGTCACTTTCAGAAAGCAAGGATGTTACAGGGACTATAGCTCTATTCAGGTTCTCTTCTACAGCAGTATACTTTACAGGAATCACATTAGCTGGGGCTGGGGGTTGTTGAGCTAGCACAGGCTGAGGCCTTTGTTGGTTTTGGTATTGTGGTTGGTAATTTTGTTGTGGCCTGCCATATGGTTGTGGAGGGTACGGGTTCTGGTATCTTCCTTGCTGCGGGTATGGCTGAGGGTAGGGTTGCCTAACTGCCTGCTTGTTGTATGGGCAATCTTGTGCGGTGTGATTGGTGTATCTTCGTTCTATGGTGCAATATTGGCTATTTGGATTGACCTGGGGTTGAGCCATAATGGGACACACGTTTGCCATGTGGTCACCACCGCATGTATAGCACCTCTTCGCTGGGGCAAACCTTGGGATTTGTTTGCTATTTACACCTAATTTCTGAGCTACTTTCTCAGCGAGTTCCTCAATTGATGTAGATTGCGTGGAAGAGTGACTAGATGCACTATCTGAATCTTTGTAGATTTTGGAAAGCTCTAGTTCTTCTCCTAGGTTATCTTCAATGTCAATGCACATACGTACACACTCTTCTATAGTCCTAGGGTCTTTCAGATACACATAGGATCTCAATTTCGTACTCAGCAATCCGTCGAGGAATAAGGCTACTTGTTTGGCAGATGTGGGTAGCTCCGAAATAGGGCACCTTTCAAGATATTGTCTAAATCTTCTTCCGGCCAATCTGACAGTCTCTTGGGGGGTCTGTTTGAAGCTGTGAATCAATGAGGAGGTATTGTGTCTGATGCCGCTCTTAGAGAACTCTACAATGAAAGCCTTTAGGAGTTGGTCTATGCATTTGAACTGTCGCTCATCCAATGGCTGAAACCATGTAAGTGCCGTGTTCCTCAGGGTTAGACCGAAGGCATTGTACTGCGTGAATAGATCCTGAACTTGTTCAGCTCTCAAGACTTGCTTGAACTCCGCCACATGATCATAGGGATCTCCTGTGCCGTCAAAGTAATTCTTCATGGACTTAACTAGCTGGGTGGGTCTCAAAGTTCTTGTGTGCTCTCTAGGCCTCGGCAGAGGGAATCCATCTACATTTCTTTGGTTCCTGTGGGCTCTAAGCATCTCAGGTTCTACCCTATTCGTCTCCGTTCTCGTTCTTTCTCTGCCCACTGGGTTGGCAAAACTTACTTCTGGTCTATCTCTACTTCTGTCTCTTTGCATTCCATGAGCTTGGGATGTTCCAGCCCCAGGGTGACCATAGGATACATTTGATCTTGGTTGGGGGAAAATGAATTCACCCTTCCAAGTGTAGGCATGCCTATCATTTTCCGTAACCGCAAAGATCCGTTCTGAAGCGTGATCTAAGTAGGTCACTCTGCCTGGGCTATCAGGATCCTTAAACTCGTAGATCATGATATTTCCTATATCAATTGGCTGATTAGATTTATACCTCCAAAAGGCTTCGTCAGTTTCTCGATTGAGGAGCAACTCTATGCTCTTGTTGTCTTGGGGAGCCCACTCAGGTGTGATAATCCTAGTGAGAACAGATTTGCCTCGAGGGGTTCTAGGTTCTACACCCATGTTTCCTTGTTCCAAGTCACCTAAGTCCGCTTCGGAGATTACATTCCCAAATTCATCTGTCCTATCTGGGTGACTGGTGACTACGTATATGGTTCCTTCTTTGTCCAGGTATGCACCGTTTTCAAACTTGACAGCTGGGTGCTCTAGTCCAATGGATTGATCAGGATTTTTAATCTGGACCACGGATCTTCCTAGGCCGTCCTCATAGATGCTAGCACCTAATCGGTTGGTCCTAAGGTATTCCAACTGTGTTTTGTAAGGGCCTTCTACCCTGTACAAGTAAGGCACACCTGAACTTCCCGTAGGTCTGTCCATACCTTGCGACATCCCTGATTCACTGGTATCAGAGCTAGGGTAATGAGAGTGGTGGCTCAACTGCTGTGCCCAAGACCTTGCAGTGTGATTGACGCTAGCCTCGGAAGACCTAAGGCTTTGTCTCTCTCTTGCTAGATGTCGTCCTGATCTAAGGTTCATATGCCTAACTGATTAGCCCAATTTTTACCCAGAATACAACCTCGTTGCCGATCAATTGGTACCAGTCACTTGATTCTTTTTGGTTATTCCTCGTGTTTATACTCTTGTCTGATATCACGTCGTCAGGAATACTTGAGTTTAGTTTCGCACTTTAGTTTAGTCGTTTCACGTTAGGTTCTTTCCCTGTTAGGATTGACGTTCGCACACACACAGGTTATCTCTTAACTTGCACTTGATTTTCTTAGATAGTCTTTGACTTAGCTTGTGCCTGTCGTTCCCTGGAATTACTTCTAGCACTATCCGCACTTAGCCTAAACTAAGAATTGACAGAGAATGTTGTGGGTTTTCCAACCTTGAGTTCCTTTCCTGGTGGTGTTGCTCAGATGTGCCCAGGACGCGTGTTCCCAAGCTTGCACTTACTCTTGCCTTGCGTACCTTTTGCTTCTCTCAAAGGACCTGTAAAAGGCCCACTGTTAGCTCAAGACTTAAATTTCAACGACACACCCAATCACTTTCATTCATGCAACACTTCACCAATTTACACTATGACCTTTTGGACACAACTCTAGAGATCCCTGAATTTTTGTTCCCCCTGGGCATGGTCAACTTCAAAATTCCCTATCAAATATTCCTGATCTTAATTTAACTATAGCCAGTCGATGTTTTTGTTGTACTCCCTGTGAGCTTTCCAACAAAACAAAAATCACGGCAAACGGATTTCGTATGAGAAAGTTATGCCGGTTCAGGGTTTTGGGGCTCAAACAGGATTGCGCTCGGTTATCAGGCAAACAGGAATTCTAAAGTTACTTGGGTCGTGTCCTCGTAATGCAATGCTACACCCTTGTGTTTGTCCCACACTTGGCCAAAATTTAGACCACTACTTTTGCCTTAAAAATTTGACCTAAATTGCCCTTCTAACGTGTTCGCAAAGTCTGTCGGTCGCGATTGACAGGTCAGTCGCGATCGACGTGTCGATCGCGATTGACAGGTCCGTCGTGGCTGTCAGTCGCGATTGACTGGTCAGTCGCGATTGACAGGGGTTACGAAAAGTCAATCAGTCGTGGTCAAAGGGTCGTTGACTCTGTCGGTCGCGATTGATGAGTCGATCGCGATTGACAGGTCGATCGCAAGGGTCTGTCGATCGTGGTCAATCAGTCGTTGACTGTGTCGGTCGCGATTGACAGAGCCGTCGTGGTCTGTCCGTCGTGGTCAAACAGTCGTTGACTGTGTCGGTCGCGATTGATGAGTCGGTCGCGATTGATGACTCGATCGCGATTGACACGTGTCACGCGTATGGTCAGTCGGTCGTGGTCAATCGGTCGTTGACTCTGTCGGTCGCGATTGATAGAGCCATCGTGGGTTGTCGGTCGCGATTGACGTGTCGATCGCGATTGACAGGTCTGTCCGTCGTGGTTTGTTGATCGCGATTGACAGAGCGATCGCGATTGACAGAAATCTGTGGAATTTCAAAAAACTAAACACATTTTTGGGAAGCTCTAGGCCTGTAGGTCATGGATATGCACTTTGTTTAGCAATTAGAGCAATTTTTCTGTCGGTCGCGATTGACAGAGCTCGGCGACACACAGACAATTACTCAGATTTCCGTACCTGCGCGGAGTGCTGGGGATGATGATGCAGCCTGTACCTGCAAGACAGCTCAGAAAACATGCAAAAACAGCACATGCAAATTCGCTCTCTCGCTCTCTCACACAAGTGAAATGAGGGAAATGAGGTGGAGATGGGGATATAGTCAAAAAACTGAAATTTTCGCGATGATGGAGATGGAGGTGGGAGATGGTGATGATGATGATGGAAATGAAGATGGTAAAGAAAGTAAAAGAAAATCGATGAGAGTGAAGAAAATACCTACAACTCCAACGCGTCAACTCTACGTCTTACCATCACACGCTCGTCCTCAAAGCTCGATCCCCGGCAACGGCGCCAAAATTTGGTGTAGCTCAGTGATGAGTAGCACCTCCTTTAATGTCAATCCGGGAAGACGTGAGGATGGTATGAAGACCTCGAGCAAGTGGCGGCACAAGTGCGTGAGTGAGAAGCACACAAGCATGCACACACATACACACACACGCGCACACACGGCAAGACAAAGAGAGAGAAACAATGGAGTTCTTTAGATTACTTTCAAAAGCTCTTACAAGTTTGTTTCAATTACAATCTAACCTCAAAAATGAGCTCTCTAGCCCCTTTTATAGTTTTTGACTAGCTTTGGCCCTGTTCAGACCTAGTGTCCGGCCTAGTTAAAAATTAGGTTCCAGGGCTTATTTGAGGGCTCAAACGAGATCTAAAAAATATGAAAATTGGTACGATGGTACTTCTAATACTCCTCAAGCTCGAGGACTCCTCAGCTTGAACAAAATGGAGTTACTAAAAATGGATAATGGTATTTACAATGGTTTTTAGTGATGAAAATCACTATTTTTGTAGGGGATTCTTCTGAAAATTTGACATACACTTCTTGGAGCTCCCTACTTGCTCCCTTTCCTTGTGTGTCCACCTTTTGATGTGCTTCCATGCTTTGTCCTTGACTTTGAGCTTCAACAGATGGTTCTCTCCACAGCGAATAGGTGGAGGAGATGTGAGGGCCTGGGTACAAATATTTCTAAGTGATATTCCCAGAATCCCGTTATGAACATCTCCTCGAATGTCTATTTAAAACAAGCTGGGAGGTACTTTATTCTGGCGTGCCAAGCATATATTACCTCTATGGATGGGGTTGTGCTCATGTCGTATACTAGATCTTGGTTTCCTGTAAGAAATCCGACACCTGAGAAGTGGGGGTCTTTAATATTCTTGAACGTCCTGAAGGTGATTAGCATTAGTTCAAAGATTTTCATACACATTTGTGCCATCACATCGGGGGTATTCCGTAGTCGAGTGCTCCAGTGTCTGATGGTAGAAATCATGTAATTTACAGTGGGAGGGCCTTGTGGCGGTGCTAGATAAACATAATTTAACCACTTTGCGCAACCCTTGACGTTCTTGACAGCAATTGTAAACTCTGGCCAAGTGCGCCGGCGGAGTACTGGAACATAACAAGGATTGTATTTAATAAAAAGGGGCATGTTAGTCCAGGTACGAACCATTTCCGGGTAGGTTTCAAGAAGACGGATTCTCCAGGTTGGTTGATGAATGGAGCCTTTCTTCGCACTTTCTAGGATATCCTCTGGCCCAAATTGTGTGGCAAAAGTTGGAGGTTTGCCACAACTGCGTTGAATCTCTGCATTGTAATCCGCAAGGAGCACACAATATGGCACATATTGATCATCGTTGGTGCTGATCCATCTATGATGAGACATGCTTCGAAAGTATTCAGACTTGATGATGGTGTCTTCTAACTTTGCCATAGATTGGATTTGAATGGCCACTCTATCTTCATGAGTTGTTGCTGTCTTCTCTAGTGTTTGGAGCCATTCAGGTACTTCAACTTCTAATGTGTCCATTCCTTCTGAGGTCTGTGCACCACCTGGCATCGGCATAGGAACGTATGGTTCCTCATATGTTTCATCCACCTCAATGGGTACTAAGTCCTGCGGTTCAGGTTCTACAACTGGGGAGGGCTGCCTTTCATATTCTAGTAACTTTTTTTGGAGCTCAGCCACCTGCTCTGTCAATGCCTTTACTTCCTCTGAAGTCGAGGCCGTTTCTATTACCTTGGTTGGACCCTCCTGTTCCCTGAGCTGGCTACGTAGCTCATCTCGTTCCCTTTCCAAATCATCAGGTGCTTCTAATAAATCCGCATAACTTTCCAAGATGGTTTTTATTGTTTCTGTGGGAACCACTTTGAACTGTTCTGGATCGATCTCATGGGGGGAACCTTCCATGGCTGCTTCCAGGTTTTCTTCATTTTGTTTCTGCAACCGTTTATTTTCTTCAAGTGCTATAGCCATATGCTTTCGAAGTAGAGTTAAATTACGCCGGACTCTCAGGTTATCTGTTTGGTACACCTCCAGCAAGGCTTTGAGTTGTTTGACACCGGGTTTTGCTGATGGTTGGGGTGTCTCCAGGAGTGTTTGATGGGCTTGCTCGAGAGTGGTGTGGCGTTGGTTGAGTTCCGCATCTTCTTCTTCTAGCCTTAAGAGTCGTGTTTGTAGTTGCTGATGGTTTGTTGTCAGCTGATGATGGCGGCTTTCTAGATCCCTGTACTCGCGCTGAAGTTGATATACACAATGATGTAATGACAGGAATATACTATTTACATTAAAAGATGCAGGTAAAGAAGAAGATGCAGGGGGAATGGGGAAGGGGAAGGGAGTTGTGAATGCTGTGGAGTCAAGTGGTGAAGTAGGTGGAGGGGGTATGGGAGATTGAGGTTGTGTGGGGGGTGGGGGTGGTACTGTGGCTTGTGATGTCTCCATTGTGTCAAATGTGTGTGTGACTGTAAAAATGGGGACAGTGGGTGGGGTGGAAGTGATATTTGTGAAGAGTGTCGTGAAGGTGGGCATGGAAACTCCTTCAAATTGGATACCAGGAGAGAGAGGAATTCCCATGACGACGGTGGTAGTGGTAGAAAAGGGTGTGGTTGTGCCAGGTGGTGAGGTGACTTGTGTAGTGAGAGGTGAGGTGGGTGGGGAGAGTGGTGCCTCCTGATGTTCTTCTGTTTGTGTGTTGCCTTCCAGTTCTGATACATTGATGTGTATTTGTTTTCTAGATTGCCTAGGGTGGGCATGCACACGCTTCTCAAATCGATTAATGCATGTCATGGCCTCATGTATGGCCTCATCCAAGCCGATTGCCTCTGCGTGTAGGTTCATGGATTCGATAAACATATCGTCCATGCCTTCCTCTGCCAATAGTTGGCTCATGAGCACCTTGCCTGATTCAAGTGACATTTTGTGTTGTTCCTGAACTCGCTTCATGGTTTGGTACAATCTTTTTATTTGTGCCGAATATGCTGGGGCACTTGCTAGCTCTGAGAGTTCATCATATTCTTGATGTTGTTCTTCGTCGGCTTCTTCTTCTTCTCCTCCTGCCTCTTGTTCATCTCCTTCGACTTCTACGACGACTGGTTGTGTCGAGGCTGGTGTTGTTGTGGTGGGATGTGGTTCCTGGGTCTGGTCTGCTTCTGTTTCAAGATTAGATTCGTAGATCAGCCTGGCAAATTCTTCATCCGTGAGGTCATTGAGAGTAAATCCCTGTGGAAATTCCAAGTCTGATGGAATGGGGGGAAACACCAAGTTGGGTCCTTCTGTACTTGGTCTGGGAAGACGAATGGTGAATGGCCCAACACGCCTAGTTTGAGGAGGAGTCACCTCAGGTGTGGTAGTGGCTCCCCTTGGTTGAGCACATGGTAATTGGATGCCCCCTCTCATCTTCTTCGATGGAGGATCCGCTGTTGATAGTCGCCTTTGGAATTCTTGGGCCCTGGACCACACTAGTGCTCTTTGAATGGGCACGTCATATGCTAGGCACCTGTAAATTATTCTTGTTAGGGCACAACAGCCATGAAGTACATTTTTCTGCTTCTTATTCCAGCGCTGATGGGCTAGGTGTATCTGATCGATGACCCAATGCGGTATGTTGAGGGTGAGGTTCTCTGTTTCTGCCAAGTATAAGCTGAACCATATTTTCTTAGGGGGCATAGTGAATCGTTCCTGTGCGGGAAAAGCAAAATGTTGCATAACAGTTCGT
Organism: Ceratopteris richardii; assembly: GCA_020310875.1. Classification (NCBI taxonomy): domain Eukaryota; kingdom Viridiplantae; phylum Streptophyta; class Polypodiopsida; order Polypodiales; family Pteridaceae; genus Ceratopteris; species Ceratopteris richardii. Next base: position 185,905,756 of record CM035418.1, on the reverse strand, counting down.
AAGTGGAGAGCAATGGTAGGCGTCATTGCCACCATGTCCTTCAATTTATTGAGATCCTTATGCTTCATCCTACCCGGGACCATTGTTTCTTTCTCGGTGGGAATGTGCATACCTTGCATGTTCAATGCTTCCCGTACCAGATTGAGGGTCAGTTTGAATCTCTTGAGTTCGTGTCCTGGCAACAATGATGGTAGTACAAAAGTACTATCGCCTCCCTTGGCCCTGCTGGGAGTGATGGTGCTGATAAAATAGGAGCAGCGTAGAAAATCAGGTTTAGGCAAGTGTGCCCTGAAATATCTATCCAGGCCTGCCTTGGTCCAAACTGATCGCATTACCTCTGCATTCTGATAGTTCTCGAATTCCCGAGTGAAAAAGTGGTAGCATCCCCATTTGCCATTAAATTCAATTTCTGCTTCCCAAAAGTAGGTGCCGTCACCCAATGGCCCTGCTACATCACTAAACCAATGAGCATGTTTCCCCACTTGAGAAGTGTGTCCTTGAGGAGGGTCCTGGATAGGAAGGACATGCACCGCTTGAAGTTCTTGAGGCCTTTCGGTGAGTGGCGGTTCCAGAAGAATGGTTTCAATGTCCACAATCTGTGTGCTGGACCCTGCCTGGGAACTGGTGCCTCCAGCTTCTGCCATCGTTATTGCTTGCAAGCTGGTTCTGTTGAGAATACAAAGCATGCGTTACTATTGTAAGGGACAAGATAGAACGCGTGTTGCCCCCGTTACAGTATTATTGTGATGTGAGTAATGAGTTAGTGGGTTAGTAAGTGCATGATGACCGTGTGTGTAGTTAATGAATGGATAGTCCTAGGAGCTAGATAGAAAGATGCAGTGTGTGACTGATGCAGTTAGTAAATGGAGATGAATTCACAAATTGGGGTCGGGGGGGGGGGTTTATTACAAGTCTTAGGTTGCCAGACAACATGGATGGCATTTGGTCTTGGTTTTGTGGAGACTCGGGAGGGTTGCATGAGTAATTCTGCTTGGGGGTGATGTGTCTTTTGGGCCCATTTACGAGTGAGTCTGTGCGTGCTTCTAGGTGGCAGTGTGTTCGAGTGTATCAGACAAGAGTGGGTGGCGGCTGCCTGAGTGAGTGAACCCTGTCGTGTATGATGTGATTTGTTTGGGGCTAGTTGCACCCGCAAGCAAGCCTTAGGCACCCAGATTTGTCTTGATTGTGGGCCAGCCTTCACCAACTTCTTGGGCACCCAGATAGATTTCACTTTCTCAACACAGGTTTTAGGAGTCCTCTTATTAGTATCATGTCATTGATTACTAATAGGTAGTTGAGACAGTTGTCGCGACTTGGCTACAATCGACAGCTCGTCTTTTCGCACCCACATTTGTTTCACTGGCTGAGTTGTTCGGCTTTGCACGTTCTTTTGGTCTCCCTCATAGATAGTCTTCAGTAATTGATCTTCCCTTAGTTGCTGCCTCCTTCTGGCCTTTGGAAAAGAAGGGAGTTCCGTCGAGGTCTTGACTTCTTTTTTAAGATCTCCATTCCTCTGCATCACATAGCTTTGGACAGGAACAGCATGGTCAACTTCATGTGTACCCCTAGAAGGACCAGGAGTCTGTGCCTTTTCTAGTTCCTGGAGTGCTCCATTATCTAACTCAACTGTAATTCTACTTTGATTCACCCATACCTGAAGAAGTCCACTTCTTAGGTTTAAGTTGACTGCTTGGTCATAGATCCAGTCTTGACCCAAGACAAGAGGTTCAGTGAGGTCCTCATCTTGACATACTAGTACTCTGACTGTCAATACTTCGTCTTGAATGGAGATGGGAAGATCCACCTCGCCTAGGCAAGGGGTTTCCACACCTCCCAATCCTATGAGATATGCTTCTATAGGATTGACAGTTAATTTCAACTCTTGACAGTAAGACAATTTAACAGCACTAGTGGCTGCACCTGAGTCAATTAAGGCTCTTACAGTCCTTGCATTTTTTCCTTGTCCTATGCCTAAGGTTATAAAAGGACGTCGATCAATTATCCTATGAGAGCTGATACCTGAAACTTCACACATAGCCACATGATATCCTTGGTTTGCGTCGGCATCTTGCCTAGGTTGCTCTCTACCTTGTCTTCTTAATTTCATTCTTCGTATGCGCTCTAAGGCTTCTGCTTGAGCTTCTTCTCGAATTCGCTTTTCTTCTTCTTTGCGTTTCTTGGCAATATTGAGTCGACTTAGCATTTCCTCTGTGAGAGGTTCCTGATATAACTTGACTCTGCATTCGCTTATGTAGCTTGGGAGAACATCGCCTTCTAATGTGGCTAGTTGCACTACTCCACTTGTTGAGATTCTATTAATGATCATGGGTCCATAGCCTCTCTTCTCCAATTTCTTCGCATGTTGTTTCAATGTGTATACTAGTACTAGGTCGCCTGCCTTCAAACCTTTATCCTTAACGTGGGCATCAAAGTGTGCCTTCTGGCGTTTCTTAGCTGCATATATCCCTGCAGCCGCTCTCAGTCTTGTTTCTCCTAATCGTTCAAGGTCAAAAAGTCTTGAGGAGAGTTCATGACCCGTCCATTCATGCTCTTGTGCTACTTTCAATGTAGGTATTAAGAAGTCCAATGGTAGCACTGCATTTTGACCAAATACCATCTAAAAGGGGATGGCTTGGAGTACCGTTTTGTAGGCGACTCCGTATGCCCAAACAGCATGGTGTAGTTGTTTGTCCCCATCAGAGCGTTTATTATTCACTAATTTGGTCAACACATTGCACAGAATCTTGTTGGTACTCTCAGCCTGGCCATTTGCTTGAGGGTGGTAGGGGGAAGACTTTTTATGTACTACCAAGAACTCTTGGAGTAGATTTTCAATAACTTCATTCAAGAAGTGAGTGCCTCTATCATTGAGTAGCTCTATAGGTAACCCGTATCTTGTGAATACATTCTCAAACAAGAATTTAGCAGTTGTTTGAGCATCGTTCTTCGTCGTGGCTTTTACCTCTACCCACTTTGTTAGATAGTCTATCGCAACAATGATATATTCTGCATGGGAACCCTTAGCTGGGGGATTAATAGGACCTACGAAGTCTATTCCCCACTTAGAGAATGCACGTCCACCCATCATAGGTTTCAGTGGCATCTCATCTTTACGTAGAGGATACTGAGTTCTCTGACAGACATCACATCGTTTCACATAGGTATGTGCATCCATGTGAAGGGTCGGCCACCAGAAGCCCGCAAATAGTATTGCCTTGATCACCCAATCTGGTCCAAAGTGTCCTCTTGCTACACCTTGGTGAGCAGTTTCCAAGATCTTAAGATATTCACTCTCATGAACACATAGTCTCAGGTAACCATCTTTACCACGTTTGTATAGGTTATCACCAATGAGTGAGTAATCCTGGGCTTCTTGTTCTAAACTCCTTTTCCTAGCCAGAGTCATGTCTAGAGGGAATGTTTTCGTCCTCAAAAAGGACACTAGTGGTTCACTCCAATCTGGCACTATGGACACTTGATAAAGAGTGGCATGTTCCACAGGTGGTTTAGTGCAGCAGATTGGGCATTCCTTGCACAACTTTTGGACATCAGCTTCCATAGTCGACCAATGCACTCTGAGTCTCCTTAGTGTCTGTAGGGTTCGTTGCTTTGAATAGTGTTGCTCTAATGCACCTACATGTGCTAATTGCAACCATTTAGCGTACTCATCCTCTTCCACACAACAGGCCAAGATTCCTTGATCTGTGTGCTTGTACATACTTCCTGCCATGATGTGATACTTTTGGGCTTTCACTACCTCTCTATTCTGTGTGTTTACTACTGGATGGTTAGGCCCGTATGTCAATACTGGCACGTGGCTTAGCCCACTGTGGCACCACTTCCAAATTAAACAAGTAAGCATCAGGAAGGTCATCTGACACTCCTTGTGGAGCTTCTCCAGATGTGAGTCTAGAGAGATGGTCTGCTCTCAAGTGAGTCCTACCTTTCCTTACCACAACCTCGAAGTCGTATTCCATTAGTAAGAGAAACCATCTTACTAATCTACCTGTATTGCATGGCTTGTTCACAAGATATAGCAGTGCCTGATGGTCAGTAAAAAATTTAAACTTATTTGCAAGCAAATAATGTCTAAACTTTTTAACTGCATATACCATGCCTAATCCTTCTCGTTCGGTGGTTGTATAATTTCGTTCCGCTTCATTCAATTGTCTACTAGCATAGACAATTGGAAGATCCATATTACCTTCACCCGTAGGTTGTGTAAGTACACATCCAATAGCATAATTGGAGGCATCCACATGAACATGGAATGACTTGTTCCAATCTGGTGTAGTCAAGATTGGTGCTGAACATAATCTTCGTTTAAGCTCATTGAAGGAATTCTCACATTCATTAGTCCACTCAAAGTTAGTCAGAAGTCCGTAGAGAGGCTTTGCTATGATGGCATACATGTGTATAAACTGTCGGTAGTAACCACAATGCCCCATGAAAGCCTGTACTTCCTTGACGTTCTTTGGCCTAGGTAGTTCTGCGATGGCTCTCACTTTCTCTTCGTCAGTGGATATGCCGTTCTTAGACACTATGTGTCCTAGAATCTTGCCTTGCCTGACCATAAAAACGCACTTTTCTGGGTTCAAGCAGACTTGATATTCTCTACATTTATCAAAGATTTGTCTGAGTTCAGGAATATGGGTTTGTCTGATGTTGGAATGAGCACAAAGATCATCAACATAGACTTCCAAGTTCTTCCTCAAGAACTCTTTAAATACATGGCACATTAGTCTCTGGAATGTAGCGGGTGCATTGGTAAGCCCAAATGGCATTACTCTAAAGGCAAATATGCCCCATTCAGTGGCAAATGCCGTCTTATGCTGATCTTCTGGAGCTATGGCTACTTGATTATAGCCCGAAAATCCATCGAGGAAGCTGTACACTTCCTTGCCTGCTACTCTTTCTAAGAGATGCTCTGTGATAGGAAGAGGATAGTTATCTCGAATTGTGGCTGCATTGACCTTCTTCAAGTTAATGCATACACGCAGCTTCCCATTTTTCTTGGGCACCACAACAATGGGGGATACCCATTCAGTGTGCTCGATTTCATAGATGAATCCAGCTTCTACCAGTCTATCTATCTCCTCTTTGATCTTAGCAGCATAGTTATCATCATATGTATATGGCTTTTGCTTAGAGGGTTTGGCATCTGAGGTCATGGGGATGGTGTGTGAGCATATGTCAGGGTCCACACCTTTCAAATCTTTGTAACTCCAAGCGAATACATCTCTGTATTCTCTTAGCAAGGCTATCAATTCGTGCTCTTCGTCTTCCATCAGGTCATGGCCTATGTACGTGCATCTTTCTTCTCCTTCTTCCACGGCTACCACTATTTTCTTGGTGGTTTCTTTGTTATCATAGGCCTCCCCTGATTGCGCCTCTCGGTTAGGCATTATGCACATGACTCTCCTGTCATCTATCTCATACTTCTTAAAATTTTCCGGGACCTCAAACAAAGATTCTTCCTCTTCTGGTGTGACTTCTCTCTTCTTTCTTTTCTTTCCTTCTTCCTTCGGGGTCACATGTGTGGCTAGTCTTACGTCACTTGTAAGCTCTCCATACCTCTGGGGTTGAAATTCTACTTCATAGAAGTACTCTTCATCTGATGCAAAAGGTGGGTCCATAATGATTGACTCTAGATCGGTGTCACTCGCATCCTCAAATGCATCAGGGTAGGTTCGCATTCTTCTAACACTGCCTCTCCCATGATTGGCTCTATGGAGAAAACTGAAATGTCATAGCCATCCTCATCACAGTGAGGTGTCCATTGTTCCTCATTGATGGCTACATCCATTGTTGCTAAGATTTCTGCCCAGCCATGGGGTTCAAATTCCTCATCAGGTAGTACTACAGGTGCATAGGCTGGGTCTTGAATGGGTCTATGTGTTTCGTTTGCACCTATTTCTCTGGCCTTTTCTCTTTTCTCCTCTTCTATTGCCACTTTGCACATCCATAAGTGGGTGTCTTCATGCATCCATGAGGATCCTGATCCTATGGACTACACAAATTCCGTATCATCTTTGGCTCTATGGATGGGATTCCATTGGATAGGGGGGACATCTCTATGAGAGTAATCTTTGAGATTCACTTTGGTCGTAACACCTAAGTGCTGCAGGTACAAAGAATTGGTTCCCCAATCCTGTACCACTTGCAACTGTCGCATAAAAGGTCGTCCCAAGATCATTTCATAGGCATGGTTCTTGCTAAAATCACATATAGCAAATGTATGCTCGAACTCGACACCATAGGTGGTGAGAGTTATTCCTTCTAGCAATCCTAAGGGCCTCTCAATATGACTATCGGCCATCTGCAATTTCATTCTCGTTGGCCTGAGTGCTGGCTTGCCCCAATGCTTCCATAGGGAAGTGGTGGCAATTGCAACTCCTGCACCTGAGTCCAAAATTGCCTTGGTGGTGTACCCCTGGTAGGTAATGGGAAGATAGGTGTTCCCTTCTTCACCTTCACACATGTCTCTTATCTTATCCAAGGGTATCTCTGGCACTGTCTTATGTGATCCTACCTGGGAATGAGGTTTCACTATCGCTGGTACTTGTTTGGCGACATGTTTCCATAATTCAGGTCTAACCTTGAGTAGCTCTTCTAACTTGAGATTGCACTGCACTTTAGTGTTTTTCACTACCTTTGTGTTCCTAGGTAAGACTGAGTCCTCATTTCGTACCTTGACCGTGGGTGCTCTCATACAAGTAGACTTAGCTTCCCATGGGCCTGTGAAGTGGGGTAATTCTTGTAGAGAGTTAGACCCAAAGTCTAGTCTTTCCTGAGAGTGGGTGCTCTCCTGCTCCTCATAAATGGATGGGATGTCCTGTGGGAATTGATCGTGTGCATCATCCACGAGTTCAATAGGAGGAGGGACTTCACTTTCTTTAGCCCATTTGTCTTCTTGAATCTCTCGTAGGAATTCTGGTGTGAACCGATTCATAGAAGATGATGTGTCTGGCTCCGTATAGTTAGGCACATCGGCTTCTTGGGCAGGAAGACCTGCCCTTTCACTTGCCTTGTCCTTGTGTTAAGAGACGGGTTTCTTTTCTGATTGTGCAATTAGCCTCTCTATTCTTTCTAACAGTCCTTCAAAGTGCAACTGTGTCTTCGCTGAACTAGAGATGTTAAATAGGCGACTGGCTTCAAACATGGTCTGAGCCAATTCCACCATCTTAGCACAAATTTTGGTTTGTTCTAGCTCTAGTTCTGCTCTAGGGTAACACTTTTCATGATCAGTTACGCTTGGCCCTTCTTGGATTCTGGCCTGATAGGCTTTAAGCATCATATTAAGGTCCTCGGGAGTGGGATCTGCTAGGACTGATCCTACTCTTAGGGGTGGTGGAATTGTGTGAGGTGGGTTGGAAGGTGGCGGGTCGGATGGTGATGGGAGTGGTGGTGGTGGGGTAGTGTGAGAGGGAGTTTGAGATGTGAGTTCAGTTATCCTGGCCTTTGTTTCTTTGAGGCTTTCCTCAAGTTCGCTCATCTTTTTTGCCCATTGTCTTTTCATTCTTTCACGACTATCTCTCCAAGCTCTAGTCCTTTTCTTGGTTATACTCTCAATTTCACTAACATCTGGGCTCTTTTCCTGGCCTACGCCTAGGTTCTGCTGTAAGGCTTGGGCTCTCGTGACCACTTGTATTGGCGCAGTGGAAGTGACACTTCCTGTGGAATCTACCACTAACCCAACAACATTGATGGGATTGATTTTCGGCATGTTATTAGGATTCTTTGGGCAGTCTCGTAAGAGATGCTCCTTTCCACAATCTTGACAAAAGCCTTGAATTGTCACTGACTGGGGTTGTGTAGGTGGAGGCAAGGGACAATCACGAATGAGATGATCTCCCTGACATCTGTAGCATGGTCCTCTAGGGAATGGGGGTCTTACTTGCCTAGGTTGGGGTCTAGAGTTAGGGTTTGTGTACATTACATTTGTGTACTCTGGTTCCCAACTAGGTTCATTTGGCTCTTCACTATAGTAGGACTCACCATGTTCAGGAGACTGCATGTAGTAAGCCTGGGGGCTATCAATATGTGTAGAATCGAAACTATGGTCACTGAGGTCACTTTTTGATAGCAATGGGGTTACTGGCACTATAGCTCTATTCAAATTTTCCTCAGCTGCTGTATACTTTACCGGAATTACATTAGCTGGGGCAGGGGGTTGTTGTGCTAACACAGGCTGAGGCCTTTGTTGGTATTGGGGTTGGTAGGTTTGTTGAGGCCTAGCATATTGCTGCGGTGGGTACTGATTCTCGTATCTTCCCTGCTGAGGGTAGGGTTGCCTAACTGCTTGCTTATTGTATGGATAGTCTTGTGCTGTGTGATTTGTGTATCTCCGTTCTATGGTACAGTATTGGCTACTCGGATTTACTTGGGGTTGAGCCGTAATGGGACAGACATTCGCCATATGGTCGCCTCCACAAGTATAGCACCTTTTGACTCGGGCGAATCTAGGAATTTGCTTACTAGAGACACCTAGTTTTTGAGCTACTTTCTCCGCAAGTTCCTCAACTGATGTGGATTGCGTGGAAGAGAGGCTAGAGGCACTATCTGAGTCCTTGTAGATTTTGGAAAGCTCTAGTTCTTCCCCTAGGTTATCCTCGATGTCAATGCACATGCGTACACACTCTTCTATGGTCCTAGGGTCCTTCAAGTACACATATGATCTTAATTTGGTACTTAGCAATCCGTCCAAGAATAAAGCCACTTGCTTAGCTGGTGTGGGGAGCTCCGTAACAGGGCATCTTTCAAGATATTGCCTAAATCTTCTTCCTGCAAGTCTCACGGTCTCTTGCGGGGTCTGCTTGAAACTGTGAATCAATGAGGAGGTATTATGTCTTATGCCACTCTTAGAGAATTCAATAATGAAAGCCTCTAGGAGTTGGTCTATGCTCCTGAACTGTCTCTCATTCAATCATTGAAACCACGTAAGGGCTGTGTTCCTAAGGGTTAGACCAAAGGCATTATATTGCGTGAATAAATCCTCCACTTGTTCAGCTCTCAAGACTTGCCTGAACTCGGCCACATGATCGTATGGATCTCTAGTGCCATCGAAGTAATTCTTCATGGACTTGACTAACTGAGTTGGTCTCAAAGTCCTTGTGTGCTCTCTAGGTCGTGGTAGAGGGAACTCATCCGCATTTCTTTGATTCCTGTGAGCTCTAAATACCTCAGGCTCCACTCTATTTATTTCCGTCCTCGTTCTTTCTCTGCCCCCTGGGTTGGCAAAGCTTACTTCTGGCCTATCTCTACTTTGGTCTCTTTGAGTTCCATGAGCTTGGGATGTTCCCGCTCCATGGTGACCATAGGACACATTAGATCTTGGTTGGGGGAAAATAAATTCACCCTTCCAAGTGTAGGCATGCCTATCATTTTCTGTCACCACAAAGATCCTCTCTGAAGCGGGATCTAAGTAGGTCACTCTGCCTGGGCTATCAGGATCCTTAAACTCATAGATCATGATTGTTCCTATATCGATTGGCCGATCAGATTTATACCTCCAAAAGGCTTCGTCTGTTTTTCGGTTTAGAAGCAGATCTATGCTCTTGTTGTCCTGGGGAACCCACTCTGGTGTGATAATCCTAGTGAGAACAGATTTGCCTCGGGGGGTCCTAGGTTCTGCACCCATGTTTCCCTGCTCTAGGTCACCTAAGTCCGATTCTAGGATTACATTCCCAAATTCATCAGTCCTTTCTGGATGACTGGTGACTACGTATATTGTCCCTTCCTTGTCTAAGTACGCTCCGTTTTCAAACTTAACAGCTGGGCACTCTAGTCCAATGGATTGGTCAGGATTCTTCACCTGTACCATAGATCTTCCTAGGCCGTCCTCATAGATGCTAGCACCCAATCGGTTGGTCCTAAGGTATTCCAACTGCGTTTTGTAAGGGCCTTCTACCCTGTGCAAGTATGGCACTCCTGAACTTCCCGTAGGTCTGTCCATGCCTTGAGACATCTCTGATTCACTAGTCTTAGAACTAGGGTAGTATGAGTGGTGGCTCAACTACTGGGCCCAAGACCTAGCAATGTGGTTGACACTGGCCTCTGAAGACCTAAGGCTTTGTCTATCTCTCCCTAGATGTCGCCCTGATCTAAGGTTCATAAGCCTAATTGAATAACCCAAATTTGCCCAAGTACAACCTCGTTGCGGAGTCCTTTTGTATCAGTTACTTGATTCTTTTTAGTTGATTACCGTGTTAACATTCTTGTCTGATATCACGTCGTAAGGTATATTTGAGTGTAATTCCGCACTTAAAGTTGATCGTTCCACGTTAAGTTCTTTTCCTTTAAAGTTCTCGACAGTACAAAGATTATGTCCTTAGCTTGAACTTGAAAGTTTAGGTATTCTTCAACTTGATAATTGCCTATCGTCGCCCTGACTTACTCCTACCTCTAGTCGTTCTTAGCCTAAGCTAGGAATTGACGAAGGGGAGTTGAGAATATTCCGACCTTTCTTGCTGATCCTTGTTCTTTAGTGCTCGAGAAGTTGATTCTCAAGCTTGCACAAAGCCCTTGCTTGGATGCTCTCAATTGCTTCTCAATAGACCTGCATCAGTCCCAAGATTAGCTCCAAACTTAAATTCAAATGACAGACTAGACCACTTTCATGCATGTAACTCACAGACCAAATTATCCCTTGCCTTTATGAAAAACAATCCCAAGGATCCCTCAGTTTTCCTACCTCGGGTATGGTTAACTTCAAAAAACCCTATCTAATAATCCTGATCTTAATTTTCACATAACCAGTGGAAGTTTTGGTTGTACTTCCCACGAGCTTTCCAACAAAACAAGAATCACAGCAATTGGATTTTGTATGAGGAAGTTATGTCCGATCAGGGTTTAGGTGCTAAAACAGGGTTCAAAACAGTTTACTCAGGCAGATAGGAATTCTTGAATTACTTGGGTTGCGGCCTCACAATGCAATGCTAAACCCTTAAAAGTTCCCCAAAAATTAGACCACTATTTTTTTGCCCTTAAAAATTGGCCAAATTTGCCCTTCTATCGCGTTCGCAAGTTCTATCAGTCGCGATTGACAAGTCAATCGCGATTGATGTGTCGATCGCGATTGACAGGTCCGTCGTGGCTGTCAGTCGCGATTGATGGGTCAATCGCGATTGACACGTGGCTCGAAAAGTCAATCAGTCGTGGTCAAAGGGTCGTTGACTCTATCAGTCGCGATTGATGGGTCGATCACGATTGACAGGTCGGTCGCGAGGGTCTGTCCGTCGCGGTCAAACAATCGTTGAATGTGTCGGTCGCGATTGACAGAGCCGTCGTGGGCTGTCAGTCGTGATTGATGGGTCGATCGCGATTGATGACTCGATCGCGATTGACACGTGTCACGCATATGATCTGTCCGTCGTGGTCAATCGGTCGTTGACTCTGTCGGTCGCGATTGACAGAGCCGTCGTGGGCTGTCAGTCACGATTGACTGGTCGATCGCGATTGACAGGTCTGTCCGTCGTGGTTCGTCGATCGTGATTGACAGAGCGATCGCAATTGACAGAAATCTGATGAATTTCAAAAATCTAAACACAGTTTTGGGAAGCTCTAGGCCTGTAGATCATGGTTTTGTACTTTGTTTGGCAAATGGAACATTTTTTCTATCGATCGCGATTGACAGAGGTCGGCAACACAGAGACAGTTCCGTGACGTTTTTTACCTGCGCGGAGTGCTGGAGAAGATGATGCAGCATGTACCTGCAAGACAGCTCAAGAAACATGCAAAAACTGCACACACAATATCGCTCTCTCGCTCTCTCTCACAAGTGAAATGAGGGAAGTGAAAGGAGGAATGAAATATAGTAAAAAAACTGAAATTTTTGCGATGATGGAGATGGAGGTGGGAGATGGTGATGATGATGATGGTGATGAAGAAAACAAAAGGAAATAGATAAAAGTGAAGAAAATACCTATAACTCTAACGCTTCAACTCTACGTCTTACCATCACACGCTTGTCCTCAAAGCTCGATCCCCGACAACGGCGCCAAAATTTGGTGTAGCTCAGTGATGAGTAGCACCTCCTTTAATGTCAATCCGGGAAGACGTGAGGATGGTATGATGACCTCGAGCAAGTGAAGGCACAAGTGCATGAGTGCGAAGCACACTAACATGCACACACATACACACACACACACTTACACAAGGCAAGACAAAGAGTGAGAAGCAATGGAGTTCTTAGATTACTTTCAGAAAGCTCATACAAGTTCAAAACTATTACAAGCTAACCTCAAAAATGAGCTCTCTAGCTCCTTTTATAGTTTTTGACTAGCTTTGGCCCTGTCCAGACCTAGTGTCCGGCCTAGTTAAAAATTAGGTTCCAGGGCTTATTTGAGGGCTCAAACGAGATCTAAAAAATATGAAAATTGGCAGGTAGATACTTCTAAAGCTCCTCAAGCTCAAGGACTCCTTGGCTTGCACAAAATGGAGCTACAAAAATGCGAAATGGTATTTACAATGGTGTTTAGTGATTAAAATCACTATTTGTGTAGGGATTTTCTCTGTTGATTTGTCATACACATCTTTGAGCTCCCTACTTGCTCTTTCTTCTTGTGTGCTCAACTCCTTGATGTCTGAAAAATTTAGATGGCCTACTTGCCAGATCTTCTTTGGCTACTGTGTCTGCTTGTGCTATCTCTTCGTTCCGACCCTCTTTGTCTTGTGGCTCCTTCGGTTCCCTGACTGCTGCCAACAACATGCTATAAGTGCAAAGAAACACACTATGTACTTTGGAGCATCAAGGAGAATGAGTCGATACAAAACAGATAGGTTCGCAGGTCGACTAGCTCAAAAAACTTACTATCTATGGAAGAGGCAATGAACTTCAAATGCCCATAGCGACCAGCGTGATTAGAATTAGAAAAAATCCTTTTATGGGAGTGATACACATAGGGTTGAGTGTATAGAATGCACAAAAGTATAAGGAATAAGCAAAATATGCTATAGGAATGAATGTGACATTCACCGGTGGTACTTCCTATTTTTCAGGAATACGTAGAGATTGACCCCAAGACAGAAAAACTGAGATTTCTCCAAATATACTCAACAAAATTCTTTGAAAATTTACAAGTATAAACTAGACACTTATACCTTTCCACTGAGCTATCTTGCACTCAATTTAGAGCTCTAGAGAGAGAGAGAGCAATAGCCTCTACAAGATTACTATTGGCGAAGAAGATGATGCAGAGAATTGAAGGAGCAAGACAATGATGGTCACAAGTTTATGTATATTGCTTCCATGTATTGTACAAGTGATTTCAAGTCTTTATATAGACTCTAGGAGTGTTCCATGACTTCATTGAAATTTGAATTCAAATGAAGGTGGGAATGGTTGTTGGAGGGAATCAATTCACTTTCCTACAATCTAGGAAAAGTGAAGATCTAGTTTGATCTACTTTTAGATGATTGATTGCTTGATTGAATGCAACTTCAACCACCAAAAATTCGTGGGATTTGGGCTCTATCTTTCTACATTTACATGTGTAAAGCTCAAGGCTTTTACAACGGTAAATGAGCATAAGAAAAAAAACTCTCCAACAGATATCCTTTCGATGTGATAGCCTTTGATGTAGATCAAATCCACCTCAAGCATAGTGTAAGCTTGGTGTTCCAACATTTTTATAGGTTTTTGAATGAATTTGGGCCTTGGATCTAGAGAAATCAACTCTCAACCCTAAGATCAGCTTCTTTTGATTACAATGTATAAATATGTAGCCACATATGATCTTTATACATGTCAAACCATATGGCGAACAAAAATTCCTATACAAGATTTTTTGGGGTCTATGTGGAAAAATTACTTTTTTTACAAATGCACATGGCATATCAATGTGCTAGAAAATCCATTTACATGTGAAATTGAGGCTATAGATTGCCTTTGATAGGCTTTACAAGTACATGAAGTTTCATGTGATTTGGAGACATTGAAATTTTTGCCCTAATTTCCAAAATTTGACTAGCTTTGACCACTATCCTAGATTTTCTTGATTTCTTCCAAAGTTTGCATGTGAACTCCCTTTGACATCCCTGATGCATCTTGGACTTCTCAGGGAATTCTGACTACCTTCACCAAATGTGTTTCCTATAGGCCTTCATGAATGAGAGAGGAGAGAAAATCTCGACGACAACGCTTCCTTTTTCCACACACTTAACAAAAAGAATATGCAAGCACACCTTACTTTAACTAGTTCACATCACACACCATTCTTTTACCTCTACTTTAACTACATCACACGCTTAATTATTTTGTTTTTTATTATGTATTTTGCTTTTCTTTAAATATCTTACTTGTAGTCTTGAATTCATCATATATTAATTCACACTCGTGATCATTAATTAATTATATATTAATTCATATATAGTAGTGTTGTAGGTATTCTAAGGTTTCATAAGAAAATGCCATAGGTATAGGCCTCACATATAGGTATGCAAAGGAAAATGCCTTAGTTATAGGCCTCACATTGCAAAGGATTCATAAGAAAATGCCTTAAATATAGGCCTCACATACAGGTATGCAAAGGATTCATAAGAAAATGCCTTAGGTATAGGCCTCACATACAGGTATGCAAAGGATTCATAAGAAAATGCCTTAGGTATAGGCCTCACATACATGTATGCAAAGGATTCATAAGAAAATGCCTTAGGTATAGGCCTCACATACATGTATGCAAAGGATTCATAAGAAAATTCCTTACATGCACATATAACACACGTACTCATGCATCAATATCAATGCATATATATGTATATGCGGGAGCTCTCCTGAATTTTCGAATTTGCCTCTTTCTTGCAGATTTCTATCTTCTTTTTGATCTTGTATGTGTGTGTAATGTTTGGAATGTATGTGTAGGACTGTTGTCTACCCCTCCCCATTGTTTTGGAGCTACTGTAGTATGTGTGCGAACTTGTAGGAGTTGTGGCGTGAGTGTGAGTGCTCCCCGCCATTCACTATTTTGGCCATAACGTGAAGCAGAGTTGTCAGAATCGAGTGAAACTACTTCCAATAGATGCGTCTCGTCGAGAGCTTCGAAACGAGTACCCTATTGACTATATTCAGAGTTCTGAGCTAGGAGAAATCCTTGATTTTCTGAAAACTGTTGTAAGAGGTATCGCCGCAGACACTTTCAGCATTTCAGTGAGTGTGAGAGGTGGATTAGTCTTTTCTCACGCATACAAGCTTAACCACTTCATTTTCCATCATGTGTACACATGTCCTCATACACTTGGTTAGGTCGTTCGATCGGATTGACATTTAAATGTGTGTTAATTTCCCACTATATGCACTTGTGCTGCAATTGAGGTACAGTCTCATTGGTACGAGTCCTTGAGTCTTCTTGACTCAAGTACACACGTTTTTGGTACCGTTGCTGGGGAACACTCAGCCAAGGTGCCTTCGTGATGGTTAGGGATCGAGTGTGATAGAATCGTACTTGTAGAAGTGAATTTGTTTTGTGGCAAGTAGTCAATCACTTCAGCACTTGTTACTTCACATCCCCGAGGTGTGTGTAATAAGTTTTAGGTTTAGGGTTAGTAGGAAGGAAGAGAAAGAGGAGTTAGGGTTAGGTTAGACGGAGAGGAGAAGTGAAGAGAGGTGAAGTAGGAGTAGGCCAAGATCACCAAAAATATCCCAAAAATCATCTAAAATTAGCAAGATTCAAATTTTGTCAAAAAAGGTATAAAAACCAAAAAAATTGGCTCATTTGACACTCCACTGTGTTTTGGTATCGCCCGAGAGCAGCATCTGGTATCGTGCGCATAGTATCGTGTAAAGCAGGCCTTCCAAGCTAGTTTGTGAGATCAAGGTGCAAGCAAGACAATCTAAGGGTAAGGTTCCACAAAGATTATCTGCTGAAAACACAATAAAAATGCATAAACAAGAGATTAAAGGCATGCGCGATATCGCGGGGGGGGGGGGGGGGATAATTGTTATTTGAATTTCCTTTGTGAGGAGCAGGGGCCTAGGAGTGAAGAGGTGTGTGAGGAGAGCAAGGGGGTGCAAAAATTTGTGAAATTTTAGGCTTTTTGGCTTGAGTATCGCGATCGGTTGAGATTTGGTATCGCGATACCAAAACTCCCTTGTATCGCGATACTCGCCGTAGTATCGTATAGCCGAGTATCAGTCCTCGTATCGCGATACTATTGTCGTATCCTGTCGCTAGATTGGTATCGCGATCACACTATACTACAGTGGTATCGTATCGCTACCTACTGTGGTATCGTATCACCCACATGCCATCTCGTATCGCGATACTATTTCAGTATCGTATCGTCCGCTTGCCTGAGTAATATCGCGATACCATCGTCAGAATCGTATCGCCTTGGTTCTCTGGTATCGTATCGTGAGGACCGGGATATCGTATCGTTCTTGATCGTAGTATCGTATCGTTGACCCCAACAGTATCGTATCGCCGCTTGTTCTAGTATCGTATCGTCTCCTTATCGGGGATCGTATCGCGATACCAAATTAGTATCGTATCGCCGGTGTGTCTGGTATCGTATCGCAGCCAAGTCTCGTATCGTATCGTTTGCTACCCAAGTATCGTATCGCCTCTATTATGTGATATCGTATTGTAGGACTTCCAATATCGTATCGTGACCGAAATCAGTATCGTATCGTCGCTGATGCTCTCGTATCGGGAGGATTGTTGGTATCGTATCGTAGCAATTGTCCAGTATCGCGTCGCCTGCGGCAGACAGTATCGTATCGTGTTGACTTCAAGTATCGTATCGTGGCCATAGTGATATCGCCCAGTGCAATATCGCCTGGAAGTGGTATCGGCCAGGGTGTTTGAAGCACTTTGTCAGGTAACTAGAGGCATTGGAAGAGCTACTCAAGGAGAATCTCTGAGACTTATAGAGAGACTTAGGAGGGTGAATGAACTTGAGGTCAGGGAGAGTGCTAAGTAGCCGAAGAAGTGTCATATCCTCAGTGGGAAGTGCTGCACAGGTCAATCACCACTCCGTCTACTCAGAGACCTCTAGTGATTCCGAGGAGGAAATACCCATGGCTTCGGAAGACATGCAGGGTCCAACACCAACTAGGAATTTCAAGTCTACTGTTGAGGGAGATTACCGTACTTCCTTACTGTATGTGTCTACCAATGCCCAGGAGATCCCCATCTACCTGGATGGCTTAAATAGATCTGTGGCTAGGATGGTAACTTCCATGAATGCCACGATCGTACCCCGACCTGCTGTCAAGTACGAGGGAGGTGCATACGTAGACAAAATTGGTCACATCTACATTGTGACTGAACTTCCTGAGATGTTCAATGAAAGGGGAGAGTTGGTGGAACCAGACAACTCCGAAAGAACACACCTGGAAGAGCTAGTGACTACCCCTAGGGGCAGGTCCCGAGTATCACGAGTCTTGAGAGGAGATTTGATACCTCAAGTCGACAACTTGTTGGAAGTCTATATGATTCATGGATCAGACTTATTGCTTCAAACAGACTTACCTGCTCCAGGGAGAGAAGAAAGCCCCATGACATTTTATGAGCTACAAGACCCAGATGTTGAAACTAGACTCACATACTTGGACAAAGACCAAAGGAGATATTGGCCCGTGAGTGTCTTAGACAGGGCTCGACTGAGATACATGGGTGCGCCTGTATTTCCTTAGAGAGATCAGGCAACCACCTCACAAAATCCTTTTGGAAATCAACAAGAGACGGAACATACCACATCAGGACAGAATAGCCAACGAAGTGTGCCCAACCATACTCATGTACAATTTGCAACTCCAGGAGTGCAAACACACAATCAGACCCACGCAGGGGTAGGTAATCAGTACAGACCACCAGTAAGACCACGACCACCAGTAGGAGGACAGCCTGGAATACCTCCAATGAGACCAGCTGTCCCAGTCTTCCCTGTAATGCCCAGACCGCCTGAACCAATGAGAAGACTGAGACCTATCCAAGTGGCAAAGTGTGTAAGAAATCACTACAATGGATTGGGGGAACCCTATGATCACATTGCAGAAGTTAAACAAGTTCTAAGGGCAGAGCAAGTAGATGACTTCTTTGTGCAGTATGAGTCTTTTGGACTCACCCTCACAGGGACGGCTCTAACTTGGTTCCAACCCTTGGATCCCAATCAATTTGGAAACATGGAACAATTTTTTCAAGAATTCATTGGGGAATTCACGAAGAGAGGAATTAAACACAATTCTGCGTCTTTAATCCACAACTTTAAACAAAACCCTAATGAAACTGTGAAGACTGCGGCCAGAAGATTCAATCAGTATGTGGATAGATGCCCAATTGCCGACCACGCAACAAAAAATGATTTCATTGTTTTTGGATGGACTTACAAACAGAACTTTAAGAACGCTAGTGTACGTGAAGAGGTTACAAACTTTGAGTGAGTGCCTTCAAGAGTGCATTGATTTGGAGGATAACCTAGCCGAGGATCTCAAAAGTACACCCAGCCTCACTAAATCAGAAGATTCAAGGAGCACCATCACATCCAACTCCAGTAACATGGAAGAATTAGCGGAGCTATTAGCAAAGAAACTAGGAGTTCAGGGGCAAAGAGCTTACCAACACCCAACTCAAAGAGTGCCTATGCTACAGAGATGTAACTTATGTGGAGGAGATCACCCCTCACACTTGTGTGTACGAGGAGGGGCTGGTGCACAACCTATGTATCCATACAACAGGTAGCAACAACAAGGGACTTCTTTGTACTGCCACATAGAACAAAAATACACCAACCATGCTACTGAGAACTGTCCTTTCAATAGGCAAGCACGCCCTTTCCAACCACCGCAGTATCGACCATATGGATATCCACCTAGGGAGCCGGGCAGAGAGATACCAAGATACAACCCGTATCCAACACCAGCAAAAGCATCAAGGCCATATGATCAGGCACCATATCCACCACCACAACCAATGCTAGGACCCCAACTGTCGCAACCTCAACAAGTAGTATCAGTGAAATATGCTCAACCAGAAGAAAACTTGGAGAGAGCCATAGTACCAGCATCGACAATGACCAACGTAGAATCAACAAACCCTGGATATGAACCGTCACCAGGAGATTACCACCCATATGAAGCCAACATGTTAGAATATGAATCTGCATATGATGCGGCTTATTATGGATATGAAGGCTATGATCAGACTTATGGAGCAGAGACGGCCACCTTAATGTATACGGCTCCTAAAGCACAACCAACCATGAGACCACCCATTAGACCACCTATACAAAGAGGACCATGCTATAGATGCGGAGGAGACCATTTCATTAGAGAATGCCCTTGACCTTATAACCCTCCACCACCTAGGATTTGGGAAGGATATTGTAGTGATTGCGAAAAGGAACATCTTTTCAGAGACTGCCCTAAGAATCCGACAAAAACCCAAGGTAGTGCACCAATCAACGTGATTGAGGTCATAGAAGGATCTGGAAGTGATAAGGAGTACACTGTGCCACTAAAGGCCATAACTAGAGCCCAAACAAAGCAACAAAAAGGAAAACAACCAGAAGAGAAACGAGAGAGCAACAAAACTGTAAGCCCTAAAATTCAGGTAGTCGAGGATTCTGAGGACCCACTTGAGAATTCCCAGAACACAAAAGTACAAAAATGGAAGGAAAGACGAGAAAAACTCAAAGGTAAATGTGCAAGAAATAAGAGTCAAGACAGTAAGAAATAAACCAAAGACTTGAATGAGCATAAAGAACAAAGGACTCAGAAGGAGATCCCCGAGCCACCACGTACTCAAGAGGTAGAGAAGCCAGGATCAATTCTAGCTGACCCAAAGCCAGACGACTTAGACATGTGGTTGAAAGCTTACCAAGCTAGAATTAAAATGGGCCCAAATATAGAGCAACATGAAAAACTCTACCCTCAAGGGGAATTAGAAAAAGAAAGATTGGCGATATGCAGGAAGCTTATAGAGGTAGCACAAGAAACCCTAGAAAAGACTATCCCAATTCTACCAGAGACAAGGATTGCACATAGTCTATACGAAGAATGCATCAAATCCAAGGGTACGGAACCGAGGAAGAGGGATGACCAAGGTGAACAGATAAAAGTACAAGATGAACCTGTGTCAATAATACCAGACCTAGAGGCAGATTGGCCAAAAGACTTATGGAATAAAATCCGAGAAGAGCAATGGAAGAAGAATGGAGTCAATCCGCCTCCTTTTGATGAAATAGATGTGGGAGATTGTCAACCCCATCCCAACCTGGAGGAAGTATATGAGGAAGTATCAAGACTCGATAGAGGTAGAGAGGAAACCCTGAGCATTTCAACATTGCCTAATTACATGGGAGAATATGAAAGGGAGTCTATAATAATAAGAGCACCCACAGTACATGGGAAGGGAAAAGGAAACTCAGAAGAGAGTTCACACAATCTAATAGAACTAAAGAAAACAAAAGTGCAATGCAAATTGACGGTAGAAGAGTTGCTTCAGTTTAAACCACAATTATGGAGGCAGTTAGCAAACCAATTAGAACCACAGCCAGAGAAAGGAGAAACAAAAGGAAGTGAAAAAGAAAGCAAATCTACAATACAAATCCCAGTTGATAAAGTAGGGGAGTTTAGTGAAGGAGACGAAGGTAATACGTGTCTACCTGTCACCCACAATGGGTACATGACCAAGGCTATCCTAGATACGGGAGCCGGGGTAGGAATTGCCACCAAGGAGATCTGGGAAAAATGGGGAAAACCTGCCTTACGACCCACACACATGAAGCTCCAATTAGCAGACGGTCATGTGGAAAGACCCTTAGGAATATTGGAACGAATCAAATTAACCACCTGTGGAGTAGAATTTGAACACACATTAGCCATTTGTAAGTTCAAGAAAGCAAACAACTATGAACTGATATTAGGACGACCCTTCATGAGACAAATGCGGGTAGTACAAGATTGGGGAAGAGATTCGTTATACCTGCAACATCAAGGAAACACCACCAAGATAAATCTGCACACGTTTGCCTATCAAGATGTCCCTCCACTACAATGGAATCCAGTACATAGGGAAGAAGATGACCTATCCATTCACAGTGCTGGATCAAGTGATCAATCTTGGATACATGAAGATGCCCAGTTATGGATGTGTAAAGAAGCGAAGAGAGAGGAGAGTAAAAAACAATTGTGGCCGATAGGACATCCTAACTATCGATCAGTAGAAGACCCAAATTACATGCCTCAAATCTAACCTGATGAGATCTTCCAGCCGCATGGATGGATGGAAATTTTAGCAACCTTAGATGTGTGCGTAAATGAAGAAGTTTTGACGATGAACGAGTGCATAGATGAGGAAGGCTATGATGTAAATCTCTATATGGTTGTCCTTCAGGAAGTAGAAGAAGGAGAAATCTTGGAAAAAGAATGGAAAGAGGAATATGAAAGCATAGAAATGGAACCAGAATTCGACTCCGAAGAAAGCTACCTAAACACTATTTAGAACAAGAAGGAACAAGAACCAACAAAAATCTTAGCAATTGAAGCTGCCACGGCAATACACAAGTAGAGGGAAGAGATGAGTAAGGTAGAGCCGGACCCAGATCTTTTTGAAGTTCCTGAACATTTTAAAAAATACGAAGTAGAAGAGAGAAAAGTAGCCATTCAAATGCCTAGACGAGAGGCACGAGACGGAGAAGCGTACGACAACAAAGAACAAACAAAAAAAATTGTTGTAAAAGTAGAAGACGGAGAAGAGCGATGCACATATATTGGAAAAGATGTATCTGAAGAGGAGGAAGCGGAACTCATACACCTTATCCGAGAGTACCGAGACGTATTCGCATGGACCTACAAGGACCTCAAAGGCGTAGAACCCACTATTTGTTCCCATCGAATACCAATGACGGCAGACGCAAAACCATCCAAACAACGCCCTTATACGTATAATGAGGTTTATGCAGCAAAAATTAAGGAAGAAATAAACAAACTACTAGCGGCAGGATTCATATATGAGATAGAACATACCGAATGGGTATTGCCATTAGTAGTGGTGCCTAAGAAAAATGGAAAGCTGAGAGTGTGCATCAACTTGAAAAAGGTGAATGCAGCCACCATACGTGATAGCTACCCATTACCCATCACGGACCATCTATTGGAGAGGGTAGCCGGAAAGGAGGTCTATAGCTTCTTGGATGGATTCTCCGGATATGATCAAGTATCTATAGCGACTGAGGATCAACATAAGACCGCATTCGCAACCGAATGGGGAGTTTATGCTTTTCGAGTGATGCCTTTTGGACTCACTAATGCACCTGCTACTTTCCAACGATTGATGTGTCATGTTTTCAAAGAATTTTTGAAAAAAAGCATGGAAGTATATGTAGATGATCTTTGCACGTACTCCAATCAAAGACACGATCACATTCTCGAGTTGAGGAAGATATTCAATAAATGTAGACAGTACAGAGTCTGTTTAAACCCAGAGAAATGTGTCTTCATGGTGAGGCAAGGAAAGATCTTAGGACACATAGTTTCAAGAAATGGAATATCTACGGATGAGGACAAAATCAAGTGTCATCTTAGAATTGCCAAGACCTAAAAATGCGAAGGAGGTGCAAGCCTTTATGGGACATTGTGGATATTACTGTAGGTTTATTCACATGTATGCCATAATAGCAAAACCCTTGTATGGTCTCTTGACTCAATTTACTTGGACAGAAGAATGCGAGAAGGCATTCACCGAGTTGAAAAAGAGGCTTAGCACAACCCCAATTCTGAAATCACCCAACTGGAACAAGCCTTTTCATATTCATGTTGATGCTTCTAACTATGCCATTGGATGTATCCTAGCCCAACCAGCTGATGAAGGGAAGCTTGATCATCCAATTGCCTATGCTAGTAGACAACTGAATCAAGCGGAACAAAATTATACCACTACTGAACGAGAAGGGTTAGGAATGGTATACGTAGTGAAGAAATTCAGACACTACCTCTTAGCCAACAAGTTCAAGTTCTTCATAGACCATCAGGCTTTACTGTACTTAGTCAATAAGCCTTGTAACACGGGAAGGTTAGTACGATGGTTCTTACTACTAATGGAGTTCGACTTTGAAGTGGTAGTAAAGAAGGGAAACACTCATGTAAGAGCAGACCACCTTTCTAGGCTAACACATGGAGAACCACCAAGTGGAGTGCCCGATAATCTGCCAGATACCTATTTATTTAACCTAGAAGTATGTCCAAAGTGGGCAGAGAGACTAATTCCTATACTCACCCATGGCCCACAACACTCAATCAATAAGAATAGCAAAAAGGAAATTCTCCAAACAAGGAATTTACACATTATTGCTGGAAGCGTGTACTATAAGGAACCCAATGGAGTATTACTAAGATGTGTCGAGGAGGATGAACAAAAACAACTAATCGAGCAAGCACATGTGAACAAATGGAGAACACACCAAGGGACTCATGGAACCATTCGAGAACTAAAAAGGTTAGGAGTGTACTGGCCTGACATGCCCAAGAATGTTCATGACTACGTAAGTAATTGTGCAGAATGTCAGGAGACAATCCCAGAAGATCATATGTCTCTACCTTTTTCAACCATAGCACCCAAATGGAGTAAGACTCTGGTTAAATTCTTAAAAACAAAAGAGCATGAGGCAGGAGCTAGTTTGGCAAGAAAAGGAGCCCTAGAAGAAATGAGCAAGGATTATATACTCATGGGGAAGCAATTGTTTAGGCATGGAAAAGACAACCAACTTCGATTATGTGTGCATGAGGGAGAATATCTACCCATATTAGAGATGGCACATATGGGTGTTGTAGGAGGTCATTTCTCAGCTGAGAGAACTGTCAAAATGATTCTCTTTGCAGGCTTGTGGTGGCCAACCCTACATATGGATGCTGAAACGTATGTGCAAAGCTGCGAGACATGCCAGAGAGCTAAATACCCAATTCGGAGAGATGACATGCCTTTAAGACCCATGTTCTGTGCAAGAGCATTCTCAAAATGGGGTATTGACTTCATAGGACCTATCAATCCACCGGCCAAAGGATCACATGTGGAGTACATCATAGTGGCCACTGATTACTTGACCAAATGGGTAGAAGCAAAAGCCACTAGAAAGAATGATGCCCAAACTACCGCCAAGTTTCTCTTTGAGCATATTTTCACCCGTTTTGGATTACCAATCGAGATTGTGAGTGATCGGGGAACGCACTTCCTCAATGAAGTAATCGAGTCGCTAATGAATGAGTTTTTAGTGATTCATAAAAAATCAACCCCATACCATCCCCAAGCCAATGGACAAGCTAAAAGTTCCAACAAGGTACTGTGTACAATATTAACAAAGATTGTCAATAATGGAAGGTCAGATTGGGACAAACAATTGCATCATGCAATTTGGGCCTTCCGGGTTGCATATAAAACGGCTATTGGAACTACCCCATTCAACTTGGTGTATGGCAGAATGCAATTTTGCCAATTGATTTTTTAGTACCAACATTGAAAGTGGCCCAACAATACGAGTGGAACGGACATGAATTATCCCAACAACTGGACCAAATCGAAAAGCTACATGAAACTAGGTTACAAGCAGTAGCAGGAATCTATGCAGCTAAAAGGAGACAAAAGGCATATTATGATGCACATGTAAAAGACAAGGGACTTAAAGAGGGAGACTTAGTCTTGGTGTACACCTTAAAACAACATTCCAAGAAGTTACAAAAACGTGGATACGGACCTTTGATCATAAATCGAATCTCGATAGGTGGTGCAATTAATCTAGCCACCCTAGATGGAGATATCCTTCCTAACTACATCAGCGGATGTAGAGTGAGACAATTCACTGAGCCTTTGACTGATCCAATGCTAGCACGTCTAGTAGGAGCCCGAAATAGGAAGAGAGAGGAGGAGCGAATTAGAGAGGAAGCTCGGCAAGAAGCACTGGAACGCATTAAGAAACGGAAAGAATGGATTAGGCAACGAGATGAACGCTATCTCCACGGAGAGGAGCCTATCCCTATGGCTAATTACCAAGTCCATAATCCTGATACAATGGGTGCGTGCAAGACACAACCTTACCTAAACCTAGGGATTGGCCAGACAGAGTACAAGTTGATAGACGCTTTGATAGACTCAGGAGAAGGACTTAGTTGCATACGAAATAGGGTCTTAAAAGATCTTCAACTGAGTATGAATTCCACAAAAGCCCGATTGATAGGAATTGGAGGTCAAACCCTAGATTGCATTGGAACAACAAATGTACCCCTCCACCTAGGAAATTCCTCTATGGAACAAAGAGTCTTAGTATGCAAAGATGAGGATTTAATAGAAGACTTAATTCTAGGACATGACTGGATCATTGAGAATGAGGTGTGCCTCCATCTAGCTCAAGGCTATATTTCGGCAAAGATAGGGCATAAAGAGATTTTCAGTTTATTAGAAGAGAAGCCTTTAATCCAACCCAAATTAGTCGAGAGTTCTGAGAGCTTCCAAGAAAAGACACCGAAGAATGATCCCCGTGCGAATATCTCCGAAACCAATCTCGAAAAAGCAGAAACTTCAAGCCCAACGATGACTGCAGTAGAGTCGAAATCATCACATTCAGTTGAGGAAAAGCCAACCATTAAGGAAACCCACTCTCCTGGACCTCCTCAACCAGCCAAGAGATCACCTTACTGGAAAACAACAAGCCGATACTTATATCAAGAGCAACATAAATACAAGTGGGTACGG
Source organism: Ceratopteris richardii (assembly GCA_020310875.1). Classification (NCBI taxonomy): domain Eukaryota; kingdom Viridiplantae; phylum Streptophyta; class Polypodiopsida; order Polypodiales; family Pteridaceae; genus Ceratopteris; species Ceratopteris richardii. The sequence goes on along the minus strand of CM035418.1, from coordinate 185,880,077 downwards.
AAGGATCGGGTGCAGAACCAGGAAAAATCAACACCCACTCTTAAAAAGGAAGCAAAAATCAAAAAGTCAGCTACACCAAAGTCCACACCAATAGGACTATTGCAAGTATGGATCCCCAAGTCTTTGATTGAAGCTCAGAGAGCACGACAACAGATATGGATTCCCAAGAAGGTCACACAAGCAACTAAGCAAGCAATAAGCACTCAGGTGGATGCAATACATCAGAAAAAGCGAATGACACAACCACATCAGATTCGTCCCAGAAACCAAAAAAGAACCGTCTGTACTAATAGAATGCTACGGGAAACAAAGAGGACACATGAAGGCCAAAGAATCGAAGAAACAAAACGACCTCTCTCAGTGGTCACGAAATGGATTTGGAAACCCAAGCAACTGCATGGAGTGGACAATTTAAGCAACAGAGATCCCCAATGCACTCATGAAGCTTCTGGTGCACCTCAAGTATGCATAATAGGGCCACAATACGAGGCCAAGCATTCGGCTCATGATGTACATTCTAAAACTAGTGGTGCACATTCTCCAAGTGAGATTAGGTCGTAGCTTCAACTCTCTTAGGAATGAACATACTGTGGACTTAAATAAATGCTTCGGCTATACTAACGCTTGTTTTCTTTCAGGATAAAAAATAAAAAAATGTGCTAAGAGATCTCACCTATGGAATCATGGGAAACGGAGTGATGCACGACAACAACACACTGCAATGCACTACACTACTTGCTATACTTCCTTTCAAGCTAATGCACTTTTCATTACAAGTGCAGATGGCTTCTGAAGACTCGGAGGCTACGATCCAAGAGGAGGTGCAGGAATTCCCTCCCCAAAGTCTCACAAAAGCCAAGGGGCATTGGTTTAGAGATGAGCAACCAGTAGGAGAGTATTTCTTCTTGGCGAACATAAAGATCATGGACACAGAGCATCACTTTCCGATTATGTCCCAGGACTTCAGAGTATTACATGAACTACCCTCCACAATTGACATAATGAAGAAAGCAGGAATTCACAAGTATTTTGAATTGCCCATATATAAACCTGACTTCCAAAGATGCACGCAAGTCATGAACACCTTACAGCCAACACTGCATGATCCATTGGTGCCTGAAGCCAGAGTTATGGATAAAGGAGGTGAATGGGTTGTCATCCAATTTACACACGACTTAATTAAAGAAGCATTCGGATGGGAGAAGGACGGTGTCACTATGATAAAGGAAGAGAGTCGTGGAGCAAAGACACAAACTTTTGTCGACATTAACAGAGTCGATATAGAAGAGGAAGTCAAACTGATTCACCAACACTTCTGCTTCCCAAACATGAATCGATACACGGCTCCCCAAAAGCTCATTGTTCAATTACTGTCCCATGCAATAAAGCAAATCGGCAATCAAATTAATCTGACTCCATATGTACAAGAAAGACTATTCGAGGCAAAAAAGCAATGGAATAATAAGAAGTTCCTCAATGGTACTATGGCCCTGAGCATCTTGATCTACCATGCTTTGGGCATAAGAGAACACTTGCAGGAAACGCCATCTTCGACTGCTCTGGCTCAGTATGGCAAAGTCACCACCGTACCAAAAAAGAAAAAAGGGGTAAAGATTGTGGAAGTGGCAAAAACCAGTTCTCAACCTAAAATGAGAGGCACGAAGAGACTCCGAGAAGTCAAGCAAGTTGAAGAAGAAGCCTCGACAACAAAAAGAATCCATGTACTCCCTAAAACAACCATTGAAGGGCAAAGAACAATCACAGAGGAAGAATTGACTAAAGCACTGGAAGAGACACATCAATATACAGAAGGACAAGTAAACTTACCTGTACAAGGTCATCACTATTAGCAGACCCAACAAGGATCGGAAGCAAAGACAAAACTCACAAAAGTACATCGGTACAGGGAAATAGGATTGGATAATTCTAGTTCATCATCGGAGGCCCAAGAAGAACCAGACACTTCATTATTAAATGTCGATATTCAAAGCGAATCGAAGGATGATGGACAATGGGCGGAGTTAAATGAAGTTGACTACGGTGAAGAACCAGAAGGCCTTAAGCTGGATGACCATGCCACACATATTGATCAAAGTATCACAAGTGAGAATGCAGAACAGGAAGGTACGCATACTATAAAACTTAATGAAACTTCCAACATTCAGATCAAGGAGGCCACACCACCTCGTAAGAAGTCTATAAAGATACCAAAGAAGGAGACTCAGAAAGAAAAAATAGAAGATGAAGAACCTTTCACGCCTATCAGAGTCGTGGCAGAACCCTCCCCCATGGATGTCACATTTCAAGGGAGTGCCACAAAAGCTATTGAAGTGGATAAAGAAGACGAAGAACCACAAGTACAGCTACAAATTAGACAACCACACAACGAAACAATCCAAGTGGAGCAGGGAAGAGATGTGCGAACAGGCGAAGCTCCAAGCATACCAAGAACTTGGTTGAATGTAGACATTGCTAAACTCAAGCCTGTGGTACAAGACATGATTAGAACCACTCTAGATACGCAACAACTCATGCTTGAAGCTGATGAAAACTACGACCAAGCAATGAACGACAAACATGAGCTTCAGGAAACGAATAAGAATCTTTCGGCCGAATTGACCTTAGAAAGAGAGCACATAAAAGACACAGAAAAAGAGGTCCAAGAAGCGAAAAAGCAGTGCAGTGTATTGATGACCGGGAACGCAAGTTTAAAAGTGCAACTACAAGAAGTCCAAAAAAAATATGAAGCTAGTGAAACTGACAAGGCAAGAATGATTGCTCGAAGCAAAATCTTGGAATCCCAGCTTAAAGTCTGTATGGAGGAAGCAGAAAACCTAAGGAACCGCAACAAGGAGCTCATGACAACTCTCCTCAGTGATCAGCCAACAGCGGCTATGGACAACTCAAAAGGGAATGTCAAGGAATTGCAAGAAAAGATAAATAAAATGGAAGATCAGCTCAGATAGGAGCAAGAAGTCATTGCAGATTGGGAAAAAAGATACATGGAGGACACAACTGCCCTAAGAACTAAATGGAAAAAAGCGGAGAATCATTATCTACTGCAATGTAAAGAAGACACCGATCATATGGATATCGTGGCACAAGAACTTCTCAAGCATAAAGACACAATTGCAAGGGCTACTAAGGAAATTAAGCAGAGAGATGAATGCATTAAACAACTTCAGGAGCAGTTAGAGAAAAAATAAGCAGGGGACACCAATAGTTCCACTAGCTGCAGAGGCTACTGTGGAGACTGAGGTACGTCCTCTCTCTCCCTCCTCATATCATTCACCGATAAGGGAGCTCAGGAGGTCCACATTGATCATGATAATCGGGACATTGCAGAATTGAGCCGACCAGAAAGGGCACTACTGGTGTCCCAACTCACTGCTGATTTTGAAGACCAAATAATACAGATCATGAAGGAAGCTCACATAGAAAACAAACAACTAGAGCAAATTTTGAAGCCCTTCAATGTACCATATGGTCTTCTAAAGGAACAAACATGACATTATATAAGAACCGTCACTAATAAAGAGCCCGATGGCAACCTCTAGTTCGACAAAAATACTTTGAATTACACTCAAGAGGAGTTCGAGAAGGCAGATCCCATCTGGAGGCGGAAAATTTTGGAAAAGAATCCTACACTGCGAGTACAGTTGGAAGCATCACCATATGTGCTTCAAGTCAATCCATCTTTTTAACCTGTACCCCGTAGACGCTTTTGGACGCAATTTTGGGAAGGACAGCGCCAGGGCAACATAAATAATCAGTGGCTAAACTACCCATTGTTACCTAGCCCTCCACACAATTATCTACCAACAGAGGAGTATATGGTAAAAACAATGGAATTTTGGATTGCAAGATATGCTACAATTCCGGATTTAGCTGTAAAAATGACTAATAAAATATTTAGTATGCTACTAACAGTCATTAGAGTTTTCCAGCATGCCAAATATACTTTTTTGAATTTCATTAGCATTATGCAAGGATCCGAAGCTCTCATTTTTTATCCATTCACTATACCCAGCCGCTTAACTCTTATGGCATATTATTCTCGACTCATGTTTTTGCCGTCAACATATATGCAAACTTTCGAGGAAGCATTTTTCACCGACTTCTTTGAAATCGATTCAGAAATTTTTGTAAAAATGACTTCAAACCTGAACGCACGTCTGGTGGCTTATGAAACGAGTTTCTTTGCGGATCATCGACAAGCCCCAGAAGACGGAGTCAAGTCCCAGCAGTGGAAAGAATTCATTTTGACACGCTAATCTGCTGAATCAACGAGAGCAAACGGCCATCCAGACATACACACATCGCCACAAAAAGCCTGTCGGGGACGACATAGTTCAGGAGGAGGGACGTGTAGAGGGACAATCAAGCAAAAAGAAAAGAAGAAGGAAATCAAAGTCCAAAACTGCTCAATAAAGATCAAGAGAACCACTTTTTGCAAGAAGCCCCGTAGGGGCACAACACCCATCTCTACACAGAGCCCCGTAGGGGTACACACACCAAGGAAAAGCACGCAGCTGGAAAGAGGAACCAGGGCCAACAAGTATCCATGAAGAAGTGCAAGAAGATATCAGGCGGTTCCATAGCTATGAGGGTGCTTCAACCTCTTGAGCAACAGAAGATTCAGATCAAGGCTTAAGAGCTACATCCTCATATGTCTACTAATGGCGTGCATGACAACCCAATTTAACAAGCAAACCAAATGCATCAAGCCTAGAGGATGTCAAGAAAAATATCATACAGGGCCATTAAAACGTAATGCCAGTCGACCAAACAGGCAAAACTGACCAAGGGTTGCGTGTGGGGAAAGAAAGTAAATAGGCCTCAGTAATACAGCAGGGTCCGATGTGTGCAACCAGGACAAATCAGAGGACCACTAAAACGTAATGCAAGACTAATGAAGAGGCAGAGCCGACCAAGAGATGCATGCGGACGAAAAGAGGTAGATAAGAAGAAAAGCCTGTCAAGGGACGACAGAGACAAAGAGGGGGAGAGTGTTGCAGAGCAAAGGAGCATAAGAGAAGAGCCCCAAAATTTTCAAAATAATGGGCATAATTTTTCTTCTTCAAGGTCTTCAAGAATTCCCTCAAGCCATGTAAATGCACTAGAGGAGTCCTCTAGTTGCATAATCCCAATTTGTTGTAAAATATCCCTTGTAAATTAGTAGGAAATTCACTTTTCTAGTAATAAAGTGCCGGTCTCTTGTGTGAAAGGAACAAATTTAGGGCACATGTATATAAGTCACTTGGTGACTCTTTGTAAGGAATTTTTGCCATTGTGAAGAGGGAGCTCTCTTGAATTTTCGAATTTGCCTCTTTCTTGCAGATTTCTATCTTCTCTTTGATCTTGTATGTGTGTGTAATGCTTGGAATGTATGTGTAGGACTGTTGTCTACCCCTCCCCATTGTTTTGGAGCTACTATAGTGTGTGTGCGAACTTGTAGGAGTTGTGGCGTGAGTATGGGTGCTCCCCGCCATTCACTATTTTGGCCATAACTTGAAGCAAAGTTGTCAAAATCAAGTGAAACGACTTCCAATAGACGCGTCTCGTCGAGAGCTTCGAAACGAGTACCCTATTAACTATATTCGGAGTTTGGAGCTAGGAGAAATCCTTGATTTTCTGAAAACTGCTGTAAGAGGTATCGTCGCAGACACTTTTAGCATTTCAGTGAGTGTGAGAGGTGGATTAGTCTTTTCTCACGCATACAAGCTTAACCACTTCATTTTCCATCATGTGTACACATGTCCTCATACACTTGGTTAGGTCGTTCGATCGGATTGACATTTAAATGTGTGTTAATTTCCCACTATAGGCACTTGTGCTGCAATTGAGGTACAGTCTCATTGGTACGAGTCGTTGAGTCTTCTTGACTCAAGTACACACAAAGTATAAAAAGATTTGAATGTTATCATGAAATAGAGGGGTTGTTCTATAGAAACATCTTATGCTATAATTTGTTGCAATTCATGCTAATCGCATGGACCTTGCTTTGAGAACTCTTTGGATTCTACTATATTCAAGAATCTCTTTTCAAATATCTCTCTCCCCACATTGTAAAAATCTCTTCCCTTTTCTCGTAGAAGAACCCCATTAGAAAACTTATTTACACATATCCAAAAAAACACTCAAAAAAACACACAAGAACCTAAAACAAATATTAAAAAAAATTCAAAAACATCAAAAATTGTTTTAACAGAAAATGGGAAAGAAAAAAGCAAGAGAGAAGCAAGGGGGAGAAGGTTGAAACAAAAGAAAAAAATCAGATGCATGAGCAAATCATACATAATAAGGGTGAAATTGGTAAAATATTTGAGGGGCTAGGTTCCATATTTGCAACAAGAGAATATAACAATATGTTTGTGGATATGAGAATAGGTTATGAACATAGAAGGATGAGTGTTTATAGCAACCCTAATTGTGAGTGGAATTTGATTCATATTGATCTAGTGACTATTATTTTTGAAAACATTCAACCGACTACTCATTCCTCTACCCTCATGAATGGTGAAAGTTATGATTGCATGGGTCAAATTGTGTTACCTATTGTGGTGGATGATATGCAATTTGTGGAAAACTTTTTTGTCATGGAAGGTATATATGAAGACTTGATCATTGGCACTCAAAGGTTCGTTACAAAAAATCATCAAGAGTTTGAAATGTCTTGTCCATCTATTATGCCCACCCGTACATGTGTGGCTATTGAAAATCCTAATGATCATCCTCATTGTAAGGATTGTGGACATAATAATCTATTCAAAGATTGTGCTTTTAATCCACAAAATTGTCTCTCAACTCATGCTTTTTTATATAATCTTTCTTTGAGTAAGTTACAAGAAATTTTGCAGATTGGAGAAATGGAGGACTTCAAGTGCGTGGAGGATATGGAAGGGCCTTTTCTTCCTCTAACCTTGGATTCCCCTCATGAATCCTTGAGTAGGGATGATCTACACTTGGATCATCAAGAAGGAGATCAATAAATACTTTGTATCAATGCTATGGAAAATGATGTTGAATCTATGGTCAATCATGACAATCCATCACCCATTTGTGTATCTAGAGATTCTATGTGTAACAAAGATAAATGTATGGATGAATCTCTAGATCAATCCCAAATCACACAACCCAATGATCTAGTGAATGAACATGTTGTATGTATAGAAGATCAACCCTTGTTGAATTCCCTATGTAAAGATGGGATCTTCCTACAAACTCACATAGAAGGCCCAAAAGACCCTTACATCAAGAAGAAAAAATTCTATTTCCCTTGTAATGTCAAGCAAATTTGGGTGGCCAAACAATTACTTAGAGCCCAACCAAATCGCACTATGATATGAGTACCGAAGAAATCCCTTGTACAAAATCAATTCTCTCACAAACAAATCCATAATCCATGGTCTACACCCACCACACATTATCTTCAAGAAAGATCACTTCCAACTAAAGGATCTAGAGCAATCAAGTCAAAACTCCAACAAGATCCTAAGAGAGACTTCAATGCAAAGACAAGCAAAGCAAATACATATTGGCGGCCTAAAACCTCTTTGTGTGGCATCCATGGGTGTCAAACCCACCTCACCCAATGCACAACATGTGTTCAAGATGCACACCAAGTATGCACATGAATAGGGCCTCATCCAAAGGCCAAGCATTAGGCACACTAAGTTTAACCCAGGCACAAATAGGACACATGTACATACATTGCAAAAATTTGCTTTTTATTTTTTATTTTTAGGTTGGTGGACAAAGGTATCATCCATTTCAAATGGTTGATGGAAACAAAAAGGTTCTTGGAGTTGGACATTTGGACAAAGCCTCATCATCACCTCACCCTTGAGCACTTTGCTCAAGATCCATCCATTTTTGCACCATTGTTTTTTGTATGCATTTTTTGAGTATGAATAAGATAGGGTCTCATCATAAGACCGTGCATAGGCACTTTTTTGTTTTCCACCCATGCACCCTTAGTCCACACTTATGCACATGGACTAAGAAGAGATGAATTATTTTCATATATTTGTATCTATCATCAATATTCTATCATTACATCTTCATTATGTATCTCTATTACCAAATAAAAGAGAAAGAAAAGAAAAAGAAAAATCTAATCACTACAAGGAATACGGGCGTATAGTGACAGTTAAGGCGACAGAATTTTGTCGCTATAAAATTGCAATATGCGTCGTAATTAGTGTCACACGCGGACCGTCGATTAAACGACGAAGTGAACGATATTTTTTGTGACTTTTGGCACGACGGGGTGCGATGCTCCCATACAGCGTCGTTAACACGACGCATTTAAAAGCGTCGCATAAGCGACACTCTTTTACATCGCATAAGCGATGATGTTTGTCGTCGCATAAGCGACGCTAAAAGCATGTCGCTTATGTGATGACGGCTAGCATCGTTTACACGACGATCTGTTGACAAACAAAAATTAAAACGTTGGAGGCTCTTCGATCGGCATTTTCACGCATCCGATCGAAGAGCTCTCCAACGTTCGCAATTGCGTTGCGCTTACGAGCTGAAGCAAGTATATGCAGAATTGTTGTTTTGCCTAAGCTCTCTCTTATTGTCTCCCTATGTCTCTGTTTCTCTCTTTCTACATCTTTCTCTCTTCGAATTATCTCTCTCTCTCTCTCTCTCTCTCTCTCTTTATTGCAGGTTATTCAAGAAGCTAACCAAGCAAAAAGTATGGCTAACTATTGTAAGTACAATTTCTATTCTTTGTATATCATTTGAATTGTGTTATTTTCATTAGCTAGCATACTCACACTTATTGATATGCACTTATACACTTATACATGATGAAGATGCACTTTCACACATATACACATATACACATGCACATACACACACATATATAGACACAGATACATGTGCACATACACTTAGACATACACACATATACACATGCATATGCACAAACATTTCTACAACCACATAAAGAGATTTACATGCATGCATTATTGCATATATATATATATATATATATATATATATATATATATATATATATATATATATATATATATATATATATATATACATACATACACACATTAACATATACGCAAATACATGTATATGCACATCCACATGCATGCACATTCAAATGCATGCAAATGGAAATGCATCCACATACACATGCATGTTTCATACATATACACATGCATATACATACATTATACACATATATACACATATATATGCACATACGTACACACATATACATGTGCACACACACATGCACATACCTACATATACACATATACATGCACATACACACATATACACATAGAGTTACGCATATACATGCACATACATATACACACATATACACATGCACATATACATGCACATACTCATACACACATATACACTTACACATGCACATGCACATACTCATACACACATATGCACTTACACATGCATATGCACATACTCATACACACATATACACTTACACATGCACATGCACATACTCATACACACTTATACACTTACACATGCACATGCACATACATACATATACACACACATACACATGCACATACATACATATACACACACATACATATACACTTAGGTACACACATATGAATGAATTATATAATTAAAGTATTAAAACACATATACACATGCACACACACATGCACATACCTACATATACACATATACATGCACATACACACATATACTCATAGAGTTATACGTATACATGCATATACATATACACACACATACACATGCACATGCACATACTCATACACACATATACACTTATACATGCACATGCACATACATACATATACACACACATACACATGCACATACATACATATACACACACATACATATACACTTAGGTACACACATATGAATGAATTATATAATAAAAGTATTAAAACACATATACACATGCACACACATGCACATACCTACATATACACATATACATGCACATACACACATATACACATAGAGTTACACATAGAGTTACACATATACATGCACATACATATACACACACATACACATGCACATGCACATACTCATACACACATATACACTTACACATGCACATGCACATACATACATATACACACACATACACATGCACATACATACATATACACTACATACATATACACTTAGGTACACACATATGAATGAATTATATAATTAAAGTATTAAAACACATGCTTAATATAAACAATAATAACAATCAATAGAACAAAACTCTTCATTACTTAATACCATACACATAATTCAAAACATAACTGAAATGAAGAATATATATATATATATATATATATCAATGTAAATACATATAATCCAATGTCATAATCAACTAAAATCCTAATCATCATCATCATGATCATCATCGTCATCAGCAATATCATGATCATCCTGATCTTCCTCATCCTCATCGTCATGATCACCCTGTGACGATCGAGATCGTCCCTCCTGTGTCTGTCTCTCCACCTCATCCATATTTGTCTCTCCATAATACTCCTGTATTACATATAACAAACATAAATAAATAAAACAATTAAACCATTCATAAAAATAAAATAATTATATAAAATTCAAAAATACTCACAAAGGCATCAAGATGATCTTGCATATACTCGCTCAAATGCGGATATCCAAAATGTGTAGCATACTCGATCTCATCTTTCGTAGGATATCGGCCATAATCCTTCTGCTGCAATGAAACAAATAAAAAACATTAGTTACTTGCATTTTAATTAAAATAAAAAATATACTCATAATAACACATATACTTACAAATGTAGCTACAAAACCATTATGGCCCATTTGGCTTAGGTGCGATGTGTGGCTTGAATCCACTCTCTTCTTTGCAGCAGCCTGTTTATTTAAGAAAAAAAATACATAAATTAAATGTAAAAAATTTCTAAAATATATAAAAATTATAAATATAAACTATTAATTTGTGTACCTTCTGCTGAGGAAATGACTCCTGAAGACGTAGCTGTCTACGAAAAAACTGCCACGACTCAGGTGGTATGTTAGCTCGCCTCTTATTTTTTTTGACCATACAATATCTCCTGTTAATTTAATCTCAAATAGAAAAAAAAATCAGAATACATACACATATATACACACACATACACATACACATATCCACATACACATATACATGCAAACATATATGCATATATATATGTATACATATACACATATACATACATATAACATAAACACACATATAGATATCCATATATATACGTATACACACATGCATGCATATACACTCATTCATACAAAATACATGCATTTATCCCACAATAATGTGTAGTGTATATGTGAATATATGTGTATGTGTAAATGTGTATATGTGAATATGTGTGTGTGTGTAAATATATATATGTGAATTTTTTGTGTATGTAGATAATCAGATTATTAATATCAAATACCATTATTTGTAGACTCTAATCAATCAGATGGAACTCCACCACCATCTCCTCATCGTGCAACGACTTTATACTGTAAGTATATCAAACATTTAATTTTAATATATTTGATGGATACATAACTTATATATATATTTTTCTTAGTATGTGTAGATTCTGATCAATCAGAGGGTACTCCACCACCTCCTATCCATGCAACGACTTCACATGTGTCCTCCGATAGGAATTATGATGAATTTTACTATGAAGAGCATATTATATGCTGGTGTAACTCTTGTTATGGCACGTATCGAAGACCACGATTGGAATGTATTGAACATGAGGTAGAGTATGGTACTTTTGAGCGTGCACCATCACCTAGTCAATGTGATAATGCTTGGGTATGTATTTTTTATATATATTAATGTCATTATTTTATTTAAAAACCATATATAAAATCAAATTATTGCTGATATACAGGAATACTTGCTCGATGATGATGATGATGATAATTTTTCTCATAATGTTAATATACCTCGTACACGTCATGGACTTGCTGTTCATCAATTACAAGCAGAGGTTTCTAGAAATCCTCTACCTCCTGGTTTAGAGAATGAAACGGCTGGAGATTATCCATTGCCAGATCGTGATCCTTCTTTAGTACAAACATATGATAGAAGAAGATATGGAGGATGGAATAGAGGACCACTTCCTTTAGATGGAGAGGTTTTCAACTTTTGGGGTAATCGCTATATGATTGCTCCATCCACTATTACTAATGCTGGTCATGGTCTCTTTATTGTAGAGGATTTGTATGTGCCTCCAAACTCTGAAGTCACTCTTATGTCATTTTGTGGTCCTATATATGGATGGGGAGATTGGCATCGACTTTCACATTATTTTCAGAGCATGAGTACTTATGGAATATGCTTGAATGCAGCATCGCTTACTAGTAGAAGGATTTTACATGCAGAAAATGAAAGATTATATATTGATGGAAGACCTTACACACATGGAAATATAGCAGGTTTAATAAATAGTAGTCGAGGGTTACATAATAGTTCAAGGACTAATTGCACATTTGAGAAGCGTGAAAATAGTCATGAATCACCATACATGAGTAGAGATGTATCAAGATACATAGTTGTCAATGCTATTACTTCATTACATGCTGGTGATGAACTTTTAGTGAATTATGGATGGCGTAGACCTCCAAGAGCACCTTTTAGCTAGAGAGAATAAAAATTTTCTATCCATATTTAATAAGTTATATACTTAATTTTTTATTTAAAGTTTACTTTTTATTCATTTATGGAATACTAATGAGTTTTATTTATATGTGTAGATTCCAACGTATGATGTTGATGATATTCCTCCACAGCATTCACAATTACCAGTAAGACCTCATTTATCAGAAGCTTCCATGAGGAGGCTACACAAAACTAATCCTGTGCAATATGCAAAGTTGAAAGATCTATATTCAAAAGATGATAAAGTACAAGATTTGTGTGACCATGAGAAGATGATGGCATGGCAGATTTTATTGAGGATTGGTATCAAAATGACAGTGAGAGCATTGATATGTCTAAAAATGAGAAATATCTTCGAGAGGAATGTCTAAAGCATGTATATGAAGGAAGTCGTTTGACACGACTAAGTGTATATATATATATATATATATATATATATATATATATATATATATATATATATATATATATATATATATATATATATATATATATATATATATATATATATATATATATATATATATATATATATATATATATATGTGTAGGTTTTTATTCTTACTTTAGATAAGGTAAGAACAAGAACTTAAATTCAATGGACACTTTTTGTCCGTGCATCTTTTAAAACTATTAATGCATCTTTCAAAATATTCGCATAAAAAATTTGATTGTTTGAATGGCAAGATACGATTTTTTGTTTTGGAGGATATGAAGTATGTACCTTCATTGAATGATTTGTCGATTCTATCATATGTTCAATTTGAAAGTGTGAGAAATGGATTTATAATTGCTATTCAAAGATTTTGGCACTGTTTATAGGCCATACAATGGTACGTGACCTAGATGAATCGCATGCACAGAGGTTACTCAAGATAGAGCAATCTGATTATAATGGACTAGTGCCAGCAGGATTCCTAGGGTATGCAGTAAACCTCTTGCATGTCAATGATGAGCATCTGAACTTTAGGATACAAAGTGGCAATCATGGTGGCTTGAGAGGATCACTTTTATACAGCTTGTTCAAAAAACTTCAGTGTGATAAACCTAAAGTTCTTTGAACAAGCTGTATAAAAGTGATCCTCTCAAGCCACCATGATTTTCACTTTGTATCCTAAAGTTCAGATGCTCATCATTGACATGTAAGAGGTTTACTACATACCCCAGGAATCCTGCTGGTACTAGTCCCTTATAATCAGGTTGCTCTATCTTGAGTAACCTCTATGCATGCGATTCATCGAGGTCACCATCATATGGCCTATAAACAATGCCAAATTCTTTGAATAGCAATTATAAACCCACTTCTCACACTTTCAAACTGAACATATGATAGAATAAAAAAATCATTCAATGAAGGTACATACTTCATATCCTCCAAAACAAACAATCGTATCCTGCCATCCAAAACAATCAAATTTTGTGCGAATATTTTGAAACATGCACATAAGCATACACATATATAAAATTATATGCATATATATATGTATATTTATTTATTTACTTTTTTCAATATATCTTTTTTTGATAAACTTATAGGTTATTATCTGAAAAGTTTTTACCAAGTCAGAATATTCTTCCTACCTCACATGATGAAATGAAGAAGATAATCAACAATCTTGGTATAGATTATCAATGTATACATGCATGTCCTAACGATTGTATTTTATATAGAGGTGAATATGCAGACTCTTTGACATGTCCCAAATATCGATCTCCTCAATATAAGGGCGAAGAAGGTAAAATCCCAAAAAAGGTATTGAGACATTTTCCATTGGCTCCATGGATTAGACATATGTTTCAATATGATTTAATCTAATTATATTTTTATCATTTTCCATGATGCAGGAATATCTACTAAGGGTTATAAAGCTTGTCCATATTGTGGTGATTGGTTGAGATCAATCTATAGTAAGAATCTCAACAAAAATATTTATCTTCGACATCGATGATTCTTGCCTAATGATCATCCATTAAGATCTAAAAGAGAAGCGGTACATTTTAATGGAAAGCTTGAAACAGGTCAGTGTCCAAAACCTATGACGCCTATGGATTGGTATAAAAAATGGACAGATGGACCTCTGATAGATCCAGAAGCAGAAATCTTCAGTGATGATTCAGATAATGAGTATGTGAACAGAGGTAAAGGAAAATTGGCACTCACAGAGAACATATCAATATGGTATTGTTTGGAGTATTGAAAAGAGTTAAAAGTATGTCATCTTCTTGATCCTATGCATATATTCAAAAATATTGGTTATTCACTATGGCAACATCTTCTTGGCCTAAAAGATACCACAACATCAAGGAATGATTTGAAAGATAAAAAATCCAAACCAAAGTTATGGCCAGTTTTTGATAGACATCGACAAGAAACGACTTATGCACCTGCTCCTTGGGTACTTGCAACAAAAGAGATACAGACTATCAACAATAGAATTCAATTGATTAAGAATCCTATATGATATGGAGCATCTTTTCAAAACATGTTTACTATGGATGATAAGAGCTTATCTGGGTTAAAGACCCATGACTGGCATAACTTTTTGAAACATATTTTACCTTTGGTTATCGATGGATGTACAACGAAAGGAGTACAAGATGTGATCTATCGTCTTGGATCACTTATAAGGTAATTATGATACTTTTACATTTAATATGTATGAACATTGGATATCTTTTATTTTTTAATTAACTTCTTTATAATTGTTTTTACGATATGTACAGGTGGATTACATCCAAAGAGATTGACAAAAATTCAATCCCACAAAAAAAACGTGAATGCAAAGAGCGACTATGTTTGATGGAGAAAGAACTTCCTACTTCATTTTTTGATATTCAAGTTCATTTATTAGTCCATCTTGTAGACGAAATAGAGATTGCAGGTGTTGTCAACACTCGATGGATGTTTTGGGTCGAGAGATTTATGGGAGTACTAAAAGGTTATGTGCGACAAAGAGCGAAACCAGAAGGATCCATGGCAAAGGTTTGGATGCTTGAAGAGTGCATGTATTACGTTAGTGAGTACCTTGAAAGAGTTCATGAAGAAGCTCCACGTGCATGGACCAACGAGTCTTCTTCAAAAATAGAAGATGAGGTATTATCAGTTAAGGCGGTTCCATTCTTATTTACATTTCAAGAAAAAAATGATGTTTCTACTTTTGGAGCATATAATAGCAAATGCATGCAAGCATTCCTTAGCGAGTACGAGGAACTTCAAAATCTCCGAAGTAAAAGGCAAAAGACAAAAGATTTAGACGTAATCTCGATAACAATGAGATTACAGATATATCTTCTTTCACGGATTGGCTATATAGTCGTTTGCAATGTGCCAACGCAAATAATGAAGAAATTTCAGATGAGCAAAGAGAGTTAATATTAGGTTGTGAACGAAAGGTAATTTTATTAAAATAATATTTTATTTTTTTCATATATGTATGTTAGTTTCTATTTACTAATTGAATTTATTTTGCAGGCTCGAATGTTCACTAATATGTGGGCTTTTGGACAACATATTAGAACCAAAGCCATTGATTCTTTACATAAAACAGAGGATTCTAGTATTGTTGCTTCTTTCAAGCAACTATCACGTGCTAGCTCAAAAGACACGAACCTTATAGATAGCGAACTTGGTTACGTAGGAACTATTGTTGGTATCTATGAAATTTCATTTCATACATTCGAACAGGTAGAAAAAAGTTTATATTTTTTTTATAGAGTTAGTTATTTTTTTAAGCACCTAATAATGGGTTTTTGTTGTTATGTATTTTGATAGGTCATATTGAAGGTTGACTGGTTTTGAGCGGAGTATAAAGGTAGTAATTCCACATTAAGAAAGAAATTGTCTGGGTTTTGGGCAATTGATTCTTCCAAGGTAATGCAATCTACTAAAGAACCATATATTCTTCCTAGGCATATTGAACAAGCATTTTTTTATAAAAACCCAGATGCTCATCCTTGGTGGCAAGTCATTCATGTGCAACCTAGAGGTAGGTCATTGTTTGAACAGTTTATTGTTAGAGAGATCGAAGAAAGTCCTCTTGATGATTCAGCATTAGATACAGATACATCAACATCTGAAATAGAAATTAGAATCATTATACATGATAATGATACTAATCTTTTTGATGAAGAGGATAATTCTCTACATGCTAATTCTACTGATGAGGAAGACAGAATTACCAGAAATAGATCTTACTCCATCAATAGATGATGTGATTCATGAGAACATAGATTTAACAATAGAAGAAATAAATGAAATCAATAAGGATAATGAAGATAAGACTATATTGATGTCTTACCAAAATGATGGCAATAATGAAAACATATGAGCAGTTTAGATAGTAAATTCTACTCTAGTTATCGATCAATAACTTGAAGCTTCTAAATGGATATCAGATAATAGATTTTTTTATTAACTTGAATAACGATGAATCCTACTAGAGAGATGAAATCATGTTCTTCTAAGTTAGAACATGAAGCTCGGGGGTATGCCTAATTATTTTATATATAGCTTTATCTTCGAGGAGCAAATTTTTATCATGTTGTATGCATATGTGTGTGTATTCAGGTGTATTATATGTATACATATGTCAGTATGCATATATATGTATTTCATGTATATGTATGTGTTTGCATGTGTGTGATATATGTATACATGTGTTAAATATGCATGTGTGTATATATGCATATGCATTTATGTAAAATATTCATGTATTCATGTAATATATGCAACTGTTTATAATTGTGTACATGTATATATGTATATGTGTGTATGTGTAAATATGTACATGTAAATATGTATGCATGTATATATATGTTTATGTGTGCATGTAGGCATGTATATGTGATGTGTACATATATGTATATATGTCTATGTGTAAATGTGTACATGTAAATATGTTAGTATGTATATATATATATTTATGTGTGCATTTAGGCATGTATGTGTGATGCATAATATATCTACTCCATTTTATATTTATGTATCCTATCTACATGATGTGTATATATCTTTATATATATTATGATCCTCCTTGATTCGAGTAGCTATATATAGAGGCATAAGGTTGGGAGGAGAGACATCTCTCTAGTAGGACGTCAGAGGAATAGATGCAATGTGTTTATGTATGTGTATCTATATGTGCATATGCATGTGTTGTGTGTGTATATATGCATGTGTATATGTATACATGCATGTAAATATGATTATATGAGTCTATGTGTGTGTACGTATGATTATGCATGTGTATGTGTATGTGAGTATGTGTACGTGTATGTGAGTATGTGTATGTGTCTATGTGTATTCATTATATGTGTGTAACTGCATGCATGTATATGTGTGTGTAAAAATGTGCATGTATGTGTGTGTATGTATAAATGTGCATGTATATGTATATGTGTGTAAATGTGCATGTATGATGTATATGTGTGTGTATGCATGTATTTATACCTCTAGTATCACTCTTTTCTCTCTCTCTCTCTCATATATACATACATACATGCATAAACACACATACTCATATCCATATATATATATATATATATATATATATATATATATATATATATATATATATATATATATATATATATATATATATATATATATATATATATATATATATATATATATAAAAGCAGTGCACACCGTGCATTATTGTGACGATGAGCCATAAGTGTTCGCATCTCTTTTAGACACCACTTAAGCGACCATCCTCTCCCAAACTTTGTCTCAAGTGAACTAAGTACGTATTTTTTATCCCTCTCATCATGCTCACTACAAAAAAAAACATAATGTAAATAAAACGTAAGATATTTATTTCAATTTATATGTAAATTTTTTACTTACTTCCACGGTAAGTGGACAAAGCGCAGGTAAGAGTCACATAGTGCCCGCATCCTTCTCTTGAACTCCAATCCATTCCCTATGTACACAATGTTCCCCTCTGGCTCTATATCACAATCTAGTCCTAAGGTGCCTATGCATGTCCTCATAGGCAAATCTGCTCTGCTATCACGTTCTGGAGGTGGTATAGGTGTCCTGAAAATAGATAGATAAAAATAAATAAAAATATGTGTTATAATATCATTAAAAAAGTTTATGAAAAAAAAAACATACCTATGAGCAGATAGCTCTCTTCCTGCATGTGGAGGCGCAAAAGAGCCCTCTTCTGATCGTTGGGTAAGCATCTGGATCGTATAGTCCAGCTCCTCATCATACATCTCTGAGTAATCACACATTATGGCCCCTAGAGTATCAGATGGAACTCTTGTTCTCATAAGACTTTTTATGAGAGTGAGTTTCGCCTTTCTCTCTCTATTGGGATCCATAATACCTAACATATAAAACAAAATGGTTAGAAATCAATATATATATATATATATATATATACGTGTACATATGTATGTGTGTATGTGTGTATGCATATGTATGTGTGTGTATGCATCATTATGTGTGTATGTGTGTGTATATGTGTGTGTGTGTGTATGTGTGTGTGTCTATGTGTATGTGTGTGCATCTATGAGTGTGTATGTGTTTATGTGTGTGTATGTGTCTATGTGTGTGTATGTGTCTATGTGTGTATGTGTATGCATGTATGTATGCATATGTGTGTATGTGTGTGTATGCATTATGTATGCATATGTGTGTGTATGCATTATGTATGTGTATGTATGTATGTATGTATGTATGCATATGCATATGCATTATGTATGTATATATATGCATGTATGTGTATGTGTGAGTATGTCTCTCTATGTGTGTGTATGCATATATGTGTGTGTGTATGCATATATGTGTGTATGTGTGTGTGTACATGTGTTTGTATGTGTATATGAATGTGTATGTGTGTGTATGCATCATTATGTGTGTCTGTGTCTATGTGTGTTTGTGTGTGTGTGTATATGTGTGTGTGTGTCTATGTGTATGTATGTGTGTCTATGAGTGTGTATGTGTTTATGTGTATGTATGTATCTATGTGTGTGTATGTGTCTATGTGTGTATGTGTATGCATGTATGTATGCATATGTGTGTGTATGCATGTGTATGTGTGTGTATGCATCATTATGTGTGTATGTGTCTATGTGTGTATGTGTGTGTATATGTGTTTGTATATGTGTGTGTATGTGTGTGTGCGTCTATGTGTATGTGTGTGTCTATGAGTGTGTATGTGTTTATGTGTATGTATGTATCTATGTGTGTGTATGTGTCTATGTGTGTATGTGTATGCATGTATGTATACATATGTGTGTGTATGCATCATTATGTGTGTATGTGTCTATGTGTGTATGTTTGTGTGTGTGTGTGTGTATATGTGTGTGTGTATGTGTATGTGTCTATGTGTATGTGTCGCTATGCGTCTATGAGTGTGTATGTGTTTATGTGTGTGTATGTGTCTATGTGTGTGTATGTGTCTATGTGTGTATGTGTATGCATGTATGTATGCATATGTGTGTATGTGTGTGTATGCATTATGTATGCATACGAGTGTGTATGCATTATGTATGTGTATGTAAGCATGTGCATTATGTATGCATGTATGTATGCATATATGTGTATGTGTGTGTATGCATTATGTATGCATATGTGTGTGTATGCATTATGTATGTGTATGTAAGCATGTGCATTATGTATGCATGTAAGTATGTATGTATGCATATGCATATGCATTATGTATGCATGTATGTGTATGTGTGTGTATGTCTCTCTATGTGTGTGTATGCATATATGTGTGTGTATGTGTGTGTATATGTGTATGTATGTGTGTGTATATGTGTATGTATGTGTGTATGCATGTGTAGTATGCATCATTATGTGTGTATGTGTGTGTATATGTGTGTGTATGTGTGTGTGTGTCTATGTGTATATGTGTGTATCTATGAGTATGTATGTGTTTATGTGTATGTATGTGTCTATGTGTGTATGTGTCTATGCATGTGCAATATGTATGCATATGTGTGTGTATGCATTACGTATGTGTATGTAAGCATGTGCATTATGTATGCATGTAAGTATGTATGTATGCATATGCATATGCATTATTTATGCATATGTATGCATATATGTGTATGTGTGTGTATGTCTCTCTATGTGTGTGTATGCATATATGTGTGTGTATATGTGTATGCATGTGTAGTATGCATCATTATGTGTGTATGTGTTTGTATATGTGTGTGTATGTGTGTGTGTGTGTCTATGTGTATATGTGTGTATCTATGAGTATGTATGTGTTTATGTGTGTGTATGTGTCTATGTGTGTATGTGTCTATGTGTGTATGTGTCTATGTGTGTATGTGTCTATGTGTGTATGTGTCTATGTGTGTGTATGTATCTATGCATGTGCATTATGTATGCATGTAAGTATGTATGTACATTGTATGCATATGCATATGCATTATGTATGCATATGTATGCATGTATGTGTGTATGTCTCTCTATGTGTGTGTATGCATATATGTGTGTGTATGTGTGTATGTGTGTATGTGTGTGTATATGTGTCTGTATGTGTGTATGCATGTGTATGTGTGTGTATGCATGTGTATGTGTGTATGTGTCTATGTGTCTATGTGTGTATGTGTGTATGTGTGTGTGTATGTGTGTGTATGTGTGTGTATGTGTGTGTGTATCTATGAGTGTGTATGTGTTTATGTGTGTATGTGTGTGTATGTGTGTGTATGTGTCTATGTGTGTATGTGTATGCATGTATGTATGCATATGTATGTGTATGCATGTGTATGTGTGTGTATGCATCATTATGTGTGTATGTGTCTATGTGTGTATGTGTCTATGTGTGTATGTGTTTGTGTATATGTGTGTGTATGTGTGTGTGTCTATGTGTATGTGTCGCTATGCGTCTATGAGTGTGTATGTGTTTATGTGTGTGTATGTGTTTATGTGTGTGTATGTGTCTATGTGTGTATGTGTATGCATGTATGTATGCATAGGTGTGTGTATGTGTGTGTATGCATTATGTATGCATATGTGTGTGTATGCATTATGTATGTGTATGTATGCATGTAAGTATGTATGTATGTATGCATATGCATATGCATTATGTATGCATATGCATTATGTATGCATATGCATTATGTATGCATATGCATTATGTATGCATGTATGTGCATGTGTGTGTATGTCTCTCTATGTGTGTGTGTATGCATATATGTGTGTGTATGTGTGTATGTGTGTGTGTATATGTGTGTCTATGTGTGTATGCATGTGTATGTGTGTGAATGCATCATAATGTGTGTATGTGTGTATGTGTGTATGTGTCTATGTGTGTATGTGTGTGTGTATGTGTGTGCACGTCTATGTGTATGTGTGTGTGTCTATGAGTGTGTATGTGTTTATGTGTGTGTATGTGTCTATGTGTGTGTATGTGTCTATGTGTGTATGTGTATGCATGTATGTATGCATATGTGTGTGTATGTGTGTGTATGCATTATGTATGCGTATGTGTGTATGTGTGTGTATGTGTTTATGTGTGTGTATGTGTCTATGTGTGTGTATGTGTATGCTTGTGTGTGTATGTGTATGCATGTATGTATGCATATGTGTGTGTATGTGTTTATGTGTGTATGTGTCTATGTGTGTGTATGTGTATGCATGTATGTATGCATATGTGTGTGTATGCATTATGTATGCATATGTGTGTGTATGTGTGTGTATGTGTCTATGTGTGTGTATGTGTATGCATATGTGTGTGTATGTGTGTGTATGTGTTTATGTGTGTGTATGTGTGTGTATGTGTCTATGTGTGCATATGTGTGTGTATGCATGTAAGTATGTATGTATGTACTCATATGCATATGCATTATGTATGCATATGTGTGTTTATGCATGTAAGTATGTATGGATGTACACATATGCATATGGATTATGTATGCATGTATGTGTATGTGTGTGTATGTCTCTCTATGTGTGTGTGTATGCATATATGTGTGTGTATGTATGTATATGTGTGTGTATGTGTGTGTATGTGTGTGTATGTTGGTGTTTATGTGTGTGTATATGTATGTGTATATGTGTGTGCATGTGTATGCATCATGTGTGCATGTGTATGCATTATGTGTGCATGTGTGTATGCAACATTATTAGTGTATGTGTGTATATGTGTGTGTATGTGTGTGTCTATGTGTATGTGTGTGTGTGTCTATGTGTGTATATGGGTGTGTGTATGCATATGTATGTGTGTGTAAGTGTGTGTGTGTGTGTGCACATACCTTGCAAGTAGATGCGCCTCTCTCTCTCTCTCTCTCTCTCTCTCTCTCTCTCTCTCTCTCTCGCACGCATGCTCTCTCTCTCTCTCTCTCTCTCTCTCTCTCTCTCTCTCTCTCTCTCTCTCTCTCTCTCTCTCTCTCTCTCTCTCTCTGTCTCTCTCGGTCTCTTCTTGGTCTCTCGCGTCCAAATGCCGGCACAAATGTGCCAAGAGAAATCGATTTTTTTTTTCACATTCCAGAGCGTCGCATATGCGACGCTCTTCAGTTTGCCAACGTCGCAAATACCGTCGCTCATTAGCGACGGTATTTGCGATGCTATTAATTTAGCGTCGCATAAGCGACGCTAGCATCGCTTATGCGATGACTGTCGCTTAAAAAAAAATAAAAAAATTGATTGTCACTTATGCGACACCAGCGTTACATAAGCGACGGTTCCCGTTTTTTTTCAATTTGGGGGCGTCGTTACGCCCCCCTATTTCTTGTAGTGAATATCCTAGCATTTATGCATCTTCATAAAAGAGGCAAAAAGAAATTAAGGAATGACGGCCAACTCCAACACAAGGACAAAAGAAAATTTTAAGTAAAGAGCAAGAATGAAGCACTCCAAACAAAGGACCAAGGACTCAAAAGGACTTCAAAGCACACTTCTCAAAGAAGCTCCACACTTGCAAAGGTTTTGTCGAGGACGACGAAGTCAAGGAGGGGGGAGATTTGATGACACAACATATATTTCTTGGATCCACTCTTTTGCATCATCACTTGTACCTTTTTCTACCTTTCATTTAGTTAAATAAGAACTCTTGTATATGTGTGTGTGAGTGCCACACTAGAGAATAAGTGGAGTTCATTCTCCTTTCCATTTAGAAATCCCACATAGCATGCATTTTGCCCATTTTGTATATAAAGAGGTCACTACCTCTCATTTTGGGGGCATTCCTAGAGGTAATGAGATTATGTTAGTTTGCAGAATGCTTGGAAAGCTCATGTTGTTGTTATGATGTGCTCGTGCATTTGTTCCTTTTTCACCTCATGCTTGTGATGCATTAGTTCGTGGATTAGTGACATGATTATGCATGTGATTAAGTGTGTGTATCATTAATGATGCTTTCTTCTTATTTCATGTGTAGTTTAGTCACTAATCTCGTGTTAACGAAGCACCATTATGTCTGTTGAATGCTTCTACACAACATTTGGGTCTCATTAGATGCTCCTCAGTTTGACAAATATGAGTTGTGATGTTACAATGTCAACAACATCATTACATCTTCATTATGTACCTCTATTACCAAAAAAAAAAAGAAAAATCTAGCATCCTACAAATACACATCTTCATAAAAGAGGAAAAAAGAAACCAAAGAACGACGGCCAACTCCAACACAAGGACAAAAGAAAATTTGACGTAAAGAGCAAGAATGTAGCACTCCAAAGAAAGGACCAAGGACTCAAAAGGACTTCAAAGCACACTTCTCAAAGAAGCTCCACACTTGCAGAGGCTTTGTCAAGGATGACAAAGTTAAGGAGGGGGGATTGTTGACAACACAACATATATTTCTCGGATCCACTCTTTTGCATCATCACTTGTACCTTCTTGACCTTTCATTTAGTTTAATAAGCACTCTTGCATAGGTGTGTGTGAGTGCCACACTAGAGAATAAGTGGGATTCATTCTCCTTTCAGTTTAGAAATCCCACATAACATGCATTTTGCCCATTTTGTATATAAAGACGTCATTACCTCATTTTGGGGGCATTCCTAGAGAAAATGAGATTATGCTAGTCTGTAGAATGCTTGGAGAGCTCATGTTGTCATTATGATGTTCTTGTGTATTTGTTCCTTTCTTGCCTCATGCTTGTGATGTGATAACTCATTGATTAGTGACGTGATTATGCATGTGATTAAGTGTGTGTATCATTAACGATGCTTTCTTCTTATTTCATGCATAGTTTAGTCAATAATCTCGTGCTAACGAAGCACCATTATGCATGTTGAATGCTTCTATGCAACATTTGGATCTCATGAGATGCTCCTCAGTTTGACAAATATGAACTGAGATGCTACAACATCAACAACATCATTACAACTTCATTTTGTACCTCTATTACAAAAAAAAAGAAAGAAAGAAAAGCAAAAGAAAAATCTAGCATCCTACATTTACGCATCTTCATAAACAAGGCAAAAAGAAAACAAGGAATGACAGCCAACTCCAACACAAGGACAAACACAAATTTGAAGTAAAGAGCAAGAATGAAGCACTCCAAAAAAAGGACCAAGAACTTCAAAGCACACTTCTCAAAGAAGCTCCACACTTGCAAAGGCTTTGTCGCCCATGGAACAGAGGGTTCCTCGCAACTACCTATGTGCTCTGACTGTCACACACACGCAACTGCCTATGTGCTCTGACTGTCAGCCATAAGGAAACTGAGCCACACACACGCAACATTCATTGTGAAACTACCCTATACTCAGCCTTGCAAGTGGAAGTGGCCATAGTAGGCTGCTTATTGCTCAACCAAGATATACATGAGCTACCAAGCATGAAGCAAAAACCACTGGTGGACACATGAGTGTCATAGTAACCAGCCCAATCACTGTTAGAAAAAGCATGCAAATCTGGTAGTAGTAATCCCCCCTTGGGATAAAACAATCCAAGTAGTCAGGTACCACTGAAGTAGCGAAAGATGCGCTTAACCACCTGCCAATGCTTGACACCTGGGCAATGCATAAACGTGCTCATCTGTGAGACAACAATCTGAATATCTGGCCAAATAATGCATAAGTAAATCAAGCATCCAACAACCTACTCATAGAGAACAACATCAAATGCATCTCCAACATCATGAAGAATCAATCATAAACCTGTCTCCATAGGAGTGGAAATAGGCTTCTAGTCTTCAACACCAAAACTCTAAAATAATGTGTCAATATAGTTTGTTTGACACAAAACCATTCCACCATCAACTTGCATAAACTGAATGCGCAAATAGTGATGCAAATGCCCCAAATCAGACATCTCAAATGAGGCATGCAAATCAGCCTTAAAATCAACAATATGTGTGTCATGAGGACCAGTGAGCAGCATGTCATCAACATACACCACAATGATCAGAAGCACATCATTAGCATGCTTAACATATAAGATGCTTTTAGTTGGACTATTCTCAAAACCACGTGCAATTAGATAGGCATGTATCTTCTCATACCAAGCACGTGGTGCTTGCTTTAAACCATATAATGCCTTCTTTAACTTGCACACCTGGTTTTCATGCCCTTTCTACACAAAGCCACGGGGCTGAAAAACATACTCTTCTTCATGCAAGTCACCATTTAGAAATGTTGTTTTAATGTCCAACTAATGTACATTCCAACCATGATGAGCTGTAGGTGCACAGATGCTATGAACAGTCATCATTCGGCAAGTAGAAGCAAAGGTTTCATCAAAATCAATGCCTCTTTCCTGTGCATAACCCTTTGCAACAAGCCTAGCCTTATACCTGTCAATTGTTCCATCAGGTTTACACTTCAGCTTGTATACCCACTTAGTGCCAATGTCCTTCTTGCCAGGAGGTAAGTCACATAAAGACCAGGTACCATTTTTCATAAAAGCATCATATTCATATTCATTGCAGCCATCCAATGTTTAGAATTTTGTGCTTCATCAAACGAAACAGGTTCAGTCTCATCACAGAGACTAAAGGCAGCCATAGCATAGCAATCTGATGCAAAAGAGGCACTATGAGAGCCTGAATGTGTATGCTATGACAGATGTGCATCTAATTTGCTGTCATGTAAAGTCTACACCAGCCATTTTGGCATAGTTTTTGCCTCCTCAATATCAGCTCTCTCATCAAGTGCATCATGTAAATTTGCATCAGAAATGGAATGACCTACATCATCACATGAAACCTCCAAAGGTTGAGAAGTTGCCTCATTAGGACCAACACTAGACTTTCCACCTGTAAAAGAGGTAGCAAAGTATCATACATGTCTTTGGAGCTAACAGATGTCACCTTAGTACATGAAAGTAAGGGTTGAATAGCATCTTCCACAAAAACAACATCACAACTAACCAGAATGCGTTTAGTTAGTGGATGATACAGACGATAGCCTTTGTTTTCAGAAGTGTAACCAACAAAAAAACATTTTACAGCTTTATCATCCAATTTTCTACGATGTTGTTCAGGCACGCATGCATATGCCAAACAACCAAAAACACGTAGATGAGCAATAGATGGCTTGCGACCATGCCAAGCCTCATATGGAGTGATATACTACAATGCTTTATTGGGACACCTATTAAGTACATATGCTACACACATGACAAGCTCAAGCCAGAAACTATGTGGTAATGCTTGACTCTTGACCATATACCTGACCATTTCCATGAGTGACCTGTTCTTCCGTTCAGCAAATCCATTCTATTGAGGTGTATACGACACTATAAACTGATGTTTTATCCCACGTTCAACCAGAAATGCATTAAATTCAGAAGACATATATTCCCCCCCTCGATCAGAATGGAGGGTGCCCATTTTACATGCTGACATATTTTCAGCCAAAAATAAAACTATTTGGAGCACATAAACACTTTGGACTTTGCCTTCAATGGATATACCCATGCATGCCTGGAAAAATCATTGATGAAAGTCACGAAGTAAAGATAGTTCCCAAAAGAAGGTGTCTGCATAGGACCACATACATCACTATATACAAGTTGTAATTTCTGAGTAGCCCAAATTGAACCATCTTTTGGAAACGACAAAGACTGTTCTTTGCCCAAAATACAGCCTTCACAAACATCTTTTCCAGGTGCCTAAAATTTGGGCAAAGAGGACACCATTTCAGATTTCTACAGGCATAGCAAACTAGAAAAATTCAGATGACCAAAGTGTGCATGCCAAAGCTTTGCATCTGACATAGCCTGAGAATCATGTATTGCACATGCTAAATCATTTATAGATCTTTCATTGCCTATGATCTTATACAACCCACGACATAAAATGCCAGAAGCAATAATGACGTCGCCATTTGACAGATCATGAACTGTACATCTGTCATCAACAAATTTCACAACCAAGATAATCTTGGTTAATGCAGAAACTGATAACAGATTTTTCTTGATCCCTGGCAGAAACAAAGCATCTGACAAAGTGAAAGAACTACCATCAGCAGTAGTCAAAATGATCTTACCAACTCCCATAATAGGATAAGAGGAGTTGTTGGTGCATGTAACAATATTCCTTGTAGGTACAGGCTCAAGTGAAGAGAAGAAACTGTGCTGTGAGGTAATATTTTTGGTCACCCCACTATCAAAGTACCAAACATCTGAGTCTACTGCAAACATGCACTGCTCATGAGAAGATGGGTCAAAACTGCAAATAGTAGTAAATGCCCATTCTTCATCCTGCATAAGATTAGCAAACTCTATTTTCGCTGTAGAGGCCTCTACAACAACCATTCCGACGTCTTTCTTTTTTGCCTCTTTAGCAGCCAATTTTGGACAATTGTTAATGACATGATCATTTGCTTTACAATATTTGCAAAACAAGTTCTACTTTTCTGATTTCTTCTCATCTTTGTCTTCCTTCTTTAAATGTGCAACATTTGTAGATTTCTGCTTACTAGTAGAAGAGCTCCATTTTCCTTTGCCCTTCTTGTGGAGAATGAGTTCTCCTATGCGCAACGGAAATGTGTAGTGAACCACCCTTGTATGTCTAGCACTTGGACAAATAGCTGCACCTTAGATAGCTTGCTGCTCTTAATAAAAAACTCAAATGGACTTGAGCCTTTAGTCAATCAAAGTAGACAAGAACTGCTTTCTAACAAGCTATAAATAACTTAATTTGGACAAGTTTTGATTAGGAAACACAACTAACAAAGATGAACTACCTGTCCACATAGGTATGCTGAAGAACTGAGCTTCACTCTCGGACTGATAACTCTCTGAATATATATCCTTTGACAAAGGTATTCTGTATAGAGAACATAGACACAAATAGCTCTCCAACAAGATAAAAACAAGTAATTTGGATGAGTTTTGGTCAGGGAACTCAACTGACCAAAATAGACCACCTCCACACATAAGTACACTATAAAACTAGACTTTACTCTCTGATAGCTATCTCACAGAATATAAATGATCTCAATGAGATATTTAGGACAGTGAAAATAGATGTCAAGAGCTTTTCAAAAAGACAAAAATCATGCAATTTGGATATGTTTTGGTCAGGAAACTTAACCAACCAAAATAGACTACCTATCTACACAGGTATACTAAAAAACTGGACTTCATGCTGTTGGAAGCAGCCAGAGGCACAGACGACACGAAAGCATGTAACGACAGAGCAGGGAGCCAGTCGAATCGTTTTTCAAAGAATTATGTTTTCAAATACTTTCCAAAAACCTCCAACAGTGATTTTTATCACTATTGTAACATATGTAACATAGAAATCCCCATTTTGTAATCCATAGCTCCATTTTGTGCAAACCGAGGAGTCCTCGAGCTTGAGGAGCTTAGCTAGAACAAGCGTATCAATTTTCGTTATTTTTAGACATCGTTTACCCTTCCAAATAGCATCCAGGACCTAATTTTTAACTATGCCGGTCACTAGATGTGAAACCGGTCAAAACTAGTCTAAAAACTATAAAAAGAGCTAGAGAGCTCATTTTTGGAGTTAGCTTGTTGGAGTAGAGAAGAGCTTAGAGCTACTTTGAGCTTGTAATAGTGTTCTTGAGTAATAGAGTTGATTTCTCACCTTCCATTGTGTCTTGCTTGTCTCTTCGTAGTGTGTGTGTATGTGTGTGTGCATTTCTATGCTTCTCACCTTCACTCTCACTTCATCTCACATTCACGATCTTCATATCACTCCTATCTCTTCCGCGGATTGACATTAAGGAGGTGGAGCTTCTTAACGTGGTTCTCACCATTGTGCTAGAGCAACACCAAATTTGGCGCCGTTGCCGGGGATCGAGTCTAGGATGAATGTGTGATGGTAAGAGTATAGCAAGAAGTGGCGTTGGAAGGTAAAAATTTCAGTTTTTGTTGTTGTTTTTACTTAGTTTTTAGTGTTTTTCACCTCCCCCACACTCCATCTTCATCACCGCATCATCATCTTCATCTCCAAAAAATCAGAAAATTCACCATATCCACCCATTCTCCTCATTTCCCCTCATTTGTGCATGCGAGAGAGTGAGAGAGAGCTTTTGTGCTTGTGTGTGCTTTGGCTTTCTTGAGTTTTCTTGCAGGAACAGTACTCCAGTGCATCAGGAAGGCTGCAAAAAGGTAAGAAAACCACCTTCTGTCAGAATTCTACCGAGTGTGTCAGACCATCGCGATGGTCTGCAACCTTCGGTATTTTTGGTAGGCGACCACACCACGAGGTAGGCGACCCTTGCGCTTGCACGAATCCACAGGCGCATCTCAAAAATTCATAGTTTGGTGGACCATCGCGACGGTCTCAGACCATCGCGATTGTGTCACACCATCGCGATTGGCTCACGCCATCGCGACGGCTCGGCCGGACCATCGCGACGGTCTTACGCCATCACGACGGTTCATTTGGACCATCACGACGGTTCGCGGACCATCGCGATTGCTCGGTTGACCTCACACCATCGCGATTGGCTCACGCCATCGCGCCGATGGTGCCATGTGGCAAGTTGGACCATCGCGACGGCTCGCACCCTTGCACCATCGCGACAACACGAAATTTTGGACCATCACGATTGGCTCACGCCATCGCGCCCAGACCATCGCGATTGGCTCAAGCCATCGCATCTGTGACCATCGCGACGGTTCACTTTGGACCATCGCGATTGTTCACGTTGACCGTTGACTGACGCCATCGCGATTGTCCGCCTGATCGAGCCATCGCGACGGTTCACTTTCACGCCATCGCGATTGTCCACTTTCACGCCATCTCGATTGTCCACTTTCACGCCATCACGACAGTTCACCCTCACGTCATCGCGACGATCCCAGACCATCGCGACGATCCCAGACCATCGCGATTGTCTCAGACCATCGCGATTGTGCACCCCCATTGCAAATTTTAGGGTTTCAATTTTTGGCCAATTTTGGGGCTATTTTTGGGAAATTTTTGGGTGATTAGACTCATAGGAGACCCCTTAGCTCATATTTGAAGAAAAACCTGTTTGTCAGTTTTTACCCCCCAGGGCCTGAACGGTCATAACTTTTTCATCCGAAGTCCGTTTTTTGAGCTTAATAGCTCGTTAGAAAGCCAGGGGGCAAGCATTGAAAATTTGGGCAAAAGGGAAGGGACTTAAAAGGTGTATATACTCAAGTGCTTGATCATCCAACTGTGAATTGGTCTAATATTGGATTTTTCCAGGTCTAGCAAGGGCAATCAAGGGCAACCAAGGCAAGGCAGTGAAGGGCATAAAGCTTGGGAAGCGCGGCTTCTTGGGCATTTGAGCAACCAGAAAAGCTGACTCGAGGTTGGAAGATTACTCAACCCCCTCAGTCAATTCTTAGCTTAGGATAAACGTTAGCATTGTGGATTAAGATGATAGGAACGCCTCAAGTTCAAGAGAGTTAAATTTATCAAGTTCAAGACTAAAGTAAAGGTGTGTGACACGAAAACCTAAAGGAAGGAACATAAGTCTGATGGAACGAGAACTCAAAGTACCACGAAAAGTCGAATTCCTGACGCGAACATTAAGACAAGAACTTAAAGACATTTAAAAAGAAACAAGAAGTTATTAACAAAGAACCATTGACGATCAAAAGAGTAGCAAAGTAAATTCATGAACCTTAGATCAGGCAAACATATTGGTAAGTCAGACCGACGAAGCCTTAGATCATCAGAGGCAAGTGTAAGAACTACTGCACGATCGTGGGCTCAACAATTGAACACTAGTTATCCCTACGAGAGCTCAGATACTAGTGATTCAGAAATGGCATTTAGCACAGAAAAACCAGAAGGAGGGTCGAATGTAGCATATTTAGAAAAGCCAGAAGGACCCTATAGAACGCAACTAGAGTTTCTCCGAACCAACCGATTAGGTGCTCGCATCTATGAGGATGGTTTGCGAAGGCAAGTGGTGCAAATGCACAACCCCGATCAACCCATTGGATTGGAACGTCCAGTGGTGAAATTCAAGAGAGACGCGTACATAGACAAGGAAGGAACAATGTACATCTTAAGTACACAGCCAAACAATACCAACGAGTTTGGCGTGATTCAACCAGAGACGGAAACAAAATCTCAAGGAAAAGAACCATTGGAAGAGCCTAGAACACCTAGAGGGAAATCTGTACTGACACGAGTACTAATCCCGGATTGGACAACAGAAGCATAGAGTTGTTTGTAAATAAAGAAACTGATGAAGCCTTTTGGAGATACAAGACAGAACTACTTAGTGAGGTAGGTATCATCACTATATACGAGTTCAAGGACCCGGATACACCTGGAAAGGTTGTATACTTGGATGAGACTTCAGAAAGAGTCTTTGTGGTGCCTGACCGCGCTAAAAAACATACACATGGAGAGGTGAATTGGTATTCCCTCTATCTAGAACGAACATGAATACAAGTCAACAAGGGGCAAGAACATCATCAGCCCATGGAACTCAAAGAGAAAGAAATAAAGAGAGACCTGAAGTAAGCTTCACTCATCCCATGGGGAGAGATAGAACAACCACGGACACTAATAGAGCAGATAGACAAAGAGATCATGGAATACCAGGTGGTAGAGATGATTTTCCTCTACCTAGAACACGCGAACACGCAAGAATATTGAGACCCACACAGTTAGTAAAATCCATGAAGAATTACTTTGATGGGACAGGAGATCCCTATGACCATGTCGCAGAATTCAAGCAAGTACTAAGAGCCGAACAAGTTGAAGACATGTTCACGCAATACAACGCATTTGGACTAACGTTAAAGAATACCGCTTTAACTTGGTTCCAACCTCTGCAACAAAGGCAATTTAGAGACATCCATCACTTTTTAGAGTCATTCATCACCGAATTCTCTAAAAGTGGGATTAGACATGACACGTCTTCGCTGATTCATAGCTTTAAACAGACCCCTCAGGAAACAATCAGACTGGCAGGACGTAGGTTTAGAAAATATGTTGAACGATGTCCAATGCAAGAGCTACCCTCACAAGCCAAGCAAGTGTCATTGTTTTTAGATGGTTTTTTGAGTTCTAAACTACGCTCCTACGTGTACCTAAAAGAACCCAGAACGCTAGAGCAATGTATAAGAATTTGTATAGACATTGAGGACAACTTAGGAGATGAGTTGGAACTCTCAAAGGTCTATAAGGACTCAGACTGTTCATCTCTAGCATCCACAAAATTGTCTAGCTCAATAGAAGACCTAGCAGAAAAAGTGGCCCAGAAACTAGGAGTTTCTAGCAAACCTAGGGAACTAATGAACAAGCGTTGTTACACCTGTGGTGGTGACCATATGGCAAGTGTGTGCCCCAATGCACCACAACCACAAGCCAACCCTAGTGGCCAATATTGTACAATTGAAAGAAGATACACGAATCATACGGCTCAGGACTGCCCATACAAGAAACAGACCGTGAGACAGAACTACCCGCAAACATACCAGTAGCCAGGTAGGTATCAAGGCCAATACAATGCTCAGCCTTATTACTATAGGCCTCCTCAGAACTACCCATACCAGGCTCAACAGAGACCTCAACCTGTCTTAGCTCAACAGCCACCCCCACCAGCGAATGTCATCTCAGTCAAATACGCGGCTGCAGAAGAGAATCTAAGTAGGGCCTTAGTGCCTTCTTCACCTTTGATCACAGAGAGTGACCCACACTCAAACAGTTTTGACTCCACTCATGTAGATAGCCCACCCGCATATTACACAGAGTCACCAGAACATGTGGAGACATATCATTATGATAGTCCACCAGTGGAACCTAGTTGGGAGCCCGACTATGCTAATGTGATGTACACAAACCCAAATCCACGGCCCCAATTGAGACAACAAAGACCACAGGGCCCTAGAGGACCATGCTTTAGGTGCCAAGGAGATCATTTCAAAAAGGATTTTCCACATCCCCCGTTAGCAGGACAATCACAGTACTATAACATCCAAGGCTTTTGTGCTGATTGTGGCAAAGAGCACATAATCAAAGATTGTCCTAAAAATCCAGTTAACGCTTCGAATGTGACACCGATCAACGTGATAGGTATTGTAAACAACGCAGATGGATCCAACCCTACATACGTGCCTATCCAAGCTATAACAAGAGCCCAGGCGCTCTTACAGAAACAACAACTTAATCAAGAGAAAGTAGCCGGAAGTAGTGAAGTTGCAGAATCTAGTAGTAAAAAGACGAAATCTTGGAAAGATTCTAGAGAAAGAATTAAGAGAAAATGGAGTAAAAAGATAAATGAGTTGGAAGGAAGTTTAAAGGAATCTAGAGCCAAAATCCTAGAATTGACTTCACAGGAATTGAATCAAGAGAATCCAGCTCAGAAATCAGGATCAGTTTTAGCGGAACCCGTACCAGAAAATCTAGACATGATGTTTCGTGCATATCAGGCTAGATTAAAAGAGGGACCTCAGGTAGCTGAAATGAGCAAAAACTACCCTCGAGCTGATCTAGAAATTGAGAGAACTAAACTTTGCATGAAGATGGTAGAACTAGCACAAGCTTTGTTCGAAGCCTCTAGATGTCTTAATTGGAATAACATGGCAAAACCGGAACTACATTTTCAAGGACTAATGGAGAGGCTAGAATATTTGATTGAAAGCAAAGAGAAAAAGGATCAGCATAGGAACCCTATTGTCTCAGAGACACAGGAAAGGAATGCACCATCCCTGTCTCAAGTACCCAATACAGAAAGTCAAGACAATTTGTCTTCCATACATAGGTACTCACATGAATTTTTGAGAGAAATCCAAGAAGAGAAATGGAGAAAGGAACAAGGAACCCATCCTCCTATTCAAGAAATAGATGACTTGCAAGAGCAATTTCCCCAAGACATTCCCTCTATTTACGATGGTGTAGAGGAAGAACAACTGAGTGAACACACAAGATTTGAATCTAATTCTTTACAAGAAATACCTCAGTTCACAGGACCTTGGGAAGCAAAGTCTATTAGTATGAGAGCACCCACGATAATAGTGAGGAATGAAGAATCAGTAATCCCTAGAAACACGGAAGTGATCAAGAACACTAAAGTACAATGTAATCTCACTCTAGAGGAGTTGTTAAAGGTAAAACCAGAATTGTGGAAACATGTAGCAAATCAATTTCCCGAGCTTGCTACTACTCCCTCACAAATAGGATCACAAAATAAGGTACCGGAAATACCCGTAGAAAAGATTGGAGATGTAAGTGAAGGAGAGGAAGGTAACACTTATCTTTCGATAACCCATCAGTGCTACACCACGGAAGCCATCTTAGATTCAGGAGCCGGAGTAGCCATAGCTACCACCGCTTTATGGAAACGTTGGGGTAAGCCAGCATTAAGACCCACCAGGATGAAGCTACAAATGGCTGATGGACACATAGAAAAACCATTAGGCTTACTAGAAGGCATATCTCTCACCACTTGTGGCGTAGAATTTGAGCATACTTTTGTCATTTGTGACTTTGCAAAAAACCATGCTTATGAGATGATATTGGGACGACCCTTCATGCGTCAGTTGCAAATTGTACAAGATTGGGGAACTAATTCTTTGTACTTGCAACATTTAGGGGTGACTACCAAAGTCAATCTTAAAGACTATTCACATCGAGATGTACCCCCAATACAATGGAATACCATCCATAAGACACCAGTAGAGACGGAATCCGTGCACTCATTAGAATCAGATCCTTCTTGGTTGCATGAGGATACTCATTTATGGATGTGTAAAGTAGCAAAACAGGAAGAAGAACGGTTAGAAGCCAGGACCTTAGGTGCAGAACAACATCCACAAACCCTTCAAGATCCAGCTTATGCACCTGTAGTATTTCCAGACGAAGAGTTTGAACCCCATGGTTGGGCAGAAATCCTAGCAACCATGGATGTAGCCATCAATGAAGAACAATGGACACCCCACTGTGACGAGGATGGCTATGACATTTCAGTTTTCACGATAGAGCCAATCATGTGCGATGCAATTTTAGAAGAATGTGAACCTAACACTGATGCATTTGAGGATGCAAGCGATTTTGATTTAGAATCAATTATCATGGACCCACCCTTTGCATCAGAGGAAGAATATTTTTTCGAGGTAGAGACTCACACTCAGAGACACGAGGAAATTACGAATGAGGTGAGGTTAGCCACTCAAGTGACTAGCAAAAGTGAAGGCAAGAAAAGAAAGAAGAAAGAAACCATGTCAGAAAAAGAAGAATCTTTGTTTGAAGTACCCGAGAATTTCAAGAAATATGAAATCGAAGATAAAAGAATCATGGTACGAATGCCTAATAGAAAAGCGAATGACGGACAAGTATATGATAACCGAGAGAAAACCAAGAAAATAATAGTTGCTATCGAAGGAGAAGAAGAAAAATGTACATACATAGGGCATGATTTGACAACTGAAGAAGAAGAAGAGCTAGTTGCCCTATTACGTGAATATAGAGAGGTTTTCGCTTGGAGTTACAAAGATTTGAAAGGAGTAGATCCAGATATATGTTCTCATAGAATCCCTATGACTCCAGATGCAAAACCGACAAAACAGAAACCGTACACGTACAATGATAACTACGCTGCGAAGATTAAAGAGGAGATAGATCGATTGATAGAAGCAGGATTCATTTACGAAATTGAGCATACCGAATGGGTATCCCCCATTGTGGTTGTGCCCAAGAAGAATGGGAAATTGCGTGTGTGTATTAACCTTAAAAAAGTTAATGCTGCAACGATTAGAGATAGCTATCCTCTTCCTATCACAGAACATCTATTGGAAAGAGTTGCGGGCAAGGAAGTTTATAGCTTCCTTGATGGTTTTTCAGGCTATAATCAAGTAGCCATTGCTCCAGAAGATCAACACAAGACGGCATTTGCCACTGAATGGGGCATATTTGCATTTCGTGTGATGCCATTTGGCTTAACAAATGCACCCGCCACTTTCCAGCGACTCATGTGTCATGTGTTTAAGGAATTCTTACGCAAGAGTTTGGAAGTTTATGTCGATGACCTATGTGCTCATTCAAATGTAAGACAGACACATATCCCAGAGTTAAGGCAAATATTTGACAAATGTCGAGAATATCAGGTTTGTTTGAACCCAGAAAAATGCGTTTTCATGGTCAGACAAGGCAAAATTCTAGGACACATTGTGTCAAAAAATGGAATCTCTACGGATGAAGAAAAGGTGAAGGTAATTGCAGAATTACCTAGACCAACTAATGTGAAAGAGGTACAAGCATTTATGGGCCATTGCGGATATTATAGGAGATTCATACACATGTATACAATCATAGCCAAGCCTTTGTACTCTCTTTTAACCGATTTCGAATGGACAAATGAATGTGAAAATTCATTCAATGAACTTAAACGACGCTTGTGCTCAGCACCTATATTGACTACCCCAGATTGGAGTAAGCCATTCCATGTACATGTGGATGCATCCAATTACGCCATAGGATGTGTGTTAGCACAACCCACGAATGAAGGTAATATAGATCTCCCCATAGCTTACGCGAGCAGACAATTGAACGCAGTAGAAAGAAATTACACCACGACGGAACGAGAAGGATTAGGGATGATCTACGCAGTGAAGAAGTTTAGGCACTATTTGTTGGCAAACAAATTCAAGTTCTTCACAGATCATCAAGCCCTATTGTACTTAGTCAACAAGCCATGTAACACAGGACGACTAATACGTTGGTTTCTATTACTCATGGAGTATGATTTTGAAGTCGTAGTCAGGAAAGGAAAGACACATCTTAGAGCTGACCACCTTTCAAGATTAACCTCAGGAGAAGCTCCTCAAGGAGTAGCGGATGATCTACCAGATGCATACTTGTTTAACCTTGAGATAGCACCAGAATGGGCTAAGCCTATAGTCCCTATTCTCACATATGGACCCAAGAATCCTAGGATAAAGATCAAAGAGGGAGAGATTACCAAGTCTCAGAGATACCAAATAATGGCAGGAAGCATATATAAACAGGATAATCAAAAGATTCTTGCTTGTTGTGTAGATGAATCAGAACATGCGAATTGGTTGCACTTAGCACACATAGGTGCATTAAAGCAACATCATTCAAAACATCATACATTACAGACTCTGCATAGACTAGGAGTATATTGGCCTACGATGGAAGCAGATGTCTACAGGTTGTGTAAGGAATGCAATGTTTGTTGTGAAAGACCACCAGTAGAGCATGCTACACTATATCACGTGTCTCTCACACCAGACTGGAGTGAACAGTTAGTGACATACTTGAGGACGAAGACATTCCCTCAAGGAATGACCTTAGCTCGACAACGCAGTCTAGAGCAGGAAGCTCAAGATTATTCACTTATTGGCGATAATCTATACAAAAGAGGACGAGATGGATATCTAAGACAATGTGTTCATGAGAGCGATTATCTGAGCATACTAGAGACTGCACACCAAGGTGTTGCAGGAGGTCATTTTGGACCCGATAGGATAATCAAAGCCATCCTCTTTGCAGGATTATGGTGGCCCACTCTTCACATGGATGCTCATACCTATGTAAAGAGATGTGATGTGTGCCAAAGAACTCAGTTTCCTACTCGCAGAGATGAAATGCCATTGAAACCCATGATGGGCGGACGTGCATTTTCTAAGTGGGGTATAGACTTTGTAGGACCCATTAACCCCCCTGTAAAAGGTACACATGCTGAATACATTATTGTTGCCACATATTATCTTACGAAATGGGTAGAGGCAAAAGCCACGAAAAAGAATGATGCACACACAACTGCAAAATTCTTATTTGAGAATGTCTTTACAAGATATGGATTGCCTATAGAGTTAGTGAGCGATCGAGGCACTCACTTTCTAAACCAAGTCATTGAATATTTGTTACAGGATTTTATGGTGATTCACAAGAAATCCGCACCATATCATCCTCAGGCCAATGGTCAGGCTGAAAGCACTAATAAGATCCTTTGTAACGTACTGACGAAACTCGTGAACAACAAACGTTCAGATTGGGACAAACAGTTACACCACGCTGTTTGGGCATATCGAGTGGCCTACAAGACCGTACTCAATGCAACTCCCTTTCAGATGGTTTTTGGTCAGAATGTTGTGCTTCCTTTGGACTTCTCGATACCGACCCTTAAGGTTGCACAAGAACATTAGTGGACCGGCCATGAATTATCAGCAAGAATAATGGACTTGGAACGATTAGGAGAAACCAAGTTAAAGGCAGCAGCAGGAATATATGCAGCGAAGAAGCGACAGAAAGCATATTTTGATGCACATGTGAAAGATAAAGGCTTAAAAGAAGGAGATTTAGTTCTAGTATATACGCTAAAGCAACACGCACATAAGTTAGAAAAGCGAGGTTATGGACCTATGATCATTAACAGACTCTCAACAAGTGGAGCAGTACAATTAGCCACTTTAGAAGGAGATATAATGCCTAATTACATTAGTGGCTGTAGAGTCAAGCTATATCAGGAACCTCTTACTGAGGATATGCTTAGACGACTCACGTTGGCAAAGCAGCGTAAGGAGGAAGAAAATAGAATACGAGCGGAAGCTCAGGCAGAAGCAATAGAACGCATTAAACGCATGAAGTTAAGAAGACAAGGACTAGGGAGAGAACATTATAACCATCTGGAAACTACACCCAGATATCCCATGGCCATGTGTCAAGTAAAGTCAACCACTCATCCTAGTATAGTGGACAGGAGACCATTCATTACAGCCAGGTTAGAGCACGGCAACCCTTGCCAAGAGCTCAGGGCTTCAATTGACTCAGGTGTTGCGACTAGTGCGATTAGATGGTCCCACTATAAGGATTCAGGAATAGAAATGCGGCCAATTGAGGCATACCTCATAGGGCTAGGAGGCATGGAAACCCCTTGCATGGGTGAGGTGGACCTTCCTATCCTCATTAAGGATGTGACCATGACAGCAAAGCTACTAGTGTGCCATGATGACGACCTGATAGAATCCCTAATTCTTGGCCAAGATTGGCTATACGATCACTCAGTGGACCTAAATCTTAGACAAGGCTCCTTAAAGATTGGAACCTTAGAGCAGAAGCGAGTGATACCGCTTGACTTCCCTAATTGCATTCCGATTGAGGTTTGTAACCCTAGACCCTATGAAACGCATGCGACGGAAGACTGGAAGATCTTGGGTCAGACCAGTCACGTTACGTGTACACCAACCCACTCGGGCTTGGCTATGGACAGTTGTCAATCAGAAGGACGACAGGAGATCTTCCCTGGGGCTTCCTGCAAACTAGAAGGGGTAGCTACCCAACCGCTAGGGCAGATGAACACAATCAGCGGTCAGGTGGGTTGCATCAGCGGCCAAATGAGCACAACACCTTGCGGTGCTCATCCTTCCAAACTTGTTGCGGACTGGCCTAGATTAAAGATAAGGAACGAATCACTTCCTAATGGGCAGGCCACGCAAGTGTTGGATCTCCCTTCTTTTCCAAAGCAGAGCGTCCAATGGACCTCTCAAACCCAACCACGAACGAGTCAACCACAACAGAGGAACCCAGACCGACGACATCACCAGACAAGGCAAGAAAAGGAGCAGTATCAACATCACAGAACAAGCGGCACGAAACAAATATGGGTGCCAAAAGGACAGCAACCACAGGCTATTGACAACACTGCAGACAAGAACAGGACAAAGTTTCAAGAGAAGAAGAGTCAGCATCCAAAGTCCCCTCGATCTTCTTCTACAAGTACCAATACTCGACAGATTTGGATCGCCAAGAAGTATCTTATCAATAGACCCACACCCAAGCAGATTTGGGTGCCCAAGCAGTGTATTATAGTTCAACCCTCAAGCCATGTAATATATACCCCTCAGAAATCTTTCCATCCTTCAATACCACCGAACCCGATACCACTTTTTGTCCATCAGCAGAAACATACCACCCACTCAAAGACTCTTAGGAAATGGATACCGAAACGTATCCAAACGTCTTCTTGTACCCCATTATCTAACAATTTTCCCACCCCATTTAAACTCCACCCTTGTAATAATTCACCCTCAACCAAACCTTGTATAAATTCATACACCTAAACCCCACATCATGCATAATAAAAGCTCATCAAGAAATGTATGCATAAACTGAACCATGTAGGTGTCTAGAGACCTGCATTAGCTCTGCAAAAAGATCATTGCATCAATCACTTCACGACACTTGGCTACACGGGTTACACATCGGTTATGGAAAGGGATTGCGGTCTCACCTTAATGGGATCATAATTAATTTCCATACTAATGTGTTAATCTTTTGTAGCAGATCTTTTCCATTAGCTCATCAGTCATCATGCAAATCGAAGCAGGACCATCAAAAGCTGGCCCCAGTGCACCGATGGCCACTATTGGAGAATTATTAGCGGAATCTTATCCTACGATGCAACCACCAGAGTTTCAAGGTTTTCCAGGACCCATGCCCATCGATGATCCTCCTAGAGGATATACTGAGAAGATTCATCGTAATTCTCATTGGTTTCAAGGCCTAGCAGGACCCTTAGCAGACGCTGATTTCATATTTGAGGCCAACTTGGCATTTGATTTACGCACATGGGCCAAGTACCAGTTCTTTTCACGAGAATTTGAAGGACTAAAGAATACACAAGATCTAACGCACGTTTGGGCACGAGCGGGATTTACAGAGTATTTTAGCGACCCTCTACCTAAACCTGATTTTTACAGATGTTTTTACTTGGTAACCACCTTAATGGCTTCAGAGAACAAGGATCTACCCGGCACATTCATGTTACCATACTTGGTGAATGATCCTCCATTCAGAAGGTTTTATTTGTCTAAAGATTTGATTCGCGCAACTCTGAAAATACATGGAACACACACTCCGACGGAGAGAGAACGGCTAGTCCCAGAGCAGATGAAACGTGGTGACGTAACTAAGTGGGAGGATATTTCAGCCATAACCCCTGAGCTTTCCAAACCATTACGGATATGCATGCAACACTTTGCTTTCCCAGCTCAGGATCGTTTTACCATGCCCCACAAGAGAATCTGGTTTGGTTTATACTTAGCATGTACTGGACCTCAAACGGTTGATCTAGCCAGCTGGATAATTGATCAACTCTATTTGGCACAACATAGATGGGAGCGAAAGAAGGTAATCAATGGATGCTGCGCCCTCACCAGGATCATATATATGTGCTTGGCGTATGACTTACCAATTGAGCGTGCCATGACTAGTGAGGAACTGAAAGCATTCAAAGGGACCACTAGGAAGGCTAGAAAGTCTAGCAAAGGCAGAGCTGGAAAGCGGATGAGAGGTACTATCCCGTGCCTACAAGTCCCAGAATCACCCTCGCCACAACCATCTCCAGAGCAGTCACCAACAGCAACCACTCCCACGGTACCACCAATTCGTATACGGTTATCAAGACCAGTGATGCCGGAGGGCACCACCAGTACTGTTGCACCTCAAACAGCCACAACCACAGAACCTATCACCACAGCAGCTGAACTTCCCACCACTATTGGTGCGGAAGCTTTCTCTTTTCCAATACCCCTTTTAGAACCAGGCCAAGCAGAGCCACTGGACCAAACTTTTGATTTTGAGATGCCCGATGCATTCTCCAATGAGTTCCAGTTTTCAGAAGGACAATTGTTTTCTCAAGAATTTGAAAGGCCTAGCTACCCTACCACACCCAGGGATCAGCCACAAGGACAGATCATGTCCAGCTCTGATGACGAAAGAACAGCAACCGATGACGACGAAGGAGACGACGAAGCTAGCCAGGGAACACATGAATCCCAAGAGCATGAACAGACAGATGGCCAAGGCCAACAAACAGATACACATGGCGATACAAGTACCCATGAAGATGAAACTTACGAGGCAGCAGCTTACACACTAGCTATCAAGAAGCTGTATAGAACTATGGAAAAAGTTTGGGCACGCAAAAAGCTGACAGAGGAAGAGAGTCAAACAATAATAGAACAAGAACTTGTCACAGGCGGATTCGAAGACGCATACATCAAAGGATTCAAAGAGTTAGTCAAATCAGTAGGCTCCAACGAAGCACTCAGGTACTTGCAAAGAAAGCCACTACCACAGTTTGACCCCCACAGAGTACGACTACTTTCAAAGCCCGGCGAATACATTCGTGTACCAACCGGAGCACAATCTTCAGAGCAAGCCAGGGAGGCACGCCTCGTCCCCGAAAGTTCGTTGGCAGTAGAAACCATCCTTGTAGATTCCCCACCCCGCGCTACAACTGTACATACCTCAGTAGTCACTGAAGTACCGACCACCCCAACCGCTCCTCCATCACCGCCCGTCCCTCCAGCCTCCCCTCTTCACCCTCCTTCCCCCAGACCAACATCTTCATTCGCCGGTGGTGTTGCAGAAATTGTCGTTACGACCACTCACCCCACAATTCCCGCGCCCATTAGCCCTAGTCTACCCCCTCCCACACCCACCTTTCTATCCAACCCATTCCTTCATCAATCTTTTCCATCCTTCCCCACAACTCCAAGACACCTTTTCCCATTCCCCCCGCCCTTAACCTTCTCCCCCGTCTCACCTCCCCGACCCACTGTAACCCCTCTTTTCCCTTTCCACCAAGCTGCTCCAGCCAGCCCCCCTGTAAATTACCCCTCAACCTTTGTAAATCCCATATTTACACCAGCACGAGTACCCACGATCACACCCATATTCACGGTCACCGCACTAGATACGTCCACTGACATGGACATCTCACCACCCACAGCACCATCACTCACTTCACTCACGGCACAAACATTTTTAAGCACATCACAATTTTCAACAATCACTACATCATCCACCTTCCCATCCTCATTCCCCATTCCCGTTGCATCTACACCAACTGCATCTTCATTTAGCACCCCATTAATACTATCACCCACTGTAGATAATGCATTCCGACAGATGTTCATGTGTATGACGCAAGTAAGAGATGAGTTCACATCTCTTGGTGATAATTATCAGCAGCTGCAGAGGACAACCAATGACTTACAGTCGCAGCTTAATTTATTGTCTATTGAGAATGCCTCTCTGAACACCCGCTACCAGGAATTACGCGAGGCTTATCACAAATTGGAACTAGAAAGCGAAGAAAAGACCAAGGATGCCACTGCTGACGTGGATAACTTATTAAGAGCCCAAACAGTCCGCAATGCAACGCTAACACGAAACATGGGCTTACTACGAAGACACCTAGCAGCCGCCAAGGAAGAAAACCAGCGCTTACAGGATCAGAACCGAGAAAACTTAGAAGCAGCGCTCGACCACCCAGACCAACCACTCAGTCCTAGCAGGTTCAAAGCCATTCCTTCAGACTCGATGAGGATGCTGCTAGACGATCATGTGAGATTGCTAGATGAATATGACCGCATGAACGAGGAGTTACAGAAACTCAAAAAAGATCACAAATTACTCCAGTTACGCGAACCGGCACACCAAGACATACCAACACCTGTGGACCCCTCTCCTGACCTCCTAGAGGAACTCAACTCATTACGGGCCCAGGTATCGACCCTTGAATCAAGGATTGCAGTATATGAAGCGCCACCAAGGCCAGATTCCCCACCTGAGCTTCCAGCTGAGGAAGAAACGGTCACCATTCCGGTGGAGGAAACGTTTGAAGAAGCATACGAGCCACAACCCATCCCAGGCGGACGCGTCACGGCCGAAGGTCAGATGACGTACGAACTTCCGACCTCCGCGTGGATGAAGACTATTGAGGAACTTGGAACAACACACTCAGCTAGAGTA
The DNA here is from genome assembly GCA_020310875.1 of Ceratopteris richardii. Lineage (NCBI taxonomy): Eukaryota > Viridiplantae > Streptophyta > Polypodiopsida > Polypodiales > Pteridaceae > Ceratopteris > Ceratopteris richardii. The sequence continues at coordinate 185,835,290 of CM035418.1, read as the reverse complement.
GAGGCACAATTACATGCCATGGCGATGATAGAAGAACGAATATTACAGTCTCCATTCTTTGCTCATTTGGCCCCGCGACGATAAATATCTGGGCATGAGCTCCAGTATAAACCGTATTTCATGTTAATGGCCGAATACCAGTTAGCCATTGAGAAAGAGACAGGTGAAAAACCATCGCATGCAACTCAATTCGAGGCGGCTGATTTGCCACTAGATGCACAGAAAGGAAGGATCTATCAACCAGAGTGGCGAAAAGATTTACTACAGCAGTATCCAGAGATGATGAGTACATGGGTAAAGGCACCTTTGCATTTGAAGTACAATCCGTGTTGGGGACCAGTGCCACGACGCCGCTCCTGGACTGCCTTTGCTATTAAGGTACAAAACAATAAGCAGTGCCAAGACTGGTTGAATTACCCCTATTTTAAGCCACCCATCGAGTTACCAACTGTTGGCTACATGATGGCTAGAATTCGCCACTGGCTCCCTAGATTAAAGCATATGGATGATATAGCGGCGCATATGACTGTCAAAATCTTTGACATGATGTAAATGATTTTTAAAGTCTTCCGACGCGTCAAGGCACCACATGTCAACACCCCGGGCTTTGAGCATGGCAATTTCGATCTGGTATATGATATGAGTACGACGCCATCGCTACGGGTGTGTTATACCTGGCACTGCAGAATAAAGTACCTACCGGCGTGCTACAAGCAGACATTCGAAGAGATGTTCACAACCGGCTTCTGGGAATACCATTCAGAGGTATTCATAAGCAGGCCTACACATTCATTAAACTTATTTGCCTATGAACGAATGGTCTATTCCACACACTATCAGCTCCCGCCACCGGAAGAACCGCAACCCATCGACTGGGAGAAACTCGAGGCAGACCTGGCCCGAGGCATTCGTATCTCCGAGCACACCCTCGCTCAAGACCTCCTACAGAACTATATCCGGCAGACCTCACAGCAAGGTTCTGTCAGGGACAACAGAAGCGAGAGGGAGGGGGGTGTTGAAAGCAGCCAGAGGCACAGACGACACAGAAGCATGTAACGACAGAGCAGGGAGCCAGTCGAATCGTTTTTCAAAGAATTATGTTTTCAAATACTTTCCAAAAACCTCCAACAGTGATTTTTATCACTATTGTAACATATGTAACATAGAAAACCCCATTTTGTAATCCATAGCTCCATTTTGTGCAAGCCGAGGAGTCCTCGAGCTTGAGGAGCTTAGGTAGAACAAGCATATCAATTTTCGTTATTTTTAGACATCGTTGACCCTTCCAAATAGCATCCAGGACCTAATTTTTAACTATGCCGGTCACTAGATGTGAAACCGGTCAAAACTAGTCTAGAAACTATAAAAAGAGCTAGAGAGCTCATTTTTGGAGTTAGCTTGTTGGAGTAGAGAAGAGCTTAGAGCTACTTTGAGCTTGTAATAGTGTTCTTGAGTAATAGAGTTGATTTCTCACCTTCCATTGTGTCTTGCTTGTCTCTTCGTAGTGTGTGTGTATGTGTGTGTGCATTTCTATGCTTCTCACCTTCACTCTCACTTCATCTCACATTCACGATCTCCATATCACTCCTATATCTTCCGCGGATTGACATTAAGGAGGTGGAGCTTCTTAACGTGGTTCTCACCATTGTGCTAGAGCAACACATGCATTCACTGATATCTCACAAACTACATAAGATTTCAAAGAGATATTTGATATGCAAAAAGTGCACAAGATAAGCATTCCAATGAATGTTTAAATGCACAAAATGGTTACATATGCACTGAGATATGAACTCTGCAACAGAGTTGTGTACAAACTGACGTGCGGCTGGAAGGAGTATAAGAGAAGACAAAAATGACAAAATGGATAGATCCGACTACTGGGAGGTCTTGCCTCTTTCTCTCCTTTTTTTGAATGTGCTCCCACTTCACTTTTATAACCAATGAGCATGTGAAGAAGTTTGTGCCTTCTTCTTAACTCACCACTTTCTCCACTACATGCTACTAACTACAAGGCAAGATATTGTATCTCTTGCTCATCATGAATTTTGACTAGAATTTTTCTTTTATTATTTTTTCCTTTTTTCCTCTACTTTTTCTTTATTTTTATATTTGGTAAATTTATCCAAGCATGGCTCATATGAAAATGAGCTTGTACATTTATCTTCAACACTCCCCCTCAAGCTCATTTGGGAGTTATCTTCATCCATGTCCTGCAAATTTATCACATCCTTGAAGCCTTTGAGTTTAGAAGCATCCAAGAACTTTGTAAATATATCTGCAACCTGCTCTTTGGTTCTAATGAACTTTGTCTCCACATCTTTGCTCATCACCTTCTCCCTTACATAATGGTAGTGGACCTCTATGTGCTTGCTCCTTGCATGAAACATAGGATTGCTTGCCAAGTAGATACTTGACATGTTATCACCGTATATAGGGATGGTTCCAACTTGCACTCCAAGATCAGCCAAAAGCTTTTTAATCCACATTGCTTCACATGTGGCAAATGCTAATCCTCTATATTCAGCCTCCATAGATGAAAGTGCAACAGTAGGTTGTTTCTTGGAGCTCCATGTGATAGGTTTTCTTCCTATCATGAACACATAACCTGAGGTTGATCTTCTATCTTCCTTTGAACCTGCCCAGTCAGCATCACTAAAGCCTTTGACCTGTAGTTCTTCATCAAACTTGTAAAACAAAGCATGGTTAATTGTATGCTTTATGTATCTCAACACTCTCTTGGCTGAATTTAAGTGTTCACTTGTCAGGGCTTGCATAAATTGAAAAAGTACACCAACAACATAAGACAAATCAGGTGTTGTAATGTTTGCATAGATCAATGATCCTACAATGCTTCTGTATGTTGTTATATCTTCAAATGGTTCTCCATCATTTGAACAAATCTTTGTATTTGTGTCCATGGGTTGAGTGAGTGGTTTGCATTCACTCATTCCAAATCTGAAAAGAACATCCAACAAGTACTTCCTTTGCATCAAGTAGATGCCACTCTTTCCATAAACAACTTCAATTCCTAAAAAATATTTCAGCTCTCCAAGATCTGAAATTTTAAACTCCTTACCAAGCTTCCTTTTGATATCTTTAATCCCTATAACATCATTTCCTGTTATGATGAGGTCATCGACATATATGCAAATATATACCTCTCTATTTTCTTCCTTCTTCATGTATAATGAAGGACTTGGGTTGTATCCACACTTAGTTAGATACTCTACCAATCTCTGATTCCATGCTCTTGGTGCTTGCTTCAAGCCATAAAGTGCCTTCTTCAACCTGCAAACAAAATCTGGATGGTTTTCATCTTCAAATCCAACCGGTTGACTCATGTATACCTCTTCTTGTAGTTCTCCATTAAGTAAAGCATTTTTGATGTCGAGTTGATATAATGGCCATCTCCTTGAGGCACCAATTGCAATTAATGTTCTGATAGTTCCCATATTTGCAACAAGGCTGAAAACTTCATCATAATCTATGCCTTGTGTTTGTTTAAATCCTTTGGCAACTAATTTAGCTTTGTATCTAGCTAGTGAACCATTAGCATTCCTCTTTACTTTAAACACCCATTTGTTTGGAACAATCTTCATACCTTCTTTCTTTGGCACTAGCTCCCATGTGTGATTATCTTTGAGAGCTTTGATCTCCTCTTTCATAGCTTGTTTCCATTCCTTTTGTGTGCAAGCTTCTTCATATGTCTCAGGCTCTTTGTCTTTGATAACCTGCATCATGTATGCAAAATGTGTCGCCATAAAACTATCATAACTCAACCTTTGAGTTGGATACCTTGTACTGGAAGATCTTCTTTCATTGCCTTTAGAAAGTTGCTTCTTTAAACTATTTAACTTTACCATCGGAGTGATTACCTCTTCATATTCTTCTTCACTTGCATCTACCTCACTGTTTGGAGTAGCACTTGCTTCTTCGGCTCTACTATGAGCTGAATTTGGAGACAAGGAATGACTCCCCCTCCATGTTGAACATTCTTCATTTGATGTAGATGCTTCTGGACCTGAAAGCTTTGTGCTGTGACCTGAAAGCTTTGTGCTTGATTGTTGAGCTTCTCTTTGATTTGTTCCTACATAATCATCACAATCTTCTTCAAGAACCTTTTCCTTTCCTTTATCTTCATACCATTGTCTTAGTTCATCAAAGACCACATATGGCGAGACTCTTAATTCCTTTGTTCTAGGGTTGTAGCACTTGTATCCTTTTTGCTCCATCGAGTAGCCGATGAAAATGCATTTTTCTGATCTTGGTTCCATCTTTGTTCTAACTTCTTGTGGAATGTGAACAAAGCAAACACATCCAAACACTTTGAGGTATGTAAGATCAGGTTTCTTACCGGAATATACCTCTTCTGGAGTCAAGTGATGTATTCCCGATGTTGTGCACCTATTCATCAAGTAAATGGCGGTTGTGGTAGCTTCATCCCAATAGTACAATGGTACCTTCATCTTGTTGAGCATGCATCTTGCAATTTCAGCAATTTGCCTATTTTTCCTCTCAGCTACTCCATTTTGTTGTGGTGTATACCTACAAGTGAATTGCCTTTTGATCCCATTCTCTTGTAGAAAATCTGAAAATTCTTTGGAGAAGTATTCTCATCCACCATCGGACCTTAAGGTTTTGATAGACCTTCCTGTTTCCTTTTCAACTTCAACTTTGAATCTTTTGAATATAGAAAACACCTCTGATTTTTGCTTCATACAAAACAGCCATACCTTTCTTGAGTGATCATCAATGAAGGTGACAAAAAACCTATTACCAGCCATTGATGCCTCTTGGGTTGGTCCCCATACATCCGTATGTATCAAGTCCAAGACATTTGGAGCCACATAATTGCTCCTCTTGAATGGCTGCCTCGTTTTCTTTCCTAGTTGACAAGCTTCACATAACTCATGTAGTCCAATGCTATTAAATTTTGGAAGACCTCTTACCACTTCATGTTTACTCATGTCCTTCAGCTTTGGAATGTTGATGTGTCCTATTCTTTTGTGCCATAAGTCCAACTTTGAAATCTTCTTGTTCCCACATTGAATGTACATGACCTTTCCATGTGGATGTTGGACGTCCAAAGTGAACATCGTTCCTTCTCTTCTACCTCGAGCAATGACCTTGAAGTCTTCCTTTGGATTCTTTATGAAGGACCCATTCTCATTGAATATGACATGATAACCCTTCTCTACCATTTGTCCTACTGAAATCAAGTTCTTTGAAATTGTAGGAACATGAAGAAAATTAGATGGTACCTTTGCTCTACTTGTATCTCCAAGCCTTATATCTCCAATATGTTCAATCATGTGTTGAGTATCATCACCTGTTTCAACACATCCTTTTCCACTTGGTATCTATAGATTAGCGAACAAACTTCCTTGGCATGACATATGGTTACTACAACCAGAATCAATGTACCATTTTTTGTCATCTTCACAAGAGCTTCTATACTCATGTCTCATTGCAAGTAGTGTGTCCTTGCTTCCTTCACTTGAGGTGCTTGCATAGTTGCTTTGGTTCCTTTGATTGCCTCCATTTGGTCTTCCATTCTTCAGCCAATAATCACTAGCATAGTGTCCTACTTTACCACAATGATAGCATGTTATACCTTTATGAGAATTGTAGGAGCTTCGACCTCTTCCTCTACTTCTACCTCGACCTCTTCCTTGTGTGTTGGCATTTGATGCATCCTTGTTGTCTTCCGAATTTTTTTTATTGTAGTTGGAGTGGTTGTGACCTCTTCCTTTTCCTCTTGAGCCTCCTCTTGAGTTTCTTCCTTTACCTCGACCTGCATATAACATTTGGTTGTGGCTGTCCTTTCCTTTGGGACCACCGAAGATAAGCTCTTCTGTGACAAGATGAGGGATTAGTTGTTGAACACCTGGATATACATCTTTCAAGTTAATGGAAGTTATAAAAGGCTTCCATCTTTCATCTTCTCTCAAGCCATTGAGAGTATAACACACAAGATCTTCGTCTTCAACCGTTGTGCCAATAGAAGCTAAAGCATCGCTTAGCTCCTTAATCTTCAAAGTATATTCAGCTATGGATTGACTCGAACTTTTCTTGATTGCGTTCAACTCATTCTTGAGTTGAAGTTTCCTAGCTTTAGTATTTGTTGAATACATCCTTTCAAGAGCTTCCCAAGCATCCTTAGCTTTCTCTAGATGTTGAATATGACCTACCATGGCATTAGTAATGACTTGCGAAATGAGGAACATGACTCTCCTATTCCTCTCTTCCCATTCTTTTGCTTGCCTCCTTTGGACTTCGGTGGCCATAGCTTGATTGATTTGAGGTTGAGCATCATCGCCGCTCACAATACCCCATAAGCCTTTGCCCATTAGGTAGTTGGTCATTCTAAACCTCCACATGGGATAGTTATCCTTATCCAACTTCTCTACTTGTTGACCCAAGTGAGCCATTGAAGAGTATCAAAGACTTTGAGAGTTACCTCGAATACTTATAATCCTTTGCTCTTGCATTTGTGAACATCCCAGCTCCAGTTTTGCTTTGCTTCAACTCCAGCTCTGATGATGAACCTTCAGCACCAAGTTCGCTCTGATACCAACTATGGAGAATGAGTTCTCCTATGCGCAACGGAAATGTGTAGTGAACCACCCTTGTATGTCCAACACTTGGACAAATAACTGCACCTTGGATAGCTTGCTGCTCTTAATAAAAAACTCAAATGGACTTGAGCCTTTAGTCAATCAAAGTAGACAAGAAGAGCTTTCTAATAAGCTATAAATAACTTAATTTGGACAAGTTTTGATTAGGAAACACAACTGACAAAGATGAACTACTTGTCCACACAGGTATGCTAAAGAATGGAGCTTCACTCTCGGACTGATAACTCTTTGAATATATATCCTTTGAGAAAGATATTTTGTACAGAGAAAGTAAACACAAATAGCTTTCCAAAAAGATAAAAAACAAGTAATTTGGATGAGTTTTGGTCAGGGAACTCAACTGACCAAAATAGACCACCTGCACACATAAGTACACTATAAAAATGGACTTTACTCTCTGATAGCTATGTCACGGAATATAAATGATCGCAATGAGATATTTGGGAGAATGCAAGTAGATGACAAGAGCACTCCAACAAGACAAAAGTCATGCAATTTGGATATGTTTTGGTTGAGAAACGTAACCAACCAAAATAGACTACCTATCTACACAGGTGTACGGAAAAACGGGACTTCACTCTTTCACTGACATCTCACAAACTACATAAGATTTCAAAGAGATATTCGATATACAGAAAATACACAAGATACGTTTTCCAATGAATGTTTAAAAGCACAAAATGGTTACATATGGTCTGCGATATGAACTCTGCAATAGAGCTGTGTACAAACTGATGTGCGGCTGGAAGGAGTCTAAGAGAAGACAAAAATGACAAAATGGCTAGATCCGACTACTGGGAGCTGTTGCCTCTTTCTCTCCTTGTTTTGAATGTGCTCCCACTTCACTTTTATAACCAATGAGCATGTGAATAAGTTTGTGCCTTCTTCTTAACTCACCACTTTCTCCACTACATGCTACTAACTACAAGGCAAGATATTGTATCTCTTGCTCATCATGAATTTTGACTAGAATTTTTCATTTATTATTTTTTCCTTTTTTCCTCTACTTTTTCTTTATCTTTATATTTGGTAAATTTATCCAAGCATGGCTCATATGAAAATGAGTTTGTACATTTATCGTCAACGCTTCTGACTAGGCAGGAAAGCTTGATCTGCAACATGCATAATAGACCTGTTCTGCCTAGACTGGTCTTCCTGTAGCAAAACAGAAACTAACTCTTCAAATGTTAAGGCATTTGGATTGCCTTTCATCATCAAACGAAGAGTAGAAGCAAAACTCTGATATGAGTCGGGAAGACAATTCAGAACAGTCTACATAAGTGAACTGTTAAGAAGGACTTCATCTGCAAAAATCAACTTTTTCTTCAAATCCTTGATCTTTATTAGAAAGTTGTCCATAGAATCATCTACATTCATGTGCTCACTCTCCAAATGTTTTCGGAGGTAAGCAACACGAGCCTCATTCCTATCCTGGTACAATGTGTTAAGTGTGTCCCAAGCATCCTTAGCTGTCCTTCAAGAGCGAATGTGAGGAATAATGGCATGTTTGACAGACAAAGCTATCAATGCATGTGTCTGGGCATCTCTGCCATCCCAACAAATTTGCTCTACAGTGGGTGCAACAGAAACTATTACTCCCACTTGATGGGCATGTTACACAATATACAAGTGACTATGTAAGATCATGAATCAAGTAATTCCCATCAAGTGACAACAATGTTGAAAGCTATCATGTGGTAGAGCTTTAGTCAAAGCATCTACAACATTATCTCAAGTGTGAACTTTCTCAAGAATAATGCACTCAATGGCTAAGAAATCTCTAATGAAGTGATGCCTCACCTCAATGTGCTTCTTCTTTGCATGATAGACCGAATTCTTAGCCAAAGCAATGGCACTCTGATTGTCACTGAGCAAACAATGTACATGCTGAGGTAAACCCATATCACACGCAAGAGGAGAAAGCCTTACATGCCTCACTTGTTGCAACATACTCTGCTTCTATAGTGGAAACAGTTGTACATTCTTGAAGACGAGATCTCCAAGAGATAGCACCTCCATCAAAATGAAAAATGTAACCTAATTTAGACTTATGATTGTCTACACAACCAACATAGTTAGAATCGGTGTAACCAATAATGGATAATTTCCCTCTACCTAAGCATAGTAACTTGTCTTTAGTGCCACTCAGATATCTCAAAATCATCTTGACCACTTCCCAATGTTTCTTGCCAGGATTAGACATGTATCTGCTCACAACTCCCACTGCAAATGCAATGTCTGGTCTCGTAGCTACACATAGCATACATAAGACTACCAACAACAGATTGATAGGGAAGTTTTGTCATGAATTCCTTTTCCTCATCTGATTTGGGGCAATCATCCTTTCTCAATTTCACATATGTGGGTAAAGGTGTACTCAATGCCTTTCCACCCTGCATATTGAACCTGTGAAGTACTTTGGATCTGTACTCACTTTGAGACAAGTATATGCATCTTTTACTCATATCACGAGTAATGCGCATGCCAATAATATGTTTGGCATCCCCCAAATCCTTCATATCAAATGTCTGAGTCAACTTCTTTTTGAGAATTTACAAGTCATAAGAGGACTTCCCACCAATCAACATATCATTGACATAAAGTATCAAGCATATCAAGCTGCCATCTAAGCATCTCTTTGTGTAGAGATAATGATCCTCATTTATTCGAGAATAGCCTTGAGAGTTCATAAAAGCATAAAAATTTTGGTACCATTGTCTAGGGGACTGTTTAAGTCCATACAAGCTCTTCTTGAGCTTACAAACTAGACTTTCCTTGCCAGGAACTACATAACCCTCTGGTTGTTCCATATAGATCTCATCTCTAAGATCTCCATGCAAGAAAGAAATTTTCACATCCATTTGGACAAGCTCTAAGTCCTGCAGTGCAACAAATCCAAGCAACATGCACAGGGTAGTCATCTTGACCACTAGAGAGAACATTTCCTCGAAATCAACACCATGTTGTTGCTCAAAACCCTTTGCAACAAGTCATGCTTTATACTTTGGAGAAGCACTATCTGACGTGAATCTCAACTTATATACCCATTTACATGGTAAAGCATTCCAGCCATTTGGCAAAGGTACTAAATCCCAAGTACCATTCTTCTGAATAGAATCCAACTCACTCTTCATGGCATTGTCCCACTTTACATGATCCTCTGTCTGCATAGCCTCTTTGTAGCAAGAAGGCTCACCGACATCTATTAGCATAGCAAAATCTAAACCTGGAACATATCTATCAGGTGGATGTGAGACACATGTAGAGCGTCTCAATGGTTGCTGAACAGGAGCATGTGTAGATTGATCTGATCAGACATTCTCTTGAATGTCCCTATGTGCAAAATTTTTATGCATGCTAACTAGAGGACTAATATCCTCAAACATCACTCTTCTCACTTCAACCTCCTTAATGGGTTGTTTATGCATCTTAGACTCATTGAAAATGACATCACTACTTCTGACCACTAACAGTGTTTCAGGATCCCATAAGCGATATCCAAATTGTCCTTCTCGACCATATCCAAGAAAAATGCATTTCTTTGACTTGTGGTCCAAATTTTGTTTAAGACTCTTGGGTATATGAACATATGCTTCACACCCAAAAACTCAAAGAGTATCATAATATGGTAGCTTCCCTACCCATAACTCGTGCCACTTTTAGAAATTTGGTAGTACTAGGCGAAAGGTTAATTACATGAACTGCAGTCAATACTGCTTCTACCCAAAAGCCTTGTGAGACGTTTGCATGATGCAACATAGAAATTACTCTATCTTGAATAGTTCTATTCATCCTTTCAACTACACCATTCTGTGCTGGGGAATAAGGAGTTGTAAACTCTCTACAAATCCCTCTAAACTCACAGAAAAGGTTGAATTCATGTGAGATATACTAACTCCCATTATTTGAACGTAAAGCCTTAGCTTAGTTCCTTTTTTAGTCTCAACTAAAGCAAGCCATTTCAAAAAGTAGGGAATACCTCATCCTTCGATTTGATAAGATATACCCAAACATGTTTGGTAGCATCATCTATGAAAGTGACAAAGTAAAGAGAACCACCTAAGGACCTAGTGGGCATAGGACCACACACATCTGTATGAACGAGATCTAAAGGCTGAATTGAAGAGTCAATGTGCATTCTATGCACATTTCTAATTTGCTTTCCATATTGAAAATGCTCACAAAATGAAAAATTAGAGAAAGATAACACAGGTAAGTAGCCAGAATAAGAAAAATTTTCCATTCCACTACGAGATATATGGACCAAACGACGATGCCAAATACAAGCCATAGGTTGTTTAGTAACAGCTAACAAGTGTTCTTTCTATGATACAAATAAAAGATAAAGTGGGTCAACTTTACTTCCTTTTGCACTAACCATATTACCCCTTGATATACGAAAGGACTGAGCATAGAAGTCCACCTTGTAACCAAGGTCATCAAGTTGACCAACTGACATCAAACTGCATGATAAGTGAGGTACATGTCATACATTATGCATAGTAAATTTTGAACCATCAATGAACTACACAACACGTCTCCAATCCCCAAAACATCACACTAGTAAGAGTCACCAAGTCTCATGGTACCAAGAGACTTTGCTGCATAATTAAAGAACCATTCTCCGTGTGGTATCACATGGAAAGACACACCAAAATCCAGTAGCTATGTGTGGGAAAGAGAATAAACCATAAGAGCCTCAGTTGGCACAATACTATCAAGTGTCAACACATCAACATCATCAAAAATAGCATTAAACTCTTCAATCTTCACAGTCAAAGTAGATGGTGTAGGTAACTGTTTAACATGCCCATCAACATTCTATCCTTTACCTTTAGCATTCTTTAATGCATAACAATCTTTCTTCATATGTCCTTTCTTATGACAATAATGGCATTTGAGATCCCTCTTCCTTGATTTACTTCTACTCTTATTCCATTGACCATTCTTTTCCTTGTTCTTGCTCTTGCCATGTTGCCAATTCTTTCCTTGGTAAGAATCACAAACATTATATGCATCTCCACTCTGAGTGCCAACCATAGATTTTCTACGAATCTCATCACTCAAGAGTGCTCCACATATGTCATCATAGACAAGTTTACCACTAGGTGCACTATTGCTATTGGCTGTGCAAAATGTATCCCATGATGATGGTAGGGTACATAACAACAATACTGCTTTCATTTCATTATCCATATCCATTTTTTGAGCCTGTAATTGGGAGAATATAGCATCAAACTCATTTAGATGAGTAGCAACAATATCTGTGTCCTTCATGCGAAGGTCATATAATTTTCTTTACCACCAGGTACACTATTGCTAATAGTTGTGCAAAACGTATCCCATGATGATGGTAGGGTGCATAACAACACTACTGCTTTCATTTCATTATCCATATCCATTTTCTGGGCCTATAATTGGTAGAATATAACATCAAACTCATTTAGATGAGAAGCAACACTATCTGTGTCCTTCATGTGAAGTTCATATAATTTTCTCATCAGATACACTTTATTTGATGTCGTCTCTTTTTCATATGTATTGCATAACTTCTTCCTAATGCTACTATATGTTGTTTCTCTGAGCACCAACTTACAAGCTTATCACCTATGTGCACCATGTATCCATGTGTTGATCTTCTATCATCTTGAATTCCTTCCTAATATGAGTCATTATATGCTCTCAACTTTATGTATGAAGTAAAATGATAATATAATCCTTCCTTTATAGTCCCTTTGATATATCTAAGAACTCTTTGACCTGCAATCCAATGTTGATCCTTTGAACAATGCATGAATTGTGAGAGGACTCCCACTGCATAACTAAGATCAGGTCTTGTTAGTGTAGCATAAATCAAACTTCCCACTAAAGATTGATACTTCCTCATATCTTTGAATTATGCACCATCATATTTGCTAAGATTCTAGATCACTTATCTTGAATCCGTTACAAGTAATCTCTTTACTTCCTTGATTCATTCATTTGAGGTACTTGTTATTATAATGTCATCTACATAAACACAACTATAGATTATACCTTCAGCTGTTCTTTTGATAAGTCGACTTTGGATCTACCTTTGAATTTTGATATCCAAGATCATTGAGATACTTAGATTGTTTTTGTTTGTCAACCCATTGTGGGAAATCCCATTTCTAACTAGTAAAATTTGCAGGTTTGGGTGCGCAAGCAAGGAATTCAAGCAAACTTGGCAAGGTGATCACAGAGCTTGGGCGAGCATGTCATGGGCTCAACTAGCACTCAAAAGGCAAAGAACTTGAGGTTGGAAATTCTCTTAACCCCCTTATTCAATTCCTAGCTTAGGCTAAGAATGCTTAGTATTGGAATTAAGTTAGGGCGACGATAGGCACGAGACAAGTTGAAGACTATCTAAGTAATCAAGTTCAAGTCAAAAGATAACATGTGCATGTGACGATAACCTTAAAGGAACGAACTAATTTTATTGCGATCAACTCCAAGTGCAAAAATTCATTCAAGTATTCTTGATGACGCAACATCAGACAAGACCATAAACACGATAACAAAATAAAAAGAATCCAGTGGTTCATAAGAAAGAATCAGCAACGAAGTTGTACTTTGGGTAAAAATTGGGATTGTCATTTAGTCATATGAACCTTAGATCAGGACGACACCTAGGGAGAGATAGGAAAATCTTAGGTCCTTAGAGGTGAGTGTCACTCACACCGCTAGATCTTGGGCCCAGCAGTTGAGTGCTCACCCACAGTACCCTAGTTCTGAAACTAGCGAATCATAGATGTCTCACGGAATGGAGAGACCCATAGGAAGTTCAGGTGTGGCATACTTACAAAAGGTCAAAGGTCCTTACAAGACACAACTGGAATACCTTAGGACCAACCGATTAGGCACTTGCATCTATGAGGACGGACTAAGAAGATCCATGGTCCATATCGAAAACCCAGACCAACCCGTTGGACTAGAACATCCAGCAGTCAAGTTCAAAAATGGTGCATACCTGAACAAAGAAGGAACCATGTATGTAGTCACCAATCACCCAGATAGGACAGACAAATTCGAAAATGTGATTCCAGAAACGGACATAGGTGACATAGAGCAAGGGAACATAGGAAGAGAGCCCAGGACCCCTCGAGGTAAATCAGTCCTGACGAGAATCATCAATCCCGAGTGGGTTCCCGAAGACAATAAGAGCATAGACCTTCTCTTAAACCGAGAGACTGACGAAGCTTTTTGGAGGTATAAGCATGATCAACCGAATGAGGTAGGAACGCTCATGATCTATGAGTTTAAAGACCCTAATAGTCCAGGCAAAGTGACCTACCTAGACAATACTGCAGAGAGGGTCTTCGTGGTCACAGAGCATGGAAGGCATGCCTACACTTGGAAGGGGGAGTTTGTCTTTCCTCATCCAAGATCTAATGTCCCCTTACCAAGGAGATGGGACATCCCAAGCTCATGGAGCTCACAGGGATAGAAGTAGAGATAGGCCGGAAGTAAGTTTTGCCAACCCACTCGGAAGAGAAAGGATGAGAACAAAGATGGATAGCATGGAAACTGAGAGACCTAGAGAACCAAGGAACCAAAGAATTGCTGATGATTTTCCTTTGCCAAGGCCTAGAGAACACGCTAGGACCTTGAGGCCAACCCAGCTGGTTAACCCCATGAAGAATTACTTCGATGGCACTAGAGACCCATACGATCATGTGGCCGAATTTAGCCAAGTCTTGAGAGCTGAACAAGTTGAGGATCTATTCACACAATACAATGCTTTTGGTCTAATCCTTATGAACACAACCCTTACATGGTTTCAACCACTAAATGAGAGGTAGTTTAGAAACATAGACCAACCTCTAGAGGCTTTCATTACTGAATTCTCTAAGAGTGGGATACGGCATAATACCTCCTCACTGATTCATAGTTTCAAGCAGACACCTCAAGAGACGGTTAGACTTGCAAGAAGAAGGTTTAGGCAATACCTGGAGAGATGTCTTGTTCTTGAGTTACCCACTCCTGCCAAACATGTGGCTTTATTCTTAGATGGGTTGCTAGATGGGTTGCTCAGTACCAAGTTGAGATCATATGTGTACCTGAAAGACCCTAGAACCATAGAAGAATGTGTACGCATGTGCATAGACATAGAGGATAGTCTAGGAGAGGAGCTAGAGCTTTCAAAAATCTACAAAGATTCAGATAGCTCTACTAGCCTTTCTTCCAGAAAATCCATGTCTATTGAGGAACTCGTAGAGAAGGTAGCTCAGAAATTAGGTGTCTCAAGCAAACAGATACCCTGATTTACCCTAGTGAGGCGGTGCTATACTTGTGGAGGTGACCATATGGTGAGTGTATGTACCATTATGGCTCAACCCCAAGTGAATCCTAGTACTACACCATATAGTGAAGATACACCAACCACACCGCACAAGACTTCCCTTATAACAAACAAACTGTCAAACAAAATTACCTTCAACCATATCCACAATAGGGCAGATACCAGAACCAGTACCCACCACAGTAGTACGGTAGGCCCCAACAACCCTATCAACCACCCTATCAAGGGCAGCAGAGCCTCAACCAATTCTAGCACAACAACCCTCTACTCCAGCCAATGTGATTCCAGTGAAGTACGCAGCTGCAGAAGAAAATCTAAATAGAGCTATAGTGCCAATAACTCCATTACTTTCAAAATGTGACCCCATTGATCATAGTTTCGAGTCTACCCATATTGATAGCCCCCAGGCCTACTACATGCAATCACCTGAGCAGAATGAGTCCTACTATTGTGAAGAACCAAGTGAACCTATTTGGGAGCCAAGAGTATGCAAATGTCATGTACGCAAACCCCAACCCTAGACCTCAACCTAGGCAGGTAAGTTTCCCATTTCCTAGAGGACCATGCTACCGATGTCAGGGAGATCACCTCATTCGTGATTTCCCGATGCCTGCCCCTACACAACCCCAATTTGTGACAATTCAAGGCTTTTGTCAAGATTGCGAAAAGGAGCATCTCTTACGAGACTGCCCAAAGAACCCCAATAATATGCCAAAAATCACTCCTATCAACGTTATTGGGTTAGTATTAGACTCTACAGGAAGTGTAACTTCTACTGCACCATTGCAAGTGGTCACTAGAGCTCAAGCTTTGCAGCAAAACCAAGGTTTAGGTCAAGAAAAGAGTTCCGAGGTGAGCAAAATTGAGAGCATAACCAAGAAATAGATGAGAGCTTGGAAAGATAGCCGAGAAAGGATGAAAAGACACTGGTCCAAGAAGATGAGAAAATTAGAAGAGAGCATAAGAGAAACAAAAGCCAAAATTGTTGAACTCACCTCTCAAACACACTCTCACATACCACCACCACCTCCATCCCTATCACCACCTAATCTGCCACCTTCCAACCCACCTCAATCAAATCCGCCACCCCCTAGAGTAGGATCAGTGTTAGCTGATCCCACTTTCGATGACCTAGACATGATGCTAAAAGCATATCAAGCCATAATCTAAGAAGGGCCAAATGTGACAGATCATGACAAATGTTACCCGAGATCTGATCTAGAGATAGAAAGAACCAAGCTTTGTGGTAAAATGGTCGCGTTGGCCAGACCATGTTTGAAGCCAGTTGCCTCTTCAACTACTCTTGCTCAGCTAAGACACAATTGCACTTTGATGGACTGTTGGAGAAATTAGAGAGCATAATTGCAAGATCTGGCAAGGAAGCCATCTCCTAAGGAAGGGACAAGGCAAGTGAAGGAATAAGCACCCCCCCGAAAGCTCATGTGCCTAACTCCACTGAACCAGACACCTCTTCTTCTATGAATGGGTACTCACCAGAACTTTTGCGAGAAATTCAAGAAGAGAAATGGGCTAAAGAAAGTGAAGCTCCTCCTCCCATTGAACTTGTGGATGAAGCGCATGATCAATTCCCACAAGACATTCCTTCCATTTATGAGGAGCAGGAGAGTCCCCAATCTCGTGAGAGATTAGACTTCGAGTCTAATTCCTTACATGAACTACCCCATTTCACAAGTCCATGGGAAGCTAAGTCTACTTGTATGAGAGCACTCACGGTCATGGTAAGAAACAAAGACTCAGTCATACCTAGGAACATAGAGGTAGTGAAAAACACTAAAGTGCAGTGCAATCTCACTTTAGAAGAGCTATTAAAAATCAGACTAGAACGGTGGAAACATGTAGCCAATCAAGTGCCATAAGTAGCAAAACCTCGTTCCTAGGTAGGATCTCAAAGAACAGTGCCAGAAATACCCTTAGACAAGATAGGATACATAAGCAAAGGGGAAGAAGGAAACACCTATCTCCCCATTACCCATCAAGGGTACACTACCAAGACAATTTTGGACTTAGGTGTTGGAGTTGCAATTGCTACCACTTCCCTATGGAGGCATTAGGGCAAGCCAACACTCAAGACAACGAGAATGAAATTGTAGATGGCTGACGGTCACATAAAAAGGCCCTTAGGATTGCTAGAGGGAATAACTCTCACTACATGTGGTATAGAGTTTGAGCATACTTTTGTTATATGTGACTTTAGCAAAAACTAGGCCTATGAGATGATTTTGGGAAGACCATTTATGCAATAGTTGCAAGTGGTACAGGATTGGGGAACCAATTCCTTGTATTTGCAACACTTAGATGTTATGACCAAAGTTAATCTCAAGGATTACTCTCATAGAGACATTACCCCTATTCAATGGAATCCCATACATAGAGCTAAGGATGATATGGAGTCAGTGCATTCCATAGGATCACGATCCCCATGGATGCATGAAGACACCCACTTATGGATGTGCAAAGTAGCAGTAGAAGAAGAGAAGAGAGAAAAATATAGAGAGGTAGGTGCGAAGGAAACCCATAAATCAATTCAAGACCAAGCCTATGCACTTGTACTATTTCCTGACAAAGAGTTTAAACCTCATGGTTGGGTGAAAATTTTAGCAACAATGGATGTAGCCATCAATGAAGAACAATGGACACCCCACTATGACGAGGATGGCTATGACATTTCAGTCTTTACAATAGAGCCAATTATGTATGATTCGATTATAGAAGAATTTGAACCTAGCACTGATGCATTTGCGGATGCAATTGACTCCGATCTAGATTCAATCATTATGGACCCACCCTTTGCAGCAGATGAAGAATACTTTTACAAAGTAGAAGCTCACCCTCAGAGACATAAAGAACTTACAAATAATGTGAGGTTAACCACACAAGTGATGGCCAAAAATGAAGGCAAGAAAAGAAAGAAGAAAGAAACCACGTCAGAAGAGGAAAAATCTACGTTTGAGGTCCCCGAGAATTTTAAGAAGTATGAGATAGAAGATAGAAGAGTAATGATAAGAATGCCTAAACGCGATGCACACTCCGGAGAGGCCTTTGATAACAAAGAAACCACCAAGAAAATTATTGTAGCCATAGAAGAAGGAGAAGAAGATAAAGGAAGAGATAGATCGCTTGGTCGAAGCTGGATTCATCTATGAAATTGAGCACACTAAATGGGTGTCCCCCATTGTAGCGGTACCAAAGAAGAATGCCAAGCTACATGTATGCATTAGTTTGAAGAAGGTTAATGCAGCCACCATTCGAGATAACTATCCCCTTCCTATCACTGAGCATCTACTAGAAAGAGTAGCAGGCAAGGAAGTGTACAGCTTCCTTGATGGAATTTCTAGCTACAATCAGGTAGCCATTGCTCCAGGAGATCAACATAAGATGGCTTTCGCCATAGAGTGGGGCATATTTGCCTTTCGAGTAATGCGATTTGGTCTTACCAATGTGCCAGCTACCTTTTAGAGGCTGATGTGTCATGTGTTCAAAGAGTTCTTGAGGAAGAATTTGGAAGTCCATGTTGATGATCTTTGTGCTCATTCCAACATAAGGCAAACCCATATCCTTGAGCTGAGAGCTATCTTTGACAAACGTAGAGAATATCAAGTCTACTTGAACCCACAAAAGTGTGTTTTCATGGTCAGACAAGAAAAGATTCTAGGACACATATGTTGATGCAACGAAAGCTGAACTTAGCTACGGAATTCGCTGTATCATAACAAGAACTAAGCTAGAGTGATATTAGAGCACCTCTATAATCATCAATAGCTTAGCAACCTTCTCAAAACTGAAAACTTTATAACTGTTTTAGTGAACTTCAAAAATTCACTTTACAGAAACATTTGCCTTTCTACAGGCTTCAATTCTGATCTGATTTACTTCAGTTTCTCCAATTCTTTGTTTGCTTATTGTTAGATCTTCTTCTCGTCACTTAAATTTACCAAAAACAGTGTTTTGAACTCACCGGAATATCATCGGAGCTTCATCGGACTGTTACCGGACTGTCCCCGTAATCTTACCAGAATCTTACCGGAATCAACTTCAATTCTGTTTGTGATTACTTCAAATGGTTGTAGATGAAGTAGAGAAGTAATACCTTAGCTTTCTTCAATAAGTGAACTTCATCTGAAGTTGGAAGAAAAACCTTCACCAATTCTGGATGCCTTTACGGTCAGACTTAGTATTGTGAGTACATGTCCCATTTTACAAAACTCTTTGATCAGTTTGTGTTGGTGCATATCAATCACCAATTGAAGATTTGGAGTGAAGAAAATGGACACATTCACAAGAGTGAAGGACATGTACACATATGTACATTAGTTATAACATAGGTTACATATACTTATGTTTTGATGAGAGTTTGTACATAGATGTCTATAAATACTTTTGGAAAATGTCGGGTAAATAGAGAGCAGAAGAGAGAAGACAAAGAGAGACCATGTATGAGCATAGGAATAGAGAAATTAGTGATTGTAAATGTCAATAGACAGTTGAGAAAGAAGTTGAAGTCTCTCTCACTTTTAGTTGTAGTCTTCTCCTGAAATGAAGGAAATGTTGCGCCCGATGTTTCTGCGTCTACTCCGTCTGTGGTAGATCATTTGTGAAATCCTTTTGAGGATATCTAAGTTGTTAGTTAATGAGTCTGTGGTTTGAATTTTAGAGTCTAATTGTGAACAGGTGAAGAGAATTGCTGATAGGAACATTCACATGTATTGAGTGTTCACAGCTCTCTGAAACAGGCGCACATTTCGAGTCCAAAGAAATGAGTAGTGCTCAGTGCACAGTGTAAAGTTTTACACATATGATAGCTTAAAATCTAAGTTGAGAGATAAGCTATCTTCAGTCAAAAGGATTTGGCAAAACGGGTTCGACATTGTGAGAACCAAAGTTAAGAAGTTAGGGGTGTAGAATCGACTGTTCTGAGTAACAGTTTCTGACATAGGTAACTTGTGAAATTGATTTCTCAAGTTATACTATAGCTTTTGAAGTAATTTAACTTGGAGGTGATGCGCAATCCCTAGGAGATGATTCGTACAAAGTTTCATCAAAAACTTTACACGTTTGATAAGTCAATGTGAAGAAATTCTGCAGTAGACTTTTCTGTGTTTTCATCTTCTTCACAGATTTTCTTAATTTTGATAATTTGGAGATTGGACCTATAATTTAGTGAAGGTTTTGACTTACTCTTGATATAGAGGTGTTCTAAATTCAAGAGTAGGTTGTTCTTTTGGAGATTAACACTCTCCATCAGTGGTATCAGAGCAGGAGACATCAAAATCAAGGAAAGGAAGGTCCCGACTGCTGCAGATTCAAGAAGTTCAACATTTGAAGAACTAAGAAGTGAAAGCTTGGAGTCAAAAGCCTAAGGAGAAGACTACTCGACATCAAGAAAGGCAAAAGGAGTCTAACTTGAAGTAAAGGTACATACATTGCTTGTAAAGCTTGAAGTTTTCAATACACAGGTGGAAACAAGATGGGAGATGCTCTACAGATAGAGAAATTGGATAGGGAAAACTATCCTGCATGGTCAATGAGGATGGAAGCTCATCTTATGAGCAAAGATTTAATTGGTTACATCACAGGAGAAGAAGAGAAGCCAGAGTTCAGAGATCCTAGTGTTCCAACTAGGGAAGAGTTAGCAGATTTGAAAAATTGGATGAAGAAAGATGCTCAAGCTAGGAGCATTATTTATATGGGAGTCAATGATTACTTGTTACCTCACATTAGAGGTCTTGAAAGTGCAACTGACATATGGAATGCTTTGGAGGAGCATTTTCAGAACACTACAAAGTCAAGGAAGGCATCCTTATGGGCAGAGTTTACTACCTTCAAGAAGAAGGCCTCTCAGTCCATCTCAGATTATGTGACAAGGATGAAAGATATTGCAGATGCTTTAGGAGCTGTTGATGAAGACATTGAGGAAGATAAATTGGTAAGGCAAATCCTTACAGGATTGAGAGGTGATGACAAATGGAAGCCATTTATTTTGTCTACAGAACTATCACTTGACCATTTCACTCCTGATTTAAATCAATTGTTAGGTCATATGCTAACATTTGAGCAGGATGTTAAAGGAGATGGTGACAAGAGTACAGGTCATGCAATGTACTCAAAGGATAAGAAGAAGAATAGCAAAGGAAAACAACAAGCAGGTGAAGATGAAGGAACAACTACTCAAGCCAACTTCCTAAGAGGAAGAGGAGGTGGCAAAGGTAGAGGAAGAGGCAGGAATAACAAAGATGGAGGCAAAGCTTGCTGGATTTGTGGTAAGACAAATCATTTAGCTAATGATTGTTGGCATAATAATCAGAATAATGGTGGATATAATCAAAATTATAATGCAAGAGGAAGAGGTGGCAGAAATCAAAGAGGTAATTACAGAGGTAGAGGTGGAAGAAATTATTTTGGAAGAAATGCAGGTAGAGGATTCCAAAGTCAACAATACAACAACACCTACTACAATTATGCTTCAGATCAAAAGGAAGATTCAACATTGATAATGAATGCAACTTGTGAAAGGCAGAGTGAAGATCAAAGAGTCTTCTACATTGACTCAGGGTGTAGCAATCACCTGAGTGGTAACATATCTTTGATGACTGATTTGGAAAGTAAAGTTTTTAATCATGTTGTTCAAACAGGTGACAACACAAAGCACAATGTGAAGTCAATAGGATCAGTGAAGGCCAAGGATGGAAGCACCTTATTGAGTAAGGTCTTGTATGTTCCTACAATCCCTAAGAATTTGATAAGTGTAGGTCAAATTGTTGAAAAGGGATATGAAGTAAGGTTCACTAATGATGGAGTATATGTGGAAGACCCTAGCCAAGGGTATAAACAGATTGTTTCAGGGAAAAAAGAAGGAAGACTATTTACATTGAAGATTCAGGGTAACATTGGTCATGCAATGTTCACATATGGAGGACATAAGATCTCTGAGTTAGATCTTTGGCACAAGAGGCTTGGACATTTCAATGAAAGAGGTATTAAAGATATGGTTAACAATGGTTCAGTGCTTGGATTGCCTAATGTTGCAGGTCAACATATGACATACAAATGTGAGGCATGTCAATTAGGTAAGGCTCATAAACATTCCTATTCCAAGCATGGTTTTATGCACTCAGAGAAGCTTGAGTTGGTACACACAGATGTGTGGGGACCATCAAAAGATTTCAGTATAAATGGATCAAGGTATTATGTGATTTATGTTGATGATGCTACTAGGTGGATCACTATCTATGTGATCAAAGATAAGTCAGAAGTGTTTAATACATTTAAACACTATCATGCATATGCAGAAAGAATTACAGGTCATAAGTTGAAGAGACTAAGGTCAGATGGAGGGGGAGAGTATTTCTCAAATGAGTTCAGTGATTACTTATGGAATGCAGGTATAAAAAGGGAAGTTACTTGCAGGTACTCTCCTCAACAAAATGGTGTTGCAGAAAGGAGAAATAGAACTCTTGTTGAGTTTGCAAGATCCATGATGAAGGAGAAAAATTGCCCTAATTATTTGTGGGCTGAGGCTGTAAATACAGCCACTTATTTGGTCAATAGGTTACCATGTAAAGCCTTGCAGGGTATGACACCATATGAGGCTTGGTGGGGTAAGAGACCTACCTTAGATCATTGTAGAGTATTTGGGTGTGTGGCATATGCATATGTGCCATCACAATTAAGGCACAAGTTGGAACCCAAAGCTGAAAAGTATGTTTTCATTGGCTATGATGATAAGCAGATGGGCTATAGATTGTGGAGTCCATCAACAAAGCAATTTATGGTTTCTAAGGATGTTACATTTGATGAACAAAGCACTTGGTATGCAGGTACAATCAACATCAATACAGGTGATGAAGAAGAAGTGAGTCAAAGAAAAGGTAAATCAAAAGTTCAAATATTTGATGAGCAAGAGAATAATGAAGTGCAGGTTGAAGTGGAAGAAACACCAAGATTTGATCCTGAATGTGAAGAGCCAGAAACCTCAAGGAGTGGAGAGCTCAGAAGGTCAACAAGAAATAAGTGGCAACCTACAAGGTATAGTTATGATACTTCATTTCTAGCCACAAAAGATTATGCTTATATGGTGAATACAGATGAAGACCCTTCTACATATGAAGAGGCAAAAGGTAAGGAAAAATGGGAGAGTGCTATGCAGGAAGAATATGATGCACTATTGGAGAATCAAACTTGGGATTTGGTTCCTAAACCAAATAGTCAGAAGATTATTGGATGCAAGTGGGTCTACAAGACAAAAAGGTTTGCAGATGGAAGTGTGTCTAGATACAAAGCTAGACTTGTGGTCAAAGGCTTTGCTCAGACATATGGTATTGATTATGATGAGACCTATAGTCCTGTGGCAAAGATGACAACCATAAGGACACTTATTGCTATTGCTGCATGTAAAGGTTGGAAGCTATGTCAACTTGATGTGAAGAATGCTTTTTTGAATGGTTATATTTCAGATAGGATGTATTCATGGAGCAACCTCAAGGGTTCAGAGATAAAAGGTATCCAGATCATGTGTGCAAGCTCAAGAGAGCTTTGTATGGCTTGAAGCAGGCCCCAAGGGCATGGAACTATAGACTTGTGAAGTTCCTAAAAGAACTTGGATTTCAGGTGTCTAAAGCAGATAGTAGCTTGCTTGTCAAGGCAAGTGAAAATGGTTTCATATACATGTGCATATATGTTGATGATATAATTCTTACAGGTACAGATGAAGAAGGAATACAAAAGCTCAAAAGGCAAATGGAAAAGGAGTTCAAGATAAGTGACTTGGGAGACTTGTCATACTTCTTGGGCATGGAGATTACATATACTCAACATGGAGTATTTGTGACCCAAGAGAGGTATTTGAAGAACTTGATAATCAAGTTTAAAATGGATGATTGCAGGGTAGCACCTACACCAATGGAGGTGAATCACAAATTGAGTAAGTATGGAGGTGAAGAATTCAAAGACATGAGACAATATCAGAGTTTGGTTGGTAGCCTTATCTATGCTACTCTAACTAGACCTGATTTATCATATGCAGTAGGGGTTTTGTCTCAATTTATGCATTGCCCAAGGAAAGAACATTGGATTGCAGGACAAAGGGTGTTGAGGTACATTAAGGGTACACTCAATGAAGGTTTGTATTATGGGTTTACCTCAGATACAAATATCAAAATTTATAGTGATGCAGATTGGGCAGGTAATCCAGATGATAGAAGATCTACATTTGGATATATGTGTTATGTGGGAGATAAACTTATCTCATGGTGTTCTAAGAAGCAACATACAGTTGCTTTATCATCTACAGAAGCAGAGTATAAAGGCATGGTTGAAGCTGCAAAAGAAGTAATTTGGGTCAAGACATTGATGAAGAGTCTTGATATTATGCATGGGATACCAATCATATATGGAGATAACATGAGTTCATTGTATTTAGCTGCTAATCCTGTTTTTCATGCCAGGACCAAACACATTGAGATTCAGTATCACTTTCTAAGAGAGAAAGTGATGGATAAGGAGATTGAAGTCATACATACTTCAACAAAGGATCAGATAGCTGATATGCTTACAAAAAGCTTGGATGGACCAAAGCTACAGAAGTTTAAGGACATGGCAGGTATAAAGAAGAAAGGAGAAACCTCAATTGATGATTGAGGGGGAGCTGTTGGTGCATATCAATCACCAATTGAAGATTTGGAGTGAAGAAAATGGACACATTCACAAGAGTGAAGGACATGTACACATATGTACATTAGTTATAACATAGGTTACATATACTTATGTTTTGATGAGAGTTTGTACATAGATGTCTATAAATACTTTTGGAAAATGTCGGGTAAATAGAGAGCAGAAGAGAGAAGACAAAGAGAGACCATGTATGAGCATAGGAATAGAGAAATTAGTGATTGTAAATGTCAATAGACAGTTGAGAAAGAAGTTGAAGTCTCTCTCACTTTTAGTTGTAGTCTTCTCCTGAAATGAAGGAAATGTTGCGCCCGATGTTTCTGCGTCTACTCCGTCTGTGGTAGATCATTTGTGAAATCCTTTTGAGGATATCTAAGTTGTTAGTTAATGAGTCTGTGGTTTGAATTTTAGAGTCTAATTGTGAACAGGTGAAGAGAATTGCTGATAGGAACATTCACATGTATTGAGTGTTCACAGCTCTCTGAAACAGGCGCACATTTCGAGTCCAAAGAAATGAGTAGTGCTCAGTGCACAGTGTAAAGTTTTACACATATGATAGCTTAAAATCTAAGTTGAGAGATAAGCTATCTTCAGTCAAAAGGATTTGGCAAAACGGGTTCGACATTGTGAGAACCAAAGTTAAGAAGTTAGGGGTGTAGAATCGACTGTTCTGAGTAACAGTTTCTGACATAGGTAACTTGTGAAATTGATTTCTCAAGTTATACTATAGCTTTTGAAGTAATTTAACTTGGAGGTGATGCGCAATCCCTAGGAGATGATTCGTACAAAGTTTCATCAAAAACTTTACATGTTTGATAAGTCAATGTGAAGAAATTCTGCAGCAGACTTTTCTGTGTTTTCATCTTCTTCACAGATTTTCTTAATTTTGATAATTTGGAGATTGGACCTATAATTTAGTGAAGGTTTTGACTTACTCTTGATATAGAGGTGTTCTAAATTCAAGAGTAGGTTGTTCTTTTGGAGATTAACACTCTCCATCAGTTTGTAGTTGAGACTACTAGCTTCCAGTTAAGCTATTGTTCATGAAAAACTTTACACTATATTGCGAGATCTAACTTGCAGAAGTACCGGAAAATGTTTACTGAAAAAACTGTAACTGTTAACTAACTTTCACAATAACATGAAATCACTTAGATTTCTTCACACAAGAAGAATGCACTTAGATCTTCCACATAAAAATGTGTTTTCTATTAGAGAAGATGTGTACAAAAATGGTTTGGCCTCACTTTGCTCATAGCCATGGAAAAGGCTCCTATACTGAGTAGTTCTTCCTTACCATCTCTCTCTCACAGATGAATACCCGACATTTCAAGTTCTATTATTCATCTCTATATACACACACTTGTGTCTACTACAAGCGCTTCTACATCTACTATTTCTTCTCTCTCATTTAAGCACTCTCTCAATTCTCTTATATACATTTTTTATCCGAGATTCATAATTTTGGAAGTTTCTGTGAACTATATTACAGTTGTGAATTTTTCCCTTCACTAAGGCTTTGATTTTTTTGAATGCTTTGTTCCTGCTTCTCTTTGTCTTTCTTTATCCTTCATACATCTTCAGGTTTTTATGTCTAATTAGTGAGTGAATCTTCAACAGCTCCCCCTCAATCACTAATTAGCATCTTCTGATCTTTCATATATTCTTCTTTTCTTTTATTCCTGCCATTTCTTTGAATCTGCTTGTCTTTACTCTGTCCAAGCTCTTTGTTAGAATATCTGCAATCTGATCTTTTGTAGGAGTGTATACTATTTCAATCTCCTTTTCCATTACCTTTTCCCTCAGGAAATGATATTGAATCTCTATATGCTTTGTTCTTGCATGAAATACTGGATTTGCTGCAAGATATAATGAACTCATATTATCTCCATGTATGATAGGTATACCTTGATCAATACCCAAGCTTTTGAACAAGGTCTGCATCCATATCACTTCTTTAGCTGCTTCCAAAAGTCCTTTATATTCTGCTTCTGTTGACGATAAAGGCACTATATGCTGCTTCTTTGAACACCAGCTTACAAGCTTATCTCCTAGGTATATCATATACCCATGTGTTGACCTTCTGTCATCTTGACTTCCTGCCCAGTCTGAATCACTGTATGCTCTCAGCTTTTATCTGATGTAAAAGGATAATATAATCCTTCTTTTATAGTTCTTTTGATATATCTAAGAACTCTTTGTCCTGCAACCCAATGTTGATCCTTCGGACAATGCATAAACTGTGAGAGAACTCCTACTGCATAACTAAGATTTGGTCTTGTTAGCGTAGCATAAATCAAACTTCCCACTAAAGATTGATACTTTCTCATATCTTTAAACTCTCCACCATCATATTTGTTGAGTTTATGATTGACCTCAAGTGGTGTTGAGTCTTCTCCATGTTAAACTTCTTCAGTAAGTTTAGGAGATACCTTTCTTGTGAAACATATACACCATGATCTGTATATGTAACTTCCATACCAAGAAAGTATGATAACTTTCCTAGATCACTGATCTTGAATTCCTTTTCAAGTAGACTCTTTACCTCCTTGATTCCTTCATCTGAGGTACCTGTGATTATAATGTCATCTACATAAATACAAATGTAGATCATACCTTCTTCTATTCTCTTAATGAGTAGACTTGCATCTGCCTTTGAACTTTGGTATCCAAGATCATTGAGATACTTCACAAGTCTATAATTCCAAGCTCTTGGAGCTTGCTTCAATCCATAGAGTGCTCTTCTTAATCTGCAAACATGATTTGGATAACTAGAACTTACAAACCCTTCAGGTTGTTCCATGTAGACTTCATCTGATATATATCCATTCAGAAATGCATTCTTGATATCCAATTGACTTAGCTTCCATCCTTTTGATGCTGCTATAGCAATCACTGCCCTTATGGTTGACATCTTTGCCACCGGATTGAATGTCTCATCATAATCTATGCCATGCGTCTGAGCATAGCCTTTG
Source organism: Ceratopteris richardii (assembly GCA_020310875.1). NCBI lineage: Eukaryota > Viridiplantae > Streptophyta > Polypodiopsida > Polypodiales > Pteridaceae > Ceratopteris > Ceratopteris richardii. The sequence continues at coordinate 185,807,667 of CM035418.1, read as the reverse complement.
ACTACCAGTTTAGCTTTGTATCTGGCTATTCTTCCATTTGCAAGCTTCTTAACTTTGTAAACCCATTTATTTCCAATCACTTTCTTACCATTTGGTTTTGGAACAAGTTCCTAAGTCATGTTCTCTTCCAGCGCATTGAACTCCTCCTTCATTGCTTCTTCCCATTGTTCCTTACCTTTTGCTTCACTGTAATTCTGAGGTTCTTCATCTTCCTTTACTAAGTAAGCATAGTTCTTCTGAGTCAAATAAGAAGTATCATAGGAATACCTTGTTGTTTGTTTCCTTACTCTGTTTGACCTTCTTGGTTCATATTCTTCATGTGTATCTGAGTACACTTCTTCTTCATCAAATCTCGGTCCATCTTCATTTCTGATAACTGGTCCATACCTCGATGTACTTGCCTGCATATGATCTTCATCTCCATTTACCTGCATATGTGATTTACCTTTTTCATTTCTTCTTATCTCTTCTTCAATTGTTTTATCATTATACTCTTTATCTGCATACCAGCTCTTTCCTTCATCAAATGTCACATCTATGGAAACAGTAAATTGTTTTGTTAAAGGACTCCATAACCTATAACCCATCTGCTTTTCATCATATCCGATGAACACATATTTTTCAGCTTTTGGTTCAAGATTATGTCTAAGTTGTGATGGTACATAAGCATAAGCAACTGATCCAAACACTTTACAATGATCAAGTGTTGGTTTCTTACCCCACCAAGTGTTGGAAGCAGCCAGAGGCATAGAAGACGCGGAAGCATGTAACGACGGAGCAGGAAGCTAGTGGAATCTTTTTTCAAAGAATCATGTTTTAGAAATACTTTTCAAAAACCTCCAACATTGATTTTTATCACTATTGTAACATATGTAACATAGAAAAACCGTTTGCTTAATTTCTAGCTCCATTTTGTGCAAGCCGAGGAGTCCTCGAGCTTGAGGAGCTTAGGTAGAACAAGCGTAGCAATTTTGGTTATTTTTAGACACCGTTTACCCTTTCAAATAGCATATAGGACCTATTTTTTAACTATGCCGGTCACTAGATGTGAAACTGGTCAAAACTAGTCTAGAAACTATAAAAAGAGCTAGAGAGCTCATTTTTGAGGCTAGCTTGTTTGAGGTTAGAGTTCTTTTGAGCTTGTAATAGTGTTCTTGAGTAATAGAGTTGATTTCTCACCTTCCATTGTGTCTTGCTTGTCTCTTCGTAGTATGTGTGTATGTATGTGCATTTCTATGCTTCTCACCTTCACTCTCACTTCATCTCACATTCACGATCTTCATATCACTCCTATCTCTTCCGCGGATTGACATTAAGGAGGTGGAGCTTCTTAACGTGGTTCTCACCATTGTGCTAGAGCAACATTCTTGATGCAACATTCTTGAACTTTTTTGCCTTTCTTCTTCTAGTGGAAGCATTCTCCCTTGAGCCTCTTTTTATCTTTCTTCTTTGTCTCTATCTTTTTAAGAGGTCAAGGCATTGAAGTCCTCAAAAGTTAGAGATTGAGGTCTGATTTGAGTATTGAAAGAAGTTACCAAACCATCAAACTTTGGTGGACATATTTGAAGACAACATTCTAGATCCTCGTTTCACTTTTGTATGCATTCTCCCACCATTAGATCCCATATATTTTTTATATGAGTGATGAACACCTCTGTAGTCTCCCCATCAGCAAACCTTTCAACTACTAGTTGAGTCTTCAAATTTTGAATCCATGTCTGGTTATGAGTTTCATATTGATTTCTCAACATGTTCCATGCTGTAGAAGAGCTTTTTGTGTGTTGAATTAGAGTCATAACACTATTATTAGTACCTATAACTAAGGCACACAGTGCATCTTCATTTCTATGCTTTTAGGCACTTAGAAGATCAATAAGAGGAGGAATCATTTGACTGTGATTATTTGGATGAGGTGTTTCTTGAGGCTCATCTATCCCAAGAGTAGTAAAATCTCATGTGAATCAAGGATATAAGTGATTTTAAACGTCCACTTCGTACCATTAAGCTTACCTTTTTGTGAAGGCTAGTGGGCATATCCTCAACATTGAGATGACCAACGTCATTGCTTCTCTTACTTGTGCTCCACCTACTCTTGATGATGAACCACCTTTTTTCCTAGCCATAGATGATGATGCACTGCTTGAATTTATTCTCCTTTGTTGTTGAAACCTCTACATTTCTATTCTACACCACTCAGAGCCCCCTGAGTTGTGGTACATGTAAGAAAAAATAACACGATGGAGTAGACCAATAGAAATACATGAGAAAAACCTAGATTGAGAGAGATGGAGATTGAAAGATAGAGAACTTTAATTCTCAAATATCCAAGAGGAATGCAACTACAAATATGGTTTTGTCCACCTATGCGCTCCCAATATGGATCTTAGATGGTGATCTAGATAGACTCTAGATCAAGGGCTTATTAGTGTGGAATGGTGTGTAAAGCTTTGCATAGGAAATGCTTGTATAGATTCTAAAATGGGAGTAGGTACAAAAAAACATGGTTGGGAGAGACAAAATAATCGACAAAATATAATTTCCAACAATATCTCCATGACAAGAAGTCCTACCTTCTCAGCTCTACAGGTCGAGGGATAGACACCCAAGACACTGCAGAAGGGTTCAAACCCCTTCCTACAATCCTTTTCCATTATATGGGGAAATTGTGCAATTCCACAAGGCCTTTGTTTTCACCTTGATTGGAAACCCAATGGCCCAAAGTTTATTATGTCCTGCCCAACCTCATGGCTAGGCTCACAAACATCACCTATTGCCATCAATGGTCACACATAGAACTCATTTAACTTGGAAGTTAGGGTTCTATAAATGTCTCCACTTGAACAATGACTTCTCCTCATTGGGACATCAATCGTTCAATTTAGTTATCTCATTGAAGAGAAATGGCCAAATCTCAAGATGCATATACCTATCTCTGATGAATCCTCGAATCCTCACTAGAGATGCCATGTCTCCATTTCGATATTTTCACTTTTTAATATTCTCAAAATTTTCTAAAAATTCTGATATGTACCATAAATAATAATAATAAGAAGAAGAAAAAAACAACATGAGAGAGAAGGAAAGAAGAGGATTTGATGAAGCATAAAAAATTCTTTTGTTAATCCCTCTCGGTCGTGTGACAACAGATGAGATGTATGAAAGAACCTCTTGGTGGCCGAACGGGCACAATAAGGTATCGCAGCAGCTCGTCGCATGCATGGCATCTTCCTGCTCCCGAAGACGCCCGCATGAAGGTCTGGAAACCTTGCAAGGCTATGCTCTCTGTTCATATTCTCTTGCGAAGCAGCATCCTCCGTCATTTCCTACGGGATTCTCTACTCGCGGGCTTCAATTTCGTCCCCCATAAGCTTCGGCTTCAATCGGACAGGCAGCTCGAAATCGCTGCCTCTTTTTAAACATGGAAAGGGAAAACATGGCTCAAGATTGTCTTAGAGATGGCTTCGATGGATGGGATGATCTCATCCGTCTCTGGGAGACTCTCGAGTATGCACTCGTGATCGATCCTGAGGAGCCTTCTCCGGTGCGGGATGGAAGGACTGGAGAGGGCGATTGGTTCCGCGAGTGGGTCAATCAGGTCGGCTTTTCGTCGCCCCAATGGCATTCTTCTCTTCCTAGCAACCAAGCTACCGCAGATACTGTTCAAGGTAATGATTGAATGTTCTTGGACACAGCAGAACCTGGTAATGGTTCCGCCAAGATCAAGCCGATTCGCTGCCATTGCAACCACATTCCCTCCTCAGAAACCAAGCTACAGGTGCTGATCAAGTTAATGATTGACCTTTCTCAGACGCAGGAGAAGCCGGAAATGCTTTTGCAGACGATCAGCGCGATCTTCCATCGTTGCAACCGTATTCTTCTTTTCCCAGCGACCAAGCTGCAGACGCTGCTCAAGTTCATAATGGACTATCCTTGGAGGCAGAAGGAGTGGGAAATGATTTCGCAGAAATAGACGCTTGGGTAGCTGATCCGGAGAATTTTCCGTTTCTGGAACTGCACTCTGCTCTTCGCAGCAATCAAGCTACATATGCTAGTCAAGTTAATTATGAACCCTTCTCAAATGCACAAGTAGCTGGAAATGGTGGGCCGGACGATCAGGACAATCTTCTGGCGCTGCAACTGCATTCTTCTCTTCCCAGCAACCAATATACGCATGATGGTCAAGTAAACGATTCTGCGGACAGAGAGGAAGTTGGAAATGATTTCGCGGACAGATCTCTTCGAGACAGAGAAGCGGGTGAGGATGACATCGTTCGATCGCTTGGGAATGAGGGGCCGAGTGCTCCATTTGATGCTTGGGATGTTCCTGATCTACCAGATTTTGCAGAGGGATGGTTATACCCTGATGAAGCTGATTTCCCAGATGGATATGGAGAGGAACCTATTGCACTTCGTGATTTTGACGTATTTTCGATAGACATTCAAAATGCGGGAGCATACAGAGAATTTCCTGTTTCACCTTACTTTCCAGATGAATATCCACAGGGACCTGCAATTCCTACGGCTGATGAGGTATTTTCATTGATCACTCAAAATACAGGCCAAAGCGGAGGGCTTCCTGTTTCAACAGAGGGTGATGACAGAATTTCTCCAAGCAACCGACGATCTGAAGAAAGATCAGTAGTAGCAAATATAGATAGGGGAATCGATAGCGTAGTCCCTGTAGAGGTAAATGAGTATGGATCCACCCGTTACACAGCAAGTAGTCCTGGTAGGTGCCCATCATGTAACGGTGCTGGAGCAGGTAGTTCTCATGGCCTCCACGGCCAACTGGCTGGCCGTCGTCGCCGAAGGGAAGAGGAAAGTGAGGACTCTCCTCCAGGTCTTCCTCGCAGGGGCTTTCGCCATTAGAGGAAGTAGATTAGGCAAGTTATGTCCTCTCCTCAGAGTTCTCAAGTTCTGGGAACCATGAGAAACTACTGATGACCCACCTTCATCTCAGGAAAGATGGCCTTTGCGGAGATTATTCGTGACTGCTTAGGTCCCAGATAACTAGGACTGGAGTATAATATGTTGGAGTAGGATGGCCATGGACATGGCTATCTATGACTAAGATGAAGCATGGCTTTCCTGTGTTTTCTGTTATTCCTCCTGAGGGACAATATTGACTGAAGGGAGGACAGTATATTGGTCTCACATGCATGTGTAGGCTGTACATACAACAAGTAGACATACATACATACTCCAAGCTGACTCTAGTTGCGAGATCTGTACAGTGTATTAGGCCCGTAGTTCATCTCACTTGAGTAGTCATCAACCCAAACCCTCAAGACAGAATATTGCTTTGGGAGTTCTATTTCTTTGAACATATTGCTTCAACATATTTTTGAAAGTTTTAAATTGAATTTAAAAAAGCTATAATATTCTGAAAGACGATATATCAAGAAAAATCACTTCATGATGTAAAACAATCAGCATCTAATATATCATTATGAAAATTAAAAGTTGGATTTACAAAAAAATGGTAATGACTGTAATTATCATTAAAAAAAAGGTATTCTAAAAAAAAAGGAATCATATATATTCAGATAACTACGTAGTAAAAATGTGAAATGCATGAAACGTACAGCTTTATGGTTTATGCGACGGAACTTTTTTTTTGTGAGTACAATGAATTGGAAAGACACACACACGACCTCATAAGGTAGAGGCACCCATCTTGGGGAACTTATGGATATGTCCAACCAAGATTTGAACTCACGACTTTCTCCCAAAGATTCAAATCATCAACCACTAGGCTATACGAACTTGGACTACCATATGAATTAATGACTAAGCATACTACTAAATCAGTAAGTTTGAATAACGATGACAAGTGTTCATAATACATAGATAATAGGTTCATACCTTCTCAGAGGGGGCAACAATCCATATTGAAAGAGATGGATGGTTATAACATCAAATTTTTGTGACCATCCATCTCTTTCAACTACAATGGCCAAGACAAAGCAGATTGACAAAACGTTGTATGTCAATAATCCAAACAATACACAAAGGCAAAGTAAAAAGGATGCTGGCCAAAATCAAGACACTCGAAGCCTTAGTGTTTCTCAAAAGGTGCATAGCAAAAAGGGGGTGAAATACCAAGTTAAGTCATTGAGGGAAATAAAAAGAGCACAGAAATCTATAGGACTTCTCATCCTTACGCTTCCTTTCATGAGAGCTGTCAAATTTTATATGCTTTTTGGATTGATGCACATTAGTTCATTTGTGAATGGTACATGGCAAAATCAAGCTGATCTTTTGTGCTTGCTAGTGGCTACAGAGGACTTTGGCATTGACTACATAAATTTAATATGAGCTTGAAATAGTATTCAAGATTACTTTGCACACAATAACATCTTCTGCACATTGAACTTCTTTTGAACTGTAGGTGTGACCTAATATGCCATCAATTTCTAAAATAGATGGTCTTCTATTCAACCATATGCTTTTCGACCTCTACAAACTCACATGTTTGAAACATGCAACAAATACATGTAAAGGTAAAAACCATTGTATTTTGACTCTCTACGAAATTTTGCATGGTGGCTTTGATCTTTCAATGTCATCTTTCATATTCGTCGCGAAATAAGCTAACTACTAAGCCACAACCACAGAAAGAAATAAGCTATTTACCTCTTTTTTCTTTTTTTTTTCAGATTGTTTCTTGTTGCTATCTTATTTTTGCGCCTTCCTCGCCAGTCAACTACAAGCAAGTAGTCATCACATTCCTCCCATTCTCATTTTCAAAAAATCTATATTTTAGTTCACCTACTTACTCATTGTTATTCGGTAGTTCATTAGGTTGCCTTATATTTTCCATTGCTCAGGTGACTCCCATTTAAAGAAGAAATAGAAGGAACAAAAATCTCTATTGATTCTCCACAGATATTTCCACATGATGATATTCTGTATTATGCAAAAAAACATATAAATGTAATGTTATGAAAAATATTCCAATCCTTCTTGCATACAAAAACTCTCCATTGCATTTAAGAATCGCCTAGAATGTTCCCAATAAGCATTCATTAGGTTTCCGTTCAATACAAAAAAAATATCTACAAAAAAAGGGATTCTAAAAGAACGATTAATGAAAACTAAGTAAACCATACAAAGTAACTCATTAACCATGAACATTTACTCAAAGTATATGATGGAAAATGTATGATTTGATTGTTGAGCAACATACCTTTTGTCATGAAAACATACCGAACTTAAGCAAACCATGTATGTTTCTTAACTCAAAAATCAAGGATATGATCCTTGCAATGCTTGTTTGAATCATCTCTTTTGGTTTGCTTAACTTTATGTGCACCTCTATATGAAGGTAAAATAGTCACCCAATCATTGAGATACATGGAAAGATGTTTACAAAGGGAATCTTCTCTTTGATTGTATACTCCATATGAACTAATATAGTTAGAAGGATGACATGAGATAGGGGATGCATAGCTTCAAATCATACATATATATATATATATATATATATATATATATATATATATATATATATATATATATATATATATATATATATATATATATATACAGACACACACACACACACACACACATATATATATATATATATATATATATATATATATATATATATATATATATATATATATATATATATATATATATATATATATATATATATATATATATATATATATATATATGTGTGTGTGTGTGTGTGTGTGTGTACATATATACATACACACACATACACACACACATACACACACACACACACACACACATATATATATATATATATATATATATATATATATATATATATATATATATATAGAGAGAGAGAGAGAGAGAGAGAGAGAGAGAGAGGGAGAGGGAGAGGGAGAGAAAGAGGGAGAGATTGAGAGAGAGAGAGAGAGAGAGAGAGAGAGAGATGGAGGGAGGGAGGGATTGAGAGAGAGAGGAAAGGATGGAGGGATGGATTGAGAGAGAGAGAGAGACAGGGAGGGAGGGATTGAGAGAGAGAGGGGGGGAGGGAGGGAGGGAGGAAGGGAGGGAGGGAGGGAGGGAGAGAGAGAGAGAGAGAGAGAGAGAGAGAGAGAGAGAGAAAGAGAGATTCGCAATACTCGACCTCAAGTGACCACAAATGGTCCATGGTGCTCTAAGCTGCAAGGCCCCCATTATGAGGAAAAGCCATTGTAGAGCTCGAACATTTGTGGAACCCTAAATTCCAAGTTAGATGAGGTCTTTGTTAGACCATGGATGGTAATAGATGATCTTTGACCATTAGGTTAGGCAGGAGATAAACTTTTGGGCCATTGGGTTGCCATTCAAGGTGATAATTAAGGCCTTGTGGTGTCGTGTTAGTTATCCATAGAACCTTAATGGGGGGAATGCAGAGGGGGGCTTGCCCCCTTTTACAGGGTTCGAGAGGCCTATCCCCCTTGCCCATAGGACTGAGATGGTAGGACTATTGGTTGTGGGGACATTGTTAGATTGTATATTTCATCGACTATTTTGTATCTCCTGATTATGTTTATCTATATCGACTCCCCTTGTAGCATGGCCCAGGTTGAGATTTACATAACATGGCGCACTAGTAAGCCCTTCATCTAGAGTCTATCTAGATCACCATCAAAGCTCCACATTGGGAGTGCATGGGTGGACAATAGCATCATTGTAACTACATTACGCTAGTCAATCTAAGAATTTGAGTTCTCTATCTTTCAGTCTACATCTATCCTTTTTTGCATTTCTCTCTCAACTCTATCTATTGGTCTATTCCATTGTGTTGTTATTTTCTTACTGTGTATCAGAGCTTAAGAGGCTTTGAGTGGTGTAGAAGCAGAAAAACATAGAGGTTGCAGAGGTTTCAACAACAAAAGAGAGAAGTCAATTGGTGTATCATCATCGACAACTGGGAATCAAGGTGGTTCATCAAGAGGAGTAGGTAGAGCACAGGCAGGAGCGACCATGATGCCAGTCATCCCAACATTGCGGATACAACCACCAACCTTCAAGGAAAGTAAAGTTGATGGTATGAACTACATCTTGTGGAAGTTTATATTCACTTTTATCTTTGATTCATATGAGCTTTTGGAGACTCTTCATGGGACTGATTATGAGCCCCAAGAAACACCTGATCCAAATAATCTTGGTCGAATGATTCCTTCTTATGTTGATCTTCTACATGCTTTCAAATGTAGAAATGTAGATGCACTATGTGCTCTAGTTACAAGTGCTATTGATAGTGTTCTAACTCTCATCTAGCATACTACTAAGGTGTGTGAATCATGGAACATATTGAGAAATCAATATGAAACTCATAATTAGGCATGGATTCATAACTTAGAGAATTAGCTAGGAGTAGAAAGGTTTGCTGATGGGGGACTGCAGAGGTGTACAAAAGTCAAGTGAGGAGTTAGCTTGAGGTTGTCTTTGAATCTGTCCACCTAATTTTTTGATAACTGCTAAAGGCAAGGACTGGTGGTAGCAAAGAAGATGCTCCATCCACAACAAATTCCAAAGGAGGCAAAGCTGACTTTACAAAAGATGGAGACAAAAAGAAGGATGGCAAAAAGAAGTTCAAGCAAGAGTGTTTCCATTGCAAGAACAAAGGACACAAAATCCAATATTGTTGCATCAAGAGGACAGAAGAGAAGAATGGCTTTTCAAAAGGATGCAAGGGCAAGGATTCCACCAATAGAATAGAAATAGAGCTTGACTTGTTTGTTAGGATAGAGGAGGTATGCTCCTCGGCTGAATATTCAAGAACAAATGCTCATGGGTGTTGGAGAGTGGTGCCTCTTATCACATGAGGAGCAAAAAAGACCTTTATAGTTCTTTACAACCTCTAAAGGAACCCATCAAAGTAAAGGTAGGCAACAATGCAAGATGTCCTTCAGAGAGTGGAGGTACGATTTCTTTCATTAATTCTAATTGGGACATCAGAAAGCTTTCAAATGTGTTGTATGCTCACAAATCAAACAAAATTTATTGTTAGTAGCTTCTATAACTGATCAAGGTCATCAAGTATCTTTTAGTAAGACATGAGCTAAGATTATGGATAGTAACAACAATGTTGTTGGGACTGGCATAAGGAGGAACAACCTACATGATTTTTCTTCTCTTACAACCACTACAAGTGTGGGCATAAGTAAGCTATGACATAAGAGATTTGGTCACATAGGATACCCTATATTGAAGGAGATGCATCACATGGGTATGGTTGCACACCTACCATTGATTGCAAAAATGAAGGAACCATCTGAAGCTTGCATGCTAGGCAAGCAATAGAGGAAGGTGTTTCCACAAGAAAGCAAGAACAGATCAAGCTATCCTCTAGAGTCAGTGCATGCTGACTTGTGTGGAAAAATGCCTACATAGGTCTTGGGCGGATCTTCCTACTTCATGTTACTTGTCAATGACTATAGCAAGAAGAGTTGGATGTACTTCCTTTGCGATAAGGCTCAAGATTTTGGTAAGTTTAAAGAATGGATTAAACTTGTTGAAACTCTAATAGGGAAGAAGATGAAGAAATTCAAGACAAACAGTGGTGGTGAGTTGACATCAATAGAGTTTGAAGATTTTTGCAAGAGTAAATGAAACAAGAATCAACTCATAGTGGCATGTAGCCCTCAACAGAACAAAGTTGCAAAATGTCAGAATCGAACCATCATGGAGATGGCAAGGTGGATGTTGAAGGGAAAGGGTTTGCCTAAACAATTTTGGGTAGAGGCTCTCAAAACTGTTGTCTACATCTTGAATCAAAGCTACACCAAGGCGCTAGATGGAAATACGTAAAAAGCCATCAGTTTCCCATTTCAAAGTATTTGGAACTCAATGTTATGTACATGTTCTAGATAGCGAGAGAAACAAGCTTTAACCAAAAAGCATCAAACGTATCTTTTTAGGGTATAATGAAGATAAAAAGGCCTATAAGCTTTATGATCTAGAGGCTAAGAAGATCATGGTGAGTTGCAATGTCATGTTTAAGGAGAAGCAGCCACATGCAGTGGAGGAGGAAAAGAGAGCTTCCACTTTATCATCGGGCGAAGGGGCAATCCACTATGAACTTGGCCCAAGAGCTATCCCTTCTACACAAGAGAAGGAAGCATCATCTTCAGATGATGAGTCTAAAAGTCACCAACCTATCGTCACCCAAATGGAAAAGCCATTGCCATGTTGGGTGAGGTAGCTTATTCGAGTAGAACTAGCTATGGTTGCACATAAGCGATGGTCAATCTATCACATGAATGTAAAATTAGCATTCCTGAATGGAGACCTCAAGGAGGAGGTATATGTGTCTCACCCACTAGGGTTTGAGGCTCCCCATTCAAAGAACAAGGTATGTGAGCTGCACAAGGCATTATATGCATTGAAACAAGCCCCTAGAGTGGATAGATAAGTATCTCTTGGATCTAGGTTTCAAAAGATGCACTTCTGATGCTAACTTGTATGTTGGAAAGAGAGGAGGGAAGATAACTGTGCTTGTAGTCTATGTAGATGACCTTGTGATTATAGGAAATGATGATGCTCTTCTTCAACAAATGAAAGATGCCCTGAGTTCAGAATTTGAAATGGCAAACTTGGGCTTAATGCATTATTGCTTAGGCCTTGAAGTTTGGCAAGAACCAAGGAAGATTTTCATCTCTTAACAAAAGTATGCAAGATAGATATTGAAGGCATTCAACATGGAGGATTGCAAGGAAATTTCTACACCCACGGAGGTCAACACAAAACTATCTATTGAAGATACTTCACCTCGAGTGGATATTGGAAGATACATGAAATTAGTTGGATGTCTCGTCTACTTGTGCAATATCAGAGTAGATATCTCTTATGTTGTTGGGTAAGCAGGTTCTCTTAAAGCCTTGCCAAACATCTGGTTGGATACTCTGACTTAGATTGGGCAAGACATATTGATACTATAGTTCCTGGATATTGTTTTTCTTTAGGATCAAGGATTTTCTCTTGGATCAGTAAGAAGCAACCGACTGTAGCATTATCTTCTACTAAATCTGAGTACAAAGCACCATGTGTTACAACATGTGAAGTAGTATGGTTGAGGAGGATCCTATGGCACATAGGAATACAAGGGTAGGAGGCTACATCATTGAAGTGTGATAACCAAAGTTGCATGTCCATCACCATGATCCTATTTTCCATGCATGTACCAAGAACTAGAAATTCAGTATCACTATGTGCGTGAGTTGATTGAGGATGGGGTTGTGGAGATAAAGTATTTTCCAACTAAAGAAAATGGAACAGAAATCTTCACCAAGGCTCTTGGGAGAGAGGAACTTCATCAACACTTTCTAAAGCTTGGCATTGGACCAAGGAGGTAGTTCATCAAATGGTGGACATTGAGGGTGGTGTTAGATATGCTCAATACTCCACTCTTAAGTGACCACAAATGATCCATTGTGAGAGCTCGAACATTTGTGGAGCCCTAACTTCCAAGTTAGATGAGGTCTATGCGTGACCGTTGATGGTAATAGAGGATCTTTATGAGCCTCGCCATTAGGTTAGGTAGGACATAAACATTCAGACCATTGGGTTGCCATTCAAGGTGAAAATAAAGCCTTGTGGTGCCATGTGGCTTCCCGATAGAAGCTTCATGGGGGGAGTGCAGAGCGGAGCTTGGCCCCTTCTGTGGGGTTCGAGGGGTCTGGAGTCTTGGAACCTCCAAAAAGTTAGGAAGCATTGGAACAAAGGCTTCCATTTGTGGAAACACCTCTAGAACCAAGAAACTTGTCAGTGGATTAGATTTGAGGAGATTGATCCGGCCAAAAGAGTGGACTATGAAGAATGGCATCTATTGCATTCTCACCCTGAGGGTCTGAGATGGCACAATGTCTATAGCCTTGAGAAAATTCCAAGATTGAAGAACAATGTGAAATTTCATGCGACGTTCAATAGGAAGTGGTACCTGGATTGGTTAAGTGGCACTTTAAGTTCCAATCCCTTTGGCACCCCCTCATCAAGATAAAAAAGTCTATGCTTATGTGGAAAATCCTACACCATGGAATGTGGACCAATGTAAAAGCCAACAAAATTTGCAAGGTCTCCCCATGGTGCAAATGATGCCTTCATGGCATGGAAGACTTGGGACACCTCTTATATTCATGCCCCAAATCTATATCAATCGGACAGGCACTTCAGAGAATCATGTTGTTACAAGGACAAATCAATTGGAAGCAAGCTTTGCTAGGTGAAGCAATTAGATGTTCATCAGCACCATGGAATGCTATAAGAGGGGAGACTATTTGGAAAATATGGAAAGAGAGGTGTGGAGCCAACTTTGAGAGCCCTCTTAAAGAATGGTCGATTGAAAATTCTCTTTTCCTTTTAGGCAAAAGAATTTCCAATTGTAAGAAGCCCCCGCCCTTTAGACATTATGGAGTGTTCTTCCTAAAGAGAAACAAGATCAAAACCAAGTGGGCCTCACATAAGGAGGATGAGAGGGTTATCAACCTTCTTTGTGAAATTCTCTAATAATCTATAAGCAGCCCCTACTTTGTGGGATACGGGAGGTCGCATGGGTGCTAGGTCCATTCACTTTCCAACTGTTATTTCTATTAAAATTTTCAAAGAATAGGCTCTATCGAACTTCCTTAAAAAAAAAAAGCTTTGATATGAATCTCCTATATGCACCAATTATTTCTTCATCATCAATTGGAACCAAAAAGTGTATGAATCCATCCATGCATGGTTATGGTTTTGTTTACGCATCAATGCTGCACACCAATCTTGGGATTATTGTCCTTTCTGGCTCAAGATCTTTGTGACATATACAAAGAAATATGTAGATGGACTTATTATGTAAGAAATAAATCATAGTTTGAAGAACATGATTCGCAAGAGAAATTAATATTAGCCATAAATTTCTTCTTGACCATAGAACCTCAAGGATGGACTGAATCATTGGGCGCTGAGTCAAAGTCACTATTTGAAACCATGAAATTATAGTAACTTTGTAATAAATTCTATGCTCAAGTATTCTCACATTGAACCAAATTTTGGATGGGAAGAAGCCCAACAAGTCATCAAGGAGGAAACATGTGCTTGATAGATTTTCAAGATTACAAACCTGATGTCATCTCCATTAGTTGTTACATCCGATATCACACATTGGGCTTCAGAAAAATGTCATGAAGCTTGTTCAAAAAAGTTAGGCTTCTTATGAAACCTTTGACTAATAGTAATGCATCCCAATGAGTTTATCTAATATTAATGGATACTACAATATTTTAAAAATGTAGTAGATCTAGGATGATTGATATACATAGAAAAAATTTTCAAGTTTCTAAACAAAAAATGATATACATGGATCTAATTAATAGATTACAAGATAATCCTCAACATCATTTCATTGTGCATGATAGAAGAGTTATTTTCATCTTTTTAAAAAACATAAGTAACAAACATGATAGGGCACATAAAAGACCTAGATTCCTCAAGGAAGATGGGAGACTCTTGGTATACTATACAAATTATTAATCATTGATTACATAATGTAAAAGAAATAATAGATGCATTAGGTTCAATTGGAAGTCACATTGAGGATGCTGACATAATGGCTCATATTATCAGTGATTTGCAAGTTGATAAATGGAACCTCTTCACTAGAATAATCTATATGAAGGAATCATTTTCTAATTTTGATTAGTTAATGACACTAGTGGTCACTAAGAAAATGAACTCGATAGAAATTAAAAAAAAATCATGGTGTGAGGAATGATGGCAACACATAGAGATGAAAGGCCCCTGACAAAAACCTACTCCAGACTAGCCTATGTTTCACTTGGACTCTTGCATAGAACTCCTAAGATTCTAATATATGCACTAATAACTCTATGATACTTTGGAACATGATTCTCAAAATTTTATGTCAAAAAATGATAACTTTTGAATAGTCCACTCAGATCTTACAACCTACTATGAATTGGCCCGAATCCTTTTGCACAAATTTAAATGAAGTGATGCCTCAACTAACACAATTTATTTCATAGATTTAGACAAACTATATTGTGAGAAATAAGTAAAAGAACTCAAACGGGTGATCTTGAAATTACACAAAGATGATGATGAACATACACAATCACATAGATCTATTTATATCCCAGTGGACACAACTCTCACTACAAAAAATTGTAGGTAGACTTAGAAGATTTCATGATCCAATTGATAAACAAGATGATGAGACTATAAACATACTTCAATAACTTAGAGAAGTTGACAGAAACATATTTAATGTATTGCAATAGTGAACAATGAGTAGAGTAGATGATCAAACTTGAAGTATATGTATTGATATGTGAAGTATAGTACATGGAGGTTTTGGAGGACTCCAAGAGCTTCAAAGAAAATACAGTGCTCCAACGTGTGTGATATGGTGAATGATATCCTCTCACCAAGTAGGCAGTGTACTCGTACACCTCTTTCAAAAGAGATTCTTAGCTAGATCCACCTAATATTCGTCCATGCTTTTTGGAGTTTCACTTGAATTTTAAATAAGTTCGTGGGATCTTGCTCTCAATCCATCTTGGAGATTCTCTCTTGACTTATCCTTTTACTTTTGGAAAAAGATAACATCTTGTTTTAACCTTAGAAGCAATCAAAAAATGCATGTTTATACATAAAGCTTGTAGCTCAAAGTTCAATGAAGTCCAATGCTTATGGCCAAGTACTTAGGCGTGCCATATGCACCAATACTTTCTCTCAAGCCTAAGATGCTTGAGTCTTCAATCCTTTATGATTTCCTAAAGTCCAATAATAGATTTGAATGTGCTAAGCTTCACTCCATCCAAAGCTTAAGTCATCATGTCTGCACATTTTTTTTGAGTAGATACATATGAGAGCTCAATTTGTTTGCTTGAAATCTTCTCCCTAACATAATGATAATTGACATCAATGTGTTTCTTCCTCGCATGATAAATGGGATTAGCTCCAAGATGCAAGCAGCTTATATTATGACCAAATATTGGAGGTGTAGATGACTTCACTCCCAAGTCTGAGTATAGTGTCTTAATCCACGTATATTCCTGAGTTGCATTGGCCAATCCTCTATATTCAGCCTCGTTATATGAGAGAGTAGATGCATTGAACTTACATTATCTCCAAATATGTGAGGTTTGGAACTCACAAGTCCCAAATCTGTATACAATTCTTTTAACCATATTGCCTCTTGAGTTGCTATGGTCAAACTTGTGTACTTTGCTTCAGTTGAGGATGAAGAAACTGTTGGTTCCTTCTTGGAACTCCATGACACTAGCTTTGAACCTGCAAATGCTAAGTAACCAGAGAAACCTCTTCTATCATCCTTAAAAGCTGCCCAATCTGCACCTGAATAGATTTTGATATCCAAAAAACAAATGTGGAATCATATCCATACCTTTTTGGTTGTTTCTTCTCACTTGTTGATCTTCTAAGAGCTTGCTTAGAGCATTCTCCACACTCCTGCATCTTTGCTTTGCTTCTTGACTTCCATAGTTTGTAATCCTTTTCCCTTTCATCTTGGTCATCATCTATATCACCTCTTGGATCTTGAACCTATGTATCATGCTTCCTTCCTAATTGATGAGAATCAGAATCAAGATTATATGGTAGAGTTACCTTTTGTTTGTCTTCATCATACCAAGACTTGTGTTCTTCAAACACAACATCTCTAATTGTAGTGAATTGCTTGGTTCAAGGATTATAGAACTTGTAACCCATCTGAGTTGAGTCATATCCAATAAACATTGCCTTTGTTGCCCTTTCATCTAGCTTACCTCTTATTTGTGATGGTACATGAACATAAGCTAAACAACCGAACACCTTGCAATGTCCAAGACTAGGTTTTCTTCCATGCCATGCTTCATAAGGAGTCATGCCTTGAAATGATTTGGATGGTAGTCTATTGACAAGGTACACAACAATTGAAATAGCCTCTTCCCATAAATAATGTGGCAACTGAATTATTTTGATGGCGATGCACCACAGTGCGCTCTCCTTCTCGAGAGCTCCATGAAGATATCCTTAGAGTAGAAAATTGAGCTCCTAAGGCCACACACAGTACTCCGTACAAAAGATACAGAATACACAGAAAAACACAGTACACAGAGGGAGCACGAAGACATACTTCTTAGGTCTTACAAATGCAATCGAACTTACTGTCTGTGACTGACCATGCCACTATATGTTTTATTAAAGAACATATACAAAGAAGTGTCCAGTGGCATTTGGCCTTTCACATGGACACTAACCATAACAATCTCCCACTAAAGGCCAATATCACCAAAGTAACTATGGGAGAAAAATAAAGAATGATAAAGAATACCTGAGTGTAAGTATACAAACTATACCTCCCACCTAATGGGCATGTTACACAGTATACAAGTGACTGTGTAAGATCATGAATCAAGTAACCCCCATCAAGTGACAACAGTGTCGCAAGCCATCCTGTGGTAGAGCTTTAGTCAAAGCATCCGCAGCATTATCTTGAGTGTGAACCTTCTCAAGAATAATGCGCTCAGTGGCTAAGCAATCTCGAATGAAGTGATACCTCACTTCAATGTGCTTGGTCTTTGCATGATAGACCGGATTCTTAGCCATAGCAATGGCACTCTGACCATCACTGAGCAAACAAGGTACATGCTGAGGTAAACCCATATCACAAGCAAGACGAGAAAGCCACAACGCTTCCTTACATGCCTCACTTGTTGCAACATACTCTACTCTGTGGTGGAAACAACTGTACATTCTTGAAGATGAGATCTCAAAGAGATAGCACATCCAACAAAATGAAGAATGTACCCTAATGTAGACTTACAATTGTGTACACAACCAGCATAGTCAGAATTTGTGTAACCAATAATGGATGCTTTCCCTCTACCTAAGCATAGACACTTGTCCTTAGTTCCATTCAAATATCTTAAAATCATCTTGACCTCTTCCCAATGTTTCTTGCTAGCATTAGACATATATCCACTCACAACTCCCACTGCAAATGCAATGGCTGGCCTCGTAGCTACCATAGCATACATGAGACTGCCAACAGGAGACTGATAGGGAATTTTTCTCATGAATTCCTTTTCCTCATCTGATTTGGGGCAATCATCATTGCTCAATTTCACATATGTGGGTAAAGGTGTACTCAATGCCTTTCCACCCTGCATATTGAACCTCTGAAGTACTTTGGATATGTACTCACTTTGAGACAAGTATATGTATCTTTTACTCCTACCACGAGGTGCATGCCAAGAATACATTTGGCATCCCCCAAATCCTTCATATCAAATGTCTGACTCAACTTTTTTTTGAGAGTTGACAAATCATAAGAGGACTTCCCAGCAATCAACATATCATCGACATAAAGTATCAAGCATATCAAGCTGAAATCTGAGCATCTCTTTGTGTAGATACAATGATCCTCATTACTTTGAGAATAGCCTTGAGACTTCATAAAAGCATAAAACTTTTGGTGCCATTGTCTAGGGGACTGTTTAAGTCCATACAAGCTCTTCTTAAGCTTACAAACTAGACTTTCCTTTCCAGGAACTACATAACCCTCTGGTTGTTCCATATAGATCTCATCTATAAGATCTCCATGCAAGAAAGCAGTTTACACATCCATTTGGACTAGCTCTAAGTCCTCCATTACAACGAATCCAAGCAACATGCGTAGGGTAGTCATCTTGACCACTAGAGAGAATATTTCCTCCAAATCAACACCATGTTGTTGCTTAAAACCCTTTGCAACAAGTCGTGCTTTATACTTTGGAGAAGCACTATCTGATATGAATTTCAGCTTATATACCCATTTACATGGTAAATCTTTCCTACCCTTTGGCAAAGGTACTAAATCCCAAGTACCATTCTTCATGGCACACTCCCACTTGGCATGATCCTCTTCATGGCACACTCCCACTTGACATGATCCAACTCACTCTTGATGGCACGCTCCCAGTTGACATGATCCTTTGTCTGCATAGCCTCTTTGTAGCAAGAAGGCTCACTGACATCTATTAGCATAACAAAATCTAAACCTGGAACATATCAATTAGATGGATGTGAGACACATGCACAAAGTCTCAATGGTTGCGAAATAGGAACATGTGCAGACTGATCTGAATGGACATTCTCTTGAACATCCCTATGTGCAACATTTTTATGCATGCTTATCGGAGGACTAGTATCCTCAAACACCACTCTTCTCACTTCAACCTCCTTAATGGGATGTTTATGCATCTTAGACTCATTGAAAATGACATCACTACTTTTGATCACTGATCATGTTTTAAGATCCCATAAGCGATATCCAAATTGTCCTTCTCGACCATATCCAAGAAAAATGCATTTCTTTGACTTATGGTCCAAATTTTGTCTAAGATTCTTGGGTGTATGAACATATGCTTCACACCCAAAAACTCGAAGATGATCATAATATGGTGGCTTCCCTGTCCATAACTCTTATGCCACTTTCAAACCTTTGGCAGTATGAGTAACCAAGGTAATCAAGTTGACCAAATGACATCAAACTGTGTGAGAAGTGAGGTACATGGCGTACATTATGCATAATAAATTTTGAAAAATCAATGAATTGCACAACCACATCTCCAATCCCCACAACATCACACTAGTAAGAATCACCAAGTCCCATTGTACCAAGAGACTTTGTTGCATAATTAGAGAACCATTCTCTATGTGGTGTCACATGGAAAGAAGCACCAGAATCAAGCAGCTAGGTGTGGAAAAGAGAATCAACCATAAGAGTGTGAGGTGGCACACTATTATCAAGTGTGAACACATCAACATCATCAAAAATAGCATTAATTTCTTCAATCTTCACATTCGAGGTAGATGGTGTAGGTAACTGTTTAACATGCCCATCAACATTTATCATTTACCTTTATCATTCTTTAATGCATAACAATCTTTCTTCATGTGTCCTTTCTTATGACAATAATGGCATTCGATATCCCTGTTCCTTGATTTACTTCTACTCTTATTCCATTGACCATTCTTTTCCTTGTTCTTACTCCTGCCACGTTGTTGATTCTTTCCTTGGTAAGAATCACGAACATTATATGCATCTCCACTCTGAGTGCCAACCATAGACTTTGTATGAATCTCCTCACTCAAGAGTGCTCCACATATGTCATCATAGAAGAGTTTACCACTAGGTGCACTAATGCTAATAATTGTGCAAAATGTATCCCATGATGACAACAAGGTGCATAACAACAATATTGCTTTTATTTCATTATCCATATCCATTTTTTGAGCCTGTAATTGAGAGAGTATAGCATCAAACTCATTTAGATGAGCAACAACACTATTTGTGTCCTTCATACGAAGGTCATATAATTTTCTCATCAGATAGACTTTATTTTATGCCATCTCTTTTTCATATGTATTGCATAACTTCTTCCAAAGCTCCTCTGTGCTTTCAGAGTCTAATGCTATAAAGTAAACATTATCTGCCAGGTGCAAGCGAATGGTAGACCTGGCCATTTTGTCTAAATCATCCCAATGATCTTCATTCACGTCAAGAGGCTTCTTTGAAATTCCATTTACTGGCTTCCATTGCCTCCTTTGAATTGTTGGTGCAGACCAATCACCAATTGAAGGCTTGGAAGGTTAAAGAGTGAAGGAAGGATCAACCATTGAAGCTTGGAAGAAAGACATATTCAGAGGATAAGAGAAGTGTACACATATGTACATTAGTATAGTCATAGGTGACTCAGATCTTTGTTTGAGTAAGAATCTTGTACAAATTATCTATAAATACTTTGAGAAAAGTCGGGGCATGTATGAGAGCATATGTAGAAGCCAAGATTGAGGAAGTTAGGAGTCAAGAGATAGAAAAAAATTAGTTTGAGTTAGCTCTCATCACTCAGTTGTAAGTTTCTGAGTTAATGAAGAAATATTGCGCCCGATCTTTTCGTGTCTGCTCCTTCTGTGTTTGATCAATTGTGAAATCCTTTTGAGAATATCTAAGTTGTTAGTTAATGAGCCTGTGACCTGAATTTCAGAGTCTAATTGTAAACAGGCTAGGAGAATTGTGAATAGGAACATTCATATGTGTTGAGTGTCTACAGTTCTCTGAAACAGGCGCAAATTTCGAGTTTAATCTTTTGGTCAGTGCTCACTCCATAGTTTAAAGTTTTGTGCAAGCAAGCACTTAATCTTTAAGTTGGAAGGTGATCTACTCGTGGCTAAAAGCATTTGGCAAAACGGGTTAGATATTGTGAGAACCAAAGTTAAGAAGTTAGGGGTGTCTAGATCGACTTCTCAGAAGTGCAGATTCAGACATAGGTAACTTGTGAAGACAATTTCTCAAGTTATACTAAAGCTTTTGAAGTAATTCAACTTGGAGGTGATGCGCAATCTCTAGGAGATGATTCGTACAAAGTTTCATCAAAAACTTTACACATTTGATAAGTCAATGTGAAGAAATTCTGCAGCAGACTTTTCTGTGTTTCATCTTCTTCACATATTTTCTCAGATTTGATAATTTGGAGATTGGACCTCTAATTTAGTGAAGGTTTTGACTTACTCTTGATATAGAGGTGTTCTAAATTCAAGAGTAGGTTGTTCTTTTGGAGATTAACACTCTCCATCAGTGGTATCAGAGCAGGAGACATCAAAATCAAGGAAAGGAAGGTCCCGACTGCTGCAGATTCAAGAAGTTCAACATTTGAAGAACTAAGAAGTGAAAGCTTGGAGTCAAAAGCCTGAGGAGAAGACTACTCGACATTAAGAAAGACAAAAGGAGTCTAATTCGAAGTAAAGGTACATACATTGCTTGTAAAGCTTGAAGTTTTCAATATACAGGTGGATACAAGATGGGAGATGCTCTACAGATAGAGAAATTGGATAGGGAAAACTATCCTGCATGGTCAATGAGGATGGAAGCTCATCTTATGAGCAAAGATTTAATTGCTTACATCACAGGAGAAGAAGAGAAGCCACAGTTCAGAGATCCTAGTGTTCCAACTAGGGAAGAGTTAGCAGATCTGAAAAATTGGATGAAGAAAGATGCTCAAGCTAGGAGCATTATCTATATGGGAGTCAATGATTACTTGTTACCTCATATTAGAGGTCTTGAAAGTGCTACTGACATATGGAATGCTTTGGAGGAGCATTTCCAGAACACTACAAAGTCAAGGAAGGCATCCTTATGGGCAGAGTTTACTACCTTCAAGAAGAAGGCCTCTCAATCCATCTCAGACTATGTAACAAGGATGAAAGATATTGCAGATGCTTTAGGAGCTGTTGATGAAGACATTGAGGAAGATAAATTGGTAAGGCAAATCCTTACAGGGTTGAGAGGTGATGACAAATGGAAGCCATTTATTTTGTCTACAGAACTATCACTTGACCATTTCACTCCTGATTTAAATCAATTGTTAGGTCATATGCTAACATTTGAGCAGGATGTTAAAGGAGATGGTGACAAGAGTACAGGACATGCAATGTACTCAAAGGACAAGAAGAAGAATAGCAAAGGAAAACAACAAGCAGGTGAAGATGAAGGTACAACTACTCAAGCCAGCTTCCTAAGAGGAAGAGGAGGTGGCAAAGGTAGAGGAAGAGGCAGGAACAACAAAGATGGAGGCAAAGCTTGCTGGATTTGTGGTAAGACAAATCACTTAGCTAATGATTGTTGGCATAATAATCAGAATAATGGTGGATACAATCAAAATTATAATTTAAGAGGAAGAGGTGGCAGAAATCAAAGAGGTAATTACAGAGGTAGAGGTGGAAGGAATTACTTTGGAAGAAATGCAGGTAGAGGATTCCAAAGTCAACAATACAACAACACCTACTACAATTATGCTTCAGATCAAAAGGAAGATTCAACATTAATAATGAATGCAACTTGTGAAAGGCAGAGTGAAGATCAAAGAGTCTTCTACATTGACTCAGGGTGTAGCAATCACCTGAGTGGTAACATATCTTTGATGACTGATTTGGAAAGTAAAGTTTTTAATCATGTTGTTCAAACAGGTGACAACACAAAGCACAATGTGAAGTCAATTGGATCAGTGAAGGCCAAGGATGGAAGCACCTTATTGAGTAAGGTCTTGTATGTTCCTACAATCCCTAAGAATTTGATAAGTGTAGGTCAAATTGTTGAAAAGGGATATGAAGTAAGGTTCACTAATGATGGAGTATATGTGGAAGACCCTAGCCAAGGGTATAGACAGATTGTTTCAGGAAAAAAGGAAGGAAGATTATTTACATTGAAGATTCAAGGCAACATTGGTCATGCTATGTTCACATATGGAGGTCATAAGATTTCTGAGTTAGATCTTTGGCACAAGAGGCTTGGACATTTCAATGAAAGAGGTATTAAAGATATGGTTAACAATGGTTCAGTGCTTGGATTGCCTAATGTTGCAGGTCAACATATGACATACAAATGTGAGGCATGTCAATTAGGTAAGGCTCGTAAACATTCCTATTCCAAGCATGGTTTTATGCACTCAGAGAAGCTTGAGTTGGTACACACAGATGTGTGGGGACCATCAAAAGATTTCAGTATAAATGGATCAAGGTATTATGTGATTTATGTTGATGATGCTACTAGGTGGATCACTATCTATGTGATCAAAGATAAGTCAGAAGTGTTTAATACATTTAAACACTATCATGTATATGCAGAAAGAATTACAGGTCATAAGTTGAAAAGACTAAGGTCAGATGGAGGGGGAGAGTATTTTTCAAATGAATTCAGTGATTACTTATGGAATGCAGGTATAAAAAGGGAAGTTACTTGCAGGTACTCTCCTCAACAAAATGGTGTTGCAGAAAGGAGAAATAGAACTCTTGTTGAGTTTGCAAGATCCATGATGAAGGAGAAAATTGCCCTAATTATTTGTGGGCTGAGGCTGTAAATACAGCCACTTACTTGGTTAATAGGTTACCATGTAAAGCCTTGCAGGGTATGACACCATATGAGGCTTGGTGGGGTAAAAGACCTACCTTGGATCATTGCAGAGTATTTGGGTGTGTGGCATATGCATATGTGCCATCACAATTAAGACACAAATTGGAACCCAAAGCTGAAAAGTATGTTTTCATTGGCTATGATGACAAGCAGATGGGCTATAGATTGTGGAGTCCATCAACAAAACAATTTATGGTTTCTAAGGATGTTACATTTGATGAACAAAGCACTTCGTATGCAGGTACAATCAACATCAATACAGGTGATGAAGAAGAAGTGAGTCAAAGAAAAGGTAAATCAAAAGTTCAGATATTTGATGTGCAAGAGAATAATGAAGTGCAGGTTGAAGTGGAAGAGACACCAAGATTTGATCCTGAATGTGAAGAGGCAGAAACCTCAAGGAGTGGAGAACTCAGAAGGTCAACAAGAAACAGGTGGCAACCTACAAGGTATAGTTATGATACTTCATTTCTAGCCACAAAAGATTATGCTTATATGGTGAATACAGATGAAGACCCTTCTACATATGAAGAGGCAAAGGGTAAGGAAAAATGGGAGAGTGCTATGCAGGAGGAATATGATGCACTATTGGAGAATCAAACTTGGGATTTGGTTCCTAAACCAAATAGTCAGAAGATTATTGGATGCAAGTGGGTCTACAAGACAAAAAGGTTTGCAGATGGAAGTGTGTCTAGATACAAAGCTAGACTTGTTGTCAAAGGCTTTGCTCAGACATATGGTATTGATTATGATGAGACCTATAGTCCTGTGGCAAAGATGACAACCATAAGGACACTTATTGCTATTGCTGCATGTAAAGGTTGGAAGCTATGTCAACTTGATGTGAAAAATGCTTTTTTGAATGGTTATATTTCAGATGATGTATTTATGGAGCAACCTCAAGGGTTCAGAGATAAAAGGTATCCAGATCATGTGTGCAAGCTCAAGAGAGCTTTGTATGGCTTGAAGCAGGCCCCAAGGGCATGGAACTATAGACTTGTGAAGTTCCTAAAAGAACTTGGTTTTCAGGTGTCTAAAGCAGATAGTAGTTTGCTTGTCAAGGCAAGTGAAAATGGTTTCATATACATGTGCATATATGTTGATGATATAATTCTTACAGGTACAGATGAAGAAGGAATACAAAGGCTCAAGAGGCAAATGGAAAAGGAGTTCAAGATAAGTGACTTGGGAGACTTATCATACTTCTTGGGCATGGAGATAACATATACTCAACATGGAGTATTTGTGACCCAAGAAAGGTATTTGAAGAACTTGTTAATCAAGTTTAAAATGGATGATTGCAGGGTAGCACCTACACCAATGGAGGTGAATCACAAATTGAGTAAGTATGGAGGTGAAGAATTCAAGGACATGAGACAATATCAGAGTTTGGTTGGTAGCCTTATCTATGCTACTCTAACTAGACCTGATTTATCATATGCAGTAGGGGTTTTGTCTCAATTTATGCATTGCCCAAGGAAAGAACATTGGATTGCAGGACAAAGGGTGTTGAGGTACATTAAGGGTACACTCAATGAAGGTTTGTATTATGGATTTACCTCAGATACAAATATCAAAATTTATAGTGATGCAGATTGGGCAGGTAATTCAGATGATAGAAGGTCTACATTTGGATATATGTGTTATGTGGGAGATAAACTTATCTCATGGTGTTCCAAGAAGCAACATACAGTTGCTTTATCTTCTACAGAAGCAGAGTATAAAGGCATGGTTGAAGCTGCAAAGGAAGTAATTTGGGTTAAGACATTGATGAAGAGTCTTGACATTATGCATGGGGTACCAATTATATATGGAGATAACATGAGTTCATTATACTTAGCTGCTAATCCTGTTTTTCATGCCAGGGCCAAACACATTGAGATTCAGTATCACTTTCTAAGAGAGAAAGTGATGGATAAAGAGATTGAAGTAATCCATACTTCAACAAAAGATCAGATAGCTGATATGCTTACAAAAGGCTTGGATGGACCAAAGTTACAAAGGTTCAAAGACATGGCAGGTATAAAGAAGATAATGAAGACCTCAATTGATGATTGAGGGGGAGCTGTTGGTGCAGACCAATCACCAATTGAAGGCTTGGAAGGTTAAAGAGTGAAGGAAGGATCAACCATTGAAGCTTGGAAGAAAGACATATTCAGAGGATAAGAGAAGTGTACACATATGTACATTAGTATAGTCATAGGTGACTCAGATCTTTGTTTGAGTAAGAATCTTGTACAAATTATCTATAAATACTTTGAGAAAAGTCGGGGCATGTATGAGAGCATATGTAGAAGCCAAGATTGAGGAAGTTAGGAGTCAAGAGATAGAAAAAAATTAGTTTGAGTTAGCTCTCATCACTCAGTTGTAAGTTTCTGAGTTAATGAAGAAATATTGCGCCCGATCTTTTCGTGTCTGCTCCTTCTGTGTTTGATCAATTGTGAAATCCTTTTGAGGATATCTAAGTTGTTAGTTAATGAGCCTGTGACCTGAATTTCAGAGTCTAATTGTAAACAGGCTAGGAGAATTGTGAATAGGAACATTCATATGTGTTGAGTGTCTACAGTTCTCTAAAACAGGCACAAATTTCGAGTTTAATCTTTTGGTCAGTGCTCACTCCATAGTTTAAAGTTTTGTGCAAGCAAGCACTTAATCTTTAAGTTGGAAGGTGATCTACTCGTGGCTAAAAGCATTTGGCAAAACGGGTTAGATATTGTGAGAACCAAAGTTAAGAAGTTAGGGGTGTCTAGATCGACTTCTCAGAAGTGCAGATTCAGACATAGGTAACTTGTGAAGACAATTTCTCAAGTTATACTAAACTTTTGAAGTAATTCAACTTGGAGGTGATGCGCAATCTCTAGGAGATGATTCATACAAAGTTTCATCAAAAACTTTACACATTTGATAAGTCAATGTGAAGAAATTCTGCAGCAGACTTTTCTGTGTTTCATCTTCTTCACATATTTTCTCAGATTTGATAATTTGGAGATTGGACCTCTAATTTAGTGAAGGTTTTGACTTACTCTTGATATAGAGGTGTTCTAAATTCAAGAGTAGGTTGTTCTTTTGGAGATTAACACTCTCCATCATGAATTAGCACATCTTTAATATTATTCTTCCATAGAGCAAAGTTTGTGCCATCAAATTTTCGGATCTCAAAATGGTCTTTGCCCTGCAAGTTGTAGCTCCTCCTCGGAACACTAGCACTAGACCCTGATCCACCGGATGTGCCTGAGACCTGTGATGCCAGGATGGTAGAGAGCTGAATGGAATGATAATGGAGCTAGAAGAGTCCAAACACCAACAAATAAGTGTATCAAGGAGTAAATCAACCACTGTATAGTTGATAAAACCAAAAATATGGAAACATTTTGCCAAAGTATCCTCTACAAAATGAGTGTATGACCAGTATCAAAATATCATAAAAGTACAAGTACTGACATGTTTGCCTGCATAGTGAATCACTGACTCTACTGCATATAATCAATTACCGAATAGAAGCCAACTAGGCTTATCGAGCACCTATGAACAACTATTATACATCTCCTATGGTGAGGCTGGATAAGTCTTCCACCTGCATCACCGAAGAGACCCTGACATCTGGGTGTCTCCCAGTTAAGAAAACCTCACCACGACCCTCTTTATCAAGCATAAAAGGCTTTATGTAGAGAATGTAACCGCTATATCAATGATGACATGGACATACATAAGCGATATCCATAGAAGCATACATGATGTGTATGTGCTCAATATATGCAGTAAAGTGACACTAGAAGGCTGAATGCACAACCCAAAACTAGCCAATAACACGTGCAAGTGTCTATCAACTCTGATGTTTTTGGCTCAAAAAACCTGCATAAATTTGCAGTGGCTGCTCCCACAAAACTGAGATCTTTCAAGAAACCTATAGTTTTATGAGTGTGACTGAAAACACAGCCCCAAAGGTTGATATTTATTGTCAGATAAGTACGAAGAACACTCTTCTTGATGTTCTTGGACCTGTGTGAAGAGAACTATGTGCGGAAGTACTCCAAAATGGCTTCAAAAGACACCTCAAAAATTCTTCAAAAATAGGCTTTGAAAGCAAAGAATGAAGCTTTGAGGGACCAAAACATGTTCAAGATATTTTCAACCTTAGTATTTCCCCTTCTTTAGACACCACAAGAGTGTAGCTTAGTGGCAAGAGATTCCCACAGTTAAGCAAGGGGGGGGGGATAGTATTGGGATGGGTGACCTCCCAGGAAGTACCGGGAACCTCTATATTCCTTCATCATTGAGGTGCTCTCTCGCGTGCAACCAATGGTGCCAATGGTGACTTCGATGACTCGGATGACAAGATATGCCAAGGTCTATGCCTTGGTCTCCGCCTTAGTCATAAGCCTTGAACAAAGTTGGGGGGGTGCTCGCTTCGATCGCACAAAAGGGACAAAGCTTTTGCATCGAACTGCTCTAATACCAGTGAACTATTTTGATGGCGATGCACCACAATGTGCTCTCCTTCTCAAGAGCTCCGTGACGATATCCTCGGAGTAGAAAACTGAGCTCCTAAGGCCGCACACAGTTCTCCATACAGAAGCTACAGAATACGTACAAAAACACAGTACACACAGGGAGCACAAAGACAGATATCTTAGGTCTTACAAATGCGGTCAAACTTACTGTTTGTGACTGACCAGGCCACTATATGTTTTATTAAAGGACATATACAAAGAAGTTTCCAATGGCCATTTGGACTTTCACATGGACACTAACGGTAACAACAACCTCTTCTCTTCAAGGATTGTTCTGGTTGATCCAACCAATGTCTTGTTTTCTCTCTCTGCAATTCCATTTAGTTGAGGAGAGTACATGGTAGTTCACTTTTGATACCTTTATCCTGCAAGAACTCATCAAAATCTTTGGAGAAGTATTCGCCCCCTCCATCAGAACTGAGCTTCTTCAGTGTGCTAGATACTTTTTGAAGCAATCAAACACTTCATTCTTATTCTTGATAAAGTATAGAACAGTCCATCTACTATGATCATCAATAAATGAGACATAATACCTTGATCGTACCCATGAAGGTTCTTGAATTGTTCCCCATACATTTGTATGTACTAAGTACAATAAGTTGTTGTGGATGTAGCCTTTGTGGTTGAATGGATGTCTTTGTGCCTTCCCAATCTGACATGCATCACATCTATTGATCATGTGTTGCTTTGATATGTTTGGTAGTCCTAGAACACTTTGATCCCCAGATATATCCTACAAGGTTCTTTCATTCACATGATCAAGTCTCTTATGCCACACTTCAAGCTCACTTAGGGTTTGAGATCCAAAAGTGAATAGAGCTATGTTCCTGATTTCTCCTACTGAGCCTACCATGCTTCTCATCTTTCACTATCTTCTTGAAGCCTTGACATGGATTTTCCACAAAAGCTCCATGTTGGGTGAACCTAACTTGCAAGCCTTTTTCAACTATTTGGCCTACACTTATTAGGTTTTTAGTTATAGTGGGTACATCAAGAAACTTACTCAGAATGTTTGTTCTGCCATTGGAAGCTTTGAAATTACCAATCTTCTCCACATTGTGCTTTGTGTCATCCCCTGTTTGAACTTCATGTCTATGCTTTAGACTTTCCAAATCAGATAGAAGACCAATGTTGCTTGCAACATGATTTGAATATCTAGAATCTATGTAGAACAAATGATCATCTTCTTTACCTTTTTTGTGGCTTAGAATCATTAGAAGCAATGAGTCTTCATGTGCTTGATCTTTAGAATAATTTTTGTAGTCCCTTCTATTATGGCCTCTATTGTTATTGTTGAAGTTGTGTCCACCTCTGCCTCTATTACTGCCATATCCACCTCTTCCACTTCCTTTCTGGGTCTTCTCATTAAACCAACAATTTTGAGTGGTGTGGTTGGTCTTATCATAGATGGCACAAGGTTGAACATTCTGATCTTTCGCTTTGTCATGCTTTGGTCCTTTCTTCTTCCCTTTCCCCTTTCTCTTGCTTGCGAAGTTGGCTTGGGAAGTCTCCTCTTCATCTTCTTCCTTCTTCTTGCCTTTCAACTTCTTGCCCTTCTTATCTGCATATAGAGCACGAGTTGAATTCCCATGATAGGAGTTACCTTCCTTTATGTTATTGTTGGCCTCTTGATTCAAGATTTGTCCAAGAAAGATGTTGAAGTTTGAAGTTTTCACATCCATGATGAGATCATAAGCCATGTGAAGGATTGCCATTGCTTATCACTTTGAATCCTATTGAGAATTTTCCTCATGATAGGCTCTTCTTCAATCATCTTGCCAATGGATGCTAACTAATCCGTAACCTTCTTGACCTTGGTAACAAACTCTGTGATGGTTTGTTTAGGTGTCTTCTTCATTTGGTTGAAATCGTTCCAAAGATGATTCTTTATTGCTTTGGTACTAGCAGAAAAGAAAGTCTCTAGAGCATCCCAAGTCTCTTGAGATGTCTTGCATTCTCTAATATGGTAACAAAAAGTTAGAGACAGATTTTAGTATGTACGACCTTGCTTGAGCATCCCTTGCACACCAAAGTGTGAGCTTACATGTCTCCTCTTGTGTAGGTCCCTCTTTGGATCTTGGAATAGGCATAACTTCATCTCGTGCTACAATTCCATAAAGATTTCTACCTTGCAAAAAGGCCTCCATTCTGATTTGCCAAGCCACATAGTTGTGTCGATCAAGCTTCTAAATCATTGAGGAAAAGCCATCAGTCATCTTGATCTAGCTTTGATACCACTGAAAGAACTTGGAGAAGCTTGTAGGAGGTAGAAAAGTGAGTTGTGAAGTGATGAAGTTCGGTCCAACCAATCGGCACAGCACCAGCCCTTGAGCTTATGGAGACTCAAATAGACTTATATGCATGTGATAAGTGCAATAAAATGCACTTTGTACTTTGGAGCATCAAGGAGAAAGAGTCGATACAAAATAGATAGGTTTGCGCATTGACTAGCTCAAAAAACTTACTATCTTTGGATGAAACAATCAACTTCAAATGCTAATGGCAGACAACATGTTGAGTGTATAGAATGCACAAGAGTACAAGAAATAAGAAAAATATGCTTTCGGAATGAACTTGACACTCAACAATGGTACCTCCTATTTTTCAGGAATGCATAGAGATAGTCCCCGAGAAAGAAAAATTGAGATTCATCCCAATCTACTTATCAAATGGTTTGACGATTTACACACATAAATTGGACACTAATACCTTTCTAATGAGTGCTCACTCATCCAATTTGGAGCTTTGTAGAGAGAGAGAGAAGAAACCTCTGCAAGCTTACTGTTATTGAAGAAGATAATGCAAAAAAATGAAGGAGCAAGACAATGATGGCCATAAGTGTATGTATAGTGCTTCCATGTAATGTACAAGTGATTTGAAGTCTTTATATACACTCTTGAAGTGATCCACAACTTCTACAAGTGGATTTTGAATTCAACTGAAGGCAGTAAAGGCTGCAGGAGAGAATCAATTCACTTTCCTACAATCTAAGAAAAGTGAAGATCTATTTTGATCTACTTTTAGGTGATTGATTCATTCATTGATTGCAACTCAACCACCTAAAATTCATGGAAGTTTGGTCTCTTTTTCTCCTTTTACATGTGTAAATCTCTAAGCTTTTACAATGGTAAAAGATCCATAAAAGATCATTTTAAAAATACAATAAATGAGCATAAGTAAAAGAACTCTCCAATGGATATTCTTTTGAAGTAATCCAAATGATAGCTTTTTGATGTAGATCAAATCCACCCCAAGAATAGTGTAAGCTTGATGTTCCAACAGGAATTATGTTTTCTAAAGTGAAAGTAGTTTTGACTATCTTTGAATCCTACTAAATGTGTGTTCTATGAGAAGAGGAGTTTTACTTGGAGATATAGTAAGCAAAGATTGTATTATTGTTGATCCTAAGAAGATTGAGTACATTATCTTTGTAGAACCACCCAATATTGTTAATTAGTTAATGAGATTTATTGGTCAAGTAAAGTGACATATTAGACTTTTGAGGTATTGTGCACATCTGTGTGCACCACTAACATGCTTAACAAAGGAAAATGTCCAATTTTTTGTGGATTGAAGATCAAGATAAAGCTCTCAATCTCCTAAAGAAGTTGATGGTAGTGGCACCCATACTAGTACCTCCTCATTGGTCACTACCTTTCCAATCTTTATAGATGCATCTCACATTGTTGTAGGAGTTGTATTAATGGAAGAAGCACAAAAGGGCTGATATAAGCCTATTTATTATGCAAGTAGAGTGCTCATTACTAATAAATAGAACTACATAGTGATAGAAAGAGAACATCTAGTATTGTGTTTAGATTACAAAAGTTCATATACTATTTATTGACCAACAATGTGATTATCCATGTTGATCATCAAGCTACTATTTATTTGGTGAAAAACCTACATTTGTATGTGACATTAGCTAGATGGGCCTTGTTGATGCAAGGGTTTGGTAAGTTGATAATTCATAGGTCGAGAAGTGGGCATGATGTTATAGATTATCTTAGTGGATTAGAAACGTGTTATTTTATTGCTCAACAATGTGATGAATTATAGCATGTGCTATTGTGCAGAGCACAACATGAATCTTTACAAGTGCATGGTATGATAATAAGTTGGTATTTCTCACTATAGGTATGCCCTCTGAGTATGATAAAGCAGATAAGAGGAAGTGATCATTATTGCACTCCAAGGAATTTATGGTGATTTTGCATGTACTTTATAAGAAAGATGTCGATCAAATTTTACACAAATATGTATTAAGTCAAGAGCAACAATTAGTGCTAGTTGAACCACATGAAGGACTAGCAAAAGGACACTTTTCAAGAGAAATTACTATATGGAAGATACTTCAAGTTGGTCTATGGTGGGCTACATTATTCAAAGATGATTTTTTGTTTTTCAAAGCTATAGAGTCTATCAAAAATATGGAAGACCGTATGACACTCATGTGTCCACTAGTGGTTTTTGCTTCATGCTTGGTAGCTTGGCTAAGCAAGAAGCAACCTATTTTCTATCAATAGGCTCTTGGATGGTTCATTTACTTGTGTATAATGCGACCTAATATCTAGTTTTTTGTCTCTCAGATGAGCAGGCTTATGCATTTCCCATGTGTCGAGCATTGGCATGCCCTTAAGCACATCTTTCACTACTTGAGTAGTACCCGACTAGTTGGATTATTTTATCCCAAGGGGGGATCACTACTACCTTATTTACATGATTTTTTTGACTCTGACTAGGCTTGTTGCTATGACACTCATGTGTCCACTAGTGGTTTTTTCTTCATGCTTGGTAGCTCATGCATATCTTGGTTGAGCAAGAAGCAACCTATTGTGGCCACTTCTAGTTGTGGACCGAGTATAGGGTAGCTTTAATAGCAATTGTTGAGTGTACATAGCGCATATGCCTTTTGGTTGATCTAGGTGTTGGTAAGTCTTCTTCCAACACCATCCTCACTGACAATGGGAGCACATTGGCAATTGCAAGGAACCCTATGTTCCATGCTCGCATAAAGCACATTGAGGTGCATTATCATTACATCACGGAGAAGTTCTCTACTAGAGAGATTAGTTTGGCATATGTGCCCACATAGGATAACATTGTAGATCTTTTCACGAAGGCTCTGCCTCAAGAGAAATTTGAAGATTTTTGCAAAGATTTGGGCTTAGTTCCTTTTCCAGATTGATATCTTTCCACATAGTTTGGCACTTCCTTATACATGAGTGTCAACTCCTTCACCACATCACTCCCATGGGGGACTTGTTGATATATTTTGGTAATGATGTGTGTGCAGACACATAGGACCATCAGGAAATTTTTTCCCTCCTTAGAAGGTTTTTTTAACCCAGGGCTTATATATATGCATATAGCCCTAATGGGTGACTTATCTTTGTACATTCACTTGGTAATACATTCAGCATTGTGTGTTGTTCTCCAAGCTTCTTCTTCTTCCTTATGTTGTTCATGTGCTTCCACAGCCCTCAAACTCCAATAACAATAACCAAAAACTATTTGAAGCACATAAAAACTTTGGACTCTGCTTTCAGTGTATAAACCCATGCATGCTTGGAGAATTCATGAATAAAATTTATGAATTAAAGGAAGTTTCCAAAAGAAGGTCTCTGCATAGGATCATAGACATCACTATGAACAAGCTTCAACTTATGAGTAGCATGAACTGAACCTTCTTTTGGGAAGGAAGAATGCTGCATTTTGCCCAAAACATAGCCTTCACAGACATGTTTACAAGGTGCCTCAAGTTTGGGTAGAAAGGACACCATTTTAGATTTCTGTAGGCATAATAAGCTAGCAAAATTCAGATGAACAAAATGTGCATGCCAAAGCTTTGCATCTCATATAGCCTAAGAATATTGAACTACACATGTTGAATTATTCATAGATTGAGCTTGTACAGCCCATGACATAACATGTCAGAAGCAATAAAAACATTTCCACTTGAGAGATCATGAACTATACATCTATCATCAACAAATTTGACAACCAAGACCATCTTGGCTAATTCTGAAACTAACAACAGATTTTTCTTGATCCCTAGTACATACAAATCATTTGAACTACCATCAGTAGTAGTCAGAATGATCTTAACAACTCCCATACAAAATAAGAGGATTTGTTAATGCATGTGATGATATTCCTTATTGGGGTAGGCTCAAGTGAAGTGAAGAAACTGCACTGCAAGGTAATAGTTTGGTTGCTCCACTATCAAAGTACCAAACATCTGAGTCTACTACAGAATACAATGCTCATGGGAAGATAAGTCATATCTGCATATAATAGTAAATTCCCATTCTTCATTCTGAACAAGATTAGCATACTCTATTTTAGGTGTAGAGGTGTCTATAACAACCATTCCAACCTCTTTGTTCTTTTCATTTTTTGCAGCCAGTTTTGGATACCTCTCTATGACATGATTCAGCTTTGGATAACTCTCTATGACATGATCCAGTTTTGGATAACTCTCTATGACATGATCGTTTCCCTTATAGTATTTACAAAATTGTTTAAACTTTTTTGTTCTCTTCTCATCTTTGTCATCCTTCTTCAATTGTGTAGTATTAGCATAATTTTGTTTACTAGTAGATGAGCTTCTTTTACATTTGCCCTTTTGACTAGCTAGGAAAGCTTGATCTAGACATGCATAATAGACATGTTCTACCTGGACTGATGTTTTTGCAACAAAACAAAGACTAACTCCTCAAATGTTAAGGCTTTTGTAATGCCTTTCATCATCATTTAAAGAACAAAACCAAAACTCAGATATAAATATAGAAGACCATTAAGAATAATCTGCACAAGTATCTGGCAAGACTTCATCGATAGAAATCAACTGCTCCTTGAAATTAGAGGTACGCAACATGAGTCTCATTTCTTGCCTAGTATAAAGTGGTAAGTGTATTTCAAGCATCCTTTGTTATTTTATAAGAGAGAATGTGAGGGATGATAGCATGTTTGATAGAAAAGCTATTAATGCATGTCATTGAGCATCTCTACCATCCGAACAAAGGAGCTCTATAGTAGGTGCAGCAAGAACCATACCACAAATAGGAATTCGAAGATCATCATCTTCAACACCATGTGCATCACCTTCAATAACTGTATTTGCAAGTGTAGTTGGATGTTCTTTAACACCCTGCACAATATTCCATAGTCCTTTTTGCTACCATTACATGATGCATCATATATTCCCACAATGGGTAATCAATACCAATAATAGAAACCTCCTTCAATTCTGATTCTATACCTTCATATTGATTATCAATTTTGTCGTCTGCTTGTGCATGCATATGAACATACCTGTTGTCCACTACTTTACTTCTGCATGCCTTTCTCCTCCATCCAATTGTTGAGTCAACCACGTAAAAACTCCACTTCTTCTCCACTTTCCTCCATGGATTACTAAGGTTATGAGACTTCATTTCTAATTATTAAGCTTATGACTTACATCCAAGTTCATAAATAATGGGGCAAACAAAATCCCAAAATAAATAATGAAACGATTATTGGAGAGAGGAGTCATCCTACTCATTCCCAAACTCATTTGTTTTTATCAAATCTCATTGTCTGTAGCCCTTGTCCATCACAAGGTCAATCCTTGCATTTAGCAAATATATGAACTTCCTATTTAAATTTGAATTCTTTGTTAGTAGACTCTCATGGAGATAAAATCTCCACAACATCCATCCGTGCCAAATCTATGCTTCATCCTAAAGCATTAACGCATTTGCAAAATATGGATATTGTAGAAACTTTGCATTTAAAATCACATGCATGGGAAAGACAAATAAATTGTGTGTGTGCACAACCATGTAATGGGCTCTACTCCATGCATACTTTTAGGTGCAAATAAAAGATTTTGGTGCAAAAAATGAAGGAAATCAAGCTTTTGGTGTGAGGCTTTTGCTCTCCACTTACATGCATATCATATCTTGGTACAATATTCTCTTTCATCACTCATAGTGCATAGGTAAAGCTCATAGTGTGCCTTGATGCAAGGCCATGTAGTAAGCCCCTATCATGCATACTTTATGTGGAACTTTCAAACATTCATGGTGCATATGAGGGCATTTACTTATTTTCCATGAGGTTTATGAACAAAAAAATGGACTTGAAAATTTATTCATGCTATATATAAGTGCAAATAAAGGTACATCTATAGGAAACAAAACAACATATAGGTACATCGTTTTATGCATACTCTAAGTATAGAAATAAACAACATGATGTAACAATTGGAAAGATTACTCATGTTCTACTAGTGATGAAAGATTTTTCTTGGTTCTTCAATGTACTCCATCTCCATCATGTACTTGAAAATACCACTCAACTTGTAAAACTCATGAGTACCATTATGATGAAAAGAACAATGCAAAATACTACAATCCAAGACAAAAATTAATGAAAGTCCATTTACAAATAGAAAAATAGGATTAGATTAAACATTGTTGCTTTTTGAGCAATCCAGTTGAAAGTAAAATCTTGAGTCCTTCCTGAACCTAGATCCAAAACCTCAATCAAATGTTTACTAGAAGCAATATCATCACTAGCAAGTTTAAAGTTGAAACAAGACAATTGCATATATATTTCAAAAACTTCATAGTTATGTCTTTCCAATAAATAAGAATTAATATGTGCATACAAGTCATTGCAATAAAGAAAACAAGCATTGTGGCAGAGATTCATATCATCATCAATATAATTGTTGTTCACATCAATCGAAGTATTTATTTGAGCATTCTCTTGAGGAAGTTCGCAATGCTCTTTTTCAATAATCAAGAGTTTATTTTAAATTGAATAGCCATCTTCATTTTTATCACATATAGTATGTAACACATCATCAATATAATAAGAATTTATGTTGAATTTATCATTCTCCACAAGCAAGTGATTGGGTATCAATCTATTTACTTCATCATTATTCTCTTGAAAAGATTTTTCTCACTTTCCACTTCCTCATATGGAGAAGCTCTTGTGATCATGGCACACTCATTGGCAATTGCATCACTCATTTGTTTAATTTCAAAAGTGGGATGAATTTCATATGAATCAAGCAAATGGGTTTCCCTCTCACTCTCTTCCTTGTTCATTGGCTTGTGTTGATTCATGGTATTTGAGATATTCTTTTCATTTATGTTTTGATGAATATATACCAAATCATTGCGTTCTCTTATAGGGAGTACTTGAGTTGACTATGAACAAGCCTTGGAACTTGATTTCTCACAATACTCCACTCATTACACAAGACATTATAGGTATTCATATCTTCCACAAGTGGTTCATATTCCTTTCTCATGGAATACTCAAGGGTATTTAGAAACTATAGCACTTTATTAGGTTCAAGGCATCTTTGTTCACTCACGTGTAACTCTTCAAACTTCTCTTTGAATTCTCCCAAACTCTGTTATGTTCAATTTTCGTTCGGATATCTCTACCCATGCTTGAAAAGTCAAACATTTGATTTTAGATTCTTCTTCAAATGAGAACTCTCGTAGAAATTTGTTCTTAAAACCATCCTAGGATATATGTATAGGTCCAAACCTAAGGCATATGGTCCCTCGTGTTTCTCCCTTGGATATTTGTTTGAATGATGAAGCCTAATACTCCCTAGGTATCAATTGCTCCTTGAAATTAGAGGTAAGCAACGTGAACCTCATTTCTTGCCTAGTATAAACTAGTAAGTGTATTCCAAGCATCCTTTGCTATTTTATAAGAGAGAATGTGAGGGATGATAGCGTGTTTGATAGAAAAGCTATTAATGCATGTGATTGAGCATCTCTACCATCCCAACAAAGTAGCTCTATAGTAGGTGTAGCAAGAACCATACCATGAACAGGAATTTGAAGATCATCATCTTCAACACCATGTGCATCACCTTCAATAATTGTATGTGCACGTGTAGTTGGATGTTTTTTAACACCCTACACAATATTCCATAGTCCTTTTTCTACCATTACATGATGCATCATATATTACCACAATGGATAATCAATACCAATAATAGAAACCTCCTTTAATTCTGATTCTATAACTCCATATTTATGATCAATTTTGTCTTCTCCTTGCGCGTGCATTTGAACAGACATGTTGTCCACTACTTTATTTCTGCATGCCTTTCTCCTCCATCCAATTGTTGAGTCAACCACTTAAAAACTCCACTTCTTCTCCACTTTCCTCCATGGATTACTAAGGTTAAAGGAAAAAAATTGAGCAACAGATTTCATTTCTAATAATTAAGCTTATGACTTACATCCAAGTTCATAAATAATGGTGCAAACTAAATCCCAAAATAAATAGTGAAACGGTTATTGGAGAGAAGAGTCATCCTACTCATTCCCAAACTCATTTGTTTTTATCAAATCTCATTGTCTGCAGCCCTTGTCCATCACAAGGTCAATCCTTGCATTTAGCAAACACATGAACTGCCTATTTAAATTTGAATTCTTTGTTAGTAGACTCTCATGGAGATAAAATCTCCACAACATCCATCCGCACCAAATATATGCTTCATCCTAAAGCATTAACGCATTTGCAAAATATGGATATCGTAGAAACTTTGCATCTAAAAACACATGCATGGGAAAGACAAATAAATTGTGTGTGTGCACAACCATGTAATGGGCCCTACTCCATGCATACTTTTAGGTGCAAATAAAAGATTTTGGTGCAAAAAATGAAGGAAATCAAGCTTTTGGTGTGAGGCTTTTGCTCCCCACTTACATACATATCATATATTGGTACAGTATTCTCTTCCATCACACATAGTGCATAGGTAAAGGTCATAGTGTGCCTTGATGCAAGGCCATGTAGTAAGCCCCTATCATGCATACTTTATGTGCATCTTTCAAACATTCATGGTGCATATGAGGGCATTTACTTATTGTCCATGAGGTTTATGAACAAAAAAATGGACTTGAAAATTTATTCATGCTATATATAAGTGCAAATAAACGTACATCTATAGAA
This sequence comes from Ceratopteris richardii, assembly GCA_020310875.1. Classification (NCBI taxonomy): domain Eukaryota; kingdom Viridiplantae; phylum Streptophyta; class Polypodiopsida; order Polypodiales; family Pteridaceae; genus Ceratopteris; species Ceratopteris richardii. Next base: position 185,768,250 of record CM035418.1, on the reverse strand, counting down.
AACAAAGCAACATATAGGTACATCGTTTTATGCATACTCTAAGTATAGAAATAAACAACATGATGTAAAATTTGGAAAGATTACTCATGTTCTACTATTGATGAAAGCGTTTTCTTGGTTCTTCAATGTACTCCATCTCCATCATGTACTTGAAAATACCATTCAACTTGTAAAACTCATGAGTACCATTATGATGAAAAGAACAATGCAAAATACTACAATCCAAGATAAAACTTAATGAAAGTCCATCTGCAAATAGAAAAATAGGACTAGATAAAACATTGTTGCTTTTTGAGCAATCCATTTGAAAGTAAAATATTGAGTTCTTCCTTAACCTGGATCCAAAACCTCAATCAAATGTTTACCAAAAGCAATATCATCACTAGCAAGTTTAAAGTTGAAACAAGACAATTGCACATATATTTCAAAAACTTCATAGTTTTTTTTTTTTAAATAAAAGGAAGTTCGGCAATTGCCTACTCTCCCGGACTTGAATTAAATTAAGAAACAAAGGTACAATGGAAGGGGACTAGTGCCCACGGGACCCCCCAAATCCCACAAAGCAGGGGAAGCTTGAATGAATCCTAGGTTGCATTACAGAGAAGGTTAATCACCCTCTCATCGCCCTCATGCGGGGCCCACTTGGGTTTGAGCTTGTTGTTGATCAAAAGGAGGACTTGATGGTGCCTAAAGGGGGGGGATTTCTTACTGTTAACAATCCTTTTGCCAAGGAGGAATAGTAATTTCTCAATCGACCACTCCCTGGGGGGATCGCCGAAGTTGAGAGCGCACCTCTCCCGCCAAATTTTCCACAAGACTTCCCCTCTGATGGCGTTCCAGAGTGTCGCAGAGCAGCCGATCGCTTCTCCCAAAAGGACTTGTTTCCAACTAAGCTGTTTTTGAAGTCTGATTTTCATTCCAACCGTCTGCCAGATTCTGTAGGAGTTGGGGCAAGTAAGGAAGATGTGTGGGACATCTTCGATAGCCCGGTGGCAGCGTTTGCACCAAGGAGGAATCCCACAAAGTTTGCTAGCCTTATGGTTGGTCCAAATTCCTCGATGAAGAATTTGCCATAAGAGGACAGACTTCTTAATTTCTATAAGGGGGTGCCAGATACCCATGAATTTCATGTCCCACCGAAGCCGCGTCCAAGACAGGCACCACTTCTTGTTGAGGCTGATCTGGTGGTCAGCCGTTTCTTTGATGTTCGGGATTTTGAGTAGGCTATTTCCATTGTGCCATTTGAGACCAAGCGAGTTCGGTGTGTCGTGTCCCATGAGAAGGCGAGTCTTGTGACGATCCCATGCGAGGCATCTACTTTGCAAAGTGTTCCATTCTTCGTAGGAGATGTTTATGCAAGGGTCAATATCCTCGAAGTTGATCCAGCTGTTGGTGTCATGTTTCCAGAGGTGTTTCCATTTTTTTAATCCTTTGTTCCATAACCTCTTGGCATTTTGAAGGTTCCACGACTCCACACTCCGGATGCCATGTATCGGAAACCAGATAGAGTCATTTTGTCTGATTCCGGCCGCCCACTTCCAGTCCTCACTAATTCTTGTGAAGTTTTTGACTTTATTCCAGCCCTTCCAAAGGGAGCACACGATATTGGAGCCTTTCGGGAAGACGGGGATCGGGGAGAATAGCAGGGTCATGATGTCAAGATTCTTCCAGTTTGGGAACCCCATGAGAGCCAACTCATTCTTGTTTCTGAAGATCAGCTCGGCCCACGAGGCCTCCCTATTGCACCAAGCCTTAATCATCCATTTGGCTGCCAGTTTGTTAGCCATACACCCAATGTCCAGGATACCAAGCCCCCCGCTATCTCTGGGGCTAGTGCAAATGGCCCATTTGATTTTAGGCACCCCCCTTCTGTTATGATCGCCCGTCCAAAGAAAGTTTCTACAGATACTATTTAGTTTGGACAGGCCTTGCTCATTAGGTCTCCAACAAGAAAGGAAATAGATGGTAGAAGAGAGGAGGAACGTGTTGATAACCATCGCACGCCCAGCGAGATTGATTTGCATACCTTTCCAATAGTTAAGCTTGTTTTCGAGTTTGGCCAACACCCAGTTCCATCTCTGCTCCATAGAGACGCCAAACCCCAAGGGGATTCCAAGAAGTCGAAAGATTTGGCCCTGCGGAATGATTTGACAGCCATGATCAGTGAGAAGGCCAGGATGCTGTCCCACAATAGCCCTAAAGGCGGTCTTAGAGTGGCTGATTTTGGATCCAGAGGCTTCGCAAAAGGTAGCAAGACACCTCCAGAACGTCTCCAGGCTGGTATTATCATTGTGAACGAACGCGTTCATATCATCGGCAAATAGTCTCATGATGATTTGACTGTGGTCGTGAGGCAGCCGGAGGCCTTTGATATTGCCAGTCTCCACATGATGTGCCACAAGTCTGCTCAGCCCCTCAGTGGCGATGGCAAACAGAAGGGGGGCCAGAGGGCACCCTTGTCTAATAGATCTTCTAAGATGGATCGCCTTCGAAAGTTTGCCGTTAACGTTAGTTTGGGTCGTTGCGTTTCCGAGAAGCGCCGCGATCATCTTGGTGAATTTCTGACTACATCCGAGATCTTGGAGCGACTGCAGAATATAGTCCCATTCTAGCCTGTCGTAGGCTTTGTCAAAGTCGATCTTGATGAAAACCACATCTTGATTAGACTCATTTGCAAATTGAATACCTTCCCAAATATCCATAATGGTTTCCAGGATAGACCTGCCTTTGATGAAACCTTTTTGGTCCTCACTAAGCCAAGATCTCAGGTGGCACGAGATTCTGTTGGCAATGACTTTGGCGATGATCTTGTATCCTGTTTGGAGCATCGTAATAGGCCGCCAGTTCTCGATTCTGTTCTTTTCCCCCTTCTTGTGTATCAACTTGATAATTCCATTATTTAGACAAGAAGGAAGAGCACCAAACTTTAGCGCTTCTTGCCAAACCATCCGAAGAGGGGTGGCAACCACCAGCTTGAAGGATTTAAAGAACTCGTTAGTGAGTCCGTCGGGTCCCGGGCTTTTACCAAGAGGGAGGGCATCAATGACCTCAATGATTTCTGATTCAGAGATAGGGGCATGAAGCAGGGGGTGGAGGTTGGGTGGTATCCTCCGGGGGGAAACCCTGGAAATGGCAGCCATACAGTCCCTTCTATGGTGGGAGAGGGGGTTCGAGGTTCCCAGGAGTCTCGTGAAGTGCCCTTCGATGATGCCAAGATTATCTTCTTCCGAATTGCATACATTGCCATGTGGGTCTAGTAGTAGGGGGATCGATTCTCTGTTGTGTTTCCTTTTAAGGATACGACACATCTCTTTGGTGGGTTTATCGGCTTTGCCAGCCCACCACTCCTTGAAGAAAATTTGCAAGTTTTTCCTTTGTATTTCTTCCTCGTATCTCAACACCGCTCTGATTTTTCGGAGACCTTTCTGGGCTTGGTGTTTTCCTTTGTTCACTTCCTCCTCGAGCCGCCAGAGTCTGTGGTAAAGAGCTTCCCTACGAGCCCGTCGCACAGTCTCGAGCATCTTCTTAGTTCTGATCATGATCTTACGAGACTTGTCGACCGCACTTCTCCAGCACTTGGCTGGGGCCAAGCCAGAGGCGAACGCCACCTTCCACACATCGGCAATTTCTTGATGGACGGAGGGGAGAGAGAAGGTGGTTGCGTTGGCATGGAACCACGGAGCCTTGCGGATCTTGTTGGAAGGTTGAAAAGTGATAACGATCGGGTAGTGATCAGAAATAGTGAGATCAGTGCGTTGCGTGATGGTAGGGTGGCCCCACTGATGAGTAAAACTCTGAGAGATGTAGCATCTGTCGAGTCTAGCTTTCCTCAGGTCCTCGCCCACTTGGAGATTCGACCAAGAAAAGCCATTCGAGTCTTTGAATTCAACCAGATCCAAGTGAAGTTTGGTCATATCCCACGTTTCTTTCTCCCGACTGTCGATGACCCTGCCCTTGCCCATCCATCTGTCCGTAGGGTCCTCCACCATGTTGAAGTCTCCACATATAAGCACGTTGTGGGGAAGCGAATCTAAGGAGGCCCAAGTGTTCAGTCTCTCCAAATCCCCGTTAGGGGCGTACAGAGAAACCACAGTAACACAAAGAGGAGCACCAAAAGAAACAGCAATCCAACGGTGACTTACATCTTCAATGGAGTTCTCAAGCTTATCAAACCAGAGTTGTTTAACACCGATAACCGTTCCTCCAGACCCCCGCTGGTGCTTCGTTGGGATCCACACATGGGCCGAGGAGACCTGTCTGAGCCGTTTCTGGAGGTCTTCTCCGTCAATTTTGATCTCTTGAATACATATAAAGTCTGGGTTTAGGCTAATGTCGCGAAGCCATTGACCAATGATGGTCGCTCTTGAGGGGTCGGTTAGCCCTCTAGCATTTAGCGAGATGACAATCATTTTTGTATTGATCCCTCTTTGCGGGAGGGAGCTTTGTCCTTTCTTCTCTTGGCTTCATCTTTCTTTTTCGCTCGGATCGGATCCCGAGTTAGCAATAGGTTCTTGTGGGGGCTTTTCCACGGTAACTCCATAGGTTGTTTTCCTTTGCGGGATGCCTCCTGCTGGGAAGAGCAGGACACCATTTTCAGCTCCGTTTCCGGAATAGTCGATCCGATGATGGAGCTTTCACTATCCATGTTATCTTCGTTGCTGGTAGTAAAGCCGTCTTCTTTGCTTGTAGTGTAACCCTCCTGCAAGGTTTCTTTACTGTCAGGGATCTCCAGGCCTTTGACATCGGTGTCCTCCTCAAGTTGGTTCCCACCTGGGTAGTCAAACTCATTGATTTCCTTTTCCAGATTGCAATACAAGTTGCTGGAGGGGGAAACAGACTTGTTGTTTCGCTCAGAGGTTGCCCTAGGGCTTCTTTTCCTTCTTCTTCTGACTTCGATGAACCCGTCTGCATCAGCTTCAGCTTCTGGATTACGGGGACCCTTGAAATCCTCTACTTTCGTCGAGTGATTCAATGCTCCATTGCTGTCTTGAGCATTTTTGGGGGCTTCTTGATTTGGCTTGCTTTTTCGTTTCAGAGGGCAGTCTTTGATCCTGTGACCTTGTTGGCCACAACGAAAGCACGCGTTGGGAAGGTTTTTGTAGCTGATGTCTTGCTCCCATACATCCCCTTCGCCCAAGTCCAGTTTGATCTTCGATGGGAGTGGCATACTGAGGTCAGCCTCGACACAGATTTGAGGGTGCCACCGGGCGTTGAACGAGTGTCTTGCTCCTTCATAAATGAGACCACCAATGTCCTCGCGTGAGGCCAACGGCTTGCCGATAGGAGAAACAATGTCCCATACGGAGTTGTACAAGAAGTATGGTAGGTTAGGGAGCTCAACCCAGAGGGGGTACCGAAGCGATTTCGATTTGTCGGGAGTAAAATCAGGGGACCATCTGAATAGGCACAGGGTCGCCCGGCCGAGTTGCCAAGTTCCGACACTAAGGGCTCGGAACGCCATATCTTCATTTTCAAAGACTAGCAGCAAGTGGCTTGCCGGTAAGAACTGACACTTACAAACAACTAGCCCGCGGGGGAACCACTCTTTGCGAAGCCACTGTCGCACAGTTTCGATCGGGGGCTTAGGGCCAAACAATTGGCCGACGAGGCAAACTTTCTTGAGCTCCTCCTGAGTCGACAAAATTGCGGATCTATTGAGGGAGACCAAGGGGGGTTCTGCACACTCAAGGGCCCCTTGGGCGGCACAAGAGCCCCCCTCCAACAAAGAGGCCAGGTTATCGGTCTCCCCGGGAGGGGGGGCCAGATTACTTCTCACAAGAGAGGGGGTCGCCAAATCCATGGCAAAAAAGGGACACCCCGAAAAGGAAGAGCTTTTTTCTAAAACTCTGAGAAGAGAAGCATCACGAAAGGCCCAAACATCCCGCAATAAGAGGAAGCTCTCTTCTTCTTTTTTCCTCGGCAAATCCTTTCTCTTTTTTCTTTTCTCTTTTTTTTTTCTTCCCTTTTTTTTTTCTTTTCTCTTTTTTTTTTTCTTTTTTCTTCTTTTTTCTTTTTCTTTTCCCTTCCTCTTTTTTTTTAAACAAGGAGTGCCTTCTGCCGCGAGTTGAGAGGCCTCTTAATTCTTACCTTCTTCGACCCTTAAAGACTAGAATAAGCCCGGACTCCTAGGCCTCTTAGAATCAATTAGATTCTGGCCCCAAAAAAAAAGGGTTTCAAGATCCCTTTTTCCCCCTTTTTCGGTTGTCTTTTGCCTTCTAAAATTCTTCAAAAGAGATAGCGCAGCAGTCGAGGAGCAGCCAAGAGCAACCGGACGCAGACTGGCAATTTATCCAAGGTGTTTATCGTGCACCACTTACGAGGTGTCAATCGCAACGGAATACGAGAAACAGCTCATGAGCAAAACCGTCAGTCGTCGAGTGAGAAACCATCCATCGCGGAAAACTCGGGAGATAACCATCAATCGCGGGGACCAGTCAAAACCGTCAATCGCGGAAACAGGCGTCGACGCGATTGTCCCTGCTGCAATTAGTCACGATGGCGAACGTGGACTCAATGATTGTTCATCATAGCCATAGCGGTCATCATTGCAAGGTCAAGAATAAGAATTAATATGTGCATACAAGTCATTGCAATAAAGAAAACAAGCATTGTGGCAGAGATTCATATCATCATCAATATAGTTGTTGTTCACATCAATCGAAGTATTTATTTAAGCATTCTCTTTAGAAGTTCACAATGCTCTTTTCCTTCTTCCTTCCATGCAAGGTGGTGTGGGTCTAGGCTTCCCAGGGGCATACTACAACAACACACACTCATTGGCAATTGCATCACTCACTTCTTTAATTTCAAAAGTGGGATGAATTTCATATGAATCAAGCAAATGGGTTTCCCTCTCACTCTCTTCCTTGTTCATTGGCTTGTGTTGATTTATGGTATTTGAGATATTCTTTTCATTTATGTTTTGGTGAATATATACCAAATCATTGCGTTCTCTTATAGGTGAGTAGTTGAGTTGACTTGGTTCATGTCTATGAACAAGCCTTGGAACTTGCTTTCTCATACTCCACTCATTACACAAGACATTATAGGTATTCATATCTTCCACAAGTGGTTCATATTCTTTCTGATGGAAGCCTCAAGGGTATTTAGAAACTATAGCACTTTATTGGGTTCAAGGCATCTTTGAGATCCAGAAGTGAATAATTTATATTACAGAAATGAAATTTACATGAGTGAATAATTTATATTTTTAAATAGGAAAAAGGTCATAAACTTGGAACATCAAGAAAGCACAGTCAAAAGAAGTTGGTCCGAAATGATTGGTTTTCAAATCACAATAGAAACTCACGTTCCGAAATGATTGGTTTTCATATCACAATAAAAACTCACGTTCTAGATTTTTGTTTATTTGTTGTGCAGTAGAGAAAAAGTCTGTCGATAATTCTACTCTTTTTGTAGAGATAGAAAATCCCTTCTTCATGTGTCGTGACTCGTGAGTCCTCCCTCATTGAAGATATCTCTATAAGTCCAACTCCCTTTTCTTAGTACCCGTGTCAAAATGTGGCCCTCGATGGATTGCTCCCCTCTCTCTTTTTTTTTAAATGGAGGTTCGGTCAAAGCTTACTCTTCCAGGCTTTAACTTTGAAATTGCAATTGTAAAAGGAAGGGCATAGTACTCATGGGACCCCCTTATCCTACAAGAACAGGGGTTTACATAGTTGAGTTAGACTGTGGTCACACTACTGCAGGGAAGGATAAACGATGGCACATCAGCCACAAGATACAACTTTCCATGATAAACATGTCTCTTACATGTTGCCGGTGGGGGTTGAACCCTCACCCCCGCCTCAAGTGGCGAGAGGCCCAACCACCTAAATAAGCAGCCTGAGATAAGCTCCCCTCTCCCTTGCACCAATAACAACAACCTCCTTTAATTCTAATTCTATATCTCTAAGTCGATGATCAGTTTGGCCTTCTCCTTGCGCATGCATACGACCAGATTTGTTGTTCACCACTTTACTTCTGCATGCCTTTCTCCTCCATCCAATTGTTGAGTCAACCACTTCTTCTCCTCTTTCCTCCACTTCAAAACTCCACTTTTTCTCCGCTTTCCTCCAGGGATTACCAAGGTTAAAGAAAGAAATTGGGCGATGGACATCCAAGTTCATAAATAATGGTGCAAACAAAAACCCAAAATAAATAATGAAATTTTTATTGGAGAGAAGAGTCATCTAACTCATTCCCAACCTCATTTGTTTTTATCAAATCTCATGGTCTGTAAAAAATACCTTTCATCAACCCTATTTTTCCTTATTTTAGTACCTCTTATTATCCCAGTTGTTCACGAGCTTCTCAATCTAATTATTCAACAACACCCATAGCCTCATTCCTCCAACCTATCAAATCCCCTTCCCCTAAAACTTCAATGGTGGATGCTCAACAAAAGAGACCATGTATCACCTGTTGGAATTGTGGTAAACCTAGAAATACTAAACCAAAGTGCGAAGTGCACTTTCTCCATATGAAACCTCTTGTGGCCCAAATGCACAACATGGAGAAAGTCCACAAAGATGTTCCTCTTATTTGGATAGAGGAAGCATTGGAAAAAGATTTAAGTACTTTGAGTAGCAAAATTTCTATTCATTATTTACTTTACATGCAAGGTACTATTAATAATAAAATTCTTAATATTTTAGATGATGATGTTAGTTCTCATGATTTTATCTCACATATTTTAGTGTAGGAACTCAAATTAAATATGTTATTGCAACAACTCAAATTAAAGACATTTCCTTGCATAAAGTGAAGGTTGTCTTTCAAGGAAGTTGGTATAATATAACAAGTGAAGTGCATGCTATTAAGATTGTATACGTTCATATGTAGATGCACAAACATTTTTAATTAACCCTTTGCAATCTTATGATGTTATACTTGGTACGCTTTTTTCTCATCATTATAACCCACATATTGAAATATCATATATGTACATTTAATTTTGAGTTTAAAGGTCAACTCATTTATTTTTCTACAAGGCATGGATTCCAACCATTCTCATCAATTAGTCATACTCAAGTAAAATGTGCATTTAGGAAGGGTTACAATTTCATGCATCATTTTTATAAATATCATAATGATTATACTGATACCCTTTCTGATGCACATGAACCTTTTATGACTACTTATAAAGATTATTTTATGTTCGCTTACCCTCCTACACTACCACCAACTTGAGGACCCTTTGATCATAGAAAGATTCAATTCCCGGTAGTTCTACTCCTCATAAAGCAACTCATACACATGGCTCTTTTCACCAAAAGGAAATGGAAAACCAAGTTAAGCATTTACTTCAAAAAGGCCTTATAAGGTCTAGTTCTTCTCTATTTGGATCCTGTTGGAGTTTGAGGTATGTGAAAGCATATGAACTGCACAAGGAAGAAGAAGAAGAAGAAGAAGAAGAAGAAGAAGAAGAAGCTTGGAGCACTGCACACAATACTGAATGTATTACCAAGAGAATGTACACAAATAAGTGACCCGTTAGGGTTATAGGTGTATACGCAAGCTGGGGGAGAAAAACCTCTTAAAGAGAGAAAAAAGTGCCCTAGCAGTCCTAGTGTCTTCACACACATCACTACCTAAACATATCAACAAATCCCCCCTGGGAGTGATACGGTGAACAAGGAATTTGCACTCATGTATAAGGAAGTGCCAAGCTATGTGGAATCAATCCACAAAAGGAAGTAAGCCCAAAGCTTTGCAAAAATCTTCAAAGTTCTCCCTAGGTAGAGCCTTTGTGAAAAGTTCTGTAATGTTCTCTTGTGTGGGTGCGTATGCCAAGCTGATCTCTCCAACAAAGAACCTCTCCATGACATAATGATAGTGCGCACCTCAATGTGCTTAGTGCAAGCATGGAACACAAGGTTCCTCGCAAGTGCCAATGCGCTTTGACTATCAATGAAGATGGTGCTGGAAAAAGATTGACCAACACCCAAATCACCCATAAGGCATCTAAGCCACACACACTCAACAGTCGCTGTGAAATCTGCCCTATACTTAGTAGGCTACTTCGTGTTCAACCAAGATATGCATGAGCTACCAAGCATGAAGCAAAAACCACTAGTGGACACATGATTGTCATAGCAATCATCCCAGACAGAGTCAGAAAAAGCATGTAAATCTGGAGGTAGTGGTCCCCCCTTGGGATAAAACAATCCAAGTAGTCCGGTACCACTCAAGTAGCGAAAGATGCGCTTAACTGTCTGCCAATGCTTGACACTTGGGCAGTGCATAAACCTACTCATTCGTGAGACAACAAATTGAATATTTGGCCAAGTAATGCATAAGCAAATCAAGCATCCAACAGCTTATTGATAGAGAATAGCATCAAATGTATCTCGAGCATCATGAAGATTCAATCATAAACCTATCTCGATAGGAGTGGCAATAGGTTTGCAGTCTTCAAGGCCAAAATGTTCTAATAATGTGTCAATATATTTTCTTTGACACAAAGCTATTCCTCCATCAACTTGCATAAACGAAATGCTCACATAATGATGCAGATGCCCCAAATTTGACATCTCAAATGAGGCATGTAAAGCAGCCCTAGAATCAGCAATATGTTTATCATTAGGACGAGTGAGCAAATAGGCATGTATCTTTTCATACCAAGCACGTGGTGCTTTCTTCAAACCTTATAATGCCGTTTTTAACATGCACACTTTGTTTTCATGCCCTTTTTGCACAAAGCCACAAGGCTGAAAAACATACAATTCTTCATGCAAGTCACCACTCAGAAATGCATTTTTAATGTCCAATTGATGTACTTTCCAACCATGATGAGCTGCAAGTGCACATATGCTATGAACGGTAGTCATTCAACATGTAGGAGCAAATGTCTCATCAAAATCAATGCCCGTTTCTTGAGCATAACCCTTTGCAACAAGCCTAGCCTTATACACGTCAACTGATCCATTAGCCTTACACTTCAGCTTGTATACCCACTTAGTGCCAATGGTCTTCTTGCTAGGAGGCAAGTCACATAAAGACTATGTACCATTTTTCATAATAGCATCATATTCTGATTACATTGCATACATCCAATTTTCTAAATTTTGTGCTTCGTAAAAGAAACATGCTCATTTTCATCACATAGACTAGAGGCATCCATAGCATAACAATCTCATGCAAAAGAAGCACTGTGAGAGTCTGAACAAGTACGATATGATAGAGGTGCATCTAATTTGCTATCTCACAAAGTCGGCACAAGACATTTAGGCATAGTTTTTGCCTCCTCTATATTAGTTCTTCCATTAGTAAGTGCATCATGTAAATCTGCATCAGAAATGGAATGATTGGCATCATCACATGAAACATGTAAAGGCTCAGAAGTTGCCTCATTTGGACTAGCATTAGACCGACCACCTATAAAAAGAGGCCGCAAAGTGTCATACATGTCTTTGGAGTTAACTGATGTCTCCTTCGTATGACTGAATAGAATCTTCCACAAAAGTAACATCACAGCTAACCAAAATGCATGTAGTTTGTGGATGATATAGATGATAACCTTTGCTTTTAGAACTATACCCAACAAAAATACATTTCATTGCTTTATCATCCAATTTCTTGCGTTGTTGTTCAAGCACTAATGCATATGCTAAACAACCAAAGACATGCAGATGAGCAACAGATGGCTTGCGACCATGCCAAGCCTCATATAGATTGATAGACTGCAATGCTTTAGTCGGACACCTGTTAAGTACATATGATGCACACATAACATCCTCAAGCCAAAAACTATGTGGTAAACCCTGACTCTTGATAATACACCTCGCCATCTCCATGAGTCACATGTTCTTCCTTTCAGCAACTCCATTCTGTTGAGGTGTATACAAAATTGTATACTGATGTTTTATCCCATGTTCAACAAAAAATGCATTAAATTCAGAAGACATATATTCCCCCCTCGATCAGAATGGAGGGTGCCCATTTTACATGGTGACACATTTTCAGCCAAAACCAAATTTTTTTTGAAGCACATAAACACTTCGAACTTTTCTTTCAATGGATATACCCAAGCATGCCTAGAAAAATCATCAATGAAAGTCAAGAACTAAAGATAGTTCCCAAAAGAAGGTGTCTGCATAGGACCACACATATCGCTGTGAACAAGTTATAATTTCTGAGTAGCTCAAATTGAACCATCTTTTGGGAAGGAGGAACGTTGCATTTTGCCCAAAATATAACCTTCACATATGTTTACTAGGTGCCTCAAGTTTGGGTAGAGAGGAAACCATTTAAGATTTCTACAAGCATAGCAAACTAGAAAAATTCAGATGACCAAAGTGTGCATGCTAAAGCTTTGCATCTAACATAGCTTGAAAATCTTGAACTGCACATGTTGAATCATTCACAGATTTTCCATAATCTATGAGCTTATGCAACCCATGACATAAAATGCTAGAAGCAATAATGATGTCACCATTTGACAAATCATGCATTGTACATCTGTCATCAACAAATTTCACAATGAAGGCGATCTTGGCCAATGTTGAAAGTGATAATAGATTTTTCCTGATCCCTGGTACAAATAAAGCATTTGACAATGTAAAAGAACTACCATCGACAGTAGTCAAAATGATCTTATCAACTCCCATAACAGGATAAGAGGAGTTGTTGGTGCATGTGACAGTATTCCCTATAGGGGCAGGCTCAAGTGAAGTGAAGAAACTGCATTGCAAGGTAATATGTTTGGTTGCCCCACTTTCAAAGTACCAAACATCTGAGTCTACTACAGACATACACTATTCATGAGAAGATGGGTAATAACTGCAAACATTGGTAAATGCCTATTCTTCATTCTGCATAAGATTAGCAGACTCTGTTTTGGGTGTAGAAGCCTCTCCAACAACCATTCTAGCCTCTTTCTTCTTTGCCTCTTTTGCAGCCAATTTTGGACAACTCTTTATGACATGATCATTTCCTCTATAGTATTTGCAAAACAATTTCTGCTTTTTTGTTTTCTTCTCGTCTTTGTCATCTTTCTTTGATTGTGTAGAATGAGAAGATTTCTGCTTACTAGTAGATGAGCTCCATTTACCTTTGCCCTTCTGACTAGCCAAGAAAGCTTGATCTGCAACATGCATATTGGACCTGTTCTGCGTAGAGTGATCTTCTTGCAACAGAACAAAGACTAACTCCTTGAATGATAAGGCATTTGGATTGCCTTTCATCATCAATCAAAGAGTAGAAGTGAACTCTAATATGAATCTAGAAGATCATTCAGAACATTCTATAGAAGTGAACTCTTACGCAAGATTTCATCAATAGAAATCAAGTGCTCCTTCAAATCTTTGATCATTGTCAAAAAACTATCCATGGAATCTCCTTCATTCATGTGCTCACTCTCCAACTATTTTTGGAGGTAAGCAACACGAGCCTTATTCCTTTCCTGGTATAAAGTGGTAAGTGTATCCCAAGCATCCTTTGTTGTTTTGCAAGAGCAAATGTGAGGAATAATGGCATGTTTGACAGACAAGGCTATCAATGCATGTGCCTGAGCATCTCTACCACCCCAAAGAATTTTCTCTATAGTAGGTGCAGTAGGAAAAACAACACAAATAGGAGCCTGAAGAATATCACCATCTTCAATGCCATCTGCATCACCTTCAGCAACTGTGTTTGTAGGTGTAATAGGAATTTTTTCAAAACCCTACACAATATTCCATAATCCTTTTGCAACCAATACATGACGCATTATATAAGCCCATAATGGGTAATTGGTACCATCCAACTTATCGTCAACAACCAACATGCGGAATACATCACTGCTTTCAACCATGGCCATGGACTAAAATACACTGATGCAGAAAAATGACTATATCTCAAAAAGTTGAACAGAACTACCTTGTCGAGTTCTACTAAACCTGTAGTAGACTTTGAGGCGCTTATACTAGAGAACCAAAACCTTTACATAACTTTGGCACAAAAAGAAGAAATTGCTTGCATAAGCATTATGATAGTTTGTTTGGAGGCTGACAAGAGCTCAGATCACGATGTCGACACCAAAAAGTGGAGTACTTTTGAACTCCTAGTCGTCGTGATTATGCTCACAAAATTTCATGCCATTCTTAGACTGTGATCGGAGGGGTGTCAACGATGCCCTAGATGAAACAATGACCTACTCTGATACCAATTGTTGGAGTTTGAGGTTTGTGGAAGCACGCAAGTAGCACAAGGAAGAAGAAGAAGAAGAAGAAGCTTGGAGCACAACACACAATACTGAATGTATTACCAAGAGAATGTACAAAGATAAGTGACTTGTTAAGGTTATAAGCATATATACAAGATAGTGGGAAAAACCTCCTAAAGAGGGAAAAAAGTGCCCCGACGATCCTAGTGTGTTCATAAATATCACTGCCTAAATATATCAATAGATCCCTCATTCTCTTAGTTGAGAAAAAATAAAAACTTATAGGATGTGCATTGATTATAGAACCCTCAACAAGATTAGAATTAAGAATAGATACCCTAACTCTGGAATAAACGACTTGCTAGATAGACTTGAAGGATCACATATCTTTTAGTAAGATTGACCTTAAATCTGATTACCATCAGATATGTATGACACATAGTGATATTTACAGGACTAGTTTTAGGACTCAAACTGACCATTATGAGTTTATGGTAATTCCCTTTGGACTTACAAATACTCTTGCTATATTTGCATGTATGATGAATAATATTTTCCTTGATTATCAAGGTTTCGTTCTTGTTTTCTTTAATGATTGTTGAGAGCAGTATGGGCACCCAAGGACCGACTAGACAAGGAAGCCAGCGGAGAGCGTCAGAACAAGGTGAAGGAGTAAGTAGACAAAGCAGTCGACGCAAATCTGGCAGATAGGCCCTTCAATTTTTCCCAAATCAACATCTTTTAACAGTGATTCTTATCACTAACAATCATTGTAAATACCATTTCATATTTTTGTAGCTCCATTTTGTGCAAGCCAAGGAGTCCTTGAGCTTGAGGAGCCTTAGAAGTACCTACATATCAATTTTCGTATTTTTTAGACTCCGTTTAAGCCCTCAAATTGGCCCTGGAACCTAATTTTTAACTAGGCCGGACACTAGGTCTGGACAGGGCCAAAACCTAGTCAAAAACTATAAAAAGAGCTAGAGAGCTCATTTTTGGGGGAGATTGTAATTGAAACGAACTTGTAAGAGCATTTTGAAAGTAATTGAAGAACTCCATTGATTCTCACTCTTTGTCTTGCCGTGTGTGCGCGTGTGTGTGTATGTGTGTGCATGCTAGTGTGCTTCTCACTCACGCACTTGTGCCGCCACTTGCTCGAGGTCTCCATACCATCCTCACGTCTTCCCGGATTGACATTAAAGGAGGTGCTACTCATCATTGAGCTACACCAAATTTTGGCGCCGTTGCCGGGGATCGAGCTTTGAGGACGAGCGTGTGATGGTAAGACGTAGAGTTGACGCGTTGGAGTTGTAGGTAATTTCTTTATTTTTCCTATTTTTCTCCTTCTTATCTCACCACCATCATCATCATCATCATCCTCACCATCTTCCACCTCCATCTCCATCATCGCGAAAATTTCAGTTTTTTGACTATATCCCCATCTCCACCTCATTTCCCTCATTTCACTTGTGAGAGAGAGCGAGAGAGCGAAATTGCGTGTGCTGTTTTTGCATGTTTTTTGAGCTATCTTGCAGGTACAGGTCACATCACCATCCCCAGCTTCCTGCGCAGGTACGAAACTCGACGAAACTGTCTCGCAGTCGCCGACTTCTGTCGATCGCGATTGACAGAAATTCTCACCTTTTGGTAAATCTGAGTGCACCACAGTGGACTAGAGACCCTGCACACCACCTTTCCACCAAAATTTTTGAAAATCTGGCAAAATTTCAGTCCATCGCGATTGACAGCCCTGTCCATCGCGATTGACAGCTCTGTCCATCGCGACCGACTGCCTGTCCATCGCGATTGACTGAACCCCCTGTCCATCGCGACCGATTGCCTGTCCATCGCGATTGATTGAGTGTCCGTCGCGATTGACTGAACTCTCTGTCCATCGCGATTGACTGCCTGTCCATCGCGATTGACTGAACTCTCTGTCCATCGCGATTGACTGCCTGTCCATCGCGATTGACTGAACCCTCTGTCCATCGCGATTGATTGGGTGTCCATCGCGATTGACTGAACCCTCTGTCCATCGCGATTGATTGGGTGTCCATCGCGATTGACTGAACCCTCTGTCCATCGCGATTGATTGGGTGTCCATCGCGATTGACTGAACCCTCTGTCCATCGCGATTGACTGAGTGTCCATCGCGATTGACAGCCCTGTCCATCGCGATTGACAGCCAATTTTAGCCAAATTTTTTAGGGATTGTTAATTGAAGAGTTGGGCTAATTTTGGGCACAAATATTGTACTCATGAGCACATGAGGAAGCCTTAGGAAAGCAACTTGGGGAAAACCTGTTGCACAGTGATCCTGTTTGAACCCTGTCGTAACCCTAGAACCCTGAACGGTTACACCTTTTTCATACGAAATCCAATTTTTGAGCTCTAGGGCTTGTTGGAAAGCTCGTGGCATATACTACACGCCCTCAACTGTTTTTTCTAAAGATAATGCATTGATTTTCAGATAGGGTATTTTGAAGTTGACCATACCCAGGGGGATCAAAGTCAGGGGTCCTTAGGATTGTTTTCTTGAAAATCACTATGCAAGTTTGTGTTTGTGCTACAGGAATGAAAATAATTGGTTCTGTCTTTGGAATGTAAATTTCAAAGCTAACTTTGAAACTCTTACAGAGCATTGAGAGGCGTTCTAAGCAAGTGTAAGTGCGAGCTTGGGAACACATTTCCTGGGCACTCAAGGGCAACCGAGCAGGAAACAAAAGGTTGGACACTTTTAACCCCCTCTGTCAATTCATAGTCTAAGCTAAGACGACGAGAGGTAGGAGTAAGTCAGAGCGACGATAGGCAGGTATCAAGTTGAAGACTACCTAAAACTCAAGTGCAAGCTAAAAACCTGATCTCTGTACTGTCGATAACATAAAGGAAAAGGACCTAACGTGGAACGATCAACCTGAAAGTACAAAGAACATTCAAGTATTCCTGACGATGAAATATCAGACAAGACCTTAAACACGAGAAATAACTAAAAAGAATCAAGTGACTGATACCAAGTGATCGGCAACGAGGTTGTACTCTGGGCAAAGAATTGGGCTACCTAGATAGGCATATGAACCTTAGATCAGGACGACATCTAGTAAGGGAAAGACAAAGCCTTAGATCTTCAGAGGCTAGTGTTAACCACACTGCTAGGTCTTGGGCCCAGCAGTTGAGCCACCACTCATACTACCCTAGCTCTGAGACCAGTGAGTCAGAGATGTCTCAAGGCATGGACAGACCTACGGGAAGTTCAGGTGTGCCTTACTTGTACAGGGTAGAAGGCCCTTACAAAACACAGTTGGAGTACCTTAGGACCAACCGATTAGGTGCCAGCATCTATGAGGACGGCTTAGGAAGATCTGTGATACAGATTAAGAATCCTGATCAATCCATTGGACTAGAACACCCAGCCGTCAAGTTTGAAAATGGTGCATACCTGGACAAAGAAGGAACTATATATGTAGTCACTAGTCACCCGGATAGGACAGATGAATTTGGGAATGTAATCTCAGAAGCGGACTTAGGTGAGTTGGAACAAGGGAACATGGGTGCGGAACCTAGAACCCCTCGAGGTAAATCAGTTCTCACTAGGATTATCACACCTGAGTGGGTACCCCAAGACAACAAGAGCATAGAGTTGCTCCTCAATCGAGAAACCGACGAAGCCTTCTGGAGGTATAAATCTAATCAGCCAACTGATATAGAAAATATCATGATCTATGAGTTTAAGGATCCGGATAGCCCAGGTAAAGTGACCTACATAGATCACACTTCAGAGCGGATCTTTGCGGTTACGGAAAATGATAGGCATGCTTACACTTGGAAGGGTGAATTTATTTTCCCCCAACCAAGATCAAATGTATCCTATGGTCACCCTGGGGCTGGAACATCCCAAGCCCATGGAATGCAAAGAGACAGAAGTAGAGATAGACCAGAAGTAAGTTTCGCCAACCCAGGGGCAGAGAAAGAACGAGGACAGAGACGAATAGGGTAGAACCTGAGATGCTTAGAGCTCACAGGAATCAAAGAAATGTGGATGGATTCCCGCTGCCGAGGCCTAGAGAGCACACAAGAACTTTGAGACCTACCCAGCTAGTTAAGTCCATGAAGAATTACTTTGATGGCACAGGAGACCCCTATGATCATGTGGCGGAGTTCAAGCAAGTCTTGAGAGCTGAGCAAGTGGAGGATCTATTCACGCAGTACAATGCCTTCGGTCTAACCCTTAGGAACACCGCACTTACATGGTTTCAGCCATTGGATGAGCGACAGTTCAGGAGCATAGACCAACTCCTAGAGGCTTTCATTGTAGAGTTCTCTAAGAGCGGCATAAGACACAATACCTCCTCATTGATTCACAGCTTTAAACAGACTCCCCAAGAGACTGTAAGACTGGCAGGAAGAAGATTTAGACAATACCTTGAAAGGTGCCCTGTTTCGGAGCTACCCACATCTGCTAAACAAGTAGCCTTATTCCTTGATGGATTGCTGAGTACGAAATTGAGATCCTATGTGTATCTGAAGGACCCTAGGACTATAGAAGAGTGTGTACGCATGTGCATTGACATTGAAGATAACCTAGGGGAAGAACTAGAGCTTTCCAAAATCTACAAAGATTCAGATAGTGCATCTAGTCACTCTTCCACGCAGTCCACATCAATTGAGGAACTTGCAGAGAAAGTAGCTCAGAAATTAGGAGTGACTAGCAAACAAATCCCAAGGTTTGCCCCTGTGAAAAGATGCTATACGTGTGGTGGCGACCACATGGCGAACATCTGTCCCATTATGGCTCAACCCCAAGTTAATCCTAGTAGCCAGTACTGCACCATAGAACGGAAGTACACCAACCACACTGCGCAAGATTGCCCATACAACAGGCAGGCAGTTAGGCAACCCTACCCTCAGTCATACCCTCAACAGGGAAGATACCAGAACCAGTACCCCCCACAGCCATATAGCAGGCCACAGCAACCTTATCAGCAACCCTATCAAAATCAGCAAAGGCCTCAGCCAGTGCTAGCTCAACAACCACCTGCCCAGCTAATGTGATTCCGGTAAAGTATGCTGTCGCAGAAGAAAACCTGAATAGAGCGATAGTCCCGGTGACACCCTTGATCTCTGAAAATGACCTCAGTGACCATAGCTTTGATTCTACACATGTCGATAGTCCCCAGGCGTACTACATGCAGTCTCCAGAACATGGTGAGTCCTATTACAGCGAAGAGCCAAATGAACCCAGTTGGGAGTCAGATTATACAAACGTTATGTATGCAAACCCCAACCCTAGGCCTCAACCTAGGCAAGTAAGACCTCCATTCCCAAGAGGACCATGCTACAGATGCCAAGGAGATCACCTCATTCGTGATTGTCCCTTACCTCCACCTACACAACCCCAGTCAGTGACGATTCAAGGCTTTTGCCAAGATTGTGGAAAAGAGCATCTCTTACGAGATTGCCCAAAGAACCCCAATAATATGCCAAAAATCACGCCTATCAACGTTATTGGGTTAGTAGTAGATTCCACAGGAAGTGTCACTTCCACTGCTCCCGTACAGGTAGTCACTAGAGCTCAAGCACTACAGCAAAACCAAGGGGTAGACCAGGAAAAGAACCCAACAGCTAGTGAAACTGAGAGCATAACCAAGAAAAGGACTAGAGTTTGGAGAGATAGCCGTGAACGTTTGAAAAGGCAATGGGCAAAGAAGATGGGCGAACTTGAGGAAAGTCTACGCGAAACCAAGGCCAAAATCATAGAGATCACATCCCAACCGCACTCTCACACAATCCCACCGCTACCATCCCCATCACCCTCCATCCCTCCACCCTCTAATACACCTCACGTAACCCACCCACCACCCCAAGCAGGATCAGTATTAGCTGATCCCACTCCCAAGGACCTAAACATGATGCTTAAAGCATATCAGGCCAGAATTCAAGAAGGGCCAACCATAACCGATCATGAAAAATGCTACCCCAGAGCCGAGCTAGAGCTTGAACGAACAAAAATTTGTGCTAAGATGGTGGAATTGGCTCAAGCCATGTTCGAAGCTAGCCGCCTCTTTAACATCTCTAGCTCAGCTAAGACGCAATTACATTTTGAGGGACTACTAGAAAGAATAGAGAGGCTAATTGCACAATCAGAAAAGGAACCTACCCCTCAAAGAAAGGAAAGGGCAAGGGAACGGATAAGCCAGCCTCTTCAGGAAGCCCATGCGCCTCCTCAAGAAGCCTATCTTCCTCCCCAAAAGGAAGATAAGCCTCCCTCGAAAGCTTACGTACCTCCACAGGTTGCCTACATTCCGTCTCAGGGAGCGTATGAGCCTGTTCGGAAAAGTAATAGAATAAGTAACCCTCCCCAGGACGCTTGTGCTCCAGCCATCTATGAGAACGAGGAGAGAGCCAACGATAGAATAAGCCCTCCTTCCCAGGTTGCTTATGTGCCTAATTCTACGGAGCCAGACACTTCTTCTTCTATGAATCGGTTTGCACCAGACTTCCTACGAGAGATTCAAGAAGACAAATGGGATAACGAAAGTGAAGTCGCCCCTCCCTTTGAACTTGTGGATGATGCACATGACCAATTCCCACAAGACATCCCATCTATTTACGGGGAACATGAGAGTACTCAGTCTCACGAGAGATTGGATTTTGAGTCTAATTCCATACAAGAGCTACCCCATTTCACAGGCCCATGGGAAGCAAAGTCCACATGTATGAGAGCACCCACAGTCATGGTAAGGAACGACGGCTCAGTAATACCTAGGAACATGGAGGTAGTAAAGAACACCGAGGTGCAGCGCGATCTCACTTTGGAAGAACCGCCTAAGGATAGACCAAAAGCGCGGAAATATGTAGCCAGTCAAGTAACTGAAGTTGCAGAACCTCGTTCTCGGGTAGGGTCCCATAGGACAGTGCCAGAAATTCCCTTGGATAAGATAGGAGATATGTGTGAAGGTGAAGAAGGGAACACCTATCTTCCCATCACCTACCAGGAGTACACCACCAAGGCAATTTTGGACTCAGGTGCAGGAGTTGCAATTGCCACCACCTCCTTATGGAAGCGTTGGGGCAAGCCAGCACTCAGGCCAACGAGAATGAAATTGCAAATGGCCGATGGTCACATAGAGAGACCTTTAGGATTGCTAGAAGGAATAACTCTCACCACTTGTGGTGTTGAGTTTGAGCATAGCTTTGCTATATGTGACTTCAGCAAAAATCATGCCTATGAGATGATTTTGGGAAGACCATTCATGCGACAGTTGCAAGTGGTACAGGATTGGGGGACCAATTCTTTGTACCTGCAGCACTTAGGTGTTACGACCAAAGTCAATCTCAAGGACTATTCTCATAGAGATGTCCCTCCTATCCAATGGAATCCCATCCATAGAGCCAAAGATGATACGGAATCTGTGCATTCCATAGGGTCAGGATCCTCTTGGATGCATGAAGACACCCACTTATGGATGTGCAAAGTAGCAGTAGAGGAAGAGAAGAGAGAAAAGGCCAGAGAAATAGGTGCAAAAGAAACACATAGAGCAATTCAAGACCCAGCCTATGCACCTGTAGTTTTTCCTGATGAGGAATTCGAACCCCATGGCTGGGCAGAAATTTTAGCAACAATGGATGTAGCCATCAATGAAGAACAATGGACACCTCACTGTGATGAGGATGGCTATGACATTTCAGTCTTCTCCATAGAGCCAATCATGGGAGAGGCAGTTCTAGAAGAATGCGAACCTAGCCCTGATGCATATGAGGATGCAAGTGACTCCGATCTCGAGTCTATCATTATGGACCCACCATTTGCATCAGATGAAGAATACTTCCATGAAGTAGAATTTCAACCCCAGAGGCATGGAGAGCTTACAAATGATGTAAGATTAGCAACACATGTGAGCCCAACGGAAGAAGGACAGAAACGAAAAAAGAGAGAAGTCTCACCAGAAGAGGAAGAATCTTTGTTTGAGGTCCCATAAAATTTTAAGAAGTATGAGATAGATGACAGGAGAGTCATGATTAGAATGCCTAAACGAGAGGCACAATCAGGAGAGGCCTATGATAACAAAGAAACCACCAAGAAAATAGTAGTGGCCATAGAAGAAGGAGAGGAGAGATGCACGTATATAGGCCATGACCTGACAGAAGAAGAAGAGCACGAATTGATTGCCTTGCTAAGAGAATACAGAGATGTATTCGCTTGGAGTTACAAGGATTTGAAAGGGGTTGACCCGGACATATGCTCGCACACCATCCCCATGATTTCAGATGCCAAACCCTCTAAGCAAAAGCCTTATACATATAACGATAATTACGCTGCTAAGATCAAAGAAGAGATAGATAGACTGGTCGAAGCTGGATTTATCTATGAAATTGAGCACACTGAGTGGGTATCACCCATCGTAGTGGTGCGCAAGAAGAATGGCAAACTACGCGTGTGCATTAACTTGAAGAAGGTTAATGCAGCCACTATTCGAGATAACTACCCACTTCCCATCACAGAACATCTCTTAGAAAGAGTGGCAGGCAAGGAAGTGTACAGCTTCCTTGATGGATTTTCGGGTTACAATCAAGTAGCCATAGCTCCAGAGGATCAGCATAAGACAGCCTTTGCCAGAGAATGGGGCATTTTTGCTTTTAGAGTAATGCCATTTGGGCTTACCAATGCACCAGCTACCTTCCAGAGGCTGATGTGCCATGTGTTTAAGGAGTTCCTGAGAAAGAGTTTAGAAGTCTACGTTGATGATCTTTGTGCTCATTCCAACATTAGGCAAACCCATATCCCTGAACTAAGACAAATCTTTGACAAATGTAGAGAATATCAAGTCTGCCTGAACCCAGAAAAATGTGTTTTTATGGTCAGGCAAGGCAAGATTCTAGGACACATAGTGTCAAAGAATGGCATATCTACCGACGAAGAAAAAGTGAGAGCCATAGCAGATCTACCTAGGCCAAAGAATGTCAAGGAAGTACAAGCTTTCATGGGGCATTGTGATTATTACCGACGATTTATACACATGTATGCTGTCATTGCAAAGCCCATGTACGGACTTCTGACAAACTTTGAGTGGACGGATGAATGTGAGAATTCCTTCCAGGAGCTTAAACGAAGATTGTGTTCAGCACCAATCTTGACCACACTAGATTGGAGTAAGCCATTCCATGTTCATGTGGATGCATCCAATTATGCTATTGGATGTGTGCTTGCACAACCTACTGGTGAAGGTAATATGGATCTTCCAATAGCCTATGCCAGTAGACAGTTGAATGCAGCTGAACGAAATTACACCACTACGGAGAGAGAAGGTTTAGGCATGGTATATGCAGTTAAGAAATTTAGACACTATTTGCTTGCAAATAAGTTTAAATTTTTTACTGATCATCAGGCATTGCTGTACCTCGTAAACAAGCCTTGCAATACAGGAAGATTAGTGAGATGGTTTCTCTTGTTAATGGAATATGATTTTGAGGTTGTGGTAAGGAAAGGGAGGACTCACTTGAGAGCAGATCACCTCTCTAGGCTCACATCGGGAGAAGCCCCACAAGGAGTATCAGATGACCTTCCAGATGCTTACTTGTTTAATTTGGAAGTGGTGCCACAGTGGGCTAAGCCACTGGTACCAGTATTGACATACGGGCCTAACCATCCAATGGTAAACACACGGAATAGAGAGGTTGTAAAAGCCCAAAAGTACCACATCATGGCTGGAAGTATGTACAAGCACACAGATCAAGGGATCTTGGCTTGTTGCGTAGAAGAGGATGAGTACTCTAAATGGTTGCAATTAGCACACGAAGGTGCACTAGAGCAACACCATTCAAAGCAACGAACTTTACAGACCCTAAAGAGACTCGGAGTACATTGGCCAACTATGGAAGCTGACGTCCAAAAGTTGTGCAAGGAGTGCCCAATCTGCTGCACTAAACAACCTGTGGAGCACGCCACTCTTTATCAAACATCTATTGTGCCAGATTGGAGCGAACCTCTAGTATCCTTCCTGAGGACAAACACATTCCCTCCAGACATGACTCTAGCTAGGAAAAGGAGTTTAGAGCAAGAAGCCCAGGATTATTCACTCATTGGTGATAATCTATACAAACGCGGTAAAGATGGTTACCTAAGACTGTGTGTCCATGAGAGTGAGTATCTTAAGATCTTGGAAACTGCTCACCAAGGTGTAGCAGGAGGACACTTTGGACCAGATCGGGTGATCAAGGCAATACTATTTGCGGGCTTCTGGTGGCCTACCCTTCACATGGATGCACATACCTATGTGAAACGGTGTGATGTCTGTCAGAGGACTCAGTACCCTATACACAAAGATGAGATGCCACTGAAACCTATGATGGGTGGACGTGCGTTCTCTAAGTGGGGAATAGACTTCGTAGGTCCTATTAACCCCCCAGCTAAGGGTTCTCATGCGGAATACATCATTGTCGCAACAGACTATCTAACTAAGTGGGTAGAGGTAAAAGCCACGACGAAGAACGATGCTCAAACAACTGCTAAATTCTTGTTTGAGAATGTATTCACGAGATATGGGCTACCTATAGAGCTTGTAAGTGATAGAGGCACTCATTTCTTGAACGAAGTGATTGAAAATCTACTCCAAGAATTCTTGGTAATACACAAGAAGTCTGCCCCCTATCACCCTCAAGCTAATGGACAGGCTGAGAGCACTAATAAGATCTTATGCAACGTACTGACTAAATTAGTGAACGCTAAACGCTCTGATTGGGACAAACAGCTACACCATGTTGTTTGGGCATACCGAGTCGCCTACAAAACGGTACTTCAAGCCACCAACTTTCAGATGGTATTTGGCCAAAACGCTGTGCTACCCTTGGACTTCTTGATTCCTACATTGAGAGTAGCACAAGAGCACGAATGGACAGGTCATGAGCTCTCCTCTAGGATCTTTGACCTTGAACGATTAGGGGAAACAAGACAGAGAGCAGCTGCAGGAATCTATGCAGCCAAGAAGAGACAGAAGGCATACTTTGATGCCCATGTGAAGGATAAAGGTTTGAAAGCAGGAGATCTGGTTTTAGTCTATACACTGAAACAACACGCAAGGAAGCTAGAAAAGAGAGGCTACGGACCTATGATCATCAATAGGATCTCCACTAGTGGAGCAGTACAATTGGCCACATTAGAGGGTGATGTTCTCCCAAACTATATTAGCGGTTGCAGAGTCAAATTGTATCAGGAACCCCTCACGGAGGAAATGCTCAGACGACTCAACACTGCTAAGAAACGCAAAGAGGAAGAAAAGCGAGTTCGAGAAGAAGCTCAAGCAGAAGCTTTAGAACGCATCAGAAGGATGAAGTTACGAAGGCAAGGTAGAGATCAGCCTAGAGCGAATGACTATGCAGATCAAGGATATCCTATGGCCATGTGTGAAGTTGCAGGAACAAGCTCGCATAGGATAATTGATAGACGTCCTTTCATAACCATAGATATAGGACAAGGAAAGAGTGCAAGGACCGTAAGAGCCTTGATTGACTCAGGTGCAGCCACTAGTGCTGTTAAATTGTCTTACTGTCAAGAGTTGCAGTTACTTGTCAATCCTGTGGAAGCGTATCTCATAGGATTGGGAGGCGTGGAAACCCCTTGCATGGGCGAGGTGGAACTTCCTCTCTACATTCATGATGAGGCAATGACAGTTAAAGTACTAGTGTGTCAGGACGAGGATCTCACTGAACCTCTTGTTTTGGGTCAAGATTGGATCTATGCCCAAGCAGTCAATTTAAACCTAAGAAGTGGACTCCTCCAGGTTTGGGTCAATCATAGTCGAGTTACAATAGAATTAGACAATGGAGCACTCAAGGCACTAGGAAAGGCACAGACTCCTGGTCCCTCCAGGGGTACACATGAAGATGACCATGCTGTTCTTGTCCAAAACTATGTGTTGCAGAGGAATGATATTCGCAAAAAAGGAGTCAGGGAAGCAAAGGAACTCCCTTCTTCTCCAAAGGCCAGAAGGAGGCAACAACCAAAGGTGGATCAAAGGCAGAAGAAGCAGAGTACTACCTATGTCCGGAATCCAAAGTACCTGCGCAGCAAAATGTCCCAGCAAGTGAAACAAGTGTGGGTGCGAAAAGGCGAACACCCGGTTGCACTCACGTCAACCGCACGGGCAAAGCCTCTTATTAGTAACCAACAACACGTCACTAATAAGAGGTCTTTCGGAAATTCTTCTGCTAACGTGAAATTTATTTGGGTGCCCAAAAAGTCGATGAAGGCTAGCCCACAATCAAGAAAAATTTGGGTGCCTAAGGTTTGTTTGCGGGCTCAAATAGCTACACCAAGAACACACCCTACACAGCATGATCCATTCACTCGCACAGCCTACATCCACTCATTTTCAACACCAAGGCACATGAGCACGAACAGAATCAGTTGTAAATGGGTACCTAAAAGGCCTCATGTTCAAACTGACACACCTATAAAGCCCTCGAGAATCTCTACGGAACCACGAGCAAAACCCATCCACTGCATTTGGCAGCCCAAGACTTGTAACAAACCCCCGGACCCCGATTGTAAATCCATGACCACCTCCTAACCGCTTCACTCTCACATCACATCATTTCGCTTAGCTCTTAGGTCTACCTAACTCCTAACTACACACACCAGCACCGAGCACTTATTAACCCCTAACCACTCCCGAACTTTAAGTTAATGTTGTAACAAGGGACACCATGTCATTTTTGTGTCCATTGCAATGTTAACGTTTATTCATATATTCTCACAGAATCAGCTGCGACATTTTCAACATGGCGGAGGCAGCAGGAACTAGCTCTCACACAGAAACAAGCCCGCAAGTGGTGGACTTGGACAGTTTACCCGTTTTGCCTGAGTCAATTGAAAGACCAGAAGAATTGCAGGCCGTCAAAATTATACCTATTGCGGACCCTCCGCGTGGCCACACCATGCCCGTGGGAAAGACTTCACATTGGTTTACCGAGGTGGCAGGACCCTTGGGTGAAGGAACGTACCTATGGGAATCAGAGTTGGACTTCAATGGGAAGCAAGGTAGATACCATTTCTTTACAAGAGAATTTGAGAAATTACAAAATGCGGAAGGTCTACGTCCGATATGGGAAAAAGCAGGATTGAGTGCCTATTTCAGTGCCCGACTCCCAAAACCTGACTTCATGCGATGCTACTATCTCATCAACACCTTGACTCCAAATCAGAACCCAAAAGGTGCAAGCTCATTTGTGATTCCATCTCTGACAAAGGGGAATGAGCTCAAGAGGTTCAGGCTATCAAACAATTTGGTAAGAGAGGCTCTAGATATGCGCGGAATGCATATTCCTACAGAAAAGGAAACCCTAGTACCGGATTACATGAAGAATCGAAGTCTCACCAAACTCAAGGACATGGTATCCATGACGCCTAATATTGCAATACACCTTCGCATGTGCATGCAACACTTTGCTTTCCCGGCACAAGATCGATTCACCATGCCGCCCAAAAAAATTTGGTTTAGCCTGTATCTGGCAGAGACACAGAGCCTCACCATCAACCTACCCCACTGGATAATTGATCAGATACACCTAGCTCACAAACGCTGGCCGTGGAAACAGGTTTTATATGGTTGCTGTGCTCTGACAAGAATCATTTATAGGTGTTTGGCTTATGATATTCCAATCCAACGGGCCTTAATGTGGAATCGGGTAGAGCAGTTTAGAGGCAGGACGTCCACTGGACCCCCTTCTAAGAAGATGAGAGGAACTGTCCAAGTCCCATGTGCTCAACCACGTGGAGCCACCCTAACACCAGACGTCACCCCGCCACCCCGAAGAGTCCGACCATTCACACTCCGACTTCCAAGACGCAACACCGATGGTTCCACCTTGATATTCCCTCCCATCCCAACCGATCTCGAATTTCCTAGTGGTGCACCTTTGGAAGAACTCACTAATGAAGACTTCGAACAACTATTACAAGATGTAGAGCTGGAGGCAGAAGAGGCACAACAAGCGGAAAACGTATAAACGCAGGCCACAACCTCCCAAGCACCTGTCACACCTGTTGAAGTGGATGCAAAAGATGACGGAGATGAAGAACAGGAGGATGATGAGGAGGATTATGATCAAGAGCACCAAGAAGAGCAACAAGAAGTGCCAGAACTTGTAGGTGCACCAGCATATAGAGCTCAACTACGAAGGCTATACGACACTATCAAAGCAGTACAAGAAAGGCATCAGCTCTCTCTGGTATCAGGTCAAGCTTTGATGCAAGAAATGCTATCAGATGAAGGGGTGGACCAACACTTCATTGACACCCTCAAATTGGTGTCAGACTCTTTAGGAGTTCCGGAGGCTGTCCACACCGCAGTCCGCCAGTCCGTAAGGTATGACAAACGCAGAGTGGACACGTTACCACGAGCAGGTAAGACTATCAGGATACCCGTCACAGAACCAAAAGTACCCATTGAAACCACAGCCACCCCCACAACCACCACTGACCTCTCCGCCGAAACCTTCGTTCAGACATCACCCATCTCACCCCAGCATCCTCCATCACCACCTTCTCCACCCCCACCACCACCTCCCACCTTGCAAGAAACGACAGTCATCACCTCTACCTTCACTTATAACCCAGCCTTATTCAAATCATTCTCATTTCGAGAACCCACCTCACAAGACACCCTCTTCTCCTTCGTCACCAATCCCTTGTACACTTCGTCCCGTCTAACCTCTGAACCCATGACCGGCCATCCCATAATTCCAAGCGTAGTTGGAAACCCCGCACCCACAGAAGGCACCCTGTGTTTCCCGACCTATCCCCCAATACGGGTACCTCCATTCCATGACCCTCACTTCCCATCTGGCCCCTACACCTCTTTCAACCTGACCGCACCATCCCAATACCCATCCGTTGTGGAGCAGTTCACCCGCTCTCCAATGTTTCCGAGGAACATTTCTCCGATGTTTGCAACGACATCAATTTACACGAACACCACACTCACTTCACCTACCATACCCACCTACATGGTAGCCCCTGTACACACCACCTTGTCCGACCCAATGGATATTTCACCAACCACAGCACCTCTCCCCACGATTCCACCATCTTCCCCTCCCTTGCCCCCCACCTCACCACTCACATCATTGGCACACACAACATTCACTACCCCCCTACCCAATCCCACCTCCCCTGCATTTCAAACTTTTCCCCTTGCATCTCATAATGTAAATAGCACGTTCAACACATTACTTCAGTGTGCACATCAGCTACAACAAGACTACCACCAATTGGAAGAACGCACTGCTGCCCTCCAGGCAGAATCTCAACGTCTGCAAGCTAGAGTCACCACTCTTGAAGCTGACTACCAGACGCTCCTAACCGAGCATACCACACTACAACAGGCTCACTCCGAATTGGAATCAAAGACATCAACTGTAGATGCCCAAGCAGTCAAGGAACTAGAAACAGTGCTTCAAGCACAAATGATCTCTAACGCTACACTCAGACGCAACATTGGGCTATTAAGGAAGCATATGGCCACAGCACTAGAAGAGAACAAACGACTCCAACAACAAAACCAAGACAACTTTGAAGCGGCTATGGAAGGAACTGTAGGAGCAACCGTTAGCCCTACCAGATATAGAGCAGTCCCATCGGAAGACATTCGCATCTTACTTGAGGAGCATGCAAATTTCTTGGAGTCATATGAAAAGCTAGAGACTGAATGTGCAGATCTCAAGAAACAGATAGCCAGTGTCCCCACAGCTCAACAGGAGCCGGTAATCTTGCAGCACTCTACAGAAGAAATGGAGACCCTCCGGAAACAGGTGGCTGAACTCCAAGCACGCCTCCTCCCATATGAACGGCCACCCTCGCCCATTGAAGAACCAGAACCTGAAACAGTAGTGGAAATCCCCGTCGATGACAGCTATGAAGAGCCATACGAGCCTATGCCGACGCCTGGTGGTCGAACTACGGAAGAAGGACAAGAAACGTTAGAAATTCAAGTTCCAGATTGGGTCAAAAGGGTCGAGAAAGTGGGTAAGACACATGATGATCGTGTGGCCGTGCAAATGCAATCTCTCACAAATCTGGAAGAAACTGTCCTTCGGTCTTCCTACTTTCAAAATTTATCCCATCAACGGTTAATCACAACCTCAGAATCGCAATACATGCCTTATTTTGTCTTACTACATGATTATAATGCAGAAGTCAAAAGACATACAGGGAAGGAGCCCACATTCGCCACTCAATTTGAGATAGGGGATTTACCGACAGATGCACGTGCTGGCTCGATCTTCCAACCTAACTGGCGTGCACGTCTACTCACCGATTACCCAGAGATGATGAGTACTTGGGCAACCATGCCACTATATATCAAGTATAATCCATGCTATTGTCCAGTGGTACGTCGCAGATCCTGGCAAGCATTTGCAATCAAGGTACGCAACAATAAAGAGTGCTCGGCTTGGGTTAACTACCCATATTTCGCTCCACCTCAAGGGACCCCAACCATAGCTTACATGATATCAACAATTCGGCACTGGTCCACACGCCTAAATAATGTACCCGACATAGCAGCGAAGATGTGTATGAAGATATTCGAGCTCATGACCATTGTCTTCAAAACCTTTCGGAATGTCCAAGCCCCATACATCTCTGCCCCTGGATTTTCTCAAGGCAACAAGGATCTAGTCTACGACATGAGCCAAACCCCCTCGGTCACTATCATCTTTGCTTGGCATGCACGAATAAAGTACTTGCCCGCATGCTTCAAGCAGACATTTGAGGAAATGTTCTCTACGGGATTCTGGGAATACCATTCCGAAATTTTCATTCCCATACCCACACATTTGCTACATCTATTCGCAGTAGAACAAGCGATCCATGCAGATCAGTTACGTCTGCCACATCCGGACATTCCAGGACCAATCAATTGGGATCGTATGATGATAGATTTGGCCAGAGGACTACGCATACAAGAACATCAGCTTGCCACTCAGGTTGTGGAATATTACATCCAACACTCCCAGCAACAAGCTTCTGTCAGGGACGACAGACGCGAGAGAGGGGGGGGTGTTGAGAGCAGTATGGGCACCCAAGGACCGACTAGACAAGGAAGCCAGCGGAGAGAGTCAGAACAAGGTGAAGGAGTAAGTAGACAAAGCAGTCGACGCAAATCTGGCAGATAGGCCCTTCAATTTTTCCCAAATCAACATCTTTTAACAGTGATTCTTATCACTAACAATCATTGTAAATACCATTTCATATTTTTGTAGCTCCATTTTGTGCAAGCCAAGGAGTCCTTGAGCTTGAGGAGCCTTAGAAGTACCTACATATCAATTTTCGTATTTTTTAGACTCCGTTTAAGCCCTCAAATTGGCCCTGGAACCTAATTTTTAACTAGGCCGGACACTAGGTCTGGACAGGGCCAAAACCTAGTCAAAAACTATAAAAAGAGCTAGAGAGCTCATTTTTGGGGGAGATTGTAATTGAAACGAACTTGTAAGAGCATTTTGAAAGTAATTGAAGAACTCCATTGATTCTCACTCTTTGTCTTGCCGTGTGTGCGCGTGTGTGTGTATGTGTGTGCATGCTAGTGTGCTTCTCACTCACGCACTTGTGCCGCCACTTGCTCGAGGTCTCCATACCATCCTCACGTCTTCCCGGATTGACATTAAAGGAGGTGCTACTCATCATTGAGCTACAATGATATACTTGTTTTTAGTAAGAACGAAAGTGAGAATGAGAAACATTTAGAAGTCGTTTTTAGTTTATTATGTAAGAAAGTAAACTAGAATATTCAGGGCATATCATTTCTAATCAAGGAGTGCATGTTCGACCCAAAAAAAATTAAAATATTTATAGAATGGCATATATCTCAATCATTCAACGATGTACATTCTTTTCTTGGGTTGGCTAGTTTCTATAGAAATTTTGTTAAAAATTTTTCTTATTTGGTAATTCCCCTTACTTTACTATTGAAAAAGAAAGTAAAATTTTCATGGGGGTTGGCACAACAACAATCTTTTGAAAAATTCAAACATGCACTTTCACATGCATGTTTTGTAGTTACTTGATTTTGCACAACCTTTTCATGTAGTTATCGATGCTAGTGGCTCAAGTATAGGTGTAGTTTTAATGCAAAATGATCAGAACATTGTGTTTGAAAGTAGAGAACTTAATCCCTTTGAAAAGAATTACAATATGTATGATAAATAACTTTTAGCTATTGTGCATGCTTTAAGGATTTGGAAACACTATAAAAAAAAACCAAAAAGCTATTTAACACTTATTAAATCAATCATTAATTTCTAATAGACATATTAAATGGGGTTCTTTTATTCATAAGTTTTAGCTGTTGATCCAATATCAACCTCATAAAGCTAATATCGTAGCAAATGCCCTTAGTCGCTTTCCATCATCGCACTTAAATTATGTTTTTATCCATAATATTTCTGCCATTCATATTCATTCATTTAATGTCATGATTCATATTTATGTTTTAGATTTGTAATTTTCACATGCATGGAATGATTTCAACAATTTCGCATCTTCAATTGCTGACATTACTTTTCATAATGATTTTTATATTTTCAATACAAATTATGCATCACTCAGGCTTTTATACATTTTTTTATGAAAGAAATATATGAACCACCTCATATGGGACATAGGGACATAGGGGCATATAAAGCACACCATCTCTTTTCAATTGGCTACATATAGAAAAAGATATTGCACGTTATATTTTTTAATGCATTATGTATCAACATGTTAAAAGTCATCATGGTAAAGCATTTGGGTTCTTAATGCCACTACCCATTCCCAATGAACCATGGGAAAATATTTCTATGGATTTTATTACTGGTCTTCCTATGACTTCATCCCATAATGACATGATCTAGACAATTGTTGATAGGTTTAGTAAATATGCATGTTTCATTCCATTTAAAAATACCTTGTCTACACCTCAAGCTACTAAGTTGTTTATTGAAAGTATTTTCCCATATAATGGTTTCCCAAAATTCATGTTGTGTGATCATGATGTTCATTTTTGCAATCATTTTCGGGTTGCATTATTTCAACATAATAGTTTCACATTTGGGGAGAGAAGCTACAGATAACAATATTATTGATGCTGCATTGTTATTCATTAGATAGTTGCACTAACTAGGATGAGAACTTACCATTGCTTCAATTTACTTACCATAACACAACACATACAACTACTAGCCATGCACCTTTTGAAATTGTATGCTAAAAAGCTTCCTATTCCCATGTTACTCACTCAAGCTGATATTCCTATGGCTAATTCTATTGCTCAAATTCACATTTCTCTACTTCACAAAGTTCACAAGAACATTAGGAAAAGTCAAGAACATTACACTAACAATGTTAATAAGAAATGGTTAGCAAAAGAATTTAAAGAAAATGATTTGATATGGTTACATATCATCAAACGACATTTGAAAAATATTTTGCAACATCTTAAAGTTAGATTTACACCATGCTATTATGGATTATTTCATATTATTTAAAAGATCAATGACAATTCATTTAGATTAGATATACCATCTATTTTGAACATACATAACTCTTTTCATATTGGTTTACTAAAACCATTCAAAGGCACTTACTAACCATTATTCTTGATGATCCTCTTTTGCTTAAAGAAGAATTTGAAATCTTAATTCCTGAGAAAATAGTTGACCATGATGTAACCACTAAATGTACATGTAATAAATATAATAGATATTTAGTAAAGTATAAAAATCATTCTACTAAAGAATGTGGATCCTTAAGACTTCACTAACACCTCATTATGATCACTTAATTTTTTATTACAACTATAATAATTTAACTCCTCCAAGAACATGCTTATTTTTGTTCAACTATGGGATATGTGATTGGGCATCCATGTCTATTTTATTTATATCAATTGAGGTCAAATTGTTTTTATCAACTGGGGGGCATGTTATCACTTATGGAATGCTGGATTTTTGGAGTTCATTATTGAGATATTAATGTGATTTGTGTTTTGATATAGCAATTGGAGGTTCGTGAAGTCATGGATGGGTGTGGACTTATTCAGATGTATCTGGAAACTAATAAGGGAAATTGTAGTTTCTATATATTTTGTAAATAAATACCCACGTAGAGGGTTCTTTCTAGAAAGTCATAAAAATAGTGATTGAGATAAGGATCACTGTAGAACATGAATTTTGCAAACAAAAGCTAAGTCTTTACGTAAAAGTGATCAACTTTCAACTCATGCGCTTGCTTTTCAAAGTGACCATTCTCATTGTAACCTCTATTTTGGACGTAAAGAAAAACTATAAATACATGCACTTTGGAGACTCATCCAATAGAGTGCATGGAGGGAGATTGCACTCAATACTATGTACTATCTTATTTATTGTGCAACTCTATTTCTGTATGCATTCAAATTTTGTACTCTTTGTCTATACACATTTGTAAGATCCTCTAAAAAAAACTCCATAAAATCACGAATGAGTGATTTGGCAAGAAAAAAATATGCCATCACTCTCAAAAAATAAATATGGTAAAGCTCACTAGAAGTTTCCTTGACATATATTGATGTAATCACTATACATGCCAGAGAGATTAACAAGTGGTACATGTCATCCTTGATCATCACATGTTGAGCATGATATCTCAACACTCCCCCTCAAGCTCATCATGTCTTGTAATCCAAGCATCTTCCAAAAATTCTTCAGCTTCTCTGCTCCAAGTGCTTTAGTGAAAATATCTCCAAGTGCTTTAGTGAAAATATCAACAACCTGCTCATCTGTCCTCACATAAGCAAGATCAATATCACATGGCTAATACCTTTTCCCTAATGAAGTGAGACTTCAGAAGGGGAAGGATATAGGAAAATAACACACAATGATGATCATATAAAATTTTAACATGAAGATTAAGGGATGCCTAGAGTATTTATATAACTCTATATTTGAGGATGAAAATGTATTCCAAGGGGGTAAGAATGTTATAAAGTAAGTTTATGACATGAGGGTGTGACATGTTTAGATGGATATGAGATTAGACATCATTTGATCATTCAAGTGTTAGGCAGAAGTCTTGAGAGTAGACTTAAGCAAAGAGACAAGTAAAGGTGCTTGGCCTAGTGGTTAATTCATATGGATGGAAAGCAGGTGATCTTGGATTCAAGTCCTACGAGAGAGGTGGGGAAGTGTTTTGCACCGAGAGCTCTAGAGCCGTCTAGAAGCATTCACTTGAGTTAACTCGAGTTAACTAGGACACTTGGCACACATGTACTTACATGGCCGACACTTGTATGGTTAGTATGTACCTAACATAGAAGGCAGTCCCTTGGAGAGAGCTATATATAGAGGCATAAGGTTAGAAGGAAAAGAAACTCATCGCTCTGTGTGATCGTTGTAATGCTTCATATCCCCATCATTTTGTACATATAACTGCATCCAAGTGTCCTCATACAAATGCATCAAAATGAACATAGGAGGTGATTAAAAAAATCAAAAGATAATATTGCGAAGAAGATAAGATATTCAATCAAATCACCAATCATCGTAGTGAGCTTATGGTTCCACAAAATCAAACGATGTGATAAGAGGACAATTGGAGACTCTTGGGAAAGAAAGAGACCTTCTATCATTAAGAGAAGGAGAATAATATCATGTAACATACAATTTGAGAGGTATAGAGAAGGAGAATAAGATCATGTAATATACAATTCGAGAGTTCAGGATCGAGGAACAAGGGGCTAGAAGTTTGTAAAAGAACATTTTAAATGTATAAGTGTGACAAGTGTGGTTTCTACTTGATATGTATTCCTCTTTTTTACTTGGAGAGGGTTGTGAGACTTGGAGATAAAAATGAAAATGCTTTATGCTCCTTACCACCCAAGATTGACCATGCGAGTTAAGGTGGATGCAAAAATTTGTATGCTTGCCCTATTTGAACCCACTCTTATTCTTCATCAAAGATGCATCCAATGTAGAGCGGCTAAGCAAGAAGAAGCTTGACTTCAAATGTAGCCATGGGGCCTTTGTGGGTGTTCCCCATGACTTTTGTTGGTGGGGAAGATATGCACATTCTATATGCGCGGTTTCCATGAAACATCGTCCTGCCTATTGATATGGAACGAGTTTCCGAAAACAACGTGGAAAATCTATGGGCTTCCAAAACCAGCGAAAGCCACGTTGGCTAAAAGTCTCACAAGCCTACTTCGTTTCCATTTACTCCATGCATACACACACAGGCCCTCTAATTGACAGCAACGCGCAGGTGCGCAAGTTAACGCATCTTTCATTTTCGCAGCCAGATACTCTCGGCACATACTCAACGCGCAATTCATGGCGAGCCAAGGCGGTGACGACGCTGCGGCTGTTGCATTGGTGCGTCGCCGTAAGGTGCTGATTGCCGTAGACGAAAGCGATGAGAGCATATATGCTCTTTCCTGGGCTCTGGAGAACCTCATTGTCCCAGGTCGACCAAACGACGCTGAAGAACCCCGCGTTTCTAACCTCGTCATATTACTCCACGTTCAGACTCATCCGCAAGTCTTTGTCGGACCTGCCGGTCCTGGTAATACTCATTGCTTGCTTTCCAGTTTGAGCAAGGTGCTTCCGACATTTCTATTGGATCGTTTGACGCCAGTGAAATGCATGTAGAAGCTCTCTGTATTTTTTCGCCAGAAACATACGACTTTGCGAGGAAGGGATTCTTAGTTGTGTTTGCATGATTGAAATTCTGAACGAATCTGTCTATGTAAATATGTGATATCACGGTACTGCGTCTAATTTTGTTTGATTCACTTAACATACGCGATAAACACATTCTTTACCACACTTCATTCATGTTTCTTACATATGTTTATCTACATGTTATCCATATATACGTTTGTTCCTTTCTGTTTTTGTACATTTTATATGAATCTATTTTTTTAGAGTTTGATTGCATTTCTCCGATCTGCTTCTAATTTCCCTTCACTAAAGGCCATGCTCCTGCAGGATTTTACATCACTCCGGAAATAATTGACTCTGTAAAGAAGCATCAAGAAGAAATCTCCAGGAAAGTGCTCTTGCGTGCAAAGAAGTTGTGTGACGAGAAGCATGTGAGTGCCTTTTGGCGTTCCATTTTATGTTCAATGCACAAGTACATTGGTTACCTGCAGCGTTTTCAAGTGCAAGATATTGAATAGAATGTATGCAAGATTTAATGTGGCCTCCTTGCTGTGGAAGGAGGGCAATTCGTAAAATAAACCAATGACTTAATTCATGGTTAAATTGCCTATTCGCATTTTGCAGTTGGAAACAGAAACAATGGTTGCAGTTGGGGATCCAAGAGATGCTATTTGTGAAGCTGTTGAGAAACTTGCAGTTGATTATTTGGTCATCGGGAGTCACGGATATGGAGCCATAAAGAGGTAATTTGATAGTCTCAGTGATCTTGTGAAAGTAGTTTTTGATGGACTGTGTGTGTGTTTTCGTGATGTTTCTTAATCTTATCCTTTTGTGCAATCTCTTGTTGTTGTTGTTGTATTTTCTAATGTATTTATGTTTGCGTTTCTAATTCTTAAGTTTGGATAAACCTGAACTTATGAAGTTATATAATGTGTATACGTGTGGCTAGTTATTTATAATTGCGAATGCTCGTTGTGGATTCTTAGTTTTGATATACATCCTTTTCAATTTTGCAGGACATTTCTTGGAAGTGTAAGTGATTACTGCGCTCATAAAGCAAAATGCCCTGTAGTCATTGTGAAGAAGAAGTAGGATTCGCCGCCCTGTAATGAGTAAGTCAAGCTGTTGTCCGTGAGGTAGCATAGAAGGCTAAATTCACTTGTAATTACTCGTGAGTCACAGTTAAAACATACGTATCTGGCTCCCATGCCGCAAACTTATTTTGGCCTTATTGGTGTTAAAGTTTTGCATTTCCTACATGTATTCCCGGCTGCTGACTCTGTATTTGTTTTCTCAGAAATTGGGAGGCATAAAGTTTATACTCATAGGTTTTTTTTTTTTTTTTGGCAAATTAGCATTGCAACAATCGTTTCTGCTCATTCATCTCTTCTATGTTTATGTTTATTTGATTTCATTGATAGATTTCATGGTAGTTTTGTGGATGGTTATTCTGATATACAGAGCGGCAGCCTTCATTAGTTGGCTGGTAAGGATATGGTTTTTACTTGTTGAAATAGTCTTCTCAAGATGATATCAATCCAAATCCATGTCGAAATATTTTCCCAAAGATGGTTTCAATCAAGATGCTGAGATCCATGACTTTCAGCCAAGGTTTGTGGGTGGTTCTGTCACTTCTGAATGCTTGTAGGATTTTCAACCAAGGTATGTCTGATTTGACAGTGAAATCAGCTAGCTCTACAAAAAGGTAGTATCTTTGTTTATTTTTACATGACGAGATTGTCTTTCGAAGATGACATTAATAAAGATCCATGTCTGATTATTCTCTTCAACATGATCTTAACCAAGCTGTTAAAATCCATCACCTTTAAACTGAAGTGTGCGGTTTGTGAATGCCTACTTCGATGTATAGTTCGGCAACCTTCGTTAAGAATTTTGGTTTGAGATATATCATAGAAAATATGTTGTGATTAACTGGGTGAGTAGGCAGTGACATGTTTACCTCTTATCTGTTCTTTACTTTTTTTTTGGGATTTTGCTTCTTGAGCTTGGGAGAAAAGTGTTAAAATCGTTTTTAGCTGGCAGGAACTATCTTTTTTACACGTTGAGTGAGTCTTCTCAAGATGATCTAATCAAAGCAAGTTACATATTGTTGAAATATTCTTGTAAGATGATCACAACCAAGACGTTTAAGATCCATGGAGTCGAGAGAAGATTAGGATATGGACATATCCTATTCATGAGGATGGATAAGGATGGATATGGAATGTATCTTTCCATTGGAAGATACTTGAATGTTACTTGAAGTATGAGTCTTTTGTCGAGGTTCAAAGTATGGGACTATTGTTTCATACATCTTGGATGTATAAAGAAATGTCCGGGAATTTTGTGAAGTCTTTTCTTTCATTGGGCCAACATATTTTTTACTTTGAAGTACTTCAAAATTCCACCTTGTTCAAGCAAATATTGAGAAGATATCACTATATCGTCCACACAAGATGAGCTTGATAAAGAATGTGGATGATTTTTTATAAATAAAAAAAATCAAAGATTGTTTTTTTTTTTTGGCATCTTCATCTCCAGATGTAGTTGGCTTTTCTATTAAAAAGCGCACACAAATATCATCAGTATACATGTCTCAAACAAGAGATAAATTCTTTGTTTCCATTTTTTGAAGAGTTTTGGATGACCAACTAAAAGCATGTGCATTGGGGGAAGAAAAAGAAAAAAAAGTGCAAGAGAATAATGTGAAACAAATTAGGTACTATTAGATGTGTAAGGACTCTAGGAAAATGAGTCACAAGATTGCCAATACTTACATTCATACGATGAATAGAAGAAAAATCAATAAGATTTGTATAATCAATTGTACTGGGCAAAGATTTTTCACTTAAGCTATTGTGGAAGTTTTTTTAGTATGATGCATATTGAGGGTAAACAATGCACTCATGTTAAATATATAAGTGATTTTTCAACAGTACATGTATAGAAAATATCTTATGGGAGATATTAGGCACGTATAAAATGTCAACAGCATTGAATTCCTTTCGACTTCGAGTAATAAGAACTACTATTTCTATGCTTTTCATGGAAAGAGTGTGACAATTAGCACAAACACATTTGGCTTAACAAATGAAATGGACTTAACAACCTAAGGTTAAAAGTCCTGTGGTTTGGTACACCGTTATGAACCAATCAATCAACAAACTTTTGAGTCTTTAAGAAATTATGGAGAACCCAAAATCTTCTTTGAGAGTCTATGATGTTTTATGTCTCAACCTATCCATCAGATTTTTTTCTAATCATAATCTATTATGTTATCGGATCTCTTTTTTGTTTTGCTAGTTTAAGTTTGCACTCATTTATATAGTGACCAAGATTCTTACAAAAATAAAATAAAATTTATTTTTAAAAGCCATATTCTTTTGTTCCAAATTATCAAGATTATTAGTATTTGAATCGCTAGGATGATTAGATATGGAATTAGAAGCTAGATCTAGAATTCTTCTTGGATTTTAATATTTATCTTACTATTCTTTCCTTTTACTTTGGCCTTTCGTGTCTATGGCTAGGTCACTCATGGTCTCTTGGAATTCTAGATTCGATCTAAACTATTCTTCTTGAAAAAAAAATCGCAACTTCCTAAACATGAACACTATATCAACCATCAAGAAAGTAGTTAGGAAAGACATAATAAGGGGCAAATAGTTGTGTATCCTCTATGAAAACATCAAAATTTTAGCTAGAAGATCTATTAGATCTTGAAACCTAATTAGATGTCCTTGGATAAAACTTCCTTCTTTCATTCCCAAATCATCCACTTGATGCTTCAAGTATTGCTTTCTTGCAATGTTAGAATAAAACAAGTCTTCTAACCTACACAAGCTTCTTTAGATGTTTTACAAGGTCTAATATGCGGAATAATAGGTTTCTTCACTGAAAGAGATATGATGGCCAAAGCTTACACATCTTTGATCTCAAGGAGAAGTCTCACAATAGGTTTGTGGCTGAGTACAAGTAGATGCTTCATCACTACTTGCTTCTCAAGTCTCACATCTTCTATCTCTACTATGTGTTTTTCTTGGATCCTTTAAGATGTGGTAAATCATTTGACACAATGTTCTTCATATGAGAATGTACCACAAGTCTCTTGCAATCAAAGTATTCTTGAGCTACCCTTAAAGACGGTCATCAAGAGATGGTCATCAAGATATGATATTGCAAGGGCATTAAATTAGTTTGTATCTCCTATATCAAGTAGATTGATTTAGGTAGTTGAATTCTAGAGTTTAGATAAGATAAGGTTTTGTACACAGAGTACTTGCCAAAAATGTTACAGTTATGTGTTCCTCGAGTAGCTTTGATGTGAATCTTTTCCCTATACATGGGCACTTTTTACTCTAGTGTTGGATAGAGGTTTTTTCCCCATGTTACCACGTACATGATTCACTCATATGTGGTGGTACTTTGTATTTAGGGATATTATTCAGCTCTTACTCCAGGTCAGATTATTGTCAATAGAGAGTTATTCCAGCCATCGTCTTCGCTGTGTGTCTTATTGCATTTGTGCTCCTTGTGTGTGCTTGTGTCTCTCGCACTTTTACACACACCCAATAGTAGTATCAGAGCAGGTTCATCTCCTTTTCAAGTTTCAGTTTTTCGCGTCATGGCGCGCATACTTTTAACAGTGCAAATTGACTTCGGAGCATAGAACATTGAATTTCAGCAGACAAGAAACATCTCCATCAAGTGCCCTAGGGTTTTAGCCCCATTTCGAAGCCATTCGTGCGGTCAAAATTGCCATCAGAATGACGGTTTGTGAGCTAAAATTTCAGCACTCATTTCAGCTTTCGTCGAAGTGAAGTTTTTGTCACATTCTTGTTCTTTAGTGAAATGGCAGGCAACAATGAATTTTTGGCATGCTTCAAGCTAAAGATAAGCTTGATGGGACCAACTATCCAATGTGGTCTTACATGATGAAACATGTTCTTGTTACAAAACAATTTTGAAACATAGTGGCAGACGTAGATCGAAGACCCTCAGGTGCTTCTACTTCACAGTCTATTGTCATAGATGGAGCTTCTTTTTCAAGTACAATGGTTTCTCCTCCACCACCTAGATAGGAGCAGCTTAGATGAGATGGAAAAGATGCTCAAGCTCATGCATTGATTGTGCTTTCGGTGGTGTCATATAGTTCCACACATTCGGTCATGTTCTACATCGAGACAAGCATGGGACACTCTTGCTTCTTTGTATGTTGTGCATAATGAAGCACGTTTGAGGAAGCAATTTGGGGATGTATGTATGGCTGGAAATGAGTCGGTGGATGTGTATGTGACATGCATCAAGGACTTGAAAGAGAAATTGGCAAACATAGATGAGATCATTCTCGATGCATCACTTATTTCTACATTGTTGAAAGGATTATCAGAATCTTTTCAAAGCTTTTCTACTACACTCCTAATATGTTTGCAAAAGGAAATCCTAATATGTATGCATTTGATGAGGTTGTGTCCCTTCTTTTGCAAGAAGAGCAATCTAGAGTGAATAGGAGTGGTTTGATTGAGGGAACACAAACACTTGCTATCTCACAAAAGGGGAAAAGCAAGTATGGTTCATCTTTGGGTTCATCAAAACCAAAGCCTCAATCTTCCTCTTCCACCCATTCCTTTAATGATGGCGATTTGCAAAAGAAGAAGAGATGCAAATATTGTCGGAAGGCTGGTCATACTATTGATGAGTGTAGAAAGCTTGCTAAATGCAACGGAAAGAAGGAGCAATCTGGTATCTCTAGTGTTGAAAATTCAGCAAATGCAAAGAATGATGAAGCTATTATGGCTCAAGATTTTTAGGCATGTGTTGTTACATGTCATTATGATGCATCTTTGCATTCTAAATGT
Source organism: Ceratopteris richardii (assembly GCA_020310875.1). Taxonomy (NCBI): domain Eukaryota; kingdom Viridiplantae; phylum Streptophyta; class Polypodiopsida; order Polypodiales; family Pteridaceae; genus Ceratopteris; species Ceratopteris richardii. The sequence continues at coordinate 185,725,578 of CM035418.1, read as the reverse complement.
ATGGTTGTGAGTGAGGTTGATTCAGATTGGTTCTTTGATAGTGGTGCTTCAAAGCACATAATATCATGCAAAAGATTTTTTGCCTCTTTGAAGATGCACCCAAAGGAGGACATGTGGTGTGTGCAAACAATGCCTCTTATCCTATCATTGGAGTAGGAGAAATAGAGCTTAATTGCAATTGGAGGTGTGATTCTCTTGAAGAATGCATTGTATGTGCCTGGTATCTTTTGTTACCAAGTAAAGGTAACTGGTATTCTTGGAAAAATGCATCGTGCTTCTTGTTCTACCAAGTAAAGGTGCTTGGTATATTTTGTTACCTTCATTGATGATGCTATTCGCCATACATGGGTGTATCCTATGAAAGCAAAGAATGAAGTATTTTCTTGCTTCAAAGCATTTTTAGCTATGGCGGAAAATGTTTCTTCACAAAAGCTTTTGACTATACACAGGGATCATAGTGGTGAATACATGTCACATGAGTTTAATGATTTTCTTCATGAAAGAGGTATTTCACACCAATGTACGGTGCCATATATACCTCAACAAAATGGTGTTGCCGAGCGTAAAGATAGAACTATACTTGAAATGGCATGATATATGGTTAAAGGAAAGCACCTTCCTGATAAGTTTAGTGATTGTCTTGATGGGCGATGGAAGATGTACGTGCGCAACACAAAATCGGAGGCTTTAATGAACCGTAAATAATAGGTTATCATAGTTGCTTTTGCTTTTATGTGTTCCTCGAGTAGCTTTGATGTGAACCTTTTCCATATACATGGGCACTTTTTACTCTAGTGCTGGCTAGAGGTATTTTCCCATGTTACCACATACATGATTCACTCATATGTGGTGGTACTTTGTACTTAGGGATATTATTCAGCTCTTACTCTAGTTAAGATTATTCTCAATAGAGAGAGCTATTCCATGTTGATATATTTAGGTAGTGATGTGTGTGTGAACACTTTAGGACCGTTGGACACTTTTTTCCCTCTTTAGGAGGTTTTTTTTTCCCTGGCTTGTATATATGCCTATTGCTCTAATGGGCTACTTATCTTTGTACATTCTAGTGGTAATACATTCAGCATTGTGTGTTGTGCTCCAAGCTGCTTCTTCTTTCTTGTGCTCTTCTCGTGCTTCCCTGGATGTCTTACTCCAACAATTGGTATTAGAGCAGGTCACCGTTTCATCTAGGGCGTCTACACTCTCCGATTGCAGTCTCAGAATCGCACGAAATTTGGTAAGCATACTCAGGTGTTTCAGAGATAAAAACATCTTCGTTCTGTGGTGCTGAAATTGCGATCTGAACTTGTTTTGGCATTCGAATGCACTATCGTAGTGCTTGTGTAGGCTATTTTGCCTTTTTGCGCCAAAGGTATATATTCACAAATTATGTATCATTAGGGGAAAAAATGAACCCTCCATGGGCCTTTTAGATTAAGGAGTGATTAGTGATGGACCAATGAGAAGAGGGTGGTGGCCACAATTTAGTCCCTTAATCACATAGGCTAGGCATAGGCTTCCCTTGTTTTTGTGTGGTCAAAGAGGAAAAATGTTGGAGTTTGAGATCTGCAAAAGCACGTGAACAACACAAGGAAGAAGAAGAAGATTGGAGCACAACACACAATACTGAATGTATTACCACCAGAATGTACAAAGATAAGTGAACCGTTAGGGAAATAGGCATATACAAGCCAAGGAAAAAAAACTCCTAAAAAGGGAAAAAGTGGCCTGGGTGTCCTAGTGTGTGAACACACATCACTACCTAAATATATCAACAAATCCCCCCTTGGAGTGATGTAGTGAACAAGGAGCTAGCACTCATGTATAAGAAAATGCCAAGCTAAATGGAAGCACTCCACAAAAGGAAGTAAGCCCAAAGCTTTGTGGAAAGCTTCAAACTTCTCCCTAGGCAGAGCCTTCGTGAAAAGGTCTGCGATGTTCTCCTGTGTGGGAACATATGCCAAGTTGATCTCGCCAGTAGAGAACCCCTCCCTGACATAATGATAATGCACCTCAATGTGCTTAGTGCGAACATGGAACACAGGGTTCTGCACAACTGCCAATGTGCTTTGACTGTCAGTGAAGATGGTGGTGGCGGAAGACTGACCAACACCTAAATCACCCATAAGGCATCTGATCCACACACACTCAATAGTCACTATGAAAGCTACCCTATACTGAGCCTCACAACTGGAAGTGACCATAGTAGGTTTCTTCTTACTCAACCAAGATATACATGAGCTACCAAGCATGAAGCAAAAGCCACTAGTGGACACACGAATGTCATAGCAACTACCCTAGTCAGAATCAGAAAAAGCATGTAAATTTGGTGGTAGTGATCCCCCTTGGGATAAAACAACCCAAGTAGTCGGGTACCACTCAAGTAGCGAAAGATGTGCTTAACCACCTGCCAATGCTTGACACCTAGGCAATGCATAAATCTACTCATCTGTGAGACAACAAACTGAATATCTGGTCCAGTAACGCATAAGTAAATCAAACATCCAATAGCCTGTTGATAGAGAACAACATCAAATGCATCTCCAATATCATGAAGACTCAATCTTAAACCTGTCTCCATAGGAGTGGCAATAGGATTCTAGTTTTCAAGGCCAAAATGCTACAATAATGTGTCCATATGTTTTCTTTGACACAAAGCTATTCTACCATCAACTTGCATAGATTGATTACCAAAATAATGGTGCAAATGCCCCAAATGAGACATCTCAAATGAGGCATGAAAATCAGCCTTAAAATCAGCAATATGCTTCTCATGAGGACCAGTGAGTAGCATGTCATCAACATACACAACAATGATCTGAAGCACATCATTTGCACGCTTAACATATACGATGCTCTCAGATGGACTGCTCTCCAAACCATGTGCAATCATATAGGCATGTATCTTTTCATACCAAGCACGTGGTGCTTGCTTTAAACCATATAATGCTTTCCTCAACCTGCACACTTGGTTTTCATGCCCTTTCTACACAAAGCCACGAGGTTGAAAAACATACACTTCTTCATGCAAGTCACCATTCAGAAATGCAGTTTTAATGATCAACTAATGTACATTCCAACCATGATGAGTTGCAAGTGCAGAGATATTACGAACAGAAGTCATTCAACATGTAGGTGCAAAGGTCTCATCAAAATCAATGTCTCTTTCCTACGCATAACTGTTTGCAACAAGCCTAGTCTTATACATGTCAAGTGTTCCATTAGGCTTACACTTCAGCTTGTATACCCACGTAATGTCAATGGCCTTCTTGCAAGGAGGTGAGCCACATAAGGACCAGGTACCATTTTTCATGATAACATTATATTCTCATTGCATAACAACCATCCAATTTTTAGAGTCTTGTGCTTCATCAAACGAACTAGGTTCATTCTCATCACATACAGAGACTAGATACATCCATAGCATAGCAATCTAATGCAAAAAAAGCACTATGAGAACCTGAAAGAATAGGATATGATAGAGATGCATCTAATTTGTTGTCACACAAAGTTTGCCCAACCAATTTGGCATAGTTTTTGCCGCCTCAATATCAGTGTCTCATCAAGAAGTGCATCATGTAAATCTACATTAGAAATAGAATGATCTGCATCATCACATGAAACTTGAAAAGGGTGAGAAGTTGCCTCGTTAGGACTAGCACTAGACTATCCACCTATAAAAAGAGGCTGCAAAGTGTCATACATGTCTTTGGAGCTAATTGATGTCTCCTTAGTACATGAAAGTAATGGCTGAATAGCATCTTCCACAAAAAAACATCATGGCTAACCAAAATGCATTTAGTCTACGGGTGATATAGACGATAGCCTTTGCTTTCATAATTGTATCCAACAAAAATACATTTCACTGCTTTATCATCCAATTTCTTGCATTGTTGTCCAGGAACTAATGCATATGCCAAAAAACCAAAAACATGTAGATGAGCAAGAGATGGCTTGCGACCATGCCAAGCCTCATATGGAGTGATAGACTACAACACTTTAGTGGGATACCTGTTAAGTACATATGTTGCGCACATAACAACCTCAAGCTAGAAACTATGTGGTAAAGACTGACTCTTGATCATACACCTCGCCATCTCCATGAGTGACCTATTCTTTTGTTTAGCAACTCCATTCTGTTGAGGTGGATACAACATTGTACGTTGATGTTTTATCCCATGTTCAGTTAGAAATGCATTAAAGTTAGAGGACATATATTCTCCCCTCCCCCCGATCAGAATGGAGGGTGCCCATTTTACATGTTGATAGATTTTCAACCAAAACCAAAAACTGTTTGAAGCACATGAACACTTCTGACTTTGCTTTCCATGCATGCCTAGAAAAATCATTGATGAAAGTCACAAAGTAATGATAATTTCCAAAAGAGGGTGTCTGCATAGGACCATAGACATCACTATGAACAAGCTGCAATTTTTGAGTAGCTCGAACTGAACCATCCTTTGGAAAGGAGGAACGCTACATTTTTCCCAAAATACAGCCTTCACAAACATGTTTACTAGGTGCCTCAAGTTTGGGCAAAGAGGACACCATGTCAGATTTCTGCAGGTGTAGCAAAATAGCAAAATTGAGGTGACCAAAGCGTTCATGCCAAAGCTTTGCATGTGAAATAGCCTGAGAATAATGTACTACATATGATGAATCATTCACAAATTTTTCATAGTCTATGAGCTTATACAACCCAGGACATAAAATGCTAGAAGCAATAATCACATCACCATTTGATAGATCATGAACTGTACATCTATCATCAACAAATTTCACAACCAAGCCAATCTTGGCTAAAGCTTAAACTGATAACAGATTCTTCTTGATCCTTGGCACAAATAAATCATCCAACAATGTAAAAGAACTACCATCAGCAATATTCACAATGATCTTACCAACTCCCACGATAGGATAAGAGGAGTTTTTGGTGCATGTGACAGTATTCCCTGTGGGGGCTGTTGGAAGCAGCCAGAGGCATAGAAGACGCGGAAGCATGTAACGACGGAGCCGGGAGCTAGTCGAATCTTTTTTCAAAGAATTATGTTTTCAAATACTTTCCAAAAACCTCCAACAGTGATTTTTATCACTATTGTAACATATGTAACATAGAAAACCCCATTTTGTAATCCATAGCTCCATTTTGTGCAAGCCGAGGAGTCCTCGAGCTTGAGGAGCTTAGGTAGAACAAGCGTATCAATTTTTGTTATTTTTAGACACCGTTTACCCTTCCAAATAGCATCTAGGACCTAATTTTTAACTATGCCGGTCACTAGATGTGAAACCGGTCAAAACTAGTCTAGAAACTATAAAAAGAGCTAGAGAGCTCATTTTTGAGGTTGGTTAGTGTGAGTTTAGAGCTATTTTGAGCTTGTAAGAGTGTTCTTGAGTAATAGAGTTGATTTCTCACCTTCCATTGTGTCTTGCTTGTCTCTTCATAGTGTGTGTGTATGTGTGTGTGCATTTCTATGCTTCTCACCTTCACTCTCACTTCATCTCACATTCACGATCTTCATATCACTCCTATCTCTTCCGCGGATTGACATTAAAGAGGTGGAGCTTCTTAACGTGGTTCTCACCATTGTGCTAGATCAACACCAAATTTGGCGCCGTTGCCGGGGATCGAGTCTAGGACGAATGTGTGATGGTAAGAGTATAGCAAGAAGTGGCGTTGGAAGGTAAAAATTTCAGTTTTTGTTGTTGTTTTTACTTAGTTTTTAGTGTTTTTCACCTCCCCCACACTCCATCTTTATCACCACATCATCATCTTCATCTCCAAAAAAAATAAAAAAATTCACCATATCCACCCATTCTCCTCATTTCCCCTCATTTGTGCATGCGAGAGAGTGAGAGAGAGCTTTTGTGCTTGCATGTACTTTTGTTTTCTTGAGTTTTCTTGCAGGAACAGAGCTCCAGTGCATCAGGAAAGCTTGGAAAAGGTAAATTTTCAGTTTCTATCAGAGATTTCCGTCTGTGTCAGACCATCGCGATGGCCTGCCAAGTGCGGAATTTTTGGTAAGCGACCACACCACGGGATAGGCGACACACGCGCATACACGAATCCACAGGCGCATCTGCAGAAATCACATTTTGGTGGACCATCGCGACGGTCTCAGACCATCGCGATTGTGTCACAACATCGCGATTGGCTCACGCCATCGCGACGGCTCGGCCGGACCATCGCGACGGTCTCACGCCATCGCGACGGTCTCACGCCATCGCGACGGTTCGTGGACCATCGCGACTGTTCGGTTGACCCCACACCATCGTGATAGGCTCACGCCATCGCGCCGACGCTGCCACGTGGCAAGCTAGACCATCGCGACAGTTCGCACCTCACGCCATCGCGACGACACCCTTACACCATCGCGACAACGCAAATTTTGGACCATCCCGATTGGCTCAAGCCATCGCGTCCAGACCATCGCGATTGGCTCATGCCATCGCATCTATGACCATCGCGACGGTTCACTTTGGACCATCGCGATTGTTCATGTTGACCGTTGACTGACGCCATCGCAATTGTCCGCCTGATCGAGCCATCGCGATTGTTCACTCACCCGGACCATCGCGATTGCTCACTTTTGGACCATCACGACCGTGCACTTCAGACCATCGCGATTGCTCACCTTCACGCCATCGCGACGGTCCCAGACCATCGCGATTGTTGCAGACCATCGCGATTGTGCACCCCCATCGCAAATTTCAGGGTTTCATTTTTTGGCCAATTTTGGGGCTATTTTTGGGAAATTTTTGGGTGATTAGACTCATAGGAGACCCCTTAACTCATATTTGGAGAAAAACTTGTTGGTCAGTTTTTTACCCCTGACGGCCTGAACGGTCATAACTTTTTCATCCGAAGTCCGTTTTTTTGAGCTTAATAGCTCATTAGGAAGCTCTTGACGAGCACTACGTGACCTCAACTGTTTTTTTTCTTAAAGGATACGTCTATTTTTAGATAAACTATTTTGAGGTTGACCTAGTTGGGACTACAAAGCCAGGGGGCCAGCATTGAAAAGTTGGGCAAAAGGGAAGGGACTTAAAAGGTGTATATACTCAAGTGCTTTATCATCCATTTGTGAATTGGTCTAATATTGAATTTTTCCAGGTCTAGCAAGGGCAATCAAAGGCAACCAAAACAAGGCAGTGAAGGGCATAAAGCTTGGGAAGCGCGGCTTCTTGGGCATCAGAGCAACCAGAAAAGCTGACTTGAGGTTGGAAGATTACTCAACCCCCTCAGTCAATTCTTAGCTTAGGCTAAACGGTAGTTGTGGATTAAAGACGATAGGAACGCCTCAAGTTCAAGAGAATTAAATTTATCAAGTCCAAGACTAAAGATAAAGGTGTGTGACACAAAAACCTAAAGGAAAGAACATAAGTCTGACGGAATGAAAACTCAAAGTACCACAGAAAGTCGAATTCCTGACGCATACATTAAAACAAGAATCTAGAGAAATTTAAAAAGAATCAAGAAAGTAATAACAAAGAATCATTGACGATCTGAGCGTGTATTGAGTGTGCAAGGGAGAAAATTAATGAACCTTAGATCGGGCAAACATATAGGCAAGTCAGACCAACGAAGCCTTAGATCATCAGAGGCAAGTGTAAGAACTACTACTCGATCGTGGGCTCAGCAATTGAATAGTAATTACCCCTACGAGAGCTCAGACACTAGTGATTCAGAAATGGCATTTAGCACAGAAAGACCAGAAGTAGGGACGAATGTAGCGTATTTAGAAAAATCAGAAGGACCCTACAGAACGCAACTAGAGTTTCTCCGAACCAACCGATTAGGTGCTCGCATCTATGAGGATGGTTTGCGAAGGCAAGTGGTGCAAATGCACAACCCCGATCAACCCATTGGATTGGAACATCCAGTGGTGAAATTTGAGAGAGACGCGTACATAGACAAAGAAGGAACAATGTACATCTTAAGTACGCAGCCAAGCAATACCAACGAGTTTGGCGTAATTCAATTAGAGACAAAAGCAAAATCATAAGGAAAAGAACCATTAGAAGAGCCTAGAACACCTAGAGGGAAATCTGTACTGACACGAGTACTAATCCCAGAATGGATCCCTCAGGACAACAGAAGCATAGAGTTGTTTGTAAATAAAGAAACTGATGAAGCCTTTTGGAGATACAAGACAGAACTACTTAGTGAGGTAGGTATCATCACGATATACGAGTTCAAGGACCCGGATACACCTGAAAAGGTTGTATACCTGGATGAGACTTCAGAAAGAGTCTTTGTGGTGCCTGACCATGCTAAAAACACATACACATGGAGAGGTGAATTGGTATTCCCTCCATCTAGAACGAACATGAATACAAGTCAACAAGGGGCAGGAACATCCTCAGCCCATGGAAATCAAAGAGAGAAAAATAAAGAAAGACCCGAAGTAAGCTTCACTCATCCCGTAGGGAGAGATAGAACAACCACGGACACTAATAGAGCGGATAGACAAAGAGATCATGGAATACCAGGTGGTAGAGATGATTTTCCTCTACCTAGACCACAGGAACACGCAAGAATATTGAGACCCACTCAGTTAGTGAAATCCATGAAAAATTACTTTGATGGGACAGGAGATCCCTATGACCATGTCGCAGAATTCAAGCAAGTACTAAGAGCCGAACAAGTCGAAGACATGTTCAAGCAATACAACGCATTTGGACTAACGTTAAAGAATACAGCTTTAACTTGGTTCCAACCATTGCAACAAAGGAAATTTAGAGACATCCATCACTTTTTAGAGTCATTCATCACTGAATTCTCTAAAAGTGGAATCAGACATGACACGTCTTCGTTGATTCATAGCTTCAAACAGACCCCTTAGGAGACAGTTAGACTCGCAAGACGTAGGTTTAGACAATATGTTGAACGATGTCCAATGCAAGAGCTACCCTCACAGGCCAAGCAAGTGTCATTGTTTCTAGATGGCTTGTTGAGCTCTAAACTACGCTCCTATGTGTACCTAAAAGAACCCAGAACGCTAGAGCAATGTGTAAGAATTTGTATAGACATTGAGGACAACTTAGGAGACGAGTTGGAACTCTCAAAGGTCTATAAGGACTCAGACTGTTCATCTCTAGCATCCACAAAATTGTCTAACTCGATAGAAGACCTAGCAGAAAAAGTGGCCCAGAAACTAGGAGTTTCTAGTAAACCTAGGGTACTAACAAACAAGCATTGTTACACTTGTGGTGGAAATCATTTGGCAAATGTGTGTCCCAATGCACCACAACCTCAAGCCAACCCTAGTGGCCAATACTGTACAATTGAGAGAAGATACACGAATCATACGGCTCAGGACTGCCCATACAACAAACAAACCGTGAGACAAAACTACCCGCAAGCATACACACAGCCAGGTAGGTATCAAGGCCAATACAATGCTCAGCCTTATTACTATAGGCCTCCTCAGAGCTACCCATATCAGGCTCAACAGAGACCTCAACCCCTCTTAGCTCAACAGCCACCCCCACCAGCGAATGTCATCTCCGTCAAATACGCTGCTGCAGAAGAGAATCTAAGTAGGGCCTTAGTGCCTTCTTCACCTTTGATCACAGAGAGTGACCCGAACTCAAACATTTTTGACTCTACACATGTAGATAGTCCACCCGCTTATTACACGGAGTCACCAGAACACGTAGAAACATATCATTATGATAGTCCACCAGTGGAACCTAGTTGGGAGCCAGACTATGCTCATGTGATGTACACAAACCCAAATCCACGACCCCAAGTAAGACAACAAAGACCACAGGGCCCTAGAGGACCATGCTTTAGGTGCCAAGGAGACCATTTCATAAAGGATTGTCCACATCCTCCGATAGCAGGACAATCACAGTACTATAACATCCAAGGCTTTTGTGCCGATTGTGGTAAAGAGCACATCATCAAAGATTGTCCTAAGAACCCAGTTAATGCTTCAAATGTGACACCGATCAATGTGATAGGTATTGTAAACAACGCAGATGGATCCAACCCTACATACGTGCCTATCCAAGCTATCACCAGAGCCCAGGTGCTCTTACAGAACCAACAGCTTAATCAAGAGAAAGCAGCCAGAACTAGTGAAGTTGCAGAATCTAGCAGTAAAAAGACAAAATCTTGGAAAGATTCTAGAGAAAGGATTAAGAGAAAATGGAGTAAAAATATAACTGAGTTAGAAGGAAGTTTGAAGGAATCTAGAGCCAAAATCCTAGAATTGACTTCACAGGAATTGAATCAAGAGAATCCAGCTCAGAAGTCAAGATTAGTTTTAGCGGAACCCATACCAGAAAATCTAGACATGATGTTTCGTGCATATCAAGCTAGATTAAAAGAGGGACCTCAAGAAGCTGAAATGAGTAAAAACTACCCTCGAGCTGATCTAGAAATTGAGAGAACTAAACTTTGCATGAAGATGGTAGAATTAGCACAAGCTTTGTTCGAAGCCTCTAGATGTCTTAATTGGAATAACATGGCAAAACCGGAATTACACTTTCAAGGACTAATGGAGAGGCTAGAATACTTGATAGAAAGCAAAGAGAAAAAGGATCAGCACAGGAATCTTAGTGTCCCAGAGACACAGGAAAGGAATGCACCATCCCTGTCTCAAGTACCCAATACAGAAAGCCAAGACAATTTGTCTTCCATACATAGGTACTCACATGAATTTTTGAGAGAAATCCAAGAAGAGAAATGGAGAAAAGAACAAGGAACTCATCCTCCTATTCATGAAATAGACGACTTGCAGGAACAATTTCCCCAAGGCATTCCCTCTATTTACAATGATGTAAAGGAAGAACAACTGAGTGAACACACAGGATTTGAATCTAATTCTTTACAAGAATTACCTCAGTTCACAGGACCTTGGGAAGCAAAGTCTATTAGTATGAGAGCACCCACGATAATAGTGAGGAATGAAGAATCAATAATCCCTAGAAACACGGAAGTGATCAAGAACACTAAAGTACAGTGTAATCTCACTCTAGAGGAGTTGTTGAAGGTAAAACCAGAATTGTGGAAACATGTAGCAAATCAAGTCCCCGAGCTTGCTACTACTCCCTCACAGATAGGATCACAAAATAAGGTACCAGAGATACCTCTAGAAAAGATTGGAGATGTAAGCGAAGGAGAGGAAGGTAACACTTATCTTCCGATAACCCATCAGGGCTACACCACGAAAGCCATCTTAGATTCAGGAGCTGGAGTAGCCATAGCTACCACCGCTTTATGGAAACGTTGGGGTAAGCCACCATTAAGACCTACCAGGATGAAGCTACAAATGGCTGACGGACATATAGAAAAACCATTAGGTTTACTAGAAGGCATATCTCTCACCACTTCTGGTGTAGAATTTGAGCATACTTTCGCCATTTGTGACTTTGCAAAAAATCATGCTTATGAGATGATATTGGGACGACCATTCATGCGTTAGTTGCAAATTGTACAAGATTGGGGAACTAATTCTTTGTACTTGCAACATTTAGGAGTGACTACTAAAGTCAATCTTAAAGACTATTCACATCGAGATGTACCCCCAATACAATGGAATACGATCCATAAGACTCAGGTAGAGATGGAATCCGTGCACTCATTGGAATCAGATCCTTCTTGGTTGCATGAGGATACTCATTTATGGATGTGTAAGGTAGCCAAACAAGAGGAAGAACGATTAGAAGCCAGGACCTTAGGTGCAGAACAACATCCACGAACCCTTCAAGATCCAGCTTACGCACCTGTATTATTTCTAGATGAAGAATTTGAACCCCATGGTTGGGCAGAAATCCTAGCAACCATGGATGTAGCCATCAATGAAGAACAATGGACACCCCACTGTCACGAGGATGGCTATGACATTTCAGTTTTCACGATAGAGCCAATCATGTGCGATGCAATTTTAGAAGAATGTGAACCTAGCACTGATGCATTTGAGGATGCAAGTGATTTCGATTTAGAATCAATTATCATGGACCCACCCTTTGCATCAGAGGAAGAATATTTTTTCGAAGTAGAAACTCATCCTCAGAGACACGAAGAAATTATGAATGATGTGAGAATAGCCACTCAAGTGACTAGCAAAAGTGAAGGCAAGAAAAGAAAGAAGAAAGAAACCATGTCAGAAAAAGAAGAATCTTTATTTGAAGTACCCGAGAACTTCAAGAAGTATGAAATCGAAGATAGAAGAATCATGGTACGAATGCCTAATAGAAAGGCGAATGACGGACAAGTATATGATAACCGAGAGAAAACCAAGAAAATAATAGTAGCCATAGAATGAGAAGAAGAAAAATGTACATACATAGGGCATGATTTGACGAAGGAAGAAGAAGAAGAATTAGTTGCCCTATTACGCGAATATAGAGATGTGTTCGCTTGGAGTTACAAAGACCTAAAAGGAGTAGATCCAGATATATGTTCTCATAGAATCCTTATGACTCCAGATGCAAAACCGACAAAATAGAAACCGTACGCGTACAATGATAACTACGCTGCGAAGATTAAAGAGGAGATAGATCGATTGATAGAAGCAGGATTCATTTACGAGATTGAGCATACCGAGTGGGTATCCCCCATTGTGGTTGTGCCCAAGAAGAATGGAAAATTGCGCATGTGTATTAACCTTAAAAAAGTTAATGCCGCCACGATTAGAGACAGTTATCCTCTTCCTATCACGGAACACTTATTGGAAAGAGTTGCGGGCAAGGAAGTTTACAGCTTCCTTGATGGTTTTTCAAGCTATAATCAAGTAGCCATTGCTCCAGAGGACCAACACAAGACGGCATCTGCCACCGAATGGGGTATATTTGCATTTCGTGTAATGCCATTTGGCTTAACAAATGCACCCGCCACTTTCCAGCGACTCATGTGTCATGTTTTTAAGGAATTCTTACGCAAGAGTTTGGAAGTTTATGTCGATGACATATGTGCTCATTCTAATATCAGGCAGACGCATATCCCAGAGTTAAGACAAATATTTGACAAATGTCGAGAATATCAGGTTTGTTTGAACCCAAAAAAATGTGTTTTCATGCTCAGACAGGGCAAAATTCTAGGACACATTGTGTCAAAAAATGGAATTTCTACAGATGAAGAAAAGGTGAAAGTAATTGCAGATCTACCTAGGCTGACGAACATCAAAGAGGTACAAGCATTTAAGGGTCATTGCAGTTATTATAGGAGATTCATACACATGTATGCAATCATAGCCAAGCCTTTGTACTCTCTTTTAACCAACTTTGAATGGACAGATGAATGTGAAAATTCATTCAATGAACTTAAACGACGCTTGTGCTCAGCACCTATATTGACAACCCCAGATTGGAGTAAGCCATTCCATGTACATGTGGATGCATCCAACTACGCCATAGGATGTGTGTTAGCACAACCCACGAATGAAGGTAACATAGATCTCCCCATAGCTTATGCGAGCAGACAATTGAACGCAGCAGAAAGAAATTACACCACTACGGAACGAGAAGGATTAGGGATGATCTATGCAGTAAAGAAGTTTAGGCACTACTTGTTGGCCAACAAATTCAAGTTCTTTACTGATCATCAAGCCCTATTGTACCTAGTCAACAAACCATGTAACACTGGACGACTAATACGTTGGTGTTGTTATAAGGGTTGCCCACAATTTCCTCATGCAATGGCACCCTCTAGCCCTCACAAAAATACCTCCTTCTTGTATTTAGGAGATGTCCATATGAACACTCTCCTAAGCCCCTTTTTGATATTTCTTTTAGCCTAAGGTGTTGAAGCCTCTCAAAATAAAGTACCCTTTTGGACACACATGTACAAAAACCCACGTAGAAGTTTCCCACGCCTATATTTTTGAAGAGAGTGGGTTGTTAAAGAATATCTACAAAGATTTAGAGAGATATGAACATGTGCTCCTTTTTGACTAGTCAAAAAGAGCACATGGGAGAATGTGCTTAGCCTATAAATATAGGCTCATTTCTTGAAAAAGGGGAGCTTTTGGTCGTGCTCTCATGTAAAATCCTTTCAATGGAAGAACTCTCCTTTCTCTTAAGGCTTTGTGCATATATGTATTTAGTCTTGGAGAGTGTGAGAGTGAGGTGTGTGTGCATGCTAGCATTTTCCTTTGTATGTAAGTAGGGTGTTGCAATTGTCTTGTATTTTACATATGTGACTAGGATCCTTGACTCCCATTGCTCCATATTTTCAAGCATGTGGCATAGCTGCGGGCTGATGGCCAATGGCTTGAACATGGTGGAGGATGGGGTGGATGAAAGGAGAGTCTTTCTTGGGCCTTCCTTCTTGCTTCCATGCAAGGTGGTGTGGGTCTTGGCTCCCAAGGGCATACTACAACACCAAATTTGGCGCCGTTGCCGGGGAGAATGGCCAAGAGCATGTGGTAAGATATTGATTTGCAATTTTTCTGCTTATTTACGTAGGATATGTGTGTTGGCATGGTACTTTCACCCTTCCGTTGGGCCATTACTTCCTCATTTTCCTGTTATTAGTAGGATAGTTTAGTTCAGTTTTGTTTGTGGCACAAAAACACCCCCTTACCCCCTTGTCTCTCTCTCTCTCACATACATATACCCTTCCTATACACACACATTGGGCATCATTTTCACCCCTACCACCTCTTCATTGATTGCCTTGGGTGGAGGGTTGGACAACCCCCCCTCGTCCATCCCTTTTCTCATTTTTAGAAAAATCCACAAAAAAAAAAAAGGAAAAAAAAATATGAACTATATACCCACGATCTCTCTTTCCCACTCAACGCGGGAACCTTGGATGCTTCTCATGCTCAGATAATCGTACGATGCTGAGGGACGTTCTCATTCAAAACCTCCGCTTAAAATATCCCCTCATAAATGAAGGTTGGTGGAGGAAAAGGAAAGGGGACGTGCGAACTCAACGGTGGGTTTTGGGTTGACTGGCAGGCACTTGGGGGGAAGGTTTATCCTCTCCCTCCTCATTCAATTCACTCCTTTTTCCCCTTGTGGGATCGAGTTGGTACGCCTCGTCTGTTGCCCAGCACTTGGCTATGGCGGATGGAGCTCTATCCCCTACCAGAGTGATGATGGGCATTCTCTTTTTTACCTTCTACCTCATTTGACTCAAGCATTCCTCTACCTACTCTGGGGTGGCGTTCCATTAGGATTGTGTTGCACAACTACGTTGGGCTGGAGCTTACCCGCTTGCCATCACTCTACTGAGGGTATGAGCACTCTGTTTGGTCCCTTTCACTCCTTCGTCAAGTGTTCTTGCTCCAGTTTCATGGTTCATATGAAAAGGGGTGGAGCTATCGTCGGCCTCTCTTTCGAACCGATTCTCCTACTTCGTCTCGTCGATCTTGGGCGCCCATGTGGTTGCATCGGCATTGACTTGAAGCCCACTTTCAGAAATCATCATTACTAGGCTCAGACGAGCCACGCCTTTGCTTCCCCTGCGTAAGAAAACAGCTTCACTTCCCCTCCACCGCTCAGGTTGTCGGCTGGTTTGTTTCGGCGCAAAACACTTCTCCATAACAGTAGAGGTTGGTTTTTCCAAACGCCTTGCTATACCAAATTTCTGAACTACCCATGCCCACCTCTGGAAGGAATTTGCCGAGGCTCTTTCTTTGCAAAGGAAGGATCACCTTTCCTCTATCTATTCACACACTCTTGATGACTGCTCAAATCATTTACCAAGGAGATGGGCATTACTTGGGCGAATGCCAACAGTAAAATGTAGTGCGAGACTCCTTCTTGTATCTTCTTGTTTTTTGCCATTCTGCTAAATACTATATGATACCTAGAGTGAAGGTGTATGGATGTGCCCTGTGCGTGCTCCCCTTTCTCCCCCCTCTATCTCGGTTAAGCTTTACTCCTACGGGGAATGTTGAGGATTGATTTCGTGCTGTGCACCCTGATTCATCAGATGACGCTTGGGAGGAGCTCGGGTTGACTGTCATCTTGTTCCTCTTGGTTACCATTGTGCATTTTCCATGAACCTAAGTCTTTATCATCTGTCAATGGTTGTTTTGTTGTGGCAAACTGCGTGCGTGGGATAAACCTCATGTCTGTAGCATTGTTCATGACTTTGGGCGTGGAAGTTTGTACTCTGCTTCGTGCTCCTTTCCTTCCCACTATTTCTCAGCTTATGCATCTTTTCTCAATGAACCTTGAAACCTCTCAATACTCGGGTGCTCCTTCTTGAGAACTCTTGGGGCTATGCGGTCAGCGGTTGCCTTCCACTCGTTGGATAGTTGCACCGTCGCCTTGTTGAAGGACCCAGTACGACGATCGACAAAAGAATACTATGGATTTTTGAGAGGCCTCCACGGTTTTGATGTTGTGATTTTGAGCTCTAATTCGAAACTTCCACCTCCTTAGACAAAAGATTGCTAGTACTGTTGTATACGATGTTTTTACGTTAAACGATGAGGTGTTGATATTGTTTTCCAACAAGAAGCTCTTTTTATGCAAGTCACAATATTGTTATGGTCACTGGAATCATAGGTTGCGATCACCATTGCTTATAGGGTTGTTGGGTGGCTGAGATAATGTTGGAGGGTAGGGTCACTGGAGATAGTCAACTGCTGGTATTACATATCTGAAAGCAAACTAAGTTTTGGAAATTTGTTGTTACCCTCATGAACTATTTGAATGTGTTTTAAGACTCACTCAAATCGTTCTTTTAAGAATCTCTTGTGGGCCATGTTATGGCTGTCATTTCATAATCATATCTTTTCAACATTTGCAGTAGCTTTCAAAGTGGAACCTCGCGCGAATGGTGCTATGCCTGACCATGCATCTCAATCATACTTGTGTTCACTAGGATATGATGTCTTTTTTTATTTCTCTCAAGGGTTGCGTCTATACCTAACCAAAGAATGTCTACTACATTAAAGTTCGGAGTTAGTATTCCTCAAATGTTTGCCAATAAAATAACTTCTCAATGGGGAGGATTTTTTTCTGGGCTTTCTCGTGTTTATCTTCCCATTTAATAGTCCTTACAAAGTTTGACGTGCAAGTTTGTTACTCACACACGACCTAATGTGTTGCTTTCACCAAGTCGGGGTCTACATCACTCATCAAGGGAATGAACTCCATGCCATTTGAAGAAGGTACTACATTCCCTCTCGACTCACAATCATGTGTACATGCATATGATTTGAGCACATAACTGAGAAAGCATGCATTTGAATGACAAATCATATTGCATTCTATGTTTTGATCTTAAAGCTCAAGTATCTTTACTTCCCCTCTCTTGTTGATACAAGCGGTGAGAAAACTTCTACCGCATGATACTCTCTCTATGTCTCATTATGATCAAGTATGCCCATCGGCTTGAGATGCCCATGCATTTTATGGTTACATGTTTTGTGAATTCTTGGGTAACTTGGTGCATTAGGTTGGCTCGTGTTCCAGCTCATTATTTGCCAAAACCACTGCAGGTCCGTTGACAGTAAACCAGGGCAGAATGGGCATAATGTGCTAGTTGCCAACTGTCTATTGATTAACCTGCATAAGTAGTTACATGCCTGTTATATTGTTCTCTCTGGCTTGATATAATCACTTGTGCTTTTTATACTTGATTTATCATTTGATAAGAAGGTTGTGATGGCCAGAGGATAGTGAAAGGGTCCATACCTCTTACCATCAATTGGGGGCCAGGGCTATGATCAAGGTTGTATAGATTGAATGATTTTTTCAGGTACATTGCAGGTGCAAAGGACATAGGTTGCAACAAGTTATTACTAGTTTCATTCTGCTTGACATTGATAGGGTTTTGGTTGACTGAACATGGTTGGCTGCACAATTTGAAAAGAACTTTGTGTTTGCACTGATTGAAGGAAGGAATGCACATTTATTTGTGATATGATTACACACTGTTTGTATGACAACTCACTTGGTTCCTCACACTGTTCCTATGATCATAAGCATTCACAACACACCAAATGAATAAGAATGAATGAGCAGTCAACAGTCTGCATCTACTAGGTTTTCATTGAAAATTGTCACAACCTGCACCATGTATTATGTTTACAATACACTGTTAAGATCAAGGACCGCTTGTGGCAACTAGCAAATACTAAAGGTGCATTTTGGTCTCCAGTCTATTAGATTAATTGGCTTCACTTTTGTTAACTGCCCATGGTTGTGAGATTGCAGCTCTCTTTACTATGTGGAACCTATCACATACGAGTCCCAATATGGTCACTCTCCATGAACAAAATAATGCTTTCTGTCATGACCCTCCAAGTTAGATTGAGATGACTACTCACTTTTGGGTTTTTTCATTTGAAAGTATTCATGACTATGACTAGAGGCCGTTTTTTTTGGTTGGTCTGGATGTCCAAAATTGGAGCTTCCCCCTGGAGGACAACTTAAGTTTTGGTGATCAAGAATTTTGGAAAACACTTCATGGCTTGGTGGGAAGGTTCAAGCCTCTATCCTCTTGAAGGGCATGTGCATTTGTCATCTTTTGCAGGTCATGGACTCTTGACTTTCATCTATGAGCAAAGTATGATCTTCACTATGGTATTATGCAAAGGGGAAAACCTGTTGCATGTGATAATAACAAACTTAGGTGCTTCCTGCTTTACTTGCTATTTGGTTTCAAGTGCTACACATGCTTTCTGCTAAATTCTTGAAGTTGTAGGTTTGGTGTCCCACCAAGGAGTGATACACATGTTGACCCCCTTTAGGCACCTTATCTATGCACTCATTATATAAATGATCTTTATGCTTGATGGAAAGCTTGCAGGTGATTGGAGTATATTGATTCTCGTCCTTGGGGAAGGAGTCCCTTATGATGATTGAAGAACTTTTGGGGTTACTGAATTCTTCTTTGGTGATTCTTTAAATGAGAAGCTAACCATGAACTCAATTCCTCTTGACTTTGAGTATTACAGGTCGGAAACGAAGGATGATGGTGCTTCCATGTCTTATGAAGTTTCTATAACATGCTTCTGTCATAATCACTAGAACTGGATAAAATGCTTGTTTCCCTCAATATGCTTAAATTGGTTGCATGTGATCACTTATGATTAAAAGGCAACTAGTAGTACCATAGGGTTGATGTCTGAATATTGTGCTAAGATTGGCTTGTTCCAGAAGAGTGTCTACTCAATATTTTAGGCATAGAACCTGAAGGATTTGTCGAATTTGTCTTGATCTAGCAAAGCTATTGGAAGAGTGTGTGGAATTAGACTTGTTCAAAAGTCACAAGGGTGTGAATGTTGCTTGATGTTCTATATCCAGTGACCTACTAATAGGAATCAAGTACAATACTACACAACTCTTGCTACATGTTGATGCATCTCTTTTGATTCTACTCTTTATTAAAGCAAGTGGCTGTTTCTAGTACAATTCCTAGGTTTGGTGCATAATGCTTATACTTCAAAATGTTCTTCATGATGAGAGCACATCTTCTTTAGAGGATATTTGCAGGTGACTATGCACATAGGGGGTTAAAAGTTTCCAGAACTTGAACTAAATTAAGTGTGAAGCCATTGAATGAGTGATTGTTTTTTGCTAGGGAAGTAACTCTCTAGCTCCACATTCCTCATTTAAAGCTTAATTTTTCATAGTTCATTATAGGCCAACACACTTAGAACTTCAGCATTGATCCTTCTTATCTCCTATGGATGATTTGATGCTTTGCAGGAATAGTGTTGGATAAGTTGTTTGAATCTCAGGAAAGCTTGTAAAATGACAGGACTCATAATGTTGCACTATTGTTTATTCATTTTATGAGCACAGAACACTCATGTTAAATTTCAAACTTGATTGACTAGGAGCATAGTATGAATGATGGAAGGAACATAAGTTAAGCATGCTACTACATATTCATCTCATGCTATGCAATGCAATATGTCACACTCACTTGGAGATTACAGATTTTGGCATCATTTTTGGATTGTAGAGATAAGAAGATTTTCAGGAGCTCTTCTCATTAGAAGAGAAAGTCCTATGTGAAAGATGCTCCCTGAAATGGACACTAAAAATTGGAATTAACATTTTATGGCTGCTTCTTTTCAAATTCAGTCTACTTGTTGTGTATGTTTAAATTTCAGGTATTGGAGCTTTCAGAGAAGGCACATTGAATGGAGGCTGGGCTAACTGTCCCCCAAGGGGATTGTGTCGCTCAGCATTGCTGGATTCAAGATTTGAAGGCGGACGTCTTGCTGATTCAAAAGATTTGCAGCCTTGCAAAATTCAGATCGGAACTACTACATATTTGAAGAATTGAAGACTCCAAACTTGGACCAGTTTGGCACTGTATGCTTCTCTCTTAGCTTTGTTGAGGACGACAAAGTCTAGGAGGAGGAGGGTGTTGTTATAAGGGTTGCCCACAATTTCCTCATGCAATGGCACCCTCTAGCCCTCACAAAAATACCTCCTTCTTGTATTTAGGAGATGTCCATATGAACACTCTCCTAAGCCCCTTTTTGATATTTCTTTTAGCCTAAGGTGTTGAAGCCTCTCAAAATAAAGTACCCTTTTGGACACACATGTACAAAAACCCACGTAGAAGTTTCCCACGCCTATATTTTTGAAGAGAGTGGGTTGTTAAAGAATATCTACAAAGATTTAGAGAGATATGAACATGTGCTCCTTTTTGACTAGTCAAAAAGAGCACATGGGAGAATGTGCTTAGCCTATAAATATAGGCTCATTTCTTGAAAAAGGGGAGCTTTTGGTCGTGCTCTCATGTAAAATCCTTTCAATGGAAGAACTCTCCTTTCTCTTAAGGCTTTGTGCATATATGTGTTTAGTCTTGGAGAGTGTGAGAGTGAGGTGTGTGTGCATGCTAGCATTTTCCTTTGTATGTAAGTAGAGTGTTGCAATTGTCTTGTATTTTACATATGTGACTAGGATCCTTGACTCCCATTGCTCCATATTTTCAAGCATGTGGCATAGCTGCGGGCTGATGGCCAATGGCTTGAACATGGTGGAGGATGGGGTGGATGAAAGGAGAGTCTTTCTTGGGCCTTCCTTCTTGCTTCCATGCAAGGTGGTGTGGGTCTTGGCTCCCAAGGGCTTACTACAACACCAAATTTTCAAGCCATTGGCCATCAGCCCGCAGCTATGCCACATGCTTGAAAATATGGAGCAATGGGAGTCAAGGATCCTAGTCACATATGTAAAATACAAGACAATTGCAACACTCTACTTACATACAAAGGAAAATGCTAGCATGCACACACACCTCACTCTCACACTCTCCAAGACTAAACACATATATGCACAAAGCCTTAAGAGAAAGGAGAGTTCTTCCATTGAAAGGATTTTACATGAGAGCACGACCAAAAGCTCCCCTTTTTCAAGAAATGAGCCTATATTTATAGGCTAAGCACATTCTCCCATGTGCTCTTTTTGACTAGTCAAAAAGGAGCACATGTTCATATCTCTCTAAATCTTTGTAGATATTCTTTAACAACCCACTCTCTTCAAAAATATAGGCGTGGGAAACTTCTACGTGGGTTTTTGTACATGTGTGTCCAAAAGGGTACTTTATTTTGAGAGGCTTCAACACCTTAGGCTAAAAGAAATATCAAAAAGGGGCTTAGGAGAGTGTTCATATGGACATCTCCTAAATACAAGAAGGAGGTATTTTTGTGAGGGCTAGAGGGTGCCATTGCATGAGGAAATTGTGGGCAACCCTTATAACAACAGTTGGTTTCTATTACTCATGGAGTATGATTTTGAAGTAGTAGTCAGGAAAGGAAAGACACATCTTACATCTGACCACCTTTCAAGACTAACCTCAGGAGAAGCTCCTCAAGGAGTAGCGGATGATCTACCAGACGCATACTTGTTTAACCTTGAGATAACACCAGAATGGGCTAAACCAATAGTCCCTATCCTGACATACGGACCCAAGAATCCTAGGATAAAGATCAAAGAAGGAGAGATTACCAAGTCTCAGAGATACCAAATCATAGCAGGAAGTATATATAAACAGGATAATCAAAAGATTCTTGCTTGTTGTGTAGATGAATCAGAACATGCGAATTGGTTGCAATTAGCACACATAGGTGCACTAAAGCAACATCATTCAAAACATCAAACATTACAGACTCTGCATAGACTAGGAGTATATTGGCCTTCGATGGAAGCAAACATCTACAAGTTGTGTAAAGAATGCCATGTTTGTTGTGAAAGACCACCAGTAGAACATGCGACGTTATATCACGTGTCTCTCACACCAGATTGGAGTGAACCTTTAGTGACATACTTGAGGACGAAGACATTCCCTCAAGGAATGACCTTAGCTCGACAATGCAGTCTGGAGCAGGAAGATCAAGACTATTCACTTATTGGCGATAATCTATACAAAAGAGGACGAGATGGATATCTAAGACAATGTGTTCATGAAAGCGATTATCTAAGCATACTAGAGACTGCACACTAAGGTGTTGCAGGGGGTCATTTTGGACCTGAAAGGATAATCAAAGCCATCCTCTTTGCAGGATTATGGTGGCCCACTCTTCACATGGATGCTCATACCTATGTTAAGAGATGTGATGTGTGCCAAAGAACTCAGTTTCCTATCCGCAGAGATGAAATGCCATTGAAACCCATGATGGGAGGACGTGCATTTTCTAAGTGGGTTATAGACTTTGTAGGACCCATTAACCCCCCTGCAAAAGGTACACATGCGGAATACATTATTGTTGCCACCGATTATCTTACGAAATGGGTAGAGGCAAAAGCCACGAAAAAGAATGATGCACACACGACCGCAAAATTCTTATTTGAGAATGTCTTTACAAGATATGGATTGCCTATAGAGTTAGTGAGCGATCGCGGAACTCACTTTCTAAACCAAGTCATTGAATATTTGTTACAGGATTTTATGGTGATTCACAAAAAATCCGCACCATATCATCCTCAGGCCAATGGTCAGGCTGAAAGCACTAATAAGATCCTTTGTAACGTACTGACGAAACTTGTGAACAACAAACGTTCAGATTGGAACAAACAGTTACACCACGCTGTTTGGGCATATCGAGTGGCCTACAAGACCGTACTCAATGCAACTCCCTTTCAGATGGTTTTTGGTCAGAATGTTGTGCTTCCTTTGGACTTCTTGATACGGACCCTTAAGGTTGCACAAGAACATCAGTGTACCGGCCATGAATTATCAGCAAGAATAATGGACTCGGAACGATTAGGAGAAACCAGATTAAAGGCAGCTGCAGGAATATACGCGGCAAAGAAGTGACAGAAAGCATATTTTGATGCACATGTGAAAGATAAAGGTCTAAAAGAAGGAGATTTAGTTCTAGTATATACGCTAAAGCAACACGCACGTAACTTAGAAAAGCAAGGTTATGGACCTATGATCATTAACAGACTCTCGACAAGTGGAGCAGTACAATTAGCCACATTAGAAGGAGACGTCATGCCTAATTACATTAGTGGATGTAGAGTCAAGTTATATCAGGAACCTCTTACTGAGGATATGCTTAGACGACTCACGTTGGCAAAGAAGCGTAAGGAGGAAGAAAATAGAATACGAGCGGAAGCTCAGGCAGAAGCAATAGAACGCATTAAGCGCATGAAGTTAAGAAAACAAGGAGTAGGGAGAGAACATTATAACCATCTGGAAACAACACCTAGATATCCCATGGCCATGTGTCAAGTAAAGTCAACCACTCATCCTAGTATAGTGGACAGGAGACCATTCATTACAGTCAGGCTAGAGCACGACAACCCTTGCCAAGAGCTCAGGGCTTTAATTGACTCAGGTGCTGCGACTAGTGCGATTAGATGGTCCCACTATAAGGATTCAGGAATAGAAATGCGGCCAATTGAGGCATACCTCATAGGGCTAGGAGGCATGGAAACCCCTTGCATGGGTGAGGTGGACCTTCCTATCCTCATTAAGGATGTGACCATGACAGCGAAGCTACTAGTGTGCCATGATGACGACCTGATAGAACCCCTAATCCTTGGCCAAGATTGGCTATACGATCACTCAGTGGACCTAAATCTTAGACAAGGCTCCTTACAGATTGGAACCTTAGATCAGAAGCGAGTGATACCACTTGACTTCCCTAATGGCATTCCAACTGAGGTGTGTAGCCCTAGACCCTACGAAATGCATGCGACGGAAGATCGGAAGATCTTTGGTCAGATTAGTCACGTTACATCTACACCAACCCACTCGGGCTTGGCTATGGACAGTTGTCAATCAGAAGGACTACAGGAGATCTTTCCTAGGGCTTTCTACAAACTAGAAGGGGCAGCTACCCAACCGCTAGGGCAGATGGACACAATCAGCGATCAGGTGGGTTGCATCAGCGGCCAAATGAGCACAATACCTTGCGGTGCTCATCCTTCCAAACTTGCTGCGGACTCGCCTAGATTAAAGATAAATAACGAATCACTTCCTAATGGGCAGGTCACACAAGTTTTGGATCTCCATTCTTTTCCAAAGCAGAGCGTCCACTGGACCTCTCAAACCCAACCACGAAGGAGTCAACCACAGTAGAGGAACCCAGACCGACGACACCACCAGACAAGGCAAAGAAAGAAGCAGTATCAGCATCACAGAACAAGTGGCACGAGACAAATATGGGTGCCAAAAGGACAACAACCACTGGCTATTGGCAACACTACAGACGAGAACAGGACAAAGTTTCAAAAAAAGCAGAGTCAGCATCCAAAGTCCCCTCGATCTTCTTCTACAAGTACAAATACTCGACAGATTTGGATCGCCAAGAAGTACCTTATCAATAGACCCACACCCACGCAAATTTGGGTGCCCAAACAATGTATTATAGCCCAACCCTCAAGCCATGTAATATATGCCCCTCAGAAATCTTTCCATCCTTCAATACCACCAAACCCGATACCACTTTTTGTACCTCAGCAGAAACACACCACCCACTCAAAGACTCTTAGGAAATGGATACCGAAACGTATCCAGACGTCTTCTTGTACCCCCTTATCTAAAAATTCTCCCACCTCGTTTAAACCCCACACTTGTAATAATTCACCCTCAACCAAACCTTGTATGAATTCATACACCAAAACCCCACATCATGCATAATAAAAGCTCATCAAGAAATGTATGCATAATCTGACCATGTAGGCGTCTAGAGACATGCATTAGTTTTGCAAAAAAATCATAGCATCAATCACTTCACAACACCTGGCTACACGGGTTACACATCGGTTATGGAAAGGGATTGCGGTCTCACCTTATTGGGATCATAATTAATTTCCATACTAATGTGCTAATCTTTTGTAGCAAATCTTTTCCATTAGCTCGTTTGTCATCATGCAAACTGAAGAAGGACCATCAGAAGCTGGCCCCAGTATACCAATGACCAATATTGGAGAATTACTCGCGGAATCTCATCCAACAATGCAACCACCAGAGTTTCAAGGTTTTCCAGGACCCATGCCAATCGACGATCCTCCTAGAGGATATACTGAGAAGATTCATCGTAATTCTCATTGGTTTCAAGGCCTAGCAAGAGCATTAGCAGACACTGATTTCATATTTGAGGCCAATTTGGCATTTGATCTTCGCACATGGGCCAAGTACCAGTTCTTTTCAAGAGAATTTGAAGGACTACAGAATACACAAGATTTAACGCACGTTTGGGCACGAGCGGGATTTATAGAATATTTTAGTGACCCTCTGCCTAAACCCGATTTTTAGAAATGCTTTTACCTAGTAACCACCTTGACAGCTTCAGAGAACAAGGATCTACCCGGCACATTCATGTTACCATCCTTGGTAAATGACCCTCCATTCAGAAGGTTTTATTTGTCCAAAGATTTAATTCGCGCAGCTCTCAAAATACAAGGAACACACACTCCGATGGAGAGAGAACGGCTAGTTCCAGAGCCGATGAAACGTGATGACGTTACTAAGTGGGAGGATATTTCAGCTATAACCCCTGAGCTCTCCAAGCCATGACGGATATGCATGCAACATTTTGCTTTCCCAGCTTAGGATTGTTTTACCATGCCCCACAAAAGAATCTGGTTTGGATTATACTTAGCATGTACTGGACCTCAAACGGTTGATCTAGCTAGCTGGATAATTGATCAGCTCTATTTGGCACAACATAGATGGGAACGAAAGAAAGTCATCAATGGATGCTGTGCGCTTACGAGAATTATATATATGTGCTTGGCGTATGACTTACCGATTGAGCGTGCCATGACAAGTCAGGAATTGAAAGCATTCAAAGGGACCACTAAGAAGGCTAGAAAGTCTAGCAAAGGCAGAGCCAGAAAACGCATGAGAGGAACCATACCCTACCTTCAGGGGCCAGAATCACCCTCACCACAACCATCTCCAGAGCAGTCACCGACCGCAGCCACTCCCACGGTACTACCAATTCGTATACGGTTATCAAGACCAGTTACGCCGGAAGGCACCACCAGTACTGTTGCACCTCAAGCAGTCACAACCCCAGAATCTATCACCATGGCAGCAGAAATTCCCACCACTATTGGTGCAGAAGCGTTCTCTTTTCCAATACCCCATTTAGAAGCAGAACAAGCAGCGCCACTGAACATAACGTTCGATTGTGAAATGCCCGATGCATTCTCCAATGAGTTCCAATTTTCAGAAGGACAACTATTTTCTCAAGAATATGAAAGGCCCAGCTATCCCACCACACCCCGGGATCAGCCACAAGGACAGATTGTGTCTAGCACTGATGACGAAAGAACAACAACCGATGAAGACGAAGGCGATGACGAAGCCAGCCAGGGCACTCACGAATCCCAAGAGCATGAACAGATAGATGGCCAAGGCCAATAAACAGACACACATGGTGATACAAGTACCCATGAAGATGAAACTTGTGAAGCAGCAGCTTACACACTAGCTATTAAGAAGCTGTATAGAACTATGGAAAAAGTTTGGGCACGCAAAAAGCTGACTGAGGAAGAGAGTCAAGCAATAATAGAATAGGAACTTGTCACAGGCGGTTTCGAAGACGCATACATCAAAGGATTCAGAGAGTTAGTCAAATCAGTAGGCTCCAACGAAGCCCTCAGATACTTGCAAAGAAAACCACTACCACAGTTTGACCCCCGTCGAGTACGACTACTTTCAAAGCCCGGCAAATACATTCGTGTACCAACAGGAGCACAATCTTCAGAACAAGCCAGGGAGGCACGCCTCGTCCCCGAAAGTTCGTTGGCGGCAGAAACCATCCTTGTAGATTCCCCACCCCGCGCTACAGCTGTACATACCTCAGTAGTCTTCACTGAAGTACCGACCACCCCAACCGCTCCTCCATCACCGCCAGTCCATCCAACCTCCCCTCTTCACCCTCCTTCCCCCCGACTAACATCTTCTATCGCTGGTGACGTAGCAGAAATCGTCTTTACAACCACTAACCCCACAATTCCCGCACCCACTAGACCTAGTCTACCCCCTCACACATCCACCTTTCTCTCCAACCCATTCCTCCATCCATCTTTCCCGTCCTTCTCCACACATCCACGACCCCTTTTCCCCTTCCCACCGCCATTAACCTTCTCCCCAGTCTCACCTCCCCAACCCACTGTAACCCCTCTTTTCCCTTTCCACCCAGCTACACCAGCCAGTCCCCCTGTAGATTACTCCTCAACCTTTGTAAATCCCGTATTTACACCAGCACAAGCACCCACAGTCACACCCATATTCACAGTCACCGCACTGGACACGTCCAATGACATGGACATCTCACCACCCACTGCACCATCACTCACTTCACTCACGGCACAAACATATTTAGGCACCTCACAATTTTCAACAATCACTACAACATCCACCTTCCCAACCCCATTCCCCGTTCCCTTTGCATCTACACCCACTGCATCTTCATTTAGCACCCCATTAATACTATCACCCACTGTAGATAATGCATTTCGACAGATGTTCATGTGTATGACGCAAGTAAGAGATGAGTTCACATCTCTTGGCGATAATTATCAGCAACTGCAGAGGACAACCACTGATTTACAGTCGCATCTTAATTTATTGTCTATTGAGAATGCCTCACTGAACAGCCGATACCAGGAATTACGAGAGGCATATCACAAATTAGAAGTAGAAAGCGAAGACAAAGCTAAAGAAGCCACTGCTGACTTGGATAACTTATTACGAGCCCAGACAGTCCGCAACGCAATGCTAACACGAAACATGGGCTTGCTCAGAAGACATCTAGCAGCAACAAAAGAAGAAAACCAGCGCTTACAGGATCAGAATCGCAAAAACTTAGAAGCTGCCCTAGACCATCCAGACCAACCACTCAGTCCTAGCCGGTTCAAAGCCATTCCCTCAGACTCGATGAGGATGCTGCTAGAAGATCATGTAAGATTGCTAGATGAATACGACCGCATGAATGAGGAGTTACAGAAACTCAAAGAAGATCATAAATTACTCCAGTTACGAGCACCGGCACACCAAGACATACCAACACCTGTGGACCCCTCTCTTGAAATCTTAGAGGAACTCAACGCATTACGGGCCTAGGTATCAAACCTTGAATCAAGGATCACAGTATATGAAGCACCACCAAGACCAGATTCCCCACCTGAGCTACCAGTTGAGGAAGAAACTGTCACCATCCCGGTGGAGGAAACGTTTGAAGAGGCGTACGAGCCACAACCCATCCCAGGCAGACGCGTCACGGCCGAAGGCCAGATGACTTACGAACTCCCGACCTCCGCGTGGATGAAGACAATTGAAGAACTTGGGACAACGCACTCAGCTAGAGTAGAGGCACAATTACATGCAATGGCGATGATTGAAGAAAGAATTTTACAATCTCCATTCTTTGCTCATTTGGCCCCGCGATGATACATATCTGGGCATGAGCTACAGTATAAACCGTATTTTATGTTAATGGCCGAATACCAGTTAGCCATTGAGAAAGAAACAGGTAAGAAACCATCGCATGCGACTCAATTCGAGGAGGCCGATCTACCACTTGATGCGCAGCAAGGAGAGATCTATCAACCAGAGTGGTCAAAGATTTACTACAACAATATCCAGAAATGATGAGTACATGGGTAAAGGCACCTTTGCATTTAAAGTACAACCCATGTTGGGGACCAGTACCACGACGCCGTTCCTGGACTGCCTTTGCTATTAAGGTACAAAACAATAAGCAGTGCCAAGACTGGTTGAATTACCCCTATTTTAAGCCACCCATCGAGTTACCAACTGTCGGCTACATGATGGCTACAATTCGTCACTGGATCCCTCGATTAAAGCATATGGATGATATAGCGGCGCACATGACTGTCAAAATCTTTGACATGATGCAAATGATTTTTAAAGTCTTCCGACGCGTCAAGGCACCTCATGTAAACACCTCGGGCTTTGAGCATGGCAATTTCGATCTAGTATATGATATGAGTACAACGCCATCGCTACGGGTGTGTTATGCCTGGCATTGCAGAATAAAGTACCTACCGGCGTGCTACAAGCAGACTTTCGAAGAGATGTTCACAACCGGCTTCTGGGAATACCATTCAAAGGTATTCATAAGCATGCCTACACATTTATTACACTTATTTGCCTGTGAACGAATGGTCTATTCCACACACTATCAGCTCCCGCCATCAGAAGAACCACAACCAATAGACTAGGAGAAACTCGAGGCCGATTTGGCCCGAGGCATTCGTATCTCCGAGCACACCCTCACTCAAGACCTCCTACAGAACTATATCCGGCAGACCTTACAACAAGGTTCTGTCAGGGACGATAGAAGCGAGAGGGAGGGGGGTGTTGGAAGCAGCCAGAGGCATAGAAGACGCAGAAGCATGTAACGACGGAGCGAGGAGCCAGTCGAATCTTTTTTCAAAGAATTATGTTTTCAAATACTTTCCAAAAACCTCCAACAGTGATTTTTATCACTATTGTAACATATGTAACATAGAAAACCCCATTTTGTAATCCATAGCTCCATTTTGTGCAAGCCGAGGAGTCCTCAAGCTTGAGGAGCTTAGGTAGAACAAGCGTATCAATTTTTGTTATTTTTAGACACCGTTTACCCTTCCAAATAGCATCTAGGACCTAATTTTTAACTATGCCGGTCACTAGATGTGAAACCGGTCAAAACTAATCTAGAAACTATAAAAAGAGCTAGAGAGCTCATTTTTGAGGTTGGTTAGTGTGAGCTTAGAGCTATTTTGAGCTTGTAAGAGTGTTCTTGAGTAATAGAGTTGATTTCTCACCTTCCATTGTGTCTTGCTTGTCTCTTCATAGTGTGTGTGTATGTGTGTGTGCATTTCTATGCTTCTCACCTTCACTCTCACTTCATCTCAGATTCACGATCTTTATATCACTCCTATCTCTTCCGCGGATTGACATTAAGGAGGTGGAGCTTCTTAACGTGGTTCTCGCCATTGTGCTAGAGCAACAGGGGCAGGCTCGAGTGAAGTGAAGAAACTACACTGCGAGGTAATATGTTTGGTTTCCCCACTATCAAAGGTACCAAACATCTGAGTCTACTACATACATACACTACTCAGGAGAAGATGGGTCAAAACTACAAACAATAGTAAACGCCCATTCTTCATTTTGCACTACATTAGTAGACTCTCTTTTTAGTGTGGAGGCCTGTGCGACAACCATTCCAACCTCTTTTTTCTTTGCCTCTTTTGCATCCAGTTTTTGATAATTCTTTATGATATTATCATTTGCTTTATAGTACTTGCAAAACAATTTCTGCTTTTCAGTTTTCTTGTTGTCTCTGTCATCCTTCATTGATTGTACAGAGTTAGCAGATTTCTTCTCACTAGTAGAAGAGCTCCATTTACCTTTGCCCTTCTGCGTAGCCAAGAAAGCTTGATCTGCAACATGCATAATGGACATGTTTTGCCTAGACTGATCTTCCTGCAATAGAACAAAGACTAACTCCTCAAATGTTTAGGCATTTGGATTGCCTTTCATAATCAAATGAAGAGTAGAAGCAAAACTCTCATATGAATCGGGAAGACCATTCAAAATAGTCTACACAAGTGAACTGTCAGAGAAGACTTCATCAGCAAAAATCAAGTGTTCTTTCAAATCTTTGATCTTTGTCAAAAAATTGTCCATGGAATCACCTTCATTCATGTGCTCAGTCTTCAACTGTTTTCGAAGGTAAGCAATACGAGCCTCATTCCGTGCCTGGTACAAATTGATAAGTGTATCCCAAGTATCCTTAGATGTTCTATAAGATCCAATGTGAGGAATAATGGCACGTTTGATAGACAAGGCTATCAATGCATGTGCCCGAGCATCTCTGCCATCCCAAAAAATTTGCTTTGCAATAGGTGTAGTAGAAACTGCAGCACAAATAGGAATCTGGAAAATATCACCATCTTCGACGCCATCTACATTAGCTTTAGTACCTGTATTTTTAGGTGTAATAGGATATTTTTCAACACCCTACATAATATTCCATAGTCCTTTTGCGCCCAATACATGATGCATCATATAAGTGTTGAGATATCAAGCTCAACATGTGATGATCCAGGATGACACGTACCAGTTTTTCGTTTCTCTGACATGTATAGTGGTCACGCCGGTATATGTCAGGGATACTTCATTGAGCTTTATTAGATTTATCTACTGAGAGTGATGACACATTTGTTTCTTGCTAGATCACTCATTCGCGGACATTAGGTTTTTCCTTATGTACTGATCTTTATATATTTTACTTGTTGTATTCTTGTTTTTAGGTTATTCTTGTATATTCCTTTTATGTAATAGAAGAAGAAGAAGAAGAAGAAGAAGATCATTCTTCCTTGCCTCAATCTGTGTGTGTGCTTCTCCTTGAGAGCGAGAGTGTGTGTGAGCTCTCTTCCTTATCTCCTTCCTCGTGACATGGTATCAGAGCCAACATGGCTGTAGAGAGCTCATGGAGAAGGCGATGGTGAAGACTATGCGGCAAGGTGTGGAGAAAACGCGCAAAAATTGGCGTGAAGGTAGAAGACCTCAAAATATTTGTTGCTCTAGCACAATGGTAAGTACCACGTTAAGAAGCTTCACCTCCTTAATTGTCAATCCGCGGAAGAGATAGGAGTGATATGAAGATCATGAATGTGAGATGAAGTGAGAGTGAAGGTGAGAAGCATAGAGATGCACACACACATACACACACACTACGAAGAGACAAGCAAGACACAATGGAAGGTGAGAAATCAACTCTATTACTCAAGAACACTCTTACAAGCTCAAAAATAGCTCTAAGCTCACACTAACCAATCTCAAAATGAGCTCTCTAGCTCTTTTTATAGTTTCTAGACTAGTTTTGACCGGTTTCACATCTAGTGACCGGCATAGTTAAAAATTAGGTCCTAGATGCTATTTGGAAGGGTAAACGGTGTCTAAAAATAACAAAATGAGCTCTCTAGCTCTTTTTATAGTTTCTAGACTAGTTTTGACCGGTTTCACATCTAGTGACCGGCATAGTTAAAAATTAGGTCCTAGATGCTATTTGGAAGGGTAAACGGTGTCTAAAAATAACAAAAATTGATACACTTGTTCTACCTAAGCTCCTCAAGCTCGAGGACTCCTTGGCTTGCACAAAATGGAGTGAGAAATTAAGAAAAGGGTTTTTCTATGTTACATATGTTACAATAGTGATAAAAATCACTATTGGAGGTTTTTGGAAAGTATTTGAAAACATAATTCTTTGAAAAACGATTCCACTGGCTCCTTGCTCCGTTGTTACATGCTTCTGCGTCGTCTGTGCCTCTGGCTGCTTTCAACACCCCCCTCTCTCTCGCTTCTGTCGTCCCTGACAGAACCTTGTTGTGAGGTCTGCCGGATATAGTTCTGTAGGAGGTCTTGAGCGAGGGTGTGCTCGGAGATACGAATGCCTCGGGCCAGATCGGCCTCGAGTTTCTCCCAGTCTATTGGTTGTGGTTCTTCCGGTGGCGGGAGCTGATAGTGTGTGGAATAGACCATTCGTTCACAGGCAAAGAAGTGTAATAAATGTGTAGGTCTGCTTATGAATACCTCTGAATGGTATTCCCAGAAGCCGGTTCTGAACATCTCTTCGAACGTCTGCTTGTAGCACGCCGGTAGGTACTTTATTCTGCAATGCCAGGCATAACACACCCGTAGCGATGGCGTTGTACTCATATCATATACTAGATCGAAATTGCCATGCTCAAAGCCCGGGGTGTTTACATGAGGTGCCTTGACGCGTCGAAAGACTTTAAAAATCATTTGCATCATGTCAAAGATTTTGACAGTCATATGCGCTGCTATATCGTCCATATGCTTTAGTCTAGGGAGCCAGTGGCGAATTGTAGCCATCATGTAGCCTACAGTTGGTAACTCAATGGGTGGCTTAAAATAGGGGTAATTCAACCAGTCCTGGCACTGCTTATTGTTTTGTACCTTAATAGCAAAGGCTGTCCAGGAGCGGCGTCGTGGTACTGGTCCCCAACATGGGTTGTACTTTAAGTGCAAAGGTGCCTTTACCCATGTACTCATCATTTCTGGATACTTCTGTAGTAAATCTTTTCGCCACTCTGGTTGATAGATCTCTCCTTGCTGCGCATCAAGTGGTAGATCATCCTCCTCGAACTGAGTTGCATGCGATGGTTTCTTACCTGTCTCTTTCTCAATGGCTAACTGGTATTCAGCCATTAACATAAAATACGGTTTATACTGTAGCTCATGCCCAGATATGTATCGTCGCGGGGCCAAATGAGCAAAGAATGGAGATTGTAAAATTCTTTCTTCTATCATCGCCATGGCATGTAATTGTGCCTCTACTCTAGCTGAGTGTGTGGTCCCAAGTTCCTCAATTGTCTTCATCCACGCGGGGGTCGGGAGTTCGTAAGTCATCTGGCCTTCGGCCGTGACGCGTCCGCCTGGGATGGGTTGTGGCTCGTACGCCTCTTCAAACATTTCCTCCACCGGGATGGTGACAGTTTCTTCCTCAGTTGGAAGCTCAGGTGGGGAATCTGGCCTTGGTGGTGCTTCATATACTGCAATCCTTGATTCAAGGTTTGATACCTGGGCCCGTAATGCGTTGAGTTCCTCTAAGATGTCAGGAGAGGGGTCCACAGGTGTTGGTATGTCTGGTTGTGCCGGTGCTCGTAACTGGAGTAATTTATGATCTTCTTTGAGTTTCTGTAACTCCTCGTTCATGCGGTCGTATTCATCTAGCAGTCTTACATGATCTTCTAGCAGCATCTTCATTGAGTCTGAGGGAATGGCTTTGAACCGACTAGGACTCAAAGGTTGGTCTGGGTGGTCAAGAGCTGCTTCTAAGTTTTCTCGGTTCTGATCCTGTAGGCGCTGGTTTTCCTCCTTTGCTGCTACTAGATGTCTTCTGAGTAAGCCCATGTTTCGTGTTAGCGTTGCATTGCGGACTGTCTGGGCTCTTAATAAGTTATCCAGGTCAGCAGTGGCTTCCTTGGTCTTGTCTTCGCTTGCTAGTTCCAATTTGTAATATGCCTCGCGTAACTCTTGGTATCGGCTGTTCAATGAGGCATTCTCAATAGAGAATAAATTAAGCTGCGACTATAAGTCATTGGTTGTCCTCTGCAGCTGCTGATAATTATCGCCAAGAGATGTGAACTCATCTCTTACTTGCGTCATACACATGAACATCTGTCGAAATGCATTATCTACCGTGGGTGATAGTATTAATGGGATGCTAAATGAAGATGTAGTGGGTGTAGATGCAAAGGGAACGGGGAATGGGGGTGGGAAGGTGGACGCTGTGGTGATTGTGGAAAATTATGAGGTTCCTAAATATGTTTGTGCCATGAGTGAAGTCAGTGATGGTGCAGTGGGTGGTGAGATGTCCATGTCATTGGACGTGTCCAGACCGGTGACTGTGAATATGGGTGTGACTGTGGGTGCTTGTGCTGGTGTAAATATGGGATTTACAAAGGTTGAGGAGTAATTTACAGGGGGGCTGGCTGGTGCAGCTTGGTGGAAAGGGGAAATAGGGGTTATAGTGGGTCGGGGAGGTGAGACGGGGGAGAAGGTTAATGGCGGTGGGAATGGGAAAAGGGGTCTTGGAGTTGTGGGGAAGGATGGAAAAGCTGGATGGAGGAATGGGTTGAATGGAAAGGTGGATGTGTGAGGGGGTAGACTAGGTCTAATGGGTGCAGGAATTGTGGGCTGAGTGGTCGTAAAGACAATTTCTGCTACACC
This sequence comes from Ceratopteris richardii, assembly GCA_020310875.1. Taxonomy (NCBI): domain Eukaryota; kingdom Viridiplantae; phylum Streptophyta; class Polypodiopsida; order Polypodiales; family Pteridaceae; genus Ceratopteris; species Ceratopteris richardii. The sequence goes on along the minus strand of CM035418.1, from coordinate 185,690,471 downwards.
ACCGGCGAATGAAGATGTTGGTCTGGGGGAAGGAGGGTGAATAGGGGAGGCTGGAGGGATGGGTGGTGATGGGGGAGCGGTTGGAGTGGTCGGTACTTCAGTGACTACTGAGGTATGTATAGTTGTAGCGCGGGGTGGGGAATCTACAAGGATGGTTTCTGCTGCCAACGAACTTTCGGGGACGAGGCGTGCCTCCCTGGCTTGTTCTGAAGACTGTGCTCCTGTTGGTACACGAATGTATTCGCCGGGCTTTGAAAGTAGTCGTACTCGGCGGGGGTCAAACTGTGGTAGTGGCTTTCTTTGCAAGTACCTGAGCGCTTCGTTGGAGCCTACTGATTTGACTAACTCGCGGAATCCTTTGATGTATGCGTCTTCGAATCCGCCTGTGACAAGTTCCTGTTCTATTATGGCTTGACTCTCTTACTCGGTCATTTTTTTGCGTGCCCAAACTTTTTCCATAGTTCTATACAGCTTCTTAATAGCCAGTGTGTAAGCTGCTGCTTCGTAAGTTTCATCTTCATGGGTACTTGTATCACCATGTGTGTCTGTTTGTTGGCCTTGGCCATCTGTCTGTTCATGCTCTTGGGATTCCTGAGTTCCCTGGCTAGCTTCATCATCTCCTTCGTCGTCATCGGTTGCTGTTCTTTCCTCATCAGAGCTAGACACAATCTGTCCTTGTCGCTGATCCCGGGGTGTGGTGGGGTAGCTAGGCCTTTCAAATTCTTGAGAAAACAATTGTCCTTCTGAAAACTCGAACTCATTGGAGAATGCATCGGACATTTCAAAATCAAAAGTTGGATCCATTGGTGCTGTTTGTTCTGCTTCTAAATGGGGTATTGGAAAAGAGAAAGCTTCCGCACCAATAGTGGTGGGAAGTTCTGCTATCGTGGTTGTAGGTTCTGGGGTTGTACTTGCTTGAGGTGCAACAGTACTGGTGGTGCCCTCCGTTACCACCGGTCTTGATAATCTGATACGAATAGGTTGTACTGTGGGAGTGGCTGCTGTCGGTGACTGCTTTGGAGATGGTTGTGGTGAGGGTGATTCTGGGACTTGTAGGCACGGGATAGTTCCTCTCATGCGTTTTCCGGCTCTGCCTTTGCTAGCCTTTCTAGCTTTCTTAGTGGTCCCTTTGAATGCTTTCAGTTCCTCACTGGTCAATGCACGTTCGATTGGCAGGTCATATGCCAAGCACATATATATAATTCTCATAAGCGCACAACATCCATTGATGACTTTCTTTCGCTCCCACCTATGTTGTGCTAAGTACAACTGATCAATTATCCAGCTTGCAAGGTCAACCGTTTGAGGTCCAGTACATGCTAAGTATAATCCAAACTAGATTCTTTTGTGGGGCATGGTAAAACGATCCTGAGCTGGGAAAGCAAAATGCTGCATGCATATCCGCAATGGCTTGGAAAGCTCAGGGGTTATAGCTGAAATATCCTCCCACTTAGTTACGTCACCACCTTTCATCTGCTCTGGGACTAGCCGTTCTCGCTCCGTCGGAGTATGCGTTCCATGTATTTTGAGAGCTGCGCGAATTAAATCTTTGGACAAATAAAACCTTATGAATGGAGGGTCATTTACCAAGGATGGTAACATGAATGTGCCAGGTAGATCCTTGTTCTCTGAAGCTGTCAAGGTGGTTACTAGGTAAAAGCATCTGTAAAAATCGGGTTTAGGGAGAGGGTCACTAAAGTATTCTGTAAATCCCGCTCGTGCCCAAACGTGCGTTAAATCTTGTTTATTCTGCAATCCTTCAAATTCTCTTGAAAAGAACTGGTACTTGGCCCATGTGTGAAGATCAAATGCCAAATTGGCCTCAAATATGAAATCAGCGTCTGCTAAGGGTCCTGCTAGGCCTTGAAACCAATGAGAATTACGATGAATCTTCTCAGTATATCCTCTAGGAGGATCGTCGATTGACATGGGTCCTGGAAAACCTTGAAACTCTGGTGGTTGCATCGTCGGATAAGATTCCGCGAGTAATTCTCCAATATTTGCCATTGGTGTGCTTGGGCCAGCTTCTGATGGTCCTTCTTCGGTTTGCATGATGACTGACTAGCTAATGGAAAAGATCTGCTACAAAAGATTAGCACATTAGTATGGAAATTAATTATGATCCCATTAAGGTGAAACCGCAATCCCTTTCCATAACCGATGTATAACCCGTGTAGCTAGGTGTTGTGAGGTGGTTAATGGAATGATTATTTGCAAAACTAATGCAGGTCTCTAGATGCCTACATGGTCAGATTATGCATACATTTCTTGATGAGCTTTTATTATGCATGATGTGGGGTTTTGGTGTATGAATTCATACAAGGTTTGGTTGAGGGTGAATTATTACAATGGTGGAGTTTAAACGGGGTGGGAGAATTGTTAGGTAAGGGGGTACAAGAAGACGTCTGGATACGTTTCGGTATCCATTTCCTATGAGTCTTTGAGTGGGTGGTGTGTTTCTGCTGAGGGACAAAAAGTGGTATCGGGTTTGGTGGTATTGAAGGATGGAAAGATTTCTGAGGGGTATATATTACATGGCTAGAGGGTTGGGCTATAATACATTGTTTGGGTACCCAAACCTGGATGGGTGTGGGTCGATTGATAAGATACTTCTTGGCGATCCAAATTTGTCGAGTATTTGTACTTGTGGAAGAAGATCGAGGGGACTTTGGATGCTGACTCTGCTTTTTTTGAAACTTTGTCCTGTTCTCGTCTGCAGTGTTGCCAATAGCCTGTGGTTGCTGTCCTTTTGGCACCCATACTTGTCTCGTGCCACTTGTTCTGTGATGCTGATACTGCTGCTTTCCTTGCCTTATCTGGTGGTGTCGTCGGTCTGGGTTCCTCTGTTGTGGTTGACTCCTTCGTGGTTGGGTTTGAGAGGTCCATTGGATGCTCTGCTTTGGAAAAGAAGGGAAATCCAACACTTGCGTGACCTGCCCATTAGGAAGTGATTCGTTCTTTATCTTTAATCTAGGCCAGTCCGCAGCAAGTTTGGAAGGATGAGCACCGTAGGGTGTTGTGCTCATTTGGTCGCTGATGCAACCCACCTGACCGCTGATTGTGCCCATCTGCCCTAGCGGTTGGGTAGCTGCCCCTTCTAGTTTGCAGGAAGCCCCAGGGAAGATCTCCTGTCGTCCTTCTGATTGACAACTGTCCCTAGCCAAGCCCGAGTGGGTTGGTGTAGACGTAACATGACTGATCTGACCCGAGATATTCCGGTCTTCCGTCGCATGTATTTCATAAGGTCTAGGGTGACAAACCTCCGTTGGAATGCCGGTAGGGAAGTCAAGCGGTATCACTCGCTTCTGCTCTAAGGTTCCAATCTGTAAGGAGCCTTGTCTAAAATTTAGGTCCACTGAGTGATCGTATAGCCAATCTTGGCCAAGGATTAGGGGTTCTATCAGGTCGTCATCATGGCACACTAGTAGCTTCGCTGTCATGGTCACATCCTTAATGAGGATAGGAAGGTCCACCTCACCCATGCAAGGGGTTTCCATGCCTCCTAGGCCTATGAGGTATGCCTCAATTGGCCGCATTTCTATTCCTGAATCCTTATAGTGGGACCATCTAATCGCACTAGTCGCAGCGCCTGAGTCAATTAAAGCCCTGAGCTCTTGGCAACGGTTGTCGTGCTCTAGCCTAACTGTAATGAATGGTCTCCTGTCCACTATGCTACGATGAGTGGTTGACTTTACTTGACACATGGCCATGGGGTATCTGGGTGTAGTTTCCAGATGGTTATAATGTTCTCTCCCTAGTCCTTGTCTTCTTAGCTTCATGCGCTTAATGCGTTCGATTGCTTCTGCCTAAGCTTCCGCTCGTATTCTATTTTCTTCCTCCTTACGCTTCTTTGCCAACGTGATTCGTCTAAGCATATCCTCAGTAAGAGGTTCCTGGTATAGCTTGACTCTATAGCCACTAATATAATTAGGCATTACATCTCCTTCTAAGGTGGCTAACTGTACTGCTCCACTTGTCGAGAGTCTGTTAATGACCATAGGTCCATAACCTCGCTTTTCTAACTTACGTGCGTGTTGCTTTAGCGTATATACTAGAACTAAATCTCCTTCTTTTAGGCCTTTATCTTTCACATGTGCATCAAAATATGCTTTCTATCGTTTCTTTGCCGCATATATGCCTGCTGCTTCCTTTAGCCTCGTTTCTCCTAATCGTTCCAAGTCCATTATTCTTGCTGATAATTCATGGCCGGTCCACTGATGTTCTTGTGCAACCTTAAGGGTCGGTATCAAGAAGTCCAAAGGAAGCACTGCATTCTGACCAAAAACCATCTGAAAGGGAGTTTCATTGAGTACGGTCTTGTAGGCCACTCGATATGCCCAAACAGCGTGGTATAACTGTTTGTCCCAATCTGAACGTTTGTTATTCACGAGTTTCGTCAGTACGTTACAAAGGATCTTATTAGTGCTTTCAGCCTGACCATTGGCCTGAGGATGATATGGTGCAGATTTCTTGTGAATCACCATAAAATCCTGTAACAAATATTCAATGACTTGGTTTAGAAAGTGAGTTCCGCGATCGCTCACTAACTCTATAGGCAATCCATATCTTGTAAATACATTTTCAAATAAGAATTTTGCAGTTGTGTGTGCATCATTCTTTTTTGTGGCTTTTGCCTCTACCCATTTCATAAGATAATCCGTGGCAACAATAATGTATTCCGCATGTGTACCTTTTGCAGGGGGGTTAATGGGTCCTACAAAGTCTATACCCCACTTTGAAAATGCACGTCCTCCCATCATGGGTTTCAATGGCATTTCATCTCTGCGAGTAGGAAATTGAGTTCTTTGGCACACATCACATCTCTTAACATAGGTATGAGCATCCATGTGAAGAGTGGGCCACCATAATCCTGCAAAGAGGATGGCTTTGATTATCCTATCGGGTCCAAAATGACCTCCTGCAACACCTTGGTGTGCAGTCTCTAGTATGCTTAGATAATCGCTTTCATGAACACATTCTCTTAGATATCCATCTTGTCCTCTTTTGTATAGATTATCGCCAATAAGTGAATAGTCTTGAGCTTCTTGCTCCAGACTGCGTTGTCGAGCTATGGTCATTCCTTGAGGGAATGTCTTCGTCCTCAAGTATGTCACTAAAGGTTCACTCCAGTTTGGTGTGAGAGACACGTGATATAATGTAGCATGCTCTACTGGTGGTCTTTCACAACAAACATTGCATTCCTTACACAACCTGTAGACATCTGCTTCCATCGAAGGCCAATATACTCCTAATCTATGCAGAGTCTGTAATGTTCGATGTTTTGAATGATGTTGCTTTAATGCACCTATGTGTGCTAATTGCAACCAATTCGCATGTTCTGATTCATCTACACAACAAGCAAGAATCTTTTGATTATCCTGTTTATATATGCTTCCTGCTATGATTTGATATCTCTGAGATTTGGTAATCTCTCCTTCTTTGATCTCTATCCTAGGATTCTTGGGTCCGTACGTGAGAATAGGGACTATAGGCTTAGCCCATTCTGGTGCTATCTCAAGGTTAAACAAGTATGCATCTGGTAATTCATCCACTATTCCTTGAGGAGCTTCTCCTGAGGTTAATCTCGAAAGGTGGTCAGCTCTAAGATGTGTCTTTCCTTTCCTAACTACAACTTCAAAATCATATTCCATGAGTAATAGAAACCAACGTATTAGTCGTCCTGTGTTACATGGCTTGTTGACTAAATACAATAGGGCTTGATGATCTGTAAAGAACTTGAATTTGTTTGCCAACAAGTAGTGCCTAAACTTCTTTACCGCGTAGATCATCCCTAATCCCTCTCGTTCCGTCGTGGTGTAATTTCTTTCTGCTGCGTTCAATTGTCTGCTCGCGTAAGCTATGGGGAGATCTATGTTACCTTCATTCGTGGGTTGTGCTAACACACATCCTATGGCGTAGTTGGATGCATCCACATGTACATGGAATGGCTTACTCCAATCTGGTGTAGTCAATATAGGTGCTGAGCACAAGCGTCGTTTGAGTTCATTGAATGAATTTTCACATTCATCTGTCCATTCAAAATTGGTTAAAAGAGAGTACAAAGGCTTGGCTATGATTGCATACATGTGTATGAATCTCCTATAATAACCGCAATGGCCCATAAATGCTTGTACCTCTTTCACATTAGTTGGTCTAGGTAATTCTGCAATTACCTTCACCTTTTCTTCATCCGTGGAGATTCCATTTTTTGACACAATGTGTCCTAGAATTTTGCCTTGTCTGACCATGAAAACACATTTTTCTGGGTTCAAACAAACCTGATATTCTCGACATTTGTCAAATATTTGCCTTAACTCAGGGATATGTGTCTGTCTTACATTCGAATGAGCACATATGTCATCGACATATACTTCCAAACTCTTGCGTAAGAATTCCTTAAAAACATGACACATGAGTCGCTGGAAAGTGGCGGGTGCATTTGTTAGCCCAAAAGGCATTACACGAAATGCAAATATACCCCATTCGGTGGCAAAAGCCGTCTTGTGTTGGTCCTCTGGAGCAATGGCTACTTGATTATAGCCTGAAAAACCATCAAGGAAGCTGTAAACTTCCTTGCCCGCAACTCTTTCCAATAATTGTTCTGTGATAGGAAGAGGATAACTGTCTCTAATCGTGGCGGCATTAACTTTTTTAAGGTTATTACACACACGCAATTTTCCATTCTTCTTGGGCACAACCACAATGGGGGATACCCATTCGGTATGCTCAATTTCGTAAATGAATCTTGCTTCTATCAAGCGATCTATCTCCTCTTTAATTTTCGCAGCGTAGTTATCATTGTACGTGTACGGTTTCTGTTTTGTCGGTTTTGCATCTGGAGTCATAGGGATTCTATGAGAGCATATATCTGGATCTACTCCTTTCAAATCTTTGTAACTCCAAGCGAACACATCTCTATATTCGCGCAATAGGGCAACTAGCTCTTCTTCTTCTTCCTTCGTCAAATCATGCCCTATGTATGTACATTTTTCTTCTTCTCCTTCTATAGCAACTATTATTTTCTTGGTTTTCTCTCGGTTATCATATACTTGTCCGTCATTCGCCTTTCTATTAGGCATTCGTACCATGATTCTTCTATCTTCGATTTCATATTTCTTGAAATTCTCGGGTACTTCAAACAAAGATTCTTCTTTTTCTCACATGGTTTCTTTCTTCTTTCTTTTCTTGCCTTCACTTTTGTTAGTCATTTCTGTGGCTAACCTCACCTCATTCGTAATTTCTTCCTGTTTCTGAGGGTGAGTTTGTACTTCGTAAAAATATTCTTCTTCTGATGCAAAGGGTGGGTCCATGATAATTGATTCTAAATCGAAATCACTTGCATCTTCAAAAGCATCAGTGTTAGGGTCACATTCCTCTAAAATTGCATCACACATGATTGGTTCTATCGTAAAAACTGAAATATCATAGCCATCCTCGTCACAGTGGGGTGTCCATTGTTCTTCATTGATGGCTACATCTATGGTTGCTAGGATTTCTGCCCAACCATGGGGTTCAAACTCTTCGTCAGGGAATACTACAGGTGCTTAAGCTGGATCTTGAAGGGTTCGTGGATGTTGTTCTGCACCTAAGGTCTTTGCTTCTATTCTTTCTTCCTCTTGTTTTGCCACTTTACACATCCATAAATGAGTGTCCTCGTGCAACCAAGAAGGATCTGATTCTAATGAGTGCACATATTCAGTTTCTACTTGTGTCTTATGGATGGTATTCCATTGTATTGGGGGTACATCTCGATGTGAATAGTCTTTAAGATTGACTTTGGTAGTCACTCCTAAATGTTGCAAATACAAAGAATTAGTTCCCCAATCTTGTACAATTTGCAACTGACGCATGAATGGTCGTCCCAATATCATCTCATAAGCATGATTTTTACTAAAATCACAAATGGCAAAGGTATGCTCAAATTCTACACCACAAGTGGTGAGAGATATGCCTTCTAGTAAGCCTAATGGTTTTTCTATGTGTCCGTCAGCCATTTGTAGCTTCATCCTGGTGGCTCTCAATGCTGGCTTACCCCAACGTTTCCATAAAGCGGTGGTAGCTATGGCTACTCCGGCTCCTGAATCTAAGATGGCTTTTGTGGTGTAGCCCTGATGGGTTATCGGAAGATAAGTGTTACCTTCCTCTCCTTCACTTACATCTCCAATCTTTTCTACGGGTATCTCTGGTACCTTATTTTGTGATCCTATTTGTGAGGGAGTAGTAGCAAACTCGGGGAATTGATTTGCTACATGTTTCCACAATTCTGGTTTTACCTTTAACAACTCCTCTAGAGTGAGATTACACTGTAATTTAGTGTTCTTGATCACTTCCGTGTTTCTAGGGATTACTGATTCTTCATTCCTCACTATTATCGTGGGTGCTCTCATACTAATAGACTTTACTTCCCAAGGTCCTGTGAACTGAGGTAATTCTTGTAAAGAATTAGATTCAAATCCTGTGTGTTCACTCAGTTGTTCTTCCTCTACATCATCGTAAATAGAGGGGATATCTTGGGGAAATTGTTCCTGCAAGTCGTCTATTTCTTGAATAGGAGGATGGGTTCCTTGTTCTTTTCTCCACTTCTCTTCTTGTATTTCTCTCAAAAATTCATGTGAGTACCTATGTATGGAAGACAAATTGTCCTGACTTTCTGTATTAGGTACTTGAGACTGGGATGGTGCATTATTTTCCTGTGTCTCTGGGACAATAGGGTTCCTAGGCTGATCCTTTTTCTCTTTGCTCTCTATCAAGTATTCTAGCCTCTCCATTAGTCCTTGAAAGTGTAGTTCCGGTTTTGCCATGTTGTTCCAATTAAGATATCTAGAGGCTTCAAACAAAGCTTGTGCTAATTCTACCATCTTCATGCAAAGTTTAGTCCTCTCAATTTCTAGATCAGCTCGAGGATAGTTTTTACTCATTTCAGCTACCTGAGGTCCCTCTTTTAATCTAGCCTGATATGCACGAAACATCATGTCTAGATTTTCTGGGATGGGTTCTGCTAAAACTGATCCGGATTTCTGAGCTGGATTCTCTTGATTTAATTCCTCAGAAGTCAATTCTAGGATTTTGGCTCTAGATTCCTTTAGACTTCCTTCCAACTCAGTTATCTTTTTACTCCACTTTCTCTTTATCCTTTCTCTAGAATCTTTCCAAGATTTTGTCTTTTTATTGCTAGATTCTGCAACTTCACTAGTTCCGGCTACTTTCTCCTGATTAAGCTGTTGGTTCTGTAAGAGTGCCTGGGCTCTTGTTATAGCTTGGATAGGCACGTATGTAGGGTTGGATACATCTGCGTTATTTACAATACCTATCACGTTGATCGGTGTCACATTTGAAGCATTAACAGGGTTCTTAGGACAATCTTTGATTATATGCTCTTTGCCACAATCGGCACAAAAGCCTTGGATGTTATAGTACTCTGATTGTCCTGCTATAGGAGGATGTGGACAATCCTTTATGAAATGGTCTCCTTGGCACCTAAAGCATTGTCCTCTAGGGCCCTGTGGTCTTTGTTGTCTCAATTGGGGCCGTGGATTTGGGTTGGTGTACATCACATGAGCGTAGTCGGGCTCCCAACTAGGTTCCACTGGTGGACTATCATAATGATATGTCTCCACATGTTCTGGTGACTCCGTGTAATAAGCGGGTGGACTATCTACATGCGTAGAGTCAAAACTGTTTGAGTTTGGGTCACTCTCTGTGATTAAAGGTGAAGAAGGCACTAAAGCTCTACTTAGGTTCTCTTCTGCAGCAGCGTATTTGACTGAGATGACATTCGCTGGTGGGGGTGGCTGCTGAGCTAAGACAGGTTGAGGCCTCTGTTGAGCCTGGTATGGGTAGTTCTGAGGAGGCCTATAGTAATAAGGCTGAGCATTGTAATGGCCTTGATACCTACCTGGTTGCTGGTATGCTTGCGGGTAGTTCTGTCTCACGGTTTGTTTGTTGTATGGGCAGTCCTGAGCCGTATGATTCGTGTATCTTCTCTCAATGGTACAGTATTGGCCACTAGGGTTGGCTTGGGGTTGTGTTGCATTGGGACACACATTTGCCATATGATCACCACCACAGGTGTAACAACGCTTGTTCATTAGTACCCTAGGTTTGCTAGAAACTCCTAGTTTTTGGGCCACTTTTTCTGCTAGGACTTCTATCGAGTTAGACAATTTTGTGGATGCTAGCGATCAACAGTCTGAATCCTTATAGACCTTTGAGAGTTCCAGCTCGTCTCCTAAGTTGTCCTCAATGTCTATGCATATTCTCACACATTGCTCTAGCGTTCTGGGTTCTTTTAGGTACACATAGGAGCGTAGTTTAGAGCTTAACAAGCCATCTAGAAACAATGACACTTGCTTAGCTTGTGAGGGTAGCCCTTGCATTGGACATCGTTCAACATATTGTCTAAACCTACGTCCTGCGAGTCTAACTGTTTCTTGAGGGGTCTGTTTGAAGCTATGAATCAACGAAGACGTGTCATGTCTAATCCCACTTTTAGAGAATTAAGTGATGAATGACTCTAAAAAGTGATGGATGTCTCTAAATTGCCTCTGTTGCAACGGTTGGAACCAAGTTAAAGCCGTATTTTTTAACGTTAGTCCAAATGCGTTGTATTGCGTGAACATGTCTTCGACTTGTTCTGCTCTTAGTACTTGCTTGAATTCTGCGACATGGTCATAGGGATCTCCTGTCCCATCAAAATAAATTTTCATGGATTTCACTAACTGAGTGGGTCTCAATATTCTTGTGTGTTCACGTGGTCTGGGTAGAGGAAAATCATCTCTACCACCTGGTATTCCATGATCTCTTTGTCTATCAGCTCTATTAGTGTCCGTGGTTGTTCTATCTCTCCCCATGGGATGAGTGAAGCTTACTTCGGGTCTCTCTTTATTTCTTTCTCTTTGATTTCCATGGGCTGATGATGTTCCTGCCCCTTGTTGACTTGTATTCATGTTTGTTCTAGATGGAGGGAATACCAATTCACCTCTCCATGTGTATGTGTTTTTAGCGTGGTTAGGCACCACAAAGACTCTTTCTGAAGTCTCATCCAGGTATACAACCTTTCCAGGTGTATCCGGGTCCTTGAACTCGTATATCGTGATGATTCCTACCTCACTAAGTAGTTCTGTCTTGTATCTCCAAAAGGCTTCATCAGTTTCTTTATTTACAAATAACTCTATGCTTCTGTTGTCCTAAGGGATCCATTCCGGGATTAGTACTCGTGTCAGTACAGATTTCCCTCTAGGTGTTCTAGGCTCTTCTAATGGTTCTTTTACTTGAGATTTAGTTTCCGTCTCTAGCTGAATCACGCCAAACTCATTGGTATTGTTTGGTTGCGTACTTAAGATGGACATTGTTCCTTCCTTGTCTATGTACGCGTCTCTCTCGAATTTCACCACTGGATGTTCCAATCCAATGGGTTGATCGGGGTTGTGCATTTGCACCACTTGCCTTCGTAAACCATCCTCATAGATGCGAGCACCTAATCGGTTGGTTCGGAGAAACTCTAGTTGAGTCCTATAGGGTCCTTCTGGTTTTTCTAAATAGGCTACATTCGACCCTTCTTCTGGTCTTTCTGCGCTAAATGCCATTTCTGATTCACTATTATCTGAGCTCTCGTAGGGATAACTAGTGTTCAATTGTTGAGCCCACGATCGTGCAGTAGTTCTTACACTTGCCTCTGATGATCTAAGGCTTCGTCGGTCTGACTTGCCTATATGTTTGCCCGATCTAAGGTTCATTAATTTTCTTCCTTGCACACTCAGTACACTCTCAGATCGTCAATGATTCTTTGTTATTACTTTCTTGATTCTTTTTAGATTTCTTTCGATTCTTGTCTTAATGTATGCGTCAGGAATTCGACTTTCCGTGGTACTTTGAGTTCTCGTTCCGTCAGACTTATGTTCTTTCCTTTAGGTTTTCGTGTCACACACCTTTATCTTTAGTCTTGGACTTGAAAAATTTAATTCTCTTGAACTTGAGGCGTTCCTATCGTCTTTAATCCACAATACTACCGTTTATCCTAAGCTAAGAATTGACTGAGGGGGTTGAGTAATCTTCCAACCTCGAGTCAGCTTTTCTGGTTGCTCTGATGCCCAAGAAGCCGCGCTTCCCAAGCTTTATGCCCTTCACTGCCTTGCCTTGGTTGCCTTTGATTGCCCTCGCTAGACCTTTTCCAAGCTTTCCTGATGCACTAGAGCTCTGTACCTGCAAGAAAACTCAAGAAAACAAAAGTACACACAAGCACAAAAGCTCTCTCTCACTCTCTTGCATGCACAAATGAGGGGAAATGAGGAGAATGGATGGATATGGTGAATTTTCTGATTTTTTTGGAGATGAAGATGATGATGCGGTGATGAAGATGGAGTGTGGGGGAGGTGAAAAACACTAAAAACTAAGTAAAAACAACAACAAAAACTGAAATTTTTACCTTCCAACGCTACTTCTTGCTATACTCTTACCATCACACATTCGTCCTAGACTCGATCCCCGGCAACGGCGCCAAATTTGGTGTTGCTCTAGCACAATGGTAAGTACCACGTTAAGAAGCTTCACCTCCTTAATTGTCAATGCCCGGAAGAGATAGGAGTGATATAAAGATCGTGAATGTGAGATGAAGTGAGAGTGAAGGTGAGAAGCATAGAGATGCACACACACATACACACACACTACGAAGAGACAAGCAAGACACAATGGAAGGTGAGAAATCAACTCTATTATTCAAGAACACTCTTACAAGCTCAAAAATAGCTCTAAGATCACACTAACCAACCTCAAAAATGAGCTCTCTAGCTCTTTTTATAGTTTCTAGACTAGTTTTGACCGGTTTCACATCTAGTGACCGGCATAGTTAAAAATTAGGTCCTAGATGCTATTTGGAAGGGTAAACGGTGTCTAAAAATAACGAAAATTGATACACTTGTTCTACCTAAGCTCCTCAAGCTCGAGGACTCCTCGGCTTGCACAAAATGGAGCAAGAAATTAAGAAAAGAGTTTTTCTATGTTACATATGTTACAATAGTGATAAAAATCACTGTTGGAGGTTTTTGGAAAGTATTTGAAAACATAATTCTTTGAAAAAAGATTCGACTGGCTCCTTGCTCCGTTGTTACATGCTTCCGCGTCGTCTGTGCCTCTGGCTGCTTTCAACAATATTTTTGAGAGTTATCCCTTTAGGGTCACTTGTTTTTGTCACTTGTTTTTGTCACTTGTTTTTGTCAGATGGAAGTTTCAGAGCCATCTCGACCTCCATTTTGAGCCCCAAGGTGGGGCCCACAGAAAAACTAGGTCAGTTTCACAAACTGTAACTTGCGTTGTGTTTGGCGACACTCATATATTCTAGATCCATAATTTCAAGCGATTCCGTGTACTGTTGATACACGAAAACTGTGTTTTTTTGAGATCAAAATATCAAATCATAGTGCAACAGTGGCAAGCAGAAGTGCTGCTTGTAGTGTTTTGCAGTGTTGTGAATTGTTGTAGAAATGGCAAAAGCAGATGGAATGAGTCAGCTTATGAGCGATAAGCTGGACAAGAACAACTTCCATGCTTGGAGATTCAGAATGACGAATTTCATGATGGGAAAAGGCTACTGGAAGTACATCGAAGGAGAGAATGAAAATGCTCCGCAGTTACTAGAAAAGAATCGAACTGCAGAACAGTTAAGAGCATATGAGGAATGGAATCAAGGAGCACGAAAGGTAATGTATTGGCTATCTATTAGCATACAAGATAGCATGATTGGACACATACAGGATGCCAAGACTGCAAAAGAGGCTTGGAACAGTTTGGTCACTTTGTATGAGACTAATACAAAGGCATGGAAATTGCAACTCAAGAACGAGCTGCATACATTGGAAAAGAAGAGCATGTCGGTAAGTGACTACACTCTAAAAATCAAAAGCATATGTGACTCACTTGCATCTATTGGTGTGAATGTAGATGATGATGATAAGGTGGAAGTGTGCCTTCGTGGTTTAGGAGCTGCATATAAGCAGTTTAGAACTTCCATACATACCAGGGAAAATATCCGAATTTTGGTGATCTGGTATCTATGCTGATTATTGAAGAAAAGAACCTTGGTGAGGATTCAAACTCCCAAGGAAAGCCCAGTTCTGAGCAGGTATTCTACTCTGGCAGAGGAAGAGGCAGAGGTAGAGGTTTTGGAACTGGAAGAGGAAACAGTAACCAAGACCAAGGTCAACAACAAAATCATGTAGGAGGAAGAGGATAGTTTCGAGGCAGGGGAAGCCAAAGAGGTCGCAGAAATTTGCAAAGAAATGATTCAGGTAATGATAGTAAATGTTAAAATGCGCTTTTACATTACATGCATTTTTAAGTTCTTTTGGGTTCTTGGGAGTGGTAGGGGTCTAATAAATCAGAGGCCCTGTAACTTAATTTTCCCAATTAACTTATTCAATGGGCAGTACGTTAGTATTCAATATTGCATCGCTTACTGTCAAAATTCTGGTTAGCCTTTTCACAGTAAGTAACACCAGAGTTATTCATTACCATCACACAGACTTATTATCAGTACTTAACCTCATTGTGTTAATCACAACTTAATGTAATTAAACAAAAGGTAAGAACAATAATACTCCGATCTCACAAACGCTGCACTACGACGACGTCTCCATAGGCCGCAATCGCCCAGACAGATAGTCTGGCGATCCCGCTTGTCGTTACCGGAGAGCCACCGCAATGTCTTTTCATTAATTGATAAACAGATACATCACTTCGCAATGACCTTTCGGTTCGTGCGGGATAGACAAATATAAGAATTATGAAAGTACAGAATGCCAATCCGGCAGCTTACACTGGCACACACGGTGGACTTGAACCTGCAACGGAAACAAAATTTAGGGCTCATCTACTATGTCCTGTATATACATGGTGTGAGTTAATTTAAAAGTTTTGGAAATCTTCTGCTTCAAAGAGTCCAGCATTAACTTTAAAGTTTCTGGTTCGACTAACTGTGCGTCAGTATGAACAGAGCTTGCGGCAATCACTTGACTCATTAAAATGTCAACCTGTGTCTGCAAAAAGGCCTCTTGCAGGTAGAAATAATTTGCAAGGGCTGCGTCACGGCTCAATCTCATATCTTCAATCTGTTTATCTATTCTGGATAAACGCTCTGCTTGATAACCGAGCTTCTTTTCTCTTCTCTCTAGTTTTTCAGACTGGAACTGCATGGTTTTGTAGTAAGCTTCTATTTCCTTCTGCACTCCTTCAAAATCTTTCTTTAAACGGAGATACCTGCCAAGCTCTTCCTGTAACTCTTGATCACGCTTGAACAGGGTTTCGGTAGTTTTATGAAGTTCTGCCTCAGCTTTAAGTACATTGCTGGCCAGAGACTGAGAGACTTCTTCTAATATGCTGTATGCTTCCCACGTGCTATGCAGTTCATTGCCTATGGCAGTCATTGCATCTGTTTTATCAATGATTTCTTGCTTCATCGTGCTGATTTCTGTATTCTTTTGACATAGCAAAGCATCTTTCTGTGCTGGCTGATCTTGAACGTGTTGAATTTGTAAGTGTAGGCCATGATTTTTTGCCTTAACCACATCGACTTCTTCCTATGGTGGAGTAATATCTGCTTCTAAGATATCGACTTTATGTTGCAATTCTTGACGAATATTATCAGTGACCATTCTGAGTTGCATCGGTAGCTGCTATGAGAATTGGATTAGCATTTGACCCATGGACTCTAATTCAGTAAACATGGGAACCGGAAGAGGAGGAGGAGGAAGTGGCTGGGATGAAGAGGCCGATAAGAGATGATTGGAAGATGGTGGGGAATAATTAGGCGAAGAGGATGAGGAATCCGGTGCTTCAGGGACAATAGGTTGAACAGGTACAATGGGCTCAACTAGATTCATTGGTGGAGGAGTGGGTATAAGAGTGTTGGGCACCAACACTATTCCGGGATTCTGCTACGTAGTCGCTTCAAGTCGGTCAACTACAACATCGACCACAATAATTACTTCATTGACAATCTCAACAACAATGGATCACACATAATCTTGGGTCTGGTGCTGAGAATCCTCCTTCGAAGAAATTGCTTCAGATTCGGTGGTGGACACACTTTCTTCCTGCTGCTTATTCGGAGAAGATTGGGCGGAAGAATCGACATGGATAGAAGTTGCGGTGTCATGAAAGATTTCTTCTTCATTGATGGCATTGGAACCTTGCACCTGGCTCTCCGACGGGCTTATGCGGGTGCATTTTTGGCGAAGAAGTTGGAAAATATCTTCATCCTCATCCTTGTCGTAATCTTCAAGCATTCGAGTGGATTCTTCATGCAGTAAGAACGGAGCATTGGGTGGAGGTTGCACAGCTTGAATGGTGGGAAAAAGGAACGTAAGGATGTGGGGAAGGCGTGATCATGGAAGATCACCTTTGTTAACTTGCTTAATAACCGTAACGCATTCATGGTGAATGCGTCGGAAATAATAATAGGCAAAATTGACAGGCTCACGAGAAGCCATGTCGATCATTGAATAAAATGGGCGTGAAATCCCTTAGGTACGTTTCTGTAAATTTAGGATAGCTATTAAGAATTATAAGGCAGTGCGTTCAGGGTCAGGGCGACACAAAATGGCATACTCATTCGATGAGTCCATGGGAACAATTCGACCATGGCGGCTACCGAAAGGAGAGGACCATTCTCCAATCCTTCCATGGGCAGACGAAATGCTTTAGCGAACGAAGCTAACGTGATTACTATGCGAGACGGTAAACATGTAATCGGCCAACTCTGCTCCATAGCAGGTGTGGCAGCGATGGCAGAAATGATCTACGCATAAAACGGTTGACACTCCACTGAATGCCAAGGCAATTCAGCGAAGTTCAACAGGCCGCGGATACGCAAGAACTCACTCACATCTTGAAGGAGTCCATCATGGAAGGTACCGAAATTGGCTAACGCTTCCATGATGCGCACGCGAAGTCACAAGAACACGAATACTCAGCAAACACAAAAACACAATGCACAGAACACACAGACACAATAGTGATTAACAGTGAAAAGAAGAAGATTAAGTAGACACTTGGCAACGGGAGGCGATCGAAAACCCTAATCATCGCGCGGTATGGAAATGATAACCTTCATAATTACGGCGTGCATGCACGAGCAGGATCAATAACACAGGGCGACGATTAGATATCCAAACGAGGAGTTTTACGGTAGTTATTCAACCAAAACACGAAAAAAAAAGACACGCGAAAAAATGAAGAATCTGTCAGCGGTGAGCAGGCACTTGGTGATATGGGCGCAACTTTGAACCATTGATTACTTTAGGAAGAGGAATTCCGGTGAAGGTATTCAACCGAAAAGTAGCTGGTCCCACTTGCTCACTAATCCCGTAAGGACCAAACCACCGTAATTTAAATTTCCCAGCAGCACAATTTGCTTTAGCATTGTAAAAGAGCACAAGTTGGCCTACCGTAAAAACTGGAGTTTTGAGGAAACGATCATGAGTCCGAGCTTGCCGCAATTGAACTTCTTGAAGAGTTAGGAAGCTTTCCCAACACTGTTCATCCAGATCTCTGAGTGCGTTGTCGGAAAGTTTTCAACCTTTCCGTTGACAACCAGGAAAATGAAAATATGATTATTGGTTAATTCTAATTCCATTATTACAATCTTTTACTTGGAAATAATCTCTTGTTAAGTGTTTGCAGGTTCAAATGGATGAAGAAAACATAAGTTCACATTAGATTTTACCCTAAACTGCTCGTATAATGTGTGTTTAGGTCAATAAAACATTGAATTATGGGTTTAAGACCCTAGGGTTACATTTATTCATGAGTATTTAAGTTAGGTGCATTATTTCCTGGTTAATGATAGGGTTTAACTTGGTTTTTAATTAATTTCCAAAGGGTTTAAATGGATTTTTGATGGGTTTCAAGTAGATTTTTCAAGGGTTTTATTGAATTTTAAGGGTTAAAATAACCGGTATTTAATTAAATTAATGTTTAAAATGAATATTTATGTATTAAAAATTAAAATATGATGTAATTATTTAATTTTCTCATATGTTTGTATTTAAATACTAAGGTTCTAATTAATTAAAACCTTAAGCTAAGCTTAATTTCTATAAATTTTTTAATTAAGAAATTTAGGATAATAGAATTAAAATGAAAATAAGGTGGATAATTAATGAGTGGTATATGTGAATAGTGTTTAAAGAATGGTGTGAGTTAAGTGTGTAATTAAAGTGGATAAAGTGAGTAGTTCAAAGTGTGGTAATTGTGTGTGCAAGTTAAAAGAGTGGTAGAAAAAAATTATGCATTTAAAGTGCAAAAAGTATGTGGTGAAAGTTGTTGGGCAAAAGTGTGATTGAGGAATAAAGCAAATCCAAAAGAGTGGTAAGCTCATGATCTCTGTGTGTATATATATGAGTATGTTCTGATAGTTTCTCCTAATGTTTTTTTTTCAGGTAGCTTCTTCTTCCCCTTCTGCTCGAGCATGATAGTGTTTATTTCTCTTTTATGTCTGGCTCTGTTTGCATGAGTTTAGAGTAAAAACTGTAGTGAGAGAAAACAAATTTTTCGTTCGTGGCGATGCCCAGGCATCCAGCACGCATTCTTAGTGTGAGAGTAAAGAGAGGGTTATTCGGAGATGGAGTTGCACGCAGAGACGCAGACAACCGCAGGCTATGTCTGGTCTGTGGTTGGCTCATCCAGGTTTCCTATGACTGTTGCGGTTGCGTCCATAGCCTTATACCTCATCTAGCGGCGTCATCCTCACTATGGAGGGAACCCAACGCTTCCCTCGTTCCCCATCGTTGGATGCCTTCTTCTCATCGTGCTCAATAGGCATCGCTTCTATGAGTGGTCATGCGAGCTCTTCGAACGCGCACATTCTCTCTCTCCACGTTTTTCTGGGTTTCCAAGTCATCATCACCACGGCAGATCCTCAGAATGTTCGTCATATTCTCAAGTCTAGATTCGATTTTTATCCAAAGGAACCGAATTTTTACCCATATTTTGATGACATGTTTGGAAGGGGTATTTTTAACAGCAATGGGCGTCTTTGGCGTTTCCAGCGCAAGGTTGCCAGCCATATCTTCACCTCCAACTCTGTTAGAGATTTTGTCGTCGATATTGCTGGCTTTGAAATCTGTCATCGTTTGGTTCCTGCTTTGAACTCTGCTTGCGAGGAAGAATCTAGGAGGCCGATTGACCTGCAGGCCCTCTTCATGGATTTTACATTTGATAGTAGCTCACAACTGACATTTGGTGCCAATCCCGCAGCCTTGATAGGATGTGTATTCTGGAACCACGGTATGAGAGGAGATAGAACACTTGTCAAATCTCCTGAACTCGAAGTTATTGGCCTGACAACTATAATTGGGAATGGCTCAACAGAATTAGTCACATGGAATGCTCTGCACTTGTGTGAAGTGGCAGGGCTCCTAGACATGCCTGGTTCGATGTTTACATAATCCGTCCATTCTCGTTTTTTCTATACCTGGTGATAGTGTACACTTGTTCCTTTTCCTGTCGGATGCCAAACAATGCAGCACGCGCGGAGAGAGAGAGAGAGAAAGAGAGTTAGAGAGAAAATAGAACGAAAGAGAGATAGAAAGGGAGAACGAGAGAGGAGGAGAGAGTTAAATTATTAAGTTACCTAAGTAATATAATTATATAATTGCATAAATCATTTTTTTTAAAGGTATTTAATGACTTGGTTAATATGGAGTAATGATTTAAGCTTTAATGTGAATAATCAATGAACACATGGGTTAGAAGCATATGTATGGATTATGTTTATGAGTGTAAATACATATAGTAAGTGTATCTACATATTATAGTTAATGGTTTGATGTGCTACGATGCATATAAATATGTTTCCATATATAGTAAGTGCATATGCATGGTAGTGTATGATTATGGGTATGTTGAGCATGAGTTAGCATATACTAGCATGAGTGTGTGCATGGATAGTAAGCATGTTTGTGCATATGTGAGTATGTGAATGAATGAACATGATATGAATGTGTGCATTCTAGCATGTGATGTTTTAATTAATATATGCATGTGCATGATAATGTAAGTTTATGTTTCTTAATGATTTTCATGTAATGTTACTTACAATGCTAATGTTTTTTTTTAGACATTGAAGTAAAGAATATTGAAAGAAGAGTTGATAAAGATTGAAGCAAAGTATCAAGCCATTTCATGATCAGAGAATAAGAGCTGCTCATTCACAACTTCAGCTCATTATCTTTGTATCAAATTCACTAGGATTCATTATCTTATTAGCAAAATGTATCATGGAGAAAGATTTAGCATTTGAATAACTATTGTTGAAAATTATTCTTATGACATTGATCAATTTATTTATTATTTTTCATCTTCATTTTTGATGTTCATAGAGTATTATGTGTATCCAAATGTATTGCACATTAGTTGACTTTAAAGTATTTTTATTCCTTTCAGAAAGTAGGTAATTAACTTTGTTTCCATCACCTATTTTTCGTATCTTTCGCACGCGTAATGTAGAATTTCTTTTATCTTAGACTAGAGAAAAATATCCCCTTGTACCTACGATTGTCTGATACACCCTACGTGTGCCGAGGGATTTAGAGGCTGACTGATCCACCAGCCGTAGGTCCGCAACTTCCCGACAATTTGGTGAACCCGACGTGAAAGGTCGGCATGACACCGTAGGTATAAAGGTATATTTACTTTCTGTTTTGCATATGCATATATAGGCAATTTGGCGATTGAAGGAGAAGCGTCGACATCCTTTGTAGCTGCAGCTGACTGTTCCTCGTCACGTCACCTTTATCCATCAACTTTTGTGAAAAGTAACGATTGCACATGCATATAAAAATTTTGCACACATCACATTCATAAAGAGCCTCTTCATCAAAGGTTGATCAGGTATATTTTCTTTATTTCTGTTTGCCAAAAAGTAGGAATAGTTGTTATACTTTTAGTGCAAAATAGTAGGAAAGCTTGCTTTATTTCTATTTACAAAGTAATAGGGAAAGTTTCTTTATTGCAAAATTGTAGGAAAAATCTCATTTTGTTTACAAAGCAATAGGAAATTCTTCTTTATTTTTTCGATTGCAAAATAGTAGGAAAGGTTTTCTTTATTAAAGTAGTAGAAAAGGATTCCTTATTTCTATTTACAAAATTGTAGAAAAAGTTTCTTTATTGCCAAAGCATAGGGAAAGTTTCTTTTTGTTTGCAAAATAGTAGGAAAATTTTCTTTTGCAAAGCAGTAGGAAAATTATCTTTATTTTTGTTGGCAAAGGAGTAGGAATATTTTCTATATTTCTGTTTCTTTTACCACGGAGTCATATCAGGATCAAGAAATAGACGTACTATTACGAGAATTATATACCTATATTTCATATTTATCTATAAAGTTAGACTTATCTACTATGGCTGATCACTTTGAAGAGCAGCACATTTGGAAGATCATAGATGCAATTAAAACGGATAGGGGGGAATTTACTGGAATAAATGTAATAGCTTATCTTAAATATTATGAACAATTGATAGAACAATATGGGTTACCTCAAGACAATAAAAAAGATACATTTATACGAATTGCTCATGGTTTCACTAGAGAGAGAATCCAATTGAGAGTAGTTCAACCAAATATGACTTGGGCGGATTTCAAGACTCGGCTTCTTACTGAATTTTCGCATGAAGATTACAATAAGAATAATAGAGCCACATTCATGCGATGGGTAGGAACTACGAAGTTAGACCAACACATAACTCAGGGATTAACTGAGTTTGATATCAAATTTAACCAAATGCCTCAAGCAAACCAAACAACTCTAGAACCAGATAAATTAAGAAATTTTCTAAACATGCTAGATCCATCTCTTAGACGAGAGTTAGAACCAATGCCTGAGGACGGAGCGACTGCGAGTGGGCTTACTGGAAATTGGGATAACGTTCGAGCAGCTGTCCATAGGTTAGCCCAAAGACAGGAGCGAAATCAGATGCAAACTCCAAGAATATATGAAAGAGATGTGCCAGGAAAGATAGATAATGACCCCACTTCTCATAACCCTAGAAAGGATGACTCAATTACAATGTTAAAAACATCAGTAGAATCACTTGTCAAACATGTGGAGACTTTGGCGACTGAAATAGCTACTATAAAGAGTATGCAAGAGCTTAAATTGAGAGATCAGGAGAAACCAAAAGAATTAGAACAAAATCCTAGGAATCAGATGCCAGTTAGAAGACCATTTAACCAAGAACGTAGATGTCTCTGTTGTGATGATTTGGAGCATCCACACTGGACATGCAACTTATTCAAAGAGGCCAAGGATAAGAATTGGGTCACAGAAGTAGATCGAAAGATCTGTTACTATGTAACAAAAAGGCCTTTGGCATCAAACTATGGAAAAGGGGGTATGAAAACCTTCTTTGAAGCCTCCACAAGCCAAAATACTTATGCTTGTAGACTTGATAGTGATGACTCTAATTGTAACTTTTGGAATCAAGTTTATGATACTGCTAGTAGAGGAAAGTTATCAGTTGAGAACTTATATGCTACGAGCTCAGATATTAGATCAAAGACATGTTGGAATGAGCCAGTAGATATGTTCTCAGTATATGCTCATGAAATTAATGTAGACGAGAAAAGAAAATGGGATGAAGAGGGACAGTCTAAACGAACAACTAGGGCTAGAAAAGAGGATGAAACTACTGAGACAATTAATGAACCACCTAGGACTGAGCCTAGTCAGGAACCAAAACAACAAGAACAAGAAAAGAAGCCTCAAAATAAGGGGAAAGCAAAGAAAGTAGTTGAAAATTTAGAAAAGAAAATAGCAAGTGAAGATAAAAATCAGGATAAACCAAATGAAACACAACCCAT
Source organism: Ceratopteris richardii (assembly GCA_020310875.1). Lineage (NCBI taxonomy): Eukaryota > Viridiplantae > Streptophyta > Polypodiopsida > Polypodiales > Pteridaceae > Ceratopteris > Ceratopteris richardii. The sequence goes on along the minus strand of CM035418.1, from coordinate 185,667,622 downwards.
ACGAGAAGAAGGTAGTAAGGAAGAAAAACCGAAAAAAAAACCTCCGACTTTTCGTTTGATCTCGCAAATCGAGAAACAAATAGACATTCGGAAAGTTATGGATGAAAAAATTATGAAGGCAGAGGTAACCATGACATTGGAGGAATGGTTAGCATTTTCAAGAATTGATGTGAAGGAAGATTTCATGAGTATCATTAAAAGAAGAAGAGAACCTATAGAGTATAGAACAGAAGATATTGAAATGGAGGAAAGGAAAGAACAGGATGAATCGAAAGTGAGTGTTGTACAAATTAATGAATCTGAATATCGAGAATCTTCTGATCGTAAAAATTATTTGGGTCCTGTAATTGGACATTTGGAAAAAAGAAATGATGACCCAAATAGCCATTATACTCAGAAACATTGGGCTAGGGGTACTACTGAAACTATGGTTAAGATAGGTGATAATAATAAACCGCAAGTAGCATTAATCGATTCAAGATCAGAAATCAATGTAGTCTCAAGGGAGATTTATAATGAGGGAAAATGGCCCATAGATAGGGACCATGGATGGAAAATGAAGGCAGCTAACAATGCTTCTGGCTATTTACTAGGAGCTTGTGCAAATGTTCCTATTACTATTGGAGATGTTAAAGAACACAATTTCTTTGTTCATGATGACTGCTCGTACCCAATTATTTTGGGGCAGCCATTCATTTGTGAACAAAGAATGGAGACAAAAATATTGGACGATGGAAGTGCTTTCGCAAGAATTCATTCACGTGATGGTCTTAAATCGGTCCAATTTATGACGCTTTGTATAAACCATCCTCGTAATCGTAGGTCTTTAAGAAAAACTCCTTTAAGACACTTAGATCAGGATTTCGAATAAATGCCACTGTTGAGCGAGATGACAGTGGACTTTGGTTCGAAATCTCGCAAAATCTTGTATAGAACTTAGATAAAATGACTGTCTATTTTCCATCTGCTACTTTAAATATTTATCATTTTAAACAAATTCCAAGAAAACTTATAAAAAAATATGAAAAATATTTGAAAAACAAAGGAGATTTGTTAATGGATGAAAGTATTGAACATATTACTGAAACTACACATTGCTTCTCAACATTAGAAGAATTAGAACTTTGTTATCAAAGTAAGTCTAATTCCCATATTCTTATCTCTTCACTAGATATGTATGCATTAATTCAAGAATATGCCTCTAGTATTAATCATGAGTATGATGCCTTAGTGGAGACCAAATACAAAACTGCTAGTAAGAAGGTTAAACCCGTAGCACAACCACTAATGATATTATAAAGAATCTAAGTCATGAGCCAATCCTCAGAAATCCGACAAATATTGGCCATGTATTTACTAAAGAATCCTTAAATCAAATTAAATTAGATGCTAGTGGTTTCCTTCTTCTAGCAGAAAAAGAGTATTTTCTAAAGATTATTGAGCAACATGGAAGAGCATTTTCTCTTGAGCCTTCAGAGATAGGATGTGCAGATCCTCGGATAGTTTCACCGATGATTATTTTCACTATTTCCCATATTCCTTGGAATTTGCGCCCTATTCCTGTACCTAAAGCTCATCTTCCAGAGCTGATTAGATTACTTAAAGAAAAAATTCATATGCATATTTTAGAATCCTCTTCAGCTCCCTATTCAAGCCGTTGGTTTACTGTGCCCAAGAAGAGTGGAAAACTTCGGTTTATCCAAGATCTTCAACCAGTTAATAAAGTGACCATTAGAAATGTGGGTACAGGTCCAATTGTGGATGAATTTGCGGAAGCATTTTCAGGCAATTCTATATATTCAATGGGTGATCTCTACTCTGGGTATGATCAATTTCAATTGGCACTAGAGAGTAGAGACATTACTACCATGAAAACACCTTTGGGATTAGTTAGGATGTGTACATTACCTCAAGGTGCGACCAATTCAGTAGCACACATGATGAGTGCAATGAATTTGGTTTTGCACGATTTTATTCCTCACATTACTATGCCCTTTATAGATGACATTCCCATTAAGGGTTGCTTGGAAGAAGAGAAAGATAGCACTCTAGATGAAGATGGTTGTCGAAGATTTGTAAAGGCTCATATCCTTGATTGCAAAAAAATCTTTGAGCGATTTATTCAAGTTGGCTTAACATTATCTATAGAAAAATCTACTTTTGGTGTTAATGAGGTCCTAATTGTAGGTCATCTTTGTGGCTATTATGGACAAAAGCCATACCCTCAGAAAATTGATGCCATTAGTAAGATTTCGGAGATATGTCAAAATGTGAGTGAAGTTCGTCGATTTTTAGGAGCTTGTATCTTCTATGTTATATGGATACCACATTTTGCACATATAGCTGACTGTCTTTATGATTTATTAAGGAAGAAAAGAAATTTTTTATGGACAGAAAAGCATACTCAAGCAATGCGTAGATTAAAGAAGTTATTACAAGAAGCGCCAATCCTTAAACGAGTAGATTATACGAATAATAAGCCTATTATTTTGACTGTTGACACTAGCCCTATTGGGATAGGCTGGGTCATAAGTCAGGACGATGAAGAGGGTAGAAGATATGCTGTGAGATTTGGAGCTAAAATTTTGCATACCACTCAAAGACATTACCCGCAAATTAAAAGAGAACTTTGGGGTTTAGTCATAGCTCTAAAGTCTGATAAAGGATATTTCATAGGAGCAAATGCTTCACTGGATTTCTTATATCAAATTTATAAATCCAGTTTTAATCCATATTTCAGGAAAATCTAACTCTGTTGCTGATATGCTCTCAAGAGCTAGGTATGATGAGAATGATGAAGCCAAAGTATATACTAATACGATAAATTATGATTCCCAAGTTTATGTATATGAAAAATTTAATTCAGATGAATACGAAGGAGAGTTGCTAGAGATTGGAAAGTATCTTAGTACTTTAGTTAGATCACCTTCATGGTCTTCAAATAGATTTAGAAATATTAGAAAAAAAGCATTTAACTTTTTCTTAAAAGATGGGTTAATTTGGAGACATGCAAGGGGGAAGATCAAAATGCCACAAAGAGTACTAGGTACTAAGAATCTTCAGATACAAGTCATGAACAGCATGCATGATAATTTATGGGCCGGGCATAAAGGATTTGTTGCCACTTATGAAAAAATTAGAGAGTGTTACTGGTGGCCAGGTATTTATGTTAATGTAAAGAAATATGTGGATTCTTGCGATGTATGTCAGGTTTATTCATCGGTTAAGCATAGGGATCCACTGCATCCTACGTATCCACCATGCATACACTATAAGTGGGTAGTAGACTTAGTAACCATGCCCAAAGGTATCGATAGAATGAGATACATAGTTCTTGCTCGAGAAGATCTTACTAATCATGTTGAAGGCCGAGCTCTAAGATAAAAAACTACTTTCAATGTATGTAAATTTCTTCTTGAAGATGTGATTTCAAGATTTGGGTATATTGAGAAGATAGTAGCCGATAGGGGCGAATTAGATGCGCAAGAGGCTAGGGAATTCTTTGCTAGGCATGGAATTCGTTTAGCTCTTACGACTGCATATAACCCTGAGGCTAATGGAAAGATTGAAAGAGGGCATTCTCCTATCATAAAAGCGATTTCTAAAGCTTGCAAAGGAGAACTTAAGAATTGGCTAAAATTTTTGCCATTTGCTTTGTGGGCTGACAGAATGACCTGTACTAGAACGACAGGGTTTATGCCGGCAGAACTCATGTACTGCCAAAAACCAATTCTTCCAGTGAATACTCAAATTCTTACTTGGACTATGCTTCCTTCGGAAGATAATCTATCTACTGAAGACCTATTAGCTCTAAGAATTCAGCAACTAGAGCAAGGGAATGAAAGGTTAAATGAAGCTGTAGCTAAATTGAAAGGTTCTAGGCTTAAAAATAAAAAATATTTTGATAAATCACATAGGTTATGGCCAAAGCCGATACAAATTAATGATTGGGTATTGATATATGATAGTACATTGGATACACAGTATGATGCTCGTAGAAAATCAAAAAAGTGTTGGTTTGGACCTTATGTGGTGGTCAAAATTTATGAAAATGGAACGTATGCCTTACGAGAATTAGATGGAACTCCACTTAAAAATTTAATTGCAGGTAAAAGAGTTAAAATATTTAAACAAAGAAATGAAGAATTTTATGATTTATTATCTGATGAAGAAAATGATGAATGAATATTTTAATAAAAATAATGTTTAAATTTTTTGTTAAATATGTTTTTTCTTTTCTATGTATGAAAATAAAAATTTTATTTAAACTAATTTTCTTGTGAGTTTATATGTTGTTGCTTGCTAGCAGGAGTTGAAGATGTTTTTTGAACCAGTAAATTAAAGATTGATTTATGATAAAGATGAAGCGCAAGAGATTAAAGATAGTATATGCAGTTTAAAATTTCAGCAATCAAAGCGATATTTGAATGAAAGGCGATGCTGAAGATGGAGTCAATATAGAACAGGTGCAAAAGTTCTAAACCTGATTTATGTTTTAATTTATTATGAAAGTTCATGCATTATCATAATTAGATATGTACATTCTTCAGATAAGTTAGAAACCTCTTAAAATTATGAAAAGTAGAATTTTACTGAAGTAGGAATGTGCTTGAAGAGAAGATAGGGATTAGAGATCTATGGCTATCATATGAATAGTTGAAGGAACCCTTAACTTGCAACTCCTAGTAGAAGTAGACTTGTTTTATATAGGTAAGCTTCCTTAAATCTGACCCATTTAGCTAAAGAGATCCTAGTTCCTGCTTTAGCTTACCTCTAGATCCTTTGCTCTGATTAGGGGTTAAGCCTTTCCCCTACATCAAAAAAGTTGCGAAGAAAAATTGAAAGCAGTACATTAATGGTTGCTGCATATGAAAAGAGGGATAAAAAAAATGACACAAAGAAAAATTATGATGAAAAAAGAGAAGAAAGAAAAATAAAATGATTTCAATAAATCAGTTGTGGTCTTCAAATCACTTCTGAATTAAAAAGCGGGCTATATAAGGCGGATGTATGCTGGAGGGGAATTAGTTTTTTGTATCTTAAATGGCAAGTGGCTAGGAGATGAGGATAGAAGGCTTATATAACATATGCTTTACTTATGAACAGAGTTAATAGAAGAGTTAGTACGAACACTATTTGAATGACTTCTATAGTTTCCTTCTAAAACCTGTTTCCAATTCATGCATTGAACGAAAAGGTTAAAATTCAAGCTTACATAATTTTATAAGTTTTCTTTGCTATCAGAAGATGTACTAATGATAGAAGCATTTTTTATAGACTATTTGCATTTAAGTCATGAATAATTTTCAAAAGAATTTGATGTTGCCTTCTATGATCTGCAGGTTTGGCCCATCGAGGACGATGTGCAGGTTTGGTCAGGGCGAATGTCCGAAAGTTTTCAACCTTTCCGTTGACAACCAGGAAAATGAAAATATGATTATTGGTTAATTCTAATTCCATTATTACAATATTTTACTTGGAAATAATCTCTTGTTAAGTGTTTGCAGGTTCAAATGGATGAAGAAAACATAAGTTCGCATTAGAGTTTACCCTAAACTGCTCGTATAATGTGTGTTTAGGTCAATAAAACATTGAATTATGGGTTTAAGACCCTAGGGTTACATTTATTCATGAGTATTTAAGTTAGGTGCATTATTTCCTGGTTAATGATAGGGTTTAACTAGGTTTTTAATTAATTTCCAAAGGGTTTAAATGGATTTTTGATGGGTTTCAAGTAGATTTTTCAAGGGTTAAAATAACCGGTATTTAATTAAATTAATGTTTAAAATGAATATTTATGTATTAAAAATTAAAATATGATGTAATTATTTAATTTTCTCATATGTGTGTATTTAAATACTAAGGTTCTAATTAATTAAAACCTTAAGCTAAGCTTAATTTCTATAAATTATTTAATTAAGAAATTTAGGATAATAGAATTAAAATGAAAATAAGGTGGATAATTAATGAGTGGTATATGTGAATAGTGTTTAAAGAATGGTGTGAGTTAAGTGTGTAATTAAAGTGGATAAAGTGAGTAGTTCAAAGTGTGGTAATTGTGTGTGCAAGTTAAAAGAGTGGTAGAAAAAAATTATGCATTTAAAGTGCAAAAAGTATGTGGTGAAAGTTGTTGGGCAAAAGTGTGATTGAGGAATAAAGCAAATCCAAAAGAATGGTAAGCTCATGATCTCTGTGTGTATATATATGAGTATGTTCTGATAGTTTCTCCTAATGTCTTTTTTTCAGGTAGCTTCTTCTTCCCCTTCTGCTCGAGCATGATAGTGTTTATTTCTCTTTTATGTCTGGCTCTGTTTGCATGAGTTTAGAGTAAAAACTGTAGTGAGAGAAAACAAATTTTTCGTTCCTGGCGATGCCCAGGCATCCAGCACGCATTCTTAGTGTGAGAGTAAAGAGAGGGTTATTCGGAGATGGAGTTGCACACAGAGACGCAGACAACCGCAGGCTATGTCTGGTCTGTGGTTGGCTCATCCAGGTTTCCTGTGACTGTTGCGGTTGCGTCCATAGGCTTATACCTCATCTGGCGGCGTCATCCTCACTATGGAGGGAACCGAGCGCTTCCCTCGTTCCCCATCGTTGGATGCCTTCCTCTCATCGTGCTCAATAGGCATCGCTTCTATGAGTGGTCATGCGAGCTCTTCGAACGCGCACATTCTCTCACTCTCCACGTTTTTCTGGGTTTCCAAGTCATCATCGCCACGGCAGATCCTCAGAATGTTCGTCATATTCTCAAGTCTAGATTCGATTTTTATCCAAAGGGACCGAATTTTTACCCATATTTCGATGACATGTTTGGAAGGAGTATTTTTAACAGCGATGGGCATCTTTGGCGTTTCCAGCGCAAGGTTGCCAGCCATATCTTCACCTCCAACTCTGTTAGAGATTTTGTCGTCGATATTGCTGGCTTTGAAATCTGTCATCATTTGGTTCCTGCTTTGAACTCTACTTGCGAGGAAGAATCTAGGAGGCCGATTGACCTGCAGGCCCTCTTCATGGATTTTACATTTGATACTAGCTCACAACTGACATTTGGTGCCAATCCCGCAGCCTTGATAGGATGTGTATTCTGGAACCACGGTATGAGAGGAGATAGAACACTTGTCAAATCTCCTGAACTCGAAGTTATTGGCCTGACAACTATAATTGGGAATGGCTCAACAGAATTAGTCACACGGAATGCTCTGCACTTGTGTGAAGTGGCCGGGCTCCTAGACATGCCTAGTTCGATGTTTACACAATCCGTCCATTCTCGTTTTTTTTGTACCTGGTGATAGTGTACACTTGTTCCTTTTCCTGTCGGATGCCAAACAATGCAACACGCACGGAGAGGGAGAGAGAAAGAGAGTTAGAGAGAAAATAGAACGAAAGAGAGATAGAAAGGGAGAACGAGAGAGGAGGAGAGAGTTAAATTATTAAGTTACCTAAGTAATATAATTATATAATTGCATAAATTATTTTTTTTAAAGGTATTTAATGACTTGGTTAATATGGAGTAATGATTTAAGCTTTAATGTGAATAATCAATGAACACATGGGTTAGAAGCATATGTATGGATTATGTTTATGAGTGTAAATACATATAGTAAGTGTATCTACATATAATAGTTAATGGTTTGATGTGCTACGATGCATATAAATATGTGAATAATTGCATAAATCATTTTTTTTAAAGGTATTTAATGACTTGGTTAATATGGAGTAATGATTTAAGCTTTAATGTGAATAATCAATGAACACATGGGTTAGAAGCATATGTATGGATTATGTTTATGAGTGTAGATACATATAGTAAGTGTATCTACATATAATAGTTAATGGTTTGATGTGCTACGATGCATATAAATATGTTTCCATATATAGTAAGTGCATATGCATGGTAGTGTATGATTATGGGTATGTTGAGCATGAGTTAGCATATACTAGCATGAGTGTGTGCATGGATAGTAAGCATGTATGTGCATATGTGAGTATGTGAATGAATGAACATGATATGAATGTGTGCATTCTAGCATGTGATGTTTTAATTAATATATGCATGTGCATGATAATGTAAGTTTATGTTTCTTAATGATTTTCATGTAATGTTACTTACAATGCTAATGTTTTTTTTCAGACATTGAAGTAAAGAATATTGAAAGAAGAGTTGATAAAGATTGAAGCAAAGTATCAAGCCATTTCATGATCAGAGAATAGGAGCTGCTCATTCACAGCTTCACCTCATTATCTTTGTATCAAATTCACTAGGATTCATTATCTTATTAGCAAAATGTATCATGGAGAAAGATTTAGCATTTGAATAACTATTGTTGAAAATTATTCTTATGACATTGATCAATTTATTTATTATTTTTCATCTTCATTTTCGATGTTCATAGAGTATTATGTGTATCCAAATGTATTGCACATTAGTTGACTTTAAAGTATTTTTATTCCTTTTAGAAAGTAGGTAATTAACTTTGTTTCCATCACCTATTTTTCGTATCTTTCGCACGAGTAATGTAGAATTTCTTTTATCTTAGACTAGAGAAAAATATCCCCTTCTACCTACGATTGTCTGATACACCCTGCGTGTGCCGAGGGATTTAGAGGCTGACTGATCCACCAGCCGTAGGTCCGCAACTTCCCGACAGCGTCCAACCGAAAGGACAAAGAGTCTTCGGGCAGTAATTTCTGAGTTAGGGCCACACGTAAGCTTGGCACTACGAGCTCCATCGGCGTGATTGCTTCCAACCCATAAGCAAGCTTGAAAGGGTTTATTCCGGTTGCAACTTTGTATGTAGTCCGGTATGCCCATAAAACTGCAGGTAGTAACTGATCCCATCTTTCTGGAGATTCCACGATCAATTTGCAAAGCATACTCAATAACGTCTTATTGGTACTTTCAACTAAACCATTAGCACGAGGATAGTACGGTGAACTAAATTTATGTAGAATTTGAAAAGTATGCGTTAGTACACACATTAAATTGTCAGCAAAATGGGTTCCTTGGTCTGTCACAAGTTCCAGAGGTAATCCATAACGTGGAAATACGTCCTTCATCAGGCATTTTGCCATCGAAACAGCTGTGGTGGACCGTAAGGCCCAAGCTTCTGCCCACCTGGTAGCGTAATCTGTACAGGTCAGGATATAGCGATTATTCTAAGGGTTGCTGGTGGTGTAATTGGCCCAATAAAATCAAGACCTCACTTCTAAAAAGGTTCCAAAGGTAACACAATTTGTAGAGGAAAGAAGTGGCGTTGTAAGTGCTGTCCAGATCGTTGACAAGTGTCACACTGCTGCACAAACTGAGTCACGTCTTTGTACATGGTAGGCCACCTAAGCCCACTTTGCAAAATTTTTTGGTGCGTAAGATCTGCTGCAAAATGTCCACCGGAGGGTATTGAATGTGCCATAGCAATAACCGAGTTTACTTCGTGTGGTGGGATACAGTGAAGTAAGACACCAGTATGATCCATGTAGTACAACTGTCCTACAATCAACCGGAATCTGTGACTGTAAACTGCAATTTTTTGCCGCAAAGCAGACGGAGTATGAAGAGGAAGACATCCATCAGTTAGAAAAGTTAACAATGTATCATAGTAGGTAGGCGGCACAGGATGGTTGGTAGATTCGTCACGAACTGGTTCAGTAGTGTAAATTGCTAGTGTGGTATCATCAACACCCACCGGAGCTTCACCGGAATCCAACCGAGAGAGAAAATATGCTAACGCATGTGTTGTGTCGGGTCGATGAATCACTTCATAGTCGAACTCCTGTAGCAATAAAACTCAACGAGCCAAGCGACCACCTAAATCTTGCTGCCAGATCAGATATACAAGTGTGGCATGATCCACGTGAAAGGTGATTTTTTGGCCGATCAAATAATGCCGGAATTTCTTCACTGAATACACCAACCCGAGACATTCTCTTTCGGTAACTGAATAATTCCTTTCCGCAGAAGCGAGTCGGCAACTTGCATAGTAGACAGGCCGAAACCATTTATCCGTTTGCTGCATTAAAACACTGCCAATGGCTATATCCGATGCATCTACAAAGACATGGAATGGACGGTCCCAATCACGAGGTTGCAAAATTGGAGCCTGTGTTAATAATCCTTTTAGACGATCGAAGCAGTTTGGCATTTTGAGGTCCATTCGAACTGTCATGGAGTACTAGTCATTAGCCGATTAAGTGGTGTTGTTAAATGGGCTAGCCACGGTAGATGCCTGCCATGCCACCGGATTTGACCCAGGAAACGTATAACTTCTTTCGGCGTTGTAGGGACGGGTGCTTCCAACACAGTTGCGACTTTGTTTGGATCGACTTGGATACCTTGCGCAGATATAATATGTCCAAGGATTTTACCACAAGAAACCGCAAAAACAAATTTTGTCGGATTTAGGCAGAGTCGGTATTCACGGCATTTCTCAAAGCAGCACTGTAAATGATACAGGTGTGCCGCAATCTTACCAAATAAGGAAAAGTCGTACAAGTACACTTGCATAAAAGTAGTCAGATAGGGTGAAAAAATTTCTTGCATACACCGTTGAAATGTGCTTGGAGCATTCCTTAAGCCAAACCACATGACTGTACAAGCATACACACCCCAATTCGTAATGAAGGTTGTTTTAGGTATGTCTTGCTCGACCATGCGCACCTAGTTATAATCACTATAACCATCGAGAAATGAATACATCTCATGCCCAGCCACCCTGTCTAGCATTGTGTCGAGAAAGGGGAGAGGAAATGGATCAGGTACTATGGCTGCATTCAGTTTCCGGTAATCCGCACAAATTCGGAGCTGTTTATTTTTCTTTGGAACAATCACGATCGGAGAGATCCATTCCACGTGTTTGATTGGTACGATGAATCCTACCTTCAATAACCTATCGAGTTCTGCTTTGACCTGTGCTGCATAATTGGGGTTCATTCAGTAATTAGATTGTTTAATTGGCTTCGCTTTTGGCTTAAGCACGACCCAATGTTGATAGATCCACAGATCAAGACCTTTCGTATCGCGATAGTCCCAAGCAAAAACATCAGAAAACTCATGCAGGAGTCGGATCAAATCATCTTGGAATGCCTCGGACAGTCCTGCCTTAATCTTAACAGGTCGCGGGTTAACTTCATCACCCAAATTATAGGTTATTAACTGGTCTTCCGGGACATAAAATTGATGAGGTTTCCCCAAGTCTTCAGCTGATTGGCCACATCTGGAGATTCTGCAAGGATGAGCCGAATATGACAAAAGAAAGAAAGAGCGTCAGAACCCGATGACCAACATGGTCTATATCTCACTAGTCGAATCACAAGCAGCAATGGTCCAGACAAGATTAATGTCAATCCGGGAAGACGTGAGGATGGTATGATGACCTCAAGCAAGTGAAGGCACAAGTGCGTGAGTGAGAAGCACACAAACATGCACACACATACACACACACGCGCACACACAGCAAGAACAAAGAGGAAGACAATGGAGTTCTTTTAGATTGCTTTCAAAATGCTCATACAAGTTCAATTCAATTACAAGCTCACCTCAAAAATGAGCTCTCTAGCTCTATTTATAGTTTTTGACTAGGTTTTGGCCGTGTCCAGACCTAGTGTCCGGCCTAGTTAAAAATTAGGTTCTAGGCCCCATTTGAAGGCTCAAATGGAGTCTAAAAATTACTGGTAGGTAGCTACTTCTAATGCTCCTCAAGCTCAAGGACTCCTTGGCTTGCACAAAATGGAGCTACAAAAATATGAAATGGTATTTACAATGGCTTTTAGTGATGAAAATCACTATTTTTGTAGGGATTTCCTCTAACGATTTGACATACACATCTTCGAGCTTCCTACTTGCTCCTTCTCCTTATGTGTCCACCTCTTTGATATGCTTTAGCTTCCTGAAAAAATAATGGCCTACTTGCCCGATCTTCTTTGACTACTCTGTCTGCTTGTACCTTCTCTTCGCTCTGACTTCCTTCGTTGGCTTCCTTGTCTTGTTAGTCCTTCAGTTCCTTGACTACTGCTAACATGAGCAGTCTGACCACACAGATTCCGAAGGACCAGAAACACCTCCTCAGAACTCAGGAGACAGCAACGATACCACTAATAGCACCATGAGTGGACAACAACAATAGCAGCAGCAACAACAGCAACAACAACAGTCACTTCCACTTCGACCTGTTCCAACAGGGGTGACGTACACAAAGTTCGGTGGGTTTCCAGGTGACGACCTTGATGCACATGTGCGTACCTTTGAAATAATCTATGATGTACTGAACCATCCAATCGATCCGGCGTACAAGGCCATCGTATTCTAGTCAACATTAGTCAATGAAGTGGCGAGGTGGCTAATAGAGTATGATATCAACCATTTCGTTACCTATGAGATGGTAAGGGATGCGTTTTTGCAGAGGTTTCGGCTGAAGAAGAACCCTGCCGAAATTTTTGATTACTTGCAGAACAATAGACAGAAGCCGCACCAGACTATTCAGGAATATGCCACATTATTTAGAACTCATTTAAGACAATTGCCTCCGGCACATGCTAATTTACCGGATGATGTTATAACCTGGTTTATTAATGGTTTGACCCCACAGCTAAGACAAATCATGATCATCCGCTGTGTGGGAGCTATGACACTAGATGTTGTTATTGCAATGGCCCTACAACTGGAGCATAAGGTTGGAGGATTCACCAAAGACTTGGAGTGGCTGAAGGCCAGTAAAAACATTACAGATGATCCGGCTAAACAGATGTATTGCACTAAGTGCAAAAATCCTGGGCACACCAGTGCTACCTGTGCCCTTAATCAGATGTATTGTGCTATCTGCAATACCACCGGACACTCAACCGAAAATTGTGCATATAATACCAAAGTGCAGGGACGAGCAGCTATAAATGCTATTATACAAGAACTAGGGCAGCCAACAACCCACTATGTGCCACCACAGATGCAAGACACTCAGCCGCAAGGATACAAAAATTACCGGGGACAGCGGAATACCAATTTCAATACAAATCGATGGAAGACAGGTACATCAGCAGAAGGTACTTCCTTGCCACCACCTCAATGTCACTCTTCTTTACTCTTCTTTATTTTTCTCTTTCTTACTTGATCATCATCCTCACCACCTCCCACCTCCATCTTCACCATCGCGAAAAATTTCAGTTTTTGATCATATCACCTTCTTCCTTCCATGTCCCTCATTTCACTTGTGAGAGAAAGCAAGAGAGCGAATTGTGTGCATTGCTTTTTGCCTGTTTTCTAAGTGATCTTGTAGGTACAGCTGTATCATCCCCTCCAGCACGCTGCGCAGGTACAGACGAACTCGGAACTGTCTCTGTGTCGCAGATCTCTGTCGATCGCAATCGACAGAAAATTTTGCCTTTTGGTAAAACAAAGTGCACCACCATGACATGCACAAGGAGCACATTACAAATCACTAGAAAAAACTAAAAAATTCCATGTTTTTTTGTCAATCGCGATTGACACCGTCGATCGCGATCGACAGATTCTATCGATCGCGACCGATAGAGACGACCGACTGACCCTGTCAGTCGCGATTGACACCGTCAATCGCGACCGACAGCCACGATCGACTGAAATTACGATGAAAATCTTGGAAAACGTGTCGATCGCGATTTACACCATCGCGATTTGCCATGTGTCCATCGCGACGGACATATCCCCGATCGACTGAAATTACGGTGAAAATCTTGGAAAACGTGTCGATCGCGATTTACACCATCGATCGCGATTGCCAGGACCCACGACCGACTCTGTCGATCGCGATTGACACTATCAATCGCGAGTGACGTGTCGATCGCGACCGACAGGCCCCGACGGACACCTCTGTCAATCGCGATTGACAGACCTGTCGATCGCGATTGACAAGCTTTTTCGGCCAAATTTTTAGGGTTTTTTATACTAAGTGTTGGGGTAATTTTGGGCATACTTGTCAAGCCATTAGTGATTTGTGAAGTCCCTACACTTGTGTTTTGAAAAAAGTCCTGTGAACTGTCAGCCTGTTTGAGCCCTGTTTTAAACCGAGAACCTGAACAGTCATAACTTTCTCATGCGAAATCCATTTGGGGTGTTCTTGGGCTTGTTGGAAAGCTCGTGGGGAGTACAACCAAAACTTCCACTGGTTACGGGGAAATTAATATTAGGATTATTAGATATAGTATTTTGAAAGTGACCATATTCAAGGGGAACAAAGCCAAGGGATCTCAAGATTGTTTTCCATAAAGACAAAAGACTAATTGGTATCTGAGCTACATGAATAAAAGTGCTTGGTTATGTCTTTTGAATTTAAGTCTTGAGCTAATTTTGGGACTCTTACAGGTTCAGTGAGAGCATCAAAGGGTGATCGGAGCAAGAGTAAGTGCAAGCTTGGGAACACACTTCCTAAGCACACAAGGGCAACCAAGGGAGAAACTCAAGGTTGGAAGATTCTCAACTCACTCTGTCAATCCCTAGCTTAGGCTAAGTGTGAGTAGTGCTAGAAGTAAGTCAGGGCAACGATAGGCACGAGACAAGTCAAGACTATCTAAGAAATCAAGTTCAAGTCAAGAGATAACCTGTGTGTGACCGACAACTTTAAAGGAAAAGAACCTAACATGAGACGATCAACATTCAAGTGCGGAAATTAACTCAAGTGTTCCTGACGACGTGATATCAGACAAGATCATAAACACGATAATCAACTAAAAAGAATCAAGTGATTGATACAAAAGAACTCAGCAACAAGGTTGTACCTTGGGTAAAATTGGGATTGCTCAGCTAAGCATATGAACCTTAGATCAGGACGACACCTAGGGAGAGATAGACAAAGTCTTACGTCTTCAGAGGCTAGTGTTAATCATACTGCTAGGTCTTGGGCTCAACAGTTGAGCCATCACTCATACTACCCTAGCTTTGAAACTAGCTAGTCTGAGATGTCCCACGGTATGGAAAGACCTACACGTAGTTCAGGTGTGCCATACTTGCATAGGGTGGAAGGCCCCTACAAGACGCAGCTGGAATACCTTAGGACCAACCGATTAGGTGCTAGCATCTATGAGGATGGCCTAGGAAGATCTGTGGTTCAGATTAAAGACCCTGACCAATCCATTGGACTAGAACATCCAGCGGTCAAGTTCAAAAATGGAGCATACTTGGACAAAGAAGGAACACTATACGTAGTCACCAGTCACCCAGATAGGACAGACGAGTTCGGAAACGTGATTCCTGAGACTGACATAGGTGACCTAGAGCAAGGAAACATGGGTGTAGAGCCTAGAACCCCCCGAGGCAAATCTATTCTCACTAGGATTATCACACCGGAGTGGATTCCCCAAGACAATAAGAGCATAGATCTACTCCTGAACCGAGAGCCTGATGAAGCCTTTTGGAGGTATAGATCTGATCAGCCGAATGAGGTAGGAACAATCATGATATATGAGTTCAAAGATCCTGATAGCCCAGGCAGAGTGACCTACTTAGATCATGCTTCAGAGAGGATCTTTGTGGTTACAGAAAATGATAGGCATGATTACACTTGGAAAGGTGAATTTATTTTCCCCCAACCAAGATCACCCAGGAGCTGGAACATCCCAAGCTCATGGAGCTCAAAGAGACAGACATAGAGATAGACCTGAGGTAAGCTTTGCCAATCTAGTGGGAAGAGAAAGAACGAGAACGGAAACAAATAGAGCGGAACCTGAGGGACTTAGAGCCCCAAGGAACCAAAGGAATGCTGATGATTTCCTTCTGCCAAGGCCTAGGGAACACACCAGAACATTGAGACCTACACAGCTAGTTAAGTCCATGAAGAACTACTTCGATGGCACAGGAGACCCATATGATCATGTGGCTGAGTTTAGGCAAGTCTTGAGAGTTGAAAAAGTTGAGGACCTATTCACACAGTATAATGCCTTTGGTCTAACCCTTAGGAACACAGCCCTTACATGGTTTCAACCATTGAATGAGAGACAGTTCCGGAGCATAGACAAACTCTTAGAGGCTTTCATCACTGAATTTTCTAAAAGTG
This sequence comes from Ceratopteris richardii, assembly GCA_020310875.1. Classification (NCBI taxonomy): domain Eukaryota; kingdom Viridiplantae; phylum Streptophyta; class Polypodiopsida; order Polypodiales; family Pteridaceae; genus Ceratopteris; species Ceratopteris richardii. The sequence continues at coordinate 185,651,606 of CM035418.1, read as the reverse complement.
GCATAAGGCATAATACTTCCTCATTGATACATAGCTTCAAGCAGACCCCTCAAGAGATCGTGAGACTTGTAGGAAGAAGATTTAGGCAATATCTTGAGAGATGCCCTGTTCCTGAGTTACCCACACCAACCAAACAAGTGGCTTTATTCTTGGATGGATTGCTAAGTACCAAATTGAGGTCATATGTGTACTTGAAGGACCCTAGGACCATTGAAGAGTGCGTACACATGTGCATTGACATAGAGGATAACGTAGGGGAAGAGTTAGAGCTTTTCAAAATCTATAAAGATTCAGATAGTGACTCTAGCTTCTCTTCCTTGCAATCTACATCAATTGAGGAACTCGCTGAGAAAGTAACTCAAAAACTAGGAGTCTCTAGTAAACAAATTCCTAGATTTGCCCCAGTAAAGAGATGCTATACTTGCGGTGGTGACCACATGGCGAATGTATGTCCCATTATGGCTCAACCCCAAGTAAATCCTAGTAGCCAGTACTGCACCATAGAACGGAGGTACACCAATCACACCGCACAAGATTGCCCCTACGATAAGCAAGGAGTTAGGCAGACGTACCCACAACCATACCCTCAACAAGGAAGATACCAGAACCAGTACCCACCGCAGTAGTATGCTAGGCCTCAACAAACCTACCAACCACAATACCAAAACCAACAAAGGCGTCAGCCTGTGTTAGCACAACAACCCCCTACCCCAGCTAATGTAATTCCCGTAAAGTATGCAGCTACAGAAGAGAATTTGAATAGAGCTATAGTGCCAGTAACACCATTGCTTTCAGAAAGTGACCCCAGTGATCATAGCTTTGATTCTACACATATTAATAGTCCCCAGGCTTACTACATGCAATCTCCTGAACATGGTGAGTCCTACTACAGTGAGGAACCAAGTGAACCTAGTTGGGAGCCAGAGTACACAAATGTAATGTACACAAACCCTAACTCTAGACCCCAACCTAGGCAAGTGTTGCAGAGATAAAGAGAGCACAAGGCAGATAAAAAGACGGGCCCCAAAATTTTTCCAATTTGGACACCTAATTTTTGTATTATAACCATTCTTGTAATATATTTTCCGATGTAAATGCACTAGAGGAGTCCTCTAGATGCATCCCCACAGAAGATTAGAAACTTAGCCATGTAAATTAGTAGGAAATTAGTCCTTTAGTGAAGAAAGTGCCGGTCTCTTGTGTAAAAGGACCATTTTTAGGGCACAAGTATATAAGTCAATTTGTGACTCTTTGTAAAGACTTTTTGCCATTGTGAGAATCAAGAGCACAGAAATTCGAATTTGCGTCTTCTCTTCTCTGTATCTTCTTCTTTGTGAGCTTGTGTGCATGTGTATTGCTTGGAAAGAGTGTTAGGAAGTGTTGTCTATCCATGAAAGTGTTTGTTTGCTATTGTTAAGGTGTGTGCGAAGTGTAGGAAGTGCTGAAGTGTAGGAAGGTTTTCCCATGACTTAGTATTTTGCTCATAACTTGTAGTAGGAGTGTCAAAATTGAGTGAAACCACTGCCATTGGATGCGTCTTCTCGAGAGCTTCGAAATGCATATGTATATTTGCTATATTTGGAGTTTGGAGCTGAGAGAAAAGCTCAATTTACTGTTGGCTGCTGTTCCAAGTATCATGACACTGTAACTGACAGTTGAAGCTTGTTTGGATCAGTCTTTACCTTGTTTGCACTCTTTGAGTAGTTCATTTGCATTGATCATCATTTGAATGCATGTCTTCATACACTCGGCTAGATTTATATATTCATCAGATTGATAATTAAAGCGTGAATCCCCACTATATGCACTTGAGGGGGATTGAGGTATAGTTTCTTTCTCCACAAGTCCCTAAGTTGGTTCTTAGGTACACATGTTTTTTGGTGCCGTTTCCGGGGAGTGTCGAATCAAACCAAGGCATTCGTGTGATGGTAAGTAGCTTTTTGCATTGAAGTGAGAGGAGGAGTAGTGGTTTTCTCTTCTTTGGTAAGTCACTTTCAGCCGCACTTATTACTTCTCACTCTTGGAGTGTGTGTAGTGAGTTGTTAGTCTAGGGAAGTGAGTAGAATGAGTAGAGTAGGAGAAGTGAGGGAGTAGGTCAAGTCATTAGAGTAGTTTTCAGTCCTTGTTCAATTGAGTTTTTTTTTCATTATTATTGTGAGTAGGAAAATTCCAAGTATAAAAACCCAAAAAATGCCATTTGTAAATCACTTGTCCTTTGAGCAAGTATCGTGAGGAGTCTCCAGTCAAGTATCGCGTTCTGATAAGCCAAGCAATTGGGAGTTGCGCGGAGCTAGAGAGGGTGATAGGAGATTTGGGAAAGAGCTTTTAAGGTGAGCCATTCAGTCTGCTAATCATTTTCATCACTCAAAAATTAGATATCAGTGTAAAACGATCTGCGATAGGTATCGTGAGTGACTTACAGGGGGTAGAAAGTGTGTTTTGGGTGATACAGAGAGTGAGGAGAGGGTAGAAGAACCTGGAAAACATCTGTATTCATTCAAAACCCAAAAAATCTAGCAAAAAATTTGAAATAGGGGTCAAGTATCGTGTTCTCCCGCGGTCGAGTATCGCGATACCTGACAAGTATCGTGATTTCCTGTGGTTGAGTATCGTGATATTTCCCAAAGATCGTATATCGTGTATCATGTTTTGGACCGATCGTGATACTTCCCAGAGATCGTGTATCGTGGTTGCCCGATCGCGATACTTCACCAAGTATCGTGTATCGAGTATCGTATGAGTTGAACTATCGAGTATCATTTTCCATGAAGTATCGAGTATCGTGATACTTATCGTGTATCGCGTATCACGTATCGTGTGCACCTAGATATCATGTATCGCTTCGGAGGAGTATCGTGTATCGTGATTTCTGAGGTATCGAGTATCATATGGTTGTGGATCGCGATACTTCACCAAGTATCGTGTATCAAGTATCATCTGTGTCCAGATATCGAGTATCGCGTACTGAGGTATCGTGTATCGTATTTTTGGATCAAGTATCATGTATCGTGTATCATGGTTTCTGAAGCATCGAGTATCGTTTAGCTCAGGTATCGAGTATCGTGGGATTTCAGATATCGTGTATCGTGGTCCCAGATCAAGTATCGTGTATCGTCTTTCCTGAAGTATCGTGTATCATTTCTGGCCAAAGGTCGAGTATCGTGAAATTTTGGAGCCAAGTATCGTGATTTGAGATTTTCTTTTTCAGTCATCTTCCAGCCAAATTTCTCTAGAATTCTGACCCATAGTAAAGAATTCTAGAAGATAGAGGTTAGCAAGAGTTGATCAGAGTTGTTAAGTGGATGAACCTAAGGTCGGGAAGAACCCTAGGAAGCCGAAGAAGTGTGATCTCTTATGTAGGGAGTGTAGCTGAACCAAGTAGCCGCTCACATTATTCTGAGACCTCTAGTGAGTCAAAAGAAGAAATTCCTATGGCTTCAGAGGACATGCAAAATACCATGCCAATGATTGGCATGATGTCAACATTGAGGGAGAATATAGGACATCTTTGGAATATGTGAACACCAACCAGAATGAGATCCCTATTTATTTAGATGGTCTAAACCGATCAGTGGCCAGACTGAAGAAAGCTTCAGAGGCTTACATAGTGCCTAGCCCAGCAGTCAAGTATACTGGAGGATTTTATTTGGATAAAAGGGACATTCAGTATGTGGTTACAGAACACCCTGTAAACATTAATGAACTTGGGGAAGAAAACAATGCTTCAAACCTAAATGAAGATGGGAATGAAGAGCAAGTAACCACTCCTAGAGGGAGATCAACTGTTGCGAGGGTTTGGAGAGGAGACCTGATTCCCCAAGATGACTCCTTAATGGATGTATACTTGATCAATGGAATGGAGCCTCTCCTTAGAGCACATTCTTCAATATGGGAAGCAGCCCCTAATCCTGTCACTATCTATGAGTTACAAGATCCTGACTTTCCCACCATCATCACATACTTGGATAAGAATCAGAGAAGGTATTGGCCTCTAACAGAGTCAGAAAGAGCCGAGTTGAAATATCAGAATATTCCTCTGTTTCCCCTAGGGACCAAGCCACTACTTCATGAAACCCACTTGGAACATCTCAAAATGACTCATATCAGCAGTCAAGACAAACACAACAAACCCAACAAACACAAATCCCGGTCAGACCACATGTGCAGTTTGCAATGCTTGTAAATAACCCTAATTACCGACCTCAACCACCTGTGGATCCAAGACATGGAATTCCTGCCCCAGTCAGACCACCTGTAGCAAGAGGACCTGGTATACCCATAGGGAGACCAATTTTTCGAGTGATGCCTAGATCGCCTGAAATAGGAAGAAGATTAAGGCCAATTCAAGTGGCCAAATGCATGAGAAATCACTATGATGGCTCTAGTGAACCTTACAATCATATAGCAGAATTCAAACAAGTAATCAGAGCCGAACATGTAGAAGATTTTTTGATCCAATATGAATCTTTTGGTCTAACCTTGACAGACACGGCATTAGCATGGTTCCAACCATTAGACCCTAATAATTTTCAAAACATGGAACAAGTCTATCAAGAAATGACTGAGGAGTTCACTAAGTCTGGAATTAAAAACAACTCGTCATCATTGATCCATAGCTTTAAGCAAGCTCCTACAGAATCAGTGAGATTGGCAGCAAGAAGATTCAAGCAGTATGTGGAGAGATGCCCAGTGGAAGAGAGACCTACCCAAAATAAAATGTTGTCATTATTTCTGGAAGGATTATTGAATGGATCATTAAGATCTCTGGTATACGTGAAAAGAGTTCAAACCTTGCAAGAGTGTATGAAGGAATGTATAGACCTAGAAGACAACCTAGCAGAAGACCTGAAAATACCTCAAGGTAGCTTGAAAAGTGAGGATTCAGTCAGTAGCACATCAAACCCTAAAAACAATGTAGAGGAAATAGCCGACTTAGTAGCAAAGAAACTGCACGTTCAAGGACAGAGGAACTACCCCAATAACCCAATCAGAGTGCCCATTCTTAGAAGATGTATGCAGTGCGGAGGTGATCATCCCTCTCACTTGTGCACTAGGGGAGTAGTCCCACCACCTGCTTATGCTTACAATAGACCAACCGTTCCAGGACCTCTGCAATATTGCAGTATTGAGCAAAAATATACAAATCACAACACAGAAAATTGTCCTTACAATAGGCAATCAAGACCCATGCAACCTGTCATGAGACCTTACGGATACCCTCAGAGAGATCAAGGAGGTGAAGCCTTTAGATATCCCACATATCAGCAGCAAGCTCCAGTACCACGACCGTATGCTTATCAAGGATACACTCAACCACAACCAGTGTTAGGACAACAACCGCCCCATCCTCAGAATGTTGTCCCGGTGAAAATAGCTCAACCTGAAGAAAACTTAGAGAGAGTGATAGTCCCAGCCGCACCATTGACTAGTAGTGAATCATATGACCCATCCTACGACCATAGTCAAGGAGCATATTCCACTTATGAAAGCTCTATGATAGAATATGGACAACTGTACGAACCATATGCCTATGGCATGGAAGTACCAGATAGTTCCTACGGATATGAGCAGGACTATGTGTCATTGATGTACACAGCCCCTAGAGCACCCATACCCCCCCGACCTATGAACAAACCGCCTGTACCTAGAGGACCATGTTATAGATGCGGAGGTGATCATTATATCAGAGAATGTATAGTGCCAAACCCACCACCACCACAACGAGTCTGGGAAGGCTACTGTAGTGATTGTGGTAAGGAACATCTTTTCCGAGATTGCCCCAAGAATCCCAACAAGGTTACCTCCAATGTGCAAATCAATGTGATAGAAGTAAAAGAATCGTCAAGGAGTGATAAGGAATACATTGTACCATTGAAAGCGATAACAAGAGCCAAAGCTAGAGAGATCACAGAAAAGGCAGAGGAACATAATCAAAGCTACAAAGAGGCAAACCCACCTGCACCTCAAAGAGTTGAAGACTCGGAAGAGCCTGAGAAAAGTATTGTAAGTAAACGGACACAAAGATGGAAGAACCGTAGAGATAGGATAAAAGAAAAGAAGTTACTGCAGAAGACGGAAAATGAGAAGAGCGAACAAAATGTAAAAGAGGAACCAATATTTGAAGAAGAAAATAAAAATGGAAAGTATAAAAAAGAAGAGGTAGGATCAGTTTTAGTAGATCCCATGCCTGAAGAATTAGCCATGTGGATTCAGGCATACAAGGCACAAATAAGAGCAGGACCTACCATAGAACAACATGAAAGAGAATATCCTAGAGGTGACCTAGAGAAAGAGAGGTTGGAGATCTGCAAAAAATTAATAGAAGTTGCTCAACAGACCTTAGAAAAAACCTGTGTTGCCATTACCCAATACTCGAATTTCCGAAAGAGAATTCCAAGAGTGTGTCATTGCTAAAGATCATGAGAAACCCGAAGCAGGTAAGACACATGATGGAAATTATTGTGAGGAAAAAAGGGATGGTTCCATTGTTCCCGAAGTAGAAGGAGAATGGCCTAAAGATTTGTGGGCAAGAGTCCAAGAAGACAGATGGAAGAAAGTGGAAGGAATAGAACCACCCTTCGAGGAGCTAGAAGCACAAGATGGAATAGAGGAATCAATACCTGAGTTGAATTCTGAAGAAATATTACCAAATGATCCAAGTAATGAAGAAAATGATAGTGTAAAGGTTTTGCCAAATTACACAGGAGAGTACGAATGTAACTCGGAGCTATATTGTATTCCCTCAATGAGAAAAAAAGAACTGAACCCATCAGTCCAAACATCGGATATCATACAACACCTTAGAAAAGTAAAAATCCCTTGTACCCTGACATTGAAGGAACTGTTAAAGGTCAAACCACATTTGAAGGAGAAACTGACCAGTCAATTGGAGATCAAGACGGAAGAACTCCAATTACCTATAGATGTTATACCACCAAAGCCATTCTAGATACAGGAGCAAGAGTAGGAATAGCAACTAAAGAAATTTGGGAGAAATGGGGAAAACCAGCTCTAAGACCAACACGCATGAAGATAAAAATGGCCGATGGACATACTGAAAGACCCTTGGGATTATTGGAACGAGTAGTTTTTACCACATGCGGAGTTGAATTTGAACATACCTTAGCAATATGTCAATTTGAAAGGCCTAGCAATTATGAAATGATACTTGGAAGACCTTTCATGAGACAACTAAAGGTAGTGCAAGATTGGGGAAAGGACGCGATATATTTACAGCATGAAGGAACCACCACGAGAATAAATCTCCACACATATACATATCAAGACGTTCCCCCCTTACAATGGAATCAAATTCATAAGGAGGAAGACGATCAGTCAATTCATAGCATAGGTTCTAGTGACCAATCGTGGATGAACGAGGACACTCATCTATGGATATGCCAAACTGCAAAAAAGGAAGAGGATAGGAGAAAGGGATGGTAGCAAAGGCAAGGAGTAGCTAGGTCTGTACAAGATCCAGCTTACATGCTGTTGGAAGCAGCCAGAGGCACAGACGCCACGGAAGCATGTAACGACGGAGCAGGGAGCCAATCGGATCAATTTCTCAAACAAATATGTTTTTTTTTATCACTTTTCAAAACATTCTACAGTGATTTTTATCACTAATTATAACATATGTAACATAGAAAACCCCATTTTGTAATCCATAGCTCCATTTTGTGCAAGCCGAGGAGTCCTCGAGCTTGAGGAGCTTAGGTAGAAGGCGCGTACCAATTTTCGTTATTTTTAGATACCGTTTACCCTTCCAAATAGTAGCTAGGACCTAATTTTTAACTATGCCGGTCACTAGATGTGAAACCGGTCAAAACTAGTCTAGAAACTATAAAAAGAGCTAGAGAGCTCATTTTTGAGGTTAGCTAGTGTGAGCTTAGAGCTATTTTGAGCTTGTAAGAGTGTTCTTGGGTAATAGAGCTAATTTCTCACCTTCCATTGTGTCTTGCTTGTCTCTTCGTAGTGTGTGTGTATGTGTGTGTGCATTTCTATGCTTCTCACCTTCACTCTCACTTCATCTCACATTCACGATCTTCATATCACTCCTATCTCTTCCGCGGATTGACATTAAGGAGGTGGAGCTTCTTAACGTGGTTCTCACCATTGTGCTAGAGCAACACCAAATTTGGCGCCGTTGCCGGGGATCGAGTCTAGGACGAATGTGTGATGGTAAGAGTATAGCAAGAAGTGGCGTTGGAAGGTAAAAATTTCAGTTTTTGTTATTGTTTTTACTTAGTTTTTAGTGTTTGTCACCTCCCCCACACTCCATCTTCATCACCACATCATCATCTTCATCTCCAAAAAAATCAGAAAATTCACCATATCCACCCATTCTCCTCATTTCCCCTCATTTGTGCATGCGAGAGAGTGAGAGAGAGCTTTTGTGCTTGTGTGTACTTTGGTTTTCTTGAGTATTCTTGTAGGTACAGAGCTCCAGAGCATCAGGAAAGCTTGGAAAAGGTAAAATTTTCAGTTTCTGTCAGAAATTTCCGACTGTGTCAGACCATCGCGATGGTCTGCAAAGTTCGGATTTTGAGGAAGGCGAGTTCACCACCGTGTAGGCGACCCCTGCGTGTGTAGGAATCCATAGCTGCATCTCAAAAAGTCACAGTTTGGTGGACCATCGCGACGGTCTCTGACCATCGCGACGGTCTCTGACCATCGCGATTGTGTCACACCATCGCGATTGGCTCACGCCATCGCGACGGCTTGGCCGGACCATCACGACGGTCTCTGACCATCGCGATTGGCTCACGCCATCGCGCCGACGGTGCCACGTGGCAATCTAGACCATCGCGACGGTGCACTTTCACGCCATCGCGACAATTCAGACCATCGCGACACTTCAAAAATTCAGACCATCGCGATTGGCTCACGCCATCGCGCCCAGACCATCGCGACTGTGCACTTTCACGCCATCGCGATTGTGCACGTTGACCGTTGACTGACGCCATCGCGACGGTGCACTTTCACGCCATCGCGATTGTCCAAGTTCACGCCATCGCGATTGTCCAAGTTCACGCCATCGCGACGGTGCACTTTCAGACCATCGCGATTGTGCAAATTCAGACCATCGCGATTGTGCAAATTCAGACCATCGCGATTGTGCAAATTCAGACCATCGCGATTGTGCACCCTCACGCCATCGCGACGGTCCCATTTTCACGCCATCACGACAGTCCCATTTTCACGCCATCGCGATTGTCCGCCAGTTCACGCCATCGCGACGGTGCACCCTCACGCCATCGCGACGGTCCCAGACCATCGCGATTGTCTCAGACCATCGCGATTGTGCACCCCCATCGCAAATTTTAGGGTTTCATTTTTGGCCAATTTTGGGGCTATTTTTGGGAAATTTTTGGGTGATTAGACTCATAGGAGACCCCTTAGCTCATATTTGGAGAAAAACCTGTTTGTCAGTTTTTACCCCCCAGGGCCTGAACGGTCATAACTTTTTCATCCGAAGTCCGTTTTTTGAGCTTAATAGCTCATTAGAAAGCTATTTTGAGGTTGACCTAGTTTGGGACTTGACAGCCAGGGGGCAAGCATTAAAAATTTGGGCAAAAGGGAAGGGACTTAAAAGGTGTATATACTTAAGTGCTTGATCATCCAACTGTGAATTGGTCCAATATTGGATTTTTCCAAGTCTAGCAAGGGCAATCGAAGGCAACCAAGGCAAGGCACTGAAGGGCATAAAGCTTGGGAAGCGCGGCTTCTTGGGCATCAGAGCAACCAGAAAAGCTGACTCGAGGTTGGAAGATTACTCAACCCCCTCAGTCAATTCTTAGCTTAAGCTAAACGGTAGTGTTGTGGATTAACGACGATAGGAACGCCTCAAGTTCAAGATATTTAATTCTTTCAAGTTCAAGACTAAAGTAAAGGTGTGTGACACGAAAACCTAAAGGAAAGAACCTAAGTCTGACGGAACGAGAACTCAAAATTATAACGGAAAGTCGAATTCCTGACGCATACATTAAGACAAGAATCTAAAGAAATTCAAAAAGAATCAAGACAGTAATAACAAAGAATCATTGACAATCTGAGCGTGTACTGAGTGTGCAAGGAAGAAAATTAATGAACCTTAGATCGGGCAAACATATAGGTAAGTCAGACCGACGAAGCCTTAGATCATCAGAGGCAAGTGTAAGAACTACTGCACGATCGTGGGCTTAGCAATTGAATAGTAATTATCCCTACGAGAGCTCAGATACTAGTGAATCAGAAATGGCTTTTAGCACAGACAGACCAGAAGGAGGGTCGAATGTAGCCTACTTAGAAAAACCAGAAGGACCCTATAGAACGCAACTAGAGTTTCTCCGGACCAACTGATTAGGTGCTCGCATCTATGAGGATGGTTTGCGAAGGCAAGTGGTGCAAATGCACAACCCCGATCAACCCATTGGATTGGAACGTCCAGTGGTGAAATTTGAGAGAGACGCGTACATAGACAAGGAAAGAACGATGTACATCTTAAGTACGCAGCCAAACAATACCAATGAGTTTGGCGTGATTCAATCAGAGACGGAAACGAAATCTCAAGGAAAAGAACCATTAGAAGAGCCTAGAACACCTAGAGGGAAATCTGTACTGACACGAGTACTAATTCCGGAATGGATCCCTCAGGACAACAGAAGCATAGAGTTGTTTGTAAATAAAGAAACGGATGAAGCCTTTTGGAGATACAAGACCGAAATGCTTAGTGAGGTAGGTATCATCACTATATACGAGTTCAAGGACCCGGATACACCTGGAAAGGTTGTATACCTGGATGAGACTTCAGAAAGAGTCTTTGTGGTACCTGACCGCGCTAAAAACACATACACATGGAGAGGTGAATTGGTATTCCCTCCATCTAGAACAAACATGAATACAAGTCAACAAGGGGCAGGAACATCCTCAGCCCATGGAAATCAAAGAGAGGGAAATAAAGAGAGACCGGAAGTAAGCTTCACTCATCCCATAGGGAGAGATAGAACAACCACGAACACTAATAGAGCGGATAGACAAAGAGATCATGGAATACTAGGTGGTAGAGATGATTTTCCTCTACCTAGACCACGCGAACACGCAAGAATATTGAGACCCACACAGTTAGTAAAATCAATGAAGAATTACTTTGATGGGACAGGAGATCCCTATGACCACGTCGCAGAATTCAAGCAAGTACTAAGGGCCGAACAAGTCGAAGACATGTTCACGCAATACAATGCATTTGGACTAACGTTAAAGAATACCGCTTTAACTTGGTTCCAACCATTGCAACAAAGGCAATTTAGAGACATCCATCACTTTTTAGAGTCATTCATCACCGAATTCTCTAAAAGTGGGATTAGACATGACACGTCTTCGTTGATTCATAGCTTTAAACAGACCCCTCAGGAAACAGTCAGACTGGCAGGACGTAGGTTTAGACAATATGTGGAACGATGTCCAATGCAAGAGCTACCCTCACAAGCTAAGCAAGTGTCATTGTTTTTAGATGGCTTGTTGAGCTCTAAACTACGCTCCTACGTGTACCTAAAAGAACCCAGAACGCTAGAACAATGTGTAAGAATTTGTATAGACATTGAGGACAACTTAGGAGACGAGTTGGAACTCTCAAAGGTCTATAAGGACTCAGACTGTTCATCTCTAGCATCTACAAAATTGTCTAGCTCAATAGAAGACCTTGCAGAAAAAGTGGCCCAGAAACTAGGAGTTTCTAGTAAACCTAGGGTGCTAACAAACAAGCGCTGTTACACCTGTGGTGGTGATCATATGGCAAATGTGTGTCCCAATACAACACAACCTCAAGCCAACCCTAGTGGCCAATACTGTACAATTGAGAGAAGATACACGAATCATACGGCTCAGGACTGCCCATACAACAAACAGACCGTCAGACATAACTACCCGCAAGCATACCCGCACAGCCAGGTAGGTATCGAGGCCAATACAATGCTCAGCCTTATTACTATAGGCCTCCTCAGAACTACCCATACGAGGCTCAACAGAGACCTCAACCTATCTTAGCTCAGCAGCCACCCCCACCAGCGAATGTCATCTCAGTCAAATACGCTGCTGCAGAAGAGAATCTAAGTAGGGCTTTAGTGCCTTCTTCACCTTTGATCACAGAGGGTGACCCGAACTCAAACAGTTTTGACTCTACGCATGTCAATAGTCCACCCGCATATTACACAGAGTCACCAGAACACGTGGAGACATATCATTACGATAGTCCACCAGTGGAACCTAGTTGGGAGCCCGACTATGCTAATGTGATGTACACAAACCCAAATCCACGGCCCCAATTGAGACAACAAAGACCACAGGGCCCTAGAGGACCATGCTTTAGGTGCCAAGGAGATCACTTCATAAAGGATTGTCCACATCCCCCGATAGCAGGACAATCACAGTACTATAACATCCAAGGCTTTTGTGCTGATTGTGGCAAAGAGCACATAATCAAAGATTGTCCTAAGAACCCTGTTAATGCTACAAATGTGACACCGATCAATGTGATAGGTATTGTGAATAACGCAGATGGCTCCAACCCTACATACGTACCTATCCAAGCTATAACAAGAGCCCAGGCGCTCTTACAGAACCAACAGCTTAATCAGGAGAAAGTAGCCGGAACTAGTGAAGTTGCAGAATCTAGTAGTAAAAAGACGAAATCTTGGAAAGATTCTAGAGAAAGAATTAAGAGAAAATGGAGTAAAAAAATAAGTGAGTTGGAAGGAAGTTTGAAGGAATCTAGAGCCAAAATCCAAGAATTGACTTCACAGGACTTGAATCAAGAGAATCCAGCTCAGAAATCAGGATCAGTTTTAGCGGAACCCATACCAGAAAACCTAGACATGATGTTTCGTGCATATCAGGCTAGATTAAAAGAGGGACCTCAGGTAGCTGAAATGAGCAAAAACTACCCTCGAGCTGATCTAGAAATTGAGAGAACTAAACTTTGCATGAAGATGGTAGAACTAGCACAAGCTTTGTTCGAAGCCTCTAGATATCTTAATTGGAATAACATGGCAAAACCGGAAGTACACTTTCAAGGACTAATGGAGAGGCTAGAATACTTGATAGAGAGCAAAGAGAAAAAAAATCAGCATAGGAACCCTATTGTCCCAGAGACACAAGAAAGGAATGCGCCATCCCTGTCTCAAGTACCCAATACAGAAAGTCAAGACAATTTGTCTTCCATACATAAATATTCACATGAATTTTTGAGAGAAATACAAGAAGAGAAATGGAGAAAGGAACAAGGAACCCATCCTCCTATTCAAGAAATAGATGACTTGCAGGAACAATTTCCCCAAGATATTCCCTCTATTTACGATGAGGTAGAGGAGGAACAACTGAGTGAACACACAAGATTTGAATCTAATTCTTTACAAGAATTACCTCAGTTCACAGGACCTTGGGAAGCAAAGTCTATTAGTATGAGAGCACCCACGATAATAGTGAGGAATGAAGAATCAGTAATCCCTAGAAACACGGAAGTGATCAAGAATACCAAAGTACAATGTAATCTCACTCTAGAGGAGTTGTTGAAGGTAAAACCAGAATTGTGGAAACATGTAGCAAATCAATTTCCTGAGCTTGCTACTACTCCCTCACAAATAGGATCACAAAATAAGGTACCAGAAATACCCGTAGAAAAGATTGGAGATGTAAGTGAAGGAGAGGAAGGTAACACTTATCTTCCGATAACCCATTAGGGCTACACCACGAAAGCCATCTTAGATTCGGGAGCCGGAGTAGCCATATCTACCACCGCTTTATGGAAACGTTGGGGTAAGCCAGCATTGAGACCCACCAGGATGAAGCTACAAATGGCTGATGGACACATAGAAAAACCATTAGGCTTACTAGAAGGCATATCTCTCACCACTTGTGGTGTGGAATTTGAGCATACCTTTTCCATTTGTGACTTTGCAAAAAATCATGCTTATGAGATGATATTGGGACGACCATTCATGCGTCAGTTGCACATTGTACAAGATTGGGGAACTAATTCTTTGTACTTGCAACATTTAGGGGTGACTACCAAAGTCAATCTTAAAGACTATTCACATAGAGATGTACCCCCAATACAATGGAATACCATCCATAAGACACCAGTAGAGACGGAATCCGTGCACTCATTAGAATCAGATCCTTCTTGGTTGCATGAGGATACTCATTTATGGATGTGTAAAGTAGCCAAACGAGAGGAAGAAAGATTAGAAGCAAGGACCTTAGGTGCAGAACAAAATCCACGAACCCTTCAAGATCCAGCCTATGCGCCTGTAGTATTCCCAGACGAAGAGTTTGAACCCCATGGTTGGGCAGAAATCCTAGCAACCATGGATGTAGCCATCAATGAAGAACAATGGACACCCCACTGTGACGAGGATGGCTATGACATTTTAGTTTTCACGATAGAGCCAATCATGTGTGATGCAATTTTAGAAGAGTGTGAACCTAACACTGATGCATTTGAGGATGCAAGCGATTTTGATTTAGAATCAATTATCATGGACCCACCCTTTGCATCAGAGGAAGAATATTTTTTCGAGGTAGAGACTCACACTCAGAGACACGAGGAAATTACGAATGAGGTGAGGTTAGCCACGGAAGTGACTAGCAAGAGTGAAGGCAAGAAAAGAAAGAAGAAAGAAACCATGTCAGAAAAAGAAGAATCTTTGTTTGAAGTACCCGAGAACTTCAAGAAATATGAAATCAAAGATAGAAGAATCATTGTACGAATGCCTAATAGAAAAGCGAATGACGGACAAGTATATGATAACCGAGAGAAAACCAAGAAAATAATCGTAGCCATAGAAGGAGAAGAAGCAAAATGTACATACATAGGGCATGATTTGACAACTGAACATTAGGGGAAAAAATGAACCCTGCATGGGCCTTTTAGATTAAGGAGTGATTAAGGATGGACCAATGGGAGGAGGGTGGTGGCCACAGTCTAGTCTCTCAATTTACTAGAGTAGGCCTAGGCTTCCCTTGGTTTGTGCTAGTCAAAGGCTCTAAAACCACTATGAATCTGTGGTTTTGGTGAGAAGAGTGGTTTGAGATTGCAAACATTTGAATCTTGGCCATTGGATGGTCAAAAAGATCCAACGGATCATATGATTGTGCAAAAGTCAAGGCTACTTGAAAGGTAGGCCATTCGATCATTCAAGAATTGTGTGGCTCTGATGTACTTCACAAAAGGAAGTGTGCGAGCAACTATAAGCCGTCCGATTCACCTACGATCTGAGGGCTGAAGATCATCTCAGATCACCTAAAGCGCCTTTTCACATAAGCTCTTGGATGCACATTTGATCCGACGGCTACGGATGAGAGCTCAAGCTGGATCAGCTTGAAAAGCGGACGTCCGTGCGATCATGGACAGATCTAACGGATAGTAATGACAACCGAAATGCGCTCAGCTTGAAATCCGGATCGGCGTTCAATCTTGCAGTCATCGGACGGCGAGGAAGGACCCACGCTTTTTATATCAGCATGAAACATGGTAGGCCATTAGATCTTGGACAAATGAAGGGTTGTGATAGACTGCACATTTGATCTTCTCTCTCTACTGTGACATTCGAAATACCCACGCAATCATTATGGTCTCCCATCTCTTTTAATCACCATCGTTCAATGAAACATATCCAATGGTCTGAATTCAATTCGACCCATGATACATTTGAAGTTTTTTCCTCCTATATTTTAATAGAAAAAACCACCAGTGGTATTTTGTGTCCCCTTAATCCTTGACAATCTTAAATTTAATCCCTGAAAATTAGGGATCCTTACAAGGCCCATGCAAGGCTCCTTTTCTCCCCTAATGAGAAGAAGAAGAGCTAGTTGCCCTATTGCGCAAATATAGAGATGTGTTCGCTTGGAGTTATAAAGATTTGAAAGGAGTAGATCCAGATATATGTTCTCAAAGAATCCCTATGACTCCAGATGCAAAACCGACGAAACAAAAACCTTACACGTACAATGATAACTACGCTGCGAAGATTAAAGAGGAGATAGATCGCTTGATAGAAGCAGGATTCATTTACGAAATTGAGCATACCGAATGGGTATCCCCCATTGTGGTTGTGCCCAAGAAGAATGGGAAATTGCGTGTGTGTATTAACCTTAAAAAAGTTAATGCCGCAACGATTAGAGATAGTTATCCTCTTCCTATCACGGAATATCTATTGGAAAGAGTTGCGGGCAAGGAAGTTTACAGCTTTCTTGATGGATTTTCAGGCTATAATCAAGTAGCCATTGCTCCAGAAGATCAACACAAGACGGCATTTGCCACTGAATGGGGCATATTTGCATTTCGTGTGATGCCATTTGGCTTAACAAATGCACCCGCCACTTTCCAGCGACTCATGTGTCATGTTTTCAAGGAATTCCTACGCAAGAGTTTGGAAGTTTATGTCGATGACCTATGTGCTCATTCAAATGTAAGACAGACGCATATCCCAGAGTTAAGGCAAATATTTGACAAATGTCGAGAATATCAGGTTTGTTTGAACCCAGAAAAATGTGTTTTCATGGTCAGACAAGGCAAAATTCTAGGACACATTGTGTCAAAAAATGGAATCTCTACGGATGAAGAAAAGGTGAAGGTAATTGCAGAATTACCTAGACCAACTAATGTGAAAGAGGTACAGGCATTTATGGGCCATTGCGGTTATTATAGGAGATTCATACACATGTATGCAATCATAGCCAAGCCTTTGTACTCTCTTTTAACCAATTTTGAATGGACAAATGAATGTGAAAATTCATTCAATGAACTTAAACGACGCTTGTGCTCAGCACCTATATTGACAACCCCAGATTGGAGTAAGCCATTCCATGTACATGTGGATGCATCCAATTACGCCATAGGATGTGTGTTAGCACAACCCACGAATGAAGGTAACATAGATCTCCCCATAGCTTACGCGAGCAGACAATTGAACGCAGCAGAAAGAAATTACACCATGACGGAACGAGAAGGATTAGGGATGATCTACGCAGTAAAGAAGTTTAGGCACTACTTGTTGGCCAACAAATTCAAGTTCTTTACAGATCATCAAGCCCTATTGTATTTAGTCAACAAGCCATGTAACACAGGACGACTAATACGTTGGTTTCTATTACTCATGGAGTATGATTTTGAAGTAGTAGTTAGGAAAGGAAAGACACATCTTAGAGCTGACCACCTTTCGAGATTAACCTCAGGAGAAGCTCCTCAAGGAGTAGCGGATGATCTACCAGATGCATACTTGTTTAATCTTGAGATAGCACCAGAATGGGCTAAGCCTTTAGTCCCTATTCTCACATATGGACCCAAGAATCCTAGGATAAAGATCAAAGAGGGAGAGATTAACAAGTCGTAGAGATACCAAATAATGGCAGGAAGCATATATAAACAGGATAATCAAAAGATTCTTGCTTGTTGTGTAGACAAATCAAAACATGCGAATTGGTTGCAATTAGCACACATAGGTGCATTAAAGCAACATCATTCAAAACATCGAACATTACAGACTCTGCATAGGCTAGGAGTATATTGGCCTACGATGGAAGCAGATGTCTACAGGTTGTGTAAAGAATGCCACGTTTGTTGTGAAAGACCACCAGTAGAGCATGCTACATTGTATCATGTGTCTCTCACACCAGACTGGAGTGAACAATTAGTGACATACTTGAGGACGAAGACATTCCCTCAAGGAATAACCTTAGCTCGACAACGTAGTCTGGAGCAGGAAGCTCAAGACTATTCACTTATTGGCGATAATCTATACAAAAGAGGTCGAGATGGATATCTAAGACAATGTGTTCATGAGAGCGATTATCTGAGCATACTAGAGACTGCACACCAAGGTGTTGCAGGAGGTCATTTTGGACCCGATAGGATAATCAAAGCCATCCTCTTTGCAGGATTATGGTGGCCCACTCTTCACATGGATGCTCATACCTATGTCAAGAGATGTGATGTGTGCCAAAGAACTCAGTTTCCTACTCGCAGAGATGAAATGCCGTTGAAACCCATGATGGGCGGACGTGCATTTTCAAAGTGGGGTATAGACTTTGTAGGAACCATTAACCCCCCTGCAAAAGGTACACATGCTGAATACATTATTGTTGCCACAGATTATCTTACGAAATGGGTAGAGGCAAAAGCCACAAAAAAGAATGATGCACACACAACTGCAAAATTCTTATTTGAGAATGTCTTTACAAGATATGGACTGCCTATAGAGTTAGTGAGCGATCGAGGCACTCACTTTCTAAACCAAGTCATTGAATATCTGTTACAGGATTTTATGGTGATTCACAAGAAATCTGCACCATATCATCCTCAGGCCAATGGTCAGGCTGAAAGCACTAATAAGATCCTTTGTAACGTACTGACGAAACTCGTGAACAACAAACGTTCAGATTGGGACAAACAGTTACACCACGCTGTTTGGGCATATCGAGTGGCCTACAAGACCGTACTCAATGCAACTCCCTTTCAGATGGTTTTTGGTCAGAATGCTGTGCTTCCTTTGGACTTCTTGATACCGACCCTTAAGGTAGCACAAGAACATCAGTGGACAGGCCATGAATTATCAGCGAGAATAATGGACTTGGAACGATTAGGAGAAACCAGGCTAAAGGCGGCAGCAGGAATATATGCAGCGAAGAAGCGACAGAAAGCATATTTTGATGCACATGTGAAAGATAAGGGCTTAAAAGAAGGAGATTTAGTTCTAGTATATACGTTAAAGCAACACGCATGTAAGTTAGAAAAGCGAGGTTATGGACCTATGATCATTAACAGACTCTCAACAAGTGGAGCAGTACAGTTAGCCACTTTAGAAGGAGATATAATGCCTAATTACATTAGTGGCTGTAGAGTCAAGTTATATCAGGAACCTCTTACTGAGGATATGCTTAGACGACTCACGTTGGCAAAGAAGCATAAGGAGGAAGAAAATAGAATACGAGCGGAAGCTCAGGCAGAAGCAATAGAACACATTAAACGCATGAAGTTAAGAAGACAAGGACTAGGGAGAGAACACTATAACCATCTGGAAACTACACCCAGATACCCCATGGCCATGTGTCAAGTAAAGTCAAACACTCATCCAAGTATAGTGGACAGGAGACCATTCATTACAGTCAGGTTAGAGCACGGCAACCCTTGCCAAGAGCTCAGGGCTTTAATTGACTCAGGTGCTGCGACTAGTGCTATTAGATGGTCCCACTATAAGGATTCAGGAATAGAAATGCGGCCAATTGAGGCATACCTCATAGGCCTAGGAGGCATGGAAACCCCTTGCATGGGTGAGGTGGACCTTCCTATCCTCATTAAGGATGTGACCATGACAACGAAGCTACTAGTGTGCCATGATGACGACCTGATAGAACCCCTAATCCTTGGCCAAGATTGGCTATACGATCACTCAGTGGACCTAAATCTTAGACAAGGATCCTTACAGATTGGAACCTTAGAACAGAAGCGAGTGATACCGCTTGACTTCCCTAACGGCATTCCGATTGAGGTTTGTAACCCTAGACCCTATGAAACGCATGCGACGGAAGACCGGAAGATCTTGGGTCAGACCAGTCACGTTACGTCTACACCAACCCACTCGGGCTTGGCTATGGACAATTGTCAATCAGAAGGACGACAGAAGATCTTCCCTGGGGCTTCCTGTAAACTAGAAGGGGCAGCTACCCAACCCCTAGGGCAGTTGAACACAATCAGCGGTCAGGTGGGTTGCATCAGCGGCCAAATGAGCACAACACCCTGCGGTGCTCATCCTTCCAAACTTGCTGCGGACTGGCCTAGATTAACGATACATAACGAATAACTTCCTAATGGGCAGGTCACGCAAGTGTTGGATCTCCCTTCTTTTCCAATGCAGAGCATCCAATGGACCTCTCAAACCCAACCACGAATGAGTCAACCACAACAGAGGAACCCAGACCGACGACACCACCAGATAAGGCAAAGAAAGCAGAAGTATCAACATCACGGAACAAGTGGCAGGAGACAAATTTGGGTGCCAAAAGGACAGCAACCACAGACTATTGGCAACACTGCAGTCGAGAACAGGACAAAGTTTCAAAAGGAGCAGAGTCAGTATCCAAAGTCCCCTCGATCTTCTTCTACACGTACCAGTACTCGACAGATTTGGATCGCCAAGAAGTATCTTATCAATCGACCCACACCCATGCAGATTTGGATACCCAAACAATGTATTATAGCCCAACCCTCTAGCCATGTAATATATACCCCTCAGAAATCTTTTCATCCTTCAATACCACCAAACCCGATACCGCTTTTTGCCCCTCAGCAGAAACACACCACCCACCCCAAGACTCTTAGGAAATGGATAACGAAACGTATCCGGACGCCTTCTTGTACCCCCTTATCTAACAATTCTCCCACCCCGTTTAAACTCCACCCTTGTACTAATTCACCCTCAACCAAACCTTGTATAACTTCATACACCCAAACCCCACATCATGCATAATAAAAGCTCATCAAGAAATGTATGCATAATCTGAACCATGTAGGTGTCTAGAGACCTGCATTAGTTTTGCAAACAATCATTGCATCAATCACTTCACGACACTTGGCTACACGGGTTACACATCGGTTATGGAAAGGGATTGCGGTCTCACCTTAATGGGATCATAATTAATTTCCATACTAATGTGTTAATCTTTTGTAGCAGATCTTTTCCATTAGCTCATCAGTCATCATGCAAACCGAAGCAGGACCATCGGAAGCAGGCCCCAGCGTAGCTGCGGTGCCACTCAATGTTTTACGAGCAGAATCCCACCCGACCGCTCCACCGCCAGAGTTCCAAGGATTTCCGGGACCCATGCCAATCGATAACCCACCTATGGGATACACAGAGAAGATACACCGTAACTCTCATTGGTTCCAAGGCCTAGCAGGACCATTAGCTGATGCTGATTTCATTTTTGAAGCAAATATGACATTTGATGACCGCACATGGGGCAAGTATCAATTCTTCTCAAGAGAATTCGAAGGCCTACAGAACACCCAGGACTTAACTCATGTTTGGGCTAGAGCCGGCTTCACGGAGTATTTCAATGATCCTCTGCCCAAACCTGACTTTTATAGGTGTTATTACTTAATCACCACTTTGCGGGCCTCAGAGAATAAGGACATCCCAGGAACCTTTATTTTGTCTTCTTTAGTGGATGATCCACCTTACAAAAGATTTTATCTTTCGAAGGATTTAATCAGAGCTGCCATCAAGATTCATGGAACACACACTCCAACGGAGAAAGAACGGCTAGTCCCAGAGCAGATGAAGCGTGGTGACGTAACTAAGTGGGAGGATATTTCTGCTATAACACCTGAGCTCTCTAAGCCATTACGGATATGTATGCAGCATTTTGCTTTCCCAGCTCATGATCGTTTTACCATGCCCCACAAAAGAATCTGGTTTGGTTTATACTCGGCATGCACTGGACCGCAAACAGTTGATCTAGCAAGCTGGATCATTGATCAGCTCTATTTGGCACAACATAGGTGGGAGCGAAAGAAGGTAATCAATGGATGCTGCGCCCTCACCAGGATCATATATATGTGCTTGGCATATGATTTACCCGTAGAGCGTGCCATGACCAGTGAGGAACTGAAAGCATTCAAAGGCACCACTAGGAAGGCTAGAAAGTCTAGCAAAGGCAGAGCCGGAAAGCGGATGAGAGGTACTATCCCGTGCCTACAAGTCCCAGCATCACCCTCTCCACAACCATCTCCAGAGCAGTCACCAACAGCAGCCACTCCCACAGTACAACCTATTCGCATAAGGTTATCTAGACCAGTGGTAACAGAGGGCACCACCAGTACTGTCGCACCCCAAGCAGCCACAACCACAGAACCTATCACCACAACAGCTGAACTTCCCACCACTATCGGTGCAGAAGCTTTCTCTTTTCCAATACCGCATTTAGAACCAGGACAAGCAGAGCCATTGGACCAAACGTTTGATTTTGAGATGCCCGATGCATTCTCCAATGAGTTCCAGTCTTCAGAAGGACAAATGTTTTCTCAAGAATTTGAAAGGCCTAGCTACCCTACCACACCCAGGGATCAGCCACAAGGACAGGTTGTGTCCAGCTCTGATGACGAAAGGACAGCAACCGATGACGACGAAGGAGACGACGAAGCTAGCCAGGGAACACATGAATCCCAAGAGCAGGAACAGACAGATGGCCAAGGCCAACAAACCGACACACATGGCGATACAAGTACCCATGAAGATGAAACTTACGAGGCAGCAGCTTACACTCTAGCTATCAAGAAGCTGTATAGAACTATGGAAAAAGTTTGGGCACGCAAGAAGCTGACAGAGGAAGAGAGCCAAAAAATAATAGAACAAGAACTTGTCACAGGCGGATTCGAAGACGCATACATCAAAGGATTCAAAGAATTAGTCAAATCAGTAGGTTCCAACGAAGCCCTCAGGTACTTGCAAAGAAAGCCACTACCACAGTTTGACCCCCGCAGAGTACGACTACTTTCAAAGCCCGGCGAATACATTCGTGTACCAACCGGAGCACAATCTTCAGAACAAGCCAGGGAGGCACGCCTCGTCCCCGAAAGTTCATTACCCGTAGAAACAATCTTTGTAGATTCCCCACCTCGCGCTACAACTGTACAAACCTCAGTAGTCACTGAAGTACCGACCTCACCACCCGTCCATCCAGCCTCCCCTATTCACCCTCCTTCCCCCAGACCAACATCTCCATTCGCCGGTGGTGTTGCAGAAACCGTCTTTACGACCACTCACCCCACAATTCCCGCGCCCATTAGCCCTAGTCTACCCCCTCCCACACCAACCTTTCTACCCAACCCATTCCTTCATCAATCTTTTCCATCTTTCCCCACAACTCCAAGACCCCTTTTCCCATTCCCCCCGCCATTA
Organism: Ceratopteris richardii; assembly: GCA_020310875.1. Taxonomy (NCBI): domain Eukaryota; kingdom Viridiplantae; phylum Streptophyta; class Polypodiopsida; order Polypodiales; family Pteridaceae; genus Ceratopteris; species Ceratopteris richardii. The sequence continues at coordinate 185,628,672 of CM035418.1, read as the reverse complement.
ACCTTCTCCCCCGTCTCACCTCCCCGACCCACTGTAACCCCTCTTTCCCCTTTCCACCAAGCTGCTCCAGCCAGCCCCCCTGTAAATTACCCCTCAACCTTTGTAAATCCCGTATTTACACCAGCACGAGCACCCACGATCACACCAATATTCACGGTCACTACACTAGATACGTCCACTGACATGGACATCTCACCACCCATTGCACCATCACTACCTTCACTCACGGCACAAACATTTTTAGGCACATCACAATTTTCAACAATCACTACATCATCCACCTTCCCATCCCCATTCCCCGTTCCCATTGCATCTACACCAACTGCATCTTCATTTAGCACCCCGTTAATACTATCACCCACTGTAGATAATGCATTCCGACAGATGTTCATGTGTATGACGCAAGTAAGAGATGAGTTCACATCTCTTGGTGATAATTACCAGCAGCTGCAGAGGACTACCAATGACTTACAGTCGCAGCTTAATTTATTGTCTATTGAGAATGCCTCTCTGAACACCCGATACCAGGAATTATACGAGGCTTATCACAAATTGGAGCTAGAAAGCGAAGAAAAGACCAAGGAAGCCACTACTGACTTGGATAACTTATTAAGAGCCCAGACAGTCCGTAATGCAACGCTAACACGAAACATGGGCTTACTAAGAAGACACCTAGCCGCAGCAAAAGAGGAGAACCAGAGACTCCAAGAGCAGAATAGAGAGAATTTGGAAGCGGCATTGGACCATCCAGAACAACCCTTAAGTCCTAGCACATTCAAGGCAATCCCATCCGAAGCAATGAAGATGTTACTAGAAGACCATGTTAGACTGCTCGAGGACTATGATTGGATGAACGAAGACCATCAGAAGTTAAAGGAAGATCACAAGCTACTACAGCTTAGAGAACCGGCAACACAACAAGTACAAGTAGCAGCAGAATTACCAGAACCTATGGACCCCTCTCCTGACCTCCTCGAGGAACTCAACTCATTACGGGCCCAGGTATCGACCCTTGAATCAAGGATTGCAGTACATGAAGCGCCACCAAGGCCAGATTCCCCACCTGAACTACCAGCTGAAGAAGAAACTGTCACCATCCCGGTGGAGGAAACATTTGAAGAAGCATACGAGCCACAACCCATCCCAGGCGGACGTGTCACGACTGAAGGCCAGATGACGTATGAACTTCCAACCCCCGCGTGGATGAAGACTATTGAGGAAATTGGAACAACGCACCCAGCTAAAGTCGAGGCCCAGCTACATGCTATGGCCATGATCGAAGAGAGAATTTTGCAATCTCCCTACTTTGCTCAATTGGCCCCACGCAGGTACATATCCGGGCATGAGCTTCAATACAAACCTTACTTCATGCTAATGGCCAAATACCAGCTGGCCATAGAGAAGCAAACTGGCAAGAAGCCATCACATGCAACTCAATTCGAGCCTGAAGACTTGCCACTGGATGCGCAAGAAGGCACTATTTATCAACCAGATTGGCGTACACGTCTTTTACAGGAGTACCCTGAAATGATGAGCACATGGGTTAAGGCACCTTTACATTTAAAATACAACCCATGTTGGGGACCCGTGCCACGTCGCCGCTCCTCGACTGCCTTCGCCATCAAAGTACAAAACAATAAGCAGTGCCATGACTGGCTGAACTATCCATATTTCAGGCCACCTACAGGACCACCGACAATCGGCTACATGATGGCAACGATTCGTCACTGGCTCCCTCGCTTGAGATATATGGATGATATAGCAGCGCATATGACTGTCAAGATATTTGACATGATGCAAATGATATTTAAAGTTTTCCGGCGAGTCAAAGCACCACATGTTAATACCCCGGGCTTTGAGCATGGCAACTTGGATCTCGCATATGACATGAGTACGATGCCATCGCTCCGGGTGTGTTATGCCTGGCATTGCAGGGTCAAGTACTTACCGGCGTGCTACAAGCAAACATTCGAAGAAATGTTCACCACCGGTTTTTGGGAATACCACTCTGAAGTGTTCATCAGCAGGCCGACCCACTTATTGCAATTATTTGCCTGTGAACAGTTGGTGTATTCCACGCATTACCGACTCCCACCATCAGATGAACCACAACCAGTTAATTGGGAGAAGCTCGAGGCAGACCTAGCCCGAGGCATTCGCGTATCTGAGCACACCCTCGCTCACGACCTCCTACAAAACTACATTCGACAGACCGCACAACAAGGTTCTGTCGAGGACAACAGAAGCGAGAGGGAGGGGGGTGTTGGAAGCAGCCAGAGGCACAGACGCCACGGAAGCATGTAACGACGGAGCAGGGAGCCATTCAGAACAATTTCTCAAACAAATATGATTTTTTTACCACTTTTCAAAACATTCAACAGTGATTTTTATCACTAATTGTAACATATGTAACATAGAAAACCCCATTTTGTAATCCATAGCTCCATTTTGTGCAAGCCGAGGAGTCCTCGAGCTTGAGGAGCTTAGGTAGAAGGCGCGTACCAATTTTCGTTATTTTTAGATACCGTTTACCCTTCCAAATAGCACCTAGGACCTAATTTTTAACTATGCCGGTCACTAGATGTGAAACCGGTCAAAACTAGTCTAGAAACTATAAAAAGAGCTAGAGAGCTCATTTTTGAGGTTAGCTAGTGTGAGCTTAGAGCTATTTTGAGCTTGTAAGAGTGTTCTTGGGTAATAGAGCTAATTTTTCACCTTCCATTGTGTCTTGCTTGTCTCTTCGTAGTGTGTGTGTATGTGTGTGTGCATTTCTATGCTTCTCACCTTCACTCTCACTTCATCTCACATTCACGATCTTCATATCACTCCTATCTCTTTCGCGGATTGACATTAAGGAGGTGGAGCTTCTTAACGTGGTTCTCACCATTGTGCTAGAGCAACACATGCCTCAAGTCTTTTTGGATGAAGAGTTTGAACCTCACGGTTGGATGGAGATTTTAGCGACCCTCGATGTATGTGTGAACGAAGAAGTAATAACTATGAATGAATGTATTGATGAGGAAGGATATGACGTTAGTCTATATGTGGTAGTCCTTCAGGAGGCTGAAGAAGGAGAAGTCATAGAAAAGGAATGGAAGGAAGACTATGAGAGCATTGAAATGGAGCAAGAACACATGGAAACAGAAAATGAAACTCAAGAAATAAGTGTCATAGCTCATGAAATAAATCAAGAACCAACACAGCAAGAGGAGCTGGGATTGGAAAAAGCAAAAATTGATGAAGAAAACAAGCCTCAAGACCAATTTGAAGTATCTGCACACTTCAAAAAATATGAAGTAGAAGAGAGAAGAATTGCTATTCAAATGCCAAAACGAGAAGCACAGCCGGGAATAGCATACGACAACAAAGAGCAAACCAAGAAGATAGTAGTAACGTTAGAAGAAGGAGAGGAGCGATGTAGTTTCATAGGACAGGATGTCTCAGTGGAGGAAGAACAAGAGTTAATACGCCTCATAAGGGAATACCGGGATGTCTTTGCTTGGACCTATAAGGACTTGAAAGGAGTAGATCCATCTATATGTGCTCATAGAATCCCCATGACATCCGAAACCAAACCTTCTAAACAAAGACCGTATACATACAATGATGTGTACTCAGCTAAGATAAAGGAAGAGATAGATAAGTTGTTAGATGCTGGATTCATAAATGAGATCGAACACACGGAATGGGTGTCACCTTTGGTGGTTGTACCGAAAAAGAATGGGAAGTTAAGAGTATGCATAAATCTGAAAAAAGTAAATGCCGCTACCATAAGGGATAGTTACCCATTACCTATTACTGATCATCTGTTGGAAAGAGTGGCAGGGAAGGAAGTGTATAGTTTTCTGGATGGTTTTTCAGGGTATAATCAGATAGCCATTGCTCTTGAGGACCAACACAAAACAGCTTTTGCAACTGAATGGGGAGTATATGCCTTTAGAGTCATGCCTTTTGGTCTAACTAATGCCCCAACCACCTTCCAGAGATCGATGTGCCATGTATTCAAAGAGTTCTTGAGAAAGAGTATGGAGGTATATGTGGATGATCTATATACTTATTCAGCTGTACGATCAGAGCACATCCCTGAACTAGAAAAGATCTTTGCCAAATGTTGACAATATCGAGTATGCCTCAACCCAGAAAAATGTGTCTTCATGGTTCGCCAAGGAAAAATTTTGGGATATATTGTCTCCAAAAATGGAATCTCAACAGATGAAGACAAAATCAAAGTAATTCTGGATTTACCGAGACCAAAGACTGCTAAAGAAGTCCAAGCATTTATGGGACATTGTGGTTACTACCAGAGATTCATACATATGTATGCCATAACTGCTAGACCTCTTTATGCATTATTGACACAATTTAATTGGACTAAAGAATGTGAGAAAGCCTTTAACGAATTAAAGAGTCGATTGGGTTCAGCACCAATCCTTCGAGTACCCAATTGGAATAAGCCATTTCACATTCATGTGGATGCATCCAAGTTTGCCATTGGTTGCATCTTAGCTCAACCTGCAGATACAAGAAAGCTAGACCACCCTATAGCCTATGCTAGTAGATAATTAAATCAAGAAGAGCATAATTATACCACAACCGAGAGAGAAGGCCTAGGGATGGTGTACGCAGTAAAGAAGTTTCGACACTACTTATTGGCAAACAAATTCAAATTCTTCATTGATCATCAAGCCCTACTGTACTTAGTCAATAAGCCTTGTAATATAGGACGACTCGTACGATGGTTTCTATTGCTGATGGAATTTGATTTTGAAGTAGTAGTCAAGAAAGGAAATACCCACATAAGAGCGGATCACCTATCAAGAATGACACATGGGGAGCCACCTATAGGAGTACCAGATGATCTACCAGATACGTACCTTTTTAATCTGGAAGTATGTCCTTAGTGGGCAGAAAAGTTGATCCCTATACTCACACATGGACCTAAAGATGGGATCACACAAAACCGAACCCAAGACCTGTGCAAGACTAAAAACCTTCATATCATTGCTGGAAGTTTGTATCACCAAGATTCAAGTGGATTACTAATGAGATGTGTTGAAGAGGAGGAACAGGAAATGTGGCTTCAGAAAGCACATGTAAATCAATGGAAAGCCCATTTGAATGCAAATGGAACATGGCAAACCCTGAGGAGATTAGGCATATATTGGCCAACCATGCAGAGGGATGCGCATAACTATGTATCAGCCTGCCAAACTTGTCAAGAACAAAATCCAGAAGAGAATTCCACTATATGCTACTCCACTGTAGCACCAAGATGGAGCATGCCTCTGGTGAAGTTCTTAAAAACCCAAGCATACCCAGAAGGAGCCACTTTAGCAAGGGAACGTGCACTTGCAGAACAAAGCAAAGACTATGTCCTCATAGGGAAGCAACTATTTAAGCGAGGACGAGACAATCAATTATGGTTGTGCATTCATGAAGACGAGTATCTTGCTGTATTAGAGATGGCACATACAGGAGTTGCAGGAGGACATTTCTCCGTAGATAAGACAGCAAAAATGATTCTCTTTGCTGGATTGTGGTGGCCAACTCTACATCAGGATGCAGCCACATATGTTCAAAGATGTGATACATGTCAACGAACGAAGTATCCAATTAGAAGAGATGAAATGCCACTAAAACCCATGATGAGTGCCAGAGCTTTTACTAAATGGGGAATAGACTTCATAGGACCTATTAGCCCCCCAGCTAAAGGATCCCATGCCGAATATATAATTGTAGCCACAGACTATCTGACCAAATGGGTTGAAGCCAAAGCAACCAAGAAAAATGACGCAAGAACTACGGCAAGTTTCTCTTTGAGAACGTTTTCACTAGATTTGGGCTACCGATAGAAATTGTGAGTGATAGAGGTACGCACTTTGTGAACGAAGTTATGGAAGCCTTACTGAATGAATTCTCGGTAATTCATAAGAAATCAGCTCCTTATCACCCACAAGCCAATGGACAAGCCGAAAGTTCCAATAAGATCTTATGCACCGTTCTCACAAAAATTGTGAACAATGGTAGATCTGATTGGGATAAGCAATTACATCATGCTTTATGGGCATTTCGAGTTGCCTACAAAACAGCCATAGGAGCTACGCCTTTTAACCTAGTGTACGAACAGAATGCTATTCTGCCAATTGATTTCTTAATTCCCACTCTCAGAGTAGCAACAACTTACGAGTGGACGGGACATGAATTATCAGCTCAATTGGATCAAATAGAGAAGCTTCATGAAAATAGGTTACAAGCAGTAGCAGGGATTAATGCTGCTAAAAGGAGACAAAAAGCATACTTTGATGCTCACATTAAAGACAAAAATTTGAAGGAAGGAGATTTAGTTCTGGTATATACCTTGAAACAACATGCTAAGAAGTTGTAGAAGAGAGGATATGGCCCATTAATCATCAATTGCATATCCACTAACGGAGCCATCAGCTTAGCAACCGTAGAGGGAGAAGTATTACCAAACTATATTAGTGGGTGTCGAGTGAAAAAATATCTAGAACCATTGACTGAAGAAACAATGTCACGATTAATCAAGGGCAAGAATAGACGCATCGAGGAGGAAAGGATACGAGAAGAAGTGAGACAAGAAGCACTAGAACGAATTAAGAAAAGGAAAGAGTGGATGAGAGAGAGATGAGAGATATCGACTAGGAGAAGAACTCATCCCAATGGCTAATCTTAGAGCCACTGAAACCCTAGGACAAAGAACAAAACCTTATTTGAATTTGGGAGCTGGAAAGGAGGAGTATCACTTAGTGAATGCTCTCATTGATACAGGAGCCACAATAAGTTGTATTAAACTTTCATTGATTCAGAAATTTAAGGAGGAATTACGACCATCCAAGGCATAGTTGATAGGAATAGGAGGAACGATTACTCAATGTATAGGTGAAATCACCTTACCTCTACATCTTGGCAACAACACTATGGAACAGAAGCTATTAGTGTGTCAGGATCAGGACTTACTCGAAGACGTAGTGTTAGGTCAAGATTGGATATACGAATATGAAGTGACCATTCAGTTGGCCTTAGGATACATCTCAGCAAAGATAGGACATCAAGAGGTATTCAGCATGCTAGGTGAACGACTAATCAAAACTGAAGAAATAGATCCGCGAGCTCACTCTCATAAACATGATGATGAATGTATGTTCACCAGCACTGTGGAAACGCCTTCCTCTAGTACTTCCTATGAGGAGACACAAACTTCTGCTTGCATTCCATCTTCTAGTTTAGCAAGTTACCAGAGTGTCAGTTCACCTGAAAACAGCCCTAATGGAGAACCAAGCGCAAGAGAGACTAATTCCAAGGATCATCCCAAGTCTACACCTATTAGACTATACCCTATTCTGTACACTAAACAAGATTGGATAAGAAAGGATCAAAGGGATGCATATCTTCAACGACAGAAACATCTTCGACATCAGAACAACCAATCAAATAAGAAGGCAAATCATTTTGAACACCAAGGTCAATGACGAATTGCTAGAATATGGATTCCAAAGAAAGTAGTAGCCACCCAACTGGATCAAGTGCAAATATGGATTCCAAAATCATGTGCTCCAAAGACGCTGAACAAAAACGATAAACCACTGCACAAGGAGAACCAATATGGTCTAAAGGGAAAACGAACAAAGAAGAATAGCTATAGGAAAGAGAAGGAGTCTGCAGTTGCAACACAAGCCAGTCCAAGATTCAAAAAGCAGATAAAGCAGACGTACAACATGAGAAGCACCACATTCATCAGGCATGTTCGGGATACAATACGTCCCAACAGAGTAAAGCAGATTTGGATGCCGAAAGACAAGAAAAGCTGCATGCATCATCCAAATACTTCAAGTTGCACACATTTGGAGTTATCAGGACCCAAAGTATGCATGATAGGACCACATTACAAGGCCAAGCATTCAGCACATCTTTCTTCTATTTCAGGATAGTAAGCACATTTTCCTCTCGGGGAATAGGAGAGCACTTGTACCTACATTAAGAAAATACCTCAAAAAAAAACCACTTCGGCTATGAACTAACCTTTCTGTTTTCCTTTCAGACAAAAACATGAAAATATCTAGAAATATGAAAAATCCAGGTATTACCTTTCTCACACCCACGGGAAAGGGACGACACCATTCACGTGGAGAATCGCCAATCTAATAAAGGATAAACGAAGGATGATTCTAAATACTATTCGGTGACTAGTTACTGCCATCAATTGAGTGCAGATGGCATCTCCCAATTCTAAAGCTATTTAAGAGGAAGAGCTGCAACTTCTTCCATTGGAATCAATAACGAAAGCAAGAGGCCATTGGTTTCTTGATGACCAACCAGTGTCGGACCTTATTTTCATGGCAACCATAAAGATCATGGATAGAGATCACTACTTTCCTATTATGTCGCAAGACTTCAAGACTATTATACAAGGATTACCTCGCATGGTGGATGTCTGGACACAAGCAGGGATAGACGCATTTCTGAGAGTACCTATCTATCTACCAGATTTTCAAAGATGCACACAAGTGATGAACACACTGCAGCCTGCAGCGACGAAGATATCAGTTCCTGAAGCAAGAGTACTGGACAAAGTGGGTACTTGGAGAACCATTCAATTCACTCATGAGTTAATCAACAAAGCTTTTGGATGGAATCAAGAAGGAATCACTAATGTCAAGGAGGAATGTCATGACCCAAAAAAGAGATCCTTTTTGGATATTAACAGAACATATATTGAAGATGTTGTCCGCTTAGTGCATCAGCACTTTTGTTTCCCAAGTATGCATAGATACACAGCCCCGCAAAAGATTGTTGTACAACTACTTTCTCATGCAATGAAACAAGTTGGAAACAAAGTGAATATGACTCCTTATGTCCAAGAACGATTATTTGAAGCCAAGAAGAAATGGGGTCAGAAGAAGTTTCTAAATGGAAGTTCTGCGTTAACCTTACTTATCTACGAGGCCCTTGATATAAAAAATTATCTCTGTGAGATGCCAACCTCAGAGGGGTTAGCCCAATATGCCAAATCCGCCACGGTTCCCAGAAAAAAGAAAGCAGCTATTGCCGTGGAAGAAGCAGGAACCAGTTCACAAAAACCCATTGTTGATATATTTAGGTAGTGATGTGTGTGAACACTCTAGGACCGTCGGGGTACTTTTTTCCCTCTTTAGGAGGTTTTTTTCCCCCGGCTTGTATATACGCCTATTGCCGTAATGGGCTACTTATCTTTGTACATTCTCTAGTAATACATTCAGTCTTGTGTGTTGTGCTCCAAGCTTCTTCTTCTTCCTTGTGCTGTTCGCGTGCTTCCGCAGACGTCTAACTCCAACAATTGGTATCAGAGCAGGTCATCGCTTCATCTAGGGCACCATCGACACTCCTCCGATTGCAGTCTCAGATTCGCACGAAATTTGGTGAGCATACTCAAGGTGTTTCCAAGATCAAAACTACTTCGCTTTGTGGTGCCGAAATCGCGATCTGAGCTCGTTTCGGCCTCCGAACGCACTATCACAATGCTTGTGCAGGCTATTTCGTCCTTTTGTGCCAAAGGTATATACCAGTTTCTGTTCGCCAATTTAAGCGTCTCGAAGTCTGCTACAGGTCTATCAGAACTCGTCTCGGCAGTTCCGTTCAACTTTTTGAGATACAGTCAATTTTCTACATCAAGGTATTTTAGTCACCGGCCATGGCTCAAAGCAGTGATGTATTCTGTATGTTGGCTGTTGAGGATAAGTTGGATGGTACCAACTACCCATTATGGGTTTATATGATGCAACATGTATTGGTTGCAAAAGGACTGTGGAACATTGTGCAGGGTGTTGAAAGACGTCCTGTTACACCTGCGACTAAAGGTACTACAAATACAGGTGCTGGAGGTGTTGGAGCTGATGAAGATGGTGTCGAAGATGATATTGTGCAAATTCTTGTTCGTGTTGCTGTTTCTATTGCACCTACTGTAGAGCAAATTCGTTGGGATGGCAGAGATGCCCAGGCACATGCATTGATAGCTTTGTCTGTCAAACGTGTCATTATTCCTCACATACGCTCTTGTAGAACAGCTAGGGATGCTTGGGATACACTTACCACATTGTACCAAGCTAGGAATGAGGCTCGTGTTGCTTATCTCCGAAAACAGTTAGAGAGTGAGCACATGAATGAAGGTGATTCTGTGGACAATTTCCTAATGAAGATCAAAGATTTGAAGGAACAGTTGATTTCTGCTGATAAGGTTATACCAGATAGCTCACTTGTGCAGACCGTTCTGAATGGTCTTCCTGACTCATATCAGAGTTTTGCTTCTACTCTTCGGTTGATGATGAAAGGCAATCCGAATGCCTTATCATTTGAGGAGTTAGTCTCTGTTTTGTTGCAGGAAGATCAGTCCAGGCAGAACAGGTCCATTATGCGAGTTGCAGATCAAGCTTTCTTGGCTAGTCAGAAGGGCAAAGGAAAATGGAGCTCTTCTACTAGTAAGCAGAAATCTGCAAATGTTGCACATTCAAAGAACCAAGACAAAGATGAGAAAAAATCAAAAAAGCAGAAATTGTTTTGTAAGTTCTGTAAAGGCAATGATCATATCATAAAGAACTGTCCAAAACTGGCTGCTAAAGAGGCAAAGAAGAAAGAGGCTGGAATGGTTGTTGCAGAGGCCTCTACACCAAAAACAGAGTCTGCAAATCTTGTGCAGGAAGAAGAATGGGCGTTTACTACTGTATGCAGTTTTGACCCATCTTCTCATGATCAGTGCATGTCTGCAGTAGACTCAGCTGTTTGGTACTTTGACAGTGAGGCGACCAAACATATTACCTCGCAGCGTAGTTTCTTCTCTTCACTCGAGCCTGCCCCTACAGGGAATACTGTTACATGTGCCAACAACTCCTCTTATCCTGTTATGGGAGTTGGTAAGATCATTTTGACTACTGCTGATGGTAGTTCTTTCACTTTGTCAGATGCTTTATTTGTGCCACGGATAAAAAAGAATCTGTTATCAGTTTCTGCATTAGCCAAGATTGGCTTGGTTGTGAAATTTGTCGATGACAGGTGTACACTTCATGATCTCTCAAATGGCGATGTGATTATTGCTTCTGGCATTTTATGTCATGGGCTGTATAAGCTCATAGACTATGAAAGATCTGTGAATGATTCGGCATGTGCAGTTCAAGATTCTCAGGCTATGTCAGATGCAAAGCTTTGGCATGCACGCTTTGGTCATCTGAATTTTGCTAGTTTTCTACGCCTGTAGAAATCTGAAATGGTGTCCTCTTTGCCCAAACTTGAGGCACCTAGAAAACATGTTTGTGAAGGCTGTATTTTGGGCAAAATGCAGCGTTCTTCCTTTCCAAAAGATGGTTCAGTTCGGGCTACGCAGAAATTGCAGCTTGTACATAGTGATGTTTGTGGTCCTATGCAGACACCCTCTTTTGGAAATTACCTTTACTTCGTGACTTTCATTGATGATTTTTCCAGGCATGCATGGGTATATCCACTCAAAGCAAAGTCCGAAGTGTTCATGTGCTTCAAACAGTTTTTGGTCTTGGCTGAAAATCTGTCAACATGTAAAATGGGCACCCTCCGTTCTGATCGAGGGGGGGAATATATGTCTTCAGATTTTAATGCATTTCTGGCTGAACGTGGGATAAAACACCAGTGTATAGTGCCGTATACACCTCAACAGAATGGAGTTGCTGAACGGAAGAACAGGTCTCTCATGGAGATAGCGAGGTGTATGGTCAAGAGTTAGGCTTTACCTCATAGTTTCTGGCTTGAGGCTGTCATGTGTGCATCATATGTACTGAACAAGTGTCCCACTAAAGCACTGCAGTCTATCACTCCATGTGAGGCTTGGCATGATCGCAAGCCATCTGTTGCTCATCTGCGTGTTTTTGGTTGTTTGGCATATGCATTAGTGCTTGAACAACATCGCAGAAAATTGGATGATAAAGCAGTTAAATGTATTTTTGTTGGATACAGTTCTGAAAGTAAAGGCTATCGCCTGTATCATCCACAGACTAAACGCATTCTGGTTAGCCGTGATGTTGTATTTGTGGAAGATGCTATTCAGCCATTGCTTTCATGTACTAAGGAGACATCTGTTAGCTCCAAAGACATGTATGATACTTTGATGCCTCTTTTTACAGGTGGACAGTCTAGTGCTGGTCCTAATGAGGCAACTTCTCAACCTTTGCAGGTTTCATATGATGATGCAGATCATTCCATTTCTGATGTAGATTTACATGATGCACTTGCTGATGAGAGAGCTGATATTGAGCAGGCAAAAACTATGCCAAAATGGCTAGTGCAGACTTTGCGTGACAGCAAATTAGATGCACCTTTGTCATATCGTACTCATTCAGGCTGTCATAGTGCCTCCTTTGCATCACATTGCTATGCTATGGCTGCATCTAGTCTCTGTGATGAGAATGAGCCTGTTTCTTTTGATGAAGCACATAATTTTGAAAATTGGATGGCTGCTATGCAATCTGAATATGATGCTATATTGAAGAATGGTACATGGTCTTTATGTGACTTGCCTCCTGGCAAGAAGGCCATTGGCACTAAGTGGGTATACAAGCTGAAGCGTAAACCTGATGGTACAGTTGACAGGTATAAGGCTAGGCTTGTTGCAAAGGGTTATGCGCAAGAAAGAGGCATTGATTTTGATGAGACCTTTGCACCTACATGCCGTATGACTACTGTTCGGAGCATTTGTGCACTTGCAGCCCATCATGGTTGGAATGTACATCAATTGGACATTAAAACAGCAGTTCTAAATGGTGACTTGCATGAAGAAGTGTATGTTTTTCAGCCTCGTGGCTTTGTGCAGAAAGGGCATGAAAACCAGGTGTGCAGGTTAAAGAAGGCGTTATATGGTTTAAAGCAAGCACCACGTGCTTGGTATGAGAAGATACATGCCTATCTGATTGCACATGGTTTTGAGAACAGTCCAACTGAAAGCACCTTATATGTTAAGCGTGCTAATGATGTGCTTCGGATCATTGTTGTCTATGTAGACGACATGCTGCTCACTGGTCCTATTGAGAAGCATATTGCTGATTTTAAGGCTGATTTGCATGCCTCATTTGAGATGTCTGATTTGGGGCATTTGCATCACTATTTGGGCATTCAGTTTATGCAAGTTGATGGTGGAATGGCTTTGTGTCAAACGAAATATATTGACACATTATTGCAGCGTTTTGGCCTTGAAGACTGTAAGCCTATTGCCACTCCTATGGAGACAGGTTTACGATTGAGTCTTCATGATGCTGGAGATGCATTTGATGCTGTTCTCTATCAGCAGGCTGTTGGATGCTTGATTTACTTATGTATTACTCAGCCAGATATTCAGTTTGTTGTCTCACAAATGAGCAGGTTTATGCATTGCTCAGTAGTCACGCATTCGAAGGCGGTTAAGCGCATCTTTCGCTACTTGAGTGGTACTCGGCTACTTGGGTTGTTTTATCCCAAGGGGGATCACTACCGCCAGATTTGCATGCTTTTTCTGACTCAAATTGGGCTGGTTGCTATGACACTCGTGTGTCCACCAATGGTTTTTGCTTCATGCTTGGTAGCTCATGTATACCTTGGTTGAGCAAGAAGTAGCCTACTGTGGCCACTTCTAGTTGTGAGGCTAAGTATAGGGCAGCTTTCACAGCGACTGTTGAGTGTGTGTGGCTCAGACGCCTTATGGCTGATTTGGGTGTTGGCCAGTCTTCTGCCACCACCATCTTCACTGATAGTCAGAGCGCATTGGCAGTTGTGAGGAACCCTGTGTTCCATGCTCGCACTAAGCACATTGAGGTGCATTATCACTATGTCAGGGAGAGGTTCTTTGCTGGGGAGATCAGCTTGGCATATGTGCCCACGTAGGAGAACATTGCAGACCTTTTCACGAAGGCTCTGCCTAGGGAGAAGTTTGAAGCTTTCCGCAAAGCTTTGGGCTTACTTCCTTTTGTGGAGTGATTTCCACATAGCTTGGCACTTCCTTATACATGAGTGCCAGCTCCTTGTTCACTGCATCACTCCCAGGGGAGATTTGTTGATATATTTAGGTAGTGATGTGTGTGAACACTCTAGGACCGTCGGGGCACTTTTTTCCCTCTTTAGGAGGTTTTTTTCCCCCGACTTGTATATACGCCTATTGCCCTAATGGGCTACTTATCTTTGTACATTCTCTAGTAATACATTCAGTCTTGTGTGTTGTGCTCCAAGCTTCTTCTTCTTCCTTGTGCTGTTCGCGTGCTTCCGCAGACGTCTAACTCCAACACCCATGAGGGGTACAACGTGCCTGAGAGAGGAAGAAGCCCAAGCTACACCTCAGTCAAAAAGGACACATACATTACCAAAGATTCCTGTAGCATAAATACCAATCACAAAGAGGGACCTCTCCACAACCCTAGAAGAGACACATCAGTACATGCAAGGGCAAGTGAATCTGAATGTTCAAGGTCATCACTACAGACAAGCAAGTCAGGAAAAGCAAAAACGGAGTAAAGAAAAGACCCCTGAACAAACTGCCAGATACAAAGCACTGGGCTTAGATGATTCAAGCTCCCATGAAGAATCTAGTCCTGAGAAAGATACATTGGATACCGATATAAGAACAGAAACTCACGAGGAAGAATGGATGGAAATTAATCAAGTTGAAGTCACACCTGACAACCAACAGTCGAAAGCGAAGAACATCGAACAACATGTGGATAAGGTGCACATGATTCAACTAAATGACCAATCAAAGATAAGTGTGAAAGAGGTCCCCGTGAATAATGAAGCCCCCAGGCCACCTATCAAAGAGGAGGTACAAACTCTAGTGAACGTGGACTCAGACATATTACAAAACAAAGAGCCAATTGTAATCGAGGTGCTAGATGATACACCTCAAGGCAAAATCAACCACATGGAGGCTGAGCCAAGCATACAACTCCACATTAGGCAGCCCCATGACACTACATTACACGTAGCACAGGGAAAAGATGTGACCACCGGTGAGGAACCATATATCCCTAAAACCTGGTTAAATGTGGATGTTACTCAGTTAAAACCGGTTGTAAAACAATGATCCAAATGGCCATGGATACACAACAACAAATGATGGATATAGATGCAGATTATGATAAGGCCATGAGGGAAACGAGTCAATTCCAAATCATGAGTGAACAAGTGTCATCACAACTCATCCAGGCTCAGAAAGAAATGGCAACTAAAGAAACGGAGTTGCTTGAGGTAAAAACACAATGTGGTACATTGATGACCCAACATCACCAACTCCAGGAACAATTAATAGATTTACAAACATTACATGAAGCTAGTGAAGCGGACAAGGAGAGAATAAAAGCTAGAAGCAATCTGCTTCAAACACAACTAAAGGTGTATATGGAGGAGAATGACACTTTATGAAACAGAAATAAAGAACTGATGAAGTCATTACTTTATGATCAGCCCATTGAAAAACAGGAGACATCAGAAACCGCACAGCAAGAATTAAGAGATCGGGTTGCAAAATATGCAGATTGTTGGAGCAAGTCTATGACAAGCCTAAGTATTGGCTTGAGTCTCACAAAGTCATTAAAGAAGCTTCAAAATGAAGACTATGTAAAGTTCACTTGTGAACTACCTCTTGTAACTTTTGAAGAGTTTACTTAATGTAAAAGTAAGAGAATCTTAAGTGGTTGAGCCCACATGATCAAGAATGGAAAGAGGAGCCACGAATTTGTGATTTGTAGAGAATCAAATCAATCATTGATTGATTGGAGAGTGATTGAGGGAAGTTAGCCTCCCAAACTCAACTATAAATAGATGGCAGTTTTAGTCGTGGTTAGAGAGACCTATGTGAAGACCTCCAAGAGCTGATCTTTATGCCATATCAAGGTGTGATTACAAGGCACACATATGTATCAGTAAGTCATTGTATTGTACAAGCAATATACTTTCATTTTCATGATTATTTGAGTTCATCTTTGCATGTTCTTGTGATGTGTACTACTCACTGCCATTACTTCAGTTTTTCTCAGTCAGCTTGCAGAGATTGTTTCTCTGCACTTGGTTCATCATTTTCAGTGATTTAACTTGGTAAAGTTAGCTCTATAAGTCTACTATATGCTCACAAATTTTCATGTCATTTGGATGTTGGAACCTTCAGTTATGTTCATTTGAAGTCAACAGGGTATGTTCATCTTCACTTCTCTGTCAAGTACCCGACTTTTTTAGTCATCTTGTCAGAGTCATTTCTCAGTGTTTACTCATCCAAATTACGTGATTTTAAGCTTGTTGGATTCAACTTACTGTGTAGTATAAGCATACAAATTTTCATGATCATTGGATTCTTACATCTTGAGTTATGTTAATTTTTCTACTCACTGGTCTATTTCTGTAGCAGCCCGTGAAAATCGGGATGATGTCATCACTTGTTAAAAGTCATTCTCAGTGTGTGGTTTGTTATTTTTGATGAGATTACTCTCTAAAGTTAGCTCTTTAAGCTACCTAGCCTTCCCCAAGAGGAATTAATCTAATTGCTGCTGTGCTCAGAGAATTATGTAAAACACTGGACAGGTGTATCAACCAAGAATAGCAAGTTTTCACCTCTGAGCTAACTCCAACTTATCTGTTTTGATCTATCTTTTTGAGAGTGATCTTCCAAGGTACATAGGGTGTCTAATACATCCATTGGCAAGCTAAAAGGGCCCACCATATACTCCTGGAGTTCATTTGGCTGGTGTAGATCAAGGATTTTGCAACACCTCTTCATCTTCAAGCACATACCTATCCATCTCTTCACAGTGGTATCAGAGCAAGGTTGGACAACATGGCAGATGGATTTCCTTCATCAATTGACAAATTGGACAGAGGTAACTACTCAGCTTGGTCATTAAGGATGGAAGCTTATCTCCAAGGTAGAAGTTTATATGGTTATGTGGCTGGAGATGAAGTTATGCCAAGTTTCAGGAACAAAAGTCAACCAACACAAGAAGAGCAAGAAAGATTGAGCACATGGTGCTCCAAGGATGCACTTGCAAGGTCTTATCTCCTCAACTCTATCTCAGATTTTTTGTTGCCTCACATTAGAAGTTGTAAGACATCTCAGGAAGTGTGGGATGCACTTGAAGCTTTCTTTTCTTCAAGTACCAAAGCTAGGAAGCATCAACTATGGCTGGATTTCACAACTCTCAAGAAGGCTCCCAAACAAAATGTGACTGATTTTGTCACAAAGCTCAAGGAAATAGCGGATCAGTTGGGAAGCATTGGAGAGGTAATAGATGAAGAGCAAATTGTAAGGCAGGTCATCAATGGCTTGAAGGCAGATGACAAGTGGGAAGCATTCACCACAGCTATGGATTTGTACATGGACATGCATGTACCTGATTTCAACACACTCATTGGACAATTACTTACTCAAGAGGCAAAGCTTATCAAAAATGGAGAAAGCTCTAAAGGTAATCAATCTTCAGCTTTATACACGGATAAAAGCAAGTCTAAAGATAACAAAGGAAAGGCAAAGAAAGTGGATGATGAAGCAGGTACATATCAAGCTAACTATGCAGGTAGAGGAAGACATGGCAGAGGTAGAGGAAGAGGAGGTAGACAAGGCAGGGGGAGATCCCAAGACTCCAACTCATGTTCTATTTGTGGATTAACTAATCATACAACTGAAAATTGCTTTAGGAATTCCAGGAATCAAAGAGGCAGAGGATACAATAGAGGAAGTTATGGCTACTCAAGAGGAAGGTTCAACAACTACCATGGCAACTACAACAACTACAATCATTCAAACTATCAAGGAGGCTACAAAGGAAGGAGAGACTACAATAACTACACAGAAGACTCAAACAAAGAGGATTCATTATTGATCATGAACATGGCTATGCCACAAGGTAAATCTGATGAGCATATTTTCTACATAGATTCAGGTTGTTCAAATCATGTGGCAGGAAATGTGGCACTCCTATCAGATTTAGAAGATCCAAGGAATAAGCATGAGGTACAAACAGGAGATGATACAAAACATCCTGTGGAGAAAATAGGCAATGTCAAAGCACCTGATGGAAACATCAACCTACTCAGTAAGGTACTCTATGTCCCTACCATTACAAAGAATTTGATAAGTGTTGGGCAGATAGTAGAGAAAGGGTTGCAAGTCAGGTTCACAAAAGCAGGAGCATTTGTTGAAGATCCAAGTCAGGGATTCAGAAGAATTGCAAAAGGTGAAAAGACAGGTAGATTGTTCACATTTGAATTACAGGACACTAGAAACATTGCTCTCTTTAATTATGGTAGTCAGACACTCACGGAATTGGAAGTATGGCACAAAAGGTTAGCACATATTGGTGAAAGGTCATTAAAGCAAATCTGCAGGGACCAAAGTGTACTTGGACTTCCTAATTTGTCAAAACAACATATGATTTATAAGTGTAGTGCATGTCAATTTGGAAAGTCTCACAGGTTACCATTCATGAAGAAAGGTTATATGCATGGAGATCTCTTGGAGTTGGTTCATACAGATGTATGGGGACCTAGCAAGGAAGCTTCAATATCTGGATCAAGGTATTATGTTTCCTTTATTGATGATTGCAGCAGATGGACTATCCTATTCTTTATGAAACACAAAGATGAAGTTTTTTCATGTTTCAAAAGATATTTGGCTCTTGTGGAGAATCAAACAGGTAAATCACTAAAAAGGCTAAGGTCAGATGGAGGGGGAGAATACTTCTCCCATGATTTTGATTCTTTTCTTCAAGAAAGAGGAATCAAAAGAGAGGTAACTACAAGGCACACTCCTGAGCAAAATGGAGTGGCAGAAAGGAGGAATAGGACAATTGTTGAAGCTGCAAGGTCTATGTTAAATGAAAAGCATTTACCTAATTACTTATGGGCTGAGGCTGTATCTACAGCCACTTACTTGATTAACAGGTTGCCTTCAAAATCCCTTGATGGGATGACTCCATATGAGGCTTGGAATGGAAGAAGGCCAAGCTTAGATCATTGTAAAATTTTTGGATGTATTGCTTTTGCTCATGTTCCTTCACAGGTTAGAGGCAAGATGGATCCAAAGGCAGAAAGGTGTGTATTTATTGGATATGACAACAATCAAAAGGGCTACAGGTTATACAACCCTACCAACAAAGGATTCTTGGTAAGCAGAGATGTAGTTTTTGATGAGAACAATTCATGGTATGAAGATTCATGCAGGAAGGTCAATTTACCATATGATCTTGAAGAAGATTTTCCAAAGCTTGGTAGAGAACAATCAAAGATTGAAGAACAAGACACCTCAGAGGATGATGAAGAATGTCAGATGGAAAAGATCAAAGCATGGAAGTCTAAAGGTAAAGCAAAATTGCAGGAACTTGGACATGAGGCAGAATCATCAAATCATGGCTTAAGAAGATCTATGAGGGAAAAGAAAAAACCAGAAAGGTATGGGTTTGACACCTCATTAGTAACTAAACATTCTATCTACATAGCACAGGACATAAACCAAGAGGAGCCATCATCATTTGAAGAGGCCAAAGCAAAAACAGAATGGAAGCAAGCAATGAAGGAAGAGATTGAAGCACTCGAGGAAAACAACACTTGGGATTTGGTGCCCAAGACTTTATCCATGAAGGTAATAGGCTCAAGATGGGTCTATAAACTCAAGAAGAATTCTGATGGTTCCATTAACAGGTATAAGGCAAGGCTTGTAGCAAAAGGCTTTGCACAAACTCAGGGAATTGATTATGAGGAGACATTCTCTCCTGTGGCAAAGATGCCTACTATTAGGGTTTTGCTTAGTATTGCCTCTTCCAAGAATTGGAAGATACTTCAACTAGATGTGAAGAATGCATTCTTGAATGGTTGGATAACAAAAGAGGTATATATGGCACAACCACCTGGTTTTGAGAATCAAGTTTATCCTGATTATGTGTGTAAACTTAACAAAGCATTGTATGGTCTCAAGCAAGCTCCAAGAGCTTGGAATTTCAGGCTTGTTTCATTCTTGCAGGACAAAGGCTTTCAACCAAGCAAGGCAGATCCTTCACTCTTTATTAAAAAGAGTAATTCCGAGGTCATCTACCTATGTGTATATGTAGATGATATTATATTGACAGGAAATGATGCAGATGGTATGAAGAAGATCAAAGATCAGATGAGAGAAGAGTTCAAGATAAGTGATTTGGGTTCACTTACCTACTTCCTAGGTTTGGAAGTTGTCTACAAAGATCATGGTTTGTTTCTCACTCAAAGAAAGTACATTAAGGACATGTTGGCAAAATTCAAGATGCAAGATTGTAAGATTGCAGGTACTCCAATGGAGGTTAATCACAAATTGAGCTCACATGAAGGTGAACTCATAGAGGACATCACATCATATCAAAGTCTAGTGGGTAGTCTCAACTATGCCACATTGACAAGAGTAGATATATGTTACAGTGTGAGTGTGCTAAGCCAATTTATGCACACACCAAGGAAACCACATATGGATGCTGCCAAAAGGATACTCAAATATCTCAAAGGAACCATAAATGAAGGACTTTACTATCCTTATGTATCTGATTTAGGTTTGAAGCTATTTTCTGATGCAGATTGGGCTGGCTCCAAGGAAGATAGAAGGAGCACTTCAGGTTATCTTACCTTTGCAGGTTCAAAGCTTATTTCATGGTCATCCAAGAAGCAACCCACAGTTGCTCTCTCTTCTACTGAAGCTGAATATAGAGGTCTTGCCATAGCTACACAGGAAGCTATGTGGATGAAGACATTGTTCAAAGATCTTGGATTGGAGTTTGGAACTCCAACTATTTTTGGTGACAATATGAGTTCTATTCATTTGGCTGCTAATCCTATTTTTCATGCAAGGACAAAACATATTGAAGTTCATTATCACTATGTACGAGAGAAGGTTCTGAGCAAAGAGATTCAAATATCATATGTGTCCACTCATCAACAATATGCAGATATTCTAACCAAAGCATTGGATGGTACAAAGCTTTGCAAATTCAAGGCTATGATTGGTTTGCAGGTAATCTTGGAAGATTGAAGACCTCAAGCATACTTGGCTTGAGGGGGAGCTGTTGGAGCAAGTCTATGACAAGCCTAAGTATTGGCTTGAGTCTCACAAAGTCATTAAAGAAGCTTCAAAATGAAGACTATGTAAAGTTCACTTGTGAACTACCTCTTGTAACTTTTGAAGAGTTTACTTAATGTAAAAGTAAGAGAATCTTAAGTGGTTGAGCCCACATGATCAAGAATGGAAAGAGGAGCCACGAATTTGTGATTTGTAGAGAATCAAATCAATCATTGATTGATTGGAGAGTGATTGAGGGAAGTTAGCCTCCCAAACTCAACTATAAATAGATGGCAGTTTTAGTCGTGGTTAGAGAGACCTATGTGAAGACCTCCAAGAGCTGAGCTTTATGCCATATCAAGGTGTGATTACAAGGCACACATATGTATCAGTAAGTCATTGTATTGTACAAGCAATATACTTTCATTTTCATGATTATTTGAGTTCATCTTTGCATGTTCTTGTGATGTGTACTACTCACTGCCATTACTTCAGTTTTTCTCAGTCAGCTTGCAGAGATTGTTTCTCTGCACTTGGTTCATCATTTTCAGTGATTTAACTTGGTAAAGTTAGCTCTATAAGTCTACTATATGCTCACAAATTTTCATGTCATTTGGATGTTGGAATCTTCAGTTATGTTCATTTGAAGTCAACAGGGTATGTTCATCTTCACTTCTCTGTCAGGTACCCGACTTTTTTAGTCATCTTGTCAGAGTCATTTCTCAGTGTTTACTCATCCAAATTAAGTGATTTTAAGCTTGTTGGATTCAGCTTACTGTGTAGTATAAGCATACAAATTTTCATGATCATTGGATTCTTACATCTTGAGTTATGTTAATTTTTCTACTCACTGGTCTATTTCTGTAGCAGCCCGTGAAAATCGGGATGATGTCATCACTTGTTAAAAGTCATTCTCAGTGTGTGGTTTGTTATTTTTGATGAGATTACTCTCTAAAGTTAGCTCTTTAAGATACCTAGCCTTCCCCAAGAGGAATTAATCTAATTGCTGCTGTGCTCAGAGAATTATGTAAAACACTCGACAGGTGTATCAACCAAGAATAGCAAGTTTTCACCTCTGAGCTAACTCCAACTTATCTGTTTTGATCTATCTTTTTGAGAGTGATCTTCCAAGGTACATAGGGTGTCTAATACATCCATTGGCAAGCTAAAAGGGCCCACCATATACTCCTGGAGTTCATTTGGCTGGTGTAGATCAAGGATTTTGCAACACCTCTTCATCTTCAAGCACATACCTATCCATCTCTTCACACAGATTTGCTAAAGCAAGAGCAAGCCCGAGCAGAAGAATGGGAAAGAAAGTACACCAATGAAACAAATGAACTGAAAACGCAATTACAAAATGTGAACGCCAAACTGGTATGAAGTTACAGCGAAAACATGGACCATGTAGCAGAAATTGACAATGAACTGCTTGCAGCAAAAGAAGCACTCAGAGTAGCGATGCAAGAAATAAAAGAGAAGAATGAACGCTTAACACAATTAGAGACCCAGGTGAAAGAGAAAGCACCGATCGGGACACCAGTAGAGCCAACAAAAGAGAATCCTACTAACGAGGTAGAGGTACGTCCTCTATCTCCCCCGATTTATAATTCTCCAATACACGAGCAGATGGAGGACATACATGATGATCATCCAATGCCATATACTGCAGAAATAAGTCAGAAGGAACGGGCACTAGTGGTGTCCTAGTTGACAGAAAGTTTTGAAAACGAAGTCATCAAAGTCATGAAAATTAAAGGTAAAGACTTAGAGAAGATAATGAAGCCTTTCAACATTCCGTACGGATTATTGAAAGAGAAAACAAGACAATATATAAAGAAGATTACAAAGACAAGTCCAGACGAGCAGCTAAACTTTAAACATGACACATTCACTTACACTCAAGAAGAATTTGAAGCTGCACAACCTATTTGGAGAAGAAAGTTTTTGGAGAAACATCCTACACTACGGGTGCATTGGCAAGCAGCACCATATTTCCTACAGGTAAACCCTTCATTTTGTCCTATACCACGTCAAAGAGAAACCAGGGAATTTTTGGACATGCAAAAAAATGGTGCTATAAATAAACAGTGGCTAAATTATCCTCTGCTTCCAAGCCCACCACAGAATTACCTACCAACGGAAGATTATATGGTCAAGACCATTGAATTTTAGTTGTAGAACTATGCAACAGTACCAGATTTAACTATAAAGATGACAAATAAAATGCTCAGTATGATACTTACAGTATTGAAAGTTTTCAAACACGCGGCCTACACATTTTTGAATTTCATTGGTATTAATCAAGGAATGGACATACTCATTTTTGACCTGTCTGTTATGCCTAGCCGACCTACCATAATGGCTTATTATTCTAGACAGATGTTCTTGCCAAGTACATATATGCAAACATTCGAGGAAGCATTTTTCACAGGATTTTTTGAGATAGATTCCGAAATCTTTTTAAAGATGTCATCTAATTTGAATGACAGATTAGTGGCCTATGAACTGAGCTTCTTCGCGGACCATAGACAGCCACCAAATGACGGTGTGAAGGCAGAACAATGGAAACAGCTAATGATACGTGAAGGCAATCTGCTTAATGACACAGAGCATAAAGTATATAGAACATATGCCCGTCGCTTGTCAAAGCCTGTCGGGGACGACAGAGTCCAGGAGGGGGGCAGTGTTGAGGGAGAATCAAGCAAAAAGAAGAAAAGAAGAAGACAAAGAAAGAAGCTTCACTAAAAGGATACTATATGAAGACATATCTCTACAAAAAGCCCTGCAAGGGCACACAACACCCATCTCTGCACAGAGCCAGGGAGAATCAAGCAAAAAGAAGAAAAGAAGAAGACAAAGAAAGAAGCTTAACTAAAAAGATACTATATGAAGACATATCTCTGCAAAAAGCCCCGCAGGGGCACGCAACACCCATCTCCGCACAGAGCCCCGCAGGGGCACACACACCAAGGAAAAGCACGCAGCCACACGAGGGTGCTTCAACCACTTGATCAACAAAAGGTTCAAATCAAGGCTGAAGAGCTACATCCTCATATGTCTACTAATGGCATGTGTGGCAACCCGAATTAACAGGCAAACCAAATGCATCAGGCCTAGAGGATGTCAAGACAAATATCGAACAGGGCCTCTAAAACATAATGCCAGTCTAACCAGTAGGCAGAACTGACCAAGGGATGCGTGCGATGACAGAGACAAACAAGAAGTAAAGCCTGTCAAGGGATGACAGAGACAAAGAGGGGGAGAGTGTTGCAAAGCTAAAGAGAGCACAAGGCAGATAAAAAGACGGGCCCCAAAATTTTTCCGATTTGGACACCCAATTTTTGTATTATAACCATTCTTGTAATATATTTTCTGATATAAATGCACTAGAGGAGTCCTCTAGATGCATCCCCATAGAAGATTAGAAACTTACCCATGTAAATTAGTAGGAAATTAGTCCTTTAGTGAATAAAGTGCCGGTATCTTGTGTGAAAGGACCATTTTTAGGGCACAAGTATATAAGTCAATTTGTGACTCTTTGTAAAGACTTTTTGCCATTGTGAGAATCAAGAGCACAGAAATTCGAATTTGTGTCTTCTCCTCTCTGTATCTTATTCTTTGTGAGCTTGTGTGCATGTGTATTGCTTGGAAAGAGTGTTAGGAAGTGTTGTCTATCCATGAAAGTGTTTGTTTGCTGTTGTTAAGGTGTGTGTGAAGTGTAGGAAGTGCTGAAGTGTAGGAAGGTTTTCCCGTGACTCAGTATTTTGCTCATAACTATAATTTGGAGTGCCATATTTGAGTGAAACCACTACCATTGGATGCGTCTTCTTGAGAGCTTCAAAACGCATATGCTATTCACTATATTTGGAGTTTGGAGCTGAGTGAAAAGCTCAATTTACTGTTGGCTGCTGTTCCAAGTATCGTGACACCGTAACTGCCAGTTGAAGCTTGTTTGGATCAGTCTTTACCTTGTTTGCACTCTTTGAGCAGTTCATTTGCATTGATCATCATTTGAATTGTTGGAACAAGCCAATCACAAATTGGTGATTATACAGATCTTGAAGAAGGATTATGGTCAGAATGAAGTGAAGGAAGATACTTGAGAAAGTGAAGGAGATTTTAGAATGATGTTGTGTACACATATGTACATATAAGTGGAAATCCTTGTAAATTGAGTATAGCTAAATCCTTAGAATGATAAGGAGTAAAGTCATAGACTCGGGATAAGTCTAAAATCATGTATATATAAGTTAATGATGATGAGAAATGTGAGAGAGTCATTTGTAGATGACAGATATCTTAGAGATGTGTAGAGAGTTTTTTTTTTCCCAGAAAATTGCGACGGGTTTTTCTCTGAGTGCTCTCTATCTGATCATGTGGATCAAGATTCCTTTTGTACACATCTAATTGAGAAGCTAATGAAGCTATGTCTAGAATTTCATGATCTAATTCCTCTTCTGCTGTGAGAATGATCAATAGGAACATTTGTATGTAGAATGTGAAAACTGAAGTCTGAGAGTAGCGCACTTTTCCGTCTCAGTGTTTTGCTTAGATCTCAGTGTATACTGTAAAGTTTTTGATGCGTGAGCACTTAAAATCTAAGTTAGGAGATAAGGAAGCTATGGCTAAAAGCATTTAGCAAAACGGGTTTTGTATTGGGAGAAATCAACTTAAGAAGTTGACCATGTCAAAGGCGCTACCTCTGGAAGACAGTTATGACATATCTTTGATCTTAAGGATCAAATTAAACTTCTGATGATTAGTTTTGAGAACTAATGATTAGTATGGTTGCGCAAAGGTATTGCGAATACTTGTGCATCATTTGCCTGAAGAAATTTGAAGTTTTGTGCAGGTAATGAAGTTGATTTCTGAAGCAGACTTTCTGAAGTAAATACTTCTTCACTCAGAGAAGTGATTGATGGAAGTTTTGGTAAAGAAGAACAATATTTGTGTAAAGTTTGGTTTATAACTAACATAGAAGTGTTCTTAAGTCAGTATAGATCAAACCTTTGGAGATTAAGAGGTCTCCAACAGTGGTATCAGAGCTGAAGGTGTAATACAAGAGAAGAAAAGACAATTGAAGTTCCGATTGGTGCAGATATTGGAGATCTTCCAAATCAAAGGAGGACAAGGACAAAATTATTGAAGATAACCTGCAGAAGTTCAAAGCACGAGTTTGAAAAGAATCAAGAAGCACAAAGCTCATATCAAAGGTACACTTTATTCTCACAAACCATAGTAATTGCAGATACAGAAGATCAAGGATGGGAGAAAGCTTGCAGATTGATAAGCTAGATAGGGAGAACTATCCAGCTTGGTCCATGAGGATGGAAGCACACCTCATGAGTAAAGATTTGATGGCATTCATTACAGGAGATGAAGAAAAACCTGAATTTGCAGATCCTAGTATTCCAACTAGGGAAGAACTTGCAAATTTGAAGACTTGGATGAGAAAGGATGCTCAAGCAAGGAGTATCATTTACATGGATGTAAATGATTATCTTTTACCTCACATTAGAGGATTGGAAAGTGCAACAGATGTTTGGAATGCCTTGGAAGAGCATTTCCAAAATACAACCAAGTCAAGGAAGTCCTCACTATGGGCTGAGTTCACAACCTTCAAGAAGAAGAGTTCACAATCAATTTCTGATTATGTGGCAAGGATGAAGGATATTGCAGATAGCTTGGGAGCAGTGGATGAAGACATTGAAGAGGAAAAGTTGGTAAGACAAATACTTACAGGTCTGAGAGGAGATGAGAAGTGGAAGCCTTTCATATTGTCCATAGAGTTGTCACTTGATCACTTTACTCCTGATCTTAATCAATTGCTAGGACACATGCTAACTTTTGAGTAGGACATTAAAGGAGACAATGATAGAAGTGCAAGTCAAGCTATGTACTCCAAGGACAAGAAAAAGAATGGCAAGGGAAAGCAATCGACTGATGATGAAGGGACTTCAAGTCAAGCTAACTTCACAAAAGGGAAGATGAATTTCAGAGGTAAAGGAAGAGGAGGTAAGAACAAAGATAATGCTAAAGCTTGTTGGATTTGTGGCAGAACTAATCATTTGGCAAATGATTGTTGGTATAACAATCAAAATGGTGGAAGCAATAATCAAAATTTTAATCAAAGAGGTAGAGGAGGCAGAAACCAAAGAGGTAACTTCAGAGGAAGAGGTGGTAGGACATCATATGGTAGAGGAGGTGGAAGAAACTTCCAATCTCAGTCCTACAACAACAATTATTATAATTATGCATCAGATCAGAAGGATGATATGACTCTTATCTTGAATGCAACTCATGAATCAATGGGAGAAGATCAAAGAGTGTTTTATATTGATTCAGGATGTAGTAACCATCTGAGTGGGAATCTATCCTTGATGACTGATATGGAAGCAAAGGTCAATGGACATACAGTTCAAACAGGTGACAATACCAAACATAAAGTGGAGAGCATTGGATCAGTGAAGACAAAGAGTGGAAGTACACTTTTGAGCAAGGTACTTTATGTTCCTACTATTCCTAAAAATTTGATAAGTGTAGGGCAAATTGTGGAGAAAGGATATGAGGTAAGATTCACAAATGATGGTGTTTATGTGCAAGATCCAAATCAGGGATATAGAAACATAATTGCAGGAAAAAAGGAAGGAAGATTGTTCACACTCAAAGTTCAAGGTAATGTGGGACATGCATTGTTTACTTATGGAAGTCAAAAGGTGTCTGAATTAGACCTATGGCATAAAAGGCTAGGTAATTTCAATGAGAGAGCTATAAAGGAAATGTCAAAGAATCAGGTGGTGCTTGGTTTGCCAAATATTGAAGGGCAACATATGGTGTACAAGTGTGAAGCTTGTCAATTAGGTAAAGCACATAAAGGTTCTTACAACAAATCAGGGTATAAGTATTCAAATATGCTTGAATTGGTTCATACAGATGTATGGGGTCCCTCAAGGGACTATAGCATAAATGGATCCAGATATTATGTGTTGTTTGTTGATGATGCAACCAGATGGATTACTTTGTATGTAATCAAGGATAAATCAGAAGTTTTCAAGACATTCAAACATTTTCATGCCTATGCAGAAAGGATCACAGGGCAAAAGCTTAAGAGGTTAAGGTCAGATGGAGGGGGAGAGTATTTCTCTAAAGAGTTTGATGACTATTTGTGGAATGCAGGTATAAAAAGAGAAGTAACTTGCAGGTACTCTCCTCAACAGAATGGAGTAGCAGAAAGGAGAAATAGGACTCTTGTAGAATTTGCAAGAGCCATGATGAAGGAAAAGAATTGTCCAAATTACTTATGGGCAGAAGCCATTAACACTGCAACATATCTTGTGAATAGGTTACCTTGTAAAGCTTTGAATGGAGGAACCCCTTATGAAGCATGGTGGGGTAAGAAACCTACTCTTGATCATTGTAAAGTTTTTGGATGTGTAGCATATGCTTATGTTCCTTCACAACTAAGACATAAGCTAGAACCCAAGGCAGAAAAGTATGTGTTCATTGGTTATGATGATAGACAGATGGGTTACAGGTTGTGGAGTCCATCCACAAGGCAATTTCTTGTTACCAAAGATGTGACATTTGATGAGCAAAATACATGGTATACAGGATCAACAAATGATTATGCAGGTGTTGAAGAGATACAAAGGAAAGGAAAGGCAAAAGTAAAAGTGTATGAAGAAAGTATTGATGATGTTGACTCTAAAAGTAGATTGCAGGATCATGTAGAAGAAGGGCCAAGATTTGATCCAGAATCAAATGAGGCTGAAACTTTGAGAAGTGCAGAAATCAAAAGATCTACAAGGGAAAGGAAAGAACCTATAAGGTATAGTTATGATACATCTTTTCTAACAACAAAAGATTATGCTTACATTGTGAAGACAGAAGAAGATCCAACCACTTATGAAGAAGCCAAAGGTAAACAGAATTGGGAGAAGGCAATGCAGGAAGAGTATGATGCTCTACTTGAAAATGAAACTTGGGAATTAGTACCAAGACCAAAGAATCAGAAGGTCATTGGATGTAAGTGGGTATATAAAACAAAAAGGTTTGCAGATGGTAAGGTGTCTAGATACAAGGCTAGACTTGTGGTCAAAGGTTATGCCCAAACTTATGGGGTAGATTATGATGAAACCTTTAGTCGTGTTGCTAAAATGTCTACAATTAGAACATTGATTGCTATTGCTGCTTGTAAGGGATGGAAATTATCACAATTGGATGTGAAAAATGCATTTCTAAATGGATACATTGCAGATGAAGTATACATGGAGCAACCAGAAGGTTTTATGAATTCAATTGGATCAGATTATGTGTGTAAGCTCAAGAGAGCTTTGTATGGGTTGAAGCAGGCCCCAAGAGCTTGGAATTACAGGCTTGTCAAGTTCTTGAATGAATGTGGATTTCAAGCATCAAAGGCAAATAGTAGCTTGCTAGTGAAGGCAAGTGAAAATGGATATATTTACATGTGCATTTATGTTGATGATATTATTGTCACAGGAACAGATGCTCAAGGAATCAATGAACTCAAAAGGCAAATAGAGAAGGAGTTTAAGATAAGTGATTTGGGAAATTTATCTTATTTCCTAGGAATGCAGATTGTGTATACTCAACATGGAGTATATGTTTCACAAGAGAGGTATTTGAAAAATCTTCTAGTCAAGTTTAACATGGAAGATTGCAAGACTTCAACTACACCATTGGAGGTAAATCATAAATTAAGCAGGTATGGAGGTGAAGAATTTAATGATATGAAGAAATATCAGAGTTTGGTAGGTAGTTTAATCTATGCTACCTTGACAAGGCCAGATTTATCATATGCAGTAGGTGTGTTGTCACAATTTATGCATTGTCCAAAGAAGACTCATTGGATTGCAGCCCAAAGGGTACTCAGATATATCAAAGGAACCCTAAGTGAAGGTTTGTACTATGGTTTCACTTCTGACACAAGAATCAAAGTGTTTAGTGATGCAGATTGGGCAGGTGACTCAGATGATAGAAGGTCTACTCATGGGTATCTCTGTTATGTTGGAGATAAATTAGTTTCTTGGTGTTCAAAGAAGCAACATACAATTGCTTTATCATCCATAGAAGCTGAGTATAAAGGAATGGTAGAAGCTGCAAAAGAAGTGATATGGTTGAAGACCTTGATGAAGAGTTTTGAGACTGATCATAGTACTCCAATTATTTTTGGAGATAATATGAGTTCTTTGTATTTGGCAGCTAACCCTGTTTTTCATGCCAGGACTAAGCACATAGAGATTCAGTATCATTTCTTGAGGGAAAAGGTACTTGATAAAGAGATTGAAGTGATGTATACTCCAACAAAAGAACAAGTGGCAGATATGATGACAAAGAGCTTGGATGGACCTAAGCTACAGAGATTCAAGGAGATGGCAGGAGTGAAGAAGAATGGAGTAATCACAATTAGTGATTGAGGGGGAGCTGTTGGAACAAGCCAATCACAAATTGGTGATTATACAGATCTTGAAGAAGGATTATGGTCAGAATGAAGTGAAGGAAGATACTTGAGAAAGTGAAGGAGATTTCAGAATGATGTTGTGTACACATATGTACATATAAGTGGAAATCCTTGTAAATTGAGTATAGCTAAATCCTTAGAATGATAAGGAGTAAAGTCATAGACTCGGGATAAGTCTAAAATCATGTATATATAAGTTAATGATGATGAGAAATGTGAGAGAGTCATTTGTAGATGACAGATATCTTAGAGATGTGTAGAGAGTTTTTTTTTCCCAGAAAATTGCGATAGGTTTTTCTCTGAGTGCTCTCTGTCTGATCATGTGGATCAAGATTCCTTTTGTACACATCCAATTGAGAAGCTAATGAAGCTATGTCTAGAATTTCATGATCTAATTCCTCTTCTGCTGTGAGAATGATCAATAGGAACATTTGTATGTAGAATGTGAAAACTGAAGTCTGAGAGTAGCGCACTTTTCCGTCTCAGTGTTTTGCTTAGATCTCAGTGTATACTGTAAAGTTTTTGATGAGTGAGCACTTAAAATCTAAGTTAGGAGATAAGGAAGCTATGGCTAAAAGCATTTAGCAAAACAAGTTTTGTATTGGGAGAAATCAACTTAAGAAGTTGACCATGTCAAAGGCGCTACCTCTGGAAGACAATTATGACATATCTTTGATCTTAAGGATCAAATTAAACTTCTGATGATTAGTTTTGAGAACTAATGATTAGTATGGTTGCGCAAAGGTATTGCAAATACTTGTGCATCATTTGCCTGAAGAAATTTGAAGTTTTGTGCAGGTAATGAAGTTGATTTCTGAAGCAGACTTTCTGAAGTAAATACTTCTTCACTCAGAGAAGTGATTGATGGAAGTTTTGGTAAAGAAGAACAATATTTGTGTAAAGTTTGGTTTATAACTGACATAGAAGTGTTCTTAAGTCAGTATAGATCAAACCTTTGGAGATTAAGAGGTCTCCAACATGAATGCATGTCTTCATACACTCGGTTAGGTTTGTATACTCATCGGATTGATAATTAAAGCGTGAATCCCCACTATATGCACTTGAGGGGGATTGAGGTATAGTCTCTTTCTCCACAAGTCCCGAAGTTGGTTCTTAGGTACACAGCAGGTAAGACCCCCATTCCCTAGAGGACCATGCTACAGATGTCAGGGAGATCACCTCATTCGTGATTGCCCCTTACCTCCACCTACACAACCCCAGTCAGTGACAATTCAAGGCTTTTGCCAAGATTGTGGAAAGGAGAATCTCTTACGAGATTGTCCAAAGAACCCCAATAATATGCCAAAAATTACTCCTATCAATGTTATTGGGTTAGTAGTAGACTCTACAGGAAGTGTGACGTCCACTGCACCAGTACAGGTAGTCACTAGAGCTCAGGCATTGCAGCAAAACCAAGGGGTAGGCCAGGAAAAGAGCTCAGAGGCTAGTGAAACTGAGAGCATAACCAGGAAGAGAACTAGAGCTTGGAGAGATAGTAGAGAAACAATGAAGAGGCAATGGGCTAAGAAGATGAGTGAACTCGAGGAAAGCCTAAGGGAAACAAAAGCCCAGATAATTGAACTCACATCTCAAACTCCCTCTCACACTACCCCACCCCCACGATTCCCATCATCATCTGATCCAACACCTTCCAACCCTCCTCACACAAACCCACCACCCCCTAGAGTAGGATCAGTCCTAGCCGATCCCATTCCTGAGGACCTAAATATGATGCTTAAGGCATATCAGGCCAGAATCCGAGAAGGGCCAAATGTAACCGATCATGAAAAGTGTTACCCTAGAGCAGAACTAGAGCTTGAACGAACCAAAATTTGTGCTAAGATGGTGGAATTGGCTCAAACCATGTTTGAAGCCAGTCGCCTCTTTAACATCTCTAGTTCAGCTAAGACGTAGTTGCACTTTGAGGGACTGCTAGAAAGATTGGAAAGATTGATTGCACAATCAAAAAAGGAACCCACCCCTCCAAGTACAGGCAAGACAAGTAAGAGAGTAAGCCTTCCTGCCCAGGAAGCTTATGTGCCTAACTCCACGGAGCCAGACACCTCTTCTTCTATGAATCGATTCACACCAGAGTTCCTACGAGAGATTCAAGAAGATAAATGGGCTAAAGAAAGTGAAGTCCCTCCTCCCATTGAACTTGTGGATGACGCACATGATCAATTCCCACAAAATATTCCCTCCATTTATGGAGAGCAGGAGAGCACCCAGTCTCAAGAGAGATTATACTTTTGAGTCTAATTCTTTACATGAATTACCCCACTTCACAGGCCCATGGGAAGCCAAGTCTACTTGTATGAGAGCACCCACAGTCATGGTAAGGAATGAAGACTCAGTCATACCTAGGAATACGGAGGTAGTGAAAAACACTAAAGTGCAATGCAACCTCACTTTAGAAGAGCCACTCAAAGTA
The DNA here is from genome assembly GCA_020310875.1 of Ceratopteris richardii. Taxonomy (NCBI): domain Eukaryota; kingdom Viridiplantae; phylum Streptophyta; class Polypodiopsida; order Polypodiales; family Pteridaceae; genus Ceratopteris; species Ceratopteris richardii. The sequence continues at coordinate 185,595,720 of CM035418.1, read as the reverse complement.
AGGCCAGAGCTATGGAAACACGTAGCCAAACAAGTACCAGAGATAGCAAAACCTCATTCCCAGGCATGTTCTCATAGGACAGTGCTAGAAATTCCTCTAGACAAAATAGGAGACATGAGTGAAGGAGAAGAAGGAAACACTTATCTTCCCATTACCCATCAAGGGTACACAACCAAGGCAATTCTGGACTCTGGCGCAGGTGTTGCAATTGCTACCACTTCCCTATGGAAGCATTGGGGCAAGCCAGCACTCAAGCCAACGAGAATGAAACTACAAATGGCTGATGGTCACATAGAGAGACCCCTAGGTTTACTAGAAGGAATGACTCTCACTACATGTGGTGTAGAGTTTGAGCACACGTTTGCTATTTGTGATTTTAGCAAAGAACCATGCCTATGAGATGATTTTGGGAAGACCATTTATGCGACAGTTGCAAGTGGTACAAGATTGGGGAACCAATTCCTTGTATTTGCAACATCTAGGTGTCACGACCAAGGTTAACCTCAAAGATTACTCTCATAGAGATGTCCCTCCTATCCAATGGAATCCTATTCATAGAGCCAAAGATGATACAGAGTCTGTGCACTCCATAGGATCAGGATCCTCATGGATGCATGAAGACACTCACCTATGGATGTGTAAAGTGGCAGTGGAAGAAGAGAAGAGAGAAAAGGCCAGAGAGATAGGTGCAAAAGAAACCCATAGATCCATTCAAGACCCAGCCTATGCACCGGTAGTGTTTCCGGACGAAGAATTTGAACCTCACGACTGGGCAGAAATTTTAGCAACAATGGATGTAGCCATCAATGAAGAACAATGGACACCACACTGTGATGAGGATGGCTATGACATATCAGTTTTCTCCATAGAGCCAATCATGGGAGATGCAGTTTTAGAAGAGTGCGAACCTATCCCTGATGCATTCAAGGATGCAAGTGACTCCGATCTAGACTCAATCATTATGGACCCACCTTTTGCATCAGATGAAGAATACTTCTATGAAGTAGAATTTCAGCCCCAGTGACATGGAGAGCTTACAAATGATGTGAGATTAGCCACACAAGTGACCCCTAAGGATCAGGGAAAGAAAAGAAAGAAGAGAGAAGTCACACCAGAAGAGGAAGAATCTTTGTTTGAGGTCCCGGAAAATTTTCAAAAGTATGAGATAGATGACAGGAGAGTCATGATCAAAATGCCTAAACGAGAGGCACAATCAGGAGAGGCCTATGATAACAAAGAAACCACCAAGAAAATAGTGGTAGCTCTGGAAGAAGGAGAGGAGAGATGCACTTACATAGGACATGACCTGATGGAAGAAGAAGAGCACGAATTGATTGCCTTGCTAAGAGAATACAGAGATGTATTCGCTTGGAGCTACAAGGACCTGAAAGGTGTAGACCCTGACATATGCTTGCACACGATTCCCATGACCTCAGATGCGAAACCCTCTAAACAGAAGCCATACACATATAATGATAATTATGCTGCCAAGATAAAAGAGGAGATAGATAGACTGGTGGAAGCTGGATTTATCTATGAAATTGAGCACACTGAGTGGCTATCCCCCATCGTAGTGGTGCCCAAGAAAAATGGAAAGTTACATTTGTGCATTAACTTGAAAAAGGTTAATGCTGTCACTATTCGAGATAACTATCCTCTTCCTATCACTGAACACCTCTTAGAAAGAGTAGCAGGCAAGGAAGTGTACAGCTTCCTTGATGGATTTTCGGGCTACAATCAGGTAGCCGTAGCCCCAGAAGATCAGCATAAAACGGCTTTTGCCATAGAGTGGGGTATATTTGCCTTTCGAGTTTAAATGCCATTTGGGCTTACCAATGCTCCTGCAACTTTCCAAAGATTGATGTGTCACGTGTTTAAAGAGTTCTTGAGGAAGAATTTAGAGGTCTATGTTGATGATCTCTGTGCTCATTCCAACATTAGACAGACACATATACCAGAACTCAGGCAAATCTTTGACAAGTGTAGAGAGTATCAAGTCTGCCTGAACCCAGAAAAGTGTGTTTTCATGGTCAAGCAAGGCAAGATTCTAGGACACATAGTGTCAAAGAATGGCATATCCACCGATGAAGAGAAGTAAGAGCCATAGCCGAGCTACCTAAGCCAAAGAATGTCAAGGAAGTACAAGCTTTCATGGGGCATTGTGGTTATTACCGACGGTTTATACACATGTATGCCATCATAGCAAAGCCTCTGTACGGACTTTTGACCAACTTTGAGTGGACTGATGAATGTGAGAATTCCTTCAATGAGCTTAAACGGCGATTATGTTGAGCACCAATCTTGACCACACCAGATTGGAATAAGCCTTTTCATGTTCATGTAGATGCATCCAATTATGCTATTGGGTGTGTACTCGCACAACCTACGGGTGAAGGTATCATGGATCTTCCAATTGCCTATGCTAGTAGACAGTTGAATGCAGCTGAACGGAACTATACCACCACCGAACGAGAAGGATTAGGCATGGTATATGCAGTTAAAAAGTTTAGAGACTATTTGCTTGCAAATAAGTTTAAATTTTTTACCGATCATCAGGCATTATTGTACTTGGTAAACAAACCATGCAATACAGGTCGATTAGTAAGATGGTTTCTCTTACTAATGGAATATGACTTTGAAGTAGTGGTGAGGAAAGGGAAGACTCACTTGAGAGCAGACCATCTCTCTAGGCTCACATCTGGAGAAGCCCCACAAGGAGTGTCAGATGACCTTCCTGATGCTTACTTGTTTAATTTGGAAGTTGTACCTCAGTGGGCTAAGCCATTAGTGCCAGTGTTGACATATGGTCCCAATCACCCAATCATAAACACTCAAGATAGGGAGATAATAAAAGCCCAAAAATACCAGATCATGGTAGGAAGTATGTACAAGCACACAGATCAAGGGATCCTAGCTTGTTGTGTGGAAGAGGATGAGTACGCTAAATGGTTGCAATTGGCACATGTAGGTGCATTAGAGCAACACTACTCAAAGCAACGAACCCTACAGACTCTAAGGAGACTCGGAGTGCATTGGCCGACTATGGAGGCTGATGTCCACAAGTTGTGCCAGGAATGCCCAATGTGTTGCACTAAACCACCTGTGGAGCATGCCACTCTTTATCAAGTGTCCTTAGTGCCAGATTGGAGTGAACCATTAGTAGATTTCGTGAGGACGAGAACATTCCCTCAAGATATGACACTGGCAAGACAAAGAAGTCTAGAACATAGAAGCCCTAGATTACTCACTCATTGGTGATAATCTATACAAGCGTGGTAAAGATGGTTACCTGAGACTATGTGTCCATGAGAGCGAATATCTCAAGATCTTGGAAGCAGCTCACTAGGGTGTAGCAGGAGGACATTTTGGACTAGATCGGGTGATCAAGGCAATACTATTTGCAGGCTTCTGGTGGCCGACCCTTCACATGGATGCACATACCTATGTGAAACGGTGTGATGTCTGTGAGAGAAGTCCGTACCCTATACGCAAGGATGAGATGCCACTGAAACCTATGATGGGTGGACGTGCATTCTCTAAGTGGGGGATAGACTTTGTAGGTCCTATTAATCCCCCAGCTAAGGGTTCACATGCTGAATACATCATTCTTGCCACAGACTATCTAACAAAGTGGGTAGAGGTAAAAGCTACGACAAAGAATGATGCTCAGACAACTGCTAAGTTCCTATTTGAGAATGTGTTCACAAGATACGGGCTACCTATAGAGCTGGTAAGTGATAGAGGCACTCACTTCTTGAATGAAGTTATCGAAAATCTTCTCCAAGAGTTCTTGGTAGTACTTAAGAAGTCTGCCCCCTATCACCCACAAGCTAATGGGCAAGCGGAAAGCACAAATAAGATTCTATGCAACGTGCTTACCAATTTAGTGAATAATAAACGCTCTGATTGGGACAAACAACTACATCATGCTGGTTTGGGCATACCGAGTTTCCTATAAAACGGTACTCCAAGCCACACCCTTTTAGATGGTATTTTTCCAAAATGCAGTGCTACCATTGGACTCCTTGATACCTACACTAAAGGTAGCACAGGAGCATGAGTGGATGGGTCATGAACTCTCTTCGAGGATTTTTGATCTGGAACAACTAGGCGAGACAAGACTAAGAGCTGCAGTAGGTATATATGCCGCTAAAAAAAGATAGAAGGCGTACTTTGATGCCCATGTTAAGGATAAAGGATTGAAGGCCGAAGATTTAGTTTTAGTCTACACCTTGAAGCAACATGCGAGAAAATTAGAGAAGCGTGGCTATGGACCTATGATCATAAATAGGATCTCAACGAGTAGGAGCAGTACAACTAGCCACATTAGAGGGCGATATTCTACCTAGCTACATAAGCGAGTGCAGAGTCAAGTTATATCAAGAACCTCTGACTGAAGAGATGCTAAATCGACTCAACGTTGCCAAGAAACGTAAAGAGGAAGAAAAGCGAATTCGAGAAGAAGCTCAAACGAAAGCTTTTGAACGCATCAGAAGGATGAAGTTGAGACGACAGGGTGGAGATCAGGCCAGGGTAGATGACTATGTGGACCCAAGTTATCATATGGCAATGTGTGAAGTCTCAGGAATAAGTTCTCATAGAATAATTGATAGACGACCTTTTGTAACCTTAGAGATAGGACAAGGAAAGGCTGCAAGGACTGTAAGAGCCTTGAGACTCAGGTGCAGCCACTAGTTCTGTTAAATTTTCTTACTGTTGAGCCCATAAAAGTCATGTTCGTCAAAGTCAACTAGTCAAAGTCAACTGGTCAAAGTCAACTGGGCAAAGTCAACTGGTCAAAGTCAACTGGTCAAAGTCAACTGGTTGAAGTCAACTGGTCAAAGTCAACAAGGTCAAGGTCAAAGTTAATAGGTGCAAAATCAAAGTGTGTAAGTGCACAGGTAGTGCACAATGAATTGTCCACAAAGGGTAAATTGGAGAAAATGGGTTGCAGGTTGCAGAGGTATTTTCTCTAATTTCCCTAAGGTTCAAAGGGTGTTTTAAAGTGTTTTGGAAGGTTCAGGTGAACCCCCTCTTATGTGCAAAAGTGAAGACTTAAAAGGAAACATGAAGGTATGTGAAGCGGCAAAGTGTACGCACAGGTGAAAGTATGGCCCCCCATTAAAATTTTTGGTTTTAGACTAAAGTCACTACAGGACAAAACAGTGAGTCGTTGGCTGCCACTTGGGAGGACAATCTTGGGACATCAAAGTGAGCACCAAGATACCATGGCAGTTAGGAGCATACGTGTGATCGACACACTCACATGAAGGCAAGGGCCATTCTTGGACCAATCGGAGAGTAAGCAAGAGAGCATAGTCTAAGGAAGCAAGAGAGAAGTGCAACAGTCACCACTGCGACGAGCAGAGAAGTGGAAGTGAAGGAGTGCATAGGGAGTGCCTAAGGGATTGTGCAGAGAGTGCTAAGCTAGTCCCCCAAGTATCTCAAGGTCCCATTGCAGTGGGCGCGTGCCTACAGAAGGTATTCACTCCTCCCCCTTGTGGAAGCTTGGTGCAAGGTGTGCACAAGGATAAGCTTGAAGCAGGTGGAGGTCTGGTGCAGAGGAGGCCGGTGACAAGAAGACTTTGGGATATTTGGTATTTTGTAATTGGGCACTCCGTGGGATTGTGCATAGAGGTATTGGCTTGTCTTGGACTTCAAACCTTGTAATTGTCTTACTATAATCAATCGGCAGAAGCTTCCAAGTGTATTTTCTCTTCTTGTTTCTTCCCCTTTTCTCCTACAAACCCTCAAACTCCTTCTTGTCTAAGAATCCACCAACAAAATTTGGCACGCACGGTGGGACCTCCAAGGAGATTTGAGCTTAGGAGAAACCAAGTGCCAAGCATAGAAGAGATCAAGTGTCGACAGAACCACAATGCTACTTCATCAAACAAAAGGTAAATATATTCTTATCAAGTGTCTTACATTCAGTGGGCTATGAGCTGCTCATGACCGCAACCCGGTCCCAAGTATTGAGGGTCACCTGCAAGCAGACAAGGAGGAAGGTTGTTAGAAGGTCCCCCAGTCCACTATCTTCCACATCATCAGTCAAGAGCATGGCGGGTCAGGTAGACTTGGAAACTTTACTCTCTAGATTAAATATAAAGTTTCCTTCTTTCAAAGGCCTAGCTCAGGAGGATCGAGATGAACACATTAGAAGGTTTTTGGCACTATGTAAGACTAGAGGCCTAATGGGTAGAGAGGATGCTTTTTTTACTCTCTTCCCTGCCACATTAGAGGGATTAGCTGATAAGTGGTTCAGCCAGTTTGCTGAAAACCATTTTACCACTTGGGATGTGATGAAAGATGCTTTTAAAAATCAGTTCCAACATGGCAACACTGCGGAGATTATCATAGAAGAGCTAGAAAATTTAAGATTAGGTCCAGGAGAAAAGTTCCCAGAGTTTGTGACTCGGGCCAAAGCACTAATGGCTAAATTGCCAGATCCACCCCACGATTTTTTTGTCAAGAAATGGTTGGCTAAGCCCCTACCAGTGGCCACCCAATGCAAAATAAAGGAATTAGTGCTACCTACAGCCTCCATACAGGAGTTCATCAACACAACCACACGCTTGGAGCAGATAAGGTACCAGTATGGAGCAACCTCTTCCCAACCAACATATGGTACAGAAATGGAGGATCCACTGATATAGCTAAGGAAAGAGTTGGAGGGCTTAAAGAGAAATAAGCCCTAAAAAGAGGAAGAGAATGTTGTTGCTCAGTTGAGAAGAGAGATTGAAGCACTAAAGCTCCAAAAGGAGGAGGAGGCCCAGGTAGAGGAATTGGCTCAGCTTCGACAGGAGTTGCAGGAGCTCAAAGGAGGTGGCATCAAGAGTGGACTTTGGTGTTCCATGTGCAGCAAGCAAGGTCACATAGTAAGTGAATGTCCTTTGTTAAGTGTGACTTGTCAATTATGCAGGAAGGTTGGCCATGAGCTTCATGAATGCCAATCAAGAGGAATGCCTGCAACGACATACTGGACACAAGGAGGACCCCCAACACCAGCAAATGTGATGGCTGCTGCACCAAATCAAGGTAACAACTATAATCCTAGACATAGGAATAACTTTGGAAATGGGCCTAGGAGGCCAATCATCTGTTTCAGATGTGGAGAATGTGGGCATTATCAAAGTAGGTGCACCCTACCAGAAAATGCCCCTCCCTGCAGGAACTGCCTTGATGCAAGAGACCATTATACAAATTGTTGTCCTAAGAATCAAGCCTCTTCCTCCGGGCCCCACATTCAAATGATTTCTGTGCACAAGGAAGAAGTGTGTGATCCAATCAATGAACCATCTCCATCTACCAGGGTGGTGCAATTAGAAGAAATAGAATCTTTGACTGTGCAGACAAGAAGCAAGGGGAAGGCTCAAGTAGACATAGGACAAGAATCAAAGATTAAGGAAGGGAATCAAAATAGAGAAACATCTGAAGATAAAGTCACCACAGGTGCAGATACAAGTCAAAAAGGAGATCTCATATGCACTAGTGATGCCATTGGGCATGCCTTCAACAGGATTGAGGAGCTTGATAAGTCAATTGGAGTCCAAGCTCTCAAGGAATCAGAGGCTTCAAAACTACTCAAGTCCATGAAGAAGGAGGTTAGTATTTTTGAATTAATAAAGATGGATGGGAAATTCAGATCAGAGTTATTGCAGATAATTGATGAGGCTTCCACCACAAGTTTGGTGGCAAAGGCCACTGTTTTACATAAAGGAAAACTTGTAGGGGAAGCACCCCTTACAGATTATAAAAGTCCTCGGCTGACAGTATCTCTCAAAGGTCATGAATTTCAAGGAGTTATTGTGGATGGTGGTTCTGGCATTAACTTGATGCCTGAACACACAATGAAAAAGATTGGACTCCATCCTTCAAGGCCTTCAAATTTCACTGTTACTTTGGCAGATCAGAGCAAAGTAAGGCCCTTGGGAGTGATCCCAAAAGTTCCACTTGAAGTACAAGGTAATCTATTCATTCTCGATTTTGTGGTTTTAAGATTGCCCCAGGTTGAAGGAGGATTTCCTCTCTTAATTGGACGACCATGGCTGAGGCATGCAAGTGTCATTCATGATTGGGGCAAGGACACTATGTGGGTACAAAAGAAAGGGCAAGAGCTGACACAGATTCATTTAGAAGAGGGCCCAAATAATCAAGGAAACACTAGCATGATGCGAGGATCTGTGGCCTCTCTAATGCTGTCCATACTGATGTGGCTAATCCTGCTCCCCATATGGCTTGCACGACTGAAGGTTATGATGAAGATAAGGAAAAAGTCCAGGTTGATGGATTGGGAGAGCCCATCACAGACCATAGAAGGGGCAGGAAGACACCCCTCAAATACAACTTGGAGGAGGATATGACAACCACAGATAAAGAAGTTTCTAAAGCTAAAGGCAAGGTAAAGAATTCTAGTGAAGAATGGTCTTTCCCAATTCAAGAAATCCCTGCAGGATGGATGCAGGAAAAGGAGGAACACATTGAAGTCCAAAATACACCTGCTTATGAAGCAATGTACGAAAAGCTAGGAGAAGAAGAAAAGGAAGCAGATGCACACGAAGATAATATGGTAGAGAGAAATCCTGTCCAAGAAATACAATTAGGCACTCAAGACAATAATCGGCCAGTTTTGGTGGCCACTTGGTTGTGGAGCCACTCAGGGCTCCTTGAAAAGGTAAAATCATTCTTGACCCAGTATGTAGATGTCTTTGCCTGGCATTATAAAGACTTAGAAGGAGTGCCTGCAACTTATGGAGAGCATAGAATCCCTCTGGTTGATGGAGCCAAACCCATAAGAGGAAAGAGTTATAGACTTAATCCAAAATATGTTGAAGCTGTCTATGTGGAAATCCAAAAGATGGAGGATGCAGGAATCATCATTCCTGTTGAACACTCAGAGTGGCTCTCACCTATGGTTATAGTACCAAAGAAGAATACTAATAAAATCAGAATTTGTGTTGACTTTAGAGCACTCAACAAGGTGACCATTCCAGATGGTTTCCCAATGCCTTTTGCAGAACAGGTCATTGAAGAAGTGGCTGGGCATGCATTATATAGCTTTATGGATGGATTCAGTGGCTATAACCAAATATCAATACATCCAGAGGATCGTGAAAAGACTGCTTTTATCACACCTTGGGGAACATATGTGTATGTAAAAATGCCATTTGGGCTCAGAAATGCTCCAGCCACCTTTAACAGAACGGTCAATCTCATTTTTAGCCCCCTATTGCTGGAATCACTTAGAATCTTCATGGATGACTTCTCTTTGTTTTCAGGATCTCACAAAGAAACTCCTCTAGATTGTTTGGACCACCACTTGAGGCAGCTGCAGAATGTTTTCAAAAGATGCAGGGAGACTAAGTTAAAACTCAATCCAAACAAATGTCATTTCCTTGTGACAGAAGGAACCCTCTTAGGACATGTGGTGTCGGCTAAAGGTATGGCCCCAGATCCTGACAAAATCATTTCTATATTAAAGTTGCCTAAACCTAAATCCCCTAAAGAGATTCAGAGTTTCTTGGGGCATACTGGATACCATAGAAGGTTTATAAAAATGTATGCAGAGATAGCCAGACCTCTGGCTAGACTTACAGGTAAGGAAGTACCTTTTAAATGGGAAGAAGAGGAGGAAAAAGCATATCAAACATTACGGTCAAGGTTAGTGTCTGCTCCTATTTTGGTCACACCTGAGTGGTCAAAAATCTTTCATATACATGTCGATGCCAGTGCCTATGCAGTGGGGGCAGTTTTGACCCAACCCAGTGAAGAATTTAAAGTGGACAAGCCAATTCAATATGCTAGTAGAATCTTGACCAAGGCTGAAAGGAATTACAGTACTACAGAAAGGGAAGCCCTAGCAATGGTCTTTGCTGTCCGAAAATTCCGTCATTACTTATTGGGGGTAAAATTTATTATTATAACAGATCACCAACCACTAAAATACCTACTCAACAAACCACAAGCCACTGGTAGAATATGGAGGTGGTTATTGTTGTTCCAAGAGTTTGATTTTTCTGTAGTCCATAAACCAGGTAAAGAAAATGTTATGGCGGATCACCTATCTAGAATCAATATGATGAATCAAACTAGTGGAATCAATGATGACTTTCCAGATGCTCATCTGTTTGCTGTACAAGCTCAAGGTTGGTATTACGACATCAAAAATTTCATTAAAACTGGGTTGTATCCAGAAAAGGCTAGTGCTGTACAAAAGAAGAGACTGCTAATCAAGAGTAGACCATATACCTTCATTGAAGATAAATTGTATAGACAGGGCAAGGATGACCGGTTTAGGAAGTGTTTGGAAGAAGAAGAAGTGAGGGAAGTCCTTCACTCTGCACATGAAGGAACAGGTGGTGGGCACCTTCCAGGACATATTATGAGTCAGAGGATACTGGATGCTGGTCTATGGTGGCCTACACTATTTAGGGATGCAGATGAATGGGGAAAGGCATGTGACATTTGCTAGAGGTGTGGACCTAAGCCAACAAAGCAGAGACATAACCCCTTGGTTGTTTCCACTTCTTGGCAACCATTTGAGAAGTGGGAGCTAGATTTTGTAGGGCCCATCTACCCTCCCGCAATTCCAAAAAGAGAAAAATATCTCTTGATAGCTATAGATTATGCGACAAAGTGGGCTGAAGCTATTGCCTCCCCCGATTGCACTGCCCAAACTGTTGCCAATTTCATTTATAGTAGCATCATTTGCAGGTTTGGATGCCCACTTGAAATTTGTACAGATCAAGGTACACATTTTGTCAATAAGGTCCTGCAGGAAATTTTTAACATGTATAGAATTCTACATAGGACCTCTTGTGCTTACTATCCAAGAGCCAATGGACAGGCTGAGTCGACAAATAAGGTTTTAATCTCAATGTTAAGAAAGGAGTGTATGTTGCAGCCCACTTCATGGGGCATTGCTTATCAAGGTACACTGTGGGCATACAGGTTAGCCTACAAAGAGGCCACAGGATATTCTCCATTCCAGCTAGTTTATGGCATATTGCCCATTGAGCCCTTTGAATTTTTACATGGTTCACCTAAGATTGCATTCATGCAAGGCAAGAAGGATTGTGAGGTCTCTCAGAGGCTCGGAGCACTACATAAAGTGGAGAAGATTCGTCTACTAGCAACGAAACAATTGATAGAGACTCAGATAAAGAGGAAGGAGGCACACGATCGCCATCTATGGAACAATAACATTGAAACAGGCATGTTAGTTCTTCTCCATAGACCTCATCTTCATACACAACTGAGAGGAAAATGGCTTCCACATTGGGAAGGACCTTATAGAGTCAAAACAATGCTGAATTGGGGTGCTGTGGAGTTAGAGACGCTGAAAGGAGAGGCCTTGCCACTGCTCAACATCTCAAGGCTCAAGGCCTATCATCATCATACTTGAAGAAGTATGGATCACCTGGAACTGCAAAATCTATCCAGGTTGTACATAGCTTTCTCATCATAATTTGCTCAGTTTTAGTAGTTTTCTTTATCATTTTCATTCTTGATAATTGGGTTTTTAGAAAAAACTAGAAGGCATTCCATAAGCTCTCCAAAAGTAAAACTTTTGGGTATTTTTGGAAATTTTTCTAGCATTTTTCTGGCATTTTTATTGGCATTTTTATCCCTTTCCGATGTCATTTTCTTGCCAAATTTGAGGAATAAAGGAAGCTCCCGGTAGGTTTGATTGCAAAATTGTAGCTTAAGCCTGTAGCAAAATTTTTGAGAATTTTTTTACAATTTTTTTGAATTTTTTTGGCAATTTTTCTGGATTTTTTATGTATTTTCTTGATTTTTGGGACAATTTATATATAAAAAAAAACCCGCCCCCCGACCACCACCGACAAAAAAAAAAACCCCGCCCCACCGACCAAACCCCCCCCCCCTGCCCCACCGACCAAACCCCCCCCCCCCCCTATATATATTAATCTTTCCCCTTCACTCAGCCGTCACCTCACGCGGCCCTCCACCCAGGTATTTTTTTTCTTCTTTATGTTATTTTTATTTTTTCTTTTTTTTATTTATTTTATTTATTTTTTATTATTTTTTATTTTTTATTTTTATTTTCTTTTCTTTTATTTTATTTTTGTTTATTTTTTATTTATTTCTTCTCTTTTATTTTATATAAAAGTCATGTTGGTCAAAGTCAACTGGTCAAAGTCAACTGGTCAAAGTCAACTGGTCAAAGTCAACAAGGTCAAGGTCAAAGTCAATAGGTGCAAAATCAAAGTGTGTAAGTGCACAGGTAGTGCACAATGAATTGTCCACAAAGGGTAAATTGGAGAAAATGGGTTGCAGGTTGCAGAGGTATTTTCTCTAATTTCCCTAAGGTTCAAAGGGTGTTTTAAAGTGTTTTGGAAGGTTCAGGTGAACCCCCTCTTATGGGCAAAAGTGAAGACTTAAAAGGAAACATGAAGGTATGTGAAGCGGCAAAGTGTACGCACAGGTGAAAGTATGGCCCCCCATTAAAATTTTTGGTTTTAGACTAAACTCACTTCAGGACAAAACAGTGAGTCGTTGGCTGCCACTTGGGAGGACAATCTTGGGACATCAAAGTGAGCACCAAGATACCATGGCAGTTAGGAGCGTACGTGTGATCGACACACTCACATGAAGGCAAGGGCCATTCTTGGACCAATCGGAGAGTAAGCAAGAGAGCATAGTCTAAGGAAGCAAGAGAGAAGTGCAACAGTCACCAGTGCGACGACGCAGAGAAGTGGAAGTGAAGGAGTGCATAGGGAGTGCCTAAGGGATTGTGCAGAGAGTGCTAAGCTAGTCCCCCAAGTATCTCAAGGTCCCATTGCAGTGGGCGCGTGTCGACAGAAGGTATTCACTCCTCCCCCTTGTGGAGGTGCAAGGTGTGCACAAGGATAAGCTTGAAGCAGGTGGAGGTCTGTTGCAAAGGAGGCCGGCGACAAGAAGACTTTGGGATATTTGGTATTTTGTAATTGGGCACTCCATGGGATTGTGCACAGAGGTATTGGCTTGTCTTGGACTTCAAACCTTGTAATTGTCTTACTATAATCAATCGGCAGAAGCTTCTAGGTGTATTTTCTCTTCTTGTTTCTTCCCCTTTTCTCCTACAAACCCTCAAACTCCTTCTTGTCTAAGAATCCACCAACACTTACTGTCAAAAGTTGAAATTAACTGTCAATCCTATAGAAGCATATCTCATAGGATTGGGAGGTGTGGAAACCCCTTGCATGGGCGAGGTGGAACTTCCCCTCTACATTCAAGACGAAGTAATGATAGTTAAAGTGCTAGTGTGTCAAGATGAGGACCTCACGGAGCCTCTTGTCTTGGATCAAGTATGAATCTATGATCATGCAGTCAACCTAAACCTAAGAAGTGGACTCCTTCAGGTCTGCGCAAATCAAAATCGCGTTACAATTGAGTTAGAAAATAAAGCACTCAAGGAATTAGACAAGGCACACACTCCTGGTCCTTCCAGGGGTACACATGAAGATGACCATGTTGTTCTTGTCCAAAACTGTGTGATGCAGAGGAATGATGATTTCAATCAAGAAGTCAGGGGCGCAACGGAACTCCTTCTTTTCCAGAGACCAGAGGGATGCAGCAGCCAAAGGAAGATCAAATACAGATGGAGCAGAGTAATACCTATGCTAGAGGTCAAAAGAACGTGCGAACGAGAATGCCTCAGCCATTGAAACAAGTGTGGATGCGAAAAGGCGTCTACCCTGTTGCGATCAAGCCAACCACACGGGCAAAACTTCTTATTAATACTCAACAACACGACACTAATAAGAAGTCTTTCAAAAATTCTTCTGCGAAAGTAAAGTCTATTTGCTTAAACTGTACTGTAGTAACAGGATGATAATGATTCAATTGTATCTCTAGGCCTTGCTGGCTGCTTCCCTCACTGGGAGGCTTTGTGGGGATGTCGTGCCCCTTGTACAAGTTTACATTTCTTAGTTAATTCATATTTCCTGTTTTCTCAAAAAAAAAAAAAAAAGAAGTCGATGAAGGCCATCCCACAATCACGACAAATTTGGGTGCCTAAGGCTTGCTTGCGGGCTCAAATAGTTACACCGAGGCCACACCCTGTACAACATGGTTCACTCACTCGAACATCTGCTACCCTTTCTTATACAACACACACAGACACACATTGGTCCATGAGCACAAGCAGAATCACTTGTAAATGGGTGCTTAAAAAGCCTCATTTCCAAGTAGACACTCCTGAAAAGCCCTCCAGAGTCTCCACAAAATCAACACCAATAGCAAATCAGTTTGTTTGGAAGCCCAAAATGTGTACTAAACCCCTTGACCCTCATTTGTAAATTCATATCCACTTACTTACTACATCACTCATACACCGCAACTTTCCATTCAGCTCTTAGGAATATCCATTCACTAACTACACACACGATCCCCAAGCACTTATTGACCTACTAACCTCTCACTAAAATCATGTTAATGTTGTAATGGGGACGCATGAACGCTTGGTGTCCATTTGCAATGTTAACATTCAGTTGTCTATTCTCACAGAAGCGGTGACCAGTCTCTTCACCATGGCCGAGGCAGGAACTAGCTCCCAGGTAGGCACCAGCCCCCAAATCGTGGACATTGAAAGTCTTCCCATTGAAGAGGAATTGAAGGAACGCCCAGTGGCTTTGAGGGCATTACACACCATACCGATTCAGAATCCTCCACAGGGGCACACAATGCCAGTCAGCAAAAACTCACATTGGTTCAGTGATGTGGCCAGATCTCTAGGTGAAGGCACTTACATGTGGGAGGCCGAGATAGAGTTCAACGGGCGATGGGGCAGATATCATTTTTTCACCAAGGAATTTGAGAGGCTTCAAAATGATGAAGGTCTAAAACCCATCTGGAAGAAGGCTGGACTATACGACTACTTCAAGGCTCAGTTACCCAAACCAGACTTTCTACGGTGTTCCTACTTAATTAGCACTCTGACCCCTAGTAAAGAGAAAAAGGGATATAGTACCTTCGTTCTACCATCACTTACCAAAGGTAATGAATTAAAGCGTTTCAAACTGACAAACAATTTGGTGAGGGAAGCGCTTGACATGAAAGGCATGCATATCCCCACCAAAAAAGAGACGATGGTCTCGGATAACATGAAGAACAGGAACCTGACTAAGCTCAAAGACATGGTGGCAATGACACCCACAATCGCCATTCACTTACGAATGGTCATGCAACATTTTGTGTTCCCAGCTCAAGAGCGGTTCACAATGCCACCCAAGAAAATATGGTTCAGTCCATATTTAGCTGATGCCTTCAATTTGACAATCAACATGCCGCATTGGATTATCGACCAAATCCACTTGGCACATCAACGGTGGTATAAAAAGCAAAAATCGGTACTGTATGGATGTTGTGCCCTCACCAGGATTGTGTATAGATGTTTGGCTTATGATGTGCCAGTTCAAAGGGCATTAATTTGGACTAGGGTATAGGAATTTCAACGTAGACTATCAACCGCAGGGCCTCCATCAAAGAAAATGAGAGGTGCAATTCAGATGCCCTGTGCACAAGCCCGCGGTGCGACACTGACACCAGAGACAACTCCACGACTTCCGAGGCGTATACAACCCTTCACTATCAGATTACCAAGACACAGCACTGATGGACCGAATCTGGCGTTTCCACCTGTACCAACCGACCTAGAGTTTCCTCACGGCTTCACATTAGAAGACCTAACTGATGAGGAGGTAGCCAGAATAATCGAGGTTGTTAACGTGGAAGTCCAGGCAGAGCAAGCTAGTGGGCAACAAACTGCTACAAACCAACCCCATCCTAGACAACCAGGAGTAGTTGAAGTGGAGGATGAAGAAGAAGAAGAGCAAGAGGAGGAACGAGGTGGAAAAACAGAGGAAGAAGAGCAGGAATATGAACAAGAAGTTCTACAGGAACTTGAGGGTGCCCCGGCTTATACAAAGGAATTGAAAAAGCTGTATGATACCATCAACAGAGTTCAAGAACAGCACAAATTGTCCCTGCCAGCAAGAAAAGCCCTCATGAACCAAATCCTTGAAGAGGAAGGTGTGGACGAGCAATATCGAGCAACCCTTGATATGATTTTTGATGCGTTGGGGGTACCTGAGACGGTGCATATAGCTCTTGCACACTCGAGAAGATCGGAGCGACGATACGACAGACGCCCCCCTCGATCAGGAAAGCAAATGAATATATTAGTATCAGAACCACAAGGCACCACATCCACAACCATGGGCACAACTCATATCATTCAGGAAATTGAGGAAGCCCATACATTCAGTGCACCCCCATCACCCCCTTTACCACCCCTACCTCCAACTCCACCAACTTCACCTCCCACTACCAGTGTAACCACTACTATCACCGCCTCAGAGTCCACTGCCCATACCGAAGCACAGACTGTCAGTCAATCCACACAACCCACACACCCTATCACCACCTCACTTGTATACACTACCACTGACACTGTAATTCTAACTACAGCCACGGAAAACCCCGTTCCCTCGATCACACTTCCTAGCGGTTCATATTCACAACTACACACACCACTTTACACTTTCACCACCATCACCGCACCCACAATTCCCATGTTCACAATCACTCCCACGACTGCATCCACTTTTGACCTCATGGACATATCACCCACCTTCGCACCTCTCCCTCCCCCCATACGTCCACAATCTCCCATTCCCCCACCACCAACTTCACCCTTTTCGAGCACAACATACATGCTCCCATTCCCCTTTCCCTTCCCTTCTGCATTCAACACCTTTCCCGCATCCACTCCCATTAATAATGTATTTAATAACATGTACCACTGTATGTCTCAGCTGCAACAACATTATCAACACCTAGATGCTCAGCATACAAGTTTGTTTAGAAGCCATGTAACATTACAAGGACGATTCATTGACTTAGAGAAGGAAAAGGGGCTACTACAACAACAGTATGTCACTTTACAGGAACAACATGAACAATTGGTGGCCAATCCACCCCAGTCAGACGCGGAAGAAAAACAACACCTTGATGATCTGCTACACTTCCTGATAACAGAGAACCTCAAGCTTCGACGCAACCTGGCCCTATTACGGAAACACATGTCTACAGCACTCGAGGAAAATAAGCGACTATAGAGACAGAACGAAGAAAACTTGGAAGCAGCAATGGAGGGTTCACCACAGGAAATCGACCCAGAGAAATTCAAGGCTATCCCATCTGGAAATATGCAAATCGTCTTGGAAACCCATGCCGACCTCCTGGAAGCCCACACAGCATTAGAAAGAGAACGAGATGACTTATTAAAGCAAATGGCAACCGAGCAAGAGTCACCAAGCAAAGTCACAACTGAAGCCAACACATCTGAAGAAGTTGCAAAACTCAGAGCAGAATTAGAAGAACTACGAAATAGAGTTCTACAATACGAGCGTCAACCCTCTCCCCTGGTGGAACCAGAACCCGAAGACTTAGTGCCAATTCATGTGGAGGAGATCTTTGAAGACCCATACGTTCCCATGCCAACACCCGGAGGTAAGCAAATAGAAGAAGGAATGGACATGATTGAGATCGAAGCGCCTGAATGGATGCAAAGGTTGGAAAAGGTTGCTACAACCCATGATGAGAGAGTTGCAGTTCAGATAGCGTCTATGTCACGATTGGAAGAAGTCGTCATAAAATCGGATTACTTTAGAAACCTCTCCCATCATAGGTGGATTGGCACGTCTAATGATCTATATGTTCCATTCTATGTATTAATGGCAAATTACAATGCTGAAATCAAGCAATGCACAACAAAAGAACCAACCTCGGCGACACAGTTTGCACCGGATGATATCCCTGCAAGTGCCAAGCAAGGGAATATACATCAACCTACTTGGAGGATCCACCTGCTTGAAACCTACCCTGAGATGGTACGCACATGGAATAACATGCCTCTATATATCAAGTATAATCCCTGCTACTGCCTTGTCTTTCGAAGAAGGTCTTGGCCGGAGTACACAAAAACAATTTTGACGGTTAAAGGATGTGAAAAGTTGTTAAATTATGTGTACCTAGCACCTCCTAATGGCCAACCCACAGTCAACTACATGATTTCAACCATCAGACACTGGGAAATCCGGTTCAAGAATGTCCCAGATGTCATGGCACAGATGTGCCTAAAAATTTTTGAGCTCATGCTGATTACATTCAGGACATTAAGAACATTAAAGAACCTCATCTTTCGGCTATTGGATCTAATGAAGGGAATCAGGACCTTGTCTATGACATGAGCACCATGCCCTCCATTAATGTCGTCTATGCCTGGCATGCTCGTATAAAGTATCTACCTACTTGCTTCAAACAGACGTTTGAAGAAATGTTTATCACGGGATTCTGTGAATATCATTCAGAGATATTCATTCCCAGACCATCTCATCTATTACAGTTATTTGCCGTGGAACAAGCTCTCCATTCAGAAAAGCTACGTATACCACATCCAGAGGTTCCCGGACCGGTAGATTGGGATGCTCTACTCACGGACTTGGCCAAAGGGCTGAGAATTGCGGAACATCATTTAGCAACAGATGTTGTGGAGTACTACATCCAACGACCCACCCAACAAGGGTCTCTCAGGGACGACAGATGCGAGAGAGGGGGGGGTGTTAGCAGTAGTCAAGGAACTGAAGGACTAACAAGACAAGGAAGCCAACGAAGGGAGTCGGAGCGAAGAGAAGGTACAAGCAGACAGAGTAGTCAAAGAAGATCGGGCAAGTAGGCCATTATTTTTTCAGGAAGCTAAAGCATATCAAAGAGGTGGACACATAAGGAGAAGGAGCAAGTAGGAAGCTCGAAGATGTGTATGTCAAATTGTTAGAGGAAATCCCTACAAAAATAGTGATTTTCATCACTAAAAGCCATTGTAAATACCATTTCATATTTTTGTAGCTCCATTTTGTGCAATCCAAGGAGTCCTTGAGCTTGAGGAGCATTAGAAGTAGCTACCTACCACTTTTCATAATTTTTAGACTCCATTTGAGCCTTCAAATGGGACCTAGAACCTAATTTTTAACTAGGCCAGACACTAGGTCTGGACACGGCCAAAACCTAGTCAAAAACTATAAATAGAGCTAGAGAGCTCATTTTTGAGGTGAGCTTGTAATTGACTTGTAATTGAATTGAACTTGTATGAGCATTTTGAAAGTAATCTAAAAGAACTCCATTGTCTTCCTCTTTGTTCTTGCTGTGTGTGCGCGTGTGTGTGTATGTGTGTGCATGTTTGTGTGCTTCTCACTCACGCACTTGTGCCTTCACTTGCTCGAGGTCATCATACCATCCTCACGTCTTCCCGGATTGACATTAAAGGAGGTGCTACTCATCACTGAGCTACAGCTCACCTTCCGGCTTGAAAATAGCGTTCAATCTCTTACGGATCTCCAAATCGAAGAGCCTATCCTCAGCCTTGATATCCCAGGTAGGCAAATTTGCCCCGAACAGTGGTGTCCGAAATGAAGATTCACCAGGGAGTATCACATGGTCACCGGAAAACTATAAATTCCTGACAACTAGGATCGAACTATCACCGAAATTTGTCGAACTTTCCCCAAAACAGGGTATTCTGTCACCGGCAATGATTTCTCTGGGTAACACCACTTTATCCTCGAAAAAGTTCGAATCCTGACCAGACGGTGTCGGGTCAACTACGCAATGCGTCTCTGTACACTCCGAAGTTACTGTATCTTCTGTAGACTGCACCGAAATTGCACCGGAATCTACCGGAATTTCCTCATGTGTCACCGAAATCTTACCGGAATCACTGCTAACGGGCTCCGCTCCTTCAACAATTGGGCTTAACTAGTCTATGCTTCTGCCGCCTGGGGGTGTCCCTAACAAATTTGGTACTGTCCAGGGATGCTGGTCTCTCCTGTACTTCAGATACGACTCACCGGACCGAGTAATCCGCATATATGACCTCTGCACCTCTTGCGTACTACTCCACCTTACTGATTATTCACAGTCTATGCCACCTTCCCACAGACGGCACCAGTGTTAAAATGCACTTTTACATTACACGCATTTTTAAGTTCTTTCGGGTTCTTGGGAGTGGTAGGGGTCTAATAAATCAGAGGCCCTGTAACTTAATTTTCCCAATTAACTTATTCAATGTGCAATACGTTAGTATTCAATATCGCATCGCTTACTGTCAAAATTCTGGTTAGCCTTTTCACAATAAGTAACACCAGAGTTATTCATTACCATCACATAGACTTATTATCAGTACTTAACCTCATTGTGTTAATCACAGCTTAATGTAATTAAACAAAAGGTAAGAACAATAATACTCCGATCTCACGAACGCTGCACTACGACGACGTCTCCATAGGCCGCAATCGCCCAGAGAGACAGTCTGGCGATCCCGCTTGTCATTACCGGAGAGTCACCGCAATGTCTTTTCATTAATTGATAAACAGATACATCACTTCACAACGACCTTTCGGTTCGTGCGGGGTAGGCAAATATAAGAATTATGAAAATATAGAATGCCAATCCGGCGGCTTACATAAAGGATGCTGGAATTGTGGTAAACCTAGACACTTTGAACGTGATTGCAGGTTGAAGAATCAAAATAACAGAAGGCACCAAAACAACTATGCATCCACAAGTGTAGATGATTCTGAGAAGCTATTTATGGTTCGACATCACATGATGAATACGATGTCTGCTAGTGTTTCAAAATCGAATGATAATGTCTGGTATGTTGATTCAGGTGCTTCAAACCACATGACCAGTCATGTAGAATGGTTTAGTAGTTTGTAGAAAATGCCAGTTCTTGGATATGTTGAAACAGGTGATGATACATCACATCCTATTGAACATACAGGAAACATAGCATTGTCTATGGAGGACGGGAAGGTAAAACATCTTGCTGATGTGTTTCATGTTCCAAATATAACAAAGAATCTGGTTTCTGTTGGACAAATGGTTGACCAGGGATTACAAGTTAGGTTCAATGCTGATGGATTATATGTAGAAGAGTACAAGCAGGATGGACGATTGGTTGCCAAAGGAAACAAAGTGGATAGGATGTTCACCTTAAATGTGAAGATTCCTGAAATGAATGCACCCATGTTTGCAAAAGGTGCATGCATTATTGCAGATATAGAGATATGGCACAAACAAATTGGACATGCAAACTTGCAAAGGCTGAAATTGATGCACTCAAAGAAGATTGTCCATGGACTACCAAATTTCAAAGTTGCAGAAATGCAAAAGGTATGTGCAGCATGTCAATTTGGTAAACAGTCAAGAGCATCATTTCCACATGACAAGCATGTTAGTGAGAATGTACTAGAAGTAGTACATACAGATGTTTGGGGTCCAATAGAGACCACATCTATGGGTGGTTGTAGGTTTTATGTTACTTTCATTGATGACCATACACACAAAGTATGCGTATATTTCATGAAAGAGAAGAGCAAGGTGTTCACTCACTTCGAGAATTTCAAAGTTATGGTGGAAAAGAAGACACAGAAGTACATTCAGACATTAAGATTTGATGGAGGAGGTGAATACATGTCAAATGAGTTCAACAGTTTTTTAAAAAATCATGGAATTCGGCGTCAGTTTTTATGCAGGTACACACCACAACAAAATGGTGTTGCTGAACGCAAAAATAGACATGTTGCAGAAATAGCAAGAGCCTTAATGGCTGAGAAGAATATGCCTCATTGTTATTGGGCAGAAGCTGTGCATACTGCTGTTTACATCATGAACAGAACTCCGATTGTTGCTGTACATCAAGTTACACTTGAATAGAAGTTTACAGATAAAAAGCCAAACTTATCATATCTGAAAGTTTTCGGCTATATTGCATATGTACATGTCCCAGATGAATTGATGACGAAGCTTGATCCAAAAGCAGAAAAGTGTGTCTTCATTGGATACTCGCTTGAGCAAAAGGGATATAAATGTTATAACCCACTCACACGACAGGTAAAGGTGAGCACAGATGTAGTATTTGATGAAATGTCAAGCTTCTATGCAGATCCCAAAGAAGGACTGAGTCTTGAACCAAATGACAAAGAAAATGCTAAAAAATGAAGTGTAGAATCTCAGGTTTTGAGTGGACCAGATGCATCACCAAGCAATAGTTCCAACTCAAATCCATGGAGTGGAAGATTACATGGAAATTTCAGTCCAACAAATTCATCAAATACATCCAAGAAAGGTAAAGAAAAGCTTTTGCTAGTCATAAAACATGTGCAGGTTTTGAAGACATTGATGGAGATTCAAGTGGTTTAGAAAAGAGTCTTGATGAGGAAGTTGGATTGCCCTCTGTGAAGACTCTAGGAGTAAGAAGGGCACATGCAGATGATACAAGGAGAAGTGACCTAGGACCAAGAAGATCTGGGAGGATTAGTGCCTACATGACAAAGGTAATACATGGCTTGTCATTATGCCTACATGACAAAGGTAATACAAGATGCTGAACCTTCTTGCTTTGAAGATGCAATTGGAATTGCAGATTGGGAAAAAGCTATGGATGAGGACGTGGCTGCAGTTTATGGAAATGATACATGGAAGCTGGTTCCATTGCCACAAGGAAAGAAACCCATAGGCTGTAAATGGGTTTACAAGGTAAAGCATAATGCTGATGGTAGCATAAGCAGGTATAAGAACGATTAGTAGCTAAAGGATATGCACAGACATATGACATTGATTATGAGGAAACATTCAGCCCAGTAGCTAAAATGTCTATTGTTAGGACACTTGTTGCATTGGCTACAACAAAAGGTTGGACTTTGCATCATATGGATGTGAAGAATGCTTTCCTACATGTTGAGTTACAAGAAGAAGTATATGTGGACCAGCCACAAGGATATGAAGATTCAAAGTATCCAGAATATGTTTGCAGGTTGCAAAAGTCTCTGTATGGGTTGAAGTAGGCTCCGCGTGCATGGCATGCAAGGATTGTTGATTACTTAACCAACATTGGGTTTTCTATGTGTGATGCAGATCATTCACTATATGCAAGTAAGGCTGATGATGGCATCACGATTGTGGCGATTTATGTTGATGACTTGATTGTAGGTGGTGATAATGAAGAAAGTATCAAAGAGGTAAAGCAACTTCTTATGCAGGAATTTGACGTGAAAGATCTTGGTGTGCTACGCTATTTCTTGGGCATTGAGTTTATACATACAGAAACAGGTATATGGATGTTGCAAAGGCAATATGCTTTGAATATGCTACAAAAGTATGGTATGGCTGGTTTTAAGCCAATTTCTATGCCATTAGATCAGAATTTGAAGTTGGATACTACATCAGGTGAAGCATTGGAAAATGCTACTATGTATAGGAAAATTGTGGGAAGTCTTATATATCTTACAATTACAAGGCCTAATTTAAGCTATAGTGTTGGACTTGAAAGTCAGTTTATGCAGGTTCCCAGGAAGCCACATTTGGATGCTCTGAGGTGCACTCTACATTATGTGAGTGCTACTTTGGATTATGCATTATTTTATGAAGCTGGTGTAGATTTGCAGGTTCATGGATACACCGATGCAGATTGGGCTGGTAGTACTCTAGATAGAAGATCTACTAGTGGCTTTCTTTTCTCACTTGGAGGTGCAGCCATTACTTGGAGCAGTAAGAAGCAACCCACTGTTGCTTTGTCGAGTACAGACGCTGAGTATAGAGGTGATGCAATGGCAGCATGTGAGGCATCATGGCTGGAGATGTTACTTGCAGATTTAAGTGTGGAAGTGCAAAAGCCTATCACTATCTATTGTGATAATCTTAGCAGCATACAGTTAGGATGGAACCCTGTTTTCCATGCTAGAACAAAGCATATCGAGGTACATTATCACTTCATCAGAGAGAAGGTATTAGCAAGTGATATTGATCTTATGTATGTGAGAACAGATGAGCAGGTTGCTGATATTTTCACCAAAGCACTTGGAGCTGAGAAGTTGAAGAAGTTTCGGGAGATGCTTGGATTACAAGATATGGTGTTGAGCTTGAGGGGGAGTGTTGAGATATCAAGCTCAACATGTGATGATCCAGGATGGCACGTACTAGTTTTTCATTTCTCTGACATGTATATTGGTCACGTCAGTATATGTCAGGGATACTTCATTGAGCTTTATTAGATTTATCTACCGAGAGTGATGGCACATTTATTTCTTGCTAGCTCACTCATTCACGGATATTAGGTTTTTCCTTATGTACATCTTTATATATTGCACTTGTTGTATTCTTGTTTTTAGGTCATTCTTGTACGTTCCTTTTATGTAATAGAAGAAGAAGAAGAAGAAGATCATTCTTCCTTGCCTCAATCTATGTGTGTGCTTCTCCTTGAGAGTGAGAGTGTGTGTATGAGCTCTCTTCCTTATCTCCTTCCTGGTGACAATAAGCACATAATGGGTAATTTGTACCATCCAACTTATCCTCAACAACCAACATACGGAATACATCACTCCTTTTAGCCATGGCCATTGCCTAAAATACCTTGATGCAAAACATTGACTATATCTCAAAAAGTTGAAAATAGTCAATATACTGGCGAACCGAAACCTGTATATATCTTTGGCACAAGAAGATGAAATAGGCTGTTTAAGCATTGGGGATAGTGCATTTGGAGGCTAAAACGAGCTCAGATCACAATTTTGGCACACACAACAAAGCTGTTTTGATCTCTTAATTATCCTGAGTATGCTCACCAAATTTCATGCGAATCTAAGATTGTGATCAGAGGGGTGTCGATGATGCTCTAGATGAAGCAACGACCTGCTCTGATACCAATTGTTGGAGTTTGAGGCCTACAAAAGCATGTAAATAGCCTAGAAAAGTGTGACGACATGGCTGAAGTTGATTGAGGTAAAAGAAGGTAAAGAAGTGCATTTGCAAATCTAAAGGCTGATGTTAATTATTGAGAAAAAAATCCACATTGTGTGTGGTGGTAAGTTCCAAGAAAAATCTAAGTGAATGTATTGTGAAAGGTTGGCTAGTAAGACCACCAAAAAGAGTGATAAGCCTATGTAAGGCAACTAAGACCACGCAAGAGGAGTGGCAAGCCCATGGAAAGTAAGACCATTCAAGAGGAATGGCAAGCCTATGTAAGGGAAAATAAGACCATCCCAAGACGCATGGAAACCCTTGTTAGGTGCAAGAGGCACCATTGATCACATTCACAATTTCTTGTGTTGTTTTGTAGGTGATGAAGAAAGCTTGGAAGATGTGGAAGCTACAAATGCTTCACATGAAAGGAACTCATGAAAGAGTTATTGTATGATCATCCCATATTCATTTTGCAGGTTTATAATCAGCCATCAAACATGAAGAAAAGATCATGAAGAAAGGGGGAGTTAGCTTGCAAGGATAGAAGATCCAAGAAGATTCCAAAGAAGAGGTGTAGCCAAAAGAAGTAGTAACTCTCAAAGAAGGAGGAAGAGCAGCCATCAAAGGTAAATCAAAGAACTAGGAGGAGCCACCTACATTGAAGGAGTGCTTAGAAGGAAGGAGCAGCCATGATGCACAAAAGAAGTCATGAAGACTCATACGAAGAAAGCATGACAACCAAGACGACATCAAAAAGAGATGCAAAGATTGCACCCAAAGATAAAGTTGAAGATGGTCCAAAGACAAGGGAGGATCAAAGCAAAGCATGCAAGCCTAGAGGACATGAAGCCATTGTTGGGGCTTCACTCACTAATTAGGCATGGATATATGAAGACATATGAAGACATATGATGGAGGAAAGAAGAAGTGAAGAAAAGACTTACAGAAAATCAAGCCTAAGTGAAGGGACAATCTCACTATTGTAAATTAGTGCAAAATTAGAGTCTAGATTTTTATTTGATCTTCAGAACTTACGAGTTCAAGTCTAGAAGAATGTAAACCATAGGTATATAAGTTAATTTGAGTCAAAAAATATGTAGGAGAGAACTTAATTTTGTAATCTGAGTGAGTAGAGAAAAGTCGTGTCTTTTCTGAGAGAGATGGTGAGAGAAAACTTCTGAGTCTGAGAGAGTTTTCCATGGCTGTGAGCAAAATTAGGCCAAGCCATTTTGTACACATCTTCTCTGATAATCAACACATGTTTGTGTAGAAGGATTGAGTCTAATTTCTTTTGTACATTGAGTTCTAAGTCATTTCATATGACTGTGTAAGGTAGTTGACAGTTACGACTTTTCTGGTGCACATTTGACTGATCTTCTGAAGGTCAGATCTCGAAGCATGGTGTAAAGTTTTTGGTAAGTGATAGCTCATTTTAAAGCTACTCTCCTCAACTACATTTGGTCAAAAGATCTTTAAGAAACGGGATGCATACTCAGAGAAATCAACTTAAGAGTGGAGGTATGTCAAATCGATGAAGTCAATTTCCAGTTTTCAGACATAGTGAAAAGTTTGGTACAAAATCAAAAGATTTTGAAGTTATTGCTTGAAAGTTTTGCTTGTTATGTGTTACTGAACCTTAGCAAGAACCTTTCTTAGCAAATGATCAGAAGAATTTGCAAAGATCAAGCTGATACAGGTCAGATTGAAAGTTTGAAGAAGAGGCGCAGATTTCTGTGAAGTGAAATTTTTGATTTTCACTAAGTTCAGAGTTGAAGGTCCATATTTAGAGGTTTGCTAAGCTAATGATGGTTATGGAGGTCTTCTAATACCACATTAGTTTAGTTCTTGTGGTGTTTCACACACCAACAAGTGGTATCAGAGCAGATAAGGTCCTCGAGAGTAAAAGGAGAGCAGATACAAGAAGAATTGAAGAATTCTTTATCAAAGAAAGTGGAAGCTGAAGTGTTCAACAAACAAAAGTCATCAGAAGATTATTTCGA
Organism: Ceratopteris richardii; assembly: GCA_020310875.1. Lineage (NCBI taxonomy): Eukaryota > Viridiplantae > Streptophyta > Polypodiopsida > Polypodiales > Pteridaceae > Ceratopteris > Ceratopteris richardii. Next base: position 185,568,916 of record CM035418.1, on the reverse strand, counting down.
GGTTACTCCCAAGGGTAAAGATCTACAAAAGGTATCATTCTTTAACTTTATACTTACAGGTTGAAGCAGAAGCAAGGATACCATGGCAGATCATGTGTCCATTGACAAATTGGACAGAGATAACTATCCTGCTTGGGTAATGAGGATGGAAGCCTTACTTATGAGTAAGGACCTAATGGTATATGTGACAGGTGAAGAGGAGAAGCCTAAATTTGAAGATGAAAGTCATCCAAGAAAAGAAGAGCTAGAAGCTTTGAAGCTATGGCAGAAGAGAGATGCAAGTGCAAGAGCTTATATATATAACACTATTACAGATCATTTGTTGCCACACATCAGAGGTTTAGAAACAGCTGAAGATATTTGGAATGCTTTGGAAGACCACTTCCAAAACACTACTAAAGCTAGGAAAGCTAGCTTATGGTCAGAGTTTACCACATTCAAGAAAAAGCAAAATCAGAGCATTAGTGATTATGTCACTAAGATGAAGGATTTGGCAGATAGCCTTGGATCCATTGATGAGGATATTGAAGATCATAGGTTGATAGCACAATTACTTGCAGGGTTAAGAGGTGATGAAAGGTGGAAGCCTTTTGTACTTTCAACAGAACTCTCATTAAACCATTATCTTCCAGAACTGAATCAATTACTTGGATTGATGCTCACGTTTGAGCAAGACTTGAAGTCAGATGGAGACAAAGGTCAAAGTTCTGCAATGTATGTGAAGAATAAAAAGAAAGGAGATAAAGGCAAGGCAAAGGATGAAGAAGAGTCAACAACTCAAGCAAATTATGCAAGAGGAAGAGGTTTTGGCAGAGGTAAAGGTCGAGGAAATGGAAGAGGTAGAGGTAATCAGAATAATAACAAGAAGACATGTTGGATTTGTGGATTGAGCAATCATCTAGCATATGATTGTTGGCACAATCAACAAGGAGCAAGTCAAAATCAGAACAACAATGGCAGAGGAAGAGGTGGAAGATTTCAGAATCAATTTCAAAGAGGAAGACAGAATTCAAGAGGAAGTTATGGAAGAGGTGGTGGAAGAAATTGGAATCAGAACCAATCATACAACACCACATATTACAATTATGCAAATCATACACAGAATGACAACCATACAACATTGATGATGAATTCAATAAGTTCATCAGAAAAGGAGGATCTCAAGGTATTTAATATTGATTCTGGTTGTTCAAATCATTTGTCAGGTAATATAGAATTGTTTTCAGAATTGGAAGAAGGCAATTCTAGTCATACAGTACAAACAGGTGATAATACAAAACATAGTGTGCATTCAATTGGAAAAGTGAAGTGCAGGAGTGGAGCTGATTTATTAACAAATGTTTTCTATGTTCCAACAATACCAAAGAATCTGATTAGTGTTGGACAAATAGTGGAGAAAGGTTTTCAAGTCAGATTTACAAATGAAGGGGTATTTGTTGAAGATCCAAAGGATGCATACAAACCCATTGTTTGTGGTAAGAAGGAAGGTAGACTTTTTACTCTCAAAGTACAAGGAAATGTTGGTCAAGCCCTAATCACACATGGTGATGAAGTAATTACAGAGTTAGATCTTTGGCATAAGAGATTGGGACACTTCAATGAAAGAGGAATCAAAACTATGGTGGAGAACCAATCTGTAATGGGGCTACCAAATGTGAAGAATCAACATATGATATACAAGTGTGAAGCTTGTTAGATGGGAAAAGCTCATAGACAACCATTTCAGAAGAAAGGTTTCAAGCATGATGGTTTGCTTGAACTCATACATACAGATGTATGGGGGCCAACAAAAGAAGGTTCAATAAATGGATCTAGGTATTATGTTTTGTTTATTGATGATGCTACAAGGTGGATAACCCTTTATGTTCTAAAGGAAAGATCAGAGGTATTTGGAGCTTTCAAACATTTTCATGCTTATGCAGAAAGAGTTACAGGTCAAAAACTCAAGAGACTAAGGTCTGATGGAGGGGGAGAATACTTCTCCCAAGAGTTTAATGACTATCTTTGGAATGCAGGTATCAAGAGAGAGATAACTTGCAGATACACACCTCAACATAATGGGGTGGCAGAAAGGAGAAATAGAACATTGGTTGAATTTGCAAGAGCAATGCTAAAGGAAAAGAATTGCCCTAATTATCTTTGGGCTGAGGCTGTCAATACAGCCACATACCTTGTAAATAGGCTACCATGTGGAGCTTTGAATGGTATGACCCCCTATGAAGCTTGGTGGGGTAAGAAACCAACACTTGACCATTGTAAAGTGTTTGGGTCAATTGCCTATGCTTATGTGCCATCACAACTCAGACATAAGCTTGAACCAAAGGCAGAAAAATATGTGTTTATTGGGTATGATGAAAAGCAAATGGGTTATAGGCTATGGAGTCCTTTAACTAAACATTTTATTGTTTCCAGAGATGTAACCTTTGATGAACAGAAGAGTTGGTATGCAGATAAAGAATGTGATCTTGAAACATTTGAAGAAGAGATAAGAAGGAGTGCAAGAGGTAAGTCACATATGCAGATAGATGGAGATGAAGAACATATGCAAGCAAGCACATCAAGAATTGGATCATATAGAAGGAATGAAGATGGACCAATATTTGATGAAGAAGTACATCCAGATATACATGAAGAGTGTGAACCAAGAAGGTCAACCAGAATGAGGAAGCAACCTACAAGGTATTCATATGATACTTCTTATTTGACTCAGAAAAATTATGCTTACATGGTTAAAGAAGATGAAGAACCTCAAAGCTATGATGAAGCAAAGGGTAAGAGACAATGGGAAGTAGCAATGAAGGAAGAGTTTGATGCACTTGAAGAGAACAAAACTTGGGAACTTGTTCCAAAGCCTAATGGTAAGAAAGTGATTGGAAATAAATGGGTTTACAAAATTAAAAAGCATGCAGATGGAACTATAGCCAGATACAAAGCTAGATTGGTGGTTAAAGGCTATGCTCAAACATTTGGCATAGATTATGATGAGACATTCAGTCCTGTAGCAAAGATGTCAACCATAAGGACAATCATTGCCATTGCAGCATCAAAAGGATGGACATTGAGTCAATTGGACATTAAAAATGCATTTTTGAATGGATATATATCAGATGAGGTTTACATGGAGCAACCTCAAGGGTTTGCAGATCATAAGTTTCCAAATTATGTTTGCAGGTTGAGAAGAGCTCTTTATGGTTTGAAGCAAGCTCCAAGAGCTTGGAATTATAGACTTGTAAAGTATCTTAATGATCTTGGGTATCAAAGTTCAAAGGCAGATGCAAGTTTACTTATCAAAAGAACAGATGAAGGTATGATCTACATTTGTATATATGTAGATGATATTATAATTACAGGTACCTCAAATGAAGGAATCAAGGAGGTGAAGAAGCTACTTGAGAAGGAATTCAAGATAAGTGATCTAGGAAAATTGTCATATTTTCTTGGAATGGAAATCACTTATGCAGAACATGGTATATATGTATCACAAGAAAGGTATCTCTTGAATCTTCTAAAGAAGTTTAACATGGAGAATTGCAGAGAGGCATCTACACCATTAGAGGTCAATCATAAACTTAGTAGATATGATGGTGCAGAATTCAAAGACATGAGGAAGTATCAATCTTTAGTGGGAAGTTTGATTTATGCAACTCTAACAAGGCCTGATCTTAGTTATGCAGTTGGTGTCCTTTCTCAATTCATGCATTGTCCAAAAGATCCACATTGGATTGCAGGTCAAAGAGTCCTTAGATATATCAAAGGGACTTTGAAAGAAGGATTGTATTATCCTTTTACATCAGATATAAGGTTGAGAGCCTATAGTGATTCAGATTGGGCAGGAAGTCAAGACGACAGGAGATCTACCCATGGCTACATGATATACATTGGAGATAAGCTTGTGAGTTGGTGTTCAAAGAAACAACACACAGTGGCCTTATCATCAACAGAAGTTGAATACAAAGGACTTGTGGAAGCAGCAAAAGAAGTAATATGGATGCAGACATTATTCAAAAGCTTGGGAATTGATCAAGGTATACCCATCATTCATGGAGATAACATGAGTTCATTATATCTTGCAGCAAATCCTGTATTTCATGCAAGGACAAAGCACATAGAGATACAGTATCATTTTCTCAGAGAAAAGGTAATGGAGAAAGAAATTGAAGTGGTGTACACTTCTACAAAGGATCAGATTGCAGATATTATGACAAAAAGCTTGGATGGAGTGAAGACAAGTAGGTTCAAGGAGATGGCAGGAATAAAAGAGAAGAAGACTATGTGAAGAAGTCAAATTATGCTAATTAGTGATTGAGGGGGAGCTGTTGGGGCTTCACTCACTAATTAGGCATGGATATATGAAGACATATGAAGACATATGATGGAGGAAAGAAGAAGTGAAGAAAAGACTTACAGAAAATCAAGCCTAAGTGAAGGGACAATCTCACTATTGTAAATTAGTGCAAAATTAGAGTCTAGATTTTTATTTGATCTTCAGAACTTACGAGTTCAAGTCTAGAAGAATGTAAACCATAGGTATATAAGTTAATTTGAGTCAAAAAATATGTAGGAGAGAACTTAATTTTGTAATCTGAGTGAGTAGAGAAAAGTCGTGTCTTTTCTGAGAGAGATGGTGAGAGAAAACTTCTGAGTCTGAGAGAGTTTTCCATGGCTGTGAGCAAAATTAGGCCAAGCCATTTTGTACACATCTTCTCTGATAATCAACACATGTTTGTGTAGAAGGATTGAGTCTAATTTCTTTTGTACATTGAGTTCTAAGTCATTTCATATGACTGAGTAAGGTAGTTGACAGTTATGACTTTTCTGGCGCACATTTGACTGATCTTCTGAAGGTCAGATCTCGAAGCATGGTGTAAAGTTTTTGGTAAGTGATAGCTCATTTTAAAGCTACTCTCCTCAGCTACATTTGGTCAAAAGATCTTTAAGAAACGGGATGCATACTCAGAGAAATCAACTTAAGAGTGGAGGTATGTCAAATCGATGAAGTCAATTTCTAGTTTTCAGACATAGTGAAAAGTTTGGTACAAAATCAGAAGATTTTGAAGTTATTGCTTGAAAGTTTTGCTTGTTATGTGTTACTGAACCTTAGCAAGAACCTTTCTTAGCAAATGATCAGAAGAATTTGCAAAGATCAAGCTGATACAGGTCAGATTGAAAGTTTGAAGAAGAGGCGCAGATTTCTGTGAAGTGAAATTTTTTATTTTCACTAAGTTCAGAGTTGAAGGTCCATATTTAGAGGTTTGCTAAGCTAATGATGGTTATGGAGGTCTTCTAATACCACATTAGTTTAGTTCTTGTGGTGTTTCACACACCAACAGCCATGAAGGTAAAAAAGAAGGCAGGTTGCAAAGAGAGGACAACAAAGAGGAAGAGAGTGAAGCAATGAAGATAAGTACAACCAAGGTGATCTCATTGCATGATAAATTTGCATGAAGCATGTTTCTTGATAGGTGTTGAAGAAGAGCTCATGTGAAGAGACAATGAAGCAAAGACAAAGCTAGAAGGAAGCCAAAGAAGCCTCAAAGTAAAGAAGGAAGATCACCAAACAATCAAAGGAAGAGATATGAGGGCAAAAGAAGCGAAAGGAGAAGAGAAGGAGAATTGGAGAGTAGCATGGACTCCCAATTGTAGCTTGAGGGGGAGTATTGAAAATTATGGAACATGTGCAAGCTCCAATTGTGAGGCTTCACATATACCTCTAATTAATTACCTCTTCATCATTTATGTATTTGTTGTAAGCCCAAAAATGAAGCTAGATCCTAAAAATGTAGAGAGCACACTCATAACCTTAGAGTGTTCAATTAAAAAGGGCAAATGTATTTCTGGCTTATATAAAAGCAAAAATATATTTAGATGGAATACTAAAAAATAAGTCGTGATCTTATCCATATGGAGTGATTTGGAGCACCAAAAGTCACCCAAGTAGATGGAAGGACAAAGGACATGAAGTGAAAGGTCAAGAGGTGAGAGAAGATGCAAGGGTAGGTGAAATGTCCCATACCCATACCTCTATATATAGTGCTCATTTGAATGTGAAAACTTGTGAAGATGACAAGGAGATGGTGTAGAAGCATATGCTGGTCATTCTCTCACCAATGGAGATCAAAAGGTACCTCATTTGGATGCTACAATGCATATAGGTATTCTAGTTGCATACTTTTTCTATACACAGACACCTTGTGAAGGTGATATCTCTCTATGTACTTATCAGTTTCATGCATATTGTATCTTGTTGGAAATCTTATCTCTCATACTCTCTATATCTCAAATATCTCTGTCAGATAGTTTTGCAATAGTTATTGTGAACATTTCTTGTGAACCTCAGTTTTCTGCATAACTTGAGATGACAGGTAGTCTACTTGTGACTGAATCAGGTTTTAGTAAGCATGTGTCTTACAGGGCAGATTCTAGAAGAGGTTCTCTAACTTTCGCTACGTGTATTGGAGTGTATTGAAGTCACATTTCTCCACATAATGGAGTGTTAATGTCCAACTGATGTACATTCTAATTGTTGAGATATCAAGCTCAACATGTGATGATCCAGGATGACACGTATAACGTTTTCATTTTTCTAACATGTATAGTGGTCATACCCGTATATGTCAGGGATACATCATTGAGATTTACTAGATTTATCTACCAAGAGTGATGTCGCATTTGTTTCTTGCCCGCTCACTGATTCGTGGACATTAGGATTTTCCTTATGTACTATTCTTTATATATTGTACTAGTATTGTTGTATCAGGTCATTCTTGTACAATATCTTTATGTAATAGAAGAAGAAGAGGAGCATTCTTCTTGCCTCAATCTATGTGTGCTCCTCTTTGCATGTGAGAGTGTGTGAGTGAGCTCTCATACTTATCTCCTTTCTCATGACATGGTATGAGAGCCAATGTGGTAGAGAGCTCGTGGAGAAGGTTGACAGTGAAGAGTACACGAGAAGGCATGGAGAACGTCTGATTCACAAGAAATCCAAGATTGCTACAACAATTGTTGTGAAGGTAGAATCCATCAAAATATTTCAAGACGTTATCCCTTTAGGATCACTCGTTTTTCTTAGATTTCTATTTTGGAGCCATCTTGACCTCTGTTTCAAGCCCGCAAGATGGGGCCCATGGAAAAACCATGTGAGATTGTAAACTAACTTGTGTTTTGTTTGGAAATACTCAGATATTCGAGATCCAAAACTTCAAGCAATTCCATGTACTGTTGATACACAAAAATTGTGTTTATCTAAGATCAAATTGTCACGTCACACTGTGATAGTATTCAAGTAGGGGTACTGCTTCTAGTGTTTTTGTAGTGTTGCGAATCACTACAAAAAATGGAATTTTATGATGGAGTGATTCATCTTCTGAGCAATAAGCTGAACAAGAACAAGTTCCATGCTTGGAGATTCACATTAATGAATTTCTTTATGGGAAAAGGCTATTGGAAGTACATCAAAGGAGAGAATGAAAATTCACTATAGTTACCATAGAGGAATCAAAATTTAGGCCAGTTAAGAGTATATGAAGAATGGAATCAAGGAACACAAAAGGTAATGTCTTGGTTGTCTATTAGCATGCAGAATAGCATGATTGGACACATACAATATGCCAAAACACTGAAGAGGCTTGGAACGATTTGGTCATATTATATGAGACCAATACAAAGGCACAAAAACTGAAAATAAAAAACGAGTTGTGTACACTAGAGAAAAAGAGCATGTTAGTAACTGACTACACCCTAAAAATAAAAATCATATGTGATTCTTTTGCATCTATTGGTGTGAATGTAGATGATGATGACAAGGTTGAAGTGTGCCTTTGTGGTTTACGAACTTCATATAAGAAGTTCAAAATGAGTGGTTGATCTGATCCATCAACTGAGCCCTTCACTCTAACAATGTCGGGGTCATAAAGATCATTGATAAATGAGACTAGTTCTAAGTAGGCATTCTACTCTAGTAGAGGAAGAGCTAGAGGCAGAGCCTTTAGACATAGAAGAGGACACAATAGCCAAGACCAAGGTGAACAACATAATCATGTAAGAGATAGAGGATAGTTTTGAGGTAGGGGGATCCAAAGAGACCACAAAAGTTTCCAAAGAAATGATTCAGGTAATGACAGTAAAGCATGCTGGAATTGTGGTAAACTTGGATACTTTGAACTATATTGCAGGTTTAACATGCAAAATAACAGGAGATAGCAAAACAACAATCCATCCACAAGTGCAAATGATTCTGAAAAGTTGTTCATGGTCCAACATCATATGATGAATACAATATCTCCTGATGTTTCAAAATCTAATGGTAATATCTGGTATGTTGATTCAAATGCTTCAAATCACACGACCAATCATGTAGAATGGTTTAGTAGCTTGCAAAAATTGCTAGTTCCTAGATATGTTGAAGCAAGTGATGACACATCACATCCTATCAAGCATACAAGAAACATAGAACTATCTATGGAGGACGGGAAGGTAAAACATCTTATTGATGTGTTGCATGTTCCAAATATAACAAAGAATTTGGTTTTTGTTGGACAAATGGTTGACGAGGGATTACAAGTTGGGTTCAATGTTGATGGCTTATATGTAGAAGAGTACAAACAAGATGGAAGATTGATCACCAAAGGAAACAAATTGGGTAGGATGCTCACCTTAAATGTGAAAATTCCTAAAATGTATCCATGTTTGCAAAATGTGCAGGTGTTATTGCCGATATAGAGACTTGGCACAAGAAAATTGGACATGCAAATTTGCAAAGGCTAAAACTGATGCAGTCAAAGGAGCTTGTCAATAGACTACCAATTTCAAGGTTATAGAAATGCAGAAGGTATGTGCAGCATGTCAATTTCGCAAGCAGTCAAGGGCATCATTTCCGCATGACAAGCATGTTAGTGAGTATTAGTGAGAATGTGCTAGAAATAGTACACATAGATGTTTGGGGTCCCGCAAAGACCACATCTATGGGAGAATGTAGGTTTTATGTCACTTTCATTTATGACCATACACAAAAAGTATGGATTTACTTCATGGAAGAGAAGAGTGAAGTGTCTACTCACTTTTAAGATTTCAAGGATATGGTGGAAAATAAAAAAAGGAAGTATACTCAAACATTGAGATCTGATGGTGGAGGTGAATACATGTCAAATGAGTTCAATAGTTTCCTAAAAAGTCACGGAATTCGACGACAATTTTCATGCAAGTACACACCACAACAGAATGGTATTACTGAATGCAAAAATAGACATATTGCAAAAGTAGCAAGAGCCTTGATGGATGAGAAGAATATGCCTCATTGTTCTTGGGTAGAAGTTGTGCACTTTGTTGTATACATCATGAATAGAACTTCGACAACTGTTGTACATCAAGTTACACCTAAAGAGAAATTTACAGGTAAAAAGCCAAACTTATCACATATGAAACTGTTTGGTTGTGTTGCATATATATATTTTCCAGATGCGTTGAGGACAAAGCTTCATCGAAAAAAAAAAAAATGTATCTTTATTGGGTCCTCCCTTGAGCAAAAGGGATATAAATGCTACAAGCCACTCACAGGACAGGTGAAGGTAAGTAGAGATGTGATGTTTTATGAAATGTCAAGCTTTTATGAAAATGCCAAAGAACAAATTAATCTTGAATCAAATGACAAAGGAAGTGTTGAAAATCAAGTGCAAGATCTTGTTAGAGGGCCGCCGAACCAGGACGGATGAACCCGGACAGGTGCCTTAAATGTAAAAGTGTTGGACGGCCGCCGAACAAGGACAAGAGTATGAGGACAGGGAGCTTAAATGAAAAAAAAGAATCTTTCAGGGAACGCGCAGGTAACTGCAGAAGTGCGCATCCTTGTAAAAAATCCTCTATTTAAGGCAATGAAAGAAAGAGCGGCATCAGTCTGTTTTTTGTGGGAATTGTAGTGTGTTGTTTGATTAAGTCTCGTTTGAGAGTGCTGTAACGCATTGTGTGCGCGTATATGTTGTTGAAAGGATAAGTTCTGCTTTGTTTTGTTCCGTCTGTACTCCGGCTAGTCGATTATTCTCTCCTTAATACAGAATGATGAATCAGTTGTATTGTGTTGCGAGTCTGTTCGGTGATGATTGAGTGTGTCTCTGAGCGTGATCAAGTGCGGAATGTATTGGCAGTTCTTCGGCAAAGTAGGTAGCGTGAAGAGTAATCCCGAACTAACTGTCTGTAGCGATCCTGTAAGCGACCAAATTCGACACTGTAGCCTATATTTGCTGTTTATTCCAACTACGGGAAGACTAGTAGTTGTAATGGTCTGAATGTGAGTAGGACATCGTTGGTTTATGGTTACCTGTTTATTACGAGGAGATTGATTGTTCGAGTCCGCGTAACTTTAAGATATAATGTCTGGTTGGTATACCTATCTGCCCTGACAAAGTACGGATGAGGTGACATTGTTATTGAAGTATATTTTGCGCATAAATTAAGTAACCGGATTACTACCCTCAGTCCTGAAGTTCTAATTCCCATACACTGAACAGTCCTCTGTTGTTCAGGGATGGACACTGAGCTAAGGACGGAATGACATTAAGATTGTGTGTTAAATTGGGAAAATAGTATAGGGCCTCTGTCTAACAGACCCCTACCACTCCCAAGGACCCACGTGGCTAAGCGAACATTTGCGGTTAGGAAGATTTGGAACCGGTTGAACTTGAAGTGTTTGAGTCGGAAATAGAGTAACGATTAAACGATAAACCAGTTTAACATTTGGCGCCGTCTGTGGGAAGGTGGCATCAGGTTGCCAGTTATCTGTGAAAAGTGGCAGTAGCGTGCCGACTGTTTTGCAGAATCAAACACTACGTTTATCGTTCGATTGACTGACGGTAGCAACAGAGCCAGATTGTTGCCAACTACTCAGATAGTACTACTAAAGCAATGATACATGCCGGTTACTCGGTCTGGCGAAACGTATCCTAGGAGCCATACGACTCGAACACAAAAAGTACTAAAGACAACCCTAGGAGAAGAAGGTATAACGCGGCCTGACCCAGTGGTCAAGCAAGTTAAGGACGTTAGAATTGATTCTGGTCATATTCCGGTGGAACGATCAACGCCTTTGGTACATTCTGGTGTCATTTCGACCCAGCCTAACCAAAGTACAGTAATTCCAGAATCTACCAAGATGCCGCTGGAGACCAGTTTAACAATCTTGGATAAAGATTCAGAGTTATCCACGATTAGACAAACTCTAGGAAAAGAAATCGGTAAAAGCGGAAAAACACTACAGTCTGGTACACTGTCAGTTCATTCCTGTGATATTCCGGTGATAGAAACACCAACTGGCGGCCAAGGATTAGCATTTTTTGCGGAGTCCTCAGCCTGACCCGCGTGCTTGGAAGAAAGATTTCGGATACTGGATATCCAGAAGGAAGGAGAGCTATTCGAAGCAGAGATCCGAAGTATCCTACGCAGAAACAGCACACCGAAAGGCATGCCATCCGGCGATCCAGATTCTGATAGTTCAACTAATCAACCTCAAGATACAGAAGAAGGACCGGAGACACTCACGATGAACGGACAACAACAGCAACAACAGTTAGGCCAACCAAGGCCGCCTCCAACAGGAGTAACATACACGAAATTTGGTGGATTCCCAAGAGATGACCCGGATGCTCACGTACGCACTTTCGAGATCAGTTATGCAGTCCTCAACCATCCACCGGATCAGGCATACAAAGCCATTGTTTTTCAATCTACTCTGGTCAATGAAGCGGCTAGATGGCTTACGGAATACGACATTAATCATTTCGGTACCTATGATGCAGTACGAGATGCTTTTTTGCAACGATTCAGGCTAAAGAAGAATCCCGCCGAAATCTTTGATTATTTACAGAACAACCGACAGAAGGCGAATCAGACTGTCCAAGAATATGCTACACTTTTTAGAACACACTTGCGACAGATACCACAGGCCCACGCCAACTTACCGGATGACGTCATCACTCAGTGGTTTATCAATGGTTTAAACCCGCAATTGAAGTAGATCATGATTATCAGATGTGTCGGAGCAATGACATTGGATGCAGTCATCACCATGGCTCTGCAACTGGAATCCAAAGTCGGTGGATTTACAGAAGATCTAGAATGGTTAAAGATGAACAAAACTATGATTGAAGATATAACCAGACAAGTGTACTGTATCACATGCAAAAATTCAGGTCATACTAGTGCTAACTGTGCGCTAAATCAAACATTCTGCGCTATCTGCAACACTGCCGGACACACCACCGGAAATTGTGTCTACAATGCCAGAATACAGGGAACAGCAACAGTCAATGCTGTTATTCAAGAACATGGACAGGCAGCAAATCATTATGTACCTCCGCAACTGAGAAACAATCAACCGCAAGGATATCGAAACTACAGGGGACAGAGAAACAATAACTATAATGCAAACCGCTGGCAGAACGAACCACCACCGGAAAATCCCAATTTACCACCGCCACGCTGTCATTTTTGTGGTGAATTCGGACACATTAGAAGATATTGCAAGGACGCAGCTGAGTATGATCAAAGGAAGAAGGAGCGGCAAAACCCAATGGCCAACATGGTACAAATTACACCGGTAGAAACACAAACTGCTACAGTCCAGACCCGATCAGGTAAACAACTGCAGCCAGCAGCAGAAGTATTTGAACCAGGGATACGAGAACAACATAGGATGTATAACAAGGCTAGTCATTGGACCGCCACAGAACCACCAGTATTCCCAGAACCCATTCCGGTGACTCAGACCTCCTCGACAAAGGAAGGAACACAACAAGAGGAAGCAGCAGCGGAACCACCATCAGCAGTAGACATAACAGCAGATACTTCGGCATCCGCAGAGACCTCAAGTTCAAAAGAGCAGGATAACCAATCTCAGCAGGCCTGGGAAATTTTATCCAAGGCATCTATCACTCTGCCTCTCGGTCAACTACTGGCATTAGTACCTGGTGTTCGACAACAGTTCCAACAACAGTTCAGTCCGGTACCTTCTTGTATTCCGGCGACAGCAGCAGTTCAACCAGAACCTGATTCTACGGTTGATCATTCAGTCCCCTTGATTACAGTATGGTATAAGAATCATAAAATTACACAGGTATTGATTGATGGAGGCTCTGGTGTCAACATTACAACTACAACCTTATGCAATAGGTTAGGATGGACCGAAATCGAACCAGTTCAATTTTTTGTCAGAATGGCAGACCAATCTAGAGTCCATCCTGTAGGACTTGTGCGAAATGTACCCATTACTTTACAAGGTACGACCTTCAAAATGAATTTTGTCATACTATATCTGCCGGAATCCACTTTGGATTACAACCTTCTTTTTGGTCGACCTTGGCTGAAGCATGCGAAGGTAATACAAGACTGGTCTGCACAAGAGCTTACGTTCAAAGATGCCAGCCATAGATATGTAGTAAAATTAGATGCTATACAACCTTGCGAACTGCACGCCAGACCATATTTTGCTGAACCTGTCCACATGTTAGATGGACTATCAAATGATGAAGAAGAGGAATTTCTGAAGAGTAACGCTGACTTAATGACCTTAGGGACTGTCGATCTACAATCCGTAATAGATAACTGGAGTACTTCAGTATGTACAGTTACACCAATCACCCAAGAAACCAAGCAGGAAGATAGGGTGCCGACACATGACAATGAATTACATTCACTATTTCGGTCGACAGACGACACAGAGAAACCGCAACAGTTTTATGTCTCCGAAGACTAGTTGACCTCGTACAATCTAGGAGATGAAGATCATCCACGACCTGTAAAGATAAGGCAAAACTTACCGGAATTATTTAAAGCTGATCTGATTCGACTACTTCGCGAATTCTCAGACGTCTTTGCCTGGGATTACAAAGATATGAAAGGATTAGATCCGCGCATATATCAGCACCGAGTCATGCTGAAGCCTGAAGCTAAACCGAATAGGCAGCCCAGCTATCGGATGAATCCCAATTATGCATCTCAGGTAAAAGCCGAACTTGATAGATTACTAAAGGTAGGATTCATCGTACCAGTAGAACATGCTGAATGGATTTCACCAATTGTGATCGTGCCAAAGAAAAATAAGCAATTACGAATTTGTGTAGACTACCAGAAATTGAACGCAGCAACAGTACCAGATCCTTTCCCGATCCCCTTTCTGGATACCATGCTTGATAGGGTAGCAGGCCACGAAATGTATTCATTCTTAGATGGATACAGCGGTTACAATCAGGTTAGAATGGCTGAAGCAGATATCCCAAAAACCGCCTTCATTACCAACTGGGGTGTCTTTGCTTGTACGGTAATGTGGTTTGGATTGAGAAATGCACCAAGCACCTTTCAGCGATGTATGCAGGAGATTTTCTCTCCTTATCTCAATTCGTTTATGCAAGTCTATCTCGATGATTTCTCAATTTTCAGAAAAATGATGGCACATTTGCTTCATATACGGTGTTGTTTCCAAAAGTGTCGAGATTACCGACTCTGCCTTAACCCAAGCAAATCTGTGTTTGCCGTCTCGTGTGGCAAACTACTTGGTCATATTGTATCTGCCCAAGGTATCCGAGTAGACCCAGATAAGATTTCGGCAATTTTAGAAGCCACAGTACCCGCCACTCCGAAAGAAGTAATGCATTTTATGGATCAAGTACGGTGGCACGGCAGACACTTACGGTGGCTTGCTCATCTGGCTGTACCTCTGAATAAACTAATCACCAAAACTCCACGACAGTTCGAATGGACTCAAGAATGCCAAACTACATTTGATCGACTCAAGTATCTATTGACGCAGGCACCAATCCTACAACCACCGGACTGGGACAATCCGTTCCATGTTTTTGTCGACGCCTCAGATATTGCAATCGGCAGTATTCTGATGCAGCAAACACATAAGTGGTTTCGCCCTGTCTATTATGCCAGCAGAAGGCTTGCACCGGCAGAAAAGAACTATTCTACCACTGAAAGAGAATGTCTAGGATTAATTTACTCCATCAAAAAGTTTAGACATTATTTATTAGGCCGGAAATTCACCTTTCATGTGGATCATGCTGCCCTTGTCTATCTAGTGAGACAACAACATCTGGGCGGACGATTAGCCCGATGGGTGCTACTCTTGCAGGAATTTGATTATGAAGTCATTCACCGACCCGGAAATGCACATGCCTTAGCAGATTTCTTATCTCGCCTAGATTCTGGTGAAGCTCCGATAGGCATAGATGACACGACTCCAGCAATTTATAGTTCTGAGCCACTGACCGATGAGACTGCCGAATTACAAGCAACACCTACATATCATGATCAGATTTTAACTTTTCTCACCGAAGGATGCTTTCCATCTGAGACGGCCAAGGTAGTTCGAAGGAAATTGGCAGTCTTTAGCCGCCGATTCCGGCTAGTGGCAGGAGAACTATATTATGTAGATCACACAGGAATCTTACTTCGATGTGTTCCTCCGCACGAAATTAACTCGGTCATCACGATGGCTCATTCAACCCCTACTGGTGGTCATTTTGCCACAGATCTAACTCACCGGAAAATTGTGCAAGGAGGTCTCTGGTGGCCTACTATGTATCGAGATGTGGCCCAATTCGTCAAAAACTGTGATAACTGTCAAAGGTCTGGACA
This sequence comes from Ceratopteris richardii, assembly GCA_020310875.1. Lineage (NCBI taxonomy): Eukaryota > Viridiplantae > Streptophyta > Polypodiopsida > Polypodiales > Pteridaceae > Ceratopteris > Ceratopteris richardii. The sequence goes on along the minus strand of CM035418.1, from coordinate 185,553,289 downwards.
ACCACTGCAACGACACTTCTTTCCCTTGCAGCCTATTATGCCACTCGAACCATTTCAGAAATGGGGATTAGATTTTATCGGTCCGATCATACCTCCAGCAGTCTTCAGTAACAACAGATACATACTAACTTGTACAGACTATGCAACGAGATGGGCAGAAGCCTGGGCTTTACGGTCTGCTACAGCAGTTGTAGTAACGAAATGTCTGTTAAATGATGTCTTCCCACGGTTTGGCTTACCACTCGAATTGGTGACAGATCAAGGTACTCACTTCGTAAATCAAGTAATGAAGGTACTAACCCAATCATTCCAGGTGACACATAAACTCAGCTCTCCATATTACCCTCGTGCCAATGGTCTGGCCGAAAAGCACAAACAAATCACTATTGAATATCCTCCGGAAACTGATCATGGAAGCACCGGAAAGATGGGATCAACTACTACCTGCAGTATTATGGGCATACCGAACTACATATAAGGTAACAACAGGTTTGACACCTTTCAAACTATCTTATGGTTTAGAAGCAATAGCACCCATGGAAATAGTTATCCCAAGCCTACGTGTAGCAATCACCCAGAAAATGCTACCAGAAGAGTCGCTGACAACACGAATGGACGCACTCAGGGAACTTGATGAGCACCGATGGCTCAGTTTTTTAACCATGCGCGAAGTACAACTAAGGCAAGCCAAGACACACGATCGATATTTGAAGACCCCAATCTTTTCGGTAGGTCAGCTTGTCCTTTTCTATAACGCAAAATCCGATAGAGCAGCAGGAAAGTTCAAACTATGCTGGTTCGGTCCCTTTAAGATTTCAGAACAAGTCGGTCCGGCAACTTTTCGGTTGACTACGTTGACTGGAAATCCACTCCCCAAGGTAATTAATGGGTCGAAGTTACGGCCATATCATCACACCACTAGCCCGCATTAAGTTTTCGACGATGGACCGCATTTTGTTTAAACTTTTCCTTCTTTTTTGCTTTTTATAAATAGCCGCGTTTTGTACGATCTTGATATAACCAGCCGCCCTCTTAACAGTCACTCGAGTACGCACACCTGCATGAAAACCAGTACTAGTCCCACACCGCACAATGATATTCCACCTCCACCGTAGTGTTTCTATTTAAACTCTGACGACGACGCCGAAATAAGCTATTGTGTTGCATGCTAGTATTCTGAGCCCTCGTGTATTCTGTATCCGTGCTCATCATCTACCTCAGTAACCACCATGGAAGCAATAGCCAACTATGCAGCCTTCCACGATGGTATCCCTACCGAGGTGGGCGAATACCTGCATTGCAGAGGGTTCGCTAACTTCGCCGAGTTGCCCTGGCACTCGGTGGAAGCCCATCCTTTCTTCACAGAGATCATCACCGCCATTGCTCAGTCCCCCGCCACCGAACGCCAATGGGTTTTTCTCTCACTCCCTTCGCGAACAGTCATCACCTTCCAAGCCTTCGCTGAAGCCTATCGCCTCAACCCGCAAGGCCGTGAAAATGGCCCGAGTATTCCCATTGCCCGCATGAATGAACTATTCCCCCGCTCCTCGTCCAACAAATACGCCATTCTCTGCCGCCCCGAACCCAAATGATCCGCTCTGCAATTCTTAGTCGTCATACTTAACCTGCAAAAACGCACTTACGGCATCTCACGACCATTTTATTCCGCTTTAGAATTAGTTGTCCAGGAACCCGTCAACTTTGCATCATACTTCTTCCTCATAATCCATAAAGAATGTGTAGCCATCGTGAAGCAACTCCAAAAGGGTACCACCCCGCGCTCTCGCCTTCCCCACATCATCTCATTCCTTTTCCCCGCCATCCTTGCCGCACAACCTCCACCCCAAGGTCCCATTCTTAGGCACGAAGAGTCAGTTCAACCTCTCGACGAAGAAGAAGAAGAAGATGAGGAGATCAACCAACTTTTCCGCAATAAGAGAATTCGGATCAACTCCTCAGAAAGCGAAGCACAAGGATCCGCCGGACAGAATCACGACACCCGAAACGCAGACCAAGAAGAGACCTTCCATGACACCGCCACTTCCATACACAACCATTCATCGGCCGACCACCACGACCAGCAGAAGCACACGGAAACAGAACCCGTCTCAACTGAAGAAGCATCAGCACAACGGGAAGATGAACAACACGTGATCAACAGCGCGCTCAACACCCTACTCAAGGCCGTCGAATCCACCATCGCCCACATTACAGGTGAAAGCCAACCCACCAATCAGGTAACCCACCCTACATCCCCTCGCCCTCAATCCCCACCAGTCAACCCTCTTCCGCCGCCAATTTCCGAATCTTCTTCATCCTCCCCCAACTATTCACCCCCGACATCCCCCCAAATCCATACCCAAACCTCTACACCACCACCACACCCACTCCTCCTTTCCTCTACTCCGATCTTTTCCGAACTGGCCAACATGGGCCAACTACTCATCACCCTCTCACAACAACTTCCGGTACAAATGACTAAGGTTGCAAACACCATTCGGCACGACCTGCAGCATAAGGTAGACCTCCTGGAAGCTGACATCACCCCACTCCAAGAAGAAGTCGACGCTGTAAGAGCGGAGAATCATCAATTACAGACACAACTAGCTGACCTCCAAGCCCAATTTTCGGAACAACAGGCCTTGACACAGCAGAGAGATGCGGCATTGGAGCAGCTTTCCGCCAAAGACAAGCTATTACACGAAGCACACGAAGAAATCCGGGAACTCAAGACCGCCCTCCAAGAAAAAGAAGATATTAGTTCATCCCTCAAAGAAATGGTCGAAGAAACGAAGGCCCAGCTGCAGGAAACAATTCAAAAGAGTCAAGACCAACAACGAGAAGCAGCGCAAGTCCAAGACAAGCTACGCAGAGCTCAGGAATGTTTAGACGACGTAAACAGAATGCTGAGACGACAATTAACCAGGGAAGCGAAACACCAAAAAGATCTGGCAGAAGTTCGAAGGGAACGAGATGCATATTCCCGAACGATTGAATTTCAGAACCAACAATTCGAGCGCCTCGATAACCAACTGTGAAATCAAAGGGATCGAGTCACAGAGATGCAGCGGAAAGTCACCGAAATGAAGACTTCCAGGGACGCCGCACTATCCAATGATTTCTATCTACAAGAGGCTTTTTTGCAGACCCAGGCCGAAAACGTGCTTACCGAAGCAATCGCACTTAGCTCCGTTAGAATAGATGTGCAGGTTTTAGAACCCGACACGCTAAAACAATTATTAGAAACCCTTAAGAAAAAAATAGCTCGCACATTTAGATCAGCCAGGAATATGTATCTCGAAGGTCTCATAGAAGAATAAGTATATTCGCCCATACGAATTCATAATGTAACGATGGATTCGAAATGAGTATGATAACCAAGTTTTGTTTTCTGACATTTTTCGCACATGTAAAGTCTTGTTCAGTCTAGCACCGATCTACGGAATAACACGCGGCATAATGATTCTTACTCATGATACAATTTTGACAAGGGGAAGGAAGAGTCATGTCCTACTGAAATACAATCATTATAGCAAATGGCAGTTCAAGCATTGGTGTTTATAAAATGCGTATGCATAGCATAGCATTCTTCACTACAGTATTCTTCGAGCTTCAGCGCTAGTTAGAAACTTCCAGCATATTCTTCTCAGCAACCCTTACAAGCATGTCGGAATCTAACATACTCAGTTGGCAACTCAGGAAGCGCGTCAGTACACAGAACCATGTTGTGACGACAACAGATACTACCCTACAGGATAATGCAACTGACTTAGTAACTTCTGCATCAGTAAAGACTCATCATAAATTTTCCACCGAATTTAAAATCGAGCTCGACATCCATTCGAGAAGGAATGAGGACTGGCTACGGAAGATAGGGCTCCTGTAGTTTGCCCAATTACCATGGGAGCAGTGGATCGCTAATGACGATGCAGAGAATCAATTATATAGCTTGCGACAAACAAACGGCTTCATTCTAAATCAGGTACAATTTTCGCCACAGCTAGTCTCAGCTATATTTAAACTGCCACTATATGATGGCGCCCGATATCCTAAATGTTCGAATGAAGATTTGAGAAATGAATTTGGCGACTGTGAAGGCGCCAGACGGTATTACATGTTGAAAAATGCCACATATCACCGTCGAGAACAAGTTAAATGGTACTTAGAGAAGCTCTGTTTACTAGTTAAATTCGATTTAATGTCTAGAGAAAATTTTTCACCACTACTACATGCCGAAGGAGGAGGTCGGGTTAGCTGGACACATTGGCTGTATAACCGCCTCTACACACAAATCATTGTCGGGGATAAGCGAAGATCCCACACCAACAGCAGACTAGCAGCCTATTTAGCTGCTATATTTAATTTTGTCCAATCAGTAAAGGATGAGAAGCTACACTGGTCCCCCCATTTTTATTCCGGTGAACATGATAGGATAGATACAGGACACCAAACAGAGCCTGAGGAAGCAGACCAAGTCTCCACCTCGTCTGCACATTTCTTCCACACAGGTAATAGTGCACAGAACCAGACCGTAGGGATGCCGTTTCGGCTGTCAATTAAACGAAGGATGGCAGACAACTTGCCAACTGCCAGTCCAGAGCAATTATCGGACGATCTCCAACCCGATTTTGTGATAGGGATGCAAAACAAACTACAAGAGGTTTCTCAATATTTGCGGCAACAAGAACAAGCGCTTCAGCACAAAAACGAATTACTACTCGCTACGATGACTAAGTCCAATTCATTAATGACACAGATGCAAAAGGAATTGGACGACAAAGAAGCTTTACTACAGGCGTTACAGAGTAACAACCGGCAACTAACGGCAGAATTGATCAACGCAAAAAAGTGTTTTCAAGAATTTAATCAGTGGCAGCAAACTATCCAAACACAGATTCAAGCCGAAATGTCAAGTTTTTCTACCCTGAATGCTAACCTGCAAGCCGAAAATGAAATTTTGCAGTCAAGAATACAGGTTTTGCAGGAATTCGAAAGGCAAATATTAAAAGATGAGGGCATAGAACTGAATGCCACATTAATGACAAATGTGGACATAGACTTATTAAAACAGCAATTGGATAGTTGTGTTCAAAATATTTGGACACTTTTTCACAGGAGATGGCTGGCTATACTTGTTCCTCCACTTGAACAAGTACGGTCAGAAATGATTCGGGAGCCAAACTCTGGAATAGACCTATAGGCAACGCAAAAGGATGTTGAAGACAGTAATGCACCTGCGGGTTCGAGTCCACCGTGTGTGCCACTGTTAGAGGGCCGCCGAACCAGGACGGATGAACCCGGACAGGTGCCTTAAATGTAAAAGTGCTGGACGGCCGCCGAACAAGGACAAGAGTATGAGGACAGGGAGCTTAAATGAAAAAAAAGAATCTTTCAGGGAACGCGCAGGTAACTGCAGAAGTGCGCATCCTTGTAAAAAATCCTCTATTTAAGGCAATGAAAGAAAGAGCGGCAGTAGTCCGTTTTTTGTGGGAATTGTAGTGTGTGTTTGATTAAGTCTCGTTTGAGAGTGCTGTAACGCATTGTGTGCGCGTATATGTTGTTGAAAGGATAAGTTCTGCTTTGTCCTGTTTCATCTGTACTCCGGCTAGTCGATTATTCTCTCCTTAATACAGAATGATGAATCAGTTGTATTGTGTTGCGAGTCTGTTCGGTGATGATTGAGTGTGTCTCTGAGCGTGATCAAGTGCGGAATGTATTGGCAGTTCTTCGGCGAAGTAGGTAGCGTGAAGAGTAATCCCGAACTAACTGTCTGTAGCGGTCCTGTAAGCGACCAAATTCGACACTGTAGCCTATATTTGCTGTTTATTCCAACTACGGGAAGACTAGTAGTTGTAATGGTCTGAATGTGAGTAGGACATCGTTGGTTTATGGTTACCTGTTTATTACGAGGAGATTGATTGTTCGAGTCCGCGTAACTTTAAGATATAATGTCTGGTTGGTATACCTATCTGCCCTGACGAAGTACAGATGAGGTGACATTGTTATTGAAGTATATTTTGCGCATAAATTAAGTAACCGGATTACTACCCTCAGTCCTGAAGTTCTAATTCCCATACACTGAACAGTCCTCCGTTGTTCAGGGATGGACACTGAGCTAAGGACGGAATGACATTAAGATTGTGTGTTAAATTGGGAAAATAGTACAGGGCCTCTGTCTAACAGACCCCTACCACTCCCAAGGACCCACGTGACTAAGCGAACATTTGCGGTTAGGAAGATTTGGAACCGGTTGAACTTGAAGTGTTTGAGTCGGAAATAGAGTAACGATTAAACGATAAACCAATTTAACAATCTCTAGTTTTGAGTGGACCTGGTGCATCACCAAGAAATAGTTCCAACTCGAATCCATGGAGTGGAAGATTGTGTTGAAATTTCAGCCTAGAAAATTCATCAACTACATCCAAGAAAGGTAAAGAAAAGCTTTTTGCTGGTAGTAAAACATCTACAAGTTTCGAAGGCATTGATGGAGATTCAAGTAGTTCAAAAAAGAGCTTTGATCAGGAAGCTAGATTGCCCTCTATGAAGACTCTAGGAATAAGAAAGGCACATGCAGATGATACAAGGAGAAGTGAACAAGGAACAAGAAGATTTGGGAGGATGCGGAATTTAGTGTCATGATTGACATATGATAGTTACATGGCTCTTCATTGTGTCTACATAACCAAGGCAATACTAGAGGTTGAAGCTTCATGTTTTGAAGATGCAATTAGAAATGTAGATTAGGAGAAAGATATGGATGAGGATATTGCTGCACTTTATGGAAATGAAACATGGAAGCTGGTTCCATTGTTGCAAGGAAGGAAACCCATAGGCTACAAGTGGGTTTACAAGGTAGAGCACAATGTTGATGGTAGCATAAGCAAGTATACAACACAGCTAGTAGAAAAACAATATGCACAGACATATGGCATTGATTTTGAGGAAACATTTAGTCCTATAGCTTGAATGTCTACTGTTAGAGCACTTCTTGCATTAGCTACAACAAAAGGATGTACTTTGCATCAGATGGATGTGAAGAATGCTTTCTTACATGATGAGTTGCATGAGGAAGTAAACATGGATCAACCACAAGGATATGAGGATTCAAAGCACCCATAATATGTTCAGAGGTTGCAAAAGGCTTTGTATGGGTTTAAACAAGCCCCTCATGCTTGCCATCCAAGGATTGTTGATTATTTATCCACCATTGGATTTTGTATGTGTTTTGCATATCACTCATTATATGCAAGGAAGGGTGATGATGGCATCACGATTGTGGCTATTTATATTGATGACTTGATTTTAGGTGGTAATAATGAAGAAAGCATTAAATAGGTAAAGCAACTCCTTCGGCAAGAATTTGACATGAAAGATCTTCGTGTGTTACGCTATTTCTTGGGCATTGAGTTTATACATACAAGAACAGGTATATAGATGTCGCAAGGGCAATATGCCTTGAATATGATGAAAAAGTATGATATGGCTGATTTTAAGCCAATTTCTATGCCATTAGATCAGAGTTTGAAGTTGTATACTACCCAAGTGAAGCATTGAAAAATGCTACTATGTACAACAAAATTGTGGGAAGTTTGATATACCTCACAATTACAAAGTCTGATCTAAGCTACATTGTTGGACATGAAGGTCAATTTATGTAGGTTCCAAGGAAACCACATTTAGATGATTTGGGATGCACTCTATGTTATGTGAGTGCTACTTTGGATTACACATTTTCTATGAAGCTCGTGTAGAATTGCAAGTTCATGGATACATCAATGCAGATTGCATTGGTAGTATTCCAGATATAAGATCTACTAGTGCATCTCTATTCTCACTTGGAAGTAAAGCTATTAAATGGAGCAATAAAAAGTAATCCACTATTGCTTTGTCGAGTACAGAAGCTAATTGTAGAGGTGCTGGAATGGCAACATGTGAAGCATCATGCTAGAGATGCTACTTACAAAGTTAGGTGTGGAAGTGCAAAAGCCTATAATCATTTATTGTGATAATCTTAGTAGCATACAGTTCACAAAAAACCTTATTTTTCATGCTAGAACAAAGCATATCATGAAGCATTATCATTTCATCATGGAAAAAGTATTAAGAGTGATATTCACCTTATTTATGTGAGGACAAATAAGCAGGTTGCTGATATTTTCACTAAAGCACTTGGAGCTCAGTAGTTGAAGAAGTTTTGAAAGATGCTTGGATAACAGGACATGACTGTTGGGGCTTCACTCACTAATTAGGCATGGATATATGAAGACATATGAAGACATATGATGGAGGAAAGAAGACGTGAAGAAAAGTCTACAGAAAATCAAGCCTAAGTGAAGGGACAATTTCACTATTGTAAATTAGTGCAAAATTAGAGTCTAGTTTTTTATTTGGTCTTCAAAACTTACGAGTTCAAGTCTAGAAGAATGTAAACCATAGGTATATAAGTTAATTTGAGTCAAAAATATGTAAGAGAGAACTCAATTTTGTAATCTGAGTGAGTAGAGAAAAGTCGTGTATTTTCTGAGAGAGATGGTGAGAGAAAACTTCTGAGTCTGAGAGAGTTTTCCATGGCTGTGAGCAAAATTAGGCCAAGCCATTTTGTACACATCTTCTCTGATAATCAACACATGTTTGTGTAGAAGGATTGAGTCTAATTCCTCTTGTATATTGAGTTCTAAGTCATTTCATATGACTGTGAAAGGTAGTTGACAGTTACGACTTTTCGGGCGCACATTTGACTGATCTTCTGAAGGTCAGATCTCGAAGCATGGTGTAAAGTTTTTTGTAAGTGATAGCTCATTTTAAAGCTATTGTCCTCAACTACATTTGGTCAAAAGATCTTTAAGAAACGGGACACATACTCAGAGAAATCAACTTAAGAGTGGAGGTATGTCAAATCGATGAAGTCAATTTCCAGTTTCAGACATAGTGGAAAGGTTGGAGCAAAATCAGAAGATTTTGAAGTTATTACTTGAAAGTTTTGCTTGTTATATGTTAGTGAACATTAGCAAGAACTTCTCTTAGCAAGTGATCAAAAGATTTTGCAAAGATTGAGCTAATACAGGTCAAATTGAAGGATTGAAGAAAAGGCGCAGATTTCTGTGAAGTGAAATTTTTGATTCTCACTAAATTCAGAGTTGAAGATTCACATTTTGAGTTTTGCTAAGCTAATGATGGTTATAGAGGTCTTCTAATACCACATTAGTTTGGTTCTTGTGGTGTTTCACACACCAACAAGTGGTATCAGAGCAGATAAGGTCCTCGATAGTAAAGGAAGAGCAAATACAAGAAGAATTGAAGAGTTCTTTATCAAAGAAGGTGGTAGCTGAGGTGTTCAACAACCAAAAGTCATCAGAAGAGTATTTCGAAGTTACTCCCAAGGGTAAAGGTCTACAAAAGGTATCATTCTTTAACTTTATACTTACAGGTTGAAGCAGAAGCAAGGATACCATGGCAGATCATGTGTCCATTGACAAATTGGATAGAGATAACTATCCTACTTGGGTAATGAGGATGGAGGCCTTACTTATGAGTAAGGACCTAATGGTATATGTGAGAGGTGAAGAGGAGAAGCCTAAATTTGAAGATGAAAGTCATCCAAGAAAAGAAGAGCTAGAAGCTTTGAAGCTATGGCAGAAGAGAGATGCAAGTGCAAGAGCTTATATATACAACACTATTACAGATCATTTGTTGCCACACATCAGAGGTTTAGAAACAGCTGAAGATATTTGGAATGCTTTGGAAGACCACTTCCAAAACATTACTAAAGCTAGGAAAGCTAGCTTATGGTCAGATTTTACCACATTCAAGAAAAAGCAAAATCAGAGCATTAGTGATTATGTCACTAAGATGAAGGATTTGGCAGATAGCCTTGGATCCATTGATGAGGATATTGAAGATCATAGGTTGATAGCACAATTACTTGCAGGGTTAAGAGGTGATGAAAGGTGGAAGCCTTTTGTACTTTCAACAGAACTCTCATTAAACCATTATGTGCCAGAACTGAATCAATTACTTGGATTGATGCTCACATTTGAGCAAGACTTGAAGTCAGATGGAGACAAAGGTCAAAGTTCTGCAATGTATGTGAAGAATAAAAAGAAAGGAGATAAAGGCAAGGCAAAGGATGAAGAAGAGTCAACAACTCAAGCAAATTATGCAAGAGGAAGAGGTTTTGGCAGAGGTAAAGGTCGAGGAAATGGAAGAGGTAGAGGTAATCAGAATAATAACAAGAAGACATGTTGGATTTGTGGATTGAGCAATCATCTAGCATATGATTGTTGGCACAATCAACAAGGATCAAGTCAAAATCAGAACAACAATGGCAGAGGAAGAGGTGGAAGATTTCAGAATCAATGTCAAAGAGGAAGACAGAATTCAAGGGGAAGTTATGGAAGAGGTGGTGGAAGAAATTGGAATCAGAACCAATCATACAACACCACATATTACAATTATGCAAATGATACACAGAATGACAACCATACAACATTGATGATGAATTCAATAAGTTCATCAGAGAAGGAGGATCTCAAGGTATTTTATATTGATTCTGGTTGTTCAAATCATTTTTCAGGTAATATAGAATTGTTGTCAGAATTGGAAGAAGGCAATTCAAGTCATACAGTACAAACAGGTGACAATACAAAACATAGTGTGCATTCAATTGGAAAAGTGAAATGCAGGAGTGGAGCTGATTTATTAACAAATGTTTTGTATGTTCCAACAATACCAAAGAATCTGATTAGTGTTGGTCAAATAGTGGAGAAAGGTTTTCAAGTCAGATTTACAAATGAAGGGGTATTTGTTGAAGATCCAGAGGATGCATACAAACCCATTGTTTGTGGTAAGAAGGAAGGTAGACTTTTTACTCTCAAAGTACAAGGAAATGTTGGTCAAGCCCTAATCACACATGGTGATGAAGTAATTACAGAGTTAGATCTTTGGCATAAGAGATTGGGACACTTCAATGAAAGAGGAATCAAAACTATGGTGGAGAACCAATCTGTAATGGGGCTACCAAATGTGAAGAATCAACATATGATATACAAGTGTGAAGCTTGTCAGATGGGAAAAGCTCATAGACAACCATTTCAGAAGAAAGGTTTCAAGCATGATGGTTTGCTTGAACTCATACATACAGATGTATGGGGGCCAACAAAAGAAGGTTCAATAAATGGATCTAGGTATTATGTTTTGTTTATTGATGATGCTACAAGGTGGATAACCCTTTATGTTCTAAAGGAAAGATCAGAGGTATTTGGAGCCTTGAAACATTTTCATGCTTATGCAGAAAGAGTTACAGGTCAAAAACTCAAGAGGCTAAGGTCTGATGGAGGGGGAGAATACTTCTCCCAAGAGTTTAATGACTATCTTTGGAATGCAGGTATCAAGAGAGAGATAACTTGCAGGTACACACCTCAACATAATGGGGTGGCAGAAAGGAGAAATAGAACATTGGTTGAATTTGCAAGAGCAATGCTAAAGGAAAGGAATTGCCCTAATTATCTTTGGGCTGAGGCTATAAATACAGCCACATACCTTGTGAATAGGTTACCATGTGGAGCTTTGAATGGTATGACCCCCTATGAAGCTTGGTGGGGTAAGAAACCAACACTTGACCATTGTAAAGTGTTTGGGTCAATTGCCTATGCTTATGTGCCATCACAACTCAGACATAAGCTTGAACCAAAGGCAGAAAAATATGTGTTTATTGGGTATGATGAAAAGCAAATGGGTTATAGACTATGGAGTCCTTTAACTAAACATTTTATTGTTTCTAGAGATGTGACCTTTGATGAACAGAAGAGTTGGTATGCAGATAAAGAATGTGATCTTGAAACATTTGAAGAAGAGATAAGAAGGAGTGCAAGAGGTAAGTCACATATGCAGATAGATGGAGATGAAGAACATATGCAAGCAAGCACATCAAGAATTGGATCATATAGAAGGAATGAAGATGGACCAATATTTGATGAAGAAGTACATTCAGATATACATGAAGAGTGTGAACCAAGAAGGTCAACCAGAATGAGGAAGCAACCTACAAGGTATTCCTATGATACTTCTTACTTGACTCAGAAAAATTATGCCTACATGGTTAAAGAAGATGAAGAACCTCAAAGCTATGATGAAGCAAAGGGTAAAAGACAATGGGAAGTAGCAATGAAGGAAGAGTTTGATGCACTTGAAGAGAACAAAACTTGGGAACTTGTCCCAAAGCCTAATGGTAAGAAAGTGATTGGAAATAAATGGGTTTACAAAGTTAAAAAGCATGCAGATGGAACTATAGCCAGATACAAAGCCAGATTGGTGGTTAAAGGCTATGCTCAAACTTTTGGCATAGATTATGATGAGACATTCAGTCCTGTAGCAAAGATGTCAACCATAAGGACAATCATTGCTATTGCAGCATCAAAAGGATGGACATTGAGTCAATTGGACATTAAGAATGCATTTTTGAATGGATATATATCAGATGAGGTTTACATGGAACAACCTCAAGGTTTTGCAGATCATAAGTTTCCAAATTATGTTTGCAGGTTGAGAAGAGCTCTTTATGGTTTGAAGCAAGCTCCAAGAGCTTGGAATTATAGACTTGTAAAGTATCTTAATGATCTTGGATATCAAAGTTCAAAGGTAGATGCAAGTTTACTTATCAAAAGAACAGATGAAGGTATGATCTACATTTGTATATATGTAGATGATATTATAATTACAAGTACCTCAAATGAAGGAATCAAGGAGGTGAAGAAGCTACTTGAGAAGGAATTCAAGATAAGTGATCTAGGAAAATTGTCATATTTTCTTGGAATGGAAATCACTTATGCAGAACATGGCATATATGTATCACAAGAAAGATATCTCTTGAATCTTCTAAAGAAGTTTAACATGGAGAATTGCAGAGAGGCATCTACACCACTAGAGGTCAATCACAAACTTAGTAGATATGATGGTGCAGAATTCAAAGACATGAGGAAGTATCAATCTTTAGTGGGAAGTTTGATTTATGCAACTCTAACAAGGCCTGATCTTAGTTATGCAGTTGGTGTCCTTTCTCAATTCATGCATTGTCCAAAAGATCCACATTGGATTGCAGGTCAAAGAGTCCTTAGATATATCAAAGGGACTTTGAAAGAAGGATTGTATTATCCTTTTACATCAAATATAAGATTGAGAACCTATAGTGATTCAGATTGGGCAGGAAGTCAAGATGACAGAAGGTCTACTCATGGCTACATGATATACATTGGAGATAAGCTTGTGAGTTGGTGTTCAAAGAAACAACACACAGTGGCCTTATCATCAACAGAAGCTGAATATAAAGGACTTGTGGAAGGAGCAAAGGAAGTCATATGGATGCAGACATTATTCAAAAGCTTGGGAATTGATCAAGGTATACCCATCATTCATGGAGATAACATGAGTTCATTATATCTTGCAGCAAATCCTGTATTTCATGCAAGGACAAAGCACATAGAGATACAGTATCATTTTCTCAAAGAAAAGGTAATGGAGAAAGAGATTGAAGTGGTGTACACTTCTACAAAAGATCAGATTGCAGATATTATGACAAAAAGCTTGGATGGAGTAAAGACACGTAGGTTCAAGGAGATGGCAGGAATAAAAGAGAAGAAGACTATGTGAAGAAGTCAAATTATGCTAATTAGTGATTGAGGGGGAGCTGTTGGGGCTTCACTCACTAATTAGGCATGGATATATGAAGACATATGATGGAGGAAAGAAGAAGTGAAGAAAAGTCTACAGAAAATCAAGCCTAAGTGAAGGGACAATTTCACTATTGTAAATTAGTGCAAAATTAGAGTCTAGTTTTTTATTTGGTCTTCAGAACTTACGAGTTCAAGTCTAGAAGAATGTAAAACATAGGTATATAAGTTAATTTGAGTCAAAAATATGTAAGAGAGAACTCAATTTTGTAATCTGAGTGAGTAGAGAAAAGTCGTGTATTTTCTGAGAGAGATGGTGAGAGAAAACTTCTGAGTCTGAGAGAGTTTTCCATGGCTGTGAGCAAAATTAGGCCAAGCCATTTTGTACACATCTTCTCTGATAATCAACACATGTTTGTGTAGAAGGATTGAGTCTAATTCCTCTTGTATATTGAGTTCTAAGTCATTTCATATGACTGTGAAAGGTAGTTGACAGTTACGACTTTTCTGGCGCACATTTGACTGATCTTCTGAAGGTCAGATCTCGAAGCATGGTGTAAATTTTTTTGTGAGTGATAGCTCATTTTAAAGCTATTGTCCTCAACTACATTTGGTCAAAAGATCTTTAAGAAACGGGATGCATACTCAGAGAAATCAACTTAAGAGTGGAGGTATGTCAAATCGATGAAGTCAATTTCCAGTTTTCAGACATAGTGGAAAGGTTGGAGCAAAATCAGAAGATTTTGAAATTATTACTTGAAAGTTTTGCTTGTTATATGTTACTGAACATTAGCAAGAACTTCTCTTAGCAAGTGATCAAAAGATTTTGCAAAGATTGAGCTAATACAGGTCAAATTGAAGGATTGAAGAAAAGGCGCAGATTTCTGTGAAGTGAAATTTTTGATTTTCACTAAATTCAGAGTTGAAGATTCACATTTTGAGTTTTGCTAAGCTAATGATGGTTATAGAGGTCTTCTAATACCACATTAGTTTGGTTCTTGTGGTGTTTCACACACCAACAATGACATTGAGCTTGAGGGGGATTGTTGAGATATCAAGCTCAACATGTGATGATCTAGGATGACATGTATCACTTTTTCATTTCTCTGACATTTATAGTGGTCACGTCGGTATATATCAGGGATACTTCATTGAGCTTTACTAGTATCTATTAAGAGTGATGGCACATTTGTTTCTTGCCAGCTCACTCATTTCTGGACATTAGGGTTTTCCTTATGTACTGTTCATTATATATTGCACTAGTTGTATTGTTGTATTAGGTCATTCTTGAACAATATCTTTATGTAATAGAAGAAGAAGAAGAAGAAGAAGAAGAAGATCATCATTCTTCTTGCTTCAATCTGTGTGTACTCCTCTTTCAGTGTGAGAGTGTGTGAGTGAGCTCTTATCCTTATCTCCTTTCTCTTGACACCAAACATGATGGGTTGCAAGTGCACAAATGCTATGAATGGTAGTCATTTGATTGTGGGTGCAAAGGTCTCATCAAAATCAACGCCTCTTTCTTGAGCATAACCTTTTGCAACAAGCCTAGCCTTATACCTATCAATCATTCAATCACGCTTACTCTTTATCTTGTATACCCATTTAGTGTCAGTGGCATTTTTGTCTTGATGCAAATCACATGAATACCCAATACCATTCTTCATAATGGCATCATAGTCTGATTGCATAGCAGCCATCCAATTTCTTGAATTTTTTGCTTCATCAAAAGAGATAGGCTCATTATCATCACAAAGAGTAGAGGAAGTCATTGCATAGCAATCTGATAGAAAAGAAGCACTATGAGAGCCTAAATGAGTATGATATAATAGATGTGCATCTAATTTGCTGTCTCACAAAGTCTACACCAACCATTTAGGCATAGTTTTAGCCTCTTGTATACCAGCCCTTCTCATGAACAAGTGAATCATGTTAATATGCATCACAAATGGAATGATTTGCATCATCATGTGGAACCTATAAAGGTTGAGAAATTGCATCATTTATATCAACACATGATTGTCCATCTGTAAAAAGAGGTAGTAAAGTGTCATACACATCTTTGGAGCTAACAGATGTCGCCTTAGTACATGAAAGTAATGGATGAATTGCATCTTCCACAGAAACAACATCATAGCTAACCACAATGTGTTTAGTCTGTGGATGACACAAGTTATAAGCTTTGCTTTCAGAACTGTAACAAAAAAAAAACATTTCACTCCTTTAGCATCCAATTATCTGCTTTGTTTTTTAGGCACTAATGCATATGCCAAACAACAAAAGACATGTAGATGAGAAACAAATGGCTTAAGAATAGGTCAAGCCTCATATGGAGTGATAAAGTGCAATGCTTGGTGGGACACTCCTTAAGTACATATGATGCATTTATATCAGTCTTAAGCTAGAAACTATGTGGTAAAGCTTGACTTTTGACCATACACCTTGCCATCTCCATGAGAGACCTGTTCTTTCTTTCAGCAACACCATTTTGTTGAGGTGTATATGACACTCTACATTGATGTTTTATCCCATGCTTGGCCAAAAATGCATTAAAACCAAACTACATGTATTACCCCCCTCGATTAGAATAGAGTGTGCCCATTTTACATGCTGACATATTTTCATCCAGAACCACAAACTATTTGAAGCACATAAACACTTCAAACTTTACTTTCAATGGATACACCCATGCATTCCTAGAAAAATCATCAACAAAAGTCACAAAGTAAAGGTAGTTCCTGAAAGAAGGTGTCTGCATAGGACCACAGACAGCATTGTGAACAAGCTACAATTTCTAAGTAGCTCAAACTAAACCATCTTTTGGGAAGGAGCAATGCTGCATTTTGCCCAAAGTACAGCCTTCACATACATGTTTACTAGGTGCCTCAAGTTTGGGTAGAGAGGACACGATTTTAGATTTATGTAGGCATAGCAAACTAGCAAACTTCAAATGACCAAAGCATGCATGTCAAAGCTTTGCATCTGAGATAGCCTGAGAATCTTGAACTACAGATGCTGAATCATTGATAGATTTTGCATAGTCTATGAGCTTACACATCCTATAACATAAAATGCCAGAAGGAATAACATCATTGTTAAAAGTGTTAAAGGACAAGAAGGCCAAAGAATGGGATTAGAAGGATTATCATGTAGATCAGGTAGAGAATATGCCCAATCAAATTTTAAGAAATTATTTTCAATCAAGAGTGATTTTTATCACTACACCAACATTGTAAATATCATTTTTGATAGCTCAAACTCCATTTTGTTCAAGTTAAGGAGTCCTCAGGCTTAAGTACTAGAAGTACCTATGTATCAAATTTTGTAATTTTCTAAGCTCATTTGAGCCTCTAAATATGCATAGGGACCTATTTTCTTACTAGGTCAGACACTAGGTCTAGATAGGGCCAAAGCTAGTGAAAAACTATAAAAAGAGCTAGAGAGCTCATTTTTTAGGTTGTCTTGCTAGAGATTTAAGCTTTTGTAATAGAGTTCTTTTGCAATTGAAAGTAAAAGCATTTCATTGTTCCTCTCTTTATTCTTGCCTTGTGTGTGTTTGTATGTGTGTACATACATGTGTGCTTCTCACTCACTCACTTGTGCAATCCACTTGCTCAAGTTTTCATACCATCCTCATGTCTCCGCAGATTGACAATTATGGGGTGGATCTTCTCATGTTGATGCTTATCATTGTGCTAGAGTGACACCAAATTTGATGTCAATGTCGGGGAGTGAGCTTCGAGGATCAGTATGTGATGGTAAGATGTAGAGTTGTGACCTTGGAGACATAGGTAATTTCTTTACTTTTACTTTCTTCTTACTTCTTTCATCACCATCATCATCCTCATCATCTCCCACTTCCATCTCCTTCTTCATTGAATTTTCAGCTTTTGATCATATTCATTTCCCTACCCCATTCCAATCATTCCATTTGTGGGAGAGAGTTTTAGTGCATTCAATTTTCTTGTTGTTTGTGAGCATCTATTGTAGGTTCCAATAGTACCATCATCTCCAGTAGCTTCCATAGGTACGACAAACCCTTGCACAATTTCCAAGTTGATGAACTCTATCTATTGTGACAGACAAAGAAAGTTGTTATTTCATGTTTTCACGCATTGCATGACAAAGCACACCCACTAGAACATTCCAAAACACTAGAAAATTTTCAAAATTTGCATTTCTTTGGTCTATCACGATAGATTGGTTTCATGATAGACACTGTTTATCATGACAGATACATCTTATCATGATAAACACCTATCTATTGTGATAGACAATCCCTCGTGATAGAGAACATCTATTGTAATAGACATCGTGTATCGTGATAGACCAAAATCCATGATAGATGATGGACAAATGACATTGTCGATCATGACAAACACCCATCTATCATGACAGATATGACCCATAATAGACCCTATCAATCTTGACAAACACCTATCTATCATTATAGGCAAAAGGCCATGATAGATGATAGATAACACCTATCACGATAGACATCCATCTATCATGATAGACAAGTCTATCACGACACATACATCTATCATGATAGACACCATCTATCGTGATAGATAGTCACCCATGATAGAAACAGTCTATCACGACAGACACCGTCTATCGCGATAGACTGACAAATTTGGTTGAAAATTAGGGTTTTCATTTTTTGCAAATTTTGAACTAATTTTTGGCATGATTTTCTCATTGGCACAACATCGTGATTGTTTATCATTATAATTCTCTTAGACAATTCTGATATTTTCACACAATCACAACTACCTTAAATAAGTACATATATATCTCAAGATGTTCTATTTGTGTGTTTGACCCCCAAGAGCCTGAATTGACTTAACTTTCTCATGCAAAATCCATTTTTTGGGGATTAGGAAGCCAAGGGAGCTCCAAAGGATTTTTCAGCAATACAAGGGGGAAAATGGATCCTTAAAAAAATTTTGAATCAAAATTTTCTAAAAAATAAATTAAATTTAAAGCTTGATCTAAACTTGGGACTTTCACATGTCCATTAAGAACCATTCAAGGGTGTCTAGAGCAAGGTAAAGTGCAAAAAAAACAAGGTTTGGGGAATGCTTACTAGACATCAGAGCGCTTTTTAGAGCACCAGACTCAAGGTTGAAAGAATTCTCAACCCCCTCAGTCAATTTCTAGTATAGGCTAAGTGATTAGTGGTAGTGATTAATTAGGGTGATGCTAGGCATGAATCAAGTCCAAGAAACTATAATCTCTCAAGTTCAAGCATAGCAAGAATATTGTTGCAAAAAAACCTAAGAGAAAAGAACATAAATTGATTGATCACACATCAAGTTGAGATATAACTAAAGTATTCCTAATGATGTGATAGCGGACAAGATATAACACCCAAAAGGGAATTTAAAAAGAACAAGTGATTGTGCAAAAGGAACACAACCACCTAGTTATACTCGAGAAAAAGGGGGTTAATAGACAATGCTTATGAGCCTTAGATTAGGTAGACACTTAGGTTGGGATAGACAAAGCATCAGATCCTCTGAGGCTAGTGTCAATTGCACATCTAGGTCGTGGGCTCACCAGCTAAGTGACTACCCCTATGTGCTGAGTTTAGAGACTAGTGACTCATAGATGTCATATAGTATGGAGAGGCCAATAGGTAGTTCTAGTGTTGCATACCTAGAAAAGCCAAAAGGGCCACATAAGATCCAGTTGCAATACATCAAGACCAACCAATTCGGTGCTTGCATCTATAGGATGGTCTAAGAAGGTATATTGTCCAACTTAAGTATCTAGATCAGCTAGTTGGACTAGAACTAGTGTTCAAGTTTGAAGAAGGCTCATACATTGATAAGGAGGGAACCATATATGTGGTCAAGTTTGAAGACGGCTCAGCCAGTGGTTAAGTTTGAAGAAGGCTCATACATTGATAAAGAGGGAACCATGTGGTCACGAGCTTACCCGATAGGATAGTTGAGTTTGGAATTGTCCATTCTTTAGACGAAAATGGAAGACCTAGAACAAGGAACCTTAGGAGGAGAACCTAGGACACCTAGAGGTAATTTTGTCTTGATTAGAGTGATCCCCCAAGACAATAAGAGCATAGAGTTATTCTTGAATAAGAAAACTAATGAGGCATTTTGGAGGTTAAACCCGAACAAGCTAACGAAGTTCGATCAGTCACCATCTATGAATTTAAGGACCCAGAGACACTAGGCAAGGTTGTATATCCAAATAACACTTTAGAGAGGATGTTTCTAGTTATGGAGCATGGTAGGCATGCCTACACTTGGAAGTGAAAATTGATTTTCCCTCCACCAAGATCTAATGTTTTCCATCGCCTCCAAGGAGCAAGATCATCCTAGACTCATGGAACCCAGAGGGAAAGACGCATACAGTGCTACTAGCTTCACTTCCAAACCATCTACTTCAATAGAGGATTAAGCAAAGAAACTAGCATAGAAGGAGTCTCAAGCAAACATGGTCAATGATCTCAGTGAAACGATGTTACAATTGTAGAGGATACCACATGGCTAATGTTTGTCCAATTATGGATCAACCCCAAGGAAACCCTAATAGCCAATAGTTCACTATTGAGAGGAGATACACAAACCACACTGTGGAGGACTACCCTTACAGCAAGTAGGTGGTTAGGCAAACTTATCCAAAGCCATATCAACAATAGGGAAGATATCCAAATCAGTACCAACAACAACAATACTTTAGAACACAGTAGCCTAACCAGCCACAATATCAAGCTTAGCAAAGACCTCAACCAGTTTTGGGTCAACAGCTTCCTCCTCCAACCAACATGATCCCAGTCAAGTATGCATCATGAGAAGAAAAATTGAGTAGATCCTTAGTGCTACTACCTCCCTTGATTTTCAAAAGCAATCCAAATGCTCATAACTTCGACTCAACACATGTAGACAATCCACCAGCTTACTACATGGATTCACTAGAGCACAACATAATTTATCCCTATGAAAACCCTAGTGAATCTAGTTGGGAGCTATAATATTCAAATGTAATGTATACAAACCCTAACCCTTGGCCCCAACCAAGACAAATGTGTTGTCAGGATCTTACTCACGCGCATACAGAGATTACGGACACAGAAAACACACTGAGAATAGACGCAACAAGAGACGAGACACAACGCAGTATTGGGTGCAATCTCCCCCCATGCACTCTGTTTCGACAGTCCATAGAGTGCATGTATTTATAGGACTTTTGATTACGTCGAAAAGAGTGGTTACAAGAGGGCGGCTTCGAAAAGCAGGCGTGAAACTAAAAGTTGATAACTTTTACAGAAAGCCATTGCTTTCAATAACAGAAACTACGGTCTACAACGACCCTTATTCTAACCATTACTTTTCTAGCAATAGAACCTTCTACGCAGGTTTATTTACAAACTAAATAATAATTATTCGGATTATTGATGTCCGCCCTTTCACGCCTTGCACGCTCCTCACGAACCTTCAGCTGCTATATCAAAAACATCAAAAACATATTAATACATTAAGAATATAATACTTTAACAATGCCTTGTTCAATAATATACAACATGCCTCTCAGTTGACAAGCAACTGACCTCAGTTGATAAAATAATGCAACACTCTAACAATTATAATGCAGTGTTCAACATATTCCATATTACTGTTACAATCCAACAATGCATTGGCCAACATATTTCATGTTACAATCCAACAATGCATTGGCATTCGATATTTCAATCCAACAATGCATTGGCTAACATATTCCATGTTACAATTCAACAATGCATTGGCTATTCGATATTTCAATCCAACAATGCATTGGCTAACATATTCCATGTTACAATCCAACAATGCATTGGCCAACATATTCCATGTTACAGTCCAACAATGCATTGGCTATTCCATATTTCAATCCAACAATGCATTGGCTAACATATTCCATGTTACAATCCAACAATGCATTGTTCAACATATTCCATAAGGTATAACATGCCCCTCAGTTGAACAAGCAACTGACCTCAGGTGATAAAAGAATAAACATGGATGGCCAGTCACATTTTTCATCACTGAATAAAGAAAATAGGCATGTGCCATGTAAAAATACATGCATGGAAATGTTCATGGAGCTGTTACATTAATGTGTTTGTGTATGATATACAGGATTTAAGTCAAAATGTAATCCAAAAGTGATGACAAAAATGAATATCTGGATATGATAAAATAATAATTAATTTTCTAATCATGAATTTATACTTGAATGCATGTGCATATGAATTTTGTAAAAATTTCGGCAGCATAACGGCGTGATTTTGAAAACCGGAAAATTTCCGACAAACAATTTCCATGATACAGAAAGAGACCAAAAGGGGATTACACACCCTGACATATGTATTTTTTTCTCCTCGCTAACCTGCAATAAAATACATACCTGTCCCTGCAATAAGAATTCATGTACCATACAAGACAAACCATGTTTAAACGATGCGTATATTCCATGTACGATGCAAAACATGCATGTCCAAAATGTAAGTGGATGCAAAAAGAAGACAACTATGCATATAAATTGACAAGAAACGTATCTGGATGGTTACAAAGTAATTTGCCGATGTGTGCAGGTGCTGAAGATGATCCACCCCTTTATCATAATAGCAGGACAATATGCCTTCACGATGAATGGGTAAAGTCCAAATTCTTTTGATCTTGGAAGAGAAGCTCAAAAGATATGTGATAGCTACTCTATAAAGAGATCGGAGATATCTTTCCATAGCAGTAAAACAAAATCTCAAAAATTAAAGGTAATATGCTCCTATAGACTAAATTCAATATGTAAATACATCACACTTATCAAACAGGTAAGGTAAACTGTAAAGGTAAGAATGAATCTTTAAACTCTTCTTGAAAAGCCTTCCAGGTGCGTGGACAATCTGCACGACAAGAAAGATCATTCCACCATAACTGCGCTCGTCCTACCAAATAATTAGTGGCAAACTCGATTTTTTGATTTTCTGAATATAACTCGTCGGAAAAGAAATAGTTGAATAGGGATAGCCATGATAAGACAAAGCGGCCATCTTTTCGTCCATCGAATTGAAGCATAGCATAACGTCCTTGTATGGTTTGTTGAAGTGTGTGAAGTTCTTGGTTCATAATCTCTAACTCTTGCTCGAATGAGACTCCAGGTAAAGGTGAATTACTCTGATTCTCCATGGTGCTCTTGGACCCTTGCTCTCAACCTTGGTGTATTGAACCTTCTCATTTGCAACCTTGGTGTCTCGATCCCGTGTTCTCAACCTTGCTTGGTATCTTGAACACTCAATCAAGTGCCACCAAAATATGACCAAGGATTTCACCCTTGCAAGCTAGCTCATTGGAAAGTTCGTTCCGAGAGCTTTCCAACGGTATATTACACGCCTCAATCCGACCTACGGATTGAAAGTTACACTTGATTCTTTGTTGGGTCCATCCTGGAAATTGCCGTGAGCGCCTTGCACAAGTACCAAAGAAAGAGAGCTTGAATAACAATTCCAAGAGATGGTGGAGTGGTTAAAGTACTTCCCTTGAAAGTAGGAGATTGTGGGTTCAAATCCTCCTACCTTAGGGACTCTAAACCTCTCTATTACCACTCAAAAATTAAAATTGTCTCGTGCGTAGCCAACGCTCACCAAGGGAGCCTTGGGTGCCAATGTATTGCCTATGTTATTGCCTAAGCTCTTTGCCTTAGTCGACGCCTTAGTCGACGCCTTGGAGTAAGCCGTAGGAGAAGACGTATGTTGCTCTAGCACGATGGTGAGAACCACGTTAAGAAGCTCCACCTCCTTAATGTCAATCCGCGGAAGAGATAGGAGTGATATGAAGATCGTGAATGTGAGATGAAGAGAGAGTGAAGGTGAGAAGCATAGAAATGCACACACGCATACACACACACTATGAAGAGACAAGCAAGACACAATGGAAGGTGGGAAATTAGCTCTATTACTCAAGAACACTATTACAAGCTCAAAATAGCTCTAAGCTCTTCTCTACTCCAACAAGCTAACCTCAAAAATGAGCTCTCTAGCTCTTTTTATAGTTTCTAGACTAGTTTTGACCGGTTTCACATCTAGTGACCGGCATAGTTAAAAATTAGGTCCTAGATGCTATTTGGAAGGGTAAACGATGTCTAAAAATAACGAAAATTGATACGCTTGTTCTACCTAAGCTCCTCAAGCTCGAGGACTCCTCGGCTTGCACAAAATGGAGCTATGGATTACAAAATGGGGTTTTCTATGTTACATATGTTACAATAGTGATAAAAATCACTATTGGAGGTTTTTGGAAAGTATTTGAAAAAATAATTCTTTGAAAAACGATTCGACTCGCTCCCTGCTCTGTCGTTACATGCTTTCGTGTCGTCTGTGCCTCTCGCTGCTTGCAACACCCCCCTCCCTCTCGCTTCTGTCGTCCCTGACAGAACCTTGCTGTGAGGTCTGCCGGATATAGTTCTGTAGGAGGTCTTGAGCGAGGGTGTGCTCGGAGATACGAATGCCTCGGGCCAGATCTGCCTCGAGTTTCTCCCAGTCGATTGGTTGCGGTTCTTCCGGTGGTGGGAGCTGATAGTGTGTGGAATAGACCATTCGTTCACAGGCAAATAATTGTAATAAATGTGTAGGCCTGCTTATGAATACCTCTGAATGGTATTCCCAGAAGCCGGTTGTGAACATCTCTTCGAACGTCTGCTTGTAGCATGCCGGTAGGTACTTTACTCTGCAGTGCCAGGCATAACACACCCGTAGCGATGGCGTTGTACTCATATCATATACCAGATCGAAATTGCCATGCTCAAAGCCCGGGGTGTTGACATGTGGTGCCTTGACGCGTCGGAAGACTTTAAAAATCATTTGCATCATGTGAAAGATTTTGACAGTCATATGCGCCGCTATATCATCCATATGCTTTAATCTAGGGAGCCAGTGGCGAATTGTAGCCATCATGTAGCCAACAGTTGGTAACTCAATGGGTGGCTTAAAATAGGGGTAATTCAACCAGTCTTGGCACTGCTTATTGTTTTGTACCTTAATAGCAAAGGCAGTCCAGGAGCGGCGTCGTGGCACTGGTCCCCAACACGGGTTATACTTCAAATGCAAAGGTGCCTTTACCCATGTACTCATCATCTCTGGATACTGCTGTAGTAAATCTTTTCGCCACTCTGGTTGATAGATCCTTCCTTTCTGTGCATCTGGTGGTAGATCAGCCGCCTCGAATTGAGTTGCATGCGATGGTTTTTTACCTGTCTCTTTCTCAATGGCTAACTGGTATTCGGCCATTAACATGAAATATGGTTTATACTATAGCTCATGCCCAGATATGTATCGTTGCGGGGCCAAATGAGCAAAGAATGGAGACTGTAATATTCTTTCTTCTATCATCGCCATGGCGTGTAATTATGCCTCTACTCTAGCTGAGTGCGTTGTTCCAAGTTCCTCAATAGTTTTCATCCACGCGGGGGTCGGAAGTTCGTACGTCATCTGACCTTCGGCCGTGACGCGTCCGCCTGGGATGGGTTGTGGCTCGTACGCTTCTTCAAACGTTTCCTCCACCGAGATGGTGACCGTTTCTTCCTCAGTTGGAAGCTCAGGTGGGGAATCTGGCCTTGGTGGCGCTTCATATACTGCAATCCTTGATTCAAGGGTCGATACCTGGGCCCGTAATGAGTTGAGTTCCTCTAGGAGGTCAGGAGAGGGGTCCACAGGTGTTGGTATGTCTTGGTGTGCCGGTGCTCGTAACTGGAGTAATTTGTGATCTTCTTTGAGTTTCTGTAACTCCTCGTTCATGCGGTCGTATTCATCAAGCAATCGTACATGATCTTCTAGCAGCATCCTCATCGAGTCTGAAGGAATGGCTTTGAACCTGCTAGGACTGAGTGGTTGGTCTGGGTGGTCGAGCGCTGCTTCTAAGTTTTCTCGGTTCTGATCTTGTACGCGCTGGTTTTCTTCCTTGGCGGCTGCTAGGTGTCTTCGTAGTAAGCCCATGTTTCGTGTTAGCGTTGCATTGCGGACTGTCTGGGCTCTTAATAAGTTATCCAGGTCAGCAGTGGCTTCCTTGGTCTTTTCTTCGCTTTTTAGTTCCAATTTGTGATAAGCCTCGCGTAATTCCTGGTAGCGGGTGTTCAGAGAGGCATTCTCAATAGACAATAAATTAAGCTGCGACTGTAAGTCATTGGTTGTCCTCTACAGCTGCTGATAACTATCACCAAGAGATGTGAACTCATCTCTTACTTGCGTCATACACATGAACATCTGTCGGAATGCATTATCTACAGTGGGTGATAGTATTAATGGGGTGCTAAATGAAGATGCAGTTGGTGTAGATGCAACGGGAATGGGGAATGGGGGTGGGAAGGTGGATGATGTAGTGATTGTTGAAAATTTTGATGTGCCTAAAAATGTTTGTGCCGTGAGTGAAGTGAGTGATGGTGCAGTGGGGGGTGAGATGTCCATGTCAGTGGATGTATCTAGTGCGGTGACCGTGAATATGGGTGTGATCGTGGGTGCTCGTGCTGGTGTAAATACGGGATTTACAAAGGTTGAGGGGTAATTTACAGGGGGGCTGGCTGGAGCAGCTTGGTGGAAAGGGGAAAGAGGGGTTATAGTGGGTCGGGGAGGTGAGACGGGGGAGAAGGTTAATGGAGGTGGGAATGGAAAAAGGGGTCTTGGAGTTGTGGGGAAAGAATGAAAAGATTGATGAAGGAATGGGTTGGATAAAAAGGTGGGTGTGGGAGGGGGTAGGCTAGGGCTAATGGGTGCAGGAATTGTGGGGTGCGTGGTCGTAAAGACGATTTCTGCAACGCCACCGGGGAATGAAGATGTTGGTCTTGTCGGAGAATGTTAATCTCCTTCAGAATAACCTACTCTTGAGATTAGAACACTTCTATACCAAGAGTAAGTCAAAAACCTTCACAACACATAAGTCTGCTGCACAATTTCTTCAAATTAATCTTCACAGGTTACTTTTGTCTGAAACTGTTACTCTGAACAGTCGACTTTATACCTGTAACTTCTAAGACTTGGTTCTCCTTGAATAGAACCCGTTTAAGCAAATGCTTCTGGTTACGAGTAGCTTATCTTCTAACTTAAAGATTAAGCCCTCACTCATGCAAAACTTTAAAGTATGCACTGAGAAATGATCAAAACATTGATTACCGAAAATGCGCCTGTTTCAGTAAACTTTGAACACTCAACACATACGAATGTTCCTACTGACAATTCTCAGTTTCTGTTTACAATTAAACTCTGAAACTTAAGCTATAGATTGATTAACTATAGACTTAGATATCCTCAATAGGATTTCACAAATCATCTAACACAGATGAAGAAAACACAGAAATTTCGGCGCAACTTTTCTTCGATTATTCAGAAAGTTACAGTTGAGTGATGAGAGGAAAACTCAACTAACTTCTCATATGTCTCATGACATCTAACTTCTCATTCTCTCTTCTATTCCTTTCTCTCTCGTATATGCCTCTAATGCCTATACGCCTCTCATTTCTTCCATTCTATTCATCACTACGCGCCTCGACATTTTTCAGGTATTTATAGATAAATTTATACAAGTTTATAACGCGGACTATACTACTGTACATATGTGTACAACTTTTTCCCGGTTCTTCTTCCAAGCTTCAAAATTTGTTCTTTTCTTCCTCCTTTCATCCTTCAACTCTTCATGAACTAAAATCTGTAAAATTGATCTATTCCGGTAACATTCCGGTGACTTTCCTGTGACCTTCCGGTACTGTTCCGGTGACCTTCCGGTGATCTTCTGGTGACCTTTTTAAGGAAATTTTTTCTGACGTCTCTGCGGACTTAAAGACCTTCAATTGTTGATTGTCTTGCACCAACAGCTCCCCCTCAATCATCAATTGAGGTTTTCTCTGTCTTCTTTATTCCTGCCATATCTTTAAACCTTTGTAACTTAGGTCCATCCAAACTTTTTGTAAGCATATCAGCTATCTGATCTTTCGTTGAAGTATGAATTACTTCAATCTCCTTATCCATCACCTTCTCTCTTAGAAAGTGATACTGAATCTCAATGTGTTTAGTCCTGGCATGAAAAACAGGATTAGCAGCTAAATATAATGAACTCATGTTATCTCCAAATATAATTGGAGTTCTCTGTATAGTGTCAAAACTCTTCATTAAAATCTTTAGCCAAATCACTTCCTTTGCAGCTTCAACCATGCCTTTGTACTCGGCTTCGGTAGAAGACAAAGCAACTGTTTGTTGCTTCTTGGAACACCACGAGATTAGCTTATCTCCCACATAACACATGTATCCATAGGTTGACCTTCTGTCATCTGGATTACCTGCCCAATCTGCATCACTGTATATTTTGATGTTTGTATCTGATGTAAAACCATAATACAAACCTTCTTTGAGTGTACCCTTAATGTACCTCAACACCCTTTGTCCTGCAATCCAGTGTTCTTTCCTTGGACAGTGCATGAATTGAGACAATACTCCTACTGCATATGATAAATCAGGTCTGGTTAACGTAGCATAGATAAGACTACCAACCAAACTCTGATATTGTCTCACATCCTTGAATTCTTCTCCACCAAACTTACTCAGTTTGTGGTTCACCTCCATTGGAGTAGGTGCTATCCGGCAATCATTCATTTTAAACTTTATTAACAAGTTCTTCAAATATCTTTCTTGGGTCACGAATACTCCATGCTGAGTATATGTGATCTCCATACCCAAGAAGTAAGACAAGTCTCCCAAGTCACTTATCTTGAACTCCTTTTCCATTTGCTTTTTGAGTCTTTGTATACCTGACTCATCTGTTCCTGTAAGGATTATATCATCAACATATATGCACATGTATATGAAACCATTATCACTTGCTTTTATAAGCAGACTACTATCTGCTTCAGACACCTGAAAACCAAGTTCTTTCAAGAACTTTACCAGTCTATAGTTCCACGCTCTTGGCGCTTGTTTCAAGCCATACAAAGCTCTCTTGAGCTTGCACACATGATCTGGATATCTTTTATCTCTGAACCCTTGAGGTTGCTCCATGAACACATCATCTGAAATATATCCATTCAGAAAAGCATTTTTCACATCTAACTGACATAACTTCCAACCTTTGCTCGCAGCAACAGCTATGAGTGTTCTGATGGTTGTCATCTTTGCCACTGGACTATAAGTCTCATCATAATCAACTCCATAAGTCTGAGCAAACCCTTTGACAACAAGTCTAGCTTTGTATCTAGACCCACTTCCATCTGCAAATCTTTTGGTCTTGTAGACCCATTTGCATCCAATAATCTTCTGGCTATTTGGTTTAGGAACTAAATCCCATGTTTGATTTTCTACCAATGCATCATGTTCTTCCTGCATAGCTTTTTCCCATTTTTCCTTACCTTTTGCCTCTTCATATGTAGAAGGGTCTTCATCTGCTTTCACTATGTAAGCATAATCTTTCGTAGCCAAAAATGAAGTATCATAACTGTACCTTGTAGGTTGCCATCTATTTCTTGATGACCTTCTGAGTTCTCCGGTCCTTGAGGTTTCTGGTTCTTCACACTCAGGATCAAATCTTGGCCTTTCTTCAACTTCTTCCTGCACTTCATAATTTTCTTCTTCATCAATTATTTGAACCTTTGATTTACCTTTCTTCTGATTCACTTCTTCTTCATCACCTGTATTGTTATTAACTGTTCCTGCATACCAAGAACTTTGCTCATCAAACGTAACATCTTTCGAAACCAGAAAATGTTTTGTGGACGGATTCCACAACCTGTATCCCATCTGTCTATCATCATAACCAATGAAAACATATTTTTCAGCTTTAGGTTCCAATTTGTGTCTTAATTGTGATGGCACATATGCATATGCCACACATCCAAAAACTCTGCAATGATCTAAGGTAGGTCTTTTACCCCACCAAGCTTCATATGGTGTCATACCTTGCAGGGCTTTACATGGTAACCTATTGACCAAATAAGTAGCTGTATTTACAGCTTCAGCCCACAAATAATTAGGGCACTTTTTCTCATTCATCATGGACCTTGCAAACTCAACAATAGTCCTGTTCCTTCTTTCTGCAACACCATTTTGTTGAGGAGAATATCTGCAAGTAACTTCCCTTTTTATACCTGCATTCCATAAGTAGTCACTGAACTCGTTGGAGAAATACTCTCCCCCTCCATCTGATCTTAGTCTCTTCAGTCTATGACCTGTAGTTCTTTCTGCATACGCATGATAATGTCTGAATGTATTAAATACTTCTGACTTATCCTTGATCACATAGATAGTGATCCATCTAGTAGCATCATCAACATAAATCACATAATATCTTGATCCATTTATACTGAAATCCTTTGATGGTCCCCACACATCTGTGTGTACCAACTCAAGCTTCTCTGAGTGCATAAAACCATGCTTGGTATAAGAATTCTTATGAGCCTTACCAAACTGACATGCCTCACATTTGTATGTCATATGTTGACCTGCAACATTAGGCAATCCAAGCACTGAACCATTGTTAACCATATCTTTTATACCTCTTTCATTGAAATGTCCGAGCCTTTTGTGCCAAAGATCTAACTCAGAAATTTTCTGTCCTTCATATGTAAACATGGCCTGACCAATGTTACC
This sequence comes from Ceratopteris richardii, assembly GCA_020310875.1. Lineage (NCBI taxonomy): Eukaryota > Viridiplantae > Streptophyta > Polypodiopsida > Polypodiales > Pteridaceae > Ceratopteris > Ceratopteris richardii. The sequence goes on along the minus strand of CM035418.1, from coordinate 185,523,007 downwards.
TTGAATCTTCAGTGTAAACAGTCTTCCTTCTTTCTTTCCTGAAACAATCTGTTTATACCCCTGACTGGGATCTTCCACGTATACTCCTTCATTAGTGAATCTTACTTCATATCCTTTTTCAACAATTTGTCCTACACTTATCAAATTCTTAGGAATTGTAGGAACATACAGAACCTTACCCAATAAGGTACTACCGTCTTTAGCTTTTACTGATCCAATCGACTGCACTTTATGCTTTGTGTTGTCACCTGTTTGAACAACATGATTAGAAACTTTATTCTCCAAATCAGTCATCAATGATATGTTTCCACTCAGGTGATTGCTACATCCTGAGTCAATGTAGAAGACTCTTTGATCTTCATTCTGACTTTCACAGGTAGCATTCAATATCATTGTTGAATCTTCCTTCTGTTCTGAAGCGTAATTGTAGTAGGTATTGTTATATTGTTGACTTTGGAATCCTCTACCTGCATTTCTTCCAAAGTAACTCCTACCACCTCTTCCTCTGAAATTTCCTCTTTGATTTCTGCCACCTCTTCCTCTTGCATTGTAACTTTGACTATATCCATTATTACTTTGAGTATTGTGCCAACAATCATTAGCTAAATGATTTGTCTTACCACAAATCCAGCAAGCTTTGCCTCCATCTTTGTTGTTTCTGCCTTTTCCTCTACCTTTGCCACCTCCTCTTCCTCTTAGGAAGTTGGCTTGGCTAGTTGTTCCTTCATCTTCATTTGCTTGTTGCTTTCCTTTGCTATTCTTCTTTTTATCTTTCGAGTACATTGCGTGACCTGCACTCTTGTCACCATCTCCTTTAACATCATTCTCAAATGTTAGCATATGACCTAACAACTGATTTAAATCTGGAGTAAAATGGTCAAGTGATAATTCCGTAGACAAAATAAACGGCTTCCATTTGTCATCACCTCTTAAGCCTGTAAGAATTTGTCTTACCAATTTATCCTCTTCGATATCTTCGTCAACAGCTCCTAATGCATCTGCAATGTCTTTCATCCTTGTCACATAGTCTGAAACGGACTGAGAAGCCTTCTTCTTGAAGGTTGTAAACTCTGCCCATAAGGATGCCTTTCTTGACTTAGTAGTATTCTGGAAATGCTCCTCCAAAGCATTCCAAATGTCCGTTGCACTTTCAAGACCTCGAATATGAGGTAGCAAGTAATCATTTACTGCCATATAGATAATGCTTCTAGCTTGCGCATCTTTCTTCATCCAGTTTTTCAAATCTGCTAACTCTTCCCTAGTCGGAACACTAGGATCTTTGAACTGTGGCTTTTCTTCTTCTCCTGTGATATAAGCTATCAAGTCTTTGCTCATAAGATGAGCTTCCATCCTCATTGACCACGCAGGATAGTTTTCTCTATCCAGTTTCTCTATCTGCAGAGAATCTCCCATCTTGTGTCTTCCTGTGTGTTGAAATCTTCAACCTTTATGAATAATATATGTACCTTTGCTTCAAATTAGACTCCGTTTGTCTTTCTTGATGTCGTATGATCTCTTCTTCAGGTTTCGCCTTCAAGCTTTCACCTTTTAGTTCTTCGGTTGTTGAATTCTTTGTAACCGCAGCAGTCGGGAACCTCCTTTCTTTGATTTTGGTGTCTCCTGCTCTAATACCACTGCTGGACTGATACCTGCTTTGATACCACTGATTTTGACGTTTCCTGCTTTGATAACACTTTACCTGCTCTGATACCACTGTCGGAGAATGTTAATCTCCTTCAGAATAACCTACTCTTGAGATTAGAACACTTCTATACCAAGAGTAAGTCAAAAACCTTCACAACACATAAGTCTGCTGCACAATTTCTTCAAATTAATCTTCACAGGTTACTTTTGTCTGAAACTGTTACTCTGAACAGTCGACTTTATACCTGTAACTTCTAAGACTTGGTTCTCCTTGAATAGAACCCGTTTAAGCAAATGCTTCTGGTTACGAGTAGCTTATCTTCTAACTTAAAGATTAAGCCCTCACTCATGCAAAACTTTAAAGTATGCACTGAGAAATGATCAAAACATTGATTACCGAAAATGCGCCTGTTTCAGTAAACTTTGAACACTCAACACATACGAATGTTCCTACTGACAATTCTCAGTTTCTGTTTACAATTAAACTCTGAAACTTAAGCTATAGATTGATTAACTATAGACTTAGATATCCTCAATAGGATTTCACAAATCATCTAACACAGATGAAGAAAACACAGAAATTTCGGCGCAACTTTTCTTCGATTATTCAGAAAGTTACAGTTGAGTGATGAGAGGAAAACTCAACTAACTTCTCATATGTCTCATGACATCTAACTTCTCATTCTCTCTTCTATTCCTTTCTCTCTCGTATATGCCTCTAATGCCTATACGCCTCTCATTTCTTCCATTCTATTCATCACTACGCGCCTCGACATTTTTCAGGTATTTATAGATAAATTTATACAAGTTTATAACGCGGACTATACTACTGTACATATGTGTACAACTTTTTCCCGGTTCTTCTTCCAAGCTTCAAAATTTGTTCTTTTCTTCCTCCTTTCATCCTTCAACTCTTCATGAACTAAAATCTGTAAAATTGATCTATTCCGGTAACATTCCGGTGACTTTCCTGTGACCTTCCGGTACTGTTCCGGTGACCTTCCGGTGATCTTCTGGTGACCTTTTTAAGGAAATTTTTTCTGACGTCTCTGCGGACTTAAAGACCTTCAATTGTTGATTGTCTTGCACCAACAGGTCTGGGGGAAGGAGGGTGAAGAGGGGAGGCTGGATGGACGGGCGGTGAGAGAGGAGCGGTTGGGGTGGTCGGTACTTCAGTGACTACTGAGGTTTGTACAGCTATAGCGCGGGGTGGGGAATCTACAAAGATTGTTTCTAGAGCCAACGAATTTTCGGGGACGAGGCATGCCTCCTTGGCTTGTTCAGAAGACTATGCTCTAGTTGGTACACGAATGTATTCGCCGGGCTTTGAAAGTAGTCGCACTCTGCGGGGGTCAAACTATGGTAGTGGCTTTCGTTGCAAGTACCTGAGTGCTTCGTTGGAGCCTACTGATTTGACTAACTCTTTGAATCCCTTGATGTATGCGTCTTCGAATCCGCCTGTGACAAGTTCTTGTTCTATTATTGTTTGACTCTCTTCCTCTGTCAGCTTTTTGCGTGCCCAAACTTTTTCCATAGTTCTATACAGCTTCTTGATAGCTAGTGTGTAAGCTACTGCCTCGTAAGTTTCATCTTCATGGGTACTTGTATCGCCATGTGTGTTTGTTTGTTGGCCTTGGCCATCTGTCTGTTCATGCTCTTGGGATTCCTGTGTTCCCTGGCTAGGTTCGTCGTCTCCTTCGTCGTCATCGGTTGCTGTTCTTTCGTCATCAGAGCTGGACACGACCTGTCCTTGTGGCTGATCCCTGGGTGTGGTGGGGTAGCTAGGCCTTTCAAATTCTTGAGAAAACAATTGTCCTTCTGAAAATTGGAACTCATTGGAGAATGCATCAGGCATCTCAAAATCAAAATTTTGGTCCAGTGGCTCTACTTGTCCTGGTTCTAAATGCGGTATTGGAAAAGAGAAAGCTTCCGCACCAATAGTGGTGGGAAGTTCAGATGCTGCGGTGATAGGTTCTGTGGTTGTGGCTGCTTGGGGTGCAACAGTACTGGTGGTGCCCTCTGGCGTAACTGGTCTTAATAACCGTATACGAATTGGTGGTACTGTGGGAGTGGCTGCTGTTGGTGACTGCTCTGGAGATGGTTGTGGCGAGGGTGATTCGGGGACTTGTAGGCATGGGATAGTACCTCTCATCCGCTTTCCAGCTCTGCCTTTGCTAGACTTTCTAGCCTTCCTAGTGGTGCCTTTAAATGCTTTCAATTCCTCACTGGTCATGGCACGCTCAATTGGTAAGTCATACGCCAAGCACATATATATGATCTTGGTGAGGGCGCAGCACCCATTGATTACCTTCTTTCGCTCCCACCTATGTTGTGCCAAATAGAGCTGATCAATTATCCAACTGGCTAGATCAACCGTTTGCGGTCCAGTACATGCTAAGTACAATCCAAACCAGATTCTCTTGTGAGGCATGGTAAAACGATCCTGAGCTGGGAAAGCAAAGTGCTGCATGCATATCCGTAACGGCTTAGAGAGCTCAGGTGTTATAGCAGAAATATCCTCCCATTTAGTTACGTCACCACGTTTCATTTGCTCTGGGACTAGCCGTTCTCTCTCCGTCGGAGTGTGTGTTCCATGTATTTTCAGAGCTGCGCGAATTAAATCTTTAGACAAATAAAACCTTCTGAATGGAGGATCATTTACCAAGGATGGTAACATGAATGTGCCAGGTAGATCCTTGTTCTCTGAAGTCGTCAAGGTGGTTACCAAGTAAAAACATCTGCAAAAATCGGGTTTAGGCAGAGGGTAGCTAAAATATTATGTAAATCCCGCTCGTGCCCAAACGTGCGTTAAATCTTGTGTATTCTGCAGTCCTTCAAATTCTCGTGAAAAGAACTGGTACTTGGCCCATGTGCGTAAATCAAATGCCAAATTGGCCTCAAATATGAAATCAGCGTCTGCTAAGGGTCCTGCTAGGCCTTGAAACCAGTGAGAATTACGATGAATCTTCTCAGTATATCCTCTAGGAGGATCATCGATTGGCATGGGTCCTGGAAAACCTTGAAACTCTGGTGGTTGCATAGTAGGATAAGATTCCGCGAGTAATTCTCCAATAGTGGCCATCGGTGCACTGGGGCCAGCTTCTGATGGTCCTGCTTCGGTTTGCATGATGACTGATGAGCTAATGGAAAAGATCTGCTACAAAAGATTAGCACATTAGTATGGAAATTAATTATGATCCCATTAAGGTGAGACCGCAATCCCTTTCCATAACCGATGTGTAACCCGTGTAGCCAAGTGTCGTGAAGTGATTGATGCAATGATTATTTGCAAAACTAATGCAGGTCTCTAGACACCTACATGGTTCAGATTATGCCTACAATTCTTGATGAGCTTTTATTATGCATGATGTGGGGTTTGGGTGTATGAATTTATACAAGGTTTGGTTGAAGGTGAATTAGTACAAGGGTGGAGTTTAAACGGGGTGGGAGAATTGTTAGATAAGGGGGTACAAAAAGACGTCTGGATACGTTTCGGTATCCATTTCCTAAGAGTCTTTGAGTGGGTGGTATGTTTCTGCTGAGGGACAAAGAGTGGTATCGGGTTTGGTGGTATTGAGGGATGAGAAGATTTCTGAGGGGTATACATTACATGGCTAGAGGGTTGGGCTATAATACATTGTTTGGGTATCCAAATCTGCATGGGTGTGGGTCGATTGATAAGATACTTCTTGGCGATCCAAATCTGTCAAGTATTTGTACTTGGGGAAGAAGATCGAGAGGACTTTGGATGTTGACTCTGCTTCTGTTGAAACTTTGTCCTGCTCTCGTCTGTAGTGTTGCCAATAGCCTGTGGTTGCTGTCCTTTTGGCACCCATATTTGTCTTGTGCCACTTGTTCTGTGATGTTGATACTGCTGCTTTCTTTGCCTTGTCTGGTGATGTCGTCGGTCTGGGTTCCTCTGTTGTGGTTGACTCCTTCGAGGTTGGGTTTGAGAGGTCCAATGGACGCTCTGCTTTGGAAAAGAAGGGAGATCCAACACTTGCGTGACCTGCCCATTAGGAAGTGATTCGTTATTTATCTTTAATCTAGGCCAGTCCGCAGCAAGTTTGGAAGGATGAGCATCGCAGGGTGTTGTGCTCATTTGGCCGCTGATGCAAACCACCTGACCGCTGATTGTATCCATCTGCCCTAGCGGTTGGGTAGCTACCCCTTCTAGTTTGCAGGAAGCCCCGGGGAAGATCTCCTGTCGTTCTTCTGATTGACAATTGTCCATAGCCAAGCCCGAGTGGGTTGGTGTAGATGTAACGTGACTGGTCTGACCCAAGATCTTCCGGTCTTCCGTGGCAATCGTTTCATAGGGTCTAGGGTTACAAACCTCAATCGGAATGCTGTTAGGGAAGTCAAGCGGTATCACTCGCTTCTGCTCTAAGGTTCCAATTTGTATGGAGCCTTGTCTAAGATTTAGGTCCACTGAGTGATCGTATAGCCAATCTTTGCCAAGGATTAGGGGTTCTATCAGGTCGTCATCATGGCACACTAGTAGCTTCGCTGTCATGGTCACATCCTTAATGAGGATAGGAAGGTCCACCTCACCCATGCAAGGGGTTTCCATGCCTCCTAGCCCTATGAGGTATGCCTCAATTGGCCGCATTTCTATTCCTGAATCCTTATAGTGGGACCATCTAATCGCACTAGTCGCAGCACCTGAGTCAATTAAAGCCCTGAGCTCTTGGCAAGGGTTGCCGTGCTCTAGCCTGACTGTAATGAATGGTCTCCTGTCCACTATACTAGGATGAGTGGTTGACTTTACTTGACACATAGCCATGGGATATCTGGGTGTAGTTTCTAGATGGTTATAATGTTCTCTCCCTAGTCCTTGTCTTCTTAACTTCATGCGTTTAATGCGTTCTATTGCTTCTGCCTGAGCTTCCGCTCGTATTCTATTTTCTTCCTCCTTACGCTTCTTTGCCAACGTGAGTCGTCTAAGCATATCCTCTGTAAGAGGTTCCTGATATAGCTTGACTCTACAACCACTAATATAATGAGGCATTATATCTCCTTCTAAAGTGGCTAATTGTACTGCTCCACTTGTCGAGAGTCTGTTAATGATCATAGGTCCATAACCTCGCTTTTCTAACTTACGTGCGTGTTGTTTCAGCGTATATACTAGAACTAAATCTCCTTCTTTTAGGCCTTTATCTTTCACATGTGCATCAAAATATGCTTTCTGTCGCTTCTTCGCTGCATATATTCCTGCTGCTGCCTTTAGCCTGGTTTCTCCTAATCGTTCCAAGTCCATTATTCTCGCTGATAATGCATGGCCGGTCTACTGATGTTCTTGTGCCACCTTAAGGGTCGGTATCAAGAAGTCCAAAGGAAGCACTGCATTCTGACCAAAAACCATCTGAAAGGGAGTTGCATTGAGTACGGTCTTGTAGGCCACTCGATATGCCCAAACAGCGTGGTGTAACTGTTTGTCCCAATCTGAACGTTTGTTGTTCACGAGTTTCGTCAGTACGTTATAAAGAATCTTGTTAGTGCTTTCAGCCTGACCATTGGCCTGAGGATGATATGGTGCGGATTTCTTGTGAATCACCATAAAATCCTGTAACAAATATTCAATGACTTGGTTTAGAAAGTGAGTGCCTCGATCGCTCACTAACTCTATAGGCAATCCATATCTTGTAAAGACATTCTCAAATAAGAATTTTGCAGTTGTGTGTGCATCATTCTTTTTCGTGGCTTTTGCCTCTACCCATTTCGTAAGATAATCTGTGGCAACAATAATGTATTCAGAATGTGTACCTTTTGCAGGGGGGTTAATGGGTCCTACAAAGTCTATACCCCACTTAGAAAATGCACGTCCGCCCATCATGGGTTTCAATGGCATTTCATCTCTGCGAGTAGGAAACTGAGTTCTTTGGCACACATCACATCTCTTAACATAGGTATGAGCATCCATGTGAAGAGTGGGCCACCATAATCCTGCAAAGAGGATGGCTTTGATTATCCTATCGCGTCCAAAATGACCTCCTGCAACACCTTGGTGTGCAGTCTCTAATATGCTCAGATAATCGCTCTCATGAACACATTGTCTTAGATATCCATCTCTTCCTCTTTTGTATAGATTATCACCAATAAGTGAATAGTCGTGAGCTTCCTGCTCTAGACTACGTTGTCGTGCTAAGGTCATTCCTTGAGGGAATGTCTTCGTCCTCAAGTATGTCACTAATTGTTCACTCCAGTCTGGTGTGAGAGACACATGATACAATGTAGCATGCTCTAATGGTGGTCTTTCACAACAAACATTGCATTCCTTACACAACTTGTAGACATCTGCTTCCATCATAGGCCAATATACTCCTAGTCTATGCAGAGTCTGTAATGTTCGATGTTTCGAATGATGTTGCTTTAATGCACCTATGTGTGCTAATTGCAACCAATTTGCATGTTCTGATTCATCTACACAACAAGCAAGGATCTTTTGATTATCCTGTTTATATATGCTTCCTGCCATTATTTGGTATCTCTGAGACTTGGTAATCTCTCCCTCTTTGATCTTTATCCTAGGATTCTTGGGTCCATATGTGAGAATAGGGACTATAGGCTTAGCCCATTCTGGTGCTATCTCAAGATTAAACAAATATGCATCTGGTAGATCATCCGCTACTCCTTGAGGAGCTTCTCCTGAGGTTAATCTTGAAAGGTGGTCAGCTCTAAGATGTTTCTTTCCTTTCCTGACTACGACTTCAAAATCATACTCCATGAGTAATAGAAACCAACGTATCAGTCGTCCTGTGTTACATGGTTTGTTGACTAAGTACAATAGGGCTTGATGATCTATAAAGAACTTGAATTTGTTTGCCAACAAGTAGTGCCTAAACTTCTTTACTGCGTAGATCATCCCTAATCCTTCTCGTTCCGTCGTGGTGTAATTTCTTTATGCTGCGTTCAATTGTCTGCTCGCGTAAGCTATGGGGAGATCTATGTTACCTTCATTCGTGGGTTGTGCTAACACGCATCCTATGGCATAATTGGATGCATCCACATGTACATGGAATGGCTTACTCCAATCTGGGGTTGTCAATATAGGTGCTGAGCACAAGCGTCGTTTAAGTTCATTGAATGAATTTTCACATTCATTTGTCCATTCAAAATTGGTTAAAAGAGAGTACAAAGGCTTGGCTATGATTGCATACATGTGTATGAATCTCCTATAATAACCGCAATGGCCCATAAATGCTTGTACCTCATTCACATTAGTTGGTCTAGGCAATTCTGCAATTACCTTCACCTTTTCTTCATCCGTAGAGATTCCATTTTTTGACACAATGTGTCCTAGAATTTTGCCTTGTTTGACCATGAAAACGCACTTTTCTGGGTTCAAACAAACCTGATATTCTCGACATTTGTCAAATATTTGCCTTAACTTTGGGATATGTGTCTGTCTTACATTTGAATGTGCACATAAGTCATCGACATAAACTTCCAAACTCTTGCGTAAGAATTCCTTAAAAACATGACACATGAGTCACTGGAAAGTGGCGGGTGCATTTGTTAAGCCAAATGGCATCACACGAAATGCAAATATGCCCCATTCAGTGGCAAATGCCGTCTTGTGTTGATCTTCTGGAGCAATGGCTACTTGATTATAGCCTGAAAATCCATCAAGAAAGCTGTAAACTTCCTTGCCCGCAACTCTTTCCAATAGATGTTCCGTGATAGGAAGAGGATAACTATCTCTAATCGTGGCGGCATTAACTTTTTTAAGGTTAATACACACACGCAATTTTCCATTCTTCTTGGGCACTACCACAATGGGAGATACCCATTCGGTATGCTCAATTTCGTAAATGAATCCTGCTTCTATCAAGCGATCTATCTCCTCTTTAATTTTCGCAGCGTAGTTATCATTGTACGTGTAAGGTTTCTGTTTCGTAGGTTTTGCATCTGGAGTCATAGGGATTCTATGAGAACATATATCTGGATCTACTCCTTTCAAATCTTTGTAACTCCAAGCAAAAACATCTCTATATTCGCGCAATAGGGCAACGAGCTCTTCTTCTTCTTCAGTTGTCAAATCATGCCCTATGTATGTACATTTTTCTTCTTCTCCTTCGATAGCAACTATTATTTTCTTAGTTTTCTCTCGGTTATCATATACTTGTCCGTCATTCGCCTTTCTATTAGGCATTCGTACCATGATTCTTCTATCTTCGATTTCATATTTCTTGAAGTTCTCGGGTACTTCAAATAAAGATTCTTCTTTTTCTGACATGGTTTCTTTCTTCTTTCTTTTCTTGCCTTCACTTTTGGTAGTCACTTCCGTGGCTAACCTCACCTCATTCGTAATTTCCTCGTGTCTCTGAGTGTGAGTCTCTACCTCGAAAAAATATTCTTCTTCTGATGCAAAGGGTGGGTCCATGATAATTGATTCTAAATCAAAATCGCTTGCATCCTCAAATGCATCAGTGTTAGGTTCACACTCTTCTAAAATTGCATCGCACATGATTGGCTCTATCGTGAAAACTGAGATATCATAGCCATCCTCGTCACAGTGGGGTGTCCATTGTTCTTCATTGATGGCTACATCCATGGTTGCTAGGATTTCTGCCCACCCATGGGGTTCAAACTCTTCGTCTGGGAATACTATAGGTGCGTAGCCTGGATCTTGAAGGGTTCGTGGATGTTGTTCTGCACCTAAGGTCCTGGCTTCTAACCTTTCTTCCTCTTGTTTGGCTACTTTACACATCCATAAATGAGTGTCCTCATGCAACCAAGAAGGATCTGATTCTAATGAGTGCACGGATTCTGTTTCTACTGGTGTCTTATGGATGGTATTCCATTGTACTGGGGGTACGTCTCTATGTGAATAGTCTTTAAGATTGACTTTGGTAGTCACTCCTAAATGTTGCAAGTACAAAGAATTAGTTCCCCAATCTTGTACAATTTGCAACTCACGCATGAATGGTCGTCCCAATATCATCTCATAAGCATGATTTTTTGCAAAGTCACAAATGGCGAAAGTATGCTCAAACTCCACACCACAAGTGGTGAGAGATATGCCTTCTAGTAAGCCTAATGGTTTTTCTATGTGTCCGTCAGCCATTTGCAGCTTCATCCTGGTGGGTCTCAATGCTGGCTTACCCCAACGTTTCCATAAGGCGGTGGTAGCTATGGCTACCCCGGCTCCTGAATCTAAGATGGCTTTCGTGGTGTAGCCCTGATGGGTTATCGGAAGATAAGTGTTACCTTCCTCTCCCTCGCTTACATCTCCAATCTTTTCTACGGGTATTTCTGGTACCTTCTTATGTGATCCTATTTGTGAGGGAGTAGTAGCAAGCTCGGGGAATTGATTTGCTACATGTTTCCACAATTCTGGTTTTACCTTTAACAACTCCTCTAGAGTGAGATTACATTGTACTTTAGTGTTCTTGATCACTTCCGTGTTTCTAGGGATTACTGATTCTTCATTCCTCACTATTATCGTGGGTGCTCTCATACTAATAGACTTTGCTTCCCAAGGTCCTGTGAACTAAGGTAATTCTTGTAAAGAATTAGATTCAAAGCCTGTGTGTTCACTCAGTTGTTCTTCCTCTACCTCATCGTAAATAGAGGGGATGTCTTGGGGAAATTGTTCCTGCAAGTCATCTATTTCTTGAATAGGAGGATGGGTTCCTTGTTCCTTTCTCCATTTCTCTTCTTGGATTTCTCTCAAAAATTCATGTGAGTACCTATGTATGGAAGACACATCGTCTTGACTTTCTGTATTGGGTACTTGAGACAGGGATGGCGCATTCCTTTCCTGTGTCTCTGGGACAATAGGGTTCCTATGCTGATCCTTTTTCTCTTTGCTCTCTATCAAGTATTCTAGCCTCTCCATTAGTCCTTGAAAGTGTAATTCCGGTTTTGCCATGTTATTCCAATTGAGATATCTAGAGGCTTCGAACAAAGCTTGTGCTAGTTCTACCATCTTCATGCAAAGTTTAGTTCTCTCAATTTCTAGATCAGCTCGAGGGTAGTTTTTGCTCATTTCAGCTACCTGAGGTCCCTCTTTTAATCTAGCCTGATATGCACGAAACATCATGTCTAGATTTTCTGGTATGGGTTCTGCTAAAACTGATCCTGATTTCTGAGCTGGATTCTCTTGATTCAAGTCCTGTGAAGTCAATTCTAGGATTTTGGCTCTAGATTCCTTCAAACTTCCTTCCAACTCAGTTATCTTTTTACTCCATTTTCTCTTAATTCTTTCTCTAGAATCTTTCCAAGATTTTGTCTTTTTACTACTAGATTCTGCAACTTCACTACTTCCGGCTACTTTCTCCTGATTAAGCTGTTGGTTCTGTAAGAGCGCCTGGGCTCTTGTTATAGCTTGGATAGGCACGTATGTAGGGTTGGATCCATCTGCGTTATTTACAATACCTATCACGTTGATCGGTGTCACATTCGAAGCGTTAACTGGATTTTTAGGAAAATCTTTGATTATGTGCTCTTTGCCACAATCGGCACAAAAGCCTTGGATGTTATAGTACTGTGATTGTCTTGCTATCGGGGGATGTGGACAATCCTTTATGAAATGATCTCCTTGGCACCTAAAGCATGGTCCTCTAGGGCCCTGTGGTCTTTGTTGTCTTATTTGGGGCCGTGGATTTGGGTTTGCATACATCACATTAGCATAGTCTGGCTCCCAACTAGGTTCTACCGGTGGACTATCGTAATGATATGTTTCTACGTGTTCTGGTGACTCTGTGTAATATGCAGGTGGACTATCTACATGCGTAGAGTCAAAGCTGTTCGAATTCGGGTCACCCTCTGTGATCAAAGGTGAAGAAGGCACTAAGGCCCTACTTAGATTCTCTTCTGCAGCAGCGTATTTGACTGAGATGACATTCGCTGGTGGGGGTGGCTGCTGAGCTAAGACGGGTTGAGGTCTCTGTTGAGCCTAGTATGGGTAGTTCTGAGGAGGCCTATAGTAATAAGGCTGAGCATTGTATTGGCCTTGATACCTACCTGGCTGTGGGTATGCTTGCGGGTAGTTCTGTCTCACGGTTTGTTTGTTGTACGGGCAGTCCTGAGCCGTATGATTCGTGTATCTTCTCTCAATTGTACAGTATTGGCCACTAGGGTTGGCTTGTGGTTGTGGTGCATTGGGACACACATTTGCCATATGATCACCACCACAGGTGTAACAACGCTTGTTCATTAGCACCCTAGGTTTACTAGAAACTCCTAGTTTCTGGGCCACTTTTTCTGCAAGGTCTTCTATTGAGCTAGACAATTTTTTTGATGCTAGAGATGAACAGTCTGAGTCCTTATAGACCTTTGAGAGTTCCAACTCGTCTCCTAAGTTGTCCTCAATGTCTATACAAATTCTTACACATTGCTCTAGCGTTCTGGGTTTTTTTAGGTACACGTAGGAGCGTAGTTTAGAGCTCAACAAGCCATCTAGGAACAATGACACTTGCTTGGCTTGTGAGGGTAGCTCTTGCATTGGACATCGTTCAACATATTGTCTAAACCTACGTCCTGCCAGTCTTACTGTTTCCTGAGGGGTCTGTTTAAAGCTATGAATCAACGAAGACGTGTCATGTCTAATCCCACTTTTAGAGAATTCAGTGATGAATGACTCTAAAAAGTGATGGATGTCTCTAAATTGCCTTTGTTGCAGAGGTTGGAACCAAGTTAAAGCGGTATTCTTTAACGTTAGTCCAAATGCATTATATTGCGTGAACATGTCTTCAACTTGTTCGGCTCTTAATACTTGCTTGAATTCTGCGACATGGTCATAGGGATCTCCTGTCCCGTCAAAGTAATTTTTCATGGATTTCACTAACTGTGTGGGTCTCAATATTCTTGCGTGTTCACGTGGTCTAGGTAGAGGAAAATCATCTCTACCACCTGGTATTCCATAATCTCTTTGCCTATCTACTCTATTAGTGTCCGTGGTTGTTCTATCTCTCCCTATGGGGTGATTAAAGCTTACTTCCGGTCTCTCTTTAGTTCCCTCTCTTTGATTTCCATGGGCTGATGATGTTCCTGCCCCTTGTTGACTCGTATTCATGTTCGTCCTAGATGGAGGGAATACCAATTCACCTCTCCATGTGTATGTGTTTTTAGCACGGTCAGGCACCACAAAGACTCTTTCTGAAGTCTCATCCAGGTATACAACCTTTCCAGGTGTATCCGGGTCCTTGAACTCGTATATCGTGATGATTCCTACCTCACTAAGTAGTTCTGTCTTGTATCTCCAAAAGGCTTCATCAGTTTCTTTATTTACAAACAACTCTATGCTTCTGTTGTCCTAAGGGATCCATTCCGGGATTAGTACTCATGTCAGTACAGATTTCCCTCTAGGTGTTCTAGGCTCTTCTAATGGTTCTTTTCCTTGAGATTTTGTTTCCGTCTCTGGTTGAATCACGCCAAACTCGTTGGTATTGTTTGGCTGCGTACTTAAGATGTACATCGTTCCTTCCTTGTCTATGTAAGCGTCTCTCTCGAATTTCACCACTGGACGTTCCAATCCAATGGGTTGATCGGGGTTGTGCATTTGCACCACTTGCCTTCGCAAACCGTCCTCATAGATGCGAGCACCTAATCGGTTGGTTCGGAGAAACTCTAATTGTGTTCTATAGGGTCCTTCTGGTTTTTCTAAATAGGCTACATTAGACCCTCCTTCTGGTCTTTCTGTGCTAAATGCCATTTCTGAATCACTAGTATCTGAGCTCTCGTAGGGATAACTAGTGTTCAATTGCTGAGCCCACGATCGTGCAGTAGTTCTTACACTTGCCTCTGATGATCTAAGGCTTCGCCGGTCTGACTTACCTATATGTTTGCCCGATCTAAGGTTCATTAATTTTCTTCCTTGCACACTCAGTACACGCTCAGATCGTCAATGATTCTTTGTTATTACTTTCTTGATTCTTTTTAAATTTCTTTAGATTCTTGTCTTAATGTATGCGTCAGGAATTTGACTTTCCGTGGTACTTTGAGTTCTCGTTCCGTCAGACTTATGTTCTTTCCTTTAGGTTTTCGTGTCACACACCTTTACTTTAGTCTTGAACTTGATAAATTTAATTCTCTTGAACTTGAGGCGTTCCTATCGTCTTTAATCCACAATACTACCGTTTATCCTAAGCTAAGAATTGACTGAGGGGGTTGAGTAATCTTCCAACCTCGAGTCAGCTTTTCTAGTTGCTCTGATGCCCAAGAAGCCGCGCTTCCCAAGCTTTATGCCCTTCACTGCCTTGCCTTGGTTGCCTTTGATTGCCCTTGCTAGACCTGGAAAAATCCAATATTAGACCAATTCACAGTTGGATGGTCAAGCACTTGAGTATATACACCTTTTAAGTCCCTTCCCTTTTGCCCAACTTTTCAATGCTTGCCCCCTGGCTTTCTAGTCCCAAACTAGGTCAACCTCAAAATAGCTTGTCTAAAAATAGACGTATCCTTTAAGAAAAAAACATGTTGAGGTCACGTAGTACTCGTCAAGAGCTTTCTAATGAGCTATTAAGCTCAAAAAACGGACTTCGGATGAAAAAGTTATGACCGTTCAGGCCCTGGGGGGTAAAAACTGACAAACAGGTTTTTCTCCAAATATGGGCTAAGGGGTCTCCTATGAGTCTAATCACCCAAAAATTTCCCAAAAATAGCCCCAAAATTGGCCAAAAAATGAAACCCTAAAATTTGGGATGGGGGTGCACAATCGCGATGGTCTGAGACAATCGCGATGGTCTAGGACCGTCGCGATGGCGTGAGTGTGGACAATCGCGATGGCGTGAGTGTGAACCGTTGCGATGGTCTGAAGTGCACCGTCGCGATGGCGTGAGTGTGAACTGTCGCGATGGCCTAGACGTGAATGATCGCGATGGCGTGAAGGTGGACAATCGCGATGGCGTGAGTGTGAACCGTCACGATGGTATGAAGTGCACCGTCGCGATGGCGTGAGTGTGAACCGTCGCGATGGCTTGATCAGGCGGACAATCGCGATGGCGTCAGTCAACGGTCAACGTGCACAATCGCAATGGTCCAAAGTGAACCGTCGCGATGGTCACAGATGCGATGGCTTGAGCCAATCGCGATGGTCTGGGCGCGATGGCGTGAGCCAATCGCAATGGTCCGAATTTTTGAAGTGTCGCGATGGTGTGAGGGTGTCGTCGCGATGGTCCAAAAAATGAACCGTCGCGATGGTCTAGCTTGCCACATGGCACCGTCGACGTGATGGCGTGAGCCAATCGCGATGCTGTGGGGTCAACCGAACAGTCACGATGGTCTGCGAACCGTCGCGATGATCCAAATGAACCGTCGCGATGGCGTGAGACCGTCGTGATGGTCCGGCCGAGCCGTCGCGATGGCGTGAGCCAATCGCGATGGTGTGACACAATCGCGATGGTCTGAGACCGTCGCGATGGTCCACCAAAGTATGATTTTTTGAGATGCGCCTGTGGATTCGTGCAAGCGCAAGGGTTGCCTACCTCGTGGTGTGGTCGCCTACCAAAAATACCGAAGGTTGCAGACCATCGCGATGGTCTGACACACTCGGCAGAATTCTGACAGAAGGTGATTTTCTTACCTTTTTGCAGCCTTCCTGATGCACTGGAGTACTGTTCCTGCAAGAAAACTCAAGAAAGCCAAAGCACACACAAGCACAAAAGCTCTCTCTCACTCTCTCGCATGCACAAATGAGGGGAAATGAGGAGAATGGGTGGATATGGTGAATTTTCTGATTTTTTTGGAGATGAAGATGATGATGCGGTGATGAAGATGGAGTGTGGGGGAGGTGAAAAACAACAAAAACCAAGTAAAAATAACAACAAAAACTGAAATTTTTACCTTCCAACGCCACTTCTTGCTATACTCTTACCATCACACATTCGTCCTAGACTCGATCCCCGGAAACGGCGCCAAATTTAGTGTTGCTCTAGCACGATGGTGAGAACCATGTTAAGAAGCTCCACCTCCTTAATGTCAATCCGCGGAAGAGATAGGAGTGATATGAAGATCGTGAATGTGAGATGAAGAGAGAGTGAAGGTGAGAAGCATAGAAATGCACACACGCATACACACACACTACGAAGAGACAAGCAAGACACAATGGAAGGTGGGAAATTAGCTCTATTACTCAAGAACACTATTACAAGCTCAAAATAGCTCTAAGCTCTTCTCTACTCCAACAAGCTAACCTCAAAAATGAGCTCTCTAGCTCTTTTTATAGTTTCTAGACTAGTTTTGACCGGTTTCACATCTAGTGACCGGCATAGTTAAAAATTAGGTCCTAGATGCTATTTGGAAGGGTAAACGATGTCTAAAAATAACGAAAATTGATACGCTTGTTCTACCTAAGCTCCTCAAGCTCGAGGACTCCTCGGCTTGCACAAAATGGATCTATGGATTACAAAATGGGGTTTTCTATGTTACATATGTTACAATAGTGATAAAAATCACTGTTGGAGGTTTTTGGAAAGTATTTGAAAACATAATTCTTTGAAAAACGATTCGACTGGCTCCCTGCTCTGTCGTTACATGCTTCCGTGTCATCTGTGCCTCTGGCTGCTTCCAACAACGTAGGTGAAGACGTAGGTTCTGGTTCTGGATCGGAAACGGAGACGGAGACGGAATCGGAATCGGAATCGGAATCGCGAACAGAGAACAGAGAACAGAACCCTCTGTATTGACGCGTGCAGAGCTCTGATACCACTGTTGTCAGGATCTTACTCACGCGCATACAGAGATTACGGACACAGAAAACACACAGAGAATAGACGCAACAAGAGACGAGACACAACGCAGTATTGGGTGCAATCTCCCCCCATGCACTCTGTTTCGACAGTCCACAGAGTGCATGTATTTATAGGACTTTTGATTACGTCGAAAAAAGTGGTTACAAGAGGGCGGCTTCGAAAAGCAGGCGTGAAACTAAAAGTTGATAACTTTTACAGAAAGCCATTGCTTTCAATAACAGAAACTACGGTCTACAACGACCCTTATTCTAACCATTACTTTTCTAACAATAGAACCTTCTACGCATGTTTATTTACAAACTAAATAATAATTATTCGGATTATTGATGTCCGCCCTTTCACGCCTTGCACGCTCCTCACGAACCTTCAGCTGCTATATCAAAAACATTAAAAACATATTAATACATTAAGAATATAATACTTTAACAATGCCTTGTTCAATAATATACAACAAAATGAGACCCCAAGGACCTAAGGACCATGCTATAGATGTTAGGGAGATCACTTCATTAGAGATTGCCTAATTCTTGCACGAGGACAACCACAAACAGTAACCATTCAAGGATTTGGTTTAGATTGCAATAAGGAGCATATCCTAAGGGATTACCCAAAAAAATAGCCAATATGCAAAAATTCACACCTATTAATGTTATTGGTCTAGTGGTAGACACCAACAAAAGCACAATTATGATAGCCCCAATGCAAGTAGTAACCAGAGCTCAAGCCCAACAACAAAATCAAGGAATGGATCAAGAAAAGAGCCCATACAATAGTGAGATTGAAAGCACAACTAAGAAGAGAACCAGAGCTTGGAAAGATAGTCATGAGCAAACTAAAAGACAATGGAAAAGGAAGTTGAGTGAACTCAAAAAAAAAACTTGAAGGAAACCAAAGCTAAATTGATAGAAATCGCATCTCAAACACACACTCTCATATCACCACCACCATCACCATCACCTAACGTAAATCAACCCCATATAACCCCATCACCACCTAGAGCAGGATCAATCTTATCATATCCTACTCTCAAGGAGTTAGATATGATGCTTCAAGCATATCAACTAGAATCAAAGGAGCACCCAATGTGATGGAACATAACAAGTGTTACCCTAGGGATGACCAAGAGATTGAAAGAACTAATTTGTGTGCCAAAATGGTAGAATCGGTGCAAACTATGTTTGAGGCCAGCTGTCTATTTAATTGTACTAACTCAGCCAAGGCACAACTACACTTTGATGGATTGCTAGAAAGACTAGAGAGGATAATGGTCAAATCAAGAAAGTCGGCAACATCACAAGTGAATAACACTAGAAGTGACAGGATAGGCCCTCTCCCCAAGGAAGCTTGTGTTCCTAACTCTACTGACCCTAGAATCCCTTTGTCAGTGCATCAATATTCACAAGAATCCCTAAGAGAGATTCAAGAAGAAAAATGGGCCAAGGAGACTGAGAATCCTCCTCCCATTGAGATTGTAGATGATCTTCATGATCAATTTCCACAAGTTATTCCCTCTATCTATAGAGAACAAGAGGGTGCCTAGTCTAGTGAATGGTTAGGGTTGAATTGAATCTTCCACACAAATAAAAACATCATAAAAGAGCCTTCAATTCTCTCTGCTTGATGTGAGCTTGGCATGAACCATGCATATGAGATGATCTTAGGTAGACCATTCATGAGACAATTGCAAATAGTGCAAGATTGGGGAACCAATTCTTTGTACTTGCAACACTTAGGAGTTACCACTAAGGTCTGTTGGGGCTTCACTCACTAATTAGGCATAGATATATGAAGACATATGAAGACATATGAAGACATATGAAGACATATGATGGAGGAAAGAAGAAGTGAAGAAAAGACCTACAGAAAATCAAGCCTAAGTGAAGGGACAATTTCACTATTGTAAATTAGTGCAAAATTAGAGTCTAGTTTTTTATTTTGTCTTCAAAACTTACGAGCTCAAGTCTAGAAGAATGTAAACCATAGGTATATAAGTTAATTTGAGTCAAAAACATGTAGGAGAGAGCTCAATTTTGTAATCTGAGTGAGTAGAGAAAAGTCGTGTCTTTTCTGAGAGAGATGGTGAGAGAAAACTTCTGAGTCTGAGAGAGTTTTCCATGGCTGTGAGCAAAATTAGGCCAAGCCATTTTGTACACATCTTCTCTGATAATCAACACATGTTTGTGTAGAAGGATTGAGTCTAATTTCTCTTGTACATTGAGTTCTAAGTCATTTCATATGACTGTGTAAGGTAGTTGACAGTTATGACTTTTCTGGCGCACATTTGACTGATCTTCTGAAGGTCAGATCTCGAAGCATGGTGTAAAGTTTTTTGTAAGTGATAACTCATTTTAAAGCTATTGTCCTCAACTACATTTGGTCAAAAGATCTTTAAGAAACGGGACGCATACTCAGAGAAATCAACTTAAGAGTGGAGGTATGTCAAATCGATGAAGTCAATTTCCAGTTTTCAGACATAGTGAAAAGTTTGGTACAAAATCAGAAGATTTTGAAGTTATTACTTGAAAGTTTTGCTTGTTATGTGTTACTGAACCTTAGCAAGAACCTTTCTTAGCAAATGATTAGAAGAATTTGCAAAGATCAAGCTGATACAGGTCAGATTGAAAGTTTGAAGAAGAGGCGCAGATTTCTGTGAAGTGAAATTTTTGATTTTCACTAAGTTCAGAGTTGAAGGTTCATATTTAGAGGTTTGCTAAGCTAATGATGGTTATGGAGGTCTTCTAATACCACATTAGTTTAGTTCTTGTGGTGTTTCACACACCAACAAGGTCAATCTCAAGGAATATTCACATATAGATGTGCCCCCTATAAAAAGGAGCCCCATCGATAGAGCATCACATGATATAGATTCAGTGCACTCCATAGGATCAGGGATCCTCTTGGATGCATGAAGACACTCATTTATGGATGTGCAAAGTTGCTACTGAAGAAGAGAAAAGATTACCTACATGAGAAGTAGGTACAAAGAAGCACCCTAGATCAGTTCAAAACCTATCCTATACACCCATAGTGTTCCTAGAATAAGAATTTGAAACCCATGGTTGGGAAGAAATTCTAGCCACAATGGATGTAGTTGTGAATGAAGAATAGTGGACCTTGCATTGTGATGAAGATGGCTATGATATTTCAGTTTTCATGTCAAAACCAATCATGTATGAGTGAGTTATTGAAGAGTGTGAACCTCACTGAGTGAACACAAAGAAGAAGAGAGATGAATTTGAGATGAAGCTCAGGTAGTGTTGGAACAACAAGGTTTCATTATGCTTGAGGTGGACATGGTCTTCATCAAACTCATCATTGGAATGATGCCACATATACTCCTTGTAGAGTTTTATTTGCATTCATTTGTTGTATTGAGAGTTTGATCATAGGATCACCCTCTTATGTAAGTTGCAAATCAGTTAACTTTGTAAAAGGGAAAAGTAAGAGCTCTATAAACCACGAGTTAGAAGTGGTTGGGATTGATTCTCAATCAATCAATGAAAAGGTAGATGTGATTTCGAATTTCCCTTTTCCTAGATTGTAGAAAAAGATGCCAATCAATCTAAACTAACAAATCGCCTAAATTCAAATTCAAATTGATGAAGAAAATGCATGGCCATGTACTCAAGAGTCTATATAAAGACTCCACAAAATTTTGTAAACTAATTAGCATGATGATTTGAAGCAATACATATACTTCTTTTTCATTCCTTAGTGCCACTTTAGTTTACTGTTCCTTCTTCCTCAGATTCAATCAACTTCGAGATAGTGTTGCTCTCTCTATAGAGCTCCAAATCTAGTTTCACAAGTCTCATTAGGAATATATTTTTTTCTATTTTATGCCTACAAATCTACATATCATTTGGTTCATTACTTTCAGAGATATTAAAGATTCTCAGTCTCGGGGTCATTCTCTACGACTCCCTGAAATCTTGAGATGACACCAGTTAAATGTTAAGGTGATTGCTCCTTATATAGTTCATATAAATTAGGGATTTTATGCATTATATCAATTCAACTCTATGTATGAAACTCCCTTAAGTGGAATTTTTCCAATTGTTAGTGTGCTGGCTTCTCTTAGTGTTTCAAGTCATAACATCTATCCATTTCTAGAAAGTTCTTGTGAGCTAGTCATGGTGCAAGTTATCTGTTTTCCATCACATTTTTCTTGTTGATTTTCAAAAGTACCTATTGTGTTTTATTGCATTAACCACAAGCCTACAAGGTTTGTCTTACATATCCAAAGATCTAGGGCTGGTCTTAAGTTGGTTTGCTGGACCAACACCACTTGAAAACTCATCTTTCTAAGTCTCTCTAAGCTTCTCCAACTTCTTTTAATGGTATCAGAGCAACTTCAAGATGGGAGATGTATTTCCATCAATGATTGAGAAGCTTGATAGACATAATTATGTTGCTTGGAAAACCAGAATGGAGGCTTATTTGCAAGGAAGAAACCTGTATGGAATTGTATCATGTGATGAAGCAATGCCTATTCCAAGATCCAAGGGAGGACCTACTCAAGAGGAAATAGATAGGCTCACACTTTTGGTGTTCAAGGCATGCTCAATAAAGGTCATACATACTCAAATCTATTTTTGATTTTCTATTACCACATATTAGAGGATGCAAGACATCTCAAGAGACTTGGGATGCCCTAGAGACTTTCTTTTCTGCTAGTACAAAGGCAAGGAAGAACCATGTGTGGAATGAGTTCAACCAAATGAAGAAGAGTCCAAAACAAACCATCACTGAGTTTGTTACAAAGTTCAAGGAGGTGGCTAATCAATTGGCATCCATTGGAGAGCTGATTGAAGAAGAATCCATCATGAGGCAAATTCTCAATGGGGTTAGAGGTGACAAGCAATGGAAATCGTTCACCACAGCCTATGATCTCATCATGGATGTGCAAACTCCAGACTTCAACATCTTACTTGGACAACTCTTCAATCAAGAGGCCAACAATAACATAAAGGAAGGTAACTCCTATCATGGTAATTCAACTAGTGTTCTATATGCAGATAAGAAGGACAAGAAGTTAAAAGCCAAGAAGAAGGAAGAAGATGAAGAATAGACTTCCCAATCCACCTTTGTAGGCAAGAGCAACTAGAAAGGGAATAACAAAGGACCAAAGCATGACAAGAACAAAGGCTAGAATGTTCAACCTTGTGGCATTTGTGATAAGACCAACTAAACCACTCTCAATTGTTGTTTCAATGGGCAGACCCAGAAAGGAAGTAGAAGAGGTGGATATGGTAGCAATAGAGGCAGAGGTGGAAGCAACTTCAACAATAACAATAGAGGCCATAATACAAGGGACTACAACAATTATTTTGAAGATCAACAACATGAAGACTCATTGCTCTTGATGAATCTACGCCACAAGGAAGGTAAAGAAGATGATCATTTGTTCTACATAGATTCAGGATGCTCAAATCATGTTGCATAGCTCTTTTATGTGATTTGGAAAGTCCAAAGCATAGACATGAAGTTCAAATAGGGTACTCTATGTTCCAATAGTCACTAAAAACCTAATAAGTGTAGGCCAAATAGCTGAAAAAGGCTTGCAAGTTAGGTTCACCCAGCATGGAGCTTTTGTGGAAGATCCATGTCAAGGCTTCAAGAAGATAGTCAGAGGTGAGAAGCATGGTAGGCTCTTTACTTTTGAAGTAGGAGAAACCAAAAACATAGCTCTATTCAACTTTGGGTCTCAAACCCTAAGTAAGCTTGAAGTGTGGCATAAGAGGCTAGCTGATGTGAATGAAAGAACCTTGAAAGATATATGTAGGGATCAAAGTGTTCTAGGACTACCAAACATATCAAAGCAACACATGATCAACAGATGTGATGCATGTCAGATTGGGAACACACAGAGACAACCATTCAACCACAAAGGCTACATCCACAACAAGTTATTGGACTTATTACATACAAATGTATGGGGACCAAGACAAGAACCTTCATTGGAAGCATCAAGGTATTATGTCTCATTTATTGATGACCATAGTAGATGGACTATTCTATACTTTATCAAGGGTAAGAATAAAGTGTTTTATTGCTTCAAAAAGTATCTAAACATGTGGAGAATCATACAGGTAGATCACTCAAGAACCTCAGATCTCATGGAGGGGGAGAATACTTCTCCAAAGAGTTTGATGAGTTCTTGAAGGATAAAGGTCTCAAAAGGGAAGTGACTACCAGGTACTCTCCTCAACTGAATGGAATTGTAGAGAGGAGAAACAAGACATTGGTTGGATCAGCCAGAACAATCCTTGAAGAGAAGGGGTTGCCACATTATCTATGGGCAGAGGCTATTTCAACTAATGTGTACCTTGTCAATAGACTACCATCCAAATCACTTCAAGGTATGACTCCTTATGAAGCATGGTATGGAAGAAAACCTAGGCTTGGACATTGCAAGGTGTTTGGTTGTTTAGCTTATGTTCATGTACCATCACAAATAAGAGGTAAGCTAGATGAAATCAGTGTTTATTGGCTATGACTCGACTGAGATGGATTACAGGTTTTATAATCCTACAACCAAGCAATTCACTAAAAGTAGGGATGTTGTGTTTGAAGAACATAGTTCTTGGTATGATGAAGACAAACAAAAGGTAACTCTACCATATGATCTTGATTTTGATTCTCATCAAATAGGAAGAAAGCATGATACACAGGTCCAAGATCCAAGAAGTGATGCAAATGATGAACAAGATGAAAGGGAAAAGGATTACAAACTATGGAATTCAAGAGGCAAAGCAAATATGCAAGAGTGTGGAGAATGCTCCAAGAAAGCACCTAGAAGATCAACAAGAGAGAAGAAACAACCAGATTGGTATGGATATGATTCCACATTTTGTTACAAAGCATTCAATCTACTTGGAAAAAGACTCAATTTTAGAGGAACCCTCAACGTATGAAGAGGCAAAGGGAAACCCTAATTGGGAAAAGGCCATGAAAGAAGAACCAGATGCATCGAAGTAGATGGAAACTTGGATTTGGTTCCAATGTCATCCAATCAAGAGGTAATTGGTTGCAGATGGGTATATAAAGTTAGAAGAAACTTAGATGGATCAGTTTGCACGTACAAGGCAAGATTATTTGCCAAAGGATGCTCACAAACGCATGGTATAGACTATGAGGAAACATTCTCACCAGCTGCAAAGATGACTACAATCAAAAAATAAGTGTACCTGCTTCAAGAAATTGGAGACTCCTCCAACTTGATGTAAAAAATGCTTTCCTAAATGGTTGGATAAGTGAAGAGGTATACATGTCACAACCACCAGGTTTGAAAACCCTAATCATACATCTTATTTTTGCATACTTAAGAAAGCATTGTATGGATTGAAACAAGCTCCTAGGGCTTGGAATTACATGTTGGTTACATACCTTCAAGATCAAGGGTTCAAACCTAGCAAATCAGATCCTCCTTTATTCATCAAAAGGGATTGCAATAAGGTTATCTATCTATGTGTATATGTAGATGATATTATTGTGACAAGTGATGATCTAAATGGCTTCAAAGGATCAAGAGACACATGCAAGAGAAGTTCAAAATCGGTGACTTAGGTGAGCTCACATATTTCCTTGGTATGCAAGTGATTTATATAGAAGAAGGGATGTATCTCACTCAAAGAAGATGCATTGAAGACCTACTTCTCAAGTTCAGAATGGAGAACACAAAGCTTGCAGGTACACCTTTGGAGATCAATCATAAACTTAGTGTGTATGAAGGTGAGAAAATTGAAGACATTAAAGAATATCGAAGCTTGGTAGGTAGCTTGATATATGCTACTCATACAAGTCCAGACATATCATATAGTGTGGGAGTGCTTAGTCAGTTCATGCACTCACCTAGAAGTCCACACATGGATGCAAAAGGTACTGTCAATGAAGGTATATTCTATCCTTACTCTTCATATTTGAATATCAAAATCTATTCAAACGCAGATTGGGCAGGAGCTAAGGATGATAGAAGAAGTACCTCTGGTTACTTAGCATTTGCAGGTTCAAAGCTAGTGTCATGGAGTTCCAAGAAGCATCCAACAATCACTTTATCCTCAAATGAAGTAGAGTACAGAGGTTTGACCATAGCAACTCAAGAGGCAATATGGTTAAAAGCATTGTATACAGATTTGGGACTTGTAAGTTCCAAACCTCATCTACTTGGACCTAATGTAAGTTCCATGCATTTGACTGCAAATCTAATTTTTCATGCAAGGACAAATCACATAGAGGTCCACTACCACTTTGTAAGAGAGAAGCTTATGGCAAAGGAAATTGACATTTCATTTGTTCCTACTGAGAAGCAAATAGCAGACATGATGGAAAAAGCAGTTGATGGAATAAAGCTTTGTAGATTCAAAGCAATGGCAGACATTCAACCTATCAGAGAATGAAGACTCAAGCATACTTTAGCTTGAGGGGGTGCTATTGGAACAACAATCTTTCATTATGCTTGAGGTGGACGTGATCTTCATCAAACTCATCATTGGAATGATGCCACATACACTCCTTGTAGAGCTTTATTTGCATTCATTTGTTGTATTGAGATTTTGATCATAGGATCACCCTCTTGTGTAAGTTGCAAAGCATTTAACTTTGTAAAAGGAAAAGTAAAAGATCTATAATCCATGAGTTAGAATTGGTTGGGATTGATTCTCAATCAATCAATCAAAAGGTAGATGTGACTTCAAATTTCCCTTTTCCTATATTGTAGGAAAAGATGCCAATCAATCTAAACTAACAAATTTGTCAAAATTTGAACTCAAATTGATGAAGAAAAGGTGTGGCCGTGTACTCAAGAGTCTATATAAAGAATTCACAACATTTGTAAACTAAGTAGCATGATGATTTGAAGCAATACATATACTTCTTGTTCATTGCTTGGTGCCACTTCAGTTTATTCTTTCTTCTTCCTCAGATTCAATCAACTTGCAGAGAGTGTTGCTCTCTCTACAGAGATCCAAATCCAGTGTTTAAGGTATCATTGGAAAGGTATTACTGTCTAGTTATGCCTATAAATTTTCAAATCATTTTCTTCATTACTTTGGAAATATTGAAGATTTTCAGTCTCGGGGTCATTCTCTGCAACTCCCTGAAATTTCTGGATGACATCAGTTCAGTGTTAAGGTAATTGATCCTTGTATAGTTGATATAAATTAGGTATTTTATGCATTATAGCACGCCAACTCTATGCATGACATTGGCTTAAGAGGAAGTTTTCCAATTGTTATTGTGTTGGCTGCTCTCAATGTTTGAAGACATAACTTCTATCCATTTTTAGAAAGTTCTTGTGAGCTACTCATGGTGCAAGTTATCTATTTTGCATCACCTTGTTCTTGTTGATGTTCCAAACTACCTATCGGGTTTTATTGCACTAACCACAAGCCTAAAAGGTCTATTTTACATATCCAAAGAGCTAAGGCTGGTCCTATGCTAGTTTGTTGGACCAACTTCACCACTTGACAACTCATCTTTCTAAGCCTCTCCAAGCTTCTCCAACTTCTTTCAGGCAGAAGCCTTAGAACACATCCGACAAATGAAGTTGAGGAGATAAGGTAGAGATCAACCTAGGCAAGATGCTCATGGATCCCCAAGATATCACGTAGCTATGTGCCAAACAATGAGTGCCACCTCTCAATATATAATCATCAAACATTTTTTTTTTTTACCTTAGAAGTAGGACAAGGTAAGAATGAGACGACGATCAAAGCTTTTATTGACTCAAGTGTAGCCACTGATGCAAATAGATTCTCTCATTGTCAAGATTTGCTATTAAGTATCAATCCTATAGAAGCTTACCTCATAGGATTGGAAGGAGTGGAAACCCCTTGCCTAGGCAAGGTGGAGCTCCCCATCTCCATACAAGATGTCCTAATGATAGTTAAAGTGCTAGTGTGTTAGGATGAGGATCTCACAGAACCTCTTATCCTGGGCCAAGATTGGATCTATGACCATTTTGTCAACCTAAACATAAGAAAAGGAATACTTTAGGTTTGGGTGAATTAGCAATGCATCACAGTTGAACTAGTGAATCAACCACTCAAGGAATTAGGACACACACCAACTCTTGGTCCCTCCAGGAGCCCACATGACAATAACAATGGTATTCCCGTCCAAAGATATGTGATGCATAATAGTCCCAAGGAAGAAACACAAGTGCCACAAGAGATGGATATCCGTTCTTTTTCAAAGTTTAAAGTAGCAAGGGTAACACAACCAAAGTGACAAGTAAAGCATTACAAGAACACAAGCACATCAAGAAGACCAACAGAGTCATGGAGAAAAGGAAATTCAGGTATGAAACGGATTTGGTTATGCAAAGGCAAGCAACCAACAAATCTATCACCAAAGAAGCATATCATTAACCCAAGGAGTCCTATATCACATCAAAAAAGGAAGTTTCTTCTAGTGTACTCCAAATTTGGGTACCAAAGTGGTCAATGAAGGCAGACCCTAATAACACACAAATTTGGGTGCCTAAGACCTGCCTGCAGGCTCAGATCGTCAGACATAATAATTTAGAGTGAAACCAATTCTCACCTAACCCTACCTCAGAAAACCCAATAAGAAAAGTTATTCTCAACAAGGACTTTAGTACAATCAAGCCTAGCACTACTTGGAAATGGGTACCTAAAAGGTCCCAAATCCCATTAGATTTATCTCTAAAACCCTCAACTGTAATTACTCCAAAAATTTGTAATCCTAGAAGGGAAGTCTAGAAAGTTAAGTCCGATATTGAACCACCTGAGTTAACATTATAAATTAATTTTACATTTTTAGGTGCATGGAAAGCTACTTGCACTTCCCAAGTATGCATTCAACTCATAACTTAGTCTACTTATGCATGCCTTCACAACACTCAAGCACCTACTAACATAACACATCAAGTCAGATACATCATGTTAGTATTGCATGGGGAACAAGGTTTCAGTTGCTCTCTATGATAGCACTAATGTGCTTCTTTTATTCTAGCACATTCACCTGACATCGATGACCTCTTTCATCATGGCTGAGGCAGGTACAAGTTTGTAGCCGATTGCTATTGATATTTTGCTGGTATCTAAACTTCCTACAAAGAGGTCGATGGAATTCCAACATGTGAGGCAAATACCCATTAAAGATCCTCTTCCTAGGTGCACAGAGAAAGTTAAAATCCATTCGCATTGGTTCAATCAATGCCAGGACCACTTGGTGATGTTGGGTACATTTGAGAATCTAAATGTGAGTTCAACAATGTTTGGGGTCGGTTTCAATTCTTTTCTGATGGAGAGTGTTAATCTCCAAAAGAACAACCTACTCTTGAACTTAGAACACCTCTATATCAAGAGTAAGTCAAAACCTTCACCAATTTAAGAGATCAATGACCAAATATCAAATTCTTGAACAAACTGTGAAGAAGGAAATTACTCAGAAAGTCTGCTGCATATATCTTTCTCATTGACTGAGTAAATGTGTAAAGTTTTTTATGAAACTTTGCACAAGGTGTCACCTAAAGATTGCGCACCTCCTCCAAGTCAAATCATTCCAAAAGATTCAGTAGATCTTGAGAAATCTACTTCACAAGTTACCTATGTCTAAATCTGCACTTCTGAGAAGTCGATTTGGACACCCCTAACTTCTTAGCTTTAGTTCTCTCAGTATAGAACCCGTTTAAGCAAATGCTTTTAGCCACGAGTAGCTTACCTTCCAACTTAAAGATTAAGTGCTTACTTGCACAAAACTTTAAACTGTGGAGTGAGAAATGATCAAATCATTAAGATCAAAATTTGCACCTGTTTCAAAAACCAGTGAATACTTTCTCACATGTAAATGTTCCTACACACAATTCTCTTAGTCTGATCACAATTAGATTCTCAAATTCTAGCGATAGATTGATTAACTATGGACTTAGACATCTCCAAAAGAAATTCACAAAAGATCTACCACATGAGGAGAAAACACAGAAACATTGGGCGCAAGTTTTCTTCTATTTCTCAGAAATTTACAACTGAGTTGTGAGAGAGACTTCTTCTCATTCCTATGAACTCTATTGAGTCTTACAACTTACAAATGCACTATTCTCATACTCTTCTATTGTCTCCTCTTGTGTCTCTCTTCCATGCCCCGACATTTTTCCAAAGTATTTATAGGCAAATATGTACAGACTTATGTCAAAGCATAAGTATAAGTAACCTATGTCTTAACTAATGTACATATGTGTACATTTCTTTCAACCTGTGAATGTATCCATCTTCTAAGCTTCAAGAATTGATCTTATCTTCATCTTTTGCCTTCCAAACTTGAATTGGTGATTGGTCTGCACCAACAGCTCCCCCTCAATCATCAATTGAGGTTTCTCTTATTTTCTTTATGCCTGCCATGTCTTTAAACTTCTGTAACTTTGGTCCATCCAAACTCTTTGTAAGCATATCAGCTATCTGATCTTTTGTTGAAGTATGTATGACTTCAATTTCCTTATCCATCACCTTCTCTCTTAGAAAGTGATACTGTATCTCAATGTGTTTGGTCCTGGCATGAAAAACAGGATTAGCAGCTAGATATAATGAACTCATGTTATCACCATAAATGATAGGTATGCTCTGTATAGTGTCAAAACTCTTCATGAGAGTCTTAAGCCAAATCACTTCTTTTGCAGCTTCAACCATGCCTTTGTACTCTGCTTCTGTAGATGACAAAGCAATTGTATGTTGCTTCTTTGAGCACCAGGAGATTAGCTTATCTCCCACATAACACATGTATCCATAGGTTGACCTTCTATCATCTGGATTACCTGCCCAATCTGCATCACTATAGATCTTGATATTTGTGTCTAATGTAAAACCATAATACAAACCTTCTTTGAGTGTACCCTTAATGTACCTCAACACTCTTTGACCTGCAATCCAATGCTCTTTCCTAGGATAATGCATGAATTGAGACAAAACCCCAACTGCATATGATAAATCAGGTCTAGTTAATGTAGCATAGATAAGACTACCAACCAAACTCTGATATTGCTTCATGTCCTTGAATTCTTCACCTCCAAATCTGCTTAATTTGTGATTCACCTCCATTGGAGTAGGTGCTACCCTGCAATCATCCATTTTAAACTTGATTAACAAGTTCCTCAAATACCTTTCTTGAGTCACATACACTCCATGTTGAGTGTATGAAATCTCCATGCCCAAGAAGTATGACAAGTCTCCCAAATCACTGATTTTGAACTCTTTCTCCATTTGCTTCTTTAGACTTTGTATGCCTTTCTCATCTGTACCTGTAAGAATGATATCATCAACATAAATGCACATGTAAATAAACCCATCATCACTTGCTTTGACAAGCAAGCTACTATCTGCTTTTGATACTTGAAATCCAAGTTCTTTTAGGAACTTTACAAGCCTATAGTTCCATGCCCTTGGGGCCTGCTTCAAGCCATATAAAGCTCTCTTGAGCTTACACACATGATCTGGATATCTTCCATCTCTGAATCCTTGAGGTTGCTCCATGAAAACTTCATCTGAAATGTAACCATTCAAAAAAGCATTCTTCACATCTAATTGACATAATTTCCAACCTTTGCATGCAGCAATTGCTATAAGTGTCCTGATGGTTGTCATCTTTGCCACTGGACTATAAGTCTCATCATAATCAACACCATATGTCTGAGAAAACCCTTTCACAACAAGTCTAGCTTTGTACCTAGACACACTTCCATCTGCAAATCTTTTTGTCTTATAAACCCACTTACATCCAATGATCTTCTGGCTATTTGGCTTTGGAACCAAATCCCATGTTTGATTCTCCATCAATGCATCATATTCTTCCTGCATAGCTTTCTCCCAATTTTCTTTACCTTTTGCCTCTTCATATGTAGAAGGGTCTTCATCTGCTTTAACCATGTATGCATAATCCTTAGTAGTCAAAAATGAAGTATCATAGCTATACCTTGTAGGTTGCCATTTGTTCCTTGTAGACCTCCTAAGTTCTCCACTTCTTGAGGTTTCTGGTTCTTCACATTCAGGATCAAATCCTGGTGTTTCTTCCACTTCAACCTGCACTTCATTATTCTCTTGCTCATCAAATATCTGAACCTTTGATTTACCTTTCCTTTGGCTCACAATTTCTTCATCATCTGTATTAATATTGATAGTACCTGCATACCAAGTACCTTGCTCATCAAATGTAACATCTTTTGATACAAGAAAATGTTTTGTGGATGGATTCCACAACCTGTATCCCATCTGCTTATCATCATAACCAATAAACACATATTTTTCAGCTTTAGGTTCCAATTTGTGCCTTAATTGTGATGGCACATATGCATAGGCCAAACATCCAAATACTTTGCAATGATCTAGTGTAGGTTTCTTACCCCACCATGCCTCATAAGGTGTCATACCCTGCAAAGCTTTACAAGCTAGCCTATTGACCAAATAAGTAGCTGTATTTACAGCCTCAGCCCACAAATAATTTGGGCAATTTTTCTCCTTCATCATGGATCTTGCAAACTCAACAAGAGTCCTATTCCTCCTTTCTGCTACACCATTTTTTTGAGGAGAGTACCTGCAAGTAACCTCTCTTTTTATACCTGCGTTCCACAAGTAATCACTGAACTCATTAGAGAAATACTCTCCCCCTCCATCTGACCTTAGTCTCTTCAACTTATGTCCTGTAATTCTCTCTGCATACATATGATAATGTTTGAAAGTATTGAATACTTCTGACTTATCTTTGATCACATAGATAGTGATCCATCTGGTAGCATCATCAACATAAATCACATAATACCTTGAGCCATTGATACTGAAGTCCTTTGATGGTCCCCACAGATCTGTGTGTACCAACTCAAGTTTCTCTGAATACATAAACCCATGCTTGGAATAGGGTTGCTTATGAGCCTTACCTAATTGACATGCCTCACATCTGTATGTCATATGTTGACCTGCAACATTAGGCAATCCAAGCACTGAACCATTATTAATCATGTCTTTAATACCTCTTTCATTGAAATGTCCAAGTCTCTTGTGCCAAAGATCTAACTCAGAGATCTTATGTCCTCCATAGGTGAACAAGGCATGACCAACATTACTGTTGGCAGTAGCCTTGGTACACCAGGACGTACAAGACATGAAAGTCAAAGAAGGGAGTCAGAGCGAAGGGATAGCACAAGCAAACAGGGCAGTCAAAGAAGATCTGGCAAGTAGGCCAATATTTTTTCAAGACATTAATGCAAATCAAAGAGATGGACATGCAGGGAGGAAGAGCAAGTAGGGAGCTCGAAGATATGTATGGCAGAGCACTAGAAGAAATCCCTACAACAACAGTGATTTTTATCACTAACAATCATTGTAAATATCATTTCACCTTTTTGTAGCTCCATTTTGTGCAAGCCAAGGAGTCCTTGAGCTTGAGGAGCCTTAGAAGTAGTTGCGTACCAATTTTCGTATTTTTTAGATCTCGTTTGAGCCCCCAAATAAGCCCTGGAACCTAATTTTTAACTAGGCCGGACACTAGGTCTGGACAGGACCAAAAGCTAGTCAAAAACTATAAAAAGGGCTAGAGAGCTCATTTTTGGGGTTAGATTGTAATTGAAACGAACTTATAAGAGCTTTTGAAAGTAATCTAAGGAACTCCATTGATTCTCTCTCTTTGTCTTTCCGTGTGTGTGCGTGTGTGTGTATGTGTGTGCATGCTAGTGTGCTTCTCACTCACGCATTTGTGCCGCCACTTGCTCGAGGTCTTCATACCATCCTCACGTCTTCCCGGATTGACATTAAAGGAGGTGCTACTCATCATTGAGCTACACCAAATTTTGGCGCCGTTGCCGGGGATCGAGCTTTGAGGACGAGCGTGTGATGGTAAGACGTAGAGTTGACGCGTTGGAGTTGTAGGTATTTTCTTCACTCTCATCGATTTTCTTTTACTTTCTTCACCATCTTCATCATCATCATCATCATCACCATCTCCCACGTCCATCTCCATCATCGCGAAAATTTCAGTTTTTTGACTATATTCCCATCTCCACCTCATTTCCCTCATTTCACTTGTGAGAGAGAGCGAGAGAGCGAATTTGCATGTGCTGTTTTTTGCATGTTTTGTGAGCATTCTACAGGTACAGGCCGCATCATCATCCCCAGCACCCTGCGCAGGTACGGAAATCTGAGTAACTGTCTGTGTGTCGCCGAGCTCTGTCAATCGCGACCGACTGAAAACTTGCCCTAATTGCTAAACAAAGTGCATATCCATGACCTACAGGCCTAGAGCTTCCCAAAAATGTGTTTAGTTTTTTGAAATTCCACAGATTTCTGTCAATCGCGATCGACAAACCACGACGGACAGACCTGTCAATCGCGATCGACACGTCAATCGCGACCGACAGCTCACGACGGCTCTGTCAATCGCGACCGACAGAGTCAACGACCGATTGACCACGACCGACTGACCATACGCGTGACACGTGTCAATCGCGATCGAGCCATCAATCGCGATCGACTCATCAATCGCGACCGACACGGTCAACGACTGTTTGACCACGATCGACAGACCCTCGCGACCGACCTGTCAATCGCGATCGACTCATCAATCGCGACCGACAGAGTCAACGACGCTTTGACCACGATTGATTGACTTTTCGGCCACGTGTCAATCGCGACTGACCAGTCAATCGCGACTGACAGCCACGACGGACCTGTCAATCGCGATCGACACGTCGATCGCGACTGACCTGTCAATCGCGACCGACAGACTTTGCGAACG
This sequence comes from Ceratopteris richardii, assembly GCA_020310875.1. Classification (NCBI taxonomy): domain Eukaryota; kingdom Viridiplantae; phylum Streptophyta; class Polypodiopsida; order Polypodiales; family Pteridaceae; genus Ceratopteris; species Ceratopteris richardii. Next base: position 185,488,925 of record CM035418.1, on the reverse strand, counting down.
CGTTAGAAGGGCAAATTAGGTCAAATTTTCAAGGCAAAATCATTGGTCTAAATTTTGATTGAGTGTGGGACAAACACTAGGGTGTAGTATTGCATCGTGAGGCCGTGCCACAAGCTACTTGAGTATTCCTGTTTGACTGTTAGCTTGTATTGAATCCTGATTTAACTCCCTAAACCCTGAACAGTCATAACTTTTTCATACGAAATCCAATTTTTGAGCTCTTGGGCTTATTGGAAAGCTCGTGGCATATACTACACGCCCTCAACTGTTTTTTTTTATAAAGATAATGTGTTGATTTTCAGAGAGGGTATTTTGAAGTTGACCATACCCAGGGGGATCAAAGTCAGGGGTCTTTAGAATTATTTTCCTAAAAGTCACAATGCAAATGTGTGTTTGTGTTACATGAATGAAAGTGGTAGGTTGTGTCCTTTGAATCTAAGCATTGAGCTAACCGTGGGACTTTTATAGGTTCATTGAGAGCAACGGAGAGCATACAAAGCAAGGTTTCTTTGCAAGCTTGAGAACCGGGTTCTTGAGCACCATAAAGCAAGGGATCAACAAGTAAGGTTGGAATATTCTCAACCCCCTCTGTCATTTCCTAGCTCAAGCTAAGAACGAGAAGAGGTAGGAGTAAGTCAGGTGGACGATAGGCAGTTATCAAGTTGAAGACTATTAAAAAACTCAAGTTCAAGCTAAAAACTTAGTTACTGTGCTGTCGATAACCTAAAGGAAAAGAACCTAACGTGGAACGATCAACCTGAAATTATGAAGAACACTCAAGTATTCCGACGACGTGATATCAGACAAGAACTCAAACGTGCTAAAATAACTAAAAAGAATCAAGTGACTAATACCAATTGATCGGCAACGAGGTTGTACTCTGGGCAAAAATTTGGGCTAATCAGTTAGGCATATGAACCTTAGATCAGGACGACACCTAGCAAGAGAAAGACAAAGCCTTAGGTCATCAGAGGCTAGTGTCAATCACACTGCAAGATCTTGGGCCCAGCAGTTGTGCCACCACTCTCATTACCCTAGCTCGGAGACCAGTGAGTCAGAAATGTCTCAAGGCATGGACAGGCCTACGGGAAGTTCAGGAGTGCCTTATTTGTACAGGGTAGAAGGCCCTTACAAAACACAGCTGGAGTACCTTAGGACTAACCGATTAGGTGCTAGCATCTATGAGGACGGCTTAGGAAGATCTGTGGTCCAGATTAAAAACCCTGATCAATCCATTGGACTAGAACACCCAGCTGTCAAGTTTGAAAACGATGCATACCTGGACAAGGAAGGAACCATATACGTGGTCACCAGTCATCCAGATAGGATAGATGAATTTGGAAATGTAATTTCAGAAGCGGACTTAGGTGACTTGGAACAAGGGAACATGGATGCGGAACCTAGAACCCCTCGAGGTAAATCAGTTCTCACTAGGATTATCACGCCTGAATGGGTCCCCCAAGACAACAAGAGCATAGAGTTGCTCCTCAATCGAGAAACTGATGAAGCCTTTTGGAGGTATAAGTCTAATCAGCCAACAGACATAGGAAATGTCATGATCTATGAGTTTAAGGATCCCGATAGCCCAGGCAGAGTGACCTACTTAGATCATGCTTCAGAACGGATCTTTGTGGTGACAGAAAATGATAGGCATGCCTACACTTGGAAGGGTGAATTTATTTTCCCCCAACCAAGATCAAATGTATCCTATGGTCACCCTGGGGCTGGAACTTCCCAAGCTCATGGTACGCAAAGAGATGGAAGTAGGGATAAATCAGAAGTAAGTTTCGCCAACCCAGTGGGCAGAGAAAGAACGAGAACAGATACGAATAGGGTAGAACCTGAGATGCTTAGAACCCACAGGAACCAAAGAAATGTAGATGGATTCCCTCTGCCGAGGCCTAGAGAGCACACACGAACTTTGAGACCCACCCAGCTAGTTAAGTCCATGAAGAATTACTTTGACGGCACAGGAGATCCCTATGATCATGTGGCGGAGTTCAAGCAAGTCTTGAGAGCTGAACAAGTGGAAGATCTATTCACGCAGTACAATGCCTTCGGTCTAACCCTTAGGAACACGGCACTTACATGGTTTCAGCCATTAGATGAGCGTCAGTTCAGGAGCATAGACCAACTCCTAGAGGCTTTCATTGTAGAGTTCTCTAAGAGTGGCATAAGACACAATACCTCATCATTGATTCACAGCTTCAAGCAAACCCCTCAAGAGACCGTGAGACTTGCAGGAAGAAGATTCAGACAATATCTGGAAAGGTGCCCTATTTCGGAGCTACCCACATCTGCTAAACAAGTAGCCTTATTCCTTGATGGATTGCTGAGTACGAAATTGAGATCTTATGTGTATCTGAAAGATCCTAGGACTATAGAAGAGTGTGTACGCATGTGCATTGACATTGAAGATAACCTAGGGGAAGAACTAGAGCTTTCCAAAATCTACAAAGATTCAGAAAGTGCATCTAGTCACTCCTCCACGCAGTCCACATCAATTGAGGAACTTGCCGAAAAGGTAGCTCAGAAATTAGGTGTATCAAGCAAACAAATCCCAAGGTTTGCCCCTGTGAAAAGATGCTATACATGTGGTGGCGACCATATGGCGAACGTCTGTCCCATTATGGCTCAACCCCAAGTAAACCCTAGTAGCCAGTACTGCACCATAGAACGAAGATACACCAATCACACCGCACAAGATTGCCCATACAACAAGCAGGCAGTTAGACAACCCTACCCGCAACCCTACCAACAAGGCAGATACCAAAACCAAAATCCACCACCACAATATGCTAGACCCCAACAAACCTACCAACCACAATATCAGGCCCAACAGAGACCCCAACCGGTACTAGCTCAACAGCCCCCAAACCCCGCTAACGTGATTCCAGTAAAGTATGCTGTTGCAGAAGAGAACCTGAATAGGGCCATAGTACCAGTAACCCCATTGATCTCGGAAAGTGACCCAAGTGACCATAGCTTTGATTCTACACATGTCGATAGTCCCCAGGCTTACTACATGCAGTCTCCAGAACATGGTGAGTCTTACTATAGTGAGGAACCAAGTGAACCTAGTTGGGAGTCAGATTACACGAACGTCATGTATGCAAACCCCAACCCCAGGCCTCAACCTAGGCAAGTAAGACCTCCATTTCCAAGAGGACCGTGCTACAGATGCCAAGGAGATCATCTCATCCGTGATTGTCCCTTACCCCCACCTACACAACCCCAGTCAGTGACTATCCAAGGATTTTGCCAAGATTGTGGAAAAGAGCATCTTTTACGAGATTGCCCAAAGAACCCCAATAATATGCCAAAAATCACTCCAATCAATGTGATTGGTTTGGTTGTAGATTCCTCAGGAAGCGTCACTTCCACTGCACCAGTGCAGGTAGTCACTAGAGCTCAGGCTTTGCAGCAAAACCAAGAGACAAACCAGGGTAAGAACTCAGAGGCTAGTGAAACCGAGAGCATAACAAAGAAAAGGACTAGAGCATGGAAAGATAGTCGGGAAAGAATGAAAAGACAATGGGCTAAAAAGATGAGTGAACTTGAGGAAAGCATAAGAGAAACCAAAGCTAGGATAACTGAAATCACCTCTCAAATCCCTTCTCACAATACACCGCCGCCACCCCTACCATCTCCATCTGACCCACCACCCTCCCCACCACGTCATACGATTCCAGCACCTCCTAGAGTAGGATCAGTGTTAGCTGATCCCACTCCTGAGGACATAGACATGATGCTCAAAGCATATCAGGCCAGAATACAAGAAGGGCCAAATGTCACGGATCATGCCAAGTGCTATCCTAGAGCTGACCTAGAGATAGAAAGAACCAAACTGTGCGCGAAAATGGTCGCATTGGCTCAAACTATGTTTGAAGCCAATCGCCTTTTCAATTACTCGGGCTCAGCCAAAACGCAATTACACTTGGATGGATTCCTAGAGAAGTTAGAGAGGATAATTGCAAGATCTGACAAGGAAGAAAAAAATCAAGAGAGAGAGAAAGCAAGCAAAAACATGAATCATTCCCCATCGGAAGTGTATGTGGCCAATTCCACTAAACCAGACTCCTTTCACTCCTTAGAAAGATTAGAGAGGCTAGTTGCACAGCCAGAAAAGGAGCCTACCCCTCAAAGAAAGGAAAGGGTAAGAGAACGGAAAAGCCAGCCTCTTCAGGAAGCCCACATGCCTTTTCAAGGAGCCTATCTTCCTCCCCAAAGGTCACAGGAGCCTCCCTCGAAAGCTTATGTACCCCCACAGGTAACCCACATCCCTTCCCAGAAAGCTTATGAGCCTGTTCGGAAAAGTAATAGCATAAGTAATCCTCCCCAAGAAGCTTGTGCCTCAGCTATCTATGACACCGAGGAAAGAGCCAACGATAGAATAAGCCCTCCTTCCCAGATAGCATATGTACCTAATTCTACGGAGCCAGATACTTCTTCTTCGATGAATCGGTTTGCACCAGACTTCCTACGAGAGATTCAAGAAGACAAATGGGATAACGAAAGTGAGGTCGCCCCTCCTTTTGAACTTGTGGACGATGCACACGACCAATTCCCAAAAGACATCCCATCACTTTACGGGGAACATGAGAGTGCTCAATCTCATGAGAGATCGGACTTTGAGTCTAATTCCATACAGGAGCTACCCCACTTCACAGGCCCATGGGAAGCAAAGTCCACATGTATGAGAGCACCCACGGTCATGGTAAGGAACGACGATTCAGTCATACCTAGGAACACGGAGATAGTAAAGAACACCAAAGTGCAGCGTGATCTCACTTTGGAAGAACTGCCCATGGATAGACCAGAAGCGCGGACATATGAAGCTAGTCAAGTAACTGAAATGGCAAAACCACGTTCCCGGGTAGGATCCCATAGGACAGTGCCAGAAATTCCCTTGGATAAGATAGGAAATATGTGTGAAGGTGAAGAAGGGAACACCTACCTTCCCATTACCTACCAGGACTACACCACGAAAGCAATTTTGGACTCAGGTGCAGGAGTTGCAATTGCCACTACCTCCTTATGGAAGCGTTGGGGCAAGCCGGCACTCAGGCCGACGAGAATGAAATTGCAAATGGCCGATGGTCACATAGAGAGACCCCTAGGATTGCTAGAAGGAATAACTCTCACCACTTGTGGTGTCGAGTTTGAACATACCTTTGCCATATGTGACTTCAGCAAAAACCATGCCTATGAGATGATTTTGGGAAGACCATTCATGCGACAGTTGCAAGTGGTACAGGATTGGGGAACCAATTCTTTATACCTGCAGCACTTAGGTGTTACAACCAAAGTCAATCTCAAGGATTATTCTCATAGAGATGTCCCTCCTATCCAATGGAATCCCATCCATAGAGCCAAAGATGATACGGAATCGGTGCATTCCATAGGATCAGGATCCTCCTGGATGCACGAAGACACTCACTTATGGATGTGCAAAGTAGCAGTGGAGGAAGAGAAGAGAGAAAAGGCCAGAGAAATAGGTGCAAACGAAACCCATAGACCCATTCAAGACCCAGCCTATGCACCTGTAGTTTTTCCAGACGAGGAATTTGAACCCCATGGCTGGGCAGAAATTTTAGCAACAATGGACGTAGCCATCAATGAAGAACAATGGACACCTCACTGTGATGAGGATGGCTATGATATTTCAGTCTTCTCCATAGAGCCGATCATGGGAGAGGCAGTTTTAGAAGAATGCGAACCTAGCCCTGATGCATTTGAGGATGCAAGTGACTCCGATCTAGAGTCAATCATTATGGACCCTCCATTTGCATCAGATGAAGAATATCTCCAGGAAGTGGAATTTCAACCTCAGAAGCATGGAGAAGTGACAAATGATGTAAGATTAGCAACGCATATGACCCCTAAGGAAGAAGGAAAGAAACGAAAGAAGAGAGAAGCCTTACCAGAAGAGGAAGAATCTTTGTTTGAGGTCCCAGAAAATTTTAAGAAGTACGAGATAGATGACAGGAGAGTCATGATAAGAATGCCTAAACGAGAGGCACAATCAGGAGAGGCCTATGATAACAAAGAAACCACCAAGAAAATAGTAGTGGCCATAGAAGAAGGAGAGGAGAGATGCACGTATATAGGCCATGACCTGACAGAAGAAGAAGAGTACGAATTGATTACCTTGCTAAGAGAATACAGAGATGTATTCGCTTGGAGTTACAAGGATTTGAAAGGTGTTGACCCTGACATATGCTCACACACCATCCCCATGACCTCAGATGCCAAACCCTCTAAGCAAAAGCCTTATACATATAACGATAACTATGCTGCTAAGATCAAGGAAGAGATAGATAGACTGGTTGAAGCTGGATTTATCTATGAAATTGAGCACACTGAATGGGTATCCCCCATTGTAGTGGTGCCCAAAAAGAATGGCAAACTGCGTGTGTGCATTAACTTGAAAAAGGTTAATGCAGCCACAATTCGAGATAACTATCCGCTTCCCATAACAGAACATCTCTTAGAAAGAGTGGCAGGCAAGGAAGTGTACAGCTTCCTCGATGGATTTTCGGGTTACAATCAAGTAGCCATAGCTCCAGAGGATCAGCATAAGACAGCCTTTGCCACAGAATGGGGCATTTTTGCTTTTAGAGTAATGCCATTTGGGCTTACCAATGCACCAGCCACCTTCCAGAGGCTGATGTGCCATGTGTTTAAGGAGTTCCTGAGGAAGAGTTTAGAAGTCTACGTTGACGATCTCTGTGCTCATTCCAATGTTAGACAAACCCATATTCCTGAACTCAAACGAATCTTTGACAAATGTAGAGAATATCAAGTCTGCCTGAACCCCGAAAAGTGTGTTTTTATGGTCAGGCAAGGCAAGATCCTAGGACATATAGTGTCGAAGAATGGCATATCTACTGACGAAGAAAAAGTGAGAGCCATAGCGGAGTTACCTAGGCCAAAGAATGTCAAGGAAGTACAAGCTTTCATGGGGCATTGCGGTTATTATCGACGATTTATACACATGTATGCTGTCATTGCAAAGCCCATGTACGGACTTCTGACAAACTTTGAGTGGACGGATGAATGTGAGAATTCCTTCCAAGAGCTTAAACGAAGACTATGTTCGGCACCAATCTTGACCACACCAGATTGGAATAAGCCATTCCATGTTCATGTGGATGCATCCAATTATGCTATTGGATGTGTGCTTGCACAACCTACTGGTGAAGGTAATATGGATCTTCCAATTGCCTATGCCAGTAGACAATTGAATGCGGCTGAACGGAATTACACCACTACCGAACGAGAAGGATTAGGCATGGTATATGCAGTTAAGAAATTTAGACACTATTTTCTTGCAAATAAGTTTAAATTTTTTACTGATCATCAGGCATTATTATATCTTGTAAACAAGCCATGCAATACAGGAAGATTAGTGAGATGGTTTCTCTTGCTAATGGAATACGATTTTGAGGTTGTGGTAAGAAAGGGTAGGACTCATTTGAGAGCAGATCATCTCTCTAGGCTCACATCAGGAGAAGCCCCCCAAGGAGTGTCAGATGACCTTCCTGATGCATACTTGTTTAATTTGGAAGTTATACCGCAGTGGGCTAAGCCATTGGTACCAGTATTGACCTACGGGCCTAATCATCCAGTCGTAAACACACGGAATAGAGAGGTTGTAAAAGCCCAGAAGTACCACATCATGGCAGGAAGCATGTACAAGCACACAGATCAAGGGATCTTGGCTTGTTGCGTAGAAGAGGATGAGTACGCTAAATGGTTGCAATTAGCACATGTAGGTGCACTAGAGCAACACCATTCAAAGCAACGAACGTTACAGACTCTAAGGAGACTCGGAGTGCATTGGCCAACTATGGAAGCTGATGTCCAAAAGTTGTGCAAGGAATGTCCAATCTGTTGCACTAAACCACCAGTGGAACATGCCACTCTTTATCAAGTATCCGTTGTGCCAGATTGGAGCGAACCACTAGTATCATTCCTGAGGACAAACACATTCCCTCCTGACATGACTCTGGCTAGGAAAAGGAGTTTAGAACAAGAAGCCCTGGATTATTCACTCATAGGTGATAATCTATATAAGCGCGGTAAAGATGGTTACCTGAGATTATGTGTCCATGAGAGTGAATATCTTAAGATCTTAGAAACTGCTCACCAAGGTGTAGCAGGAGGACACTTTGGACCAGATCGGGTGATCAAGGCAATATTGTTTGCGGGCTTCTGGTGGCCCACCCTTCACATGGATGCACATACCTATGTGAAACGGTGTGATATCTGTCAAAGGACTCAGTATCCTATACGCAAAGATGAGATGCCACTGAAACCTATGATGGGTGGACGTGCATTCTCTAAGTGGGGAATAGACTTCGTAGGTCCTATTAATCCCCCAGCCAAAGGTTCTCATGCGGAATACATCATTGTGGCAACAGATTATCTCACCAAGTGGGTAGAGGTAAAAGCTACAACCAAGAACGATGCTCAAACAACTGCCAAATTCTTGTTTGAGAATGTATTCACGAGATACGGACTACCTATAGAGCTAGTAAGTGATAGAGGAACTCATTTCTTGAATGAAGTAATTGAAAATCTACTCCAAGAATTCTTGGTAATACACAAGAAGTCTGCCCCTTATCACCCTCAAGCTAATGGACAAGCTGAGAGCACTAATAAGATTTTATGCAATGTACTGACGAAATTAGTGAACACTAAACGCTCTGATTGGGACAAACAGCTACACCATGCTGTTTGGGCATACCGAGTGGCCTACAAAACGGTACTCCAAGCCACTCCCTTTCAGATGGTATTTGGTCAAAATGCTGTGCTACCCTTGGACTTCTTGATCCCTACATTGAGAGTAGCACAAGAGCACGAATGGACAGGTCACGAACTCTCTTCTAGGATCTTTGACCTTGAACGATTAGGGGAAACAAGACTAAGAGCCGCTGCAGGAATATATGCCGCCAAGAAGAGACAGAAGGCATATTTCGATGCCCATGTGAAGGATAAAGGCTTGAAAGCAGGAGATCTAGTCTTGGTCTATACACTCAAACAACACGCGAGGAAGCTAGAAAAGAGAGGCTACGGACCTATGATCATCAATAGGATCTCCACAAGTGGAGCAGTGCAATTGGCCACATTAGAGGGTGATGTTCTCCCAAATTATATTAGCGGTTGCAGAGTCAAGTTGTATCAGGAACCCCTCACGGAGGAAATGCTTAGCCGACTCAACACTGCTAAGAAACGCAAAGAGGAAGAAAAGAGAATTAGAGAAGAAGCTCAAGCAGAGGCTTTAGAACGCATGAGAAGGATGAAATTACGAAGGCAAGGTAGAGATCAGCCTGGAGCGAATGACTATGCAGACCAAGGATTTCCCATAGCCATGTGTGAAGTTGCAGGAACAAGCTCGAATAGAATAATTGATAGACGTCCCTTCATAACCATAGACATAGGACAAGGAAAGAGTACAAGGACCGTAAGAGCCTTGATTGACTCAGGTGCTGCCACTAGCGCTGTTAAGTTGTCTTACTGTCAAGAGTTACAGTTAACTGTTCATCCTGTGGAAACCTACCTCATAGGGTTGGGAGGCGTGGAAACCCCTTGCATGGGCGAGGTGGAACTTCCCCTCTACATTCACGAGGAGGCAATGAGCGTTAAAGTACTAGTGTGTCAAGATGAGGATCTCACTGAACCTCTCGTCTTGGGTCAGGATTGGATCTATGACCAAGCAGTCAATCTAAACCTAAGAAGTGGACTTCTCCAGGTTTGGGTCAATCATAGTCGAGTTACAGTAGAATTAGACAATGGAGCACTCAAGGAACTAGGAAAGGCACAGACTCCTGGTCCTTCCAGGGGTACACATGAAGATGACCATGCTGTTCTTGTCCCAAACTATGTGTTGCAGAGGAATGATATTCGCAAAAAAGGAGTCAGGAATGCAACGGAACTCCCTTCTTTTCCAAAGGCTAGAAAGAGGCAGCAATCCAAGATGGATCAAAGGCAGAAGAAGCAGGGCACTACCTGTGTCCGAGATCAAAAGTACCTGCGCAGCAGAATGGCCCAGAAGATAGACCAGGTATGGGTGCGGAGAGGCGAACGACCGGTCGCACCACCGTCAACTACAGGGGCAAAGCCTCTTATTAGTGACCAACAACACAACGCTAATAAGAAGTCCTTCAAAAATTCTTCTGCTAAAGTAAAATCTATTTGGGTACCCAAGAAGTCGATGAAGGCAAGCCCACAATCAAGACAAATTTGGGTGCCTAAGGCTTGCTTGATGGCACAAGTAGCTACGCTGAGGCCACAACTTAAACAGCATAACGCCGCGACGCATACTGCCAGATTTCACTCGTTCTCGACACTCATGTACACACCAAAACCCAAGAGCGTACATGTAATCAATTGTAAATGGGTCCCAAAAAGGCCTCGTTTTCAAACCACGACACCGGGAAAGCTCTGTAGAGACTCTCCGAAACCGAAAGCAAAGCCCATTCACTGCATTTGGCAGCCTAGGGCATGTAATGAACCCCCCGACCCCAATTTGTAAATTCATACTCACTTACTAACTGCAATAGTCTCCTAGGACAACACAAGCACTAACTACACACACTGCCTTCATGCACTTACTAACCACTAACTCACCATCTACCTCATGTTAATGTTGTAACGAGGGCAACAACAGATTTATTCTGTCCATTACGATGTTAACACTTGGTTCTATATTCTCACAGAACCAATCAGCGAACAGGGCCATGGCAGAAGCAGGTACCAGTTCTCAAGCCAAACCTGGTGCCCAAATTGTGGACATAGAAACACTTCTCCTTGAGCCACGTCTCACAGCAAGGCCGCAAGAACTTCAAGCAGTACATGTGCTCCCCATTCGGGATCCTCCTCAAGGGCACACTTCTCAAGTAGGTAAGCATGCGCATTGGTTCAGTGATGTTGCTGGACCACTGGGCGATGGGACCTATTTCTGGGAAGCAGAATTGGAATTCAATGGCAAATGGGGTCGATACCACTTTTTTGCACGCGAGTTTGAAAGCTATCAAAATGCCGAAGTCATGAGATCAGTTTGGGTCAAAGCAGGTGTGGAAAGTTATTTCAGGACTCACTTACCAAAGCCGGATTTTTTACGATGTTCTTATCTGATCAGTACCATCACGCCAAGCAAAGCCAAGGGCGGCGACAGCACCTTTGTGTTGCCATCACTGCTGCCGGGTAATGAGCTTAAAAGATTCAAGTTGACCCTCAATCTGGTAAGAGAAGCGTTGGGTATGTATGGCATGCACATCCCAACAGAAAAGGAAACCATGGTTCCAGGTCGAATGAAGCACAAAGATCTTAATAAGCTGAAGGACATGGTTGCGATGACACCTACCATTGCGCTTCACCTGCGAACCATCATGCAACATTTTGCTTTTCCCGCCCAAGAACGATTCACAATGCCCCCGAAAAAAATATGGTTCAGTTTATATCTAGCAGAAACCGAAAGCCTGCCCATCAATGTGCCACACTGGATCATAGATCAGATCCACCTAGCACATCAAAGGTGGAACAAAAAACAGAAGAATGTGCTCCACGGGTGTTGTGCTTTGACCAGAATAATCTATAGATGCTTGGCTTATGACGTGCCTGTTCAGCGGGCACTCGTATGGTCCCGAGTCCAAGAATTCCAGAGAAGACTATCAGCAGTAGGTCCCCCATCCAAGAAGATGAGGGGGGGAGTCCAACTACCCTGTGCTCAACCAAGGGGAGCTACCACTACACCAGAAATCACCCCTCCCCAGACACGACGAGTTAGGCCATTCACAATCCGGCTACCAAGACCAAGCACAGAGGGGCCTAATCTGGTGTTTCCACCCATTCCATCCGATTTGGAATTTCCGCAGGGATTTACTCTTGAGGACCTCACTGATGAAGAAATTGCCCGATTAATCTATGACTCTAACCTCGAAGCTGAAGCAGCGCGAGCTCACGAAACACAACCCCAAACAACATCGGCCCCCACCCAACCACAAGTGGTAGAAGTCGATGTAGACGAACAAGAGGCAGGAGGAAACGAAGAAGAAGCCGACGAAGAAGAACATCAAGAATATGACGAACTCTCCGAGTTAGCAAGTGCCCCAGCATATTCGGCACAAATCAAGAGACTATATCGAACCATGCGACTGGTTCAGGAACATCATAAGATGTCTCTAGAACAGGGCAAAAGACTCATGAACGACTTGCTAGCGGAGGAAGGTGTGGACGAGTTGTTCATTGAGTCCATGAACCTTCATGCCGACGCCGTAGGACTGGATGAGGCCATTCATGAGGCAGTGGCCTACATTCACAGGTTTGAGAAAAGGGTTCCCGTTCGTCCCAGGAGGTCCGGGAAGCAAATTCACATCAATACATCAGCACCAGGCGAGGCAGCGCAAGCAGAAGAATATCAGGAAGCACCGTTGTCACCACCATCCCCACCTCACACTACACAATTCACTCCACCACAGGACACTAGCACTACCACATCCACTACCACTACCATTGTCATGGGCATCCCACTCTCCCCGGGAATCCAATTCGGGGGAGTCACCATGCCCACCTTCACCACCCTGTTCACCGATGTCACATCCACTCCACCCACGATTCCCATCTACACCGTCACTCAAACAGTTGACACGATGGAAACATCACCTGCCACAGCACCACTCCCTCCCCCAATGCCACCTTCATCACCCATACCCCCTCCACCCACATCTCCACTTACATCCACATCATTCACCTCTCCCATTCCCGCCCCCATTCCCCCTGCATCTTCACCCCTCCCAGCATTATTTAATGTAAATAACATATTTTTAGCATTAAACCAATGTGTATACCAGCTCCAGAATGAGTACAAAGCTCTGGACAACCGGTATCAGCAACTGGAAACGCACCATCCAAACTTACAAAGACAGTTTCACATTCTACAAACAGAAAATGCAGAACTGAATCAACGCTACACGACGCTTGAGCAGGCTCACCAAACATTATTGGCGGCACCCCAACCATCGACAGAATCAGGTGCCAAACAACTAGAAGCTCTGCTCGAGGTATACCAAGCCGATAATCTCAAAGTCCGGCGTAACCTGGCACTTCTCAGAAAACACATGGCGGCCGCCCTTGAGGAAAACAAGAGACTGCAGCAGCAAAATGAAGCAAATCTAGAAGCAGCAATGGAAGGCTCTCCACACGAAATTGATCCAGAGCAGTTTAAAGCTGTGCCCTCAGAGACAATGAAGACCATCTTGGACAGCTATGCAGATCTATTAGAAGCTCATGATGACTTAGAAAGGGAACGTGATGCGCTGCGCAATCAACTCCAAGAGCAACAGACAGCACCCAAAGTCACAGAAACGACCACGACTTCAGAGGAAGTCAAGGCATTGAAAGAGCAGGTGGCCGAATTACAGGCAAGATTACTCACACATGAAAGGCAACCCTCTCCAGTGGTCGAACCAGAACCCGAGGATTTGGTACCCATCGAGGTAGATGAGACGTATGAGGAACCTTACGTTCCTATGCCAATGCCAGGTGGTGAGCAAACCGCAGAAGGAATGGATACGTTAGAAATCGAAGTACCTGAGTGGCTCCAAACACTAGAGAAAACGGCATCAACTCATGAAGATCGAGTGGCAGTTCAAATCCAATCTATGGCAAAGATAGAGGACACTATTATTAAATCAGAATACTTCCGCAGCATGTCCCACCATAGATGGATCGGAACCAATGATGATCAATACGTGCCATATTGTATACTCCTGGCGGACTACAATGCAGAAATCCAACATAGATGTGGCAAACCTCCAACGTTTGCTACACAATTTGGGCCAGATGATATCCCAGAGAGCGCCAAAAAAGGATCCATTCATCAACCCACTTGGAGGATCCGACTCCTCGAAACCTACCCGGAGATGGTTCGCACCTGGACGAATATGCCTCTTTTTATTAAATATAACCCTTGTTATGTTCCTGTACTCCGCAGACGCACATGGCCAGAGTTTACCATTGCAGTCAAGAATATCAAGGGATGCGCCAAATGGTTAAACTACGTCTATCTTGCACCCCCTCAAGGGCCTCCCACCGTCAATTACATGATTTCCACTATACGGCACTGGAGCATCCGATTAAGGAATACCCCTGATGTAATGGCCCAGATGTGCATGAAAATTTTTGAGTTAATGCTTATTACATTCAGGACATTCAAGAATATCAAGGACCCACACTTCTCAGGCGTCGGATTCCTTACAGGAAACCAAGATTTAGTTTATGATATGAGCACCACTCCTTCTATAGAGGTGATATACGCTTGGCACGCCAGAATAAAATACCTCCCAGCCTGCTTTAAACAAACATTCGAAGAGATGTTCATAACAGGGTTCTGGGAATACCACTCAGAAATATTTGTACCCAGACCCTCACATCTCCTCCATTTATTTGCTGTGGAGCGAACCATTCACTCAGAGCAGTTACGGGTGCCACATCCAGATGTCCCAGGGCCAGTCAATTGGGATGCATTGCTGACAGATCTAGCAAGGGGACTCAGGTTAGAAGAACACCACCTCGCCGCCGATGTTGTACAATACTACGTCCAAAAAGCAGCTAGACAAGGGTCTGTCAGGGGCGACAGACGCGAGAGTGGGGGGGGTGTTGGCAGTAGCCTTGGTACACCAGGACGTACAAGACATGAAAGTCAAAGAAGGGAGTCAGAGCGAAGGGACAGCACAAGCAAACAGGGCAGTCAAAGAAGATCTGGCAAGTAGGCCAATATTTTTTCAAGACATTAATGCAAATCAAAGAGATGGACATGCAGGGAGGAAGAGCAAGTAGGGAGCTCGAAGATATGTATGGCAGAGCACTAGAAGAAATCCCTACAACAACAGTGATTTTTATCACTAACAATCATTGTAAATATCATTTCACCTTTTTGTAGCTCCATTTTGTGCAAGCCAAGGAGTCCTTGAGCTTGAGGAGCCTTAGAAGTAGTTGCGTACCAATTTTCGTATTTTTTAGATCTCGTTTGAGCCCCCAAATAAGCCCTGGAACCTAATTTTTAACTAGGCCGGACACTAGGTCTGGACAGGACCAAAAGCTAGTCAAAAACTATAAAAAGGGCTAGAGAGCTCATTTTTGGGGTTAGATTGTAATTGAAACGAACTTATAAGAGCTTTTGAAAGTAATCTAAGGAACTCCATTGATTCTCTCTCTTTGTCTTGCCGTGTGTGTGCGTGTGTGTGTATGTGTGTGCATGCTAGTGTGCTTCTCACTCACGCATTTGTGCCGCCACTTGCTCGAGGTCTTCATACCATCCTCACGTCTTCCCGGATTGACATTAAAGGAGGTGCTACTCATCACTGAGCTACACCAAAAATTTGGTGTAGCTCAGTGATGAGTAGCACCTCCTTTAATGTCAATCCGGGAAGACGTGAGGATGGTATGAAGACCTCGAGCAAGTGGCGGCACAAATGCGTGAGTGAGAAGCACACTAGCATGCACACACATACACACACACGCACACACACGGCAAGACAAAGAGAGAGAATCAATGGAGCTTTTAGATTACTTTCAAAATGCTCTTACAAGTTCGTTTCAATTACAATCTAACCCCAAAAATGAGCTCTCTAGCCCTTTTTATAGTTTTTGACTAGCTTTTGGTCCTGTCCAGACCTAGTGTCCGGCCTAGTTAAAAATTAGGTTCCAGGGCTTATTTGGGGGCTCAAACGAGATCTAAAAAATACGAAAATTGGTACGCAACTACTTCTAAGGCTCCTCAAGCTCAAGGACTCCTTGGCTTGCACAAAATGGAGCTACAAAAAGGTGAAATGATATTTACAATGATTGTTAGTGATAAAAATCACTGTTGTTGTAGGGATTTCTTCTAGTGCTCTGCCATACATATCTTCGAGCTCCCTACTTGCTCTTCCTCCCTGCATGTCCATCTCTTTGATTTGCATTAATGTCTTGAAAAAATATTGGCCTACTTGCCAGATCTTCTTTGACTGCCCTGTTTGCTTGTGCTGTCCCTTCGCTCTGACTCCCTTCTTTGACTTTCATGTCTTGTACGTCCTGGTGTACCAAGGCTACTGCCAACAATTACCTTGAATCTTCAATGTGAACAATCTTCCTTCTTTCTTCCCTGAAACAATTTGTTTATACCCATTGCTAGGGTCTTCTACAAACACTCCTTCATTAGTGAACCTTACTTCATAACCTTTTTCCACAATTCGTCCTACACTTATCGAATTCTTAGGAATTGTAGGAACATACAAGACCTTACTCAATAAGGTGCTACCATCCTTGGCCTTCACTGATCCAATTGACTTCACATTGTGCTTTGTGTTGTCACCTGTTTGAACAACATGATTAGATACCTTATTCTCCAAATCAGTCATCAAAGCTATATTACCACTCAGGTGATTGCTACACCTTGAGTCAATGTAGAAGACTCTTTGATCTTCATTCTGCCTTTCACAAGTTGCATTTATTATCAATGTTGAATCTTCCTTCTGATCTGAAGCATAATTGTAGTAGGTATTGTTGTATTGTTGACTTTGGAAACCTCTACCTGCATTTCTTCCAAAGTAACCCCTACTACCTCTACCTCTGAAATTACCTCTTTGTTTTTTGCCACCTCTTCCTCTTGAATTATAGTTCTGATTGTATCCTCCATTACTCTGATTATTATGCCAACAATCATTAGCCAAATGATTTGTCTTACCACAAATCCAGCATGCTTTGGCTCCATCTTTGTTATTCCTGCCTCTTCCTCTACCTTTGCCACCTCCTCTACCTCTTAGGAAGTTGGCTTGACTAGTTGTGCCTTCATCTTCACCTGATTGTTGCTTTCCTTTGTTAGCTTTCTTCTTGTCCTTTGAGTACATTGCATGACCTGTACTTTTGTCACCATCTCCTTTAACATCCTGCTCAAATGTTAGCATATGACCTAGCAACTGATTTAAATCAGGAGTGAAATGATCAAGTGATAATTCTGTAGACAAAATGAATGGCTTCCATTTGTCATCACCTCTCAAACCTGTAAGGATTTGCCTTACCAATTTATCCTCCTCAATATCTTCATCAACAGCTCCTAATGCATCTGCAATGTCTTTCATCCTTGTTACATAGTCTGAAATGGATTGAGAGGCCTTCTTCTTGAAAGTTGTAAATTCTGCCCATAAAGATGCCTTCCTTGACTTTGTGGTGTTTTGGAAATGCTCTTCCAAGGCATTCCATATATCACTTGCACTTTCAAGACCTCTAATGTGAGGTAGCAAGTAATCATTGACTGCCATATAGATAATGCTCCTAGCTTGAGCATCTTTCTTCATCCAATTCTTCAAATCTAATAATTCTTCCCTAGTTGGAACACTAGGATCTCTGAATTGTGGCTTTTCTTCTTCTCCTGTAATGTAAGCTATCAAATCTTTGCTCATTAGATGAGCTTCCATCCTCATTGACCATGCAGGATAGTTCTCTCTATCCAACTTCTCTATTTGAAGAGAGTCTCCCATCCTTCCTTCACCTGTATATTGAATTCTTCAACCTTTATAGAGTATAAGGTTACCTTTACTTCGAATGATACTCCTTTTGACTTCCTTGATGTCGTATGATTTCCTTCTCAAGCTTTCCTTGCAAGCTTTCACCCTTTGAATCTTCAGATGTCAAATTCTTTGTAGCTGCAGCTGTCGGGATCCTCCTTTTCTTCAATTCTGATGCTTCCTGCTCTGATACCACTGATGGAGAGTGTTAATCTCCAAAAGAACAACCTACTCTTGAACTTAGACCACCTCTATATCAAGAGTAATTCAAAACCTTCACCAATTTAAGAGATCAATGACCAAATATCAAATTCTTGAACAAATTGTGAAGAAGGAAATTACTCAGAAAGTCTGCTGCATATATCTGTCTCATTGACTGAGTAAATGTGTAAAGTTTTTGATGAAACTTTGCATAAGGTGTCGCCTAAAGATTGCGCACCTCCTCCAAGTCAAATCATTTCAAAGGATTCAGTAGATCTTGAGAAATCTACTTCACAAGTTACCTATGTCTAAATCTGCACTTCTGAGAAGTCGATTTGGACACCCCTAACTTCTTAGCTTTAGTTCTCTCAGTATAGAACCCCTTTAAGCAAATGCTTTTAGCCACGAGTAGCTTACCTTCCAACTTAAATATTAAGTGCTTACTTGCACAAAACTTTAAACTGTGGAGTGAGAAATGATCAAATCATTAAGATCGAAATTTGTGCCTGTTTCAGAAACCAGTGAATACTTTCTCACATGTAAATGTTCCTACACACAATTCTCTTAGTCTGATCACAATTAGATTCTCAAATTCTAGCCATAGATTGATTAACTATGGACTTAGACATCTCCAAAAGGAATTCACAAAAGATCTACCACATGAGGAGAAAACACAGAAACATCGGGCGCAAGTTTTCTTCTATTTCTCATAAATTTACAACTGAGTTGTGAGAGAGACTTCTTCTCATTCCTATGAACTCTATTGAGTCTTACAACTTACAAATGTAAAATTCTCATACTCTTCTATTGTCTCCTCTTGTCTCTCTCTTCCATGCCCCGACATTTTTCCAAAGTATTTATAGGCAAATATGTACAGACTTATGTCAAAGCATAAGTATAAGTAACCTATGTCTTAACTAATGTACATATGTGTACATTTCTTTCAACCTGTGAATGTATCCATCTTCTAAGCTTCAAGAATTGATCTTATCTTCATCTTTTGCCTTCCAAACTTCAATTGGTGATTGGTCTGCACCAACAGCTCCCCCTCAATCATCAATTGAGGTTTCTCTTATTTTCTTTATGCCTGCCATGTCTTTAAACTTCTGTAACTTTGGTCCATCCAAACTCTTTGTAAGCATATCAGCTATCTGATCTTTTGTTGAAGTATGTATGACTTCAATTTCCTTATCCATCACCTTCTCTCTTAGAAAGTGATACTGTATCTCAATGTGTTTGGTCCTGGCATGAAAAACAGGATTAGCAGCTAGATATAATGAACTCATGTTATCACCATAAATGATAGGTATGCTCTGTATAGTGTCAAAACTCTTCATGAGAGTCTTAAGCCAAATCACTTCTTTTGCAGCTTCAACCATGCCTTTGTACTCTGCTTCTGTAGATGACAAAGCAACTGTATGTTGCTTCTTTGAGCACCAGGAGATTAGCTTATCTCCCACATAACACATGTATCCATAGGTTGACCTTCTATCATCTGGATTACCTGCCCAATCTGCATCTAAGAAGTAGACCAGAGGCCATACAAATAGTACAGGGTGATCTTTGCATGCAAATTGCCTAGCAAGGCTATTCTAGCAAGAAAACGAAGCATGGAGCAAGAGGCTCAAGACTACACCTTAGTAGGAGATAACATGTACCAAAGAGGCAAAGATAGTTACTTAAGACTGTGCATTCACGAATCAAACTATTTGACAATCTTAGAAACTACACATAGAGGTGTTGCAGGTGGACACTTTGGGCCTAACCGAGTAATTAAGACCATTATATTCTTAGGACTTTGATGGCCCACTCTTCATATGGATGCACATACCTATGTGAAGAGTGGGCTAAGTTCTTATTCGAGAATGTGTTCACTAGATGCGGGTACCAATAGAGTTAGTAAGTGATAGAGGTACACACTTCTTCAACAAAGTTGTTGAAAACCTTCTACAATAATTATTGGTGATACATAAGAAGCCCGGCCCCTATCATTCACAAGCTAATAGACAAGTCAAGAGTTAGAGAAGAAGCACAGGTAGAGACTAGAGAGCACATTAGGCAAAATAAGTTAAGGCAACAAGGCCTAGATGTCAATCCCAATGCCCCAAGGTATCACATGGCTATGTGCACAAAAAAGAGTACACATCCTAGCATCGTAGATAGATTACCATTTATCACAATTGAGCTAGGGTACGGTGCTCCAAATAAGACGATCAAATGGGCATGGAAGTTAAGACATTAGAAGCTTATTTAGTGGGCTTAGGAGGTGTAGAAACCCCTTGTATCGATGAGGTGGACATTCTTATCCTCTTAAAGGATGTCCCTTTGAGAGTAAAGTTGCTAGTTTTCCATGATGAGGACATCACAGAACATATGATATTAGGGCAAGATTGGTTGTACTTAATAGTTGAATTGGAAGGCATGGGCCCTTTTGGTTCCAGTACCCCACACTTTGCATGCACTATAGAGTCCAATGCACACCATTCCTCACCTATTGATGGGCAAGTCATGTAAGTGCTAGAACCCCCTTCCCTTCCAAAAGTATCAACACCATGATTGGAACAATCAATTTCATAGAGAAAAGGAGGACAACCACAACCAGATGGCCAGAAGGAGGCCACCTTGGTGACAAAAGTTACTACACAACCTCGCTCCTTGTGCACAAGGACAAAATTTGAACCAAATTTCAATTCTAAACAAATGTGGGTGATTAAAGGAAAGCAACCACCAGCTTTGCCCCAACAATTTCCATTCAAGAAAGCCAATCATGACAAAAGAAGAGCCAAGCAACTAGGACATGCTCAACCACAAGGTATTCAACAAATTTGGGTGCCTACGGAATTAGCTATAGCTCAACAAGGGCAATTACACATGTGGGTACCCAAGGAACAAACCCTATGCTATCCCTCATGAGAAAAGTCTCAACAAAGAAGCCAAGGAGAGGCAAGGGTCAGAACCAAGCACAGAGATCAAAAGAAGATCAACTCACCTCTTTGGCAATAGTAAGAAGAAAATCAACAAGGGTATGGGTTCGGAAGCCAAAAGCACTAGTAGCCCCCACAGAACCAAAGATCCAACCATGAGGGATACAAAATTTAAGAAACCATCCAAAGATGAAGAGGCCAAAAGTGATATATACATGGCTAAACACTGTTCTAAAATGGATCCCTGTAAGGAGGAATGACTAGTTGTCTCTCAACCATCGATTGATTGCATCATTTTGAGATCCAATGAATACCTCCAAATAAAGATTGCCACAATGTCTGCAAGTAGCATCAAAAGCCTCTACGTGCAAAAACCATGTGCCCTTTGCATAACTTCATCTTTTGCACCATTTAGGTTATGCATTTCGACAGTATGCATTTATATAGGGTCACATTACAAGGCCGTGCATAGACACAGTTGGGAATCCCAATCACATGAGACACATTTAACATATGTAAACTATTTTATTGATACTAACCTCTTTCTTCTTGTTTTGTGACATTGTTCCTTTTAAAAATAATAATAATAAAAAAAGAAAGAAGGGATAGGACCATGTGCTCAAAGAATCTCATCGGTGAACCATCAACAAGGACATCCATCAACAACAAAAGACAAGCCAATGTTTAATCATCGTGATAGGAGTACAACATGAAGAGATGAAAATTGATTAACCTTTCACCATGGTAAAAACCCCGGCCTTTGGCAACACTATCAAAATGATAGATTAGAAAAACTCTTCATTAGCATTCCCTTGAGCGCTTTGCTCAAGACCCAATTTTTCACACCATACTTCTTAGAATGCATTCCCCAAGTAAGCATGCATAAGGCCACATTACAAGGCCATGCACAAGGCACATATTTTCTTCAACCCATGCACTAACAACACTTACCCATCATTCATTATGGGTTACAAGTACTTGGCATGATAATTGTGAAACCCATGTTTGAAAGATCCAGAGGACATCAAGGTTACAACATTAGTACCTATGAAGCAATTCACAACCGATAACTGCTCAAAATCAATTTTGACATCTTTTGAGCAACTAGCAATTTTTGAAAGCTCACAAATACACCATCATGGTGGAATCCAAGTAAGACATACATGCAAAGGGACTAAAACTTGCAAAGGCTAACAATGACAAAATGAAGCACATGACAACCCACCCCACTAAATTTGGAAGACAAAACACTCTTGGTGATACATGATGGACAGTACCTCTCAAAGTACTACATGGAACACCCACTCCAACAAGGGTCTATGAGGGATGGCACACTCGAGAGGGGGGGAGTGTTGGCACTCAAGGTTAGGTGCAAGGCATGGGAATGCATTTAAGAAGTGGACACACAAGAAGAGGGAGCATGTAGGGAGCTCCAAGAAGTATATGTCAAATGTTCATAAGAAACCCCTATAAAAACAGTGATTTTGATCACTAAAACCATTGTATATATCATTTCACATTTTTTCAGCTCCAGTTTGTGCCAGCCAAGGAGTGCTCAAGCTTGAGGAGCTTAGGTAGAACTCATGTTTTATATTTCATAATTTTTAGAGCTCATTTGGGCAGTCAAATAGCATGAGGAACTTAATTTTTAAGTAGTTCGACCATTATTTCTGAAAGCGATCAAAATTATTCAAAAAACTATAAAAAGAGCTAGAGAGCTCATTTTTGGGGGAGCAACTGAGAGAAAGAGCTTCTTGAAGAGTACAATTGAGTTATTGAGAATCAAACCTTCCATTGTTGCTATCTTTGTTATCTTTCCTTGTGTGTGTGTGTGCATGCGTGCATGTATGTGCTTGTCACTGACATTTCCTTGCCACAATTGCTCACAATCTTCATATCCTCCTCACATGTCCATGGATTGACAAGTGAAGGAGGTGGTGCTCATGCTTGGGCTACATTCGTCTCAAGCCCATACAAGATGTAGCCACTCAAATGTTGTTAAAGATTTTTGACATGATGCAGATTATATTCAAACCATTCAAAAATGTCAAGGCACCACACATCTCGGCCCCAAGATTTGTGAATGGAAATTATGATCTAATCTATGACATGAGTTCTACTCCAAGTATCTGCCTCGTCTATGCTTGGCCTACCAAAATAAGGCACCTCCTAGCTTGTTATAAGAAAACCTTTGAAGACATGCTCACAACAGGTTTCTAGAAGTACCATTCCAAAGTGTTCCTATCAAAACCCACTCATCTTCTTCAACTGTTTGACTATGAGCAAGCAATGTACTCAAAGATTCATAGAACACCACACCTCGAGATCTTAGGCAACATTGATTGGGAATGTTTGCAACTAGATCTAGCAAAGGGACTCATATTACAAGAACATGAACTCACCATGAATTTCATCCAGCACTACATTGACCATCCCTCCCAACCAAGGTTTGTTAGGGATAAAAGACACTAGAGGGGGGAGTGTTAGAAGTGTTAAGGGACAAAAAGACCAAAGAAATGGATTAGAAGGACCAAGAAGATAGAATCCTCATGCAGATCAAGCAAAGAATATTCCCAATCAAATTTTAAGAAATTATTTTCAATCAAGAGTTATTTTTATTACTACACCAACATTGTAAATATTGTTTTTGATAGTTCAAACTCCATTTTATTCAAGCCAAGGATTCCTTAAGCTTGAGGAGTACTAGAAGTACCTATGTATCAATTTTCATATTTTTTGAGCTCACTTGAGCCTCCAAATAGGCATAGGAACCTATTTTTTAACTAGGGTAGGCACTAGGTATGGATAGGGCCAAAGCCAGTGAAAAACTATAAAAAGAGCTAGAGAGCTCATTTTAGGTTGGCTTGGTAGAGATTGAAGCTTTTGTAATAGATTTCTTTTGTCATGGAAAGTAAAATCATTCCATTGTTGCTCTTTTCGTTCTTGCCTTGTGTGCACATGTATGTGTATGTGTGTGCATACGTGTGTGTTTCTCACTCACTCACTTGTGCATTCCACTTACTCGAGGTTGTCATACCATCCTCACATCTCCGTGGATTGACAATTATGAGTTGGATCTCCTCACATTGATGCATATCATTGTGCTAGAGTGACAATCACCATTTGATAGATCATGACTTGTACATTTGTTATCATTAAATTTGACAACCAAGCCAATCTTGGCTAATGTTGAAACTGACAATAGATTTTTCTTGATCCCTGGCACAAACAAAGCATCTAATAATGTAAAAGAACTACCATCAGCAGTAGTCAAAATGATCTTACCAACTCCCTTGATTGGATAAGAGGAGTTGTTGGCACATGTGAAAGTATTCCCTATAGGGGCAAGCTTGAGTGAACTGAAGAAACTGCACTATGAGGTAATATGTTTGGTTGCCCCACTGTCAAAGTATCAAACATTTGAGTCTAATGCATACATACACTATTCATGAGAAGATGGGTCATAACTGCAAACATTAGTATCTTCATTTTGCATAAGATTAGTAGACTCTATTTTGGGTGTAGAGGCCTCTGCAACAACCATTCCAACCTCCTTTTTCTTTTCCTCTTTTGCAGCCAATTCTAGACAACTCTTTATGACATGATCGTTTCCGTTACAATATCTGTAAAAAAAATTCTACTTTTTTTATTTCTTCTCCACTTTGTCTTCCTTTCTTGGCTGTGCAAAATTAGCAAATTTTTTATTACTAGTAGATGAGCCCCATTTATATTTTCCCTTTTGAATAGCTAAGAAATCTTATTTTACTACAAGCATAATGGACGTATTGTGCTTGGACTGATCTTCTTGCAATAAAACAAAGACAAACTCCTCAAATGTTAAGCCATTTGGATTGCCTTTCATCATCGACCAAAGAGTAGAAGCAAAACTCTAATATGAATATGAAAGACCATTCAGAATAGTCTGCACAATTGAATTGTCTCACAAGATTTCATCAGCAAAAAATCAATTATTCCTTCAAATCTTTGATCTTTGTCAAACATTTGTCCATAGAATCTCCTTCATTCATATGCTCACTCTCCAACTATTTTTGGAGCTAAGAAAAACGAGCCTCGTTTCTTGCCTAGTATAAGGTGGTAAGTGTATCCCAAGCATCCTTTGTAAAACAATAGTTACACAATATAACGCAGGAGCAATAACAGAGAAGATAACAGATATAGGAGAATCTCAACAGTTTTCTACTAACAACAAGTACAAAGACGATGGCATTGTCCACTCATGCGCTCTCAAGGTAGAGCTTAAATGGTGATCTAGACAACTCTAGATAGGGAGATACAAGGTAGAGGTATGCTAGCTCAATTCGATGTCTCAGGTAGTGCACAAGTCATGTATATATAGGATCATGTGTGGCCTTCCATGGATGGCTATACATGGGCGGTAGAGCATGGGCGGCCACCCCCCACATAATTTTCATACATGACTACCAACCTAACAAATATAAATGATTTTTTACTCTGACAAGGAATATTCCATGGAATATTCCCTTTATCATCGTGTCGGATGCCTGTTGAGCTACTCTCTTCCAAGTGCTTTAGTGAATATGTCAGAACAATTTGCCTCTATTGGAAAATATTCTAGCTCCATAATTTCATCTTCAATTAGCTCATGAATGTAATGGGTGCTTGGTGCGAGCATGAAAGACTGGGTTCTTTGCAATAGCCATACAAATTTGATTGTCACACTTGAGTACACTCGCCATATTTGATGGAAAGCCTAGATCTGCAAGAATTTTCCTTAACCAGACTGCCTCACAAGAAGCAAAACAAGTTGCTTTGTACTCCGCTTCAGTGGAGGAGAGTGCGAGAGTTGGTTGCTTCCTACTTACCCAAGAAAATATTCTTGAACCAAGTGAGAAAATATCCGGAAACTGATTTTCTAGAATCACAATTCTCCAACCCAATCTAAATCACAATATCTTTGGAGTGTATCACCTGTGGTATAAAAAATACCAAAATCCAAGGTTCCTACAATGCACCTTAGAATTCGCATTCCAACATTCCAATGACTCTCCTTAGGTTTGTTGGAAAACTTGCTTAACACTCCAACAACATAGCAAATGCCTGGTCTAGTGTTGCACGGAAAAATAAGACTTCCGATGAGCTTCCTATACTTCTTAGCATCTACATCAGGCATGTTATCATCCATAGATAGCTTATGATTTACCTCCATAGGTGTGCTAGTTGATTTGCAGTCCATCATTCCAAATGCCTTGAGAATTTCTTTGGCATATCTTTGTTGTGAGATGAAAATGCCATCCTTCCTTTGCCATACTTCAATTCCCAGACAAAAATGGAGTAGAACTAGGTCTGTCATTTCAAACTCAGTTCCCAAGCTGATCCGAGTTTGATTAATGAGTTCTTGATGATCTCCTGTAATGATCAAATCATCTACATATACAATGACAACAACTAGCTTGCTATCCCTTTTCATTACATACAAGTTAGCATCAAAGTACTTCTTTCAAAACCCATATTTTTGAAAAAATTATCTATCTGTTGGTACCAAGCCCGTGGAGCTTGCTTAAGTCCATTCAAAGCTGTCTTCAACCTACAAACTTTATTTTCTGAATTGGGCACCTCAAAACCTGGTGGTTGAGATACATATACCTCCTCCTTGAGATGACCAATCAAAAATGCAGATTTGACATCCATCTAGAAAATAGGCCAAGCCTTTTGTGCAACTATTGCAAGTACCGTCTGAATAATTGTCATGCGTGCTGTTGGTGCAAAAGTTTCTTGAACATCAAATCCTTCAATCTGTGAAAAACCTTGCGCAACTAATCTTGACTTATACTTTTTCAATGTTCCATCTGCTTTATACTTAGCTTTCCAAATCCATTTAGTACCTATTACCTTCTTCTTTGGCGGCAAGTCAACTAGATCCCATGTATCATTTTTTAGTATACTATCATACTCAGACTGCATTGCCGCTCTCCAACCTAGATCATCAAGGGCTTCTTCAATGGTGGTAGGTTCCTTTATCGAGCCCATGATATCTTCCATTGGAGCCATGTTAACAATGTGTTCTGAGGCTCTTCTTTGCTCCTCTATTCTCTTTGATCTTCGTAATCCATCCAAGGATGATTCTAGTACATCTACATGTGGATTGTGATCATCAAAGAGTTGTTGTGCCCACTTTGGTAGTGGCTTATGCTATGTAGCTACAACCAGTTGGCTTTTTATTGAGGAAATTTCTCCATCAGATGTTTCCTCCTCAACTTTAACCTGTCTTTTGATAGGCACAAGGTGATATATTTATCCGTTTGATGAGATAGTAGATTTACCTTTATCTTCTACTAAGTGTGGTCGTTCATCAAACACCACATCTCAGCTGACAAAAATCTTCCTTGCCTTAGGATCCCACAACCTGTATGCTTTAGACTCTTCACTATATCCTAGGAAGACACACTTTTTGCGTTTTGAATCCAACTTTGATCTTGTTGAATCAGGAATATGTCCATAACAGAAACAACCAAAAATTCTAAAATGCAAACTTGAAGGCTTTTTACCAAAATATGCTTCTTAAGGAGTCATCCCATTCAGTGCTTTTGTGTAGCTTTGATTGAGGATGTAGACTATTGTATTGACTGCTTCTGCCTAGAATGAATCAGGCACGTCTTGAGCCTTTAACATACAATGAGCCATTTCAACTATTGTCCTATTCCTACGCTCAACAATACCATTTTGTTGAGGTGTATGAGCTGTGATACCTTGCCTTTTCACACCATGCTCCTTACAGTAATTATTGAATTCTGTTCACAAGAATTCACCTCCTCTATCTGTTCTAAATTTCTTCAGTTTCCTTCCCGATTCCTTAATAAACCCACATCTTTCTACTATAATCATCGACTAATAGCAAAAAGTAGAAAGATCCTCCTAAACTAGGTGTAGACATTTTACCGCAGAGATCAGCATGTACCAACTCTAGAGGAGCTTTAGATCGATTGCTGGTTTCTCTTAGAAAGGCCTTTCATTGTTGCTTGCCCATCATACAAACTTCACTAGGTTCTTGCAACTCTGAAAATGTAGGCAAATGAGCAACCATCCCTGTTCTTTGCATCTCCTTCAAAACTGCAAATCCGAGATGCCCAAATCGTTGGTGCCATAACGTGCTTACATCTTTATCCTCTGTAGCAGTTAAGGCACTTAACTCATACAATTTATCACATCTTATGCCTTTACCTACTACATTACCTAATGAATCCATAATTTCTGCACCACTCTTATTGAAGTGAACTTTGAATCCACGATCTATTATTGCAAAAAACTGACAACAAATTTCTTTTAAGTGTAGGTACATAAAGAACATCGGATAACTTTTTCTCAACACTTGGAGAAGTGATAAAAGAGATGGTTCCAGTTCCTTCCGATGGACACTTGGAGACATTTCCCACCACTACATTGATGGATTCCAACAGAGGCACTAGGGAACTATACCAATCCTTTTTACTAGTCATATGGTGTGTACCTAAGTCACGAGGTCTTAGGAACTTGTGCCAAAGAGTCTAAATCTCATTTGCCACACAAGTACGTATAGTGGTGGATTGACACACGCTTAATTATCAATCCAAAGAACCGTATGAACCAAGTGTATGAGGACGTGTGCACACGTGATGGAAAGTGAAGTGGTTCAGCTAAAATGCAAGAGAAAAGACTAAACTACCTCTCCAACTCACTTAATCTCTAAAAGTGTCTGCCGTGATACCACTGACAACATGAAATACAAATTCAAATATTTCTCCTAGCTCTAAATTGCGAATATGGGAAATTGCATGTTCTTTTCGAATCTCTCAATGAGACGCATCTATTGGTGGTATTTTCACTCAAATCTGACAATCGCTCTTCAAGTTTTGGCCAAAATAGTGAATGGCGGGAAGCACCTTCACTCACTCTACAACTCGTACTTGCTCACACACACACTACAGTAGTTCAAAAGTGATGGGGAGGGGTAGACAATAGTCCTACACACACATTCCAAGCTTCACACACACAAAAGATCATAGAGAAGATGAAAATCTGCAGGAAAGAAGAAAATTCGAAATTTCGAGCTCCCTTCTTCACAATGGCAAAAAGTCTTTACAAAGAGTCACAAAGTGACTTATATACATGTGCCCTAAAAATGGTCCTTTCACACAAGTGACCGGCACTTTATTGGCTAATCTCTAAGTTCCTACTATTTTACAAGAAATATGTTACAAAGAGTTGGGTTTATGCATCTAGAGGACTCCTCTAGTGCATTTACATAGCTTTTGAGGGAATTTTCTAGGATTTGAAGAAGAAAATTATGCCCATTAATGTGAAAATTTTGGGGCTCCTCTTTTCTGTACTCTTTTCTTTGCAATACTCTCCCCCTCTTTGTCTCTCTCATCCCTTGACAGCCTTTTGCTTCTCGTTTGCAGCTTGTCTAAGGCTCCCGAATAGACGCACCTAGTGTTCGAAGAAGCAATAAGGATTGTCAGAGAATTTGTTACTTTATCTAAGATATGTCCTTTGCTTCTGTTTGCCCCTTGGTATTCCCTATATCACAAGTCTGGGTTGCTGTATTGAGTCGGGCTGCCACGCATTGTTGATGCAGATCAATCACCAATTGATTAAAGAATGAAGGAAGATTCAATTCTTGAAGCTTGGAAGAAAGATGTATTCAGAGGATATGAGGAATGTATACATATGTACATTAGTATAGTTATAGTTCACTTAGATCTTTGATTAGTCATAGACTTGTACAAATTTCTCTATAAATACCTTGAAAATGTCAAGGCGTGATATGAGAGCATATGAAAGAATAGATAGAAGTCAAGAAAGGTGAAGTTAGATGTCATGAGACATGTGAAAAGTTAGTTGAGTTTCCTCTCATCACTCAACTGTAACTTTCTGAGTAATTGAAGAAATATTGCGCCCGATGTTTCTGTGTCTGCTCCGTCTGTAATAGATCATTTGTGAAATCCTTTTGAGGATATCTAAAGTCATAGTTAATGAGTCTATGGCTTGAGTTTCAGAGTCTAATTGTAAACAGGTTAGGAGAATTGTTAGTAGGAACATTCATATGTGTAGAATGTTCACAGTCTTCTGAAACAGGTGCAGATTTCGAGTCCAGTGAATTGAGTAGTGCTCAGTGCACAGTGTAAATTTTTACACATATGATAGCTCAAAATCTAAGTTGAGAGATAAGCTATCTACAGCCAAAAGGATTTGGTAAAACGGGTTCGACATTGTGAGAACCAAAGTTAAGAAGTTAGGGGTGTCAAATCGACTTTTCAGAAGTGCAGATTTAGACATAGGTAACTTGTGAAGTTGATCTTTCAAGTTATACTAAACCTTTTGAAGAACTTTAACTTGGAGGAGGTGCGCAACTTCTAGGCGACACTCCATACAAAATTTCATAGAAAACTTTACATGTTTGATAGGTCAATGAGAAGAAATTGTGCAGTAGACTTTTTGTGTTTTATCTTCTTCACATAATTTTTCAACTTTTGATAATTTGGAGGTTGGACCTCTAATTTGGTGAAGGTTTTAACTTACTCTTGATATAGAGGTGTTCTAAATTCAAGAGTAGGTTGTTCTTTTGGGGATTAACACTCTCCATCAGTGGTATCAGAGCAGGAGACATCAAAATCAAGGAAAGGAGGATCTCGACTGCTGCAGATTCAAGAAATTCAACATTTGAAGAACTAAAGGTGAAAGGTTGAAGGCAAAGTCTGAGGAGGAGACCATACGACATCAAGAAGGACAAAAGGAGTCTAATTCGAAGTAAAGGTACATATATTGTTCATAAAGCTTGAAGATTTCAATACACAGGTGGACACAAGATGGGAGATTCTCTACAGATAGAGAAATTGGATAGGGAAAACTATCCTGCATGGTCAATGAGGATGGAAGCTCATCTTATGAGAAAAGATTTAATAGCCTACATCACAGGAGAAGAAGAGAAGCCAAAGTTCAGAGATCCTAGTGTTCCAACTAGGGAAGAGTTAGCAAATTTGAAAAATTGGATGAAGAAAGATGCTCAAGCTAGGAGCATTATATATATGGCAGTCAATGATTACTTGTTACCTCACATTCGAGGTCTTGAAAGTGCTACTGATATTTGGAATGCTTTGGAGGAGCATTTTCAGAATACTACTAAGTCAAGGAAGGCATCCTTATGGGCAGAATTTACAACCTTTAAGAAGAAGGCTTCTCAATCCATTTCAGACTATGTAACAAGAATGAAAGATATTGCAGATGCTTTAGGAGCTGTTGATGAAGACATTGAGGAGGATAAATTGGTAAGGCAAATTCTTTCAGGTTTAAGAGGTGATGACAAATGGAAGCCATTCATTTTTTCTACAGAATTATCACTTGATCATTTCACTCCTGATTTAAATCAGTTGCTAGGTCATATGCTAACATTTGAGCAGGATGTTAAAGGAGATGGTGACAAGAGTGCAGGTCATGCAATGTACTCAAAGGACAAGAAGAAGAATAGCAAAGGAAAGCAACAAGCAAATGAAGATGAAGGTACAACTAGTCAAGCCAACTTCCTAAGAGGAAGAGGAGGTGGCAAAGGTAGAGGAAGAGGCAGGAACAACAAAGATGGAGGCAAAGCTTGCTGGATTTGTGGGAAGACAAATCACTTAGCTTATGATTGTTGGCATAATAATCAGAGTAATGGTGGATATAATCAGAACTATAATTCAAGAGGAAGAGGAGGCAGAAATCAAAGAGGTAATTTCAGAGGCAGAGGTGGTAGGAGTTACTTTGGAAGAAATGCAGGTAGAGGTTTCCAAAGTCAACAATATAACAACACCTACTACAATTATGCTTCAGATCAAAAGGAGGATTCAACATTGATAATGAATGCAACTTGTGAAAGGCAGAGTGAAGATCAAAGAGTCTTCTATATTGACTCAGGGTGTAGCAATCACCTAAGTGGTAATATATCTTTGATGACTGATTTAGAGAATAAGGTTTTTAATCATGTTGTTCAAACAGGTGACAACACAAAGCACAATGTGAAGTCAATTGGATCAGTGAAGGCCAAGGATGGTAGCACCTTATTGAGTAAGGTCTTGTATGTTCCTACAATTCCTAAGAATTTGATAAGTGTAGGACAAATTGTTGAAAAGGGATATGAAGTAAGGTTCACTAATGATGGAGTATATGTGGAAGACCCTAGTCAAGGGTATAAACAGATTGTTTCAGGGAAGAAAGAAGGAAGATTATTTACATTGAAGATTCAAGGCAATATTGGTCATGCTATGTTCACATATGGAGGACATAAGATCTCTGAGTTAGATCTTTGGCACAAGAGGCTTGGACATTTCAATGAAAGAGGTATTAAAGACATGATTAACAATGGTTCAGTGCTTGGTTTGCCTAATGTTGCAGGTCAACATATGACATATAAATGTGAGGCATGTCAATTAGGTAAGGCTCATAAGCATTCCTATTCCAAGCATGGTTTTATGTACTCAGAGAAGCTTGAATTGGTACACACAGATGTGTGGGGACCATCAAAGGATTTCAGTATAAATGGGTCAAGGTATTATGTGATTTATGTTGATGATGCTACTAGATGGATCACTATTTATGTTATCAAAGATAAGTCAGAAGCGTTTAATACATTTAAACACTATCATGCATATGCAGAAAGAATTACAGGACATAAGTTGAAGAGACTAAGGTCAGATGGAGGGGGAGAGTATTTCTCTAATGAGTTCAGTGATTACTTGTGGAATGCAGGTATAAAAAGGGAAATTACTTGCAGGTACTCTCCTCAACAAAATGGTGTAGCAGAAAGAAGAAATAGAACACTTGTTGAGTTTGCAAGATCCATGATGAAGGAGAAAAATTGCCCTAATTATTTGTGGGCTGAGGCTGTAAATACAGCAACTTATTTGGTCAATAGGTTACCATGTAAAGCGTTGCAGGGTATGACACCATATGAGGCTTGATGGGGTAAGAGACCTACCTTGGATCATTGCAGAGTTTTTGGATGTGTGGCATATGCATATGTGCCATCACAATTAAGGCACAAGTTGGAGCCTAAAGCTGAAAAATATGTTTTCATTGGTTATGATGATAAGCAGATGGGTTATAGATTGTGGAGTCCATCTACAAAACAATTCATGGTTTCTAAAGATGTTACATTTGATGAGCAAAGCACTTGGTATGCAGGTACAATCAATATCAATACAGGTGATGAAGAAGAAGTGAGCCAAAGAAAAGGTAAATCAAAGATTCAGATAATTGATGAACAAGAGAATAATGAGGTGCAGGTTGAAGTGGAAGAAACACCAAGATTTGATCCTGAATATGAAGAACCAGAAACCTCAAGGAGTGGAGAGCTTAGGAGGTCTACAAGGAATAAATGGCAACCTACAAGGTATAGCTATGATACTTCATTTTTGGCCACAAAAGATTATGCTTATATGATGAAAACAGATGAAGACCCTTCTACATATGAAGAGGCAAAAGGTAAGGAAAAATGGGAGAAAGCTATGCAGGAAGAATATGATGCATTATTGGAGAATCAAACATGGGATTTGGTTCCAAAGCCAAATAGTCAGAAAATCATTGGATGCAAGTGGGTTTACAAGACCAAGAGGTTTGCAGATGGAAGTGTGTCTAGATACAAAGCTAGACTTGTTGTCAAAGGGTTTGCTCAGACATATGGTGTTGATTATGATGAGACTTATAGTCCTGTGGCAAAGATGACAACCATCAGGACACTCATAGCTATTGCTGCATGTAAAGGTTGGAAGTTATGTCAACTTGATGTGAAAAATGCTTTTTTGAATGGTTACATTTCAGATGATGTGTTCATGGAGCAACCTGAAGGGTTCAGAGATAAAAGATATCCAGATCATGTGTGCAAGCTCAAGAGAGCTTTGTATGGCTTGAAGCAGGCCCCAAGGGCATGGAATTATAGACTTGTAAAGTTCTTGAAAGAACTTGGATTTCAGGTGTCTAAAGCAGATAGTAGCTTGCTTGTCAAAGCAAGTGATAATGGTTTCATATACATGTGCATATATGTTGATGATATAATTCTTACAGGTACAGATGAAGAAGGAATACAAAGACTCAAGAAGCAAATGGAAAAGGAGTTCAAAATAAGTGACTTGGGAGACTTGTCATATTTCTTGGGCATGGAGATTACATATACTCAACATGGAGTATTTGTGACCCAAGAAAGGTATTTGAAGAACTTGTTAATCAAGTTTAAAATGGATGATTGCAGGGTAGCACCTACACCAATGGAGGTGAATCACAAATTGAGTAAGTTTGGAGGTGAAGAATTTAAGGACATGAGAAATTATCAGAGTTTGGTTGGTAGTCTTATCTATGCTACTTTAACTAGACCTGATTTATCATATGCAGTAGGGGTTTTGTCTCAATTCATGCATTGACCAAGGAAAGAACATTGGATTGCAGGACAAAGAGTATTGAGGTACATTAAGGGTACACTCAATGAAGGTTTGTATTATGGGTTCACATCAGATACAAACATCAAGATCTATAGTGATGCAGATTGGGCAGGTAATCCAGATAATAGAAGATCAACTTTTGGATACATGTGTTATGTGGGAGATAAACTTATCTCATGGTGTTCCAAGAAGCAACATACAGTTGCTTTGTCTTCTACAGAAGCTGAATATAAAGGCATGGTTGAAGCTGCAAAGGAAGTGATTTGGGTCAAGACCTTGATGAAGAGTTTTGACATTGTGCATGGGATACCAATTATATATGGAGATAACATGAGTTCATTGTATTTAGCTGCTAATCCTGTTTTTCATGCCAGGACCAAACACATTGAGATTCAGTATCACTTTCTAAGAGAGAAGGTGATGGATAAAGAGATTGAAGTCATACATACTTCAACTAAAGATCAAATAGCTGATATGCTTACAAAGAGCTTGGATGGACCAAAGCTACAGAAGTTTAAAGACATGGCAGGAATAAAGAAGAAAAGAGAAACCTCAATTGATGATTGAGGGGGAGCTGTTGGTGCAGATCAATCACCAATTGATTAAAGAATGAAGGAAGATTCAATTCTTGAAGCTTGGAAGAAAGATATATTCAGAGGATATGAGGAATGTACACATATGTACATTAGTATAGTTATAGTTCACTTAGATCTTTGATTAGTCATAGACTTGTACAAATTTCTCTATAAATACCTTGAAAATGTCGAGGCGTGATATGAGAGCATATGAAAGAATAGATAGAAGTCAAGAAAGGTGAAGTTAGATGTCATGAGACATGTGAAAAGTTAGTTGAGTTTCCTCTCATCACTCAACTGTAACTTTCTGAGTAATTGAAGAAATATTGCGCCCGATGTTTCTGTGTCTGCTGCGTCTGTGTTAGATCATTTGTGAAATCCTTTTGAGGATATCTAAAGTCATAGTTAATGAGTCTATGGCTTGAGTTTCAGAGTCTAATTGTAAACAGGTTAGGAGAATTGTTAGTAGGAACATTCATATGTGTAGAATGTTCACAGTCTTCTGAAACAGGCGCAGATTTCGAGTCCAATGAATTGAGTAGTGCTCAGTGCACAGTGTAAAGTTTTACACATATGATAGCTCAAAATCTAAGTTGAGAGATAAGCTATCTACAGCCAAAAGGATTTGGTAAAACGGGTTCGACATTGTGAGAACCAAAGTTAAGAAGTTAGGGGTGTCAAATCGACTTCTCAGAAGTGCAGATTTAGACATAGGTAACTTGTGAAGTTGATTTCTCAAGTTATACTAAACCTTTTGAAGAACTTTAACTTGGAGGAGGTGCGCAACTTCTAGGCGACACTCCATACAGAATTTCATAGAAAACTTTACATGTTTGATAGGTCAATGAGAAGAAACTGTGCAGCAGACTTTCTGTGTTTTATCTTCTTCACAAAATTTTTCAACTTTTGATAATTTGGAGGTTGGACCTCTAATTTGGTGAAGGTTTTAACTTACTCTTGATATAGAGGTGTTCTAAATTCAAGAGTAGGTTGTTCTTTTGGGGATTAACACTCTCCATCACGCATGCCATCAATAGCAAAGAATGTGATGTTCTTAGTCACCCTCTTCAACTTTTCAGCCTCTACCTCTTTCTAACTTTTGGTCTTCTGAAATGTCTTTGTCTTCACACATCTGACCTGTTGTATTCCTTGGATCTTGTTTACTTTCTTCCACCACACACCTTATTTTGCTGACCTCTAATCCCTTTTAAGTCAGCATTACATTTTAAAGGTCCTGTTCTTCAATCTTCTTTGTCATCCGCTAGGACCTGATTCATTTCTTTCCACTACACGCATCCAGTGGATGAGGAGGCAGCTAGGACCTTCAGAAAATTGGTTATCTTATCCGATGAAGAATCCTTCTTGTGCTATCTCTCTTACTTGCTTGTTTTGCTTCATCGCCTGCTCTTGGTGGATGAGGAAGCTGTGTGCAACCTCCCATGAAATGTTCTGGTTGTTATCTTTCTTTAATTCCACTTCTCAGGACCTGGTTCTTTGGTGTTGTGGCCTGATGCGTGCCCCTACGGGGCTTTAGGCATAGAATTGTTCTTTTTCTTAATAAACTTTGCTCTTTACTGAGTAATTTTACTCTTTGATCTTCTTCTTCTCTTTTTGCTCGATTCCCCTTCCACACGTCCCTCCTCCTGAACTCTGTCATCCCCTACAGGCTTTTTGTGGTGATGTGAGTATGTTTGGATGACTTTCTTCTCTCGTTGATTAAGCATATTGGCATGACATAGCATGAACTCTTTCCATTGGTTGGACTTTACCCCGTCATCTGATGCCTGCCTATGATCTGCAAAGAAACTTGACTCATAGGCCACCAATCTTGCATTAAGGTTTGAAGACATTTCTGCAAAAATTTCTGAGTCGATTTCAAAAAATCCTATGAAAAATGCCTCTTCAAAAGTTTGCATATAAGTACTTGGCAAAAAAATTAGCCTTGAGTATATAGCCATGAGTGTTAATTGGCTAGGTATAGTTGATAGAAAAATGGAGGGAATCCAATCCCTGATTAATGCCGATGAAGTTCAAAAATGTATATTGGGCATGCTAAAACACCTTGATGACAGTAAGTAACATACTCAAAATTTTATTAGTCATCTTGACTGCTAAATTTGGTAGAGTTGCATATCTTGCAATCCAAAACTCTATGGTTTTAACCATGTACTCTTCTATCGATAGATACTTAAGAGGTGGACTCGATAGTAATGAATAGTTGAGCCATTGATTATTTATGCTTCCTTGGCGTTGTCCTTCCAAAAATTGCATCCAAGAGCATCTTCTAGGTACCGGGCAAAAAGATGGATTTACTTGGAGTATATTTGGTGATGATTCCCATTGTACCCGTAGCGTAGGGTTCTTCTCCAAAAATTTTCTCCTCCATATAGGATCCCCTTTGTCAAATTCTTCCTCTTTGTAGGTAAATGTTTGCATGCTAAATTGGAGGTTGCTATCTGGCTCTTTATTTGTTGTGTTCTTTATGTACTGTCGTGTTTGCTCTTTAAGTAAACCATATGGTACATTGAAGGGTCTCATTACCTGTTCCAAATTTTTGCTTTCAATCTGTGCTTCCTTCATGACTTTGATTACTTGATCTTCAAAGTCTTCAGTAAGTTGGGACACCAGTAGTGCCCGCTCATGTTGGCTTAGTTCTGTAATATCCCGAGTATGTCTTTCAGTGTGGGTCTCCATGTCCTCCCTTATCGGTGAACAATGTAAGGGGGGAGAGAGAGGACGTACCTCAGTCTCCTCAGTAGCTGCTGTGGAGTGTGGAACTACTGGTGTCCCCTCTGTTACCTTCTGTCCTAATTGATCCTGCAATTGCTTTATTAATTCATCCTTTTCTTTGATTTCTTCTATTGCTTTCATAATTGTTTCCTTGTTTTTGAGGAGCTCTTCTCCTATGATAGTGATTTGGTCAACATCTTCGTTGCATTGTACTATATATCGATTTTTTGTTGCCTTCCACTTCTTTCTCAGTTCCGCGGTATCATCCATAGCTCTTCTCCCAATTGCCTATGATGGCATGCTCCTGTTTTAGCTGATCCTCATACTTTTTTATCCTCTCTTAGAATGCTTGTGTCTTTCTCTATCACTTCACGGATTTCTATTGGTTGATTGCATAGAAGGGTTGTCATCAATTCTTTGTTCTTGTTCCTTAAATTATCAGCCTCATCCATGTACACCTTGATTTGAGATTCCAAAATTTTGCTTCTAGTGTTCATTCGTGCCTTCTCGGCCTCGCTAGCTTCATATTTGCTCTGTAGTTCTTTCAATTGTTCCTTTAGCTTCTGATTTTCTGTTTCTAGTGAGTTGCATTGATGCTTGGTTTCTTGGACTTCTGCCTCTTTTTCTACCATTATCTTTTGTGCTTGAATCAATTGGGCAGATAGATTCTCTCCTATCTCCTGGACTTGATTCTCTTCCCTCGTTGCCTTGTCATAGTCAGCATCAGCCTCAAGCATTAACTGTTGAGTGTCCATGGCAGTCTGTATCATCTATTGTACTACTAGCTTGAGCTGAGCGATGTCCACATTTAACCATGTCTTGGGAATGATTGGAACTTCCCCTGTTTGTACATCTTTTCCATGCTCCACATGTATGGTCTCGTTATGTGGTTGCCTTATTTGTAGATGTACTTCATGATCTTTTCTATCTTCTTCCTTATTAACAGTCTTCGTGGCACTCCCTTGAAATGTGAAATCCATTGGAGAGGGTTCTGCCACTACCCTTATTGGTGTGAAGGGTTCTGATTCTTCAACTGTATTTTCAACCCTTTCTTCCTTGGGGTTCTTGAATAGGACCTCTCTTGCTAGCAGAGTCTCTTTGATTTGAATATTGGATGCTTCATTCAATTTAATAATATGTACATCTTCTTGGGACTCTTCTCTCCTTGTCGTGTCCTTGCCGGATTTTATTGGCATTTGATCTATCTTCATTCCTTCCATGTCCAAGTCCTCGTTTACTTGATTTAATTCCTCCCACTATCCGTCATCCTTGGAATCACTTCGAATGTCCACATTCAACCTGGAGGTTTCTGGTTCTTCTTGTGCATCTGATGATGAGCTTGAGTTTATCAATCCCCATTCTCTGTATCTGTGGACCTTGGTTAGCCTCTTCCTTTGTTCCGAGTCTTGATGGGCTTGTTGGTAGTGGTGCCCTTGCACTGATAGATTTACATGTCCCTCTATATATTGGTGGGTAGCTTCCATTGCTCTAGTCAACTCTTCTTCTGTAATAGGTCGATTGTCTTCAAGTCTCATCTTTGGAAGTACATGTGCCCTCTTTGTAGTTGGAACATCTGCTTCTGCTTGCATCATTTCCCGTAGCCTTTTCGTACCCCTCATTCTAGGTTGGGAGCTTGTTTCTACTTCCTCTACAATCTTTACTCCTTTATTTTTCCTAGGGACTGTAGCAATCTTTTCATATTTGGCCATTGCTTCAGATGACAACATCTCTTTTAAATGCTCTCTAATGCCCAAGGCATGATATATCAATATGGTCAAGGCAACGCTTCCATTTAAGAACTTCTTATGATTCCACGGCTTCTTTGACTTGAATAGCCATTCTTGAATGTATGGAGTCATATTGACTTGATTCCCAATTTGTTTTATAGCATGCGACAGCATTTCCACAATGATCTTTTGTGGAGCAGTGTATCTATGCATGTTGGGAAAGAAAAAGTGCTGATGGATGAGTCTCACTTCCTCTTCAATATCAATGCGATTAATGTCAGTGAATGTACGGGTCTTTGCTCCTCAACTTTCCTCTTTCAATATCGTATTCCCATCCTTCTCCCATCCAAAAGCTTCCTTGATTAGGTCATGTGTAAATTGGATAATGACCCACTCGGCTACTGCATCCAGGACTCTAGCTTCAGGCACCAATGGATCGTGCAAAGCTGGCTGCAAGGTGTTCATGACTTGTGTACACCTTTGCAAGTCAGGTTTGTATATTGGTAATTCAAAGTACTTGTGAATGCCCAATTTCTTCATAATTTCTATTTTCAATGGTAGTTCATGCACTACCTTAAAGTCTTGGGACATGATGGGGAACTGATGGTCAGTATCCATGATTTTAGTCGTGACTAGGACAAGTAGTCCCCTGTCGGTTCATCTTCTCTAAACTAGTGACCTTTTTCTTTAGTCACACTTTGTAGAGGGAATTCCAGCACCTCCTCTTGAATGGTAGCCTCTAAATCCTCAGAAGCTATCTGCACTCATAATGAAAAGCATTAGGGGAAAAAATGAACCCTCTTTGGGCCTTTTAGCTCAAGGGCTGATTAGTGATGGACCAATGAGAAGAGGGTGGTGGCCACACTCTACTCCCTTAATCACATAGACTAGGCATAGGCTTCCCTTGGTTTTGTGTGGTCAAAGATACAAAAACCACCTAGAACTGGTGGTTTTAGATTTGTGAATGGTTTTGGAATGCTTCAAAATCAATGAGAGCCCTTAGATTTGTTCAATGATCCAAGGGATGAGGAGGAAAAGCAAAAGTCAAGGCGCCATTCAACTTGGGCCCTTGGATTTCTCTTGATATCAATGGTTGAGATGGGATTCTAGTTGAAAAATGCGCCATCAATTCCCCACCCTTGGATTGAGCTGAAGATCCGACGCATATGCTTGAAACTAGGCAAAATTGGGCGCCTAAAATCTGGAGCATTGGATGCATACAAGATCTAATGGCTGGGAATGAGGCCCCAAAAGCAAAAGGCGCCTTTTAGCCTCCACCATTCGATTTCAAGCTCATCCGACGGCTCACGGCGGCTCCCAATTTGTGATCAGCCCAAAATCCGGTTTGCCCTTGGATTCCTCTTGATCTAAGGGCCAAGAAATGTGCAGAGAGCATCCAAAAAAGGCGTGAGATTCCTCCCATCATCATTGCATTGTCAGAGATTCTCTCACTAGATTTAAATCGAAGTAAACATCGGCCATTGATTTGAGATATCCAACGGCCTAAATTTGCTAATCTTGAGATTTCGAAAACCACCTTTTTTGAAGTATTATTTTATTTGAAAATGGTACTAGTGGTTTTGCAAGGGCCCTTAATCTCCTAGATTAAGAGTTTTAATCCAATTCCTTACAAGGCCCATGCAGGGCTCATTTTTTCCCCTAATGGAGCATTAGCTTCCATGAAAAGACATGTCTATGGTGCGGTGTGTTGTAGTGACATTTCGTTAGTTGCATCACTCCGTTCCCCTTGCTTGCATAAGTAAGATCTCTTACCACATTTTCTTTTAAATCTTGAAAGAAAACAAGAATTAGTGTTGCTGAAGCATTTATTTATTTACATAGTAGTCTATTCCTATGGAAGTAGAATCTATGACCTATTCCCAAGTGGAAAATGTGCACCACTGCTTTTGTTACACTCATCATGTGCCGAATGCATGGCCTCGTAACATGGCCCTATCATGCATACTTTAGGTGCATGTGAAACTTCATGTGTGCGAACAGAATCCTTTTGGTTCTGTTGTTCCGATCCTTGCTGCTTCTTTGGTTTCCATATCCATTTTGTAGTTGAAGTTTGAGGCTTCATCTCCTCTTCGTTTTGTTGTGCTCCATGTGTTTCTTCTTTCCTTTTTGAAGTTTGATGGGTTGGGGTCCTTCTTTTTTGGTATCTTTGGTTAGCCTCATTTGGCTTTACGGTCCTAGTTTGTCTGTATAAAGTTTCTTCTTGCTTGTCTATCTCTTGATTTGCGATCTCTCTGACCCTTTTTGGAATCCATATTTGTTGTCGTGTTTTCTGAGCTGCTATTGATGACTTTGGAATGACCGGTATTGGTATTGACTTTGCTGCTTCCTCCACTCGATCCTTTCGAACCCATTGTAGCTTATCACTTCCTAGTTGTGATAATTGGGAAGTAGACTTCCACATTGATGCTCTTCTTTTGTCGTGGGTGACTTTAGGAGCATTTTCTTCACCCTCTTTCTTTGATTCACTGTTCTTGTGAGATGAATCCACTTCAACAACTGATGCATTGGCAATTTCTTTTTTCTCGAGAGACGCCTTGGTTACATTTTTGATTGGTGAGTCTGCTACTTCTTCTGCTAGGGTTTCTTTTTCACACTTGATGGTTTCATGCACGGGATAGTGTCTTTCTTCTAATAGGCCAAAGATTTCTTTGTGCCCTATTTTGGTTGAGATATATCCTTGAGTTAGGTGAATGCTTACTTCATTCTCAATGATCCAATCTTTCCCTAGGATCAGGTTCTCTATTAGATCCTCATCTTTACACACTAAGACTCATTGTTCCATAGTGGAATTTCCTAGGTGGAGGGATATTGTAGCTTCTCCAATGCATTCAATGACTTGACCTCCAACACCCATCATGTGTGCTTTAGTAGGTGACATGGTCGTTTGAAGCTGCATGATGATTGTACCGCGAATGCAACTGAGTGTTGCTCCTAAATCTATCAAGGTGTCTATTAGCTGGTACTCTATTGTTCCAATCCCTAGGTTCAAGTATGGTTGGGATTTGCCGACATGGTTCATGTTGGCCTGGTGAACTTGACAGTTGGCCATGGGAATAGGCTCTTCCCCTTGTAGATGTCGTTCATCCCTTTGCCTTATCCACTCTTTCTGCTTCTTGATACACTCTAAGGCTTCTTGTCTTGCCTCCTCTCTAATCCTCTCTTCCTCTCTCTTTCTATTTTGAGCTCCTACAAGTCTTGATAACATTTGGTGTGTCAATGGCTCCATGTAATGTTTTACTCAATAGCCACTTATGTAATTAGGGAGGACATCCCCATCTAGAGTGGCTAGGTTAACCGCTCCACTCGTGGAAATCCTATTGATTATTAGTGGTCCATATCCGTGCTTTTGTAGCTTCTTTGCATGTTGCTTCAGAGTATATACCAAAACTAAATCTCCTTTTTTTAGTCCTTTATCTTTTATATGTGCATCATAATATGCTTTCTATCTTCTCTTTGCCGCATAAATTCTTGCAATAGCTTGTATTCTTGTTTCATGTAGCTTCTCAATTTGGTCTAGTTGCTTGGATAATTCATATCCTGTCGAATCATACTATTGTGCTACTCTCAAAATGGGCACTAAAAAATTGAGTGGCAAGATTGCGTTTTGTCCATACACTAGGTTAAATGGTGTAGTTCCAATGGCTGTC
This sequence comes from Ceratopteris richardii, assembly GCA_020310875.1. Classification (NCBI taxonomy): domain Eukaryota; kingdom Viridiplantae; phylum Streptophyta; class Polypodiopsida; order Polypodiales; family Pteridaceae; genus Ceratopteris; species Ceratopteris richardii. The sequence continues at coordinate 185,446,124 of CM035418.1, read as the reverse complement.
TTGTAAGCCATGCGGAAGGCCCAAATTGCATGATGCAATTGTTTGTCCCAATCTGACCTTCCACTATTGACCATCTTCGTCAATACACTACACAACACCTTATTGGAACTTTCAACTTGCCCGTTGGTTTGAGGATGATAAGGGGCTGATTTTTTATGGATCACTCAGAACTCATTCATTAAGGATTCTATCACTTCATTAATGAAATGTGTTCCTCTATCACTCACTATTTCTATAGGTAGTCCAAAACGAGTGAAGATATGCTCAAAAAGGAACTTAGCTGTGGTCTCAACATTGTTTTTTTCTAGTAGCCTTAGACTCTACCCATTTACTCAGGTAATCCATTGCTACTATTATGTATTCCGCATGTGATCCTTTGGCTGGTGGGTTAATGGGTCCTATGAAATCAATACCCCATTTGGAAAATGCTCTCGTGCAAACCATAGGTCTTAATGGCATGTCATCTTGTCTAATCGGATATTTGGCTCTTTGGCATGTGTGTACCTAAGTCAACAAGACTTAAGGACTTGTGCCAAAGAGACTAAACCTCATTTGCCACACAAGTACGTATAGTGGGAAATTGACACACGCTTACTTGTCAATCCGATCAAACGACCTAACCAAGTGTATGAGAACATGTGCACACATGATGGAAAATGAAGTGGTTCAGCTTGTATGTGTGAGAAGAGACTAGTCCACCTCTCTAACTCACTGAAATACTAAAAGTGTCTGCCACGATACCACTTATAGTAGTTTTTAGTAAATCGAGGATTTCTCCCAGCTTTGAACTCCAAATATAGTCAATAGCGGACTCCTTTCGAAGCACTTGATGAGATGCATCTATTGGACTTGCTTTCACTTGATTCTGACAACTGTGCTTCAAGTTATGATCGAAATAGTGAATGATGGGAAACACCCACACTCACACCACAACTCCTACTAGCTCACACACACACTACAGTAGCTCAAAAGCAGTGGGGAGGGATAGACAATAGTCCTACACACACATTCCAAACATTACATACACATAGAAGATCAAAGAGAAGATAAAAATCTACAAGAAAGAGGCAAATTCGAAATTCAGGATCTCTCGTTCTTCACAATGGCAAAAAGTCTCTATAAAGAGTCACAAAGTGACTTATATACATGTGCCCTAAGTTTGGTCTTTTCACACAAGAGATCGGCACTTTATTCCTAAAAAGTGAATTTCCTACTAATTTACAAGGGATATTTTACAGTAAGTTGGGATTATGCACCTAGAGGAATCCTCTAGTGCATTTACATGGCTTGAGGGAATTTCCTAAGACTTTGAAGAAGAAAAATTATGCCCATTAATTTGAAAATTTTGGAGCTCTTCTTTTGTGCTTCTCTGCTTTGCAACACTCTCCCCCTCTTTGTCTCTGTCGTCCCTTGACAAGCTTTTGCTTCTTGTTTGTAGTTCTTCTAGGAGTTCTGAATACACGCACCTAGTGGTCGAAGCGGCAACAAGGACTGTCAGAGAATTTGTTATTTTACCCAATGTATGTCCTTTGCTTCTCTTTGCCCCTTGATATCTTGTACATCACAAGTTTGGGTTGTTGCATTCAGTCGGGCTGCCACGCACGCCACCAATGACTAGGAATGTGTTGTTCTTAGTCACCCTCTTCAACTTTTCAGCCTCTATCTCTTTCTAACTTTTGGTCTTCTGATTTATCTTTGTCTTCACATATCTGACGTGTTGTATTGCTTTGAGCCTATTTACTTTGTTGACAATGCACGCTATCAGCGGAAGGATTATTACCTGCCAAATATTGTCTTGCACTTCTTCATGGATAGTTCCTGGCCCTGGTCCGTCCTTCCCATGAAATGTCCTGGTTCTGATTGTTCTTTAATTCCATTCCTCAGGACCTGGATGTTTCGCGTTGTTGCATGATGCATGCCCCTGCGGGGCTTTCGATAGAGGGTGGTTCTTTCACTTTATGATCTTCATCCTTTATTGAGCACTTTTGACTTTGATCTTCTTCTTCTCCTCTTCTTGCTTGATTCCCCTTCCACACATCCCTCCTCCTGAACTATGTCGTCCCCGACAGGCTTTTTGTAGTGAATAGGTCTGTATGGCTGCTTGCTCTCTTTGATTTAGCAAATTAGCGTGTCATATCATAAATTCTTTCCACTGGTGTGACTTCACTCCATCCTTTGGTGCTTGCCAGTGATCCGCAAAAAAACTGGTTTCATAAGCCACCAGACGTGCATTAAGGTTCGAAGTCATCTTGACAAACATTTCTGAATCGATTTCAAAGAAGCCAGTGAAAAATGCTTCTTCAAACGTTTGCATGTACGTGCTTGGCAAAAACATTAGTCTTGAATAATACGCCATCAGGGTTAACCGGCTCAGAATAGTAGAGAGATAAAAAACGAGCACTTCAGAGCCTTGTGTAATGCCAATGAAATTCAGAAAAGTGTATTTCGCATGCTGGAAGACTTGAATTACAGTTAATAGCATGCTGAAAATCTTATTTGTCATTTTAACTCTTAAGTCCGAGACAGTTGCATATCTTGCAATCCAAAATTCCATTGTTTTTACCATATATTCTTTCGTTGGTAGGTAGTTATGTGGTGGACTTGGTAACAATGGGTAATTCAGCCATTGATTATTGATGCTTCCCTGGCACTGTCCTTCCCAAAATTGCGACCAGGATCGTTTGCAGAGTACTGGACAAAATGTTGGATTTACTTGAAGCACGTGTGGTGATGCTTCCCACTATACCCGCAGTGTAGGGTTTTTTTCCAAAACTTTGCGCCTCCATATGGGATCAGCCTTGTCGAACTCCTCTTGAGTATAATTAAAAGTATTCTTGTTGAACTGGAGGTTGTTGTCCGGCTCTTTATTTGTCGTTGTCATTATATATTGTCGCGTTTGTTCTTTAAGTAGTCCATATGGTACATTATAAGGCTTAAAAATATGATCCAAGTTTCTGCTCTCGATTTTAGCTTCCTTCATGACTTGGATTATTTGATCTTCAAATTCAGCAGTAAGCTGGGACACTAGTAGTGCCCTTTCTGGTCTGCTCAGTTCTGCAATATCCCGATTATTATGTTCAATTTGGACCTCATGTTCCTCCCTTAGTGGCGAATGATATAAGGGGGGAGATTGACGACGTACCTCAATCTCCTCAGTAGCCTCTGTGGACTTTGGAACTACTGGTGTCCCCTCAATTTCCTTGTGTGCTAGTTGATCCTGTAGTTGTCTTATCATTTCCTTCTTTTGCTTAATTTCTTCCTGTGCCTGCAAAATTGTTTCTTTATTCTTCTGAATTTCCTCGGCCACTATCGCGAGTTGATCTGTGTCTTCTTTACAGTGCAGTAGGTATCTGTTCTCAGCCTTTTTCCATTTTGTTCGTAGAGTTGCGGTGTCCTCCATGTACCTCTTTTCCCATTCGGCAATGGTGGCCTGCTCCTGCTTGCACTGATCTTCATACTTAGCCAGCGTTTCCTTGAGTTCCTTGATGTCTTTTTCTGGCTTTTCCTGAACATCTATGGGTTGATCACTTAGAAGAGCAGTCATGAGCTCCTTATTCTGGTTCCTTAAAATTTCCGCCTCCTCCATATATACCTTTATTTGTGATTCTAAGATCTTGCTTCTTGCAATGATCCTTGTCTTCTGAGTCTCACCCGCTTCATATGTCTATTATAATTCCTGTGATTGTTCTCTTAATTTTGCGTTTTCTATCTCTAAATGGTTGGACTGCTTTTTGGCTTCTTGGACTTCCTTTTCTTTATGTAGTATTTGCTCTCTTGCTAATTTTAATTCTACTGAAAGATTCTTACCCCTTTCTTGAAGCTCATGCTTGTCCTGCATCGCTTGATTGTAGTCTTCATCAGCCTCAAGCATTAATTGTTGTGTGTCCATTGCGGTTCTGATCATGTCTTACACTACTGGCTTGAGTTGAGCGATGTCGACATTCAACCATGTCCTAGGTATGCTTGGAGCTTCTCCGGTTTGCACATCTTTTCCTTGCTCTACATGGATGGTTTCATTGTGGGGCTGTCTAATTTGTAGTTGTATTTTTGGTTCTTTTATTTTGTCATCCAAATCAAAAATTTTTGTGGCACTCCCTTGAAAAGTGGCATCCATGGGGGAGGGTTCTGCCACAACCCTTATCGGTGTGAAGGGTTCTGTTTCTTCTATTGTCGCTTCCTGAGGCTCTTTCTTTGGTATCTTGATTGATACCTCTCTTATAGGTGTTGTCTCCTTGATAAGAATTGTGGAAGTCTCATTGTTTTTTATCACATGCATCCCTTCTTGGTTTGCTTCCTTGCTTGCGGTGTCCTGATCGGGATGAGTAGTGTTGTCATCCACTTTTATACCCTCTTCTTCTTCATTGTAGTTGACTGCATTCAATTCCACCCATTGTCCATCATCCTTTGATTCACTTTGAATATCTACATTCAATAATGAGGTGTCGGGTTCTTCTTGTGCATCCGAAGATGAGCTTGAATTTTCCAACCCTAATTCCCTGTAGCGGTGTACTTTTGTGAGCTTCTTTTTGGCCTCGATCTCTTGTTGGGCCTGCTGATAATGGTGCCCTTGTACTGGTAAATTGACTTGCCCTTCTATATATTGATGTGTATCCTCCAAGGCTTTAGTTAAATCTTCCTCTGTAATCGGCCTTTGCTCTTCAATCCTTGTTTTTGGAAGTATGTGTGTCCTTTTCATGGCTGGAACTTCCTCTTCCACTTGCTTTACTTCCCTTAATCTCTTTGTGCCTCTCATTCTAGGTTGAGAGCTAGTTTCTGCCTCTTCCACAATCTTGACTCCTCTTTTCTTTTTAGGAACTGTGGCGACTTTGGCATACTTAGCGATGGCAGTTGACGATGGCAGTTGACGATGGCATTTCTTGCAGATGTTCTCTAATGCCTAAAGCATGGTAAATCAATATGGTTAGAGCTACACTGCCATTAAGGAACTTCTTGCTGTTCCATTGCTTCTTTGCCTCGAATAGCCTTTCCTATATGTAAGGAGTCAAATTAATTTGATTTCCAATCTGCTTGATGGTGTGTGAGAGGAGTTGAACAATGATCTTCTGAGGGGTGGTGTATCGATGCATGTTTGGGAAGCAGAAGTGCTGATGGATCAGTCTGACTTCTTCTTCAATATCCACTCGATTGATGTCAGTGAATGTCCTTGTCTTTGCTCCACGACTTTCTTCTTTCACTATCGTGTTGCCATCTTTCTCCATCCAAAAGCTTCCTTAATCAAATCATGTGTAAATTGGATGATTACCCATTCACCTACTTTATCCATAACTCTAGCCTCTAGCACCAATGGATCATGCAGTGATGGCTGTAATGTATTCATGACTTGGGTGCATCTTTGGAAGTCGGGCTTATAGATTGGTAGTTCAAAATATTTATGAATGCCTGCTTTCTTCATGATGGCAGTTGTCGATGGGAGTTCATGCACTACTCTGAAGTCTTGGGACATGATTGGAAATTGATGATCTATATCCATGATTTTGATAGTCGCTAGGAAGAGATACTCCCCTGCCGATTGATCTTCTCTAAACCAATGTCCCTTTGCCTTAGTGATACTCTGGAGAGGAAATTCCAATACTTCCTCTTGAATCGTTGCTTCCGAACCTTCAAAAGCCATCTGCACTTGTAAGGAAAAGTGCCTTAGCTTCAATGGAAAACATAGCAATTGTGTAGTGCACTGCAGTGATATGTTGTCGTTCCGTCACTCCGTTTCCCTTGGTTCATAAGTGAGATCTCTTACCACATCTTTTTATTTCTTTTCCTGAAAGAAAACAAACATAAGTATAGCCGAAACATTTATTTATTTACATAGTATGTCCATTCCTAAGGAAGTTGAAGCTATGACCTACTCCCCATTGGAGAATGTGCACCACTAAATTTTTTATGCACATCAAGTGCGGAATGCTTGGCCTTGTAATGTGGCCCTATTATGCATACTTTAGGTGCATTTGATACTTCATGGGTGCAATTAAAATCCTTGTTGTTGTGGTGGTTCGTTCCTTTCGGTTGCTTTAGCTTCCAAATCCACTTCGTTGTCATGATATTCCGTGTCTTCTCTCTGGTCCTTTGAGCTTCATGTATTTCTTTTGATGTCCTAGTGATTGAGATTTCGCTCTTCATGTTTCTATGATGATTTTGTCTTGGCTTTGTCGTCCGAATGTCTCGATGTAATGTATCCTTCTATTTGCTTATCTCTTGCGTGGCTACTTGTCTGACCTTCTTGGGAATCCATATCTGTTGTCGTGCCCTCTAAGCTTCAATCAGAGGCTTAGGGAGCCATATTTGCAAGAGTCGTTTTGTTTTAGGTTTCTGTGAAGCTGACTTCTTGTTCTCTTTGTTGTCCTTATGAGTTGGTGTTGACGTTTCTGATTTCTGCACTTGATCCTTGTGTACCCATTTGAATTTGACCATTCCTTGATGCAAGTATCTGAGTGGTGTTTTCCACATGTGTAATCCTTCTTTTGTGTGAGAAACTCCATGAGAGTTGGTCCCTTTATTGTCTGGCCGTTCACCAATTGAATATGATGATTTCACCGCTTCCTTGGACACATTAGGGTTTGAGCTTTCTGCTTCTTCTAGATTGGTTTCTGAGGTATTGGGGCTGGAATCATGTTCAACTAGCTCTTCTTTGCGTTCTTCTGCACTCCCGATGGCTTTTGGTTGTTGTGAAGGCTTCTCCCCTAATAGATTAAAAATTTCCTTGTGCCCTATCTTGGCTGAAATATAGCCTTGAGCTAGGTTGATGCTGACTTCATTCTCAATGATCCAATCCTGTCCTAGGATCAAATCTTCTATTAAGTCTTCATCTCTGCACACCAAGACTCTTTGCTCCATGGAAGAATTTCCTAGGTGGAGGGATACTATCGTTGCTCCAAAGCATTGTATGATTTGACCTCCAATTCCTATCGTATGAGCTTTTGGGGACTCATAATCATTTGGAGATCTTTTATGACCGTATTACGAATGCAACTAAGTCCTGCTCTTGAGTCTATCAAGGCATCTATCAATTTGTATTCTGTCTTGCCAATCCCTAGGTTTAAATAAGGCTGTGACATGGAGGCATTCACTGTGTCAGATTTATGGACTTGGTAATTAGCCATAGGGAGAGGCTCTTCTCCTTGGAGATACCGTTTGTCTCTTTGCATAATCCATTCTTTCCTCTTCTTGATGCATTCTAGGGCTTCTTGCTGTGCCTCTTCTCTAATCCGTTCTTCCTCTTTCTTCCTATTTTGAGCACCTACCAGACGTGCTAACATTTGATCCATCAATGGCTCCATGAACCCTTTCACTCTACATCCGCTTATGTAGTTAGGAAGAATGTCTCCATCTAAAGTGGCTAGATTAACTGCTCCACTAGATCCTATTTATGATCAGAGGTCCATATCCGCGTTTTTGTAACTTCTTGGCATGTTGCTTTAAGGTGTAAACCAGGACTAGGTCTCCTTCTTTAAGTCCTTTGTCTTTTATATGTGCATCACAATATGCCTTTTGTCTTCTCTTGGCTGCATATATTCCTGCTACCGCTTGTAACCTAGTTTCATGCAACTTCTCGATTTGGTCTAGTTGTTGGGATAATTCATGTCCGGTCCATTCATACTGTTGGGCTACTCTCAAAGTAGGGATTAAAAAATCAATTGGCAAAATTCCATTCTGCCCGTACACTAAATTGAATGGGGTAGTTCCAATGGCAGTCTTGTATGCTACTTGGAAGGCCCAAATTGCATGGTGCAATTGTTTGTCCCAATTGGACCTCCCATTATTGACAATCTTTGTCAATACCGTGCACAATACCTTATTGGAACTCTCTGCTTGCCCATTCGCTTGGGGATGGTATGGGGATGATTTTTTATGGATCACTAAAAAATCGTTCATCAGAGACTCTATTACTTCATTAGTGAAGTGCGTTCCTCGGTCACTCACAATCTCAATTGGTAATCTGAAACAAGTGAAGATATGCTCAAAGAGAAACTTAGCCGTGGGTTGAGCATCATTCTTTCTAGTAGCCTTCGCTTCCACCCATTTTGTCAAGTAATTTGTGGCTACTATGATGTACTCAGCATGTGACCCTTTGGCCGATGGGTTAATGGGTCTATAAAGTCAATTCCCCATTTAGAGAATGCTCTAGCACAAACCATAGGTCTCAGTGGCATGTCATCTCTCTGAATTGGGTATTTAGCCCTTTGGCATGTTTCGCAGCTTCGTACATATGTTTCAGCATCCACATGTAGAGTTGGCCACCACAAGCCCTCGAAGAGAATAATTTTTACGGTTCTCTCGGCAAAAAAATGACCTCCTGCCGCACCTGCGTGTGCTATCTCTAATATGGGTAAATACTCTCCTTCATGAACACATAATTGTAATTAGTTGTCTTTTCCTCTTCTAAACAAGTTTCTTCCCATGAGTACATAATCCTTGCTCATCTCCTCTAGGGATTGTTTTCTTGCCAAGCTAACTCCTTCCTCATGTTCTCTTGTCTTTAGGAATTTTACCAATGTTTTGCTCCAATTGGTTGCTATTGTTGAGAAAGGTATGGACGTATGATCTTTGAGGATTGTCTCCTGGCATTCTACACAGTTACTTACGTAGTCCTGGACATCCTTAGGCATGTCGCGCCAGTATACTCCTAATCGTTTTAATTCCCTAATAGTTCCATGAGTCCCTTGGTGTGTTCTCCATTTATTCACATGTGCTTGTTCAATCAGCTTCATTTGTTCGTCCTCCTCAACACATCTTAGTAATACACCATTGGGTTCCTTATAGTACACACTTCCAGCAATAATGTGCAAATTCCTTGATTGGAGAATTTCCTTTTTGCTATCCTTATTGATTGAGTGTTGTGGGCCATGAGTGAGTATAGGAATTAGTTTCTCTGCCCACTTTGGACAAACTTCCATATTAAACAAATAAGTGTCTGGCAGATCATCAGGTACTCCACTTGGTGGTTCTCCATGTGTTAACCTTGAAAGGTGACTCGCTCTTACATGAGTATTTCCTTTTTTTACTATCACTTCAAAGTCGAACTCCATCATTAGTAGGAACCATCTTACCAATCTTCTCGTGTTACAAGGTTTATTGACTAGGTACAATAGAGCCTGATGGTCTATGAAAAACTTGAACTTGTTGGCTAAGAGATAGTGTCTAAATTTCTTCACTCCATAGAACATTCCTAATCCTTCTTGTTCGGTAGTGGTATAATTTCTCTCCGCTTGGTTTAGTTGCCTACTCGCATAGGCAATTGGGTGATCTAACTTCCCTTCATCTGCTGGTTGGGCTAAGATACAACCTATTGCATAATTAGAAACATCTACATGAATATGAAAAGGCTTGTTCCAATTTGGTGTTTTCAGAATTGGAGTTGTGCTTAGTCTCTTCTTTAACTCATTGAATGCCTTCTCACATTCCTCTGTCCAAGTGAATTGAGTTAAGAGTCCATACAGGGGTTTGGCAATTATGGCATACATGTGGATAAACTGACGGTAATATCCACAATGTCCCATGAATGCTTGCACCTCTTTCACATTCTTTGGTCTAGGAAGCTCTAAGATGACCTTAATCTTGTCCTCATCCGTGGATATTCCATTTCTAGAGACTATGTATCCTGTTGAAGAAACACTCACAAATTTGACAAACAGACATGCATAAAAGAAAAAAGAAAAAGAGAAGCAGAATCAAAGAAAATCAAAAGCCTTAGTGGAGGGACAAATCCACGACCGTTATGTACAATACAAAATCTTCTAGGATCAGAGTTCGTTACACCAAATCAAACTGTACATAGAGAGAACGTGCATAGGAATTATGGAAGGGGAAGTGCGTTTTCAAGAGCGCGCAGTATAAATAGAGCACATACAGAAAGAATGAGAGAGAGAGAGAGAGAGTTTTAGTTATGTAGAAGAAGACGCCAGAGATCACGTGTGTAAAGATGAATAACAGAAACCTGAAATGTCGGGTATTCATCTCAGAGAGATGGTAGGAAGGAACTACTCAGTGTAGGAGAGTTTCTGTAGCTTGAGCAAGAAGAGGCCAAGCCTGTTTGTACACATCTTCTCTAATAGAAAACACATGTTCATGTGGAAATTCGTGTGCATTGTTCGTATGTGAAGAAACCGAAGCATTGTCATACTACAGTTAAAAATAATTAACAGTTAAAGTTTTCACAGTAAACGTATTTTTGGTCGGTTACAATTTCTCAGTAAACGAGTAATTTTTGGTAGAAGAACAAAGTAGATCTCGCAGAGTAATGCGAAGTTTTGTATGAGAGATAGCTCATTCTGTAGCTAGACATCTCTACTTTCAGTTGATCAAAGTTTCCGGTGGAAAAGATATCTACACACAGTACAAAGCCTGACTGGAAAAAGGTTTTCTGAACTAGTGGAGTTTTTTCTTAAACTTCAGGAAGAGTTCAGTAAGTTAAACAAGTTCACGCATCACTCCTTACTTCATAAACATTCACTTGAAGTAATTATAAACAGAATTGAAGTTCATTCCGGTACGATCACGGTGTCAGTCGAGTGACAGTCTGGTGAAGTTTTTGTGAAATTTTTCAGTGAATTTAGAGCACAATCTATATACGTTGAGCGTTAGAAACTTTGCTAAGCTATTGATTGATTAAAGAGGTGTTCTAAATCACACTAGCTTAGTTCTTCTTGGGCATGGCGAATTCTGCAGGCTTAATAAGGTTCAACCTTCGTCGTGTCGACAAGAAGTGGTATCAGGCAGAGCTGAGTAAAACCACAACAATGGTATCAGAGCCAAGGATAGATCCAAGAGCAAGGGCGAATCGACTACAAGTGGATATCAGAGCTAGGCATATCTAATTAGAGCAGGCTAGACCCAAGAGCCGAAAGATTCTGAAAAGCAGAAAGGTTCTCAAGGAACAACCGGAAGTGAAGATACAAGAGAAGTCGAAAACTGTCATAAGGAAAGGAGAACGCTGAAGAGATCAACAGCAAACGGTATCAAGAAGTATTCTGAAGTCATCCTCAAGAGTAAAGGTTTATGAAAGGTAAAACCCTTAACATCATACTCACTGGAAAAATTATGGCAGACCACGTTACTATTGACAAACTAGACAGAGATAATTATCCTGCATGGGTAATGCGCATGGAAGCCTTACTTATGAGTAAGGACTTAATGATGTATGTGATCGGAGAAGAAAAGAAGCCGACTTTCGAAGATGATAGTCAACCGGAAAAAGAAGAATTAGAAGCCTTGAAGCTATGGCAGAAGAAAGATGCAACGGCAAGAGCCTACATCTATAATATCGTAACAGACCATCTACTACCGCACATTAGAAGTCTAGAGAAAGCAGAGGACATATGGAGTGCATTGGAAGATCATTTCCAAAATACTACGAAAGCTAGGAAGGCTAGCTTATGGTCCGAATTTATGACATTCAAAAAGAAGTCGACTCAAAGCATTGGTGACTATGTTACTAAAATGGACCTAGCAGATAGTCTTGGATCCATAAATGAAGAAGTCGAAGATCATAGATTGATAGCGCAAGTGCTCACAGGGTTGAGAGGAGATGAAAGGTGGAAACCTTTCGTACTTTCAACTTAACTTTCTTTAAATCATTTCGTGCCAGATTTAAATCAGTTGCTTGGTTTGATGCTCACATATGAGCAAGACCTGAAAGGAGATGGAGACAAAGGACAAAGTTCAGCGATGTACATGAAGAACAAGAAGAAAGACAAAGGTAAACCAAAACACGAAGAAGAGTCGAGCTCTCAGGCCTATTATGCAAGAGGTAAAGGCACTGGCAGAGGAAGAGCAAGAGGTTTTGGAAGAGGAAGAAGTAGCCAAAATACCAACAAGAAGGCCTCCTAGATTTGTGGATTAAGTAATCATCTGGCTCATGACTGTTGGCACAATCAACAAGGATCAAATCAGAATCAGAACAATAATAGCTGAACTAGGAGCAGAAGATATCAAAGAGGCAAACAAGGCCAAAGAGGCGGTTATGGTAGAGGTGGAGCGAGAAGTTGGGGACAGAATCAATTCTACAACACCACCTACAACAACTACGCAAATGACACGCAGAATGAAAGTCATACATCGTTGATGATGAACTCTATTAGCACATGAGAAAATGAAGACCTAAAGGTATTTTACATTGATTCTGGATGCTCTAATCATTTGTCAGGAAATATAGAACTGATGTCAGAACTAGAAAAAGGTAGTTCTAGTCACACTGTTCAAATAGGTGACAATATGAGACATAGCGTACATTCAATTGGAAAAGTGAAATGCAAGAGTGGAGCAGATTTTCTAACCAATGTTTTGTATGTTCCAACAATACCGAAAAATTTGATCAGTGTGGGACAGATAATTGAAAAAGGTTTTCAGGTCAGATTTACAAACAAAGGAGTATTTGTAGAAGATCCCAAGAATGGATATAATCAGATCGTTTCTGGAAAGAAAGAAGGAAGACTCTTTACTTTAAGAGTACAAGGGAACATTGGCCAAGCGTTGCTCACACATGGAGAAAAGATAATTACAGAACTTGATCTATGGCATAAGAGATTATGTCATTTCAATGAAAAAGGAATTAAAGCTATGATCGCAAATCAGCCTGTACTGGGATTACCGAACATACAAAATCAACATATGATCCATAAGTGCGAAGCATGTCAGATGGGAAAAGCCCACAGGTTACCTTTCCAGAAGAAAGGATTCAAACATGATGGAGTACTCGAGCTTATTCATACAGATGTATGGGGGCCAACGAAAGAAGGATCAATCAGCGGATCGAGGTACTATGTCTTATTCATTGATGATGCAACAAGGTGGATAACTCTTTATGTTTTGAAAGAGAAATCAGAAGTGTTTGGAGCTTTCAGACATTTTCATGCATATGCTGAAAGACTTACCGGACGAAAACTTAAAAGACTGAGGTCTGATGGAGGGGGAGAATACTTCTCCCGAGAATTCAATGACTATCTTTGGAACGTAGGTATTAAGAGAGAAATAACCTGCAGATATACACCACAACAAAATGGAGTAGCAGAAAGAAGGAACCGAGTTCTAGTTGAATTTGCACGAGCTATGCTAAACGAAAAAGATTGTCTAAATTATCTTTGGGCTGAAGCTGTAAATACAGCTACATACTTGGTAAACAGATTACCATGTACAGCATTAGAATGAATGACCCCTTATGAAGCTTGGTGGGGAAAGAAGCCAACACTTGATCATTGCAAAGTGTTTGGATCAGTAGTGTATGCTTATGTACCATCACAAATGAGACATAAGCTTGAATCGAAAGCAGAGAAATATGTGTTCATCGGATATGATGAAAAACAGATGGGTTATAGGTTATGGAGTCCTCTAACGAAACAGTTTATTGTTTCTAGAGATGTTACTTTTGATGAACAAAAAGGCTGGTATACAGACCAAAGACATACGACTGAAGAATCTGAAGAAGAGATAAGAAGAAGAGAGAAAGGAAAATCAATTGTGCAGGTGAACATAGATGAAGATCATATACATGCAAGTACGTCCAGGATCGGATCAGTTATGAGAAATGAAGATGAAGAAGTGTATTTAGACACTTATGAAGAACGCGAACCAAGAAGGTTAAGCAGGACTAGAAGACAACCAGAAAGGTATTCATATGATACCTCATACATAACTCAAAAAGATTATGCATATATGGTAAAAAATGATGAAGAACCACAGAGCTATGATGAAGCTAAAGGCAAGAAGCAATGGGAAGAAGCAATGAAAGAAGAAATCAGCGCACTAGAGGAGAACAAGACATGGGAACTTGTTCCGAAACCAAATGGTAATAAAGTAATCGGAAATAAATGGGTTTTCAAAGTAAAGAAATTTGCAAATGGAAGGATAGCCAGACACAAAGCAAGGTTGGTGGTCAAAGGCTATGCCCAGACGCATGGCATAGATTATGATGAGACGTTTAGTCCGGTGGCAAGAATGTCAACCATAAGGACAGTAATTGTTGTAGCTGCATCGAAAGGATGGAAGCTAAGTCAGCTAGATATAAAGAGCGCATTTCTGAATGGGTACATTTCTGATGAAGTGTACATGGAACAACCTCAAGGGTTCGAAAGTTTCAGATACCCAAACTTTGTCCGCAGATTAAGAAAAGCACTTTATGGATTGAAGCAAGCTCCAAGAGCTTGGAATTACAGACTTGTGAAATATCTGAATGAACTTGGATACCAAAGTTCGAAGGCAGACACAAGTCTACTCAAAAAGAGAACAGAAGAAGGTATGATCTACATTTGTATTTATGTAGACGACTTAAAAATCACAGGGACCTCAGATGAAGGGATTAGAGAAGTAAAGAAACTACTCAAAAGAGAGTTCAAGATCAGTGACCTAGGGAAGTTATCATATTTCTTAGGAATGGAAATCACATACACAGATCATGGTGTATATGTTTCACAAGAAAGGTATCTCCTAAACTTACTGAAGAAGTTTAATATGGAGAATTGCAGAGAAGCTTCAACACCGCTTGAAGTAAATCATAAACTTAGCAGATACAGTGGTGCAGAGTTTAAAGATATGAAGAGATATCAGTCATTAGTAGGAAGTTTAATTTATGCTACGCTAACAAGAACAGATCTTAGTTATGCAGTGGGAGTTCTCTCACAATTCATGCATTGTCCGACAGATCAACATTGGGTTGCAGGACAAAGAGTTCTTAGATACGTCAAAAGAACTATAAAAGAAGGATTATATTATCCTTTTACGTCAGATAAAAAGCTGAAAGCATACAGTGATTTAGACTGGGATGGAAGTCAAGATGACAGAAGATCAACGCACGGGTATATGATATACCTAGGAGATAAGCTGGTAAGCTGGTGTTCAAAGAAGCAAGACACAGTAGCGTTATCGTCAACAGAAGCCGAGTACAAAGGACTCGTAGAAGCAGCTAAAGAAATAATATGGATGCAGACCTTGTTCAAAAGCATGGGTATTGATCAAGGTGTACCTATCATACATGGAGATATTATGAGCTCGTTGTATCTTGCAACAAACCCAGTATTTCATGCAAGAACAAAGCACATAGAGATTCAGTATCATTTCCTGAGGGAAAAGGTAATGGAGAAAGATATAGAAATAGTATACACTCCGACAAAAGATCAGATTGTAGACATTTTGACAAAGAGCTTGGATGGAACGAAGACAAACAGATTCAAATAGATGGCAGGTATAAAAGAAAGAAAGATATATGAAAGACCGGAAGATGTCAAATTAGTGATTGAGGGGGAGCTGTTGAAGAAACACTCACAAATTTGACAAACAGACATGCATAAAAGAAAAAATAAAAAGAGAAGCAGAATCAAAGAAAATCAAAAGCCTTAGTGGAGGGACAAATCCACGACTGTTATGTACAGTACAGAATCTTCCAGGATCAGAGTTCGTTACACCGAATAAAACTGTACATAGAGAGAACGTGCATAGGAATAATGGAAGGGGAAGTGCGTTTTCAAGAGCGTGCAGTATAAATAGAGCACATACAAAAAGAATGAGAGAGAGAGAGAGAGTTTTAGTTATGTAGAAGAAGACGCCAGAGATCGGGTATGTAAAGATGAATAACAGAAACCTGAAATGTCGGGTATTCATCTGAGAGAGATGGTAGGAAGGAACTACTCACTGTAGGAGAGTTTCTGTAGCTTGAGCAAGAAGAAGCCAAGCCTGTTTGTACACATCTTCTCTAATAGAAAACACATGTTCATGTGGAAATTTGTGTGCACTGTTCGTATGTGAAGAAACCGAAGTATCGTCATACTACGGTTAAAAATAGTTAACAGTTAAAGTTTTTACAGTAAACGTATTTTTGGTCAGTTACAATTTCTCAGTAAACGAGTAATTTCCAATAGAAGAACGAAGTAGATCTCGCAGAGTAATGCAAAGTTTTGTATGAGAGATAGCTCATTCTGTAGGTAGACATCTCTACTTTCAGTTGATCAAAGTTTCTGGTGGAAAAGATATCTACACACAATACAAAGCCTGACCGGAAAAAGGTTTTCTGAACTAGTGGAGTTTTTTCTTAAACTTCAGGAAGAGTTCAGTAAGTTAAGGAAGTTCACGCATCACTCCCTTACTTCATAAACATTCACTTGAAGTAATTATAAACAGAATTGAAGTTCATTCCGGTACAATTCCGGTACGATCACAGTGTCAGTCCAGTGACAGTCTGGTGAAGTTTTTGTGAAATTTTTCAGTGAATTTAGAGAGCAGTCTCATACATTGAGCGTTAGAAACTTTGCTAAGCTATTGATTGATTACAGAGGTGTTCTAAATCACACTAGGTTATTTCTTCTTGGGCGTGGTGAATTCCGCAGGCTTAATAAGGTTCAACCTTCGTCGCGTCGACAAGAAGTGGTATCAGGCAGAGCCGAGTAAAACCACAACATATCCTAGGATCTCCCCTTGTCTTACCATGAAGACACATTTCTCTGGGTTTAGGCAGACTCTATATTGTCCACATTTATTAAATATCTTTCGCAATTCATGAATATGGTCTAGCCTTTGATTTGAATATGTACATAGGTCATCTACGTACACTTCCATGCTCTTTTTCAAGAATTCCCTGAAAACATGACACATCAATCGTTGGAAAGTAGCAGGCACATTAGTGAGTCCAAAAGGCATCACTTGGAAAGCATAGACTCCCCATTCAGTCGCAAATGTAGTCTTATGTTGATCCTCAGTAGAATAGCTACTTGATTGTATCCGGAGAATCCATCTAAGAAGCTATATACTTCTTTTCCTGCTACTCTTTCCAATAGATGGTCCGTAATGGGTAATGGGTAGCTATCCCGTATGGTGGTTGCATTAACTTTTTTCAAGTTAATGCACACTCTCAGCTTTCCGTTCTTCTTCGGCACAACTACTAGAGGCGACACCCACTCGGTGTGTTCTATTTCATATATGAATCCTACCGCTAATAGCTTGTCTATTTCTTCCTTAATTTTAGCAGCATAGACCTCGTTGTATGTGTATGGGCATTGTTTCGATGGTTTTGCATCTGTTGTCATTGGTATTCTATGAGAACAAATTGTGGGTTCTATACCCTTGAGATCTTTATATGTCCATGCGAATACATCTTCATATTCTCGGATCAATTGTATTAGTTCCTCACATCTTTCTCTTCAACTGACACATCTTTACCTATGTATGTACATCTTTCTTCTCCATATTCCATTGTCACTATGATCTTTTTTGTTTGTTCTTTGTTGTCATATGTTTCTCCGTCTCGAGCTTCTCATTTAGGCATTTGAATGGCTACCTTTCTCTCTTCTACTTCGTATCTTTTAAAATGTTCAGGAACTTCAAACAGATATGGATCTGGTCCGATTTTACTCATTCCCGCTTCTTGTTCTTGTACTCTGGGAGCGGCTTCTATTGCCAAGATCTTTGTCGGTTCCTGTCTCTTGTTGGTTCGAATGGTGTCTAGATAGCTCTCTTCGGAATCAAATTCTGGTTCCATTTCTATACTCTCATATTCCTCTTTCCATTCTTTTTCCAAGATTTCTCCTTCTTCCACTTCTTGAAGGACAACCATGTAGAAATTGACATCATAGCCTTCTTCATCTATGCACTCATTTATAGTTAGTACTTCCTCATTCACACACACATCTAAGGTGGCTAAGATTTCCATCCATCCATGCGGTTCAAAAGTTTCATCAGGAAAGTCTTGAGGCATATACCTTGGGTCTTCCACTGGTCGGTAGTTAGGATGTCCTATTGGCCATATCTGTCTTTTGTTGTCTTCTTTCTTGGCTTCCTTACATATCCATAACTGAGTGTCCTCGTGCATCCATGATTGATCGCTCGATCCAACACTATGAATGGATAGGTCATCTTCCTCCTTGTGTATGGGATTCCATTGTAGTGGGGGGACATCTCGATATGCAAATGTATGCAAGTTTATCTTGGTTGTATTTCCTTAATGTTGTAGGTATAACGAATCTCTTCCCCAGTCTTGTACTATCCGCATTTGTCTCATGAAGGGTCGTCCTAATATCATTTCGTAATTATTAGCCTTTTCAAACTTACAAATGTCTAGTGTGTTTTCAAATTCAACTCCACAGGTGGTCAATTTGATTCTTTCCACTATTCCTAAGGGTTTCTCCACATGACCGTCTGCTAATTGGAGCTTCATGCGTGTGGGTCGTAAGGCAGGCTTTCCCCATTTCTCCCAAATCTCCTTGGTAGCGATTCCTACCCCAGCTCCTGTGTCTAGGATTGCCTTGGTCAGGTACCCATTGTAAGTGATAGGTAGACACGTATTACCTTCGTCTCCTTCACTAAATTCTCCCACCTTATCAACTGGAATTTGTATCTTAGATGAGTTTCCTTTTCCCTTAACTTCTTTTTCTTCCTTCTCTTGTCCTAATTCCATTTGGCTCGCTAATTGCTTCCATAAATGCGGCTTAATTTGAAGTAAATCTTCCACGGTCAGTTTGCATTGTACTTTTGTCCTCTTTAGTTGTGTTAGATTGTGTGAACTCTTTTCTGAGTTTCCTTTTCCCTTTCCATGTACCGTGGGTGCTCGGATTTGTTGGTGTGTGAAACACCACAAGAACTAAACTAATGTGGTATTAGAAGACCTCCATAACCATCATTAGCTTAGCAAACCTCTAAATATGGACCTTCAACTCTGAACTTAGTGAAAATCAAAAATTTCACTTCACAGAAATCTGCGCCTCTTCTTCAAACTTTCAGTCTGACCTGTATCAGCTTGATCTTTGCAAATTCTTGTGATCATTTGCTAAGAAAGGTTCTTGCTAAGGTTCAGTAACACATAACAAGCAAAACTTTCAAGCAATAACTTCAAAATCTTCTGATTTTGTACCAAACTTTTCACTATGTCTGAAAACTGGAAATTGACTTCATCGATTTGACATACCTCCACTCTTAAGTTGATTTCTCTGAGTATGCGTCCCGTTTCTTAAAGATCTTTTGACCAAATGTAGTTGAGGAGAGTAGCTTTAAAATGAGCTATCACTTACCAAAAACTTTACACCATGCTTCGAGATCTGACCTTCAGAATATCAGTCAAATGTGCGCCAGAAAAGTCGTAACTGTCAACTACCTTACACAGTCATATGAAATGACTTAGAACTCAATGTACAAAAGAAATTAGACTCAATCCTTCTACACAAACATGTGTTGATTATCAGAGAAGATGTGTACAAAATGGCTTGGCCTAATTTTGCTCACAGCCATGGAAAACTCTCTCAGACTCAGAAGTTTTCTCTCACCATCTCTCTCAGAAAAGACACGACTTTTCTCTACTCACTCAGATTACAAAATTAAGTTCTCTCCTACATATTTTTTGACTCAAATTAACTTATATACCTATGGTTTACATTCTTCTAGACTTGAACTCGTAAGTTCTGAAGATCAAATAAAAATCTAGACTCTAATTTTGCACTAATTTACAATAGTGAGATTGTCCCTTCACTTAGGCTTGATTTTCTATAAGTCTTTTCTTCACTTCTTCTTTCCTCCATCATATGTCTTCATATGTCTTCATATATCCATGCCTAATTAGTGAGTGAAGCCCCAACAGCTCCCCCTCAATCACTAATTAGCATAATTTGACTTCTTCACATAGTCTTCTTCTCTTTTATTCCTGCCATCTCCTTGAACCTACTTGTCTTCACTCCATCCAAGCTTTTTGTCATAATATCTGCAATCTGATCCTTTGTAGAAGTGTACACCACTTCAATTTCTTTCTCCATTACCTTTTCTCTGAGAAAATGATAATGTATCTCTATGTGCTTTGTCCTTGCATGAAATACAGGATTTGCTGCAAGATATAATGAACTCATGTTATCTCCATGAATGATGGGTATACCTTGATCAATTCCCAAGCTTTTGAATAATGTATGCATCCATATTACTTCTTTTGCTGCTTCCACAAGTCCTTTGTATTCAGCTTCTGTTGATGATAAGGCCACTGTGTGTTGTTTCTTTGAACACCAACTCACAAGCTTATCTCCAATGTATATCATGTAGCCATGGGTAGATCTCCTGTCATCTTGACTTCCTGCCCAATCTGAATCACTATAGGCTCTCAACCTTATATCTGATGTAAAAGGATAATACAATCCTTCTTTCAAAGTCCCTTTGATATATCTAAGGACTCTTTGACCTGCAATCCAATGTGGATCTTTTGGACAATGCATGAATTGAGAAAGGACACCAACTGCATAACTAAGATCAGGCCTTGTTAGAGTTGCATAAATCAAACTTCCCACTAAAGATTGATACTTCCTCATGTCTTTGAATTCTGCACCATCATATCTACTAAGTTTATGATTGACCTCTAATGGTGTAGATGCCTCTCTGCAATTCTCCATGTTAAACTTCTTTAGAAGATTCAAGAGATACCTTTCTTGTGATACATATATACCATGTTCTGCATAAGTGATTTCCATTCCAAGAAAATATGACAATTTTCCTAGATCACTTATCTTGAATTCCTTCTCAAGTAGCTTCTTCACCTCCTTGATTCCTTCATTTGAGGTACCTATAATTATAATATCATCTACATATATACAAATGTAGATCATACCTTCATCTGTTCTTTTGATAAGTAAACTTGCATCTGCCTTTGAACTTTGATACCCAAGATCATTAAGATACTTTACAAGTCTATAATTCCAAGCTCTTGGAGCTTGCTTCAAACCATAAAGAGCTCTTCTCAACCTGCAAACATAATTTGGAAACTTATGATCTGCAAACCCTTGAGGTTGCTCCATGTAAACCTCATCTGATATATATCCATTCGAAAATGCATTTTTAATGTCCAATTGACTCAATGTCCATCCTTTTGATGCTGCAATGGCAATGATTGTCCTTATGGTTGACATCTTTGCTACAGGACTGAATGTCTCATCATAATCTATGCCAAATGTTTGAGCATAGCCTTTAACCACCAATCTAGCTTTGTATCTGGCTATAGTTCCATCTGCATGCTTTTTAATTTTGTAAACCCATTTATTTCCAATCACTTTCTTACCATTAGGCTTTGGAACAAGTTCCCAAGTTTTGTTCTCTTCAAGTGCATCAAACTCTTCCTTCATTGCTACTTCCCATTGTCTCTTACCCTTTGCTTCATCATAGCTTTGAGGTTCTTCATCTTCTTTAACCATGTAAGCATAATTTTTCTGAGTCAAATAAGAAGTATCATATGAATACCTTGTAGGTTGCTTCCTCATTCTGGTTGACCTTCTTGGTTCACACTCTTCATGTATATCTAGATGTACTTCTTCATCAAATATTGGTCCATCTTCATTCCTTCTATATGATCCAATTCTTGATGTGCTTGCTTGCATATGTTCTTCATCTCCATCTATCTGCATATGTGACTTACCTCTTGCACTCCTTCTTATCTCTTCTTCAAATGTTTCAAGATCACATTCTTTATCTGCATACCAACTCTTCTATTCATCAAAGGTTACATCTCTGGAAACAATAAAATGTTTAGTTAAAGGACTCCATAGCCTATAACCCATTTGCTTTTCATCATACCCAATAAACACATATTTTTCTGCCTTTGGTTCAAGCTTATGTCTGAGTTGTGATGGCACATAAGCATAGGCAATTGACCCAAACACTTTACAATGGTCAAGTGTTGGTTTCTTACCCCACCAAGCTTCATAGGGGGTCATACCATTCAAAGCTCCACATGGTAGCCTATGTACAAGGTATGTGGCTGTATTTACAGCCTCAGCCCAAAGATAATTAGGGCAATTCTTTTCCTTTAGCATTGCTCTTGCAAATTCAACCAATGTTCTATTTCTCCTTTCTGCCACCCCATTATGTTGAGGTGTGTATCTGCAAGTTATCTCTCTCTTGATACCTGCATTCCAAAGATAGTCATTAAACTCTTGGGAGAAGTATTCTCCCCCTCCATCAGACCTTAGTCTCTTGAGTTTTTGACCTGTAACTCTTTCTGCATAAGCATGAGAATGTTTGAAAGCTCCAAATACCTCTGATCTTTCCTTTAGAACATAAAGGGTTATCCACCTTGTAGCATCATCAATAAACAAAACATAATACCTAGATCCATTTATTGAACCTTCTTTTGTTGGCCCCCATACATCTGTATGTATGAGTTCAAGCAAACCATCATGCTTGAAACCTTTCTTCTGAAATGGTTGTCTATGAGCTTTTCCCATCTGACAAGCTTCACACTTGTATATCATATGTTGATTCTTCACATTTGGTAGCCCCATTACAGATTGGTTCTCCACCATAGTTTTGATTCCTCTTTCATTGAAGTGTCCCAATCTCTTATGCCAAAGATCTAACTCTTTAATTACTTCATCACCATGTGTGATTAGGGCTTGACCAACATTTCCTTGTACTTTGAGAGTAAAAAGTCTACCTTCCTTCTTACCACAAACAATGGGTTTGTATGCATCCTCTGGATCTTCAACAAATACCCCTTCATTTGTAAATCTGACTTGAAAACCTTTCTCCACTATTTGTCCAACACTAATCAGATTCTTTGGTATTGTTGGAACATACAAAACATTTGTTAATAAATCAGCTCCACTCCTGCACTTCACTTTTCCAATTGAATGCACACTATGTTTTGTATTATCACCTGTTTGTACTGTATGACTAGAATTGCCTTCTTCCAATTCTGACAACAATTCTATATTACCTGACAAATGATTTGAACAACCAGAATCAATATAAAATACCTTGAGATCCTCCTTTTCTGATGAACTTATTGAATTCATCATCAATGTTGTATGGTTGTCATTCTGTGTATCATTTGCATAATTGTAATATGTGGTGTTGTATGATTGGTTCTGATTCCAATTTCTTCCACCACCTCTTCCATAACTTCCTCTTGAATTCTGTCTTCCTCTTTGAAATTGATTCTGAAATCTTCCACCTCTTCCTCTGCCATTGTTGTTCTGATTTTGACTTGCTCCTTGTTGATTGTGCCAACAATCATATGCTAGATGGTTGCTCAATCCACAAATCCAACATGTCTTCTTGTTATTATTCTGATTACCTCTACCTCTTCCATTTCCTCAACCTTTACCTCTGCCAAAACCTCTTCCTCTTGCATAATTTGCTTGAGTTGTTGACTCTTCTTCATCCTTTGCCTTGCCTTTATCTCCTTTCTTTTTATTCTTCACATACATTGCAGAACTTTGACCTTTGTCTCCATCTGACTTCAAGTCTTGCTCAAATGTGAGCATCAATCCAAGTAATTGATTCAGTTCTGGCACATAATGGTTTAATGAGAGTTCTGTTGAAAGTACAAAAGGCTTCCACCTTTCATCACCTCTTAACCCTGCAAGTAATTGTGCTATCAACCTATGATCTTCAATATCCTCATCAATGGATCCAAGGCTATCTGCCAAATCCTTCATCTTAGTGACATAATCACTAATGCTCTGATTTTGCTTTTTCTTGAATGTGGTAAACTCTGACCATAAGCTAGCTTTCCTAGCTTTAGTAGTGTTTTGGAAGTGGTCTTCCAAAGCATTCCAAATATCTTCAGCTGTTTCTAAACCTCTTATGTCTGGCAACAAATGATCTGTAATAGTGTTATATATATAAGCTCTTGCACTTGCATCTCTCTTCTGCCATAGCTTCAAAGCTTCTAGCTCTTCTTTTCTTGGATGACTTTCATCTCCAAATTTAGGCTTCTCCTCTTCACCTGTCACATATACCATTAGGTCCTTACTCATAAGTAAGGCTTCCATCCTCATTACCCAAGTAGGATAGTTATCTCTGTCCAATTTGTCAATGGACACATGATCTGCCATGGTATCCTTGCTTCTGCTTCAACCTGTAAGTATAAAGTTAAAGAATGATACCTTTTGTAGATCTTTACCCTTGGGAGTAACCTCGAAATAATCTTCTGATGACTTTTGTTTGTTGAACACTTCAGCTTCCACTTTCTTTGATAAAGAATTCTTCAATTCTTCTTGTATCTGCTCTCCTTTTACTCTCGAGGACCTTATCTGCTCTGATACCACTTGTTGGTGTGTGAAACACCACAAGAACTAAACTAATGTGGTATTAGAAGACCTCCATAACCATCATTAGCTTAGCAAACCTCTAAATATGGACCTTCAACTCTGAACTTAGTGAAAATAAAAAATTTCACTTCACAGAAATCTGCGCCTCTTCTTCAAACTTTCAATCTGACCTGTATCAGCTTGATCTTTGCAAATTCTTTTGATCATTTGCTAAGAAAGGTTCTTGCTAAGGTTCAGTAACACATAACAAGCAAAACTTTCAAGCAATAACTTCAAAATCTTCTGATTTTGTACCAAACTTTTCACTATGTCTGAAAACTGGAAATTGACTTCATCGATTTGACATACCTCCACTCTTAAGTTGATTTCTCTGAGTATGCGTCCCGTTTCTTAAAGATCTTTTGACTAAATGTAGTTGAGGAGAGTAGCTTTAAAATGAGCTATCACTTACCAAAAACTTTACACCATGCTTCGAGATCTGACCTTCAGAAGATCAGTCAAATGTGCGCCAGAAAAGTCGTAACTGTCAACTACCTTACACAGTCATATGAAATGACTTAGAACTCAATGTACAAAAGAAATTAGACTCAATCCTTCTACACAAACATGTGTTGATTATCAGAGAAGATGTGTACAAAATGGCTTGGCCTAATTTTGCTCACAGCCATGGAAAACTCTCTCAGACTCAGAAGTTTTCTCTCACCATCTCTCTCAGAAAAGACACGACTTTTCTCTACTCACTCAGATTACAAAATTAAGTTCTCTCCTACATATTTTTTGACTCAAATTAACTTATATACCTATGGTTTACATTCTTCTAGACTTGAACTCGTAAGTTCTGAAGATCAAATAAAAATCTAGACTCTAATTTTGCACTAATTTACAATAGTGAGATTGTCCCTTCACTTAGGCTTGATTTTCTGTAAGGCTTTTCTTCACTTCTTCTTTCCTCCATCATATGTCTTCATATGTCTTCATATATCCATGCCTAATTAGTGAGTGAAGCCCCAACAGGATTATCATAGATTCCTTTTCGTATTCTCCCATGTAATTAGGTATAGTCAAAATGCTCTGAGCTTCTTCTCTATTTCTATCTAGCCTTGACACTTCCTCATATGCTTCTTCCATATTGGGATTGGGTTGATAAATTTCCACTCTAATTCCTCAAAGGGTGGCTCCGTCACTCCATTCTTCTTCCATTGTTCTTCTCTGATTCTATTCCATAACTCCTTTGGCCATTCAGCCTCTAGGTCAGGTATGGTTGACATCGCTTCATCCTGGGTTCTTGTTCGCTCATGCTTGTCATCCTTCTTGGTAGGTTCTTTATCCTTGTCTTCGACATACTCTTTGTATTGATCCTCTGCTATCCTCATTTTTGGAAGGGCTGGGATAGTCTTTTCTAGGGTTGCTTGTACTACCTCTATAAGCTTTCGACATATTGCAAGCCTCTCTTTTTCTAATTCTCCTTGTGGGTAAAGCTTTTCGTGTTGCTCTACATTCGATCCAGTCTTAATTCTAGCTTGGTAAGCTTTCAGCCACATGTCTAGGTCGTCGGGTTTTGGGTCATCTAAAATGGATCCTGGTTTCTCTGCTTCTTGGATAAGCGATGGAATGGGAACCTTTTCCCGAGTCCCCTGTTCGTTATGCTCTTGTTTGTTTCTGGGTTGTTTCCTATTTTCTTGACTCTTGTGTTTTATCCATTTATCTTTGAGCTTTTCTCTTCTTTCTTTCCATTTTTGTGCTTTAGTATTCTTGGTGCTCTCATGTGGGTCCTCAGAATCTTTAACTATTTGAATTTTGGGACTTACCATTCTTTTGCTCTCTCGTTCATGTTCTGGTTGTTTTCCTTTTTGTTCTTTTGTTTGAGCTCCTGTAATGGCCTTTAAAGGCACAATATTTTCCTTATCACTCCCAGATGCTTCTATCACTTCAATTACATTAATTCGTGCAGTGTCTTGGACTTTGGTTGGATTCTTAGGGCAGTCTCTGAAAAGATGTTCCTTTTCGCAATCATTGCAATATCCTTCCCAAGTCCTAGGGCGTTGTGGATTATAAGGTCAAGGACATTCTCTAATAAAATGTTCTCCTCCGCATCTATAACAAGGTCGTCTCGGCACAGGTGGTCTAATGGGTGGTCTCATGGGTGGTTGTGCTTTAGGTGCAGTATACATCAAAGTTGCTACCTCCGTTCCATAAGCCTGATCATAACCTTCATATCCATAATAAGCTGAATCATAAGCTGATTCATACTCTAACATGTTGGCTTCAGAGGGATAATAATCTCCTAGGGGTAGCTCATATCCAGGGTTTGCTGATTCTACACTGGTCATCGTTGAGGTTGGCACTATGGCTCTTTCCAAATTTTCTTCTGGCTGAGCATACTTCACAGGTACCACTTGTTGAGGTTGTGACAGTTGTGGCCCTAACACTGGTTGGAATGGTGGATATGGTACTTGCTCATATGGCCTTTGTGCTCTTGCTGGTGTTGGATAGGGATTGTATCTGGGCATCTCTCTGCTTGGCTCTATAGGTGGATAACCGTATGGTCGATATTGAGAAGGTTGTAAAGGTCGTGCCTACCTATTGAATGGACAGTTTTCTATGGTGTGGTTGGTGTACTTTTGTTCTATGTGGCAATACAAGGCAGTTCCTTGCTGGAGCTGTCTGTTGTAAGGATATGTCTGATGTGCACCGGTCCCTCCTCGCACACACATGTGTGTAGGATGATCTCCTCCACATAGACTACATCCTTATAACATGGGCACTCTTAACGCCAGGTGTTGGTAATTTCTATGTCCTTGGACTCCCAATTTCTTTGCTACCAACTCTGCTATTTCCTCCACATTACTGGATTTGGATGTAATAGTACTCCGACAGTCTTCTGATTTAGTGGGGCTGGGTGTGCTCTTGAGATCCTCAGCTAGATTGTCTTCTAGATCAATGCACTCTTGAAGACATTCACTCACGGTTTGTAACCTTTTCACATAAACTAGCTTTCTTAGGGTTCCACTCATGAGTCCATCCAACAATAATGAAATCATCTTTTGTTGAGTGGGCCTCTCCACAGTTGGACATCTATCCACATACTGGTTGAATCATCATGTGACCGTTTTCACAGTTTCATTAGGGTTTTGTTTAAAGCTGTGGATTAAAGATGTCGAGTTGTGTTTGATCCCTCTTTTAGTGAATTCCCCAATGAATTCCTGAAAAAATTGTTCCATGTTTCCAAATTGTTTGGGTTCTAATGGCTGGAACCAAGTCAGATCTGTTCCTGTGAGGGTGAGTCCGAAAGACTCATATTGCACGAAGAAGTCGTCTACTTGTTCTGCCCTTAGAACTTGTTTAAATTTAGCGATGTGATCATAGGATTCTCCCAATCCGTCGTAATGATTTCTTATGCATTTGGCCACTTGGATAGGTCTCAGTCTTCTCATTGGTACTGGAGGTCTAGGCATTACAGGGAAGGCAGGAACTGCTGGTCTAATTGGGGGTATTCCAGGCTGCCCTCCTACTGGTGGTCGTGGCCTTACTGGTGGTCGGTACTGATTACCTACTCCAAGGTGGGTCTGATTGTGTGTTTGCACTCTTGGAGTCGTAAATTGTACATGAGTACTGTTTGGAACACTCCATTGGCTAGTTTGTCCTAACATGGTGTGTTCTGTCTCTTGTTGAGTTCCAAAGGGGTTCTACGAAGTAATTGCCTGATCTCTTTGAGGGAATACAGGCAACCCCATGTATTTCTGTTGAGCCTTGTCTATGGCATCAACCAACCAATATCTTCTACGATTTTTATCTAGGTATGTTATCCTAGTCTCGTCTTTAGAATCCTTTAGCTCATAAAATGTCATCGGGCTCTCTTCTCTTCCTCGGGCCGGTGAGTCTGTTTGAAGCAACAAGTCCATTCCATGGATCAAATAAACTTCCAATAGGTAGTCATCTTGAGGGATCAAGTCCCCTCTCAAGACTTGCGTTACCTGGGACCTACCTCTAGGGGTCGTCACTGACTCCTCAGGGTTTGGTCTTCTTGAGTTTTCTTGTTCCACTAACTCTTCCCTTTCATTGATCATCTCGGGAAATTCAGTCACTATGTATATGTGACCTATCTTGTCCATGTATGCTCCTCCCTCATACTTAACAGCTGGTCTGGGAACTATCGTGGCATCCATGGAAGTCACCATTCTTGCCAGTGATCTGTTTAAGCCATCCAGGTAGATTGGAATCTCCTGGGCATTAGTAGAAACGTACTATAAAGAGGTGCGGTATTGACCTTCTACACAAGTCATGAAGTTTCTACCTGGAGCTGGACCATGCATGTCTTCTGAGGCCATTGGTATCTCCTCCTCTGAATCACTAGAGGTGTCTGAATAGGCCGAGCGGTGACTGACTTGAGTGGCACTTCCAACAGAAGATATTACACTTCTTCGGCTACTTAGCACTCTTCCCGACCTCAAGTTCATTCACCCTCCTAAGGCTTCCTAGGTCTCTGGAACTCTTCCCAAGTGGCTCCTCAAATGCCTCAAAGTTGCCCTTAAAAAAAATGCTTCAAATACTCTGGGCGATACCACTCTAGGCGATACAACTTTAGGTGATACCACTCTGTCCACGATAAGATACCTGAAACCTCGGCGATACGATACTGCAGCAACAGACGATACAATACCGATGTTGGTCACGATACGATACGAGCTAACCTGATGATACAATACCTTCAAATTAGACGATACGATACCAAGGTGGGACACGATATGATACCAGCAGTTAGGCGATATGATACCACCGAATCGCACGATACGATACCACTACAAAGGGACGATACGATACCAAATTGGTATCGCGATATGACGCCTAAAAGTGAGACGATACGATACTTGGGAACTAGACGATAGGATACCAAATGCTATGACGATACGATACAAGAGTGGGACATGATATGATACCGGTAGTTAGGCGATACGATACCACCAAATCGCACGATACGATACCAGTATGGTATCGCAATACTAAACGGGACTCGAGACGATACGATACCAAAAGTGGACTGCGATACGATACCACTTTGGTAAAGTGAGATCGTGATACCAACCTGGCGATACGATACCACGAGTGCTATCGCGATACCAAGGCTGGTAACCAACGATACGATACTTCGGCGAGTATTGCGATACAAGGCAATTTTTGGTATCGCGATACCAAAAACTCAACCGACCACGATACTCAAGCCAAAATACCTCAAAAATAAAAAATTTTTGTTGCCCCTTGCTCTTCTCTCACCCCTCTTTACTCCTAGCCTACTGTCTCACTCTAAGAAGTACAAAAAACACTCTGTCCCTCCCCACGATACCGGTCACGCAACTAATGTTTTTATGCACTTCTAAAGTGTTTTTACCCAAGAAATTTTGTGAAATATTACCTTTGTGATGTCTTGCTTGCACCTTGAGCTCAGTACCTAGCTTTGATGGCCTGCAACACACGTACCACACTCGCGATACCGATCGCTGCTCGCACACGATACTGCTTTTCAGAACAGTTGAGAATTGAACTAAAATTTTTGGGTTTTTATACTCTTGGTGACTGAAACTGAATTACACTACTCTAACAAATGTTTTGGGATTTTTCTTGGTCTTGGCCTACTCCTACTTCACTTCTCTCCTCCTCTCCTCTCCTTCCAACCTAACCCTAACTCTTCCTTCTCTCCCTTCCTACTAACCCTAAACCTAAAAACCCATTACACACACCTCCGAGGTGTGAAGTAACAAGTGTTGAAGTGATTGACTACTTGCCACAAAACAAATTCACTTCTACAAATACGATTTCATCACACTCAATCACTTTTTGCCATTGTGAAGAAGGTGATTAGCATTAGTTCAAAGATTTTGATACACATTTGTGCCATCACATCGGGGGTATTCCGTAGTCGAGTGCTCTAGTGTCTGATGGTAGAAATCATGTAATTTACAGTGGGAGGGCCTTGTGGCGGTGCTAGATAAACATAATTTAACCACTTTGCGCAACCCTTGACGTTCTTGACAGCAATGGTAAACTCTGGCCAAGTGCGCCGGCGGAATACTGGAACATAACAAGGATTGTATTTAATAAAAAGGGGCATGTTAGTCTAGGTACGAACCATTTCCGGGTAGGTTTCAAGAAGACGGATTCTCCAGGTTGGTTGATAAATGGAGCCTTGCTTTGCACTTGCAGGGATATCCTCTGGCCCAAATTGTGTGGCAAAAGTGGGAGGTTTGCCACAACTGCGTTGAATCTCTGCATTGTAATCCGCAAGGAGCACACAATATGGCACATATTGATCATCGTTGGTGCCGATCCATCTATGATGAGACATGCTTCGAAAGTATTCAGACTTAATGATGGTGTCTTCTAACTTTGCCATAGATTGGATTTGAATGGCCACTCTATCTTCATGGGTTGTTGTTGTCTTCTCGAGTGTTTGGAGCCATTCAAATACTTCAACTTCTAATGTGTCCAGTCCTTCTGAGGTCTGTGCACCACCTGGCATTGGCATAGGAACGTATGGTTCCTCCTATGTTTCATCCACCTCAATGGGTATTAAATCCTCCGGTTCAGGTTCTACAACTGGGGAGGGCTGCCTTTCATATTCAAGTAACTTTTTCTGGAGTTCAGCCACCTACTCTGTCAATGCCTTTACTTCCTCTGAAGTCGAGGCCGTTTCTATTACCTTGGTTGGAGCCTCCTTTTCCCTGAGCTGGCTACGTAGCTCATCTCGTTCCCTTTCCAAATCATCATGTGCGTCTAATAAATCCGCATAACTTTCCAAGATGGTTTTCATTGTTTCTGTGGGAACCGCTTTGAACTGTTCTGGATCGATCTCATGGGGGGAACCTTCCATGGCTGCTTCCAGATTTTCTTCATTTTGTTTCTGAAACCGTTTATTTTCTTCAAGTGTTGTAGCCATATGCTTGCGAAGTAGAGTTAAATTATGCTGGACTCTCAGGTTATCTGATTGGTACACCTCCAGCAAGGCTTCGAGTTTTTTGACACCGGGTTCTGCTGATGGTTGGGGTGTCTCCAGGAGTGTTTGATGGGCTTGCTCGAGAGTTGTATAGCGCTGGTTGAGTTCCGCATTTTCTTCTGCTAGCGTTGTAAGTTGCCTCTGTAGGTTCTGATGATTCGTTGTCAACTGTTGATGGCGGCCTTCAAGATCCCTGTACTCGCACTGAAGTTGATATACACAGTGATGTAATGACAGGAATATACTATTTACATTAAAAGATGCAGGTAAAGATGAAGATGCAGGGGGAATGGGGGTGGGGAAGGGAGTTGTGAATGCTGTGGAATCGAGTGGTGAAGTTGGTGGAGGGGGTATGGGAGATTGAGGTTGTGTGGGGGGTGGGGGTGGTACTGTGGCGGGTGATGTTTCCATTGTGTCAAATGTGTGTGTGACTGTAAAGATGGGGACAGTGGGTGGGGTGGAAGTAATATTTGTGAAGAGTGTCGTGAAGGTGGGCATGGAAACTCCTCCAAATTGGATATCGGGAGAGAGAGGAATTCCCATGACAACTGTGGTAGTGGTAGAAAAGGGCGTGGTCGTGCCGGTTGGTGAGGTGAATTGTGTAGCGAGAGGTGAGGTGGGTGGTGAGAGTGGTTCCTCCTGATGTTCTTCTGTTTGCGTATTGCCTTCCGGTTCTGATACATTGATGTGTATTTGTTTTCCAGATCGCCTAGGGCGGGCAGGCACACGTTTCTCAAATCGATTAATGTATGTCATGGCCTCATGTATGGCCTCATCCAAGCCGATTGCCTCTGCGTGTAGGTTCATGGCTTCGATAAACATATCGTCCACACCTTCCTCGGCCAATAGTTGGCTCATGAGCACCTTGCCTGATTCAAGTGACATTTTGTGTTGTTCCTGAACTCGCTTCATGGTTTGGTACAATCTTTTTATTTCTGCCGAATATGCTGGGGCACTTGCTAGCTCTGAGAGTTCATCATATTCTTGATATTGTTCTTCGCCAGCTTCTTCTTCTTCTCCTCCTGCCTCTTGTTCATCTCCTTCGACTTCTACGACGAGTGGTTGTGTCGGGACTGGTGTTGTTGTGGTGGGGTGTGGTTCCTGGGTTTGGTCTGCTTCTGTTTCAAGATTAGATTCGTAGATCAGTCTGGCAACTTCTTCATCCGTGAGGTCATTGAGCGTAAATCCCTGTGGAAATTCCAAATATGATGGAATGGGGGGAAACACCAAGTTGGGTCCTTCTGTACTTGGTCTAGGAAGACGAATGGTGAATGGCCGAACACGCCTAGTTTGAGGAGGAGTCACCTCAGGTGTGGTAGTGGCTCCCCTTGGTTGAGCACATGGTAATTGGACGCCCCCTCTCATCTTCTTCGATGGAGGACCCGCTGTTGATAGTCGCCTTTGGAATTCTTGGGCCCTGGACCACACTAGTGCTCTTTGAATGGGCACGTCATATGCTAGGCACCTGTAAATTATTCTTGT
This sequence comes from Ceratopteris richardii, assembly GCA_020310875.1. Classification (NCBI taxonomy): domain Eukaryota; kingdom Viridiplantae; phylum Streptophyta; class Polypodiopsida; order Polypodiales; family Pteridaceae; genus Ceratopteris; species Ceratopteris richardii. The sequence goes on along the minus strand of CM035418.1, from coordinate 185,413,646 downwards.
TAGGGCACAACAGCCATGAAGTACATTTTTCTGCTTCTTATTCCAGCGCTGATGGGCTAGGTGTATCTGATCGATGACCCAGTGCGGTATGTTGAGGGTGAGGTTCTCTGTTTCTGCCAAGTATAAGCTGAACCAAATTTTCTTAGGGGGCATAGTGAATCGTTCCTATGCGGGAAACGCAAAATGTTGCATAACAGCTCGTAAGTGGAGAGCAATGGTAGGCATCATTGCCACCATGTCCTTCAATTTATTGAGCTCCTTATGCTTCATCCTACCCGGAACCATTGTTTCTTTCTCGGTGGGAATGTGCATACCTTGCATGTTCAATGCCTCCCGTAACCAGGTTGAGGGTTAGTTTGAATCTCTTGAGTTCGTGTCCTGGCAACAATGATGGTAGTACAAAAGTACTATCGCCTCCCTTGACCCTGCTAGGATTTATGGTACTTATGAAATAGGAGCAGCGTAGAAAATCAGGTTTAGGCAAGTGTGCTCTGAAATATCTATCCAGGCCTGCCTTGGTCCAAACTGATCGCATTACCTCTGCATTCTGATAGTTCTCGAATTCCTGAGCGAAAAAGTGGTAGCGTCCCCATTTGCCATTAAATTCAATTTTTGCTTCCCAGAAGTAGGTGCCGTCACCCAATGGCCCTGCTACATCACTGAACCAATGAGCATGTTTCCCCACTTGAGAAGTGTGCCCCTGAGGAGGGTCCTGGATAGGAAGGACATGCACCGCTTGAAGTTCTTGAGGCCTTTCGGTGAGTGGCGGTTCCAGAAGAATAGTTTCAATGTCCACAATCTGTGCGCTGGACCCTACCTGGGAACTGGTGCCTCCAGCTTCTGCCATAGTTATTGCTTGCTACTGGTTCTGTCGAGAATATAGAGCATGCGTTAATATTGTAATGGACAAGATAGAACACGTTTTGCCCCCGTTACAATATTATCGTGAGGTGAGTAATGGGTTAGTGGTCAGTGAGTGCACGATGACAGTGTGTGTAGTTAATGCCTGGATAGTCCTAGGAGCTAGATGGAAAGATGCAGTGTCTGACTAATGCAGTTAGTAAGTGGAGATGAATTCACAAATTGGGGTCGGGCGGTTTATTACAAGTCTTAGGTTGCCAAACACCATGGATGGCTTTTGGTCTTGGTTTTGTGGAGACTCGGGAGGGTTGCATGAGTAATTCCGCTGGGGGTTGTTGTGTCTTTGTGACTCATTTACGAGTGAATCTGTGCGTGCTTCTAGGTGGCAGTGTGTTCGAGTGTATCAGACAAGAGTGGGTGGCGGCTGCTTGAGTGAGTGGACCCTGTCGTGTATGATGTGAATTGTGTGGGACTAATTGAGCCCGCAAGCAAGCCTTAGGCACCCAGATTTGTCTTGGTTGTGGGTCAGCCTTCATCGACTTCCTGGGCACCCAGATAGATTTCACTTTCTCAACAGAGGTTTTAGAAGTCCTCTTATTAGTATCATGTGGTTGATTACTAATAAGTGGTTGAGACAATTGTCGCGACTTGGCTATAGTTGGCGGCTCATCTTTTCGTACCCACATTTGTTTCACTGGTTGAGTTGTTCGGCTTCGCGCGTTCTTTTGGTCTCCCGCATAGATAGTCTTCAGTAATTGATCTGCCCTTAGTTGCTGCCTCCTTCTGGCCTTTGGAAAAGAAGGGAGTTCCACCAATGCCTTGACTTTTCTATTGAGATCTCCATTCCTCTGCACCACATAGCTTTGGACAAGAATAGCATGGTCAACTTCATGTGTACCCCTGGAAGGACCAGGAGTCTGTGCCTTTCCTAGTTCCTGGAGTGCTCCATTACCTAACTCAACGGTAACTCTACTTTGATTCACCCATACCTGAAGAAGTCCACTTCTTAGGTTTAAGATGACTGCTTGGTCATAAATCCAGTCTTGACCTAAGACAAGAGGTTCAGTGAGGTCCTCATCTTGACACACTAGTACTCTGACTGTCAATACTTCGTCTTGAATGGAGATGGGAAGATCCACCTCGCCCAGGCAAGGGGTTTCCACACCTCCCAATCCTATGAGATATGCTTCTATAGGATTGACAGTTAATTTCAACTCTTGACAGTAAGACAATTGAACAGCACTAGTGGCTGCACCTGAGTCAATCAAGGCTCTTACAGTCCTTGTACTTTTTCCTTGTCCTATATCTAAGGTTATAAAAGGATGTCGATCAATTATCCTATGAGAGCTGATACGTGAAACGTCACACATAGCCATGTGATATCCTTGGTCTGCGTCGGCCTCTGGCCTAGGTTGCTCTCTACCTTCTCTTCTTAATTTCATTCTCCGTATGCGCTTGTTGGCATACAAGTCAGATGAAGAGCATACTAGCGCAACGGAGGAATCATGCACAATACGGCAACAAGGCCCAATCATTTTTTCCATGGACCATTTACAACTCAAGTGATTTTAATCACTACACAAACATTGTAAATTCCGTTTTTGGTAGAATAGACTCCATTTTGTGCAAGCCGAGGAGTCCTCGAGCTTGACGAGTATTAGAACTAGCTACATATCAATTTTCATAATTTTTAGACTCTGTTTGAGCCCTCAAATAGGCTCTAGAACCTAATTTTTAACTAGGCCGGACACTAGGTCTGGACAAGACCAAAGCTAGTTAGAAAACTATAAAAAGAGCTAGAGAGCTCATTTTTGAGGTTAGATTGTTTGTGAATTGAGCTTATGTAAGAGACTTTTTGACTAATGCAAAGAACTCCATTGTTCCTCTCCTTGTTCTTGCCTTGTGTGCGCGTGTGTGTGTATGTGTGTGCATGCTTGTGTGCTTCTCACTCACACACTTGTGCCTTCACTTGCTCATAGTCTTCATACTAGTCCTCACGTCTCCACGGATTGACAATTATGAGGTGAATCTTCTCACGTTGGTACTCACCATTGTGCTAGAGTGACACCAAATTTGGTGCCGTTGCCGGGGAGAGAGCTTCGAGGACGAGCGTGTGATGGTAAGACGTCGAGTTGAGACATTGGAGTTATAGGTAATATCCTTCCTTCTCTTTATTTTTCTTCATTTTTTCCTTACTTTCGCATCACCATCATCACCATCATCATCCCCACTATCTCCCACCTCCATCTCCATCTCCACAAAAAATTTTTAGTTTTTTGGTCATATTACACTCCCCACCTCATTTCCCTCATTTCATTGTGAGAGAGAGCGAGAGAGAGCTTGCATGCTATTTGTTTTTGGTGTGTTTTTGAGCTTTTGTTGCAGGAACTAGCTGTACCACCTTCTCCAGCAGTGTGCGCAAGTACGACAGACTCTGCACAGGTCCCGGGACGATGACCTCTGTCTGTCGCGACAGACAGAAAAACTTAATATTTTGTGAATGCGTGTTTGGCACGGTAACCTACACCATTAGAGCACTCCAAATCACTAGAAGTTTCTCAAAAATTTGCGTTTCTTCAGTCTATCGCGACAGACACCGTCTATCGCGACAGACAGAGACCCACGATAGACCCCGTCTATCGTGACAAACACCGTCTATCGCGACAGACAGAGACCCACGATAGACCACGTCTATCGCGATAGACACCTGTCTATCGCGACAGACACCTTTCTATCGCGACAGACACCGTCTATCGCGATAGACCAAATCACGACAGACGACAGACACCGTCTATCGCAACAGACACCGTCTATCGCGACAGATAGAGACCCACGATAGACCCCGTCTATCGCGACAGACACCTGTCTATCGCGACAGACCAAAATTCCACGACAGATCCAGTCTATTGCGACAAACACCGTCTATCGCGACAGACCAAATCACGACAGACGACAGACAGCGTCTATCACGACAGACCACTCTATCGCGACAGACATCGTCTATCGCGACAGACCACTCTATCGCGACAGGCACCGTCTATCGCGAAAGACACCGTCTATCGCGACAGACCACTCTATCGCGACAGACACCGTCTATCGCGACAGACCACTCTATCGCGACAGACACCGTCTATCGCGATAGACCACTCTATCGCGACAGACACCGTCTATCACGACAGACCACTCTATCGCGATAGACACCGTCTATCACGATAGATACCGTCTATTGCGACAGACAGCCCCCACGATAGTTTGTGTCTATCGCGACAGACACCGTCTATCGCGATACACAGACATTTTCGGCAAAAATTAAGGGGTAAATTTTTTGGAAATTTAGGCTAAATTTTGGGCATATTTGCACTCTCAAATACTCACACACTTGCAAAGGCTTTAGAAAAATGCATTAAAACTCCTGAAAGGTTCCGTTTGTCTGTTTAACCCCCTAAACCCTGAACGGTTATAACTTTTTCATACAAAATCCATTTTTTGAGCTCTAGGGCTTGTCGGAAAGCTCGTGGCATATACTTGGAAGTTGACACACTGAGGGGTAGGAACACCAAGGGAGCTCTAGAGGAAATTTTTAGCAATACAAAAGGGGGAACAAGGGTCATTAAAAAAGTGTCTGAAATAAATTGTCTATCAATTGAAGGATCAACTTGAAGCTAAACTTGGGATTCTTACAGGATCATCGAGAGCTCTTGGAGAAAGCAAAGTAAGTGCCAAGGCGAACAAGCTCGGGAACGTGCTTCCTGGGTAGACCAGCATCGCCAGGAGGAGTGACTTGAGGTTGGAACATCACTTAACCCCCTCAGTCTATTCTTAGCATAGGCTAAGTGCGAGTAGTTGTTCTGATTGACTAGGGGTACGATAGGAACACTCAAGTTTGAAGAGCCCTTAATTTCTCAAGTGCAAGGGTAGGCTAAATTGTAGTCAAGGGATAACTTAAAGGAAAAGAACTTAAACTAAGCGGACGCAGAACATCAAGTATGACCCACGAAAGTGCTCCTGATGACGCTTAACTAAAAACAAGAAAACACATCCAAAGGAACTTAAAAGGAACAAGTGACTGGTACCAAAGAATTAGCAACGTACAAAGGGCATATGAACCTTAGGTCAGGTAGACACCTAGGGAAAGACATACAAAGTCTTAGATCTTCAGAGGCTAGTGTCAATCATACTGCGAGGTCTTGGGCCAAGCAGTTGAGCCATCATTCGTATTACCCTAGTTCTGAGACTAGCGAGTCTGAGATGTCCCACGGTATGGAGAGACCTACAGGAAGTTCTGGGGTGCCATATTTACATAGGGTGGAAGGCCCTTACAAGATGCAACTCGAGTACCTTAGGACCAACCGATTAGGTGCTAGCATCTATGAGGACGGCCTAGGAAGAGCGGTGGTCCAGATTAAAAACCCTGACCAATCCATTGGACTAGAGCGCCCAGCTGTCAAGTTTGAAAATGGAGCATACTTGGACAAGGAAGGGACAATATATGTAGTCACCAATCATCCCGATAGGACAGATGAATTTTGGAATGTGGTCCCGGAAACGGACTTAGGTGACCTAGAGCAAGGAAACATGGGCGAAGAACCTAGAACCCCCCGAGGCAAATCTGTTCTCACGAGGATTATCACACCAGAGTGGATTCCCCAAGATAATAAGAGCATAGATCTCCTCTTGAACCGAGAGACGGATGAAGCCTTTTGGAGATATAGACCTAGTCAACCGAGTGAGGTAGGAACAATCATGATATATGAGTTTAAAGATCCTGATACTCCAGGAAGAGTGACCTACTTAGATCACTCTTCAGAGAGGATCTTTGGGGTTACAGAAAATGATAGGCATGCTTACACTTGGAAAGGAGAATTTATCTTCCCCCAACCAAGATCGAATGTGTCCTTTGGTCGCCAAGGAGCTGGAACATCTCAAGCTCAGGGGACTCAAAGAGAAAGGAGTCGAGAGAGACCTGAGGTAAGCTTTGCCAACTCTTGGGGAAGAGAAAGAACGAGAATGGACACGAATAGAGGGGAACCTGAGGGACATAGAGCCCCAGGGAACCGAAGAAATGCCGATGATTTCCCTTTGCCAAGACCAAGAGAGCACACGAGGACCTTGAGACCGACCCAGCTAGTTAAGTCCATGAAAAACTACTTCGATGGCACTGGAGACCCCTATGATCATGTAGCCGAGTTTAAGCAAGTCTTGAGAGCTGAACAAGTTGAAGACCTGTTCATGCAGTACAATTGTAGCTCAGTGATGAGTAGCACCTCCTTTAATGTCAATCCGGGAAGACGTGAGGATGGTATGAAGACCTCGAGCAAGTGGAGTCACAAGTGCGTGAGTGAGAAGCACACAAGCATGCACACACATACACGCACACGCGCACACACGGCAAGACAAAGAGTGAGAAGCAATGGAGTTTTTAGATTACTTTCAAAAAGCTCTTACAAGTTCGTTTCAATTACAATCTAACCTCAAAAATGAGCTCTCTAGCTCCTTTTATAGTTTTTGACTAGCTTTGGCCCTGTTCAGACCTAGTGTCCGGCCTAGTTAAAAATTAGGTTCCAAGGCTTATTAGAGGGCTCAAACGAGATCTAAAAAATATGAAAATTGGCAGGTAGATACTTCTAAAGCTCCTCAAGCTCAAGGACTCCTTGGCTTGCACAAAATGGAGCTACAAAAAGGTGAACATGGTATTTATAGGGGTTATTAGTGATGAGAATCACTTTTAATTGGTGTAAAGGTTTTGAAAAATTAAAGGTTGCCTTAGTGCTAGATCTGCGTGAATACTCGTACTTGCTTCTTCATGAGGAAAATTATTGGCCTACTTGCCAGATCTTCTTTGACTGCCATGTCTGCTTGTGCTGTCCCTTCGCTCTGACTCTCTTCGTCTTGTGGCTCCTTCGGTTCCCTGACTGCTGCCAACACCCCCCCCACTCTCGCGTCTGTCGCCCCTCACAGACCCTTGTCTAGAGGATTTTTGAACATAGTATTGGACGACATCGGAGGCTAGGTGGTGTTTTTCGAGTCGCAAGCCGCGTGCTAGATCTGTGAGCAAATCATCCCAATTCACAGGTCCGGGAACATCTGGATGACGCACCCTCAATTGTTCTGAGTAAATAGTTCTCTCCACAGCAAATAATTGGAGGAGATGTGATGGCCTAGGTATAAAGATTTCGGAGTGGTATTCCCAGAATCCTGTGATGAACATCTCCTCAAATGTCTGTTTAAAGCAGGCTGGGAGGTACTTGATTCTGGCGTGCCAAGCATATATTACTTCAATTGACGGGGTGGTACTCATATCGTACACTAGATCCTGGTTTCCTATCACAAAGCCTGCTCTTGAGAAGTGGGGGTCCTTAATGTTCTTAAACGTCCTGAAAGTGATCAGCATTAATTCGAATATTTTCATACACATCTGGGCCATCACATCTGGATTATTGCGTAGCCGAATACTCCAGTGACGGATTGTAGAAATCATGTAGTTCACTGTGGGGGGTCCTCGTGGAGGTGCTAGGTAAACGTAATTTAACCATTTTGCGCAGGCTTTGATGTCTCTGACGGCAATAGTGAATTCAGGCCAGGTGCGTCTTCGAAGAACTGGAATGTAACAAGGATTATATTTAATAAACAACGGCATATTATTCCAGGTTCGGACCATTTCAGGATATGTTTCCAAAAGCCTGATTCTCCAGGTGGGTTGATGGATGGACCCACGCGTAGCACTTTCAGGTATATCATCTGGACCAAATTGTGTAGCAAATGTGGGAGGCTTGCCACATTGTCGTTGAATCTCCGCATTGTAATCGGCCAAAAGTATGCAGAATGGCACATATTGGTCATTATTGGTGCCGATCCATCTATGATGAGACATGCTTCTGAAATATTCTGACTTTATGACAGTTTCTTCTAGGTTTGCTAGTGATTGGATCTGAATGGCCACCCGTTCTTCGTGGGTGTTCGCTGTCCTTTCCAGTGTCTGAAGCCACTCGGGTGCTTCCACTTCCAAGGTGTCTAGTCCCTCTGAGGTTCGTCGCCCGCCTGGCATTGGCATAGGAACATACGGTTCTTCGTACGAATCATCTACCTCAATAGGGACCAACTCTTCTGGCTCTGGTTCTACCACCGGAGAGGGCTGCCTCTCGTATGTCAGTAACCTCTTTTGTAATTCTGCTACCTGCTCAGTTAAGGCTTTTACTTCGTCGGAGGTAGAGGTTGATGGGACACTCTTCGGTTGTTCTTCCTGTTCCTTAAGTCTGCTCTGTAGTGTGTCACGTTCTCTTTCCAAGTCATCATGGGCTTCCAGGAGATCTGCATAGCTTTCTAAAATGGTCTTCATCGTCTCCGTGGGAACTGCTTTGAACTGCTCTGGATCTATCTCGTGGGGAGAGCCTTCCATTGCCGCTTCCAGATTCTCTTCATTTTGTTTTTGCAGTCTTTTGTTCTCTTCCAGTGCTGTGGCCATATGTTTCCTGAGTAGCGCCAAGTTACGTCTGACTCGTAGGTTATCGGCCTGGTATACTTCGAGCAAGGCTTCTAGTTATTTGACGCCTGATTCTGTCGATGGTTGGGGTGCCTCCAATAGTGTTTGGTGAGCCTGCTCAAGCGTTGTATAACGTTGATTCACATCTGCATTTTCCTCTTCTAGAATTTTAAATTGCCTTTGTAAGTTCTGGTGATGTGTTGTCAGTTGTTGATACCGGCCGTCCAGAGCTCTGTACTCATTCTGAAGCTGATATACACATTGATTTAATGCTAAAAATATGCTATTTACATTAAATGATGCCGGGAGGGGTGAAGATGCAGGGGGAATGGGGGCGGAAAAGGGAGTTGTGAATGATGTGGATGCAAGTGGAGATGTGGGTGGAGGGGGTATGGGAGATGGAGGTGGCATGGGGGGAGGGAGCGGTGCAGTGGCCGGAGATGTTTCCATAGTGTCAACTGTTTGAGTGACAGTGTAGATGGGGATCGTGGGTGGGGTGGATGTGACGTTAGTGAAGAGGGTGGTGAAAGTGGGCATGGAGACTCCCCCGAATTGGATTCCCGGAGAGAGTGGAATTCCCATGACGATTGTGGTGGTAGTGGATGTGGTGGTGCTAGTGTCATGTGGTGGAGTGAGTTGTGTAGTGAGAGGTGGGGATGGTGGTGACAGTGGTGCTTCTTGATGTTCGTCTGCTTGCGTTGTATCTCTTGGTGCTGACACGTTGATATGAATTTGTTTCCCGGACCTCATGGGACGAGCGGGAACCCTTTTCTCAAATCTGTGAATGTAGGCCATTGCCTCATGGATGGCCTCATCCAATCCTACTGCATCGGCATGAAGGTTTATGGACTCAATGAACATATCGTCCACACCTTCCTTAGCTAGCAACTGGTTCATGAGTTTCTTGCCCGCTTCCAGTGACATTTTATGCTGTTCTTGAACTAGTTGCATGGTTCGATATAGTCTTTTTATTTGTGCCGAATACGCAGGGGCACTTGCCAGCTCTGAAAGTTCTTCATATTCTTGTTCCTCGTAGGCTTCTTCCTCTTGTTCGGTCTCTTGTTCCTCGACGTCGACTTCTACCACTTCTGGTCGGGTGGGGGCTGCTGTTGTTGTATGGGGTTGTGGTTCCTGAGCTCGTTCTGTTTCCGTCTCGAGATTAGAGTCATAGATCAGTCTAGCCACTTCTTCATCAGTGAGATCGTTGAGAGTAAAGCCTTGTGGAAATTCCAAATCTGAGGGGACGGGTGGAAATACCAGATTGGGTCCATCTGTACTTGGTCTTGGTAGCCGGATGGTGAATGGCCTAATGTGTCGTGTCTGGGGAGGGGTAATTTCGGGTGTAGTGGTGGCTCCCCTTGGTTGAGCGCAGGGTAATTGTACTCCCCCTCTCATCTTCTTTGATGGGGGACCTGCCGCTGATAGCCTTCTCTAGAATTCCTGGGCCCGGGGCCATATGAGTGCCCGCTGAATAGGCACGTCATAGGCAAGACATCGGTAGATTATCTTGGTTAGAGCACAACATCCATGAAGCACATTCTTCTGCTTCTTGTTCCACCTTTGATGGGCTAGGTGAATCTGATCTATGATCCAGTGTGGTACATTGATGGGGAGGCTTTCTGTCTCTGCCAGATACAAGCTAAACCATATTTTCTTTGGGGGCATGGTGAATCTTTCCTGGGCGGGGAAAACAAAATGTTGCATGACAGTCCGTAGGTGCAGGGCGATGGTCGGTGTCATCGCAACCATATCCTTCAGCTTATTAAGATCTTTATGTTTCATTCTGCCTGGGACCATTGTTTCCTTTTCCGTGGGGATGTGCATGCCATACATGCCCAATGCTTCTTGCACCAAATTGAGGGTCAGCTTGAATCTTTTAAGTTCATGGCCCGGCAACAGTGAGGGTAACACAAAGGTGCTGTCGCCTCCCTTGGCCCTGCTTGGCGTGATAGTACTGATAAGATATGAACAACGTAAGAAATCCGGCTTTGGTAAGTGGGCCCTGAAATAACTGTCCAAGCCGGCTTTGGTCCATACGGATCGCATGACTTCGGCGTTTTGATAGCTCTCAAACTCACGCGTGAAAAAGTGGTAACGTCCCCATTTACCATTAAACTCCAATTCAGCTTCCCAGAAATAGGTTCCATCGCCCAATGGTCCAGCGACATCACTGAACCAATGAGCGTGTTTACCCACTTGAGAAGTGTGCCCTTGAGGAGGATCCTGAATTGGGAGCACATGCAAAGCTTGAAGTTCTTGCGGCCTTTCGGTGAGATGTGGCTCGAGGAGGAGTGTTTCTATATCCACAATTTGTGCGCTGGATCCGGCTTGAGAACTGGCACCTCCTGCTTCTGCCATGGCCCTGCTTGCTGGTTGGTTCTGTGAGAATATAGAACCACGTGTTAACATCGTAATGGACAGAATAAATCCGTTGTTGTCCCCGTTACAACATTAACCTGAGGTAGATGATGAGTTAGTGGTTAGTAAGTGCACGAAGACAGTGTGTGTAGTTAATGCCTGGTTAGTCCTAGGAGGTAGATGGAAAGGTGAGCTGTCTGACTAATGTAGTTAGTAAGTGGAGATGAATTCACAGATTGGGGTCGGGGGGTTTATTACAAGTCTTAGGCTGCTAAATGCAGTGGATGGGTTTTGCTCTTGGTTTCGTAGAGACTCTCGAGAGCTTTATCGGTGTGTCAGCTTGAAAATGAGGCCTTTTAGGGACCCATTTACAAGTGATTATGTTCGTGCTCATGGGCCTTAGTGTGTTCCTGGGTGTTGAAAACGAGTGGCTGCCGGCTGTGCGAATGAATGGATCATGCTGTATAGGATGTGGTCTTGGTGTATCTATTTGAGCCCGCAAACAAGCCTTAGGCACCCAAATTTGTCTTGATTGTGGGCTGGCCTTCATCGACTTCTTGGGCACCCAAATAGACTTCACGTTAGCAGAAGAACTTCTGAAAGACTTCTTATTAGTGTCGTGTTGTTGGTTACTAATAAGAGGCTTTGCCCGTGTGGTTGGCTTGAGTGCAACCGGGTGTTCGCCTTTCCACACCCACACTTGTTTCACTAGCTGAGACATTTTGCTACGCAGGTACTTTTGATCTCCGACATAAGTAGTACCCTGCTTCTTCTGCCTTTGATCCACCTTTGATTGCTGCCTCCTTCTGGCCTTTGGAAAAGAAGGGAGTTCCGTTGCATCCCTTACTCCTTTTTTGCGAATAGCATTCCTCTACAACACATAGTTTTGGACAAGAACAGCATGGTCAACTTCATGTGCACCCCTGGAGGGACCAGGAGTCTGTGCCTTTCCTAGTTCCTTGAGTGCTCCATTAGCTAACTCTACTGTAATTCGACTATGATTGACCCATACCTGAAGAAGTCCACTTCTTAGGTTTAAGTTGACTGCTTGGTCATATATCCAGTCTTGACCCAAGACAAGGGGTTCAGTGAGATCCTCATCTTGACACACTAGTACTTTAACTGTCATTGCCTCGTCATGAATATAGAGGGGAAGTTCCACCTCGCCCATGCAAGGGGTTTCCACGCCTCCCAATCCTATGAGATATGCTTCCACAGGATTGACAGTTAATTGCAACTCTTGACAGTAAGACAATTTAACAGCACTAGTGGCTGCACCTGAGTCAATCAAGGCTCTTACAATCCTTGCACTCTTTCCTTGTCCTATATCTAAGGTTATGAAAGGACGTCGATCGGTTATCTTATGTGGGCTAACACCTGAAACTTCACACATAGCCATGTCATATCTTTGATCTGCATATGCATCTTGCCTAGGGTGCTCTCTACCTTGTCTTCTTAATTTCATTCTTCGTATGCGCTCTAAGGCTTCTGCTTGAGCTTCCTCTCGGATTCGCTTTTCTTCCTCTTTGCGTTTCTTAGCAGTATTGAGGCGACTTAGCATTTCCTTTGTGAGAGGTTCCTGATACAACTTCACTCTGCATCCGCTAATATAGTTTGGGAGAACATCACCCTCTAACGTGGCTAGTTGTACTGCTCCACTCGTGGAGATCCTATTGATGATCATAGGTCCGTAGCCTCTCTTTTCTAGCTTTCTTGCATGTTGCTTCAATGTGTAAACTAAAACTAAGTCGCCTGCCTTTAAACCTTTATCCTTAACGTGGGCATCAAAGTATGCCTTCTGTCGTTTCTTAGCTGCATATATCCCTGTAGCTGCTCTCAGTCTTGTTTCTCCTAATCGTTCAAGGTCAAAAAGTCTAGAGGAGAGTTCATGACCCGTCCATTGATGCTCTTGTGCCACTTTCAATGTAGGTATCAAAAAGTCTAAAGGTAGCACAACATTTTGACCAAACACCATTTGAAAGGGAGTGACTTGGAGTACCGTTTTGTAGGCAACTCGGTATGCCAAAACAGCGTGGTGTAGCTGTTTGTCCCAATCAGAGCGTTTGTTGTTCACTAATTTCGTCAGTACATTGCACAAGATCTTGTTGGTGCTCTCAGCCTAGCCATTTGCTTGAGGGTGATAGGGGGCAGACTTCTTATGTACTACCAAGAACTCTTGGAGCAGATTTTCAATCACTTCGTTCAAGAAGTGAGTGCCTCTATCGCTAACTAGCTCTATAGGTAGCCCGTATCTAGTGAATACATTTTCAAACAAGAACTTAGCCGTTGTTTGTGCATCGTTCTTCGTTGTGGCTTTTACCTCTACCCACTTAGTTAGATAGTCTGTTGCAACAATGATATATTCTGCATGGGAACCCTTAGCTGGGGGATTAATAGGACCTACGAAGTCTATTCCCCACTTAGAGAATGCACGTCCACCCATCATAGGTTTCAGTGGCATCTCATCTTTACGTATAGGATACTGAGTTCGCTGACAGACGTCACATCGTTTCACATAGGTATGTGCATCCATGTGAAGGGTAGGCCACCAGAAGCCCCCAAATAGTATTGCCTTGATCACCCGATCTGGTCCAAAGTGTCCTCCTGCTACACCTTGGTGAGCAGTTTCCAAGATCTTAAGATATTCACTTTCGTGGACACATAGCCTTAGGTAACCATCTTTACCACGCTTATATAGATTATCACCAATGAGTGAGTAATCCAGGGCTTCTTGTTCTAAGCTCCTTTTCCTAGCCAGAGTCATGACTGGAGGGAATGTTTTTGTCCTCAAGAAGGATACTAGAGGTTCACTCCAATCTGGCACAATGGATACTTGATAAAGAGTGGCGTGTTCCACAGGTGGTTTAGTGCAGCAGATTGGGCATTCCTTGCACAACTTTTGGACATCAGCTTCCATAGTTGGCCAATGCACTCCGAATCTCCTTAGTGTTTGTAGGGTTCGTTGCTTTGAATAGTGTTGCTCTAATGCACCTACATGTGCTAAATGCAACCATTTATTGTACTCGTCCTCTTCCACACAACAAGCCAAGATCCCTTGATCTGTGTGCTTGTACATACTTCCAGCCATGATGTGGTACTTTTGGGCTCTCACAACCTCTCTATTCCGTGTGTTTACCACTGGATGATTAGGCCCGTATGTCAATACTGGTACCAATGGCTTAGCTCACTCCGGTACAACTTCCAAATTAAACAAGTAAGCATCAGGAAGATCATCTGATACTCCTTGTGGGGCTTCTCCAGATGTGAGCCTAGAGAGATGATCTGCTCTTAAATGAGTCCTCCCTTTTCTTACCACAACCTCAAAATCATATTCCATTAGCAAGAGAAACCATCTCACTAATCTTCCTGTATTGCATGGCTTGTTTACGAGGTATAACAATGCTTGATGATCAGTAAAAAATTTAAACTTATTTGCAAGCAAATAGTGTCTAAATTTCTTGACTGCATATACCATGCCTAAACCTTCTCTCTCTGTAGTGGTGTAATTCCGTTCAGCTGCATTCAATTGTCTACTGGCATAGGCAATTGGAAGATCCATATTACCTTCACTACTAGGTTGTGCAAGCACACATCCAATAGCGTAATTGGATGCATCCACGTGAACATGGAATGGCTTATTCCAATCTGGTGTGGTTAAGATTGGTGCTGAACATAATCTTTGTTTAAGCTCCTGGAAGGAGTTCTCACATTCATCCGTCCATTCAAAGTTAGTCAGAAGTCCGTACATGGGCTTTGCAATGACAGCATACATGTGAATGAACCGGCGGTAGTAACCACAATGCCCCATGAAAGCTTGTACTTCCTTGACATTCTTTGGCCTAGGTAGCTCTGCTATAGCTCTCACTTTCTCTTCGTCAGTAGATATGCCATTCTTTGACACTATGTGTCCTAGAATCTTGCCTTGCCTGACCATGAAAACACACTTTTCTGGGTTCAGGCAGACTTGATATTCTCTACATTTGTCAAAGATTTGCCTGAGTTCGGGGATATGGGTTTGCCTAATGTTCGAATGAGCACAAAGATCATCAACATAGACCTCTAAATTCTTCCTCAGGAACTCCTTAAACACATGGCACATTAGTCTCTGGAAGGTAGCTGGTGCATTGGTGAGCCCAAAGGGCATTACACGAAAGGCAAATATACCCCACTCTGTGGCAAAAGCTGTCTTATGCTGATCTTCTGGAGCTATGGCTACTTGATTGTAGCCCGAGAATCCATCAAGAAAGCTGTAAACTTCCTTGCCTGCCACTCTTTCTAAGAGATGTTCTGTGATGGGAAGCGGATAGTTATCTCGAATAGTGGCTGCATTAACCTTTTTCAAGTTAATGCATACGCGCAGCTTTCCTTTTTTCTTGGGCACTACTACGATGGGGGATACCCATTCAGTGTGCTCAATTTCGTAGATAAATCCAGCTTCAACCAGTCTATCTATCTCTTCTTTGATCTTAGCAGCGTAATTATCGTTATATGTATAGGGCTTTTGCTTAGAGGGTTTAGCATCTGAGGTCATGGGGATGGTGTGTGAGCATATGTCCGGGTCAACACCTTTCAAATCCTTGTAACTCCAAGCGAATACATCTCTGTATTCTCTTAGCAAGGCAATTAACGCATGCTCTTCTTCCTCTGTTAGGTCATGGCCTATGTACATGCATCTCTCCTCTCCTTCTTCTAGGGCCACTACTATTTTCTTGGTGGTTTCTTTGTTATCATAGGCCTCTCCTACTTGTGCCTCTCGTTTAGGCATTCTTATCATGACTCTCCTCTCGTCTATCTCATACTTCTTGAAATTTTCTGGGACCTCAAACAAAGATTCTTCCTCTTTTGGTGAGACTTCTCTCTTCTTTCGTTTCTTCCCTTCTTCATTCGGGGTCACATGTGTCGCTAATCTTACATCATTTGTAGGCTCTCCATGCCTCTGGGGTTGAAATCCTACTTCATGGAAGTATTCTTCATCTGATGCAAATGGTAGGTCCATAATGATGACTCTAGATCGGAGTCACTTGCATCTTCAAATGCATCCAGGCTCGGTTCGCATTCTTCTAGAACTGCCTCTCCCATGATTGGCTCTATGGAGAAGATTGAAATGTCATAGCCATCCTCATCACAGTGAGGTGTCCATGGTTCCTCATTGATGGCTACGTCCATTGTTGCTAAAATTTCTGCCCAGCCGTGAGGTTCAAATTCCTCATCAGGAAAGACTACAGGTGCATAGGTTGGGTCTTGGATTGATCTGTGGGTTTCTTTTGCACCTACCTCTCTGGCTTTTCCTCTCTTCTCTTCGTCTACTGCTACCTTGCACATCCATAAGTGGGTGTCTTCATGCATCCTTGAGGATCCTGATCCTATGGAATGCACTGATTCCGTATCATCTTTGGCTCTATGGATGGGATTCCATTGGATAGGAGGTACATCTCTATGAGAGTAATCTTTAAGATTGACTTTGGTCGTAACACCCAAGTGCTGTAGGTACAAAGAATTGGTTCCCCAGTCCTGTACCACTTGCAACTGTCGCATGAATGGTCTTCCCAAAATCATCTCATAGGCATGATTTTTGCTAAAGTCACATATAGCAAATGTATGCTCGAACTCAACACCACATGTAGTGAGAGTTATTCCTTCTAACAACCCTAGGGGTCTCTCTATGTGACCGTCGGCCATCTGCAATTTCATTCTCGTTGGCCTGAGTGCTGGCTTGCCCCAACGCTTCCATAGGGAAGTTGTGGCAATTGCAACTCCTGCACCTGAGTCCAAAATTGCCTTGGTGGTGTACTCCTGGTAAGTAATGGGAAGATAGGTGTTCCCTTCTTCACCTTCACACATATCTACTATCTTATCCAAGGGTATCTCTGGCACTGTCCTATGTGATCCTACCTGGGAACGAGGTTTTGCTATCTCAGGTACTTGTTTGGCTACATGTTTCCACACTTCTGGTCTAACCTTAAGCAGCTCTTCTAACTTGAGATTGCACTGCACTTTGGTGTTCTTCACTACCTCTGTGTTCCTAGGTATGACTGAATCTTCGTTTCTTACCATGACTGTAGGTGCTCTCATGCAGGTGGACTTTGCTTCCCATGGGCCTGTGAAATGGGGTAGTTCCTGTAAAGAATTAGACTCGAAGTCTAATCTTTCTTGAGATTGGATACTCTCCTGCTCTCCATAAATGGATGGGATGTCTTGTGGGAATTGGTCATGTGCATCATCCACAAGTTCAATGGGAGGAGGGACTTCACTTTCCTTAGCCCATTTGTCTTCTTGAATCTCGCGTAGGAATTATGGTGTGAACCGATTCATAGAAGATGATGTGTCCGACTCCGTAGAGTTAGGCACATAGGCTTTAGGCACATAGGCTTCTTGAGCAGGAACGCTTACTCTTCCACTTGCGTTGCCCTTGTGTTGAGAGGCTGGTTCCTTTTGTGATTGTGCCATTAGATTCTCTATTCTTTCTAGGGAGGTGGGGTTGTCTGGTTCAGTGGAATTGGCCACATAAACTTTTGATGGGGAATGGGTCATGTTTTTACTTACGTTCTCCCTTTCTTGATTTTTTTCTTCCTTGGCAGATCTTGCAATTATGCCCTCTAACTTCTCTAGAAGTCCATCCAAGTGTAATTGCGTCTTGGTTGAGCCCGAGCAATTGAAAAGGCGACTGGCTTCAAACATAGTCTGAGCCAATGCGACCATTTTCGCACAAAGCTTGGTTCTTTCTATCTCTAGGTCAGCTCTAGGGTAACACTTGTCATGATCCGTGACATTTGGCCCTTCTTGGATTCTGGCCTGATATGCTTTAAGCATCATGTCTATATCTTCAGGAGTGGGATCAGCTAATACTGATCCTACTCTAGGGGGTGGTGGAATCATATGAGGTGGGTTGGAAGGTGGCGGGTCGGATGGCGATGGGAATGGTGGTGGTGGGATAGTGTGAGAGGGAGTTTGAGATGTGACTTCAGTTATCCTAGATTTGGTTTCTCTTATGATTTCCTCAAGTTCACTCATCTTTTTAGCCCATTGTCTTTTCATTCTTTCCCGACTATCTTTCCACGCTCTAGTCCTTTTCTTTGTTATGCTCTCGGTTTCACTAGCCTCTGGGTTCTTATCCTGGTTTACCCCTTGATTCTGCTGCAATGCTTGAGCTCTAGTGACTACCTGTACGGGAGCAGTGGAAGTGACACTTCCTGTGGAATCTACCACTAACCCAATACCATTGATTGGCGTGATTTTTGGCATATTATTGGGGTTCTTTGGGCAATCTCGTAAGAGATGCTCTTTTCCACAATCTTGGCAAAAGCCTTGGATCGTCACTGACTGGGTTTGTGTAGGTGGAGGTAAGGGGCAATCACGAATGAGGTGATCTCCTTGGCATCTGTAGCACGGTCCTCTTGGGAATGGAGGTCTTACTTGCCTAGGTTGAGGCCTAGGGTTGGGGTTTGCATACATGACGTTTGTGTAATCTGACTCCCAACTAGGTTCATTTGGCTCTTCGCTGTAATAGGACTCACCATGTTCTGGAGACTGCATGTAGTACGCCTGGGGACTATCAACATGTGTAGAATCAAAGCTATGGTCACTCGGGTCACTTTCAGAAAGCAATGGTGTCACAGGGACTATAGCTCTATTCAGGTTTTCTTCTGCTGCTGCATATTTTACTGGGATCGCATTAGCTGGGGCAGGGGGTTGTTGAGCTAACACAGGCTGAGGCCTTTGTTGGTTTTGGTATGGTTGCTGATAAGGTTGTTGTGGCCTGCCATATGGTTGTGGAGGGTACGGGTTCTGGTATCTTCCCTGCTGAGGGTATGGCTGAGGGTAGGGTTGCCTAGTAGCCTGCTTATTGTAGGGGCAGTCTTGCGCAATGTGATTGGTGTACCTTCGTTCTATGGTGCAGTACTGGCTACTAGGATTAACTTGAGGTTGAGCCATAATGGGACAGACATTCGCCATGTGGTCACCACCACAAGTATAGCACCTTTTCACAGGGGCAAACCTTGGGATTTGTTTGCTAGTTACACCTAATTTCTGAGCTACTTTCTCTGCAAGTTCCTCGATTGATGTGGATTGCGTGGAAGAGAGGTTAGAGGCACTATTCGAGTCTTTGTATATCTTGGAAAGCTCTAACTCCTCCCCTAGGTTATCCTCGATGTCAATGCACATGCGCACACACTATTCTATGGTCCTAGGGTCCTTCAAGTACACATATGATCTTAATTTGGTACTTAGCAATCCATCCAAGAATAAAGCCACTTGCTTAGCTGGTGTGGGTAGCTCCGAAACAGGGCATCGTTCTAAATATTGCCTAAATCTTCTTCCTGCAAGTCTCACGGTTTCTTGAGGGGTTTGCTTGAAGCTGTGAATCAGCGAAGAGGTATTATGCCTTATGCCACTCTTAGAGAATTCAATAATGAATGCCTCTAGGAGTTGGTCTATGCTCCTGAACTGCCTCTCATTGAGTGGCTGAAACCATGTCAAGGCAGTGTTCCTAAGGGTCAGACCAAAGGCATTTTACTACGTGAATAGGTCCTCCACTTGTTCAGCT
This sequence comes from Ceratopteris richardii, assembly GCA_020310875.1. Classification (NCBI taxonomy): domain Eukaryota; kingdom Viridiplantae; phylum Streptophyta; class Polypodiopsida; order Polypodiales; family Pteridaceae; genus Ceratopteris; species Ceratopteris richardii. The sequence goes on along the minus strand of CM035418.1, from coordinate 185,394,402 downwards.
CTCAAGACTTGCCTAAACTCAGCCACATGATCGTATGGATCTCCAGTGCCATCGAAGTAGTTCTTCATGGACTTAACTAGCTGAGTCGGTCTCAAAGTCCTTGTGTGCTCTCTAGGTCGCAGTAGAGGGAACTCATCCGTATTTCTTTGATTTTTGTGAGCTCTAAGTACCTCAGGTTCTACTCTATTTGTTTCCGTCCTCGTTCTTTCTCTGCCTCCTGTGTTAGCAAAGCTGACTTCTCGTCTATCTCTACTTCTGTCTCTTTGCATTCCATGAGCTAGGGATGTTCGAGCACCAGGGTGACCATAGGATACATTCGATCTTGGTTGGGGGAAAACAAATTCACCCTTCCAAGTGTACGCATGCCTATCATTTTCTGTCACTACAAAGATCCTCTCCGAAGCGTGATCTAAGTAGGTCACTCTGCCTGGGCTATCAGGATCCTTAAACTCATAGATCATGATTGTCCCTATATCAGTTGGCTGATTAGATTTATACCTCCAAAAGGTTTCGTCAGTTTCTCGATTGAGGAGCAAATCTATGCTCTTATTATCCTGAGGAATCCACTCTGGTGTGATGATCCTAGTGAGAACCGATTTACCTCGAGGGGTTCTAGGTTCTGCACCCATGTTTCCTTGCTCTAGGTCACCTAAATCTGCTTCTGAGATCACATTTCCGAATTCGTCCGTCCTATCTGGGTAACTGGTGACTACGTATATGGTTCCTTCTTTGTCCAAGTATGCTCCATTTTCAAACTTGACAGTTGGGTGCTCTAGTCCAATGGATTGATCAGGATTCTTAATCTGGACCACGGATCTTCCTAGGCCGTCCTCATAGATGCTAGCACCTAATCGGTTGGTCCTAAGGTATTCCAACTGTGTTTTGTAAGGGCCTTCTACCCTGTGCAAGTATGGCACACCTGAACTTCCCGTAGGTCTGTCCATGCCTTGAGACATCTCTGATTCACTGGTATCAGAGCTAGGGTAGTGCGAGTGGTGACTCAACTGCTGGGCCCAAGACCTTGTGTTAAAGGTATAACCGTCGTTTACTAACTTAACTGTTAACTACTTACCGCAGCTGTTAATTACTAGTTTAAAACAACAATCCTTCAGAGACTCCAGAATCTGGTTCCACACCTGCGTACCAGATATTCCGAGTCTCTCTTTCTCTGTACTCAATCTTACCGCAAGGATAGACTGACTCTAGCCACGTGGGTCCTTGGGAGTGGTAGGGGTCTGTTAGACAGAGGCCCTATACTATTTTCCCAACTTCTCACTCACTCGTCACTCGGTCAGCGCGTCTTAACTCAGTAGTTGTTTCTGATCAACCAAGGCTATCAACGTCTTGGAATCCCGTACTCCAAGATCTACCTGCTATAACAGTTGAGCAGTAGTCCGGACGGAGAATCAATACACAAAGCGCACTGCTGGTAACTTAACATGACCACACCGCGAAATTCTTCTGCACAATTTACAACTTTACCGAGTACCACATTCAAATCGCAAGACCTACTGACCATAACTTGTCGCGTACTTTATCATCATTCTACTCGCATTCAGAACACTACTGGTACTAATTTGAACACAGATAGACTACCAACCCAGTCATTCACAAAGACTCATAACTCACAATTGCACCATGTTAATTCTCTATACTTCCGTGCTTCACAGAAGAACGAACAGACAAACGCATTCCTGTCGACTAACGCTTAGGAAATACTTCAACCATTACCGGGTGAAATCTCTACAACACAGTATCAATTCGTAACACTGCGTATAACGCACAGACGCACACAAGCGCATACACAGGAGAGGGAATGGAGCCGACGGAACAGAACAGAGTTACTCTTGTTCTACACATACAACACTTATACATGCAATTCCCAAAACACAGGGAACTCTTTGATTCGTTACCGAACAGAATCTCATAATCGCATTACCGACTCGTAACACCACGGTGTATCACGCATACGCAGTCAAATGATTACACAGATAAAGCACGCCGAACAGGACAGAACCCGGATACTCTACTCGTTTACACACAGTAGAAGAGTTAATCCCAAAACAGGGCTCTCTCAATACACTCGTAGCTCCCAAAAACGGGGACTCTCTCTCTGTTTCTCGTCCCTTTTCATTGCTTTAAATAGAATTTACAAGGCTTGCGCGAATCTTTTTTTTACCGCGTACTTCCAGAAGAGTTCTTTCTACATTAAAAACCTCTGTCTAAGTACAATTGTCCTTATTCGGCGGCCGTCTAACACTGGCACGCACGGTGGACTCGAACCCGCAAGTGCAATACTGTAAGTGATATCCTTTTGCCTGGGGCTATGCATCATAAAGACTCTGGCTAATCGTTCATAATGTCCATATCCTGCTGGTGATTCAGCAAATATCTTTCAATCCCGGATGTGTCACTGTACGTGATAGGTCGTCGCTTTCTCCAGAACTTCCTCAAACTCGTATAGCTGGTCGAGTTGCCTCTTTATGAAGTCCCGCTTTCTTATATGCTGTTGCCTTAAAAACTCATACTCGACATACTCGTATTCTTCAGCTGGACCCACCTTCTTGATCATGTGCTTTAAGCGCTTCGTCTATGGAATCAAAGTACCCTCTGTGCTGTTGAATCGTCTTCTTCTTGAAAGTTTGTGCGTGTTTTACCATCATGGATATATTTGTGTCATACTTGTTGAAAATATCCATGTCTTCTGCAGAAGCCATGGAACCATACAGTATCCTATCACCACCTGGCTGAAATATCCTTTTACAGTGTCTGTCGGTCCATGCCAGGATTCAATCCTTTCTGATCGCACTTGTTCTAGTGGCGGAACAAGTCCACTGTTCCCAGGGTAACTTAGCAAACTGTAGGAGTCTGATCCTCTGGTGATGTTGCCGAAGTTCTTGAGTCATCTTCATCATCCGGGTATACGCATTTATAAGTGCTAGACCTTGAGCTGCCATACGCTAGAATGATGATATTTCATTCGGACATGACACTTCATGCTGCTTACCGAGATTCTAGAATCAAAAATCATCATTCTGGAGATCGATGTTGGACTTGGAACGTCTTTTACACGTGCGAAAAGTATATCATGCAAGTACCTATGGTTCGGATACTATGCCTTCTAAGTACATACTTCGGGCGAGCCTAAATGTCCGGGTAATTTTCTTTTTGAGGGTTTCTAACATTTGCACTAAGGTGGTAGGTTCTAATAATTGAGCGTCGGTTCTGACTGCACTGAGGGCTATGGCTTGATGTAACAAAATTTCGGCTTGGGTTTGAAGAAAAGCCTCCTGGAGATAAAATTCGTTGGCTAATGCCGCATCTCGGGCTGTCGTCATTTCAGTCAGTTTGGTCTGCATCTCTCTGATGCACTCCTTCTGGTTGCGTATCTGGTTGTCGTTGCGTTCAAACTGCTGGGTTTGAAATTCCAGAGATTTCTTCAATGAATCTCGTTCTCGGCGCGTCCTGTCAATATCTTTTTGGTATTGGCCTTCCTTTAGTAATTGTTTTTTGAGAATTTTGTTGACCGCGTCGGCACATTCTTCGGCTCGCCGTAATTGTTCTTGAACTTGGTCGGCTTCTTTCTGTTGCTCCTGCATCTTCTAGGTGGTTTCTTGTAGTTGAAGCTTCATGTCTGCGATCAATTCTTCGAGAGCTAGGTTGATACCTTCTTGTTCTTGAAGGGCGGCCTTCAGTGTTCGAATTTCCTCATGTGCGTCGTGCATGAGTTGGTCTTTGGCAGCTAGCTAGTCCAGGGCTGCATTTCGTTGTTGTACTAGCGTCTGTTCTGTCGAAATTCGTGCTTCGAGTTCTGCTAGCTGTGTCCGGAGTTGATGATTCTCGGTCTTTACGGCATCCACTTCTTCCTGGAGGGGGGCGATGTCGGCTTCCAGGGTGTCTACCTTGTGCTGGTATTCGAGTTTCAGGTGGTCCGTGGCTGCCGTAAATTGGGCGGGCAGCTGGTGTGATAACTGGATGAGGAACTGCCCCATGGCGGCAAGTTCCGAGAATGCGTTATGTGGCGGTGGTGGTGGAGGACGACGAGGTTGAGAGGATGTGTCGGTGAGTAGTTGCTGGGAGTTTGGCGGAGAGTAGTTAGGGGAGGAAGAGGAAGATGCTGCGGGTTCATTGGTGGGTGGGAGGGGTGGTTCCGGTGGGGGTAGGGGTTTGGCGGGATGTGGTGTAGGGAGGACGGTATCTGAGGGGTTTACCTTGGCGAGTGTTTGTTGTACGGTTTCTGTCTGGTTGATGGCGTCGATGAGTTGATCCAGGGCTTTGGTGGCTGATTCCTGTTCATCCTGGTGCTGCTCAGATTCTTTTTCTGTGGATACTATTTCTGTCTCTACTTGATCCTGCTGGTCTGGTTGCTCCGTCGATGTTTCGATGTGTGTGGCGGTGTCGTGGTATGTTTCCTCTTGGTCGTCTGGCTTGGTCTCCTGATCTTTTCCGGCGGATCCTTGGACTTCACTTTCCGAGGAGCTGATCCGAATTCGCTTGGTACGGAAGAGCTGATTAATCTCTTCGTCTTCTTCTTCACTGTCCTCGATTGGTTGTGCGGATTCTTCGTGTCGAAGTGCGGGGCCTGCGGGTGGGGGTTGTGCGGCGAGGATGGTTGGGAAGAGGAAGGAGATGATGTGGGGAAGGCGAGAGCGGGGGGTAGAACCCTTTTGGAGCTGTTTTACGATAGCTACACATTCTTTATGGATTCTAAGGAAAAAATAGGAGGCAAAATTTACAGGTTCGCGGGCAGCTAAATCTAAGGCGGAGTAGAAGGGGCGAGAGATGCCATATGTTCGTTTTTGCAAGTTAAGGATGGCTACAAGGAACTGGAGGGCGGATCGCTTGGGTTCTGGGCGGCATAGGATGGCGTATTCGTTTGATGAGGAGCGGGGAAAGAGTTCGGACATACGGGCGGAAGAGATGCTTGGACCGGTTTCGCGGCCTTGCGGGGGGAGGCGGTAGGCGTCGGCAAAGGCTTGGAAGGTGATGACGGTTCTATTTGGAAGACCCACTGACCCTCGGTGGCGGAGCTTTGGGCAATGGCTTGGATGATCTGTGCGGAGAAGGGATGGGCTTCCACTGAGTGCCAAGGCAACTCAGTGAAGTTGGCCAACCCTCTGCATCGCAGGTATTCGCCTACATATGTAGGGATACCTTCGCGGAAAGAAGCGTAGTTGGCTAGCGCTTCCATGGCGTTCACAGTGCACACTTACAGAAAACACAGAATACACAATCACGAAAACACAATAGCGGTTTTTGGCACAACTCAGGGGTTTAAATATGGAGAACACGGTTTGGAGGTGAGTATCATTGTGTGGTGCGGGAATGATACGGTTGGCATGCTAGCGTGCGTACTGAGTGACCGGTAGGGAGAGGCGGCTGGTATCATAAAGATTTGTACAAAAGACGGCTAAAAGCAAAACATAAAAATTTATACAAAACGTGGCTCGTCGCCGAATAATTAAGGCGTACTGGTAGTGGGATAATACGGCCGCAACTTCGATCCATTAATTACTTTTGGAAGTGGAATTTCGGTCAACGTAGTCAACCGAAAAGTTGCCGGACCTACTTGTGCTGAGATCTTGAAAGGGCCGAACCATCGTAGTTTGAATTTTCCTGCTGCTCTGTCCGATTTTGCGTTATAGAAGAGTACAAGTTGTCCTACCGAAAAGATTGGCGTCTTCAAATATCGATCGTGTGTCTTAGCTTGCCTTAGTTGAACTTCATGCATAGTTAAAAAACTGAGCCATCGGTGCTCATCAAGTTCTCTGAGTGCGTCCATTCGTGCTGTCAGTGAAGATTCCGGTAGCATCTTCTGAGTGATTGCTACCCGCAAACTTGGGATGACTACTTCCATGGGAGCGATTGCTTCTAAGCCATAAGCTAACTTGAAAGGTGTCAAGCCTGTTGTTACTTTATATGTAGTTCGCTATGCCCATAATACTGCAGGTAGTAGTTGATCCCATCTTTCCGGTGTTTCCATGATCAATTTCCGGAGGATGTTTAACAGTGCCTTGTTTGTACTTTCAGCCAATCCATTGGCACGTGGATAATAAGGAGAGCTAAATTTATGTGTGACTTGGAAGGACTGTGTGAGAGCCTTTATTAAATTGTTTACAAAATGAGTGCCTTGATCTGAGACAATTTCCAGTGGTAAACCAAATCGTGGGAAGACATCCGTGAGTAGACATTTTGCTACCGTAACTGCTGTAGCAGACCGCAAAGCCCAAGCTTCTGCCCATCTAGTTGCGTAATCTGTGCAAGTTAGTATGTATCGATTGTTACTGGATACTGCTGGAGGTGTGATTGGTCCAATAAAATCTAAACCCCATTTCTGAAAAGGTTCTAATGGTAAGATGGGTTGCAGGGGAAACAGATGCCGTTGTAAAGGCTGACCAGTTCTTTGGCAAGCATCGCATTGTCTAACAAACTGTGAGATATCTCTGTACATAGTTGGCCACCAGAGTCCTCCTTGCAGAATTTTCCGGTGAGTTAAGTCTGCTGCAAAATGGCCACCGGAAGGAATTGAGTGAGCCAAAGTGATAACTGAGTTAACTTCATGTGGTGGAATACAGCCAAGTAGGATTCCGGTATGATCTGTATAATACAGTTCTCCAGCAACTAACCGAAATCGGCGGCTAAAAACTGCGATTTTTCTTCGAACCGCCTTGGCAGTCTCGGCTGGAAAGCGTCCTTCGGTGAGGAAAGTTAGAATCTGATCATAGTATGTAGGTGGTGTTTGTAAGTTAGGCGTCTCATCAGGTAGTGGTTCAGCATTATAAATCACAGGAGTCGTGTCATCTATTCCTACCGGAGCTTCACCGGAATCTAGGCGTGATAAGAAATCTGCTAAGGCATGTGCATTTCCGGGTCGGTGAATGATATCATAATCGAATTCTTGTAATAGTAGCACCCATCGTGCCAATCGTCCTCCTAAGTGCTGCTGTCTTACTAGATAAACAAGGGCAGCATGATCCACATGAAAGGTAAATTTTCAGCCTAGTACATAATGTCTGAACTTTTTGATTGAGTAGATCAATCCTAGACATTCTCTTTCAGTGGTGGAATAGTTCTTTTCTGCCGGTGCAAGCCTTCTACTGGCGTAATAAACAGGGCGAAACCACTTATCTGTTTGCTGCATCAGAATACTGCCGATTGCAATATCTGAAGCGTCGACAAAAACATGGAATGGATTGTCCCAGTCCGGTGGTTGTAAAATTGGAGCGTGCGTCAGGAGATACTTGAGTCGATCAAATGTAGTTCGACATTCTTCAGTCCATTCAAACTGTCGGGGAGTTTTTGTGATTAGCTTGTTCAGTGGCACTGCTAGGTGAGCAAGCCACCGTAAGTGTCTGCCATGCCACCGTATTTGTCCCATAAAGCGCATTACTTCTTTCGGAGTCGTGGGTATTGGGGCTTCTAAAATCGCGGAAATCTTATCTGGGTCCACTCGAATACCTTGGGCAGATACAATATGCCCAAGTAGTTTGCCACATGAAACTGCAAACACGGATTTGCTGGGATTAAGGCAGAGTCTATATTCTCTACATTTCTGAAAACAGCATCGTAAGTGAAACAAATGGGCTATCATCTTCCCAAAGATTGAGAAGTCGTCGAGGTAGACATTTCATGAATGAAGTGAGATAAGGAGAAAATATCTCCTGCATACATCTTTGAAATGTGCTTGGTGCATTTCTCAATCCGAACCACATTACTGTGCAGGCAAAAACACCCCAATTGGTAATGAAGGCAGTTTTTGGTATATCCTCTTCAGCCATTCTAACCTGGTTGTACCCGCTGTATCCATCTAAAAATGAATACATTTCATGACCTGCGACTCTATCAAGCATGGTATCCAAAAAGGGGATCGGGAAAGGATCTGGTACTGTTGCTGCATTTAATTTCCGGTAATCCACACAGATTCGTAACTGCTTGTTTTTCTTTGGCACGATCACGATGGGCGAGATCCATTCAGCGTGTTCTACTGGTACAATGAATCCGACTTTTAATAGTCTATCAAGTTCGGCTTTTACCTGTGATGCATAATGGGGGTTCATTCTGTAGCTGGGTTGTCTTTTTGGTTTCACTTCCGGTTTCAACATGACCCTGTGTTGATAGATGCGCGGATCTAATCCTTTCATGTCTTTGTAATCCCATGCAAAGACGTCTGCGAATTCACGAAGAAGTTTAATCAAATCCTCCTTAAATGTTTCCAGTAAGTTCTGCCTCATCTTCACAGGTCGTGGGTGGTCTCTATCTCCTAGATTGTACGTGATCAGCTGGTCTTCTGGAACATAAAATTGTTGAGGTTTCTCTGTATCATCTGTTGGTTTGAACAGTGGTTGTAATTCGTCGTCATGGGTTGAGGAAGCATCTTCCTGGACCGACTTTCCGGTGATAGCTACTACTGTACATACTGACGTGTTCCAGTTATCTATGACGGATTGTAGGTCAACAGTTCCTAGAGACATTAAATCGGCATTACTCTTCAGAAATTGCTCTTCTTCGTCATCTGACAGTCCATCTAACATATGAACTGGTTCAGCAAAGTACGGTCTGGCGTGAGGTTCGCAAGATTGCATAGCATCTAGTTTCACCACATATTTACGATGGGCATCCTTGAATGTAAGCTCTTGTGCAGACCAGTCCTGTATTACCTTAGCATGCTTCAGCCAAGGTCGGCCGAAAAGAAGATTGTAATCCAAAGTGGATTCGGGTAGATCTAGTATGACAAAAGTCATCTTGAAAGTTGTACCTTGTAGTGTGATGGGTACATTCCGCACAAGTCCTACAGGGTGGACTCTCGATTGATCCGCCATTCGAACAAAGAATTGCACTGGTTCAATTTCGGTCCAGCCTAGCTTTTTGCATAATGCTGCGGTCGCAATGTTTACACCTGAGCCTCCATCAATCAATACTTGCGTGATCTTCTGGTTCTTATACCATACTGTGATCAAGGGCACTGCGTGGTCAATCGCAGCATCAGGTTCCGGTTGAACTGCGGCTGTCGTAGGAATGCAAGAAGGTACTGGACTGAATTGTTGCTGAAACTGTTGTCGGATCCCGGGCACTAAGGCCAGAAGTTGGCCTAAAGGCAGAGTGATGGATGCCTTGGACAAAATTTCCCAGGCCTGTTGGGCTTGACTGTCTTGTTCTTTTGGACTTGAAGGTTCTACTGACGCAGAAGTGTCTGTTGTTGTCTCTACTGATGATGATGGCCCTACTGATGCATCCTTTTGTGTTGTTTCGTCCTTTGATGAAGAAGCCTGAGTCATCGGAATAGATTCTGGGAACACTGGTGGTTCTGTTGTGGTCCAGTGACTAGCTTTGTTATACATCCTTCGTTGTTCTTGTATCCCTGGTTCAAAGATTTCTGCTGCCGACTGAAGTTGTTTACCGGAACGGGTCTGGACTATAGAAGTCTGTGTTTCGATTGGTGTAATTTTTACCATGTTGGCCATTGGATTTTGGCGTTCCTTCTTTCTTTGATCATACTCCATTGCGTCTTTACAAAACCTTCTAATGTGGCCGAATTTGCCACAAAAGTGACAGCGTGGAGGTGGTAACTCAGGGTTTTCCGGTGGTGGTCCATTCTGCCATCGGTTGGCATTATAAGTGTTGTTTCTCTGTCCTCGGTAGTTCCGATATCCTTGTTGTTGATTGTTTCTCTGTTGCGGAGGCACATAGTGATTTACTGGTTGGCCATGTTCTTGGATGACCGCATTGACGGTTGCTGTCCCTTGTATTCTAGCGTTGTAGACATAGTTTCCGGTGGTGTGTCCGGTAGCGTTGCAGATAGTGCAAAACACTTGGTTCAGTGCACAGTTGGCACTTGTATGCCCCGAATTTTTGCATGTGGTGCAGTATACTTGCCTGGTGATATCTTCAGCCATATTTTTGTTTGTTTTTAACCATTCCAAGTCTTCTGAAAATCCACCAACCTTTGATTCTAGCTGTAGAGCCATTGCAATGACGGCATCCAAGGTCATAGCTCCGACACATCTTATGATCATGATCTGCTTCAGCTGTGGGGTTAATCCATTGATAAACCATTGAGAGATGACATCATCAGGTAGATTAGCGTGAGCCTGTGGTATCTGCCGTAAATGTGTTCTAAAGAGGGTAGCGTACTCCTGGACGGTCTGATTTACCTTCTGTCTGTTGTTCTGTAGATACTCAAAGATTTCAGCGGGATTCTTCTTTAGTCTGAATCGCTGTAAAAAGGCGTCTCGTACTGCCTCGTAAGTACCGAAATGATTGATATCATATTCCGTGAGCCATCTCGCTGCTTCATTGATCAGTGTAGATTGAAAAACAATGGCTTTATACGCCTGATCTGGTGGATGGTTAAGAACTGCATAACTTATCTCGAAAGTTCGTACGTGGGCGTCTGGGTCGTCTCCTGGGAATCCACCGAATTTCGTGTAGGTTACTCCTGTTGGAGGTGGCCTTGGCGGTCCTAGCTGTTGTTGTTGTTGGTGTTGTTGTTGGTGTTGCCCGCTCATTGTGAAGGGTTCAGGGTTTCCTTCCGTATCTCGGGATTGATTGGGTGAACTATCGGGACTTGTATCACCGGATGGTGTGTTTTCCAGTGTGCTGTTTCGACTTAGGATGCTTCGGATCTCTGTTTCGAACAGCTTTCCTTCCTTCTGGATGTCTAATATTCGAAATCTTTCCTCCAAACACGAAGGTCGAGCTGATGATTCCGCAAAAAAGGCTAAACCTTTGCCAGCGATCGGTGATTCTATCACCGGAATATCACCGGAATGAACCGAAATTGGGCCAGAATGCCCTGTTTTACTACTTTTGCCGAATTTTCCTAACGTATTTCTGACCGTGGATAACTCTAAATCTTTATCTGATATTGTTAAACTAGGTTCCAACGGCGTTTTGATAGAGTCTGGACTTGCTATATCTTCGATAGGCTGGGTTGAAGTCGCATCCGAATGTATCGAAGGCGTTGTCCGTTCTACCGGAATATGACCGGAATCAGTTGTAACGTTTCCACTTTTCTTGACCACGTGGTCGTGGGTTCGATTCCCACAGACGGCGCCAAATGTTAAAGGTATAACCGTCGTTTACTAACTTAACTGTTAACTACTTACCGCAGCTGTTAATTACTAGTTTAAAACAACAATCCTTCAGAGACTCCAAAATCTGGTTCCACACCTGCGTACCAGATATTCCGAGTCTCTCTTTCTCTGTACTCAATCTTACCGCAAGGATAGACTGACTCTAGCCACGTGGGTCCTTGGGAGTGGTAGGGGTCTGTTAGACAGAGGCCCTATACTATTTTCCCAACTTCTCACTCACTCGTCACTCGGTCAGCGCGTCTTAACTCAGTAGTTGTTTCTGATCAACCAAGGCTATCAACGTCTTGGAATCCCGTACTCCAAGATCTACCTGCTATAACAGTTGAGCAGTAGTCCGGACTGAGAATCAATACACAAAGCGCACTGCTGGTAACTTAACATGACCACACCGTGAAATTCTTCTGCACAATTTACAACTTTACCGAGTACCACATTCAAATCGCAAGACCTACTGACCATAACTTGTCGCGTACTTTATCATCATTCTACTCGCATTCAGAACACTACTGGTACTAATTTGAACACAGATAGACTACCGACCCAGTCATTCATAGAGACTCATAACTCACAATTGCACCATGTTAATTCTCTATACTTCCGTGCTTCACAGAAGAACGAACAGACAAACGCATTCCTGTCGACTAACGCTTAGGAAATACTTCAACCATTACCGGGTGAAATCTCTACAACACAGTATCAATTCGTAACACTACGTATAACGCACAGATGCACACAAGCGCATACACAGGAGAGGGAATGGAGCCGACGGAACAGAACAGAGTTACTCTTGTTCTACACATACAACACTTATACATGCAATTCCCAAAACACAGGGAACTCTTTGATTCGTTACCAAACAGAATCTCACAATCGCATTACCGACTCGTAACACCACGGTGTATCACATACGCAGTCAAATGATTACACAGATAAAGCGCGCCGAACAGGACAGAACCCGGATACTCTACTCGTTTACACACAGTAGAAGAGTTAATCCCAAAATAGGGCTCTCTCAATACACTCGTAGCTCCCAAAAACGGGGACTCTCTCTCTGTTTCTCGTCCCTTTTCATTGCTTTAAATAGAATTTACAAGGCTTGCGCGAATCTTTTTTTTACCGCGTACTTCCAGAAGAGTTCTTTCTACATTAAAAACCTCTGTCTAAGTACAATTGTCCTTATTCGGCGGCCGTCTAACACCTTGCAGTATGATTGACACTAGCCTCTGAAGACCTAAGGCTTTGTCTCTCTCTTACTAGGTGTCGTCCTGATCTAAGGTTCATATGCCTAACTGATTAACCCAATTTTCCCCAGGTACGACCACGTTTCTGAGTCCTTTTGTATCGGTTACTTGGTTCTTTTTATGTTTATTATCGTGTTTATACTCTTGTCTGATATCACGTCGTCAGGAATACTTAAGTTTAATTTTGCACTTTAGTTTGGTCGTTTCACGTTAGGTTCTTTTCCTTTTAAGGTTGTCGTTCGCACACACACAGGTTATCTCTTGACTTGCACTTGATTTCTTAGATAGTATTTGATTTATCTCGTGCCTATCGTTGCCTGGAATTACTTCTAACACTACCCGCACTTAGCCTAAACTAAGAATTGACAGAGGGTGTTGCGGGTTTTCCAACCTTGAGTTCCTTTCCTTGTATTGTTGCCCTGGTGTGCCCAGGACGTGTGTTCCCAAGCCTGCACTTACTCTTGCCTTGCGCACCCTTCGCTGCTCTCAAAGGACCTGTAAAAGGCCCACTGTTAGCTCAAGACTTAAATTCAAAAGACAGAACCAATCACTTCCATTCATGTAACACTTCACCAATTTGCACTAAGACTTTTTGAACACAACTCTAGAGACCCCTGAACTTTGTTCCCCCTGCGGGCTTTCCAACAAAACAAAAATCACGGCAAACGGGTTTCGTATGAGAAAGTTATGCCAGTTCAGGGTTTTGGGCTAAAACAGGATTAAACTAGGTTAACAGGCAAACAGGAATTCTCGAGTTACTTGGGTCATGCCCTTGTAATGCAATACTACACCCTTGTGTTTGTCCCACCCTTGGCCAAAATTTATACCACTATTTTTGCCTCAAAAATTTGACCTAATTTGCCCTTCTAACGTGTTCGCAAAGTCTGTCGGTCGCGATTGACAGGTCAGTCGCGATCGACGTGTCGATCGCGATTGACAGGTCCGTCGTGGCTGTCAGTCGCGATTGATTGGTCAGTCGCGATTGACACGTGGCCGAAAAATCAGTCAATCGTGGTCAAACAGTCGTTGACTCTGTCGATCGCGAGGGTCTGTCCGTCGTGGTCAAACAATCGTTGACTGTGTCGGTCGCGATTGACAGAGCCGTCGTGGGCTGTCAGTCGCAATTGATGAGTCGATCGCGATTGATGGCTCGATCGCGATTGACACGTGTCACGCGTATGGTCCGTTGGTCGTGGTCAATCGGTCGTTGACTCTGTCGGTCGCGATTGACAGAGCCGTCGTGGGCTGTCGATCGCGATTGACTGGTCGATCGCGATTGACAGGTCTGTCCGTCGTGGTTTGTCGGTCGCGATTGACAGAGCGATCGCTATTGACAAAAATCTGAGGAATTTCAAGAAACTAAACACATTTTTGGGAAGCTCTAGGCCTGTAGATCATGGTTTTGCACTTTGTTTGGTAATTTGAGCGTTTTTTCTGTCGGTCGTGATTGACAGAGGTCGGCGACACACAGACAGTTACTTCGAATTCCGTACCTGCGCAGAGTGCTGGGGACGATGATGTGACCTGTACCTGCAAGACAGCTCAAGAAACATGCAAAAACAGCACACACAATTTCGCTCTCTCGCTCTCTCTCACAAGTGAAATGAGAGAAATGAGGTGGAGATGGTGATATAATAAAAAAAATGAAATTTTTGCGATGATGGAAATGGAGGTGGAAGATGGTGGTGAGGTAAGAAAGAGAAAAATAGGAAAAGTAAAGAAATTACCTACAACGCCAACGTCTCCAATCTACGTCTTACCATCACACGCTCGTCCTCAAAGCTCGGTCCCCGGCAACGGCGCCAAAATTTGGTGTAGCTCAGTGATGAGTAGCACCTCCTTTAATGTCAATCCGGGAAGACGTGAGGATGGTATGAAGACCTCGAGCAAGTGGAGTCACAAGTGCGTGAGTGAGAAGCACACAAGCATGCACACACATACACGCACACGCGCACACACGGCAAGACAAAGAGTGAGAAGCAATGGAGTTTTTAGATTACTTTCAAAAAGCTCTTACAAGTTCGTTTCAATTACAATCTAACCTCAAAAATGAGTTCTCTAGCTCCTTTTATAGTTTTTGACTAGCTCTGGCCCTGTTCAGACCTAGTGTTCGGCCTAGTTAAAAATTAGGTTCCAGGGCTTATTAGAGGGCTCAAACGAGATCTAAAAAATATGAAAATTGGCAGGTAGATACTTCTAAAGCTCCTCAAGCTCAAGGACTCCTTGGCTTGCACAAAATGGAGCTACAAAAAGGTGAACATGGTATTTACAGGGGTTATTAGTGATGAGAATCACTTTTAATTGGTGTAAAGGTTTTGAAAAATTAAAGGTTGCCTTAGTGCTAGATCTGCGTGAATGCTCGTACTTGCTTCTTCATGAGGAAAATTATTGGCCTACTTGCCAGATCTTCTTTGACTGCCATGTCTGCTTGTGCTGTCCCTTCGCTCTGACTCTCTTCGTCTTGTGGCTCCTTCGGTTCCCTGACTGCTGCCAACAACAATGCCTTTGGTTTAACCCTTAGGAACACCACCCTGACATGGTTTCAGCCACTAAACGAGAGGTAGTTTAGAAGCATAGATCAACTTTTAGAGGCATTCATTATCGAATTCTCTAAAAGTGGCATAAGGCATAATACTTCCTCATTGATATACAGCTTCAAGCAGAGCCCGCAAGAGACTGTGAGACTTGCAGGAAGAAGATTTAGGCAATATCTTGAGCGATGTCCTGGTCCTGAGTTACCCACGGCCGCTAAGCAAGTGGCTTTATTCTTGGATGGATTGCTAAGTACCAAATTGAGATCATATGTGTACTTGAAGGACCCCCGGACTATAGAAGAATGTGTACGCATGTGCATCGATATTGAGGATAACCTAGGGGAGGAGTTAGAGCTATCCAAAATCTACAAAGATTCAGATAGTACCTCTAGCCTCTCTTCCTCACAATCCACATCAATTGAGGAACTTGCGAAAAAAGTAGCTCAAAAACTAGGCGTCTCTAGTAAACAAATTCCTAGATTTGCCCCAGTAAAGAGGTGCTATACTTGCGGTGGTGACCATATGGCAAACGCATTTCCCATCACGGCTCAACCCCAAGTGAACCCTAGCAGCCAATATTGCACCATAGAGCGAAGGTACACAAATCACTCAGCACAGGACTGCCCATACAATAAGCAAGCGATTAGGCAAACCTACCCTCAGCCATACCCTCAACAAGGCAGATACCAGAGTCAATATTCACCACAACAGTATATTAGGCCTCAGCAAAATTACCAACCGCAATATCAGGCCCAACTGGGACCCCAGCCAGTGCTAGCACAGCAACCACCTGCTCCTACTAATGTGATTCTGGTCAAGTATGCTGCTGCAAAAGAAAACCTGAATAGAGCGATAGTCCCAGTAACACCATTAATCTCAGAAAGTGATCCCAGTGACCATAGCTTTGATTCTACACATGTTGATAGTCCCCAGGCTTACTACATGCAGTCTCCTGAACATGGTGAGTCTTACTACAGTGAGGAACCGAGTGAACCTATTTGGGAGCCTGAATATGCTAATGTCATGTACACAAACCCCAACTCTAGACCTCAACCTAGGCAGATACGACCCCCTTTTCCTAGAGGACCTTGCTTCAGATGCCAGGGTGATCACCTCATACGTGATTGCCCCATGCCTGCACCTACACAACCCCAATCAGTGACGATCCAAGGCTTTTGCCAGGAGTGCGAAAAGGAACATCTCTTACGAGATTGTCCCAAGAATCCCAGCAATATGCCAAAAATCACTCCGATTAATGTTATTGGGTTAGTGGTCAATTCCACAGGAAGTGTCACTTCCACTGCACCAGTGCAGGTAATCACTAGAGCTCAAGCATTGCAGCAAAACCAAGGGGTAAGCCAGGAAAAGATCCTAGACGCTAGCGATACTGAGAGCCAAAATAAGAAGAGAACAAGAGCTTGGAGAGATAGCCGTGAACGTATGAAAAGGCAATGGGCAAAGAAGATGAGTGAACTTGAGGAAAGTCTACGAGAAGCCAAGGCCAAAATCATAGAGATCACATCTCAACCGCACTCTCACACATTCCCACCGCTACCATCCCCATCACCCTCCATCCCTCCACCCTCTAATACACCCCACGTAACCCACCCACCACCCCGAGCAGGATCAGTATTAGCTGATCCCACTCCTGAAGACATAGACATGATGCTTAAAGCATATCAGGCCAGAATCCAAGAAGGGCCAAACGTAACGGATCATGACAAGTGCTACCCTAGAGCTGACCTAGAGATAGAAAGAACCAAGCTTTGCGCGAAAATGGTCGCATTGGCTCAGACTATGTTTGAAGCCAGTCGCCTTTTCAATTACTCGGGCTCAGCCAAGACGCAATTACACTTGGATGGACTTCTAGAGAAGTTAGAGGGCATAATTGCAAGATCTGCCAAGGAAGAAAAAAATCAAGAAAGAGATAAAGCAAGCAAAAACATGACCCATCCCCCACCGAAAGCTTATGTGCCCAATTCCACTGAACCAGACAACCCCCCCTCCCTAGAAAGAATAGAGAATCTAATTGCACAATCACAAAAGGAACCCGCCCCTCAACACCATGACAAGGCTAGTGAAAGAGCAGGTCTTCCTACCCAGAAAGCCTATGTGCCTAAAGCTTATGTGCCTAACTCCAGTGAACCAAACACCTCTTCTTCTATGAATCAATACACACCAGAATTCTTGCAAGAGATTCAAGAAGAGAAATGGGCTAAAGAGAGTGAAGTTCCTCCTCCCATTGAACTTGTGGATGACACACATGATCAATTCCCACAAGACCCTTCCATTTATGGAGAGCAGGAGAGTGCCCAATCTCAAGAAAGATTAGACTTCGAGTCTAATTCTTTACAAGAACTACCCCATTTCACAGGCCCATGGGAAGCAAAGTCCACCTGTATGAGAGCACCTACAGTCATGGTAAGAAATGAAGATTCAGTCATACCTAGGAACACAGAGGTAGTGAAGAACACCAAAGTGCAATGCAATCTCACTTTGGAAGAGCTGCTTAAGGTTAGACCAGACGTGTGGAAACATGTAGCCAATCAAGTGCCCGAGATAGCAAAACCTCGTTCCCAGGTAGGATCCCAGAGAACAGTGCCAGAAATACCCTTAGACAAGATAGGAGACATGAGTGAGGGCAAAGAGGGAAACACATATCTCCCCATCACTCATCAGGGATACACAACCAAGGCCATCTTGGACTCAGGTGCAGGAGTTGCCATTGTTACCACTTCCTTATGGAAACGTTGAGGCAAGCCAGCTCTCAGGCCAACGAGAATGAAATTGCAGATGGCTGACGGGCACATAGAAAGACCCTTAGGACTACTCGAGGGGATAACTCTCACTACTTGTGGTGTAGAGTTTGAGCACACATTTGCTATCTGTGACTTTAGCAAAAATCAAGCCTATGAAATGATTTTGGGAAGACCATTTATGCGGCAGTTGCAAGTGGTATAGGATTGGGGAACCAATTCTTTGTATTTGCAGCACTTGGGTGTTACAACCAAAGTCAATCTCAAGGATTACTCTCATAGAGATGTCCCTCCTATCCAATGGAACCCCATCCATAGAGCCAAAGATGATACGGAATCGGTGCATTCCCTAGGATCAGGATCCTCATGGATGCATGAAGACACTCACTTATGGATGTGTAAGGTAGCAGTAGAAGAAGAGAAGAGAGGAAAAGCCAGGGAGATAGGTGCAAAAGAAACCCATAGATCAATCCAAGACCCAGCCTATGCACCTGTAGTTTTTCCAGACGAAGAATTCGAACCTCACGGCTGGGCAGAAATTCTAGCAACCATGGATGTAGCCATCAATGAAGAACAATGGACACCTCACTGTGATGAGGATGGCTATGACATTTCAGTCTTCTCCATAGAGCCTATCATGGGAGAGGCAGTGTTAGAAGAGTGCGAACCTAGCCCTGATGCATTTGAGGATGCAAGTGACTCCGATCTAGAGTCAATCATTATGGACCCACCTTTTGCATCAGATGAAGAATACTTCTATGAAGTAGAATTTCAACCCCAGAGGCACGGAGAGCTTACAAAAGACGTAAGGCTAGCCACACATGTAACTCCTAAGGAAGAAGGAAAGAAAAGGAAGAAGAAAGAAGTCACACAAGAAGGGGAGGAATCTTTGTTTGAGGTCCGAGAAAATTTTAAGAAGTATGAGATAGATGACAGGAGAGTCATGATCAGAATGCCTAAACGAGAGGCACAATCAGGAGAGGCCTATGATAACAAAGAAACCACAAAGAAAATTGTGGTAGCCATGGACGAGGGAGAAGAGAGATGCACTTACATAGGACATGACCTGACGGAAGAAGAAGAGCAAGAATTGATAGCCTTGCTAAGAGAATACAGAGATGTATTCGCTTGGAGTTACAAGGATTTGAAGGGTGTTGATCCAGACATCTGCTCACACACTATCCCCATGACCTCGGATGCCAAACCTTCTAAAGCCATATACATACAATGATAATTACGTTGCCAAGATCAAAGAGGAGATAGATAGACTGGTTGAAGCTGGATTTATCTATGAAATTGAGCACACTGAATGGGTATCCCCCATTGTTGTGGTGCCCAAAAAGAATGGTAAATTACGTGTATGCATTAACTTGAAGAAGGTTAATGCAGCCACAATTCGAGATAACTATCCGCTTCCTATCACAGAGCGTCTCTTAGAAAGAGTAGCAGGCAAGGAAGTGTACAGCTTCCTCGATGGATTTTCTGATGGAGAATGTTAATCTCCAAAAGAACAAGTTGTACTTGAACTTAGAACTCCTCTATGTCAAGAACAACTTCAGACTCCACTTAATTTTAGAAACAATCACCAAATTATTAGAATTTTGGCTAACTGTTGAAAACTGAAATTTCCTGAAAAGTCTGCTGCAGATTAATCACTCATTGACTAATCAATCCTGTAAAGTTTTAAACAAAACTTTGCACAATGCTTCGCCTTAAGGTTGCACAACTTTTCCAAGTTAAATTTCTCAAAATGATTGAGTACACATTGAGAAATGTGTGAAACACTTTACCTATGTCTGGAACACCTTCTTTGCAATGGCGACTTCGACACCTGTAATTTCTTAACACTGGTTCTCCCAAAGTAAATCCCGTTTGATCAAGACCTTTTAGCCATAGATGGCTTACCTTCCAACTTAGATTTTGAGCCCTCACTTGTGTAAAACTTTACATTGTGGACTGAGTAATGATCATTTCTCTGATCATGAAATCTGCGCCAGTTTTGACGACTCTCAGAACATCTTCACATATGAATGTTCCTAGACTAAATTCTCTCGACCTGATTGCAATTAGCCTCTCAAATTGTAGCCATAGATAGATTAGCTATGGACTTAGATACGTGCAAAAGGATTTCTCAAAAGATTAAACACAGAAGGAGAATGGGAGAGAAAATCGACGCGCCATATCTGAAATTTTCACTTATCTATTTTCTTCATACATCTGATGGATGATTTGTACAATGTACATCAACTTATTTCTCTCAACTTACTTCTCTATCTCCCTCGTCACTACAAACATGTACTTATATATATATACAAGTCCTAACTCGTAATTACTTCAAGTATATTGAAGTATCTTATAGAACTAATGTACATTTGATCAAAGAACTTTACTGTCTGATTCTTTCCTTCAATTCATGACATTGATCTTCAATCTTCTCTTCATGCTCCAACATTTTCGGGCTACAATCAAGTAGCCATAGCTCCATAAGATCAGCATAAGACAGCTTTTGCCACAGAGTGGGGTATATTTGCCTTTCGTGTAATTCCATTTGGGCTTACCAATGCTCCTGCAACCTTCCAGAGACTAATGTGCCATGTATTTAAGGAGTTCTTGAGGAAGAATCTAGAAGTCTATGTTGATGATCTTTGTGCTCATTCCAACACTAGACAAACCCATATTCCTGAACTCAGACAAATCTTTGACAAATGTAGAGAATATCAAGTCTGCCTGAACCCAAAAAAGTGCGTTTTTATGGTCAGGCAAGGCAAGATTCTAGGACACATAGTGTCAAAGAATGGCATATGCACTGATGAAGAGAAAGTGAGAGCCATAGAAATCAAGGAAAGGAGGATCTCGACTGCTGCAGATTCAAGAAATTCAACAACTGAAGAACTAAAAGGTGAAAGCTTGAAGGCAAAGCTTGAGGAGGAGACCATACGACATCAAGAAAGACAAAAGGACTCTAATTTGAAGTAAAGGTACATATATTATTCATAAAGCTTGAAGATTTCAATACACAGGTGGACACAAGATGGGAGATTCTCTACAGATAGAGAAATTGGATAGGGAAAACTATCCTGCATGGTCAATGAGGATGGAAGCTCATCTTATGAGCAAAGATTTAATAGCTTACATCACAGGAGAAGAAGAGAAGCCACAATTCAGAGATCCTAGTGTTCCAACTAGGGAAGAGTTAGCAGATTTGAAAAATTGGATGAAGAAAGATGCTCAAGCTAGGAGCATTATATATATGGCAGTCAATGATTACTTGTTACCTCATATTCGAGGTCTTGAAAGTGCAACTGATATTTGGAATGCTTTGGAGGAGCATTTCCAGAATACTACTAAGTCAAGGAAGGCATCCTTATGGGCAGAGTTTACCACCTTTAAGAAGAAGGCTTCTCAATCCATGTCAGACTATGTGACAAGAATGAAAGATATTGCAGATGCTTTAGGAGCTGTTGATGAAGACATTGAGGAGGATAAATTGGTAAGGCAAATCCTTACAGGTTTAAGAGGTGATGACAAATGGAAGCCATTCATTTTGTCTACAGAATTATCACTTGATCATTTTACTCCTGATTTAAATCAGTTGCTAGGTCATATGTTAACATTTGAGCAGGATGTTAAAGGAGATGGTGACAAAAGTACAGGTCATGCAATGTACTCAAAGGACAAGAAGAAAGCTAACAAAGGAAAGCAACAAGCAGGTGAAGATGAAGGTACAACTAGTCAAGCCAACTTCCTAAGAGGTAGAGGAGGTGGCAAAGGTAGAGGAAGAGGCAGAAACAACAAAGATGGAGGCAAAGCTTGTTGGATTTGTGGTAAGACAAATCATTTAGCTAATGATTGTTGGCATAATAATCAGAGTAATGGTGGATATAATCAGAACTATAATACAAGAGGAAGAGGTGGCAGAAATCAAAGAGGTAATTTCAGAGGCAGAGGTAGTAGGGGTTACTTTGGAAGAAATGCAGGTAGAGGTTTCCAAAGTCAACAATATAACAACACCTACTACAATTATGCTTCAGATCAAAAGGAAGATTCAACATTGATAATGAATGCAACTTGTGAAAGGCAGAATGAAGATCAAAGAGTCTTCTACATTGATTCAGGGTGTAGCAATCACCTGAGTGGTAATATAGCCTTGATGACTGATTTGGAGAATAAGGTATCCAATCATGTTGTTCAAACAGGTGACAACACAAAGCACAATGTGAAGTCAATTGGATCAGTGAAGTCCAAGGATGGTAGCACCTTATTGAGTAAGGTCTTGTATGTTCCTACAATTCCTAAGAATTTGATAAGTGTAGGACAAATTATGGAAAAAGGTTATGAAGTAAGGTTCACTAATGAAGGAATGTTTGTGGAAGACCCTAGCAATGGGTATAAACAAATTGTTTCAGGGAAGAAAGAAGGAAGATTGTTCACATTGAAGATTCAAGGTAATATTGGTCATGCCATGTTCACATATGGAGGACATAAGATCTCTGAATTAGATCTTTGGCATAAGAGGCTTGGACATTTCAATGAAAGAGGTATTAAAGACATGATTAACAATGGTTCAGTGCTTGGTTTGCCTAATGTTGCATGTCAACATATGACATACAGATGTGAGGCATGTCAATTAGGTAAGGCTCATAAGCATTCCTACTCCAAGCATGGTTTTATGTACTCAGAGAAGCTTGAGTTGGTACATACAGATGTGTGGGGACCATCAAAGGATTTCAGTATAAATGGGTCAAGATATTATGTGATTTATGTTGATGATGCTACTAGATGGATCACTATTTATGTGATCAAAGATAAGTCAGAAGTGTTTAATACATTTAAACACTATCATGCATATGCAGAAAGAATTACAGGACATAAGTTGAAAAGACTAAGGTCAGATGGAGGGGGAGAGTATTTCTCTAATGAATTCAGTAATTACTTGTGGGATGCAGGTATAAAAAGGGAAGTTACTTGTAGGTACTCTCCTCAACAAAATGGTGTAGCAGAAAGGGGAAATACAACTCTTGTTGAGTTTGCAAGGTCCATGATGAAGGAGAAAAATTGCCCTAATTATTTGTGGGCTGAGGCTGTAAATACAGCTACTTATTTGGTCAATAGGTTACCATGTAAAGCTTTGCAAGGAATGACACCTTATGAGGCATGGTGGGGTAAGAGACCTACACTAGACCATTGCAAAGTATTTGGATGTTTGGCCTATGCATATGTGCCATCACAATTAAGGCACAAATTGGAACCTAAAGCTGAAAAATATGTGTTTATTGGTTATGATGATAAGCAGATGGGATACAGGTTGTGGAATCCATCCACAAAACATTTTCTTGTATCAAAAGATGTTACATTTGATGAGCAAGGTACTTGGTATGCAGGTACTATCAATATTAATACAGAGGATGAAGAGATTGTGAGCCAAAGAAAAGGTAAGTCAAAGGTTCAAATAATTGATGAAGAAGAGAATAATGAAGTGCAGGTTGAAGTGGAAGAAACACCAAGATTTGATCCTGAATATGAAGAACCAGAAACCTCAAGAAGTGGAGAACTTAGGAGGTCTACAAGGAACAAATGGCAACCTACAAGGTATAGCTATGATACTTTATTTCTGGCTACCAAAGATTATGCTTACATGATTAAAACAGATGAAGACCCTTCTACATATGAAGAGGCAAAAGGTAAAGAAAATTGGGAGAAAGCTATGCAGGAAGAATATGATGCATTATTGGAGAATCAAACATGGGATTTGGTTCCAAAACCAAATAGCCAGAAGATCATTGGATGTAAGTGGGTTTATAAGACAAAAAGATTTGCAGATGGAAGTGTGTCTAGGTACAAAGCTAGACTTGTTGTTAAAGGGTTTGCTCAGACATATGGTGTTGACTATGATGAGACTTATAGTCCAGTGGCAAAGATGACAACCATCAGGACACTTATAGCAATTGCTGCATGTAAAGGTTGGAAATTGTGTCAATTAGATGTGAAAAATGCTTTTTGGAATGGTTATATTTCAGATGATGTATTCATGGAGCAACCTCAAGGGTTCAGAGATAAAAGGTATCCAGATCATGTGTGCAAGCTCAAGAGAGCTTTGTATGGCTTGAAGCAGGCCCCAAGGGCATGGAATTATAGACTTGTAAAGTTCTTGAAAGAACTTGGATTTCAGGTGTCTAAAGTAGATAGTAGCTTGCTTGTCAAAGCAAGTGATAATGGTTTCATATACATGTGCATATATGTTGATGATATAATCCTTACAGGTACAGATGAGGAAGGAATACAAAGACTAAAGAAGCAAATGGAAAAGGAGTTCAAAATCAGTGACTTGGGAGACTTGTCATACTTCTTGGGCATGGAGATTACATATACTCAACATGGAGTATTTGTGACCCAAGAAAGGTATTTGAAGAACATGTTAATCAAGTTTAAAATGGATGATTGCAGGGTAGCACCTACACCAATGGAGGTGAATCACAAATTGAGTAAATTTGGAGGTGAAGAATTCAAGGACATGAGACAATATCAGAGTCTGGTTGGTAGTCTTATCTATGCTACTTTAACTAGACCTGATTTATCATATGCAGTAGGGGTTTTGTCTCAATTCATGCATTGTCCTAGGAAAGAGCATTGGATTGCAGGTCAAAGAGTGTTGAGGTACATTAAAGGTACACTCAAAGAAGGTTTGTATTATGGGTTCACATCAGATACAAACATCAAGATCTATAGTGATGCAGATTGGGCAGGTAATCCAGATGATAGAAGATCAACCTATGGATACATGTGTTATGTGGGAGATAAGTTAATCTCTTGGTGCTCAAAGAAGCAACATACAGTTGCTTTGTCATCTACAAAAGCAGAGTACAAAGGCATGGTTGAAGCATCAAAAGAAGTGATATGGTTTAAGACTCTCATGAAGAGTTTTGACACTATACAGAGCATACCTATCATTTATGGTGATAACATGAGTTCATTATATCTAGCTGCTAATCCTATTTTTCATGCCAGGACTAAACACATTGAGATACAGTATCACTTTCTAAGAGAGAAGGTGATGGATAAGGAGATTGAAGTCATACATACTTCAACAAAAGATCAGATAGCTGATATGCTTACAAAGAGCTTGGATGGACCAAAGCTACAGAAGTTTAAAGACATGGCAGGTATAAAGAAGATAAGAGAAACCTCAATTGATGATTGAGGGGGAGCTGTTGGTGCAGACCAATCACCAATTGAAGATTTGAAGGACAAAGGATGGAGATGAGATCAAGTTTTGAAGCAAAGAAGATGGATATATTCACAGAGTGAAAGACATGTACACATATGTACATTAGTTAAGACATACGTTACTTATACTTATGCTTTGATATAAGTCTGTACATAATTGCCTATAAATACTTTTGAAAAATGTCGGGGCAAGTAGAGAAGACAAGGAGAGACAATAGGAGATCATGAGATTTGTGTATTGAGAAGTAGAAAATGTCATTAGACATGTGTGAAGTGAGTTGAACTCTCCATCCTCACTCAGTTGTAAATTTCTGAGAAATAGAAGAAAACTTGCGCCCGATGTTTCTGTGTTTTCTCCCTGTGTGATAGATCTTTTGTGAATTCCTTTTGAATATATCTAAGTCCATAGTTAATCAATCTATGGCTAGAGTTTGAGAGTCTAATTGTGATCAGGCTAATAGAATTGTGTGTAGGAACATTTGCATGTGAGAAAGTACTCACTGGTTCGTGAAACAGGCGCACATTTCGATCTTAATGATTTGATCATTTCTCACTCCACAGTTTAAAGTTTTGTGCAAGTAAGCACTTAATCTTTAAGTTGGAAGGTAAGCTACTCGTGGCTAGAATTATTTGCTTAAACGGGTTTTCTACTGAGAGAATTGAAGTTAAGAAGTTGGGGGTGTCTAAATCGACTTCTCAGAAGTGCAGATTTAGACATAGTTGACTTGGTAAGTAGATTTCTCAAGATCTACTGAACCTTTTGAAGTAATTTGACTTGGAGAAGGTGCGCAATCTTTAGGCGACACCTTGTGCAAAGTTTCATCAAAAACTTTACACATTTACTCAGTCAATGAGCAAGATCTATGCAGCAGACTTTCTGAGGAAGTTCCTTCTTCACAGTTTAGTCAAGAAATTGATATTTCGTCATTGATAGCTTAAATTGGTGAAGGTTTTGACTTACTCTTGATATAGAGGTGTTCTAAATTCAAGAGTAGGTTGTTCTTTTGGAGATTAACACTCTCCATCAATTAGGAGAGGCCAAGTATATATGGGAGTCTAAGTGCGAGTATGACAGATCATGGGTTCGATTCCAATTTTTCTCCAAGGAGTTTGAGACTCTACAGAACACCGAGGATCTCCAGACCATATGGCAATGTGCAGGGCTAGCAGAATACTTTGAAGCACCACTACCCAAACTGGATCTCCTCCGATGCTATTATTTGGTCTCCACATTACAAGCTAATGAAGAAAAGGACAAACCAGGATCATTTGTTCTTCCTTCCTTGCTGGGCAACAACGAGTTAAAGAGGTTTGAACTTACGGTGGAGTTGGTGAGCGCTGCTTTGAATATGCACGGCACACATGTACCTTCTGAGAAGGATGCTCTCGTTCCTACTAACATGAAGGATAGGAAACTATTGAAGCTTAAAGACATGGCAGCACTCACACCAAATGTGTCCATCCCTCTCCGTATGTGCATGCAACATTTTGCTTTCCCCGGCCAAGACCGCTTCACACAACCACACAAAAGAATCTGGTTCGCTCTCTACTTAGCGGAGGCAGGTGCGTTACCAATTAAGCTGTCGGTATGGATTATAGATCAATTGTATGAAGCAAATAAAAGGTCTTCTAGGAAATTAGTGGTGAACGGTTGCTGTGCAATCACACGCATTATTTACCGGTGCCTAGCATACGATGTTCCCATTGAACGTGCCTTAACTTGGGCACAATTACAAATGTTTAAGAAGCTCAAGACGTCCACACATCAATCCAAGCGCATGAGGGGTGCGATCCCTTGTGTCCAGACAAGGGAAGTTCTGACTACTCCTGAAGTATCGCCACGAGGGGAGACCACTGTACCTCCCTTTACCATTAGGATACCCAGGTCTGGATCTGGAACTACGACACAAGCTACCCCTTCAGCTCCTCCTGATCCATCTGAATTTGAATTTGCTACAACTGGAGATGCTGAAGGAATGGATCCCCAGGACTTCGAAGCATTCTTACAAAGTACACAACTCTCTGATGTAGAGTTTTATTCAGATGCAGAAGAACAAGGCACCTCTTCACAAAGAAGAAGAAAATCTACAGATGGCTGCCATGTACATTGGAGTGACGCTCAGCAAGGTCAACAACAAGGACACCTAGAAGAAGAAGGAGCATATGAAGAGGAGACCACTGAAGCCCCAGCCTATACAGCAGAACTCCGAAGGCTGTATCAAATTATGGAACGAGTGCGATCGCAACAACTGCTCACCAAACAGAGCAGTAGAGTACTCATGACTCAGCTGTTGGAAGAAGTAGGAGTTGACTCAGAATATAGTGAAGGTCTCTTATTGATGGCAGAAACATATGGGGTAGTAGAAGCAGTGCGGACCGCCATTAGGAGGTCTCTAGTTCAATATGATCCACGGAGATTCCAGACACGACCACGCTCAGGTAAGAATATCCAGATCCCCATTACAACAGCAGAAGGGCCAATTATTACATCCGAACCCATCAGGACAACCTCCCAAGCAACAGAAACTCCTAGCCAAGAGCACCCAGTCACCCATGAGGAATCCACCGAGCCACTACCACCCACACCCCCACCATCGCCTCCTAGAGCAGAAACCGTGGAAATCACCTCGACCACTCAACCCACCGAACCAACCTTCATCTTCCGTACTCCCATCTCTAGTTCAACCCTATTCTCCACCTCTGATAACCCAATCTATGAAGCAACCCCCATCAGTACACAATCCACCGAATCGCTCATAGAGCCTGCCCTAGGACAACCATCCCCCATGCCCTCAGCCATAGGTCACCCTGACCCTAGATCCATATTCATGGGTTTCCCTGCTACCACGCAACCCTTCATGCCCTCCTCAACTCTACAACCTCAACCCCCGACCTCCATCTCTCCACTTCTCCAATCCCTCCATAACTTCCTTGCTAGAACTTTTCAACCCAGGTCTCAACCATTCCCTTTATTTTCAGCTCCCCACCCCACTTCTCATCTATTCACCACTTTCACACACACACCACCTACCATTCCAATGTATATGGTGGACCCCACACTCGCACCCACTCCTGAAAGTATGGACATTTCACCACCCACGGCACCTCCCCCTCCCCCCACGCTTCCACCTCCTCTCATTCCCCCTCCACCAATTTCACCCACACACACGTCTTCAATAGACACATCATTCACTCTTCCCCTTCCCCAATTCCCTTCCCACGCATCTTCCATTGTAAACACCACCCCCTCATCTATAGGAAATGCATTGGACACCATGCTAGGTTGTATATCAAACTTAAGGACAGATTACAATCAGCTCCAGCAACAGAATGAACGCCTGCAAGAGCACTCGGAGACACTACAACACCGCCTTGCTGCACTAGAGGAGGAAAATGCTCGCCTCCACACACAATTCCAAACTCTCCAAGAGGCTCATAGCATATTGGAGGTACAGCTACAGAACACAGATCAGGAAGCAATACAAGTGGTAGAAGGTCATCTACGGACACAGCTGGAACGCAATTCAAAGCTTCAGCGAAATACGGCCCTACTCAAGCGACATCTTGCTGCCGCTCATGAAGAGAATCGACGCCTGCACTTACAAAATCAGGAAAACCTAGAAGCAGCTATCGAAAGCACACCTGGGGCACCCATCAGCCCATCAAAGTTTCAAGCAGTGACCCCCGACAATATCAAGATCATATTGGAAGACTATGCCATGCTGCTTGAAGCACATGACCTGCTATCAGAGGAACTGGGTCAACTGAAGCAGAAACACCAAAAAGAAACAACAGCAGCCTCTCAAACCACCTCCTCCGCAGCTTCACTTCTCACAGACTCAGAGGCCTTAAAAGATCTCCAGAAACAGGTCACCGAATTGCAAGCATGTCTACTACAATATGAGAGACCACCTTCCCCTCCAGAGGCTCCCACCGACGAAGAAGTAGTACAAATTCCTATGGAACAGACATTTGAAGAAGAATACGACCCACAACCCTTCCTAGGAGGCCAACAAACGGAAGAAGCTCAGGACACATTCGAGGCACCACGGCCTCCATGGCTACGTCAAGTGGAGGAAATCGGGAGTTCTCACGAAGAGCGCACAGTAGTGCAAAATCAGGCCATGAGGGTCATAGAGGAAACTGTGCTACAATCTGCTTACTTCAAGAACCTGTCATCGAGACGCCTTATCCTCTCATCTGAACTCCAATACAGGCCTTATTATATTATCCTGGCTGATTATAATGCAGAAATACAGAGAGTCACGGGTCAGATTCCTACCTACCCAATTTCAACCCGAAGACCTTCCTCCAGAGGCGCAAAAAGGCAAAATTCGTCAACCCACCTGGCGGCACAAACTTCTAGAGACATATCCAGAAATGCTACGCACATGGAACAACGCGCCTTTACATCTCCTATACAATCCATGCTACGGTCCAGTTCCACACCGCAGGTCTTGGAAGGCATTCAATATCAAAGTGCAGAACAACGCGCAATGCAAGGAATGGCTAAACTACCCGTACATTGCGCCACCACAGGGACCACCGTCGGTAGCATACATGATGGGAACAATTCGCCATTGGATGTCGCGATTGAAGCCCATGCCAGATGTAGCAGCTCAAATGATGCTTAAAATTTTAGATATGATGCAGGTAGTCCTGAAAACTTTTAGAAATGCAGCCGCACCACAGGTACGTCTCCCGGGGTTTACCAATGGAAATTATGATTTGGTGTATGACATGAGCACCACCCCCAGTATTCGTGTGGCTTACGCCTGGCATGCACGCATCAAATACCTCCCTGCATGTTACAAACAGACCTTCGAAGAAATGTTCAGATCAGGTTTCTGGGAGTATCACTCGGAGATCTTCGCACCGAAGCCAACACACCTGCTCCATCTCTTTGCTTGTGAACAAGAAATGTACTCTGAGTACTACACCACCCCGCAACCAGAGGTCCCTGGCGCAATAAATTGGGATGCATTGGAAGCTGATCTAGCAAGAGGCTTAAGGATAGGAGAACACGAACTTGCCACCAATGTCATCCAATACTATATCGACCACCCGATAGAACAGAGGTCTGTCAGGGGCGACAGATGCTAGGAAGGGGGGCGTGTTGGCATACAAGTCAGATGAAGAGCATACTAGCGCAACGGAGGAGTCATGCACAATACGGCAACAAGGCCCAATCATTTTTTCCATACACCATTTACAACTCAAGTGATTTTAATCACTACACAAACATTGTAAATTCCGTTTTTGGTAGAATAGACTCCACTTTGTGCAAGCCGAGGAGTCCTCGAGCTTGAGGAGTATTAGAACTACCTACATATCAATTTTCATAATTTTTAGACTCTGTTTGAGCCCTCAAATAGGCTCTAGAACCTAATTTTTAACTAGGCCGGACACTAGGTCTGGACAAGACCAAAGCTAGTTAGAAAACTATAAAAAGAGCTAGAGAGCTCATTTTTGAGGTTAGTTTGTTTGTGAATTGAGATTATGTAAGAGACTTTTTGACTAATGCAAAGAACTCCATTGTTCCTCTCCTTGTTCTTGCCTTGTGTGCGCGTGTGTGTGTATGTGTGTGCATGCTTTGTGCTTCTCACTCACACACTTGTGCCTTCACTTGCTCATAGTCTTCATACTAGTCCTCACGTCTCCACGGATTGACAATTATGAGGTGAATCTTCTAACATTGGTACTCACCATTGTGCTAGAGTGACAGCGCTCTAGGGCTTCTGCTTGAGCTTCTTCTCGAATTCGCTTTTCTTCTTCTTTGCGTTTCTTAGCAGTGTTGAGTCGACTTAGCATTTCCTCTGTGAGAGGTTCCTGATACAACTTGACTCTGCATCCACTAATGTAACTTGGAAGAACATTGCCTTCTAATGTGGCTAGCTGCACTGCTCCACTTGTTGAGATTCTATTAATGATCATGGGTCCATAGCCTCTCTTCTCCAGTTTTCTCGCATGTTGCTTCAATGTGTAGACTAAAACTAAATCACCTGCCTTCAAACCTTTATCCTTAACGTGGGCATCAAAGTATGCCTTCTGTCGTTTCTTAGCTGCATATATCCCTGCAGCCGCCCTCAGTCTTGTTTCTCCTAATCGTTCAAGGTCAAAAAGTCTTGAGGAGAGTTCATGACCTGTCCATTCATGCTCTTGTGCTACTTTCAGTGTAGGTATTAGGAAGTCCAACGGTAGCACTGCATTTTGGCCAAATACCATCTGAAAGGGGGTGGCTTGGAGTACCATTTTGTAGGCGACTCGGTATGCCCAAACAGCATGGTGTAGCTGTATATCCCAATCAGAGCGTTTATTGTTCACTAATTTCGTCAGTACATTGCATAAGATCTTGTTGGTGCTCTCAGCCTGGCCATTTGCTTGAGGGTGATAGGGGGCAGACTTCTTATGCACTACCAAGAATTCTTGGAGCAGGTTTTCAATAACTTCATTCAAGAAGTGAGTGCCTCTATCACTAACTAGCTCTATAGGTAGCCCGTATCTAGTGAACACATTCTCAAATAAAAACTTAGCTGTTGTTTGAGCATCGTTCTTCGTTGTGGCTTTTACCTCTACCCACTTTGTTAGATAGTCTGTCGCAACAATGATATATTCTGCATGGGAACCCTTAGCTGGGGGATTAATAGGACCTACGAAGTCTATTCCCCACTTAGAGAATGCACGTCCACCCATCATAGGTTTCAGTGGCATCTCATCTTTACGTATAGGATATTGAGTTCTCTGACAGACATCACAACGTTTCACATAGGTATGTGCATCCATGTGAAGGGTCGGCCACCAGAAGCCCGCAAATAGTATCGCCTTGATCACCCGATCTGGTCCAAAGTGTCCTCCTGCTACACCTTGGTGAGCAGTGTCCAAGATCTTGAGATATTCACTCTCATGGACACATAGTCTCAGGTAACCGTCTTTACCACGTTTGTATAGATTATCACCAATAAGTGAGTAATCCTGGGCTTCTTGTTCTAAACTCCTTTTCCTGGCCAGAGTCATGTTTGGAGGGAATGTTTCCGTCCTCAGAAAAGATACTAGTGGTTCACTCCAATCCGGCACTATGGACACTTGATAAAGAGTGGCATGTTCCACAGGTGGTTTAGTGCAGCAGATTGAGCATTCCTTGCACAACTTTTGGACATCAGCTTCCATAGTTGGCCAATGCACTCCTAGTCTCCTTAGTGTCTGTAAGGTTTGTTGCTTTGACTAGTGTTGCTCTAATGCACCTACATGTGCTAAATGCAACCATTTAGTGTACTCGTCCTCTTCTACACAACAAGCCAAGATCCCTTGATCTGTGTGCTTGTACATACTTCCTGCCATGATGTGATACTTTTGGGCTTTTACTACCTCTCTATCCTGCATGTTTATTACTAGATGGTTAGGTCCGTATGTCAATACTGGCACTAATGGCTTAGCCCACTGAGGTATTACTTCCAAATTAAACAAGTAAGCATCAGGAAGATCATCTGATACTCCTTGTGGGGCTTCTCCAGATGTGAGCCTAGAGAGATGATCTGCTCTCAAATGAGTCCTCCCTTTTCTCACCACAACCTCGAAATCATATTCCATTAGTAAGAGAAACCATCTTACTAATCTTCCTGTATTGCATGGCTTGTTCACGAGATATAACAATGCTTGGTGGTCAGTAAAAAATTTAAACTTGTTTGCAAGCAAATAGTGTCTAAATTTCTTAACTGCATATACCATGCCTAAGCCTTCTCTCTCAGTAGTGGTGTAATTTCGTTGAGCTGCATTCAATTGTCTACTGGCATAGGCAATTGGAAGATCGATATTACCTTCACCAGTAGGTTGAGCAAGTACACACCCAATAGCATAATTGGATGCATCCACGTGAACATGGAATGGCTTATTCCAATCTGGTGTGGTTAAGATTGGTGCTGAACATAATCTTCGTTTAAGCTCCTAGAAGGAATTCTCGCATTCATCAGTCCACTCAAAGTTAGTCAGAAGTCCGTACATGGGCTTTGCAATGACAGCATACATGTGAATGAACCGGGGGTAGTAACCACAATGCCCCATGAAGGCCTGTACTTCCTTGACGTTCTTTGGCCTAGGTAACTCGGCTATGGCTCTCACTTTCTCTTCATCAGTGGATATGCCATTCTTTGACACTATGTGTCCTAGAATCTTGCCTTGCCTGACCATAAAAACACACTTTTCTGGGTTTAGGCAGACTTGATATTCTCTACATTTGTCAAAGATTTGTCTGAGTTCAGGAATATGGGTTTGTCTAATGTTGGAATGAGCACAAAGATCATCAACATAGACCTCTAAATTCTTCCTCAGGAACTCCTTAAATACATGGCACATTAGTCTCTGGAAGGTAGCAGGAGCATTGGTAAGCCCAAATGGCATTACACAAAAGGCAAATATACCCCACTCTGTGGCAAAAGCTGTCTTATGCTGATCTTCTGGAGCTATGGCTACTTGATTGTAGCCCGAAAATCCATCGAGGAAGCTGTACACTTGCTTGCCTGCTACTCTCTCTAAGAGATGCTCAGTGATAGGAAGCGGATAGTTATCTCGAATTGTGGCTGCATTAACCTTCTTCAAGTTAATGCATACACGTAATTTACCATTCTTTTTGGGCACCACAACAATGGGGGATACCCACTCAGTGTGCTCAATTTCATAGATGAATCCAGCTTTGACCAGTCTATCTATCTCCTCTTTGATGTTGGCAGCGTAATTATCATTGTATGTATATGGCTTTTGCTTAGATGGTTTGGCCTCTGAGGTCATGGGGATGGTGTGTGAGCATATGTCAGGGTCCACACCTTTCAAGTCCTTGTAACTCCAAGCGAACACATCTCTGTATTCTCTTAGCAAGGCTATTAACGCATGCTCTTCTTCCTCTGTTAGGTCATGGCCTATGTACGTGCATCTCTCCTCTCCTTCTTCTAGGGCCACTACTATTCTTTTGGTGGTTTCCTTGTTATCATAGGCCTCTCCTGATTGTGCCTCTCGTTTAGGCATTCTGATCATGACTCTTCTGTCGTCTGTCTCATACTTTCTAAAATTTTCTGGGACCTCAAACAAAGATTCCTCCTCTTCTTGTGTGACTTCTTTCTTCTTCCTTTTCTTTCCTTCTTCCTTAGGAGTTACATGTGTGGCTAGCCTTACGTCTTTGGTAAGCTCTCCGTGCCTCTAGGGTTGAAATTCTACTTCATAGAAGTATTCTTCATCTGATGCATAAGCTGGATCCATAATGATTGACTCTAGATCAGAGTCATTTGCATCCTCAAATGCATCAGGGCTAGGTTCACACTCTTCTAACACTGCCTCTCCCATGATTGGCTCTATGGAGAAGACTGAAATGTCATAGCCATCTTCATCACAGTGAGGTGTCCATTGTTCTTCATTGATGGCTACATCCATTGTTGCTAGGATTTCTGCCCAGCCGTGGGGTTCAAATTCTTCGTCAGGAAATACTACAGGTGCATAGGCTGGGTCTTGAATGGGTCTATGTGTTTCGTTTGCACCTATATCTCTGGCCTTTTCTCTTTTCTCCTCTTCGACTGCCACTTTGCACATCCATAAGTGAGTGTCTTCATGCATCCATGAGGATCCTGACCCTATGGAATGCACCGATTCTGTATCATCTTTGGCTCTATGGATGGGGTTCCATTGGATAGGAGGAACATCTCTATGAGAGTAATCTTTGAGATTCACTTTGGTTGTAACACCTAAGTGTTGCAAGTACAAGGAGTTGGTTCCCCAGTCCTGTACCACTTGTAACTATCGCATAAAGGGTCTTCCCAAGATCATCTCATAGGCATGATTCTTGCTAAAATCACATATAGCAAAGGTATGCTCGAACTCGACACCACAGGTGGTGAGAGTTATTCCTTCTAGCAATCCTAAGGGTCTCTCAATATGACCATCGGCCATCTGCAATTTCATTCTCGTTGACCTGAGTGCTGGCTTGCCCCAACGCTTCCATAGGGAAGTGGTGGCAATTGCAACTCCTGCACCTGAGTCCAAAATTGCCTTGGTGGTGTACTCCTGGTAGGTAATGGGAAGATAAGTGTTCCCTTCTTCACCTTCACACATATCTCCTATCTTATCCAAGGGTATCTCTGGCACTGTCCTATGTGATCCTACCTGGGAACGAGGTTTTGATATCTCTAGTACTTGTTTGGCTACATGTTTCCATAGCTCTGGTCTTACTTTGAGTAGCTCTTCTGAGGTGAGGTTGCATTGTACTTTAGTGTTTTTCACTACCTCTGTGTTCCTGGGTATGAGTGAGTCCTCATTCCGTACCATGACCGTGGGTGCTCTCATACAAGTGGACTTAGCTTCCCATGGGCCTGTGAAGTGGGGTAATTCATGCAAAGAATTAGACTCAAAATCTAATCTTTCCTGAGAGTGGGTGCTCTCCTGCTCCTCATAAATGGATGGGATGTCTTGTGGGAATTGGTCGTGTGCATCATCCACCAGTTCAATGGGAGGAGGTACTTCACTTTCTTTAGCCCATTTGTCTTCTTGAATCTCTCGTAGGAATTCTGGAGTGAATCGATTCATAGAAGAAGATGTGTCTGGCTCCGTAGAGTTAGGAACATAGGCTTTCTGGGTAGGAAGACCTGCTCTTTCAGTAGCCTTGTCATGGTGTTGAGGGGCGGGTTCCTTTTGTAATTGTGCAATTAGATTCTCTATTCTTTCTAGGGAGGGGGGGTTGTCTGGTTCAGTGGAATTGGGCACATAAGCTTTCGATGGGGGGTGGGTCATGTTTTTGCTTGCTTTATCTCTTTCTTGATTTTTTTCTTCCTTGGCAGATCTTGCAATTATGCCCTCTAACTTCTCTAGAAGTCCATCCAAGTGTAATTGCATCTTGGCTGAGCCCGAGTAATTGAAAAGGCGATTGGCATCAAACATAGTCTGAGCCAATGCGACCATTTTTGTGTAAAGCTTGGTTCTTTCTATCTCTAGGTCAGCTCTAGGGTAGCACTTGTCATGATCCGTGACATTTGGCCCTTCTTGGATTCTGGCCTGATATGCTTTAAGCATCATGTCTATGTCTTCAGGAGTGGGATCAGCTAATACTGATCCTGCTTGGGGTGGTGGGTGGGTTACGTGGGGTGTATTAGAGGGTGGAGGGATGGAGGGTGATGGGGATGGTAGCGGTGGGAATGTGTGAGAGTGCGGTTGAGATGTGATCTCTATGATTTTGGCCTTGGTTTCTCACAGACTTTCCTCAAGTTCACTCATGTTCTTTGCCCATTGCCTTTTCATACGTTCCCGGCTATCTCTCCAAGCTCTTGTTCTCTTCTTATTTTGGCTATCAGTATCGCTAGCGTCTGGGCTCTTTTCCTGGCTTACTCCTTGGTTTTGTTGCACTGCTTGAGCTCTAGTGACTACCTGTACGGGTGCAGTGGAAGTGACACTTCCTGTGGAATCTACCACTAACCCAATAACATTAATAGGAGTGATTTTTGGCATATTATTAGGATTCTTAGGGCAGTCTAGTAAGAGATGCTCCTTTCCACACTCTTGGCAAAAGCCTTGAATTGTTACTGATTGGGGTTGCATAGGTGGAGGTAAGGGACAATCACGAATGAGATGATCTCCCTGACATCTGTAGCATGGTCCTTTAGGGAATGGGGGTCTTACTTGCATAGGTTGAGGCCTAGGGTTGGGGTTTGCATACATGACGTTTGTGTAATCTGACTCCCAACTAGGTTCATTTGGCTCTTCACTATAGTAAGACTCACCATGCTCAGGAGACTGCATGTAGTAGGCCTGGGGGCTATCAACATGTGTAGAATCAAAGCTATGGTCACTCGGGTCACTTTCAGAAAGCAATGGTGTTACAGGGACTATAGCTCTATTCAGGTTCTCTTCTGCAGCTGCATATTTTACTGCGATCACACTAGTAGGAGCAGGTGGTTGCTGTACTAGCACTGGCTGGGATCTCAGTTGGTTTTGGTAGGGTTGGTAGGTTTGTTGACGTCTCACATACTGCTGAGGTGGGTACTGGTTTTGGTATCTTCCTTGTTGAGGGTATGGTTGTGGGTACGTCTGTCTAACGGTTTGCTTATTGTAGGGACAATCTTGCGCGGTGTGATTGGTGTACCTTCGTTCTATGGTGCAGTATTGGCTACTAGGATTAACTTGGGGTTGAGCCATAATGGGACAGACATTCGCCATATGGTCGCCTCCACAAGTGTAGCACCGCTTCACTAGGGCAAATCTCGGAATTTGTTTGCTAGAGACACCTAGTTTTTGAGCTACCTTCTCTGCAAGTTCCTCAATTGATGTGGATTGCGTGGAAGAGAGGCTAGAGGCACTATCTGAATCTTTATATATCTTGGAAAGTTCTAACTCCTCCCCTAGGTTATCCTCAATGTCAATACACATGCGTACACACTCTTCTATGGTCCTAGGGTCCTTCAAGTACACATATGATCTTAATTTGGTACTTAGCAATCCATCCAAGAATAAAGCCACTTGCTTAGCTGGTGTGGGTAGCTCAGGGGCAAGGCATCTCTCCAAGTATTGCCTAAATCTTCTTCCTGCAAGTCTCACGGTTTCTTGAGGGGTTTGCTTGAAGCTCTGAATCAGTGAGGAGGTATTATGTCTTATGCCACTCTTAGAGAATTCAATAATGAAAGCCTCTAGGAGTTGGTCTATGCTCCTAAACTGCCTCTCATTCAATGGTTGAAACCACGTAAGGGCTGTGTTCCTAAGGGTTAGACCAAAGGCATTGTACTGCGTGAACAGGTCTTCAACTTGTTCAGCTCTCAAGACTTGCCTAGACTCCGCCACATGATCATATGGATCTCCAGTGCCATCGAAGTAGTTCTTCATGGACTTAACTAGCTGAGTCGGTCTCAAAATCCTTGTGTGCTCTCTAGGTCGTGGTAGAGGGAACTCATCCGCATTTCTTTGGTTCTTGGGAGCTCTAAGTACCTCAGGTTCTACTCTATTTGTTTCCGTCCTCATTCGTTCTCTGCCCCCTAGGTTGGCAAAGCTTACTTCTGGCCTATCTCTACTTCTGTCTCGTTGAGTTCTATGAGCTTGGGATGTTCCCGCTCCAGGGTGACCATAGGACACATTTGATCTTGGTTGGGGGAAAATAATTTCACCTTTCCAAGTGTAAGCATGCCTATCATTTTCTATCACCACAAAGATCCTCTCCGAAGCGTGATCTAAGTAGGTCACTCTACCTGGGCTATCAGGATCCTTAAACTCATAGATCATGATTGTTCCTATATCGATTGGCCGATCAGATTTATACCTCCAAAAGGCTTCGTCAAGTTCTCGGTTCAGAAGCAGATCTATGCTCTTATTATCTTGGGGAATCCACTCTGGTGTGATAATCCTAGTGAGAACAGATTTGCCTCGGGGGGTCCTTGGTTCTTCACCCATGCTTCCTTGCTCTAGGTCACCTAAGTCCGTTCCTGGGATCTCATTCCCAAATTCATCAGTCCTATTTGGATGACTGGTGACCACGTATATTGTCCCTTCCTTGTCTAAGTATGCCCCGTTTTCAAACTTGAAAACTGGGCGCTCTAGTCCAATGGATTGGTCAGGATTCTTCATCTGTACCACAGACCTTCCTAGGCCGTCCTCATAGATGCTAGCACCCAATCGGTTGGTCCTAAGGTATTCCAACTGCGTTTTGTAAGGGCCTTCTACCCTGTACAAGTATGGCACTCCTGAACTTCCCGTAGGTCTGTCCATGCCTTGAGACATCTCTGATTCACTGGTCTCAGAGCTAGGGTAGTATGAGTGGTGGCTCAACTGCTGGGCCCAAGACCTAGCAGTGTGGTTGACACTAGCCTCTGAAGACCTAAGGCTTTGTCTATCTCTCCCTAGATGTCGCCCTGATCTAAGGTTCATAAGCCTAATTGAATAACCCAAATTTGCCCAAGTACAACCTCGTTGCAGAGTCCTTTTGTATCAGTTACTTGATTCTTTTTAGTTGATTACCGTGTTAATATTCTTGTCTGATATCACGTCGTAAGGTATATTTGAGTGTAGTTCTGCACTTAAAGTTGATCGTTCCACGTTAAGTTCTTTTCCCTTAAAGTTCTCGACAGTACAAAGATTATGTTCTTAGCTTGAACTTGAAAGTTTAGGTATTCTTCAACTTGATAATTGCCTCTTGTCGCCCTGACTTACTCCTACCTCTAGTCGTTCTTAGCCTAAGCTAGGAATTGACGAAGGGGAGTTGAGAATATTCCGACCTTTCTTGCTGATCCTTGCTCTTTAGTGCTCGAGAAGTTGATTCTCAAGCTTGCACAAACCCCTTGCTTGGACGCTCTCAATTGCTTCCCAATAGACCTGCATCAGTCCCAAGATTAGCTCCAGACTTAAATTCAAATGACATACTAGACCACTTTCATGCATGTGACTTACCGACCAAATTATCTCTTGCCTTTATAAAAACCAATCCCAAGGATCCCTCAGTTTTCCTACCTCGGGTATGGTTAACTTCAAAAAACCCACGAGCTTTCCAACAAAACAAGAATCACAGCAATTGGATTTCGTATGAGGAAGTTATGTCAGTTCAGGCTTCAGGGATTAAAACAGGGTTCAAAACAGTTTAATCAAGTAGGCAGAAATTCTTGAATTACTTGGGTTGCGGCCTCAACATGCAATGCTAACCCCGAGTGTTTGTCCCACAAATTGACCAAATTAGCCCCCTATTCTTTACCCTATAAAATTGGCCAAATTTTCCCTTCTAACGCATTCGCAAGTTCTGTCAGTCGCGATTGACAGGTCAGTCACGATTGATGTGTCGATCGCGATTGACAGGTCCGTCGTGGCTGTTAGTCGCGATTGATGTGTCGATCGCGATTGACAGGTGGCTCGAAAAGTCAATCAGTCGTGGTCAAAGGGTCGTTGACTCTGCCAATCGCGATTGATGGGTCGATCGCGATTGACAGGTCGGTCGCGAGGGTCTGTCCATTGTGGTCAAACAATTGTTGACTGTGTCGGTCGCGATTGATAGAGCCGTCGTGGGCTGTCAGTCGCGATTGATGGGTCGATCGCGATTGATGACTCGATCGCGATTGACACGTGTCACACGTATGATCCGTCAGTCATGGTCAATCGGTCGTTGACTCTGTCGGTCGCGATTGACAGAGCCGTCGTGGGCTGTCAGTCGCGATTGACTGGTCGATCGCGATTGACAGGTCTGTCCGTCGTGGTTTGTCGATCGCGATTGACAGAAATCTGATGAATTTCAAGAATCTAAACACAATTTTGGGAAGCTCTAGGCCTGTAGATCATGGTTTTGTACTTTGTTTGGTAATTGAAGCATTTTTTCTGTCGGTCGCGATTGACAGAGACCGGCGACACAGAGACAGTTACCACGATTTCCGTACCTGTTCGGAGTGCTGGAGAAGATGATGCAGCCTGTACCTGCAAGACAGCTCAAGAAACATGCAAAAACAGCACACACAATATTGCTCTCTCGCTCTCTCTCACAAGTGGAATGAGGGAAATGGAAGGAGGAAGGAAATATAGTCAAAAAACTCAAATTTTTGTGATGATGGAGATGGAGGTGGGAGATGTGTTGGTGCAGATCAATCACCAATTGAAGGCTTGGAAGATTAAAGGATGAAGGAAGAATCAATTCTTAAAGATTGGAAGAAGATTACATTCAGAGGATAAGAGAAGTGTACACAAATGTACATTAGTATAGTCATAGCTGACTTAGATCTTTTGTTTAGTAAGAATCATGTACAAATTTATCTATAAATACTTTGAGAAAAGTCGGGGCAAGTATGAGAGCATATGTGACAATAGTTAGAAGTCAAGAAGGAGGAAGTTAGATGTCATGAGATAGAGAAAAAGTTAGTTGAGTTTTCTTTCATCACTCAACTGTAAATTTTTCTGAGTAATCAAAAATATTGCGCCCGATGTTTCTGAGTCTTCTCCTTCTACAGTAGATCAATTATGAAATGCTTTTGTAGAAGTCTAAGTCTAGAGTTGCTTGACCTCTGTACAAAGTTTTAGCTTCCAATTGTAATCAGGCTTAGAGAATTAAGTGTAGGAACATTCATATGTGAAGTGTATTCATAGGTTCCTAAAACAGGCGCAGATTTCGAACTTAATGTTTTGATCATTTCTCTCAGCACAGTTTAAAGTTTTGCATGAGTAAGGACTTAATCTTTAAGTTGAAAGATAAGCTACTCATGGCTAGAAGCATTTGCTTAAACGGGTTCTATTCAAGGAGAACCAAGTCTTAAAAGTTGCAGGTGTAAAATCGAATGTTCTGAATGACAGTTTCTGACATAGGTCAATGTGGAGAATTAGTGCAACAGACTTTTCTGTGTTTCATCTTCTTCACAGATTTGTTAATCCTTTGATAGTTAGTAATTGATCCTCTAAATTAGTGAAAGTTTTTGACTTACTCTTGGTATAGAGGTGCTCTAATCACAAGAGTAGGTTGTTCTTTTGGAGATTAACACTCTCCATCAGTGGTATCAGAGCAGGAGACATCAAATTAAGGAAAGGAGGATCCCGACTGCTGCAGATTCAAGAAATTCAACACTTGAAGGACTAAGAAGTGAAAGCTTGGAGTCAAAGCTTGAGGAGAAGACTATTTGACATCAAGAAAGGCAAAAGGAGTCTAATTCGAATTAAAGGTACATACATTGTTTGTAAAGCTTGAAGATTTCAATACACAGGTGGACACAAGATGGGAGAAAGCTTGCAGATTGATAAGCTAGATAGGGAGAACTATCCAGCATGGTCCATGAGGATGGAAGCACACCTCATGAGCAAAGATCTTATATCATTTATTACAGGAGATGAAGAAAAACCTGAGTTTGCAGATCCTAGTATTCCTACTAGAGAAGAGCTTGCAATGTTGAAGACTTGGATGAGAAAGGATGCTCAAGCAAGGAGTATCATCTACATGGCTGTAACTGATTACCTTCTACCTCACATTAGAGGTTTGGAAAGTGCTACAGATGTTTGGAATGCCTTGGAAGAGCATTTCCAAAATACAACTAAGTCAAGGAAGTCCTCACTATGGGCTGAGTTCACAACCTTCAAGAAGAAGAGCTCACAATCAATTTCAGATTATGTGGCAAGAATGAAAGATATTGCAGATAGCTTGGGAGCAGTGGATGAAGACATTGAAGAGGAAAAGTTGGTAAGACAAATACTTACAGGTTTGAGAGGAGATGAGAAGTGGAAGCCTTTTATATTGTCCATAGAATTGTCACTTGATCACTTTACTCCTGATCTTAATCAATTGCTAGGACACATGCTAACCTTTGAGCAGGATCTTAAAGGAGACAATGATAGAAGTACAAGTCAAGCTATGTACTCCAAGGACAAGAAAAAGAATGGCAAGGGAAAGCAATCAAATGATGATGAAGGGAATTCAAACCAAGTTAACTTCACAAAAGGAAAGATGAATTTCAGAGGTAAAGGAAGAGGAGGTAAGAACAAAGATAATACTAAAGCTTGTTGGATTTGTGGCAGAACAAATCATTTGGCAAATGATTGTTGGTATAACAATCAAAATGGTGGAAGCAATAATCAGAATTATAATCAAAGAGGTAGAGGAGGCAGAAACCAAAGAGGCAATTTCAGAGGAAGAGGAGGTAGGACATCATATGGTAGAGGAGGTGGAAGAAACTTCCAATCTCAGTCCTACAACAATAATTATTACAATTATGCATCAGATCAGAAGGATGACATGACTCTTATCTTGAATGCAACTCATGAATCAATGGGAGAAGATCAAAGAGTGTTTTATATTGACTCAGGGTGCAGCAACCATCTGAGTGGGAATCTATCTTTGATGACTGATATGGAAGCAAGGGTGAATGGACATACAGTTCAGACAGGTGACAATACCAAACATAAAGTGGAGAGCATTGGATCAGTGAAGACAAAGAGTGGAAGTACACTTCTGAGCAAGGTACTTTATGTTCCTACTATTCCTAAAAATTTGATAAGTGTAGGGCAAATTGTGGAGAAAGGATATGAGGTAAGATTCACAAATGATGGTGTTTATGTACAAGATCCAAATCAGGGATATAGAAACATAATTGCAGGTAAAAAGGAAGGAAGATTGTTCACTCTCAAAGTCCAAGGTAATGTGGGACATGCATTATTTACCTATGGAAGTCAAAAGGTATCTGAATTAGACCTATGGCATAAAAGGCTAGGTCATTTCAATGAGAGAGCTATAAAGGAGATGTCAAAGAATCAGATGGTGCTTGGATTGCCAAATATTGAAGGGCAACATATGGTGTACAAGTGTGAAGCTTGTCAATTAGGTAAAGCACATAAGAGTTCTTATAACAAATCAGGGTACAAGTATTCAAATATGCTTGAATTGGTTCATACAGATGTATGGGGTCCCTCAAGGGACTATAGCATAAATGGATCCAGATATTATGTGTTGTTTGTTGATGATGCAACCAGGTGGATTACTTTGTATGTAATCAAGGATAAATCAGAAGTTTTCAAGACATTCAAACATTTTCATGCCTATGCAGAAAGGATCACAGGGCAAAAGCTCAAGAGATTAAGATCAGATGGAGGGGGAGAGTATTTCTCTAAAGAGTTTGATGATTATTTGTGGAATGCAGGTATCAAAAGAGAAGTAACTTGCAGGTACTCCCCTCAACAGAATGGAGTAGCAGAAAGGAGGAATAGGACTCTTGTAGAGTTTGCAAGAGCCATGATGAAGGAAAAGAATTGTCCAAATTACTTATGGGCAGAAGCCATTAACACTGCAACATATCTTGTGAATAGGTTGCCTTGCAAAGCTTTGGATGGAGGAACCCCTTATGAAGCATGGTGGGGTAAGAAGCCTACTCTTGATCATTGTAAAGTATTTGGATGTATTGCATATGCTTATGTTCCTTCACAATTAAGACATAAGCTAGAACCAAAAGCAGAGAAGTATGTGTTTATTGGATATGATGATAGACAGATGGGTTACAGGTTGTGGAGTCCATTCACAAAGAAATTTCTTGTTACTAAAGATGTGACATTTGATGAGCAAAATATATGGTATACAGGATCACCAAATGAGTTTGCAGGTGTTGAAGAAATTCAAAGGAAAGGAAAGGCAAAGGTAAAAGTATGTGAAGAAATTGTTGATGAAGTTGACTCTAGAAGTAGAGTGCAGGATCATGTAGAAGAAGGGCCAAGATTTGATCCAGAATCAAATGAGGCTGAAACTTCGAGAAGTGCAGAAATCAGAAGATCTACAAGAGAAAGGAAAGAACCTATAAGGTATAGTTATGATACATCTTTCCTAACAACAAAAGATTATGCCTACATTGTGAAAACAGAAGAAGATCCAACCACTTATGAAGAAGCCAAAGGTAAACAGAATTGGGAGAAGGCAATGCAGGAAGAGTATGATGCTCTACTTGAAAATGAAACTTGGGAACTAGTACCTAGACCAAAGAATCAGAAGGTAATTGGATGTAAGTGGGTATATAAAACAAAGAGGTTTGCAGATGGTAAGGTGTCTAGATATAAGGCTAGACTTGTGGTCAAAGGTTATGCCCAAACTTATGGGGTAGATTATGATGAAACCTTTAGTCCTGTTGCTAAGATGTCTACAATTAGGACATTGATTGCTATTGCTGCTT
Source organism: Ceratopteris richardii (assembly GCA_020310875.1). Taxonomy (NCBI): domain Eukaryota; kingdom Viridiplantae; phylum Streptophyta; class Polypodiopsida; order Polypodiales; family Pteridaceae; genus Ceratopteris; species Ceratopteris richardii. The sequence goes on along the minus strand of CM035418.1, from coordinate 185,349,935 downwards.
GTAAAGGATGGAAATTATCACAATTGGATGTGAAAAATGCATTTCTAAATGGATACATTGCAGATGAAGTATATATGGAGCAACCAGAAGGCTTCATGGAATCAATTGGATCAGATTATGTGTGTAAGCTCAAGAGAGCTTTATATGGGTTGAAGCAAGCCCCAAGAGCTTGGAATTACAGATTGATCAAGTTCTTGAATGAATGTGGATTTCAAGCATCAAAGGCAGATAGTAGCTTGCTAGTGAAGGCAAGTGAAAATGGATACATTTACATGTGCATTTATGTTGATGATATTATTGTTACAGGAACAGATGCTCAAGGAATCAATGAACTCAAAAGACAAATAGAGAAGGAGTTTAAGATAAGTGATTTGGGAAACTTATCTTATTTTCTAGGAATGCAGATTGTGTATACTCAACATGGAGTATATGTTTCACAAGAGAGATACTTGAAGAATCTTTTAGTCAAGTTTAACATGGAAGATTGCAAGACCTCAATTACACCATTGGAGGTAAATCATAAATTAAGCAGGTATGGAGGTGAAGAGTTCAATGATATGAAGAAATATCAGAGTTTGGTAGGTAGTTTAATCTATGCTACCTTGACAAGGCCAGATCTATCATATGCAGTAGGTGTGTTGTCACAATTTATGCATTGTCCAAAGAAGACTCATTGGATTGCAGCCCAAAGGGTACTCAGATATATCAAAGGAACCCTAAGTGAAGGTTTGTATTATGGTTTCACTTCTGACACAAGAATCAAAGTGTTTAGTGATGCAGATTGGGCAGGTGACTCAGATGATAGAAGGTCTACTCATGGGTATCTCTGTTATGTTGGAGATAAGCTAGTTTCTTGGTGTTCAAAGAAGCAACATACAGTTGCTTTATCATCCACAGAAGCTGAGTATAAGGGAATGGTAGAAGCTGCAAAGGAAGTGATATGGTTGAAGACCTTGATGAAAAGTTTTGAGATTGATCATAGTATTCCAATAATTTTTGGAGACAATATGAGTTCTTTGTATTTGGCAGCTAACCCTGTTTTTCATGCCAGGACTAAGCATATAGAGATTCAGTATCATTTCTTGAGGGAAAAGGTACTAGATAAAGAGATTGAAGTGATGTACACTCCAACAAAAGAGCAAGTGGCAGATATGATGACAAAGAGCTTGGATGGACCTAAGTTGCAAAGGTTCAAAGACATGGCAAGTATAAAGAAGACAGAGAAAACCTCAATTGATGATTGAGGGGGAGTTGTTGGTGCAGATCAATCACCAATTCAAGGCTTGGAAGATTAAAGGATGAAGGAAGAATCAATTCTTAAAGATTGGAAGAAGATTACATTCAGAGGATAAGAGAAGTGTACACAAATGTACATTAGTATAGTCATAGCTGACTTAGATCTTTTGTTTAGTAAGAATCATGTACAAATTTATCTATAAATACTTTGAGAAAAGTCGGGGCAAGTATGAGAGCATATGTGACAATAGTTAGAAGTCAAGAAGGAGGAAGTTAGATGTCATGAGATAGAGAAAAAGTTAGTTGAGTTTTCTTTCATCACTCAACTGTAAATTTTTCTGAGTAATCAAAAATATTGCGCCCGATGTTTCTGAGTCTTCTCCTTCTACAGTAGATCAATTGTGAAATGCTTTTGTAGAAGTCTAAGTCTAGAGTTGCTTGACCTCTGTACAAAGTTTTAGCTTCCAATTGTAATCAGGCTTAGAGAATTAAGTGTAGGAACATTCATATGTGAAGTGTATTCACAGGTTCCTAAAACAGGCGCAGATTTCGAACTTAATGTTTTGATCATTTCTCTCAGCACAGTTTAAAGTTTTGCATGAGTAAGGACTTAATCTTTAAGTTGAAAGATAAGATACTCATGGCTAGAAGCATTTGCTTAAACGGGTTCTATTCAAGGAGAACCAAGTCTTAAAAGTTGCAGGTGTAAAATCGACTGTTCTGACATAGGTCAATGTGGAGAAATAGTGCAGCAGACTTTTCTGTGTTTCATCTTCTTCACAGATTTGTTAATCCTTTGATAGTTAGTAATTGATCCTCTAAATTAGTGAAAGTTTTTGACTTACTCTTGGTATAGAGGTGCTCTAATCACAAGAGTAGGTTGTTCTTTTGGAGATTAACACTCTCCATCAAGATGGTGATGATGATGATGGTGATGAAGGAAACAAAAGGAAATAGATAAAAGTGAAGAAAATACCTATAACTCCAACGCGTCAACTCTACATCTTACCATCACACGCTCGTCCTCAAAGCTCGATCCCCGGCAACGGCGCCAAAATTTGGTGTAGCTTAGTGATGAGTAGCACCTCCTTTAATGTCAATCCGGGAAGACGTGAGGATGGTATGAAGACCTCGAGCAAGTGGAAGCACAAGTGCGTGAGTGAGAAGCACACAAGCATGCACACACATACACACACACGCGCACACACGGCAAGACAAAGAGTGGGAAGCAATGGAGTTCTTAGATTAATTTCAAAAAGCTCTTACAAGTTCATTTCAATTACAAGCTAACCTCAAAAATGAGCTCTCTAGCTCTATTTATAGTTTTTGACTAGGTTTTGGCACTGTTTAGACCTAGTGTCCGGCCTAGTTAAAAATTAGGTTCCAGGGCCAATTTGAGGGCTTAAACGGAGTCTAAAAAATACGAAAATTGATATGTAGGTACTTCTAAGGCTCCTCAAGCTCAAGGACTCCTTTGCTTGCACAAAATGGAGCTACAAAAATAAGAAATGGTATTTACAATGGTTTTTAGTGATTAAAATCACTATTAATATAGGGATTTTCTGTGTTGGTTTGTCGTACACATCTTTGAGCTCCCTACTTGCTCTTTCTTCTTGTGTGCTCCACTCCTTGATGTCTGAAAAATTTAGATGGCCTACTTGCCAGATCTTCTTTGGCTACTGTGTCTGCTTGTGCTATCTCTTCGTTCCAACCCTCTTTGTCTTGTGGCTCCTTCGGTTCCCTGACTGCTGCCAACAATTTACAAGGGATTTTTAATAATAAGTTGGGATTATGCAACTAGAGGACTCCTCTAGTGCATTTACATGGCTTGAGGGAATTTCCTAAGACTTTGAAGAAGAAAAATTATGCCGATTGAAATTTTGGGGCTCTTCTTTTGTGCTTCTCTGCTCTGCAACAACATGTCTTGCAACTTCGTACATAGGTGTTTGCATCCATATGTAGGGTTGGCCAACATAAGCCTGCAAAGAGGACCATTTTTATGGTTCTTTCAGCTGAGAAATGTTCTCTTGCAACACCTGAGTGTGCCATCTGTAATATGGGTAGGTATTCTCCTTCATGTACACATAGCCGTAGGTGATTATCCTTCCCTCTCATGAATAATTGTCTTCCCGTGATAACGTAGTCTTTACTCATTTCCTCTAGAGATCATTTCCTTGCTAAACTGATTCCTTCCTCATGCTCTCGTGTCTTTAGGAATTTCACTCATGTCTTACTCCAGTTGGGTGCTATTGTAGAGAAAGGTAAAGATGTGTGGTCATCTGGGGTAGTTTCCTGACAATCCGTGCAATTGGTGACATATGCATGGACATCCTTAGGCATATCAGGCCAGTATACTCCTAATCATTTCAGTTCTCTCAGGGTTCCATGAGTTCCTTTGTGTGTTCTCCGTTTATTTATGTGAGCTTGTTGAATTAAGTTCTTTTGCTCATCTCGACACATCTCGTCAATACGTCGTTAGATTCCTTATGATACACACTTCCTGCTATTATGTGTAAGTTACGTGATTGTAGGATTTCCGTTCTACTCTCCTTGTTAATTGAGTGTTGTGGACCATGAGTGAGTATTGGAATCAGCTTTTCTGCCCACTTAGGACATACTTCCAAATTGAACACGTAAGTTTCTGGCAATTCACCTGGTACTCCGCTTGGTGGTTCTCCATGGGTTAGCCTAGAGAGATGATGTGCCCTCACGTGGGTATTTCCTTTTTTCATAATTACTTAAAAATCGAACTCCATTAAGAATAGGAACCATCTCACTAGTCTTCTCGTGTTGCAAGGCTTATTGACTAAGTATAGTAAGGCTTGATGATCTATGAAGAACTTGAACTTATTGGCTAACAGGTAGTGTCTCACTTTCTTTACAACGTACACCATTCCTAGTCCCTCTTGCTCCGTAGTTGTATAGTTTCTCTCGGCTTGATTCAGTTGTCTACTTGCATAGGCAATTGGATGGTCCAATTTTCCTTCATCCGCCAGTTGAGCTAAGATGCATCCTATTGCATAATTGGAAGCGTCCACATGAATATGAAAAGGCTTTTTCCAATTTGGTGTTTTCAAAATAGGAGCTATGCTAAGCAGCTTTTTTAACTCATTAAATGCCTTCTCACATTCGTCAGTCCATGTGAATTGAGTCAACAATCCATACAAGGGTTTGGCAATTATAGCATACATGTGGATAAAGCGACGGTAGTATCCACAATGACCCATAAATGCTTGCACTTCTTTTGCATTCTTTGGTCTAGGAAGTTCTAGAATTACTTTGATCTTGTCTTCATCCATAGATATTCCGTTCCTAGACACGATGTGTCCTAAGATCTTCCCTTGTCTTACCATGAAGATGCACTTCTCAAGATTGAGGCAGACTCTATATTGTCGACATTTATCAAATATTTTCCACAATTCAGGAATGTGTTCTTGCCTTTGATATGAATATGTACATAGGTCGTCCACATATACTTCCATACTCTTCTTCAGGAATTCTTTGAAAATGTGACACATCAACCTTTGGAAAGTAGTAGGGACGTTAGTGAGTCCAAAAGGCATTACTCTGAAATCATAGACCCCCATTCAGTCGCGAATGCGGTCTTATGTTGATCCTTGGTAGCAATAGCCACTTGGTTGTATCCACAGAATCCATCTAGGAAGCTATAGACTTCTTTTCCTGCAACTCTTTCCAATAGATGGTCGGTGATATTTAATGGGTAACTATCACGAATCATTGCTGCGTTGACTTTCTTTAGATTAATGCACACTCTCAATTTTCTGTTCTTTTTTTGTACAACAACTAATGGTGACACCCATTTGGTATGTTCTATTTCGTAAATGAATCCACCTGCTAATAGCTTGTCTATTTCTTCTTTTATTTTTGTGGCAAAAACCTCTTTGTACGTGTTGTTGGTGCAGATCAATCACCAATTGATTAAATAATGAAGGAAGATTCAATTCTTGAAGCTTGGAAGAAAGATATACTCAGAGGATATGAGGAATGTACACATATGTACATTAGTATAGTTATATTTCACTTAGATCTTTGATTAGTCATAGACTTGTACAATTTTCTCTATGAATACCTTGAAAATGTCGAGGCGTGATATGAGAGCATATGAAAGAATAGATAGAAGTCAAGAAAGGTGAAGTTAGATGTCATGAGACATGTGAAAAGTTAGTTGAGTTTCCTCTCATCACTCAACTGTAACTTTCTGAGTAATTGAAGAAATATTGCACCCGATGTTTCTGTGTCTGCTCCGTCTGTGTTAGATCATTTGTGAAATCCTTTTGAGGATATCTAAAGTCATAGTTAAAGAGTCTATGGCTTGAGTTTCAGAGTCTAATTGTAAACAGGTTAGGAGAATTGTTAGTAGGAACATTCATATGTGTAGAATGTTCACAGTCTTCTGAAACAGGCACAGATTTCGAGTCCAATGAATTGAGTAGTGCTCAGTGCACAGTGTAAAGTTTTACACATATGATAGCTCAAGATCTAAGTTGAGAGATAAGCTATCTACAGCCAAAAGGATTTGGTAAAACGGGTTCGACATTGTGAGAACCAAAGTTAAGAAGTTAGGGGTGTCAAATCGACTTCTCAGAAGTGCAGATTTAGACATAGGTAACTTGTGAAGTTGATTTCTCAAGTTATACTAAACCTTTTGAAGAACTTTAACTTGGAGGAGGTGCGCAACTTCTAGACGACACTCCATACAAAATTTCATAGAAAACTTTACATGTTTGATAGGTCAATGAGAAGAAATTGTGCAGCAGACTTTCTGTGTTTTATCTTCTTCACAGAATTTTTCAACTTTTGATAATTTTGAGGTTGGACCTCTAATTTGGTGAAGGTTTTAACTTACTCTTGATATAGAGGTGTTCTAAATTCAAGAGTAGGTTGTTCTTTTGGGGATTAACACTCTCCATCAGTGGTATCAGAGCAGGAGACATCAAAATCAAGGAAAGGAGGATCTCGACTGCTGCAGATTCAAGAAATTCAACATTTGAAGAACTAAAGGTGAAAGGTTGAAGGCAAAGTCTGAGGAGGAGACCATACGACATAAAGAAGGACAAAAGGAGTCTAATTCGAAGTAAAGGTACATATATTGTTCATAAAGCTTGAAGATTTCAATACACAGGTGGACACAAGATGGGAGATTCTCTACAGATAGAGAAATTGGATAGGGAAAACTATCCTGCATGGTCAATGAGGATGGAAGCTCATCTTATGAGCAAAGATTTAATAGCCTACATCACAGGAGAAGAAGAGAAGCTAGAGTTCAGAGATCCTAGTGTTCCAACTAGGGAAGAGTTAGCAGATTTGAAAAATTGGATGAAGAAAGATGCTCAAGCTAGGAGCATTATATATATGGCAGTCAATGATTACTTGTTACCTCACATTCGAGGTCTTGAAAGTGCTACTGATATTTGGAATGCTTTGGAGGAGCATTTTCAGAATACTACTAAGTCAAGGAAGGCATCCTTATGGGCAGAATTTACAACCTTTAAGAAGAAGGCTTCTCAATCCATTTCAGACTATGTGACAAGAATGAAAGATATTGCAGATGCTTTAGGAGCTGTTGATGAAGACATTGAGGAGGATAAATTGGTAAGGCAAATTCTTACAGGTTTAAGAGGTGATGACAAATGGAAGCCATTCATTTTGTCTATAGAATTATAACTTGATCATTTCACTCCTGAGTTAAATCAGTTGCTAGGTCATATGCTAACATTTGAGGAGGATGTTAAAGGAGATGGTGACAAGAGTGTGATGGAGAGTGTTAATCCCCAAAAGAACAACCTACTCTTGAATTTAGAACACCTCTATATCAAGAGTAAGTTAAAACCTTCACCAAATTAGAGGTCCAACCTCCAAATTATCAAAAGTTGAAAAATTCTATGAAGAAGATAAAACACAGAAAGTCTGCTGCACAGTTTCTTCTCATTGACCTATCAAACATGTAAAGTTTTCTATGAAATTCTGTATGGAGTGTCGCCTAGAAGTTGCACACCTCCTCCAAGTTAAAGTTCTTCAAAAGGTTTAGTATAACTTGAGAAATCAACTTCACAAGTTACCTATGTCTAAATCTGCACTTCTGAGAAGTCGATTTGACACCCCTAACTTCTTAACTTTGGTTCTCACAATGTCGAACCCGTTTTACCAAATCCTTTTGGCTGTAGATAGCTTATCTCTCAACTTAGATTTTGAGCTATCATATGTGTAAAACTTTACACTGTGCACTGAGCACTACTCAATTCATTGGACTCGAAATCTGCGCCTGTTTCAGAAGACTATGAACATTCTACACATATGAATGTTCCTACTAACAATTCTCCTAGCCTGTTTACAATTAGACTCTGAAACTCAAGCCATAGACTCATTAACTAATACTTTAGATATCCTCAAAAGGATTTCACAAATGATCTAACACAGACGGAGCAGACACAGAAACATCGGGCGCAATATTTCTTCAATTACTCAGAAAGTTACAGTTGAGTGATCAGAGGAAACTCAACTAACTTTTCACATGTCTCATGACATCTAACTTCACCTTTCTTGACTTCTATCTATTCTTTCATATGCTCTCATATCACGCCTCGACATTTTCAAGGTATTTATAGAGAAATTTGTACAAGTCTATGACTAATCAAAGATCTAAGTGAACTATAACTATACTAATGTACATATGTGTACATTCCTCATATCCTCTGAATATATCTTTCTTCCAAGCTTCAAGAATTGAATCTTCCTTCATTCTTTAATCAATTGGTGATTGATCTGCACCAACAGCTCCCCCTCAATCATCAATTGAGGTTTCTCTTTTCTTCTTTATTCTTGCCATGTCTTTAAACTTCTGTAGCTTTGGTCCATCCAAGCTCTTTGTAAGCATATCAGCTATTTGATCTTTAGTTGAAGTATGTATGACTTCAATCTCTTTATCCATCACCTTCTCTCTTAGAAAGTGATACTGAATCTCAATGTGTTTGGTCCTGGCATGAAAAACAGGATTAGCAGCTAAATACAATGAACTCATGTTATCTCCATATATAATTGGTATCCCATGCACAATGTCAAAACTCTTCATCAAGGTCTTGACCCAAATCACTTCCTTTGCAGCTTCAACCATGCCTTTATATTCAGCTTCTGTAGAAGACAAAGCAACTGTATGTTGCTTCTTGGAACACCATGAGATAAGTTTATCTCCCACATAACACATGTATCCAAAAGTTGATCTTCTATCATCTGGATTACCTGCCCAATCTGCATCACTATAGATCTTGATGTTTGTATCTGATGTGAACCTATAATACAAACCTTCATTGAGTGTACCCTTAATGTACCTCAACACTCTTTGTCCTGCAATCCAATGTTCTTTCCTTGGTCAATGCATGAATTGAGACAAAACCCCTACTGCATATGATAAATCAGGTCTAGTTAAAGTAGCATAGATAAGACTACCAACCAAACTCTGATATTGTCTCATGTCCTTAAATTCTTCACCTCCAAACTTACTCAATTTTTGATTCACCTCCATTGGTGTAGGTGCTACCCTGCAATCATCCATTTTAAACTTGATTAACAAGTTCTTCAAATACCTTTCTTGGGTCACAAATACTCCATGTTGAGTATATGTAGTCTCCATGCCCAAGAAATATGACAAGTCTCCCAAGTCACTTATTTTGAACTCCTTTTCCATTTGCTTCTTGAGTCTTTGTATTCCTTCTTCATCTGTACCTGTAAGAATTATATCATCAACATATATGCACATGTATATGAAACCATTATCACTTGCTTTGACAAGCAAGCTACTATCTGCTTTAGACACCTGAAATCCAAGTTCTTTCAAGAACTTTACAAGTCTATAATTCCATGCCCTTGGGGCCTGCTTCAAGCCATACAAAGCTCTCTTGAGCTTGCACACATGATCTGGATATCTTTTATCTCTGAACCCTTGAGGTTGCTCCATGAACACATCATCTGAAATGTAACCATTCAAAAAAGCATTTTTCACATCAAGTTGACATAACTTCCAACCTTTACATGCAGCAATAGCTATGAGTGTCCTGATGGTTGTCATCTTTGCCACAGGACTATAAGTCTCATCATAATCAACACCATATGTCTGAGCAAACCCTTTGACAACAAGTCTAGCTTTGTATCTAGACACACTTCCATCTGCAAACCTCTTGGTCTTGTAAACCCACTTGCATCCAATGATTTTCTGACTATTTGGCTTTGGAACCAAATCCCATGTTTGATTCTCCAATAATACATCATATTCTTCCTGCATAGCTTTCTCCCATTTTTCCTTACCTTTTGCCTCTTCATATGTAGAAGGGTCTTCATCTGTTTTCATCATATAAGCATAATCTTTTGTGGCCAAAAATGAAGTATCATAGCTATACCTTGTAGGTTGCCATTTATTCCTTGTAGACCTCCTAAGCTCTCCACTCCTTGAGGTTTCTGGTTCTTCATATTCAGGATCAAATCTTGGTGTTTCTTCCACTTCAACCTGCACCTCATTATTCTCTTGTTCATCAATTATCTGAATCTTTGATTTACCTTTTCTTTGGCTCACTTCTTCTTCATCACCTGTATTGATATTGATTGTACCTGCATACCAAGTGCTTTGCTCATCAAATGTAACATCTTTAGAAACCATGAATTGTTTTGTAGATGGACTCCACAATCTATAACCCATCTGCTTATCATCATAACCAATGAAAACATATTTCTCAGCTTTAGGCTCCAACTTGTGCCTTAATTGTGATGGCACACATGCATATGCCACACATCCAAAAACTCTGCAATGATCCAAGGTAGGTTTCTTACCCCACCAAGCCTCATATGGTGTCATACCCTGCAAGGCTTTACATGGTAACCTATTGACCAAATAAGTTGCTGTATTTACAGCCTCAGCCCACAAATAATTAGGGCAATTTTTCTCCTTCATCATGGATCTTGCAAACTCAACAAGTGTTCTATTTCTTCTTTCTGCTACACCATTTTGTTGAGGAGAGTACCTGCAAGTAATTTCCCTTTTTATACCTGCATTCCACAAGTAATCACTGAACTCATTAGAGAAATACTCTCCCCCTCCATCTGACCTTAGTCTCTTCAACTTATGTCCTGTAATTCTTTCTGCATATGCATGATAGTGTTTAAATGTATTAAACACTTCTGACTTATCTTTGATAACATAAATAGTGATGCATCTAGTAGCATCATCAACATAAATCACATAATACCTTGACCCATTTATAATGAAATCCTTTGATGGTCCCCACACATCTGTGTGTACCAATTCAAGCTTCTCTGAGTACATAAAACCATGCTTGGAATAGGAATGCTTATGAGCCTTACCTAATTGACATGCCTCACATTTATATGTCATATGTTGACCTGCAACATTAGGCAAAACAAGCACTGAACCATTGTTAATCATGTCTTTAATACCTCTTTCATTGAAATGTCCAAGCCTCTTGTGCCAAAGATCTAACTCGGAGATCTTATGTCCTCCATATGTGAACATAGCATGACCAATATTGCCTTGAATCTTCAATGTAAATAATCTTCCTTCTTTCTTCCCTGAAAATATCTGTTTATACCCTTGACTAGGGTCTTCCACATATACTCCATCATTAGTGAACCTTACTTCATATCCCTTTTCAACAATTTGTCCTACACTTATCAAATTCTTAGGAATTGTAGGAACATACAAGACCTTACACAATAAGGTGCTACCATCCTTGGCCTTCACTGATCCAATTGACTTCACATTGTGCTTTGTGTTGTCACCTGTTTGAACAACATGATTACAAACCTTATTCTCTAAATCAGTCATCAAAGATATATTACCACTTAGGTGATTGCTACACCCTGAGTCAATATAGAAGACTCTTTGATCTTCACTCTGCCTTTCACAAGTTGCATTCATTATCAATGTTGAATCCTCCTTTTGATCTGAAGCATAATTGTAGTAGGTGTTGTTATATTGTTGACTTTGGAAACCTCTACCTGCATTTCTTCCAAAGTAACTCCTACCACCTCTGCCTCTGAAATTACCTCTTTGATTTCTGCCTCCTCTTCCTCTTGAATTATAGTTCTGATTATATCCACCATTACTTTGATTATTATGCCAACAATCATTAGCTAAGTGATTTGTCTTCCCACAAATCCAGCAAGCTTTGCCTCCACCTTTGTTGTTCCTGCCTCTTCCTCTACCTTTGCCACCTCCTCTTCCTCTTAGGAAGTTGGCTTGACTAGTTGTACCTTCATCTTCATTTGCTTGTTGCTTTCCTTTGCTATTCTTCTTCTATTTCTTTGAGTACATTGCATGACCTGCACTCTTGTCACCATCTCCTTTAACATCCTGCTCAAATGTTAGCATATGACCTAGCAACTGATTTAAATCAGGAGTGAAATGATCAAGTGATAATTCTATAGACAAAATGAATGGCTTCCATTTGTCATCACCTCTTAAACCTGTAAGAATTTGCCTTACCAATTTATCCTCCTCAATGTCTTCATCAACAGCTCCTAAAGCATCTGCAATATCTTTCATTCTTGTCACATAGTCTGAAATGGATTGAGAAGCCTTCTTCTTAAAGGTTGTAAATTCTGCCCATAAGGATGCCTTCCTTGACTTAGTAGTATTCTGAAAATGCTCCTCCAAAGCATTCCAAATATCAGTAGCACTTTCAAGACCTCGAATGTGAGGTAACAAGTAATCATTGACTGCCATATATATAATGCTCCTAGCTTGAGCATCTTTCTTCATCCAATTTTTCAAATCTGCTAACTCTTCCCTAGTTGGAACACTAGGATCTCTGAACTCTGGCTTCTCTTCTTCTCCTGTGATGTAGGCTATTAAATCTTTGCTCATAAGATGAGCTTCCATCCTCATTGACCATGCAGGATAGTTTTCCCTATCCAATTTCTCTATCTGTAGAGAATCTCCCATCTTGTGTCCACCTGTGTATTGAAATCTTCAAGCTTTATGAACAATATATGTACCTTTACTTCGAATTAGACTCCTTTTGTCCTTCTTGATGTCGTATGGTCTCCTCCTCAGACTTTGCCTTCAACCTTTCACCTTTAGTTCTTCAAATGTTGAATTTCTTGAATCTGCAGCAGTCGAGATCCTCCTTTCCTTGATTTTGATGTCTCCTGCTCTGATACCACTGATGGAGAGTGTTAATCCCCAAAATAACAACCTACTCTTGAATTTAGAACACCTCTATATCAAGAGTAAGTTAAAACCTTCACCAAATTAAAGGTCCAACCTCCAAATTATCAAAAGTTGAAAAATTCGGTGAAGAAGATAAAACACAGAAAGTCTGCTGCACAATTTCTTCTCATTGACCTATCAAACATGTAAAGTTTTCTATGAAATTTTGTATGGAGTGTCGCCTAGAAGTTGCGCACCTCCTCCAAGTTAAAGTTCTTCAAAAGGTTTAGTATAACTTGAGAAATCAACTTCACAAGTTACCTATGTCTAAATCAGCACTTTTGAGAAGTCGATTTCACACCCCTAACTTCTTTACTTTGGTTCTCACAATATCGAACCCGTTTTACCAAATCCTTTTGGCTGTAGATAGCTTATCTCTCAACTTAGATTTTGAGGTATCATATGTGTAAAACTTTACACTGTGCACTGAGCACTACTCAATTCATTGGACTCGAAGTCTGCGCCTGTTTCAGAAGACTGTGAACATTCTACACATATGAATGTTCCTACTAACAACTCTCCTAACCTGTTTACAATTAGACTCTGAAACTCAAGCCATAGACTCATTAACTATGACTTTAGATATCCTCAAAAGGATTTCACAAATGATCTAACACAGACGGAGCAGACACAGAAAGATCGGGTGCAATATTTCTTCAATTACTCAGAAAGTTACAGTTGAGTGATGAGAGGAAACTCCACTAACTTTTCACATGTCTCATGACATCTAACTTCACCTTTCTTGACTTCCATCTATTCTTTCATATGCTCTCATATCACGCCTCGACATTTTCAAGGTATTTATAGAGAAATTTGTACAAGTCTATGACTAATCAAAGATCTAAGTGAACTATAACTATACTAATGTACATATGTGTACATTCCTCATATCCTCTGAATATATCTTTCTTCCAAGCTTCAAGAATTGAATCTTCCTTCATTCTTTAATCAATTGGTGATTGATCTGCACCAACAGAGTGCAGGTCATGCAATGTACTCAAAGGACAAGAAGAAGAATAGCAAAGGAAAGCAACAAGCAAATGAAGATGAAGGTACAACTAGTCAAGCCAACTTCCTAAGAGGAAGAGGAGGTGGCAAAGGTAGAGGAAGAGGCAGGAACAACAAAGATGGAGGCAAAGCCTGCTGGATTTGTGGGAAGACAAATCACTTAGCTAATGATTGTTGGCATAATAATCAGAGTAATGGTGGATATAATCAGAACTATAATTCAAGAGGAAGAGGAGGCAGAAATCAAAGAGGTAATTTCAGAGGCAGAGGTGGTAGGAGTTACTTTGGAAGAAATGCAGGTAGAGGTTTCCAAAGTCAACAATATAACAACACCTACTACAATTATGCTTCAGATCAAAAGGAGGATTCAACATTGATAATGAATGCAACTTGTGAAAGGCAGAGTGAAGATCAAAGAGTCTTCTATATTGACTCAGGGTGTAGCAATCACCTAAGTGGTAATATATCTTTGATGACTGATTTAGAGAATAAGGTTTTTAATCATGTTGTTCAAACAGGTGACAACACAAAGCACAATGTGAAGTCAATTGGATCAGTGAAGGTCAAGGATGGTAGCACCTTATTGAGTAAGGTCTTGTATGTTCCTACAATTCCTAAGAATTTGATAAGTGTAGGACAAATTGTTGAAAAGGGATATGAAGTAAGGTTCACTAATGATGGAGTATATGTGGAAGACCCTAGTCAAGGGTATAAACAGATTGTTTCAGGGAAGAAAGAAGGAAGATTATTTACATTGAAGATTCAAGGCAATATTGGTCATGCTATGTTCACATATGGAGGACATAAGATCTCTGAGTTAGATCTTTGGCACAAGAGGCTTGGACATTTCAATGAAAGAGGTATTAAAGACATGATTAATAATGGTTCAGTGCTTGGTTTGCCTAATGTTGCAAGTCAACATATGACATATAAATGTGAGGCATGTCAATTAGGTAAGGCTCATAAGCATTCCTATTCCAAGCATGGTTTTATGTACTCAGAGAAGCTTGAATTGGTACACACAGATGTGTGGGGACCATCAAAGGATTTCAGTGTAAATGGGTCAAGGTATTATGTGATTTATGTTGATGATGCTACTAGATGGATCACTATTTATGTTATCAAAGATAAGTCAGAAGTGTTTAATACATTTAAACACTATCATGCATATGCAGAAAGAATTATAGGACATAAGTTGAAGAGACTAAGGTCAGATGGAGGGGGAGAGTATTTCTCTAATGAGTTCAGTGATTACTTATGGAATGCAGGTATAAAAAGGGAAATTACTTGCAGGTACTCTCCTCAACAAAATGGTGTAGCAGAAAGAAGAAATAGAAGACTTGTTGAGTTTGCAAGATCCATGATGAAGGAGAAAAATTACCCTAATTATTTGTGGGCTGAGGCTGTAAATACAGCAACTTATTTGGTCAATAGGTTACCATGTAAAGCCTTGCAGGGTATGACACCATATGAGGCTTGGTGGGGTAAGAAACCTACCTTGGATCATTGCAGAGTTTTTGGATGTGTGGCATATGCATATGTGCCATCACAATTAAGGCACAAGTTGGAGCCTAAAGTTGAGAAATATGTTTTCATTGGTTATGATGATAAGCAGATGGGTTATAGATTGTGGAGTCCATCTACAAAACAATTCATGGTTTCTAAAGATGTTACATTTGATGAGCAAAGCACTTGGTATGCAGGTACAATCAATATCAATACAGGTGATGAAGAAGAAGTGAGCCAAAGAAAAGGTAAATCAAAGATAAAGATAATTGATGAACAAGAGAATAATGAGGTGCAGGTTGAAGTGGAAGAAACACCAAGATTTGATCCTGAATATGAAGAACCAAAAACCTCAAGGAGTGGAGAGCTTAGGAGGTCTACAAGGAATAAATGGCAACCTACAAGGTATAGCGATGATACTTCATTTTTGGCCACAAAAGATTATGCTTATATGATGAAAACAGATGAAGACCCTTCTACATATGAAGAGGCAAAAGGTAAGGAAAAATGGGAGAAAGCTATGCAGGAAGAATATGATGCATTATTGGAGAATCAAACATGGGATTTGGTTCCAAAGCCAAATAGTCAGAAAATCATTGGATGCAAGTGGGTTTACAAGACCAAGAGGTTTGCAGATGGAAGTGTGTCTAGATACAAAGCTAGACTTGTTGTCAAAGGGTTTGCTCAGACATATGGTGTTGATTATGATGAGACTTATAGTCCTGTGGCAAAGATGACAACCATCAAGACACTCATAGCTATTGCTGCATGTAAAGGTTGGAAGTTATGTCAACTTGATGTGAAAAATGCTTTTTTTGAATGGTTACATTTCAGATGATGTGTTCATGGAGCAACCTCAAGGGTTCAGAGATAAAAGATATCCAGATCATGTGTGCAAGCTCAAGAGAGCTTTGTATGGCTTGAAGCAGGCCCCAAGGGCATGGAATTATAGACTTGTAAAGTTCTTGAAAGAACTTGGATTTCAGGTGTCTAAAGCAGATAGTAGCTTGCTTGTCAAAGCAAGTGATAATGGTTTCATATACATGTGCATATATGTTGATGATATAATTCTTACAGGTACAGATGAAGAAGGAATACAAAGACTCAAGAAGCAAATGGAAAAGGAGTTCAAAATAAGTGACTTGGGAGACTTGTCATATTTCTTGGGCATGGAGATTACATATACTCAACATGGAGTATTTGTGACCCAAGAAAGGTATTTGAAGAACTTGTTAATCAAGTTTATAATGGATGATTGCAGGGTAGCATCTACACCAATGGAGGTGAATCACAAATTGAGTAAGTTTGGAGGTGAAGAATTTAAGGACATGAGACAATATCAGAGTTTGGTTGGTAGTCTTATCTATGCTACTTTAACTAGACCTGATTTATCATATGCAGTAGGGGTTTTGTCTCAATTCATGCATTGCCCAAGGAAAGAACATTGGATTGCAGGACAAAGAGTGTTGAGGTACATTAAGGGTACACTCAATGAAGGTTTGTATTATGGGTTCACATCAGATACAAACATCAAGATCTATAGTGATGCAGATTGGGCAGGTAATCCAGATGATAGAAGATCAACTTTTGGATACATGTGTTATGTGGGAGATAAACTTATCTCATGGTGTTCCAAGAAGCAACATACAGTTGCTTTGTCTTCTACAGAAGCTGAATATAAAGGCATGGTTGAAGCTACAAAGGAAGTGATTTGGGTCAAGACCTTGATGAAGAGTTTTGACATTGTGCATGGGATACCAATTATATATGGAGATAACATGAGTTGATTGTATTTAGTTGCTAATCCTGTTTTTCATGCCAGGACCAAACACATTGAGATTCAGTATCACTTTCTAAGAGAGAAGGTGATGGATAAAGAGATTGAAGTCATACATACTTCAACTAAAGATCAAATAGCTGATATGCTTACAAAGAGCTTGGATGGACCAAAGCTACAGAAGTTTAAAGACATGGCAGGAATAAAGAAGAAAAGAGAAACCTCAATTGATGATTGAGGGGGAGCTGTTGGTGCAGATCAATCACCAATTGATTAAAGAATGAAGGAAGATTCAATTCTTGAAGCTTGGAAGAAAGATATATTCAGAGGATATGAGGAATGTACACATATGTACATTAGTATAGTTATAGTTCACTTAGATCTTTGATTAGTCATAGACTTGTACAAATTTCTCTATAAATACCTTGAAAATGTCGAGGCGTGATATGAGAGCATATGAAAGAATAGATAGAAGTCAAGAAAGGTGAAGTTAGATGTCATGAGACATGTGAAAAGTTAGTTGAGTTTCCTCTGATCACTCAACTGTAACTTTCTGAGTAATTGAAGAAATATTGCGCCCGATGTTTCTGTGTCTGCTCCGTCTGTGTTAGATCATTTGTGAAATCCTTTTGAGGATATCTAAAGTCATAGTTAATGAGTCTATGGCTTGAGTTTCAGAGTCTAATTGTAAACAGGTTAGGAGAATTGTTAGTAGGAACATTCATATGTGTAGAATGTTCATAGTCTTCTGAAACAGGCGCAGATTTCGAGTCCAATGAATGGAGTAGTGCTCAGTGCACAGTGTAAAGTTTTACACATATGATAGCTCAAAATCTAAGTTGAGAGATAAGCTATCTACAGCCAAAAGGATTTGGTAAAACGGGTTCGACATTGTGAGAACCAAAGTTAAGAAGTTAGGGGTGTCAAATCGACTTCTCAAAAGTGCAGATTTAGACATAGGTAACTTGTGAAGTTGATTTCTCAAGTTATACTAAACCTTTTGAAGAACTTTAACTTGGAGGAGGTGCACAGCTTCTAGGCGACACTCCATACAAAATTTCATAGAAAACTTTACATGTTTGATAGGTCAATGAGAAGAAATTGCGCAGCAGACTTTCTGTGTTTTATCTTCTTCACAGAATTTTTCAACTTTTGATAATTTGGAGGTTGGACCTCTAATTTGGTAAAGGTTTTAACTTACTCTTGATATAGAGGTGTTCTAAATTAAGGAGTAGGTCGTTCTTTTGGGGATTAACACTCTCCATCACGTGTAAGGGCATTGTTTTGATGGTTTTGCCTTCAGTGTCATTGGTATTCTATGAGAGCAGATGGAGGGATCCACACCTTTAAGATCCTTATAGGTCCAAGCAAATACATCTCGATATTCTCGGATCAATCGTATCAATTCTTCTTCCTCCTCTGTTGACACATCCTTTTGTATGTATGTACATCTTTCTTCTCCATCTTCTACGGTTACTACGATTTTTTTTGTTTGTTCCTTGTTGTCATACGCCTCTCCTTCTTTTGCCTCTATCTTAGGCATCTGAATGGCTATTTTTCTTTCTTCTACTTCATATCTTTTAAAGTATTCTAGTACTTCAAAAAGATCAGGGGTTGGTTCGATCTTACTCACGCTTTCCTTTTGATGTGGTACTATAGGGGCTGCTTCTATTGCTAACACTTTGGTTGTTCCATACTTCTCTTCAGCTTGAATGGCTTCTAGATAATGTTCCTCCGAATCAAATTCTAGTTTCAATTCTATGCTCTCGTATTCTTCCTTCCATTCCTTTTTTAATATTTCTTCTACTTCTACATCTTGCAGGACTACCATGTACAAATTTACGTCGTAGCCTTCATCATCCACACATTCATTCATAGTCAAAACTTCTTCATTCACACATACATCCAAGGTTGCTAGGATCTCCATCCAACCGTGTGGTTTGAATGCTTCATCAGGGAAAACTTGAGGCATGTACATTAGGTCCTCTATGGGTCGATAATTTTGATGTCCTAAGGCCATAATTGTATTTTTTTATCCTCTTTCTTGCCTTCTTTACACATCCATAATTGGGCATCCTCATGCATGCATGATTTGTCCCTTGATCCAGCATTATGGATAGACAAATCATCTTCTTCCTTATGTATGGGGTTCCATTGTAGTGGGGGTACATCTCTGTACGCAAAGGTATGCAAGTTTATCTTGGTAGTGTTTCCTTGATGTTGAAGGAATAATGAGTCTCATCCCCAATCTTGCACTACCCTAAGTTGTCTCATGAAAGGTCGTCCTAATATCATTTCATAGTTATTTGCCTTTCCAAATTGACAGATAGCTAACGTATGCTCAAATTCAACTCCACAGGTGGTTAGTTTGATTTTTTCCAATATTCCCAATGGTTTCTCCACACGACCATCTGCTAATTGAAGTTTCATTCGAGTTGTTCATAGGGCTGGCTTTCCCCATTTTTCCCAAATCTCTTTGGTGGCAATACCTACTCCTGCTCCTGTGTCGAGTATAGCCTTGGTCATGTACCCATTGCATGTGATAGGTAAACATGTGTTGCCCTCATCTCCTTTGCTAAATTCTCCAACCTTATCCACGGGTATTTGTACGTTTGATGGGTTCTCATTTCCCTTGATTTCCTTTTCGTTCTTCTCCTCTAACTCCAATTGTTACACTAATTGTTTCCATAATTGTGGTTTAATGCGAAGTAATTCTTCCACAATCAACTGACATTGTACTTTGGTCTTTTTAAGTTCTGTCAGATTATGTGAGTTCTTATCTGAGATTCCCTCTTCTTTTCCTCGTACTGTGGGAGCACTGAAGATCATGAATTCCTTCTCATATTCTCCCATGTAATTTGGGAGGGTGGAAATGCTCTAGGCTTTCTCCCTATTCTGATCTAGTCTAGAAACTTCTTCATATATTTCTTCCATCTTTGGTGGTGGTTGATAATCTTCCACATCTAACTCCTCAGAAGGAGGTTCTGCAACTCCAACCTTTTTCCATTGATCCTCTCGAATCCTAGTCCACAATTCCTTTGGCCAATCCGCTTCTAAATCCAGGACTATGGACATAGGTTTATCTAGGATGTTCAATAGTTCTTGTTTATCATTCCCTTTTTTGGATTCTGGTCCTTGTGTTGGAAGCAGCCAGAGGTAGAGACACCACGGAAGCATGTAACGACAGAGCAGGGAGCCAGTCGGATCAATTTCTCAAACAAATATGTTTTTTATCACTTTTCAAAACATTCAACAGTGATTTTTATCACTAATTGTAACATATGTAACATAGAAAACCCCATTTTGAAATCCATAGCTCCATTTTGTGCAACCCGAGGAGTCCTCGAGCTTGAGGAGCTTAGGTAGAATGCGCGTACCAATTTTCGTTATTTTTAGATACCGTTTACCCTTCCAAATAGCATCTAGGACCTATTTTTTAACTATGCCGGTCACTAGATGTGAAACCGGTCAAAACTAGTCTAGAAACTATAAAAAGAGCTAGGGAGCTCATTTTTGAGGTTAGCTTGTTGGAGTTTAGAGTTCTTTTGAGCTTGTAATAGTGTTCTTGAGTAATAGAGCTAATTTCCCACCTTCCATTGTGTCTTGCTTGTCTCTTTGTAGTGTATGTGCATGTGTGTGTGCATTTCTATGCTTCTCACCTTCACTCTCACATCATCTCACATTCACGATCTTCATATCACTCCTATCTCTTCCGCGGATTGACATTAAGGAGGTGAAGCTTCTTAACGTGGTTCTCACCATTGTGTTAGAGCAACACCAAATTTGGCGCCGTTGCCGGGGATCGAGTCTAGGACGAATGTGTGATGGTAAGAGTATAGCAAGAAGTGGCGTTGGAAGGTAAAAATTTCAGTTTTTGTTGTTGTTTTTACTTAGTTTTTAGTGTTTTTCACCTCCCCCACACTCCATCTTCATCACCGCATCATCATCTTCATCTCAAAAAAAAAAAATCAGAAAATTCACCATATCCACCCATTCTCCTCATTTCCCCTCATTTGTGCATGCAAGAGAGTGAGCGAGAGCTTTTGTGCTTGTGTGTACTTTTGTTTTCTTGAGTTTTCTTGCAGGTACAGAGCTCCAGTGCATCAGGAAAGCTTGGAAAAGGTAAAATTTTCAGTTTCTGTCAGAAATTGCCGACTGTGTCAGACCATCGCGATGGTCTGCAAAGTTTGGAATTTGGAGAAGGCGACCACACCAGCGTGTAGGCGACCCCTGCGTGTGTATGAATCCATAGCTGCATTGCAAAAAATCACTGTTTGGTGGACCATCGCGACGGTCTCTGACCATCGCGATTGTGTCACACCATCGCGATTGGCTCACGCCATCGCGACGGCTTGGCCGGACCATCGCGACGGTCTCTGACCATCGCGATTGTGTCACGCCATCGCGCCGACGGTGCCACGTGGCAATCTAGACCATCGCGATTGTGCACTTTCACGCCATCGCGACGGTGCACTTCAGACCATCGCGACACTTCAAAAATTCAGACCATCGCGATTGGGTCACGCCATCGCGCTCAGACCATCGCGACGGTGCTCTTCAGACCATCGCGATTGTCCACGTTGACCGTTGACTGACGCCATCGCGATTGTGCACTTTCAGACCATCGCGATTGTGCAAATTCAGACCATCGCGACGGTGCACTTCAGACCATCGCGACACTTCAACAAATCAGACCATCGCGATTGGCTCATGCCATCGCGCCCAGACCATCGCGATTGGCTCACGCCATCGCGCCCAGGCCATCGCGGTTGGCTCACGCCATCGCGCTCAGACCATCGCGATTGTCCAAGTTCACGCCATCGCGATTGTGCAATTTCACGCCATCGCGACGGTGCAATTTCAAACCATCGCGATTGTGCACTTTCACGCCATCGCGACGGTCCCAGACCATCGCGATCATCTCAGACCATCGCGATTGTGCACCCCCATCGCAAATTTTAGGGTTTCAATTTTTGGCCAATTTTGGGGCTATTTTTGGGAAATTTTTGGGTGATTATACTCATAGGAGACCCCTTAGCTCATATTTGGAGAAAAACCTGTTTGTCAGTTTTCACCCCCCAGGGCCTGAACGGTCATAACTTTTTCATCCGAAGTCCGTTTTTTGAGCTTAATAGCTCATTAGAAAGCTCTTTACGAGTACTACATCTATTTTTTGATAAGCTATTTTGAGGTTGACCTAGTTTGGGACTTGAAAGCCAGGGGGCAAACATTGAAAAGTTGGGCAAAAGGGAAGGGACTTAAAAGGTGTATATACTTAAGTGCTTGATCATCCAACTGTGAATTGGTCTAATATTGAATTTTTCCAGGTCTAGCAAGGGCAATCAAGGGCAATCAAGGGCAACCAAGGCAAGGCAGTGAAGGGCATAAAGCTTGGGAAGCGCGGCTTCTTGGGCATCAGAGCAAGCAGAAAAGCTGACTCGAGGTTGGAAGATTACTCAACCCCCTCAGTCAATTCTTAGCTTAGGCTAAACGGTAGTATTGTGGATTTAAGACGATAGGAACGCCTCAAGTTCAAGATATTTAATTCTTTCGAGTCTAAGACTAAAGTAAAGGTGTGTGTGACGAAAACCTAAAGGAAAGAACCTAAGTCTGACGGAACGAGAACTCAAAATTATAACGGAAAGTCGAATTCCTGACGCATACACTAAGACAAGAATCTAAAGAAATCTAAAAAGAATCAAGACAGTAATAACAAAGAATCGGTGACGATCTGAGCGTGTACTGAGTGTGCAAGGAAGAAAATTAATGAACCTTAGATCGGGCAAACATATAGGTAAGTCAGACCGACGAAGCCTTAGATCATCAGAGGCAAGTGTAAGAACTACTGCTCGATCGTGGGCTCAACAATTGAATAGTAATTACCCCTACGAGAGCTCAGACACTAGTGAATCAGAAATGGCATTTAGCACAGATAGACCAGAAGGAGGGTCGAATGTAGCCTATTTAGAAAAACCAGAAGGACCCTATAGAACGCAACTAGAGTTTCTCCGAACCAACCGCTTAGGTGCTCGCATCTATGAGGATGGTTTACGAAGGCAAGTGGTGCAAATGCACAACCCCGATCAACCCATTGGATTGGAACGTCCAGTGGTGAAATTCGAGAGAGACGTGTACATAGACAAGGAAGGAACGATGTACATATTAAGTACGCAGCCAAACAATACCAACAAGCTTGGCGTGATTCAACCAGAGACGGAAGCAAAATCTCAAGGAAAGGAACCATTAGAAGAGCCTAGAACACCTAGAGGGAAATCTGTACTGACACGAGTACTAATCCCAGAATGGATCCCTCAAGACAATAGAAGCATAGAGTTGTTTGTAAATAAAGAAACTGATGAAGCCTTTTGGAGATACAAGACCGAAATACTTAGTGAGGTAGGAATCATCACGATATACGAGTTCAAGGACCCGGATACACCTGGAAAGGTTGTATACCTAGATGAGACTTCAGAAAGAGTCTTTTTGGTACCTGACCGCGCTAAAAACACATACACATGGAGAGGTGAATTGGTATTCCCTCCATCTAGAACGAACATGAATACAAGTCAACAAGGGGCAGGAACATCCTCAGCCCATGGAAATCAAAGAGAGGGAAATAAAGAGAGACCGGAAGTAAGCTTCACTCATCCCATAGGGAGAGATAGAACAACCACGAACACTAATAGAGCGGATAGACACAGAGATCATGGAGTACTAGGTGGTAGAGATGATTTTCCTCTACCTAGGCCACGCGAACACGCAAGAATATTGAGACCTACACAGTTAGTAAAATCAATGAAGAATTATTTTGATGGGACATGAGATCCCTATGACCATGTCGCAAAATTCAAGCAAGTACTAAGAGCAGAACAAGTTGAAGACATGTTCACGCAATATAATGCATTTGGACTAACGTTAAAGAATACAGCTTTAACTTGGTTCCAACCTTTGCAACAAAGGCAATTTAGAGACATCCATCACTTTTTAGAGTCATTCATCACTGAATTCTCTAAAAGTGGGATTAGACATGACACGTCTTCGTTGATTCATAGCTTTAAACAGACCCCTCAGGAAACCATAAGACTGGCAGGACGTAGGTTTAGACAATATGTTGAACGATGTCCAATGCAAGAGCTACCCTGACAAGCCAAGCAAGTGTCATTGTTTCTAGATGGCTTGTTGAGCTCTAAACTACGCTCCTACGTATACCTAAAAGAACCCAAAACGCTAGAGCAATGTGTGAGAATATGTATAGACATTGAGGACAACTTAGGAGACGATTTGGAACTCTCGAAGGTCTATAAGGACTCAGACTGTTCATCTCTAGCATCCACAAAATTGTCTAGCTCAATAGAAGACCTTGCAGAAAAAGTGGCCCAGAAATTAGGAGTTTCTAGCAAACCTAGGGTGCTAACAAACAAGCGTTGTTACACCTGTGGTGGTGACCATATGGCAAATGTGTGTCCCAATGCACCACAACCACAAGCCAACCCTAGTGGCCAATATTGTACAATTGAGAGAAGATACACGAATCATACGGCTCAGGACTGCCCATACAACAAACAAACCGTGAGACAGAACTATCCGCAAGCATACCCGCAGCCAGGTAGGTATCAAGGCCAATACAATGCTCAGCCTTATTACTATAGGCCTCCTCAGAACTACCCATACCAGGCTCAACAGAGACCTCAACCTGTCTTAGCTCAGCAGCCACCCCCACCAGCGAATGTCATCTCAGTCAAATACGCTGCTGCAGAAGAGAACCTAAGTAGGGCTTTAGTGCCTTCTTCACCTTTGATCATAGAGAGTGATCCACACTCAAACAGTTTTGACTCTACGCATGTAGATAGTCCACCCGCATATTACACAGAGTCACCAGAACACGTAGAAACATATCATTATGATAGTCCACCAGTGGAACCTAGTTGGGAGCCCGACTATGCTAATGTGATGTACACAAACCCAAATCCACGGCCCCAATTGAGACAACAAAGACCACAGGGCCCTAGAGGACCATGCTTTAGATGCCAAGGAGATCATTTCATAAAGGATTGTCCACATCCCCCGATAGCAGGACAATCACAGTACTATAACATCCAAGGCTTTTGTGCCGATTGTGGCAAAGAGCACATAATCAAAGATTGTCCTAAGAACCCTGTTAACGCTTCGAATGTGACACCGATCAACGTGATAGGTATTGTAAATAACGCAAATGGATCCAACCCTACATACGTGCCTATCCAAGCTATCACAAGAGCCCAGGCGCTCTTACAGAACCAACAGCTTAATCAGGAGAAAGTAGTCGGAAGTAGTGAAGTTGCAGAATCTAGCAGTAAAAAGACAAAATCTTGGAAAGAGTCTAGAGAAAGGATAAAGAGAAAATGGAGTAAAAAGATAAGTGAGTTGGAAGGAATTTTGAAGGAATCTAGAGCCAAAATCCAAGAATTGACTTCACAGGACTTGAATCAAGAGAATCCAGCCCAGAAATCAGGATCAGTTCTAGCGGAACCCATACCAGAAAACCTAGACATGATGTTTCGTGCATATCAGGCTAGATTAAAAGAGGGACCTCAGGTAGCTGAAATGAGCAAAAACTACCCTCGAGCTGATCTAGAAATTGAGAGAACTAAACTTTGCATGAAGATGGTAGAACTAGCACAAGCTTTGTTCGAAGCCTCTAGATATCTTAATTGGAATAACATGGCAAAACCGGAATTACACTTTCAAGGACTAATGGAGAAGTTAGAATACTTGATAGAGAGCAAAGAGAAAAAGGATCAGCCTAGGAACCCTATTGTCCCAGAGACACAGGAAAGGAATGCACCATCCCTGTCTCAAGTACCCAACTCAGAAAGTCAAGACAATTTGTCTTCCATACATAGGTACTCACATGAATTTTTGAGAGAAATACAAGAAGAGAAATGGAGAAAGGAACAAGGAACCCATCCTCCTATTCAAGAAATAGATGACTTGCAGGAACAATTTCCCCAAGACATTCCCTCTATTTATGATGATGTAGAGGAAGAACAACTGAGTGAACACACAAGATTTGAATCTAATTCTTTACAAGAATTACCTCAGTTCACAGGACCTTGGGAAGCAAAGTCTATTAGTATGAGAGCACCCACGATAATAGTGAGGAATGAAGAATTAGTAATCCCTAGAAACACAGAAGTGATCAAGAATACCAAAGTACAATGTAACCTTACTCTACAGGAGTTGTTAAAGGTTAAACCAGAATTGTGGAAACATGTAGCAAATCAATTCCCTGAGCTTGCTACTACTCCCTCACAAATAGGATCACAAAATAAGGTACCAGAAATACCCGTAGAAAAGATTGGAGATGTAAGCGAAGGAGAGGAAGGTAACACTTATCTTCCAATAACCCATCAGGGCTACACCACGAAAGCCATCTTAGATTCAGGAGCCGGAGTAGCCATCGCTACCACCGCTTTATGGAAACGTTGGGGTAAGCTAGCATTGAGACCCACCAGGATGAAGCTACAAATGGCTGATGGACACATAGAAAAACCACTAGGCTTATTAGAAGGCATATCTCTCACCACTTGTGGTGTGGAGTTTGAGCATACTTTCGCCATTTGTGATTTTAGTAAAAACCATGCTTATGAGATGATACTGGGACGACCATTCATGCGTAAGTTGCAAATTGTACAAGATTGGGGAACTAATTCGTTGTACTTGCAACATTTAGGAGTGACTACCAAAGTCAATCTTAAAGACTATTCACATCGAGATGTACCCCCAATACAATGGAATACCATCCATAAGACACCGGTAGAGATAGAATCCGTGCACTCATTAGAATCAGATCCTTCTTGGTTGCATGAGGATACTCACTTATGGATGTGTAAAGTAGCCAAACAAGAGGAAGAAAGGTTAGAAGCCAGGACCTTAGGTGCAGAACAACATCCACGAACCCTTCAAGATCCAGCCTACGCACCTGTAGTATTCCCAGACGAAGAGTTTGAACCCCATGGTTGGGCAGAAATCCTGGCAACCATGGATGTAGCCATCAATGAAGAACAATGGAATCCCTACTGTGACGAGGATGGCTATGACATTTCAGTTTTCACGATAGAGCCAATCATGTGCGATGCAATTCTAGAAGAATGTGAACCTAACACTGATGCATTTGAGGATGCAAGCGATTTTGATTTAGAATCAATTATCATGGACCCACCCTTTGCATCAGAGGAAGAATATTTTTTCGAAGTAGAGACTCACACTCAGAGACACGAGGAAATTATGAATGAGGTGAGGTTAGCCACGGAAGTGACTAGCAAGAGCGAAGGCAAGAAAAGAAAGAAGAAAGAAACCATGTCAGAAAAAGAAGAATCTTTGTTTGAGGTACCTGAGAACTTCAAGAAATATGAAATCGAAGATAGAAGAATCATGGTACGAATGCCTAATAGAAAGGCGAATGACGGTCAAGTATATGATAATCGAGAGAAAACCAAGAAAATAATAGTTGCCATAGAAGGAGAACAAGAAAAATGTACATACATAGGGCATGATTTGACAACTGAAGAAGAAGAAGAGCTAGTTGCCCTATTGCGCGAATATAGAGATGTTTTTGCTTGGAGTTACAAAGATTTGAAAGGAGTACATCCAGATATATGTTCTCATAGAATCCCTATGACTCTAGATGCAAAACCGACAAAACAGAAACCTTACACGTACAATGATAACTACGCTGCGAAGATTAAAGAGGAGATAGATCGATTGATAGAAGCAGGATTCATTTACAAAATTGAGCATACCGAATGGGTATCCCCCATTGTGGTTGTGCCCAAGAAGAATGGAAAATTGTGTGTGTGTATTAACCTTAAAAAAGTTAATGCCGCCACGATTAGAGACAGTTATCCTCTTCCCATCACAGAACATCTATTGGAAAGAGTTGCGGGCAAGGAAGTTTACAGCTTCCTTGACGGTTTTTCAGGCTATAATCAAGTAGCCATTGCTCCAGAAGATCAACACAAGATGGCATTTGCCACTGAATGGGGCATATTTGCATTTCGTGTGATGCCATTTGGCTTAACAAATGCACCCGCCACTTTCCAGCGACTCATGTGTCATGTTTTTAAGGAATTCTTACGCAAGAGCTTGGAAGTTTATGTCGATGACTTATGTGCACATTCAAATGTAAGACAGACACATATCCCAGAGTTAAGACAAATATTTGACAAATGTCGAGAATATCAGGTTTGTTTGAACCCAGAAAAATGCGTTTTCATGGTCAGACAAGGCAAAATTCTAGGACACATTGTGTCAAAAAATGGAATCTCTACAGATGAGGAAAAAGTGAAGGTAATTGCAGATTTACCTAGACCAACTAATGTGAAAGAGGTACAGGCATTTATGGGCCATTGCGGTTACTAGAGGAGATTCATACACATGTATGCAATCATAGTCAAGCCTTTGTACTCTCTTTTAACCAATTTCGAATGGACAAATGAATGTGAAAATTCATTCAATGAACTCAAACGACGCTTGTGCTCAACACCTATATTGACAACCCCAGATTGGAGTAAGCCATTCCATGTACATGTGGATGCATCCAATTATGCCATAGGATGTGTGTTAGCACAACCCACGAATGAAGGTAACATAGATCTCCCCATAGCTTACGCGAGCAGACAATTGAATGCAGCAGAAAGAAATTACACCACAACGGAACGAGAAGGATTAGGGATGATCTACGCAGTAAAGAAGTTTAGGCACTACTTGTTGGCCAATAAGTTCAAGTTCTTTACAGATCATCAAGCCCTATTGTACTTAGTCAACAAGCCATGTAACACAGGACAATTGATACGTTGGTTTCTATTACTCATGGAGTATGATTTTGAAGTCGTAGTCAGGAAAGGAAAGACACATCTTAGAGCTGACCACCTTTCAAGATTAACCTCAGGAGAAGCTCCTCAAGGAGTAGTGGATGAGTTACCAGATGCATACTTGTTTAATCTTGAAATAGCACCAGAATGGGCTAAACCTATAGTCCCCGTTCTGACATATGGACCCAAGAATCCTAGGATAAAGATCAAAGAGGGAGAGATTACCAAGTCTCAGAGATACCAAATAATGGTAGGAAGCATATATAAACAGGATAATCAAAAGATTCTTGCTTGTTGTGTAGATGAATCAGAACATGCGAATTGGTTGCAATTAGCACATGTAGGTGCATTAAAGCAACATCATTCAAAATATCGAACATTACAGACTCTGCATAGACTAGGAGTATATTGGCCTACGATGGAAGCAGATGTCTACAGGTTGTGTAAGGAATGCAATGTTTGTTGTGAAAGACCACCAGTGGAACATGCTACATTATATCATGTGTCTCTCACACCAGACTGGAGTGAACAATTAGTGACATACTTGAGGACGAACACATTCCCTCAAGGAATGACCTTAGCTCGACAACGTAGTCTAGAGCAGGAAGCTCAAGATTATTCACTTATTGGCGATAACCTATACAAAAGAGGACGAGATGGATATCTAAGACAATGTGTTCATGAGAGCGATTATCTGAGCATACTAGAGACTGCACACCAAGGTGTTGCAGGAGGTCATTTTGGACCCGATAGGATAATCAAAGCCATCCTCTTTGCAGGATTATGGTGGCCCACTCTTCACATGGATGCTCATACCTATGTAAAGAGATGTGATGTGTGCCAAAGAACTCAGTTTCCTACTCGCAGAGACGAAATGCCATTGAAACCCATGATGGGCGGACGTGCATTTTCTAAGTGGGGTATAGACTTTGTAGGACCCATTAACCCCCCTGCAAAAGGTACACATGCGGAATACATTATTGTTGCCACAGATTATCTGACGAAATGGGTAGAGGCAAAAGCCACGAAAAAGAATGATGCACACACAACTGCAAAATTCTTATTTGAAAATGTCTTTACAAGATATGGATTGCCTATAGTGTTAGTAAGCGATCGAGGCACTCACTTTCTAAACCAAGTCATTGAATATTTGTTACAGGATTTTATGGTGATTCACAAGAAATCCGCACCATATCATCCTCACGCCAATGGTCAGGCTGAAAGCACTAATAAGATCCTTTGTAACGTACTGACGAAACTCGTGAACAACAAACGTTCAGATTGGGACAAACAGTTACACCACGCTGTTTGGGCATATTGAGTGGCCTACAAGACCGTACTCAATGCAACTCCCTTTCAGATGGTTTTTGGTCAGAATGCAGTGCTTCCTTTGGACTTCTTGATACCGACCCTTAAGGTTGCACAAGAACATCAGTGGACCGGCCATGAATTATCAGCGAGAATAATGGACTTGGAACGATTAGGTGAAACCAGGTTAAAGGCAGCAACAGGAATATATGCAGCGAAGAAGCGACAGAAAGCATATTTTGATGCACATGTGAAAGATAAAGGCTTAAAAGAAGGAGATTTAGTTCTAGTATATAGTACAATTAGCCACTTTAGAAGGAGATATAATGCCTAATTATATTAGTGGCTGTAGAGTCAAGCTATATCAGGAACCTCTTACTGAAGATATGCTTAGACGACTCACATTGGCAAAGAAGCGTAAGGAGGAAGAAAATAGAATACGAGCAAAGGCTCAGGCTGAAGCAATAGAACACATTAAACGCATGAAGTTAAGACGACAAGGACTAGGGAGAGAACATTATAACCATCTGGAAACTACATCCAGATATCCCATGGCCATGTGTCAAGTAAAGTCAACCACTCATCCTAGTATAGTGGACAGGAGACCATTCATTACAGTCAGGCTAGAGCACGGCAACCCTTGCCAAGAACTCAGGGCTTTAATTGACTCAGGTGCTGCGACTAGTGCGATTAGATGGTCCCACTATAAGGATTCAGGAATCGAAATGCGGCCAATTGAGGCATACCTCATAGGCCTAGGAGGCATGGAAACCCCTTGCATGGGTGAGGTGGACCTTCCTATCCTCATTAAGGATGTGACCATGACAGCGAAGCTACTAGTGTGCCATGATGACGACCTGATAGAACCCCTAATCCTTGGCCAAGATTGGCTATACGATCACTCATTGGACTAAATCTTAGACAAGGCTCCTTACAGATTGGAACCTTAGAACAGAAGCGAGTGATACCGCTTGACTTCCCTAACGGCATTCCGCTTGAGGTTTGTAACCCTAGACCCTATGAAACGCATGCGAAGGAAGACCGGAAGATCTTGGGTCAGACCAGTCACGTTACGTCTACACCAACCCACTCGGGCTTGGCTATGGACAATTGTCAATCAGAAGAACGACAGGAGATCTTCCCTGGGGCTTCCTGCAAACTAGAAGGGGCAGCTACCCAACCGCTAGGGCAGTTGAACACAATCAGCGGTCAGGTGGGTTGCATCAGCGGCCAAATGAGCACGACACCCTGCGGTGCTCATCCTTCCAAACTTGCTGTGGACTGGCCTAGATTAAAGATAAAGAACGAATCACTTCCTAATGGGCAGGTCACGCAAGTGTTGGATCTCCCTTCTTTTCCAAAGCAGAGCATCCAATGGACCTCTCAAACCCAACCTCGAAGGAGTCAACCACAACAGAGGAACCCAGACCGACGACACCACCCGACAAGGCAAAGAAAGCAGCAGTATCAACATCACAGAACAAGTGGCACGAGACAAATATGGGTGCCAAAAGGACAGCAACCACAGGCTATTGGCAGCAATGCAGACGGGAACAGGACAAAGTTTCAACAGAAGCAGAGTTCGCATCCAAAGTCCCCTCGATCTTCTTCTACACGTACCAGTACTCGACAGATTTGGATCGCCAAGAAATATCTTATCCATAGACCCACACCCATGCAGATTTGGGTACCCAAACAATGTATTATAGCCCAACCCTCTAGCCATGTAACATATGCCCCTCAGAAATCTTTTCATCCTTCAATACCACCGAACCCGATACCACTTTTCGTCCCTCAGCAGAAACATACCACCCACTCCAAGACTCTTAGGACATGGATACCGAAACGTATCCAGACGTCTTCTTGTACCCCATTATCTAACAATTCTCCCACCCCGTTTAAACTCCACCCTTGTAATAATTCACCCTCAACCAAACCTTGTATAAATTCACACACCATAACCCCACATCATGCATAATAAAAGCTCATCAAGAATTGTATGCATAATCTGAAGCATGTAGGTGTCTAGAGACCTGCATTAGTTTTGCAAATAATCATTGCATCAATCACTTCACGACACTTGGCTACACGGGTTACACATCGGTTATGGAAAGGGATTGCGGTCTCACCTTAATGGGATCATAATTAATTTCCATACTAATGTGTTAATCTTTTGTAGCAGATCTTTTCCATTAGCTCATCAGTCATCATGCAAACCGAAGCAGGACCATCGGATGCAGGCCCCAGCGTAGGTGCGGTGCCCCTCAATGTTTTACGAGCAGAATCCCACCCGACCGCTCCACCGCCAGAGTTCCAAGGATTTCCGGGACCCATGCCAATTGATAACCCACCTATGGGATACACAGAGAAGATACACCGTAACTCTCATTGGTTCCAAGGCCTAGCAGGACCATTAGCTGATGCTGACTTCATTTTTGAAGCAAATATGACATTTGATGACCGCACATGGGGCAAGTATCAATTCTTCTCAAGAGAATTCGAAGGCCTACAGAACACCCAGGACTTAACTCATGTTTGGGCCAGAGCCGGCTTCACGGAGTATTTCAGTGATCCTTTGCCCAAGCCTGACTTTTATAGGTGTTATTACTTAATCACCACTTTGCTGGCCTCAGAGAATAAGGATATCCCAGGAACCTTTATTTTGCCGTCTTTAGTGGATGATCCACCTTACAAAAGATTTTATCTTTCGAAGGATTTAATCAGAGCTGCCATCAAGATTCATGGAACACACACTCCAACGGAGAAAGAACGGCTAGTCCCAGAGCAGATGAAGCGTGGTGACGTAACTAAGTGGGAGGATATTTCTGCTATAACACCTGAGCTCTCTAAGCAATTACGGATATGCATGCAGCACTTTGCTTTCCCAGCTCAGGATCGTTTTACCATGCCCCACAAGAGAATCTGGTTCGGACTATATTTAGCATGTACTGGACCGCAAACAGTTGATCTAGCCAGCTGGATCATTGATCAGCTCTATTTGGCACAACATCGATGGGAGCGAAAGAAGGTAATCAATGGATGCTGCACCCTCACCAGGATCATATATATGTGCTTGGCGTATGACTTACCCATAGAGCGTGCCATGACCAGTGAGGAACTCAAAGCATTTAAAGGCACCACGAGGAAGGCTAGAAAGTCTAGCAAAGGCAGAGCCGGAAAGCGGATGAGAGGTACTATCCCATGCCTACAAGTCCCAGAATCACCCTCTCCACAACCATCTCCAGAGCAGTCACCAACAGCCGCCACTCCCACAGTACCACCAATTCGTATACGGTTATCTAGACCAGTGGTAACGGAGGGCACCACCAGCACTGTCGCACCTCAAGCAGCCACAACCACAGAACCTATCACCACAGCAGCTGAACTTCCCACCACTATTGGTGTGGAAGCTTTCTCTTTTCCACTACCGCATTTAGAACCAGGACAAGCAGAGCCACTGGACCAAACCTTTGATTTTGAGATGCCCGATGCATTCTCCAATCAGTTCCAGTATTCAGAAGGACACTTGTTTTCTCAAGAATTTGAAAGGCCTAGCTACCCTACTACACCCAGGGATCAGCCACAAGGACAGATCGTGTCCAGCTCTGATGATGAAAGGATAGCGATCGATGACGACGAAGGAGACGACGAAGCTAGCCAGGGAACACATGAATCCAAAGAGCAGGAACAGACAGATGGCCAAGGCCAACAAACAAACACACATGGCGACACAAGTACCCATGAAGATGAAACTTACGAAGCAGCAGCTTACACTCTAGCTATCAAGAAGCTGTATAGAACTATGGAAAAAGTTTGGGCACGCAAGAAGCTGACAGAGGAAGAGAGCCAAAAAATAATAGAAAAAGAACTTGTCACAGGCGGATTCGAAGACACATATATCAAAGGATTCAAGGAATTAGTACAATCAGTAGGCTCCAACGAGGCACTCAGGTACTTGCAACAAAAGCCACTGCCACAGTTTGACCCCCGCAGAGTACGACTACTGTCAAAGCCCGACGAATACATTCGTGTACCAACCGGAGCACAATCTTCAGAACAAGCCAGGGAGGCACGCCTCGTCCCCGAAAGTTCATTACCCGTAGAAACAATCTTTGTAGATTCCCCACCTCGTGCTACAACTGTACAAACCTCAGTAGCACCGACCACCCCAACCGCTCCTCTCTCACTGCCAGTCCATCCAGCCTCCCCTCTTCACCCTCCTTCCCCCAGACCCACATCTTCATTCACCGGTGGTGTTGCAGAAACCGTCTTTATGACCACTCACCCCACAATTCCTGCGCCCATTAGGCCTAATCTACCCCTTCCCACACCCACCTTTCTATCCAACCCATTCCTTCATCAATCTTTTCCATCTTTCCCCACAACTCAAGGACCCCTTTTCCCATTCCCCCCGCCATTAACCTTCTCCCCCGTCTCACCTCCCCGACCCACTGTAACCCCTCTTTCCCCTTTCCACCAAGCTGCTCCAGCCAGCCCCCCTCTAAACTACCCCTCAACATTTGTAAATCCCGTATTTACACCAGCACGCGCACCCACGATCACACCCATATTCACGGTCACCGCACTAGATACGTCCATTGACATGGACATTTCACCACCCACTGCACCATCACTACCTGCACTCACGGCACAAACATTTTTAGGCACATCCCAATTTTCAACAATCACTACATCATCCACCTTCCCATCCCCATTCCCCGTTCCCGTTGCATCTACACCAACTGCATCTTCATTTAGCACCCCGTTAATACTATCACCCACTGTAGATAATGCATTCCGACAGATGTTCATGTGTATGACGCAAGTAAGAGATGAGTTCACATCTCTTGGTGATAATTATCAGCAGTTGCAGAGGACAACCAATGACTTACAGTCGCAGCTTAACTTATTGTCTATTGAGAATGCCTCACTGAACAGCCGATACCAGGAATTACGCGAGGCTTATCACAAATTGGAGCTAGAAAGCGAAGAAAAGACCAAGGAAGCCACTGCTGACTTGGATAACTTATTAAGAGCCCAGACAGTCCGCAATGCAACGCTAACACGAAACATGGGCTTACTAAGAAGACACCTAGCCACAGCAAAAGAGGAGAACCAGAGACTCCAAGAGCATAATAGAGAGAATTTGGAAGCGGCATTGGACCATCCAGAACAACCCTTAAGTCCTAGCAGATTCAAGGCAATCCCATCCGAAGCAATGAAGATGTTGCTAGAAGACCATGTTAGACTGCTCGAGGACTATGATCAGATGAACGAAGAGCATCAGAAGTTAAAGGATGATCACAAGCTACTACAACTCAGAGAATCGGCAACACAACAAGTACAAGTAGCAGCAGAATTACCGGCACCTGTGGACCCCTCTCCTGACCTCCTAGAGGAACTCAACTCATTACGGGCCCAGGTAATCACTCTCCAGTCAAGAATTGAAGTATATGAAGCACCACCACGGCCTGACTCCCCACCGGAGATCCCAGCTGACGACGAGAACATAACTATTCCGGTGGAGGAAACATTTGAAGAGGCGTACGAGCCACAGCCCATCCCAGGCGGACAAGTCACGGCCGAGGGCCAGATGACGTACGAACTTCCAACCCCCGTGTGGATGAAGACTATTGAGGAAATTGGAACAACGCACTCAGCTAGAGTCGAGGCCCAGCTACATGCTATGGCCATGATCGAAGAAAGAATTTTGCAATCTCCCTACTTTGCTCAATTGGCCCCACGCAGGTACATATCTGGGCATGAGCTTCAATACAAACCTTACTTCATGCTAATGGCCGAATACCAGCTGGCCATAGAGAAGCGCACTGGCAAGAAACCATCACATGCAACTCAATTCGAGCCTGAAGACTTGCCACTGGATGCGCAACAAGGCACTATTTATCAACCAGATTGGCGTACACGTCTTTTACAGGAGTACCCTGAAATGATGAGCACATGGGTTAAGGCACCTTTACATTTAAAATACAACCCATGTTGGGGACCCGTGCCACATCGCCGCTCTTGGACTGCCTTCGCCATCAAAGTACAAAACAATAAGCAGTGCCAAGACTGGCTGAACTACCCATATTTCAGGCCACCTACAGGACCACCGACAATTGGCTACATGATGGCAACGATTCGTCACTGGCTCCCTCGCTTGAGATATATGGATGATATCGCAGCGCATATGACTGTTAAGATCTTTGACATGATGCAAATGATATTTAAAGTCTTCCGGCGAGTCAAAACACCACATGTTAATACCCCGGGCTTTGAGCATGGCAACTTGGATCTCGCATATGACATGAGTACGACGCCATCGCTCCGGGTGTGTTATGCCTGGCATAGCAGAGTCAAGTATTTACCGGCGTGCTACAAGCAAACGTTCGAAGAAATGTTCACCACCGGTTTCTGGGAATACCACTCTGAAGTATTCATCAGCAGGCCGACCCACTTATTGCACTTATTTGCCTGTGAACAGTTGGTGTATTCCACGCATTACAGACTCCCACCATCAGATGAACCACAACCAGTTAATTGGGAGAAGCTCGAGGCAGACCTAGTGTTGCTCTAGCACAATGGTGAGAACCACCTTAAGAAGCTTCACCTCCTTAATGTCAATCCGTGGGAGAGGTAGGAGTGATATGAAGATCGTGAACGTGAGATGATGTGAGAGTGAAGGTGAGAAGCACAAAGATGCACACACACATACACACACACAATGAAGAGACAAGCAAGACACAATGGAAGGTGGGAAATTAGTTCTATTACTCAAGAATGCTCTTACAAGCTCAAACTAGCTCTAAGCTCACACTAACCAAAATGAACCAACCTCAAAAATGAGCTCTCTAGCTCTTTTTATAGTTTCTAGACTAGTTTTGACCGGTTTCACATCTAGTGACCGGCCTAACTAAAAAATAGGTCCTAGATGCTATTTGGAAGGGTAAGCGGTGTCCAAAAATAACGAAAATTGGTACGCGCATTCTACCTAAGCTCCTCAAGCTCGAGGACTCCTCGGCTTGCACAAAATGGAGCTATGAATTACAAAATGGGGTTTTGTCTATATTACATATGTTACCAGAGTGATGAAAATCACCGTTGAATATTTGAAGAGGTAATAAAAACATAATTGTTTGAAAAAATAATCCGACTGGCTCCCTCCTCCGTCTTTACATGCTTCCATGTCATCTGTGCCTCTGACTGTGCCTCTGACTGCTTCCAACACCCCCCTCCCTCTCGCTTCTGTCGTCCTCGACAGAACCTTGTTGTGCGGTCTGCCGGATGTAGTTTTGTAGGAGGTCGTGAGCGAGGGTGTGCTCAGATACTCGAATGCCTCGGGCCAGATCAGCCTTGAGCTTCTCCCAGTCGATCGGTTGCGGTTCGTCGGGTGGCGGGAGTTGATAATGCGTGGAATAAACCATTCGCTCACAGGCAAAAAGTTGCAATAAATGTGTGGGCCTGCTGATGAATACCTCGGAATGGTATTCCCAAAACCCGGTGGTGAACATCTCTTCAAAGGTTTGTTTGTAGCATGCCGGGAGGTATTTTATCCTACAGTGCCAGGCATAACACACCCGGAGCGATGGCGTTGTGCTCATGTCATATACTAGATCAAAGTTACCATGCTCAAATCCCGGGGTGTTTACATGCGGTGCCTTGACGCGTCGAAAGACTTTAAATATCATTTGCATCATGTCAAAAATTTTGACAGTCATGTGCGCTGCAATATCATCCATATGCTTCAGGCGAGGGAGCCAGTGACGGATTGTGGCCATCATATAACCAACAGTGGGCAACTCGGTGGGTGGCTTGAAGTAGGGGTAATTCAGCCAATCCTGACACTGCCTATTGTTTTGTACTTTGATAGCGAATGCAGTCCAGGAGCGGCGTCGTGGTACTGGTCCCCAGCAAGGATTATACTTTAAATGTAAGGGCGCTTTCACCCATGTGCTCATCATTTCTGGGTACTCCTGTAAAAGACGTGTACGCCAATCTGGTTGATAAATAGTGCCTTGTTGTGCATCCAGTGGCAAGTCTTCAAGCTCGAACTGGGTTGCATGTGATGGCTTCTTGCCAATTCGCTTTTCTATGGCCAGCTGGTATTCGGCCATTAGCATGAAGTAAGGTTTGTATTGAAGCTCATGCCCGGATATGTACCTGCGTGGGGCCAATTGAGCAAAGTAGGGAGATTGCAAAATTCGTTCTTCGATCATGGCCATAGCATGTAGCTGGGCCCCGACTCTAGCTGAGTGCGTTGTTCCAATCTCCTCCACAGTCTTCATCCATGCGGGGGTCGGAAGTTCATAGGTCATCTGGCCTTCGGCCGTGACTTGTCCGCCTGGGATGGGTATTGGCTCGTATGCTTCTTCAAACATTTCCTCCACCGGAATGGTTATGTTCTCGTCGTCAGCTGGGATCTCTGGTGGAGAATCATGCCATGGTGGTGCTTCGTATACATCTATGCGTGATTGGAGAGTGGTTACCTGGGCCCGTAGTGGGTTGAGTTCCTCTATGAGTTCAGGAGAGGGGTCCACAGGTTCTGGTACTTCTGCTGCCACTGGTAGTTGTTGTGGTGCCGTTTCTCTGAGCTGTAGTAACTTGTGATCTTCTTTTAGCTTCTGATGCTCTTCGTTCATTCGATCGTAGTCCTCTAGCAGTCGAACGTGGTCATCTAGCAACATCCGCATCGATTCGGATGGGATTGCCTTGAATCGGCTAGGACTTAATGGTTGTTCTGGATGGTCCAATGCCGCTTCCAAATTTTCTCTATTCTGCTCTTGGAGTCTCTGGTTCTCCTCCTTGGCTGCGGCTAGGTGCCTCCTGAGTAGGCCCATATTCCTTGTCAGCGTCGCGTTTCTAATTGTTTGGGCTCGAAGCAGGTTGTCCAGATCAGCAGTGGCTTCTTTTGTTTTCTCTTCACTTTCTAGCTCTAGCTTATGATATGCCTCTCTTAGTTCTTGGTATCGCGTATTTAAAGAGGCATTCTCGATTGATAATGAATTGAGCTGCGACTGCAATTCATTGGTCGTCCTCTGCAGCTGTTGATAATTGTGGCCAAGAGATGCAAACTCATCTCGTACTTGTGACATGCATGTGAACATTTGTTGAAGTGCAGTGTCTATGGTGGGCGATAATAGTAATGGAGTGCTAAGTGAGGATGCAATGGAAGTAGATGCAGCGGGAATGGGAAATGGGGTTGGGAAGGTGGATGCAGTGGTGATCGTGGAAAATTGTGATGTACCTAAATATGATGGTGCTGTGAGTGGAGTGGGTGCTGGTGCGGTGGGTGGTGAGATGTCCATGTCATTGGACGTGTCAAGTGCGGTGACTGTGAAAAGCGGTGTGTATGTGGGTGGTTGTGTAGGTGTGAAGACGGGATTTACAAATGTAGAGTAATTTACAGGGGGGATGGCTGGAGCAGCTTGGTAAAAAGGGGAAATAGGGTTTATGGTGGGTTGAGGAGGTGAAACTAGTGAGAATGTTAGTGGGGTTAGAAAGGTGAAAGGGTGTCTTAAAGGTGGGGAAAAGGCTGGAAAGGATGAAGGGGTGAAGGGGTTAACATGTAGACGCGGAGGGTTGGGTGCGGGCATGGTGGCATGAATGGGCGGGGTAAAGGTTGTGGCTATGTTGCCATGGACTGGTGTGGATGTGGGAGGAGCAGGTGGGTGTGCGGGGAATACAGGATGGGTTGGTGAAACATGAGGTGAGAGAGGAGTAGATGGTGTGGATGTTATTTCAAGGATAGTGGTAGTATGTACAACGGTAGTACGTGGCGGGGAGTCAACTAGGATGGCTTCTTCGGTGAAGGATCTTTCCGGCCGTAGGCGTGCATCTTGTGCCTGGTGGGATGATTGAGCACCTACCGGAACTCGAATATATTCACCGGGCTTCGATAGCAGTCGAACTCTGCGAGGGTCGTATTGGGGGAGTGGCTTCCTTTGTAAATATCTCAGTGCTTCGACCGGGCCGATGGATTGGACTAGTTCTCTGAACCCTCTGATGTAGACTTCTTCAAACCCTCCAGAGACTAGTTCTTGTTCGATTAGGGCCTGGCTCTCTTCTTCAGTTAATTTCTTCCGTGCCCAGACTTTCTCCATCGTACGATATAATTTCTTGATTGCCAGCGTGTAAGCTGTTGCTTCGAAAGTCTCCTCTTCGTGCGTGCTGGTGTCACCGTGTGCATCGGTTTGTTGGCCTTGGCCGTCTATCTGTCCTTGTTCTTGGGAATCATGCGTGCCCTGGCTGGCTTCATCATCACCTTCGTCATCGTCGGTGGCTGTTCTTTCGTCATCCGAGCTCGACACAGCTTGTCCCTGTGGCAGATCTCGCGGTGTGGTAGGGTAGCTGGGGTGTTCATATTCTTGAGAGAACATTTGTGCCTCTGAAAACTGGAATTCATTTGAGAATGCATCCGGCATCTCAAAATCGAATGTTGTGTTTATTGGTTCTGCCTCCATGTGTGGTATTGGGAAAGAAAAGGCTTCCGCACCAATAGTGGTGGGAGCTTCTGCTGCCGTGGTGGTGGGTTCTGTGGTTGCAGTTGCCTGAGGTGCAGCGATACTAGTAGTGCCCTCCGTGACCACTGGTCTAGACAACCGTATGCGAATAGGTTGCACTGTGGGAGCGGCTTCTGTTGGTGATCGCTCTGGAGAGGGTTGTGGTGATGGTGACTCTGGCACTTGAAGGCAAGGAATGGTGCCTCTCATGCGCTTACCTGCCCGTGTTCTGCTGGGCTTCCTGGCTTTCTTCGTTGTTCCTTTGAATGCTTTCAGCTCTTCTCCTGTTAATGCACGTTCAATTGGCAAATCATAGGCCAAGCACATATAAACAATTCTTGTCAGCGCACAACATCCATTAAGCACTTTCTTGCGTTCCCATCTGTGTTGTGCCAAATACATTTGATCAATGATCCAGCTTGCCAGATCAACAGTCTGAGGTCCGGTACACGCTAAGTACAATCCAAACCATATTCTTTTGTGGGGCATGGTAAATCTGTCCTGAGCGGGAAATGCGAAGTGTTGCATGCATATCCGTAGCGGCTTTGACAGCTCAGGTGTAATTGCTGAGATCTCCTCCCACTTAGTGACATCCCCACGTTTCATAGGGTCTGGAATTAATCTTTCTCGATCTGTGGGCGTGTGGGTTCCATGAATCTTGATGGCAGCCCTGATTAAATCCTTCGAAAGATAAAACCTTTTGTAAGGTGGATCCTCCACTAAAGAAGGCAAAATAAAAGTTCTTGGGATATCCTTATTCTCTGAGGCCTGCAACGTTGTGATTAAATAATAGCACCTATAAAAGTCGGGTTTGGGCAGGGGATCACTGAAATACTCCGTGAAGCCTGCTCTGGCCCAAACGTGAGTTAAATCCTGGGTGTTCTGTAGGGCTTCGAACTCTCTGGAGAAGAATTGGTATTTTCCCCAAGTGCGGTCATCAAATGTCAAAGTAGATTCAAATATGAAATCCGCGTCCGCTAAGGGTCCTACAAGTCCCTGAAACCAGTGAGAGTTACGGTGTATCTTTTCTGTGTAGCCCATAGGTGGGTTGTCGATCGGCATGGGCCCTGGAAATCCTTGGAATTTTGGCGGTGGAGCAATCGGGTGGGATTCTGCTCGTAACACGTTGAGGGGCACTGCCGCTACACTGGGGCCTGCTCCTGATGGTCCTTCGTCGGTTTGCATGATGACTGGTGTGTTAATGAGAAAGATCTGCTATAAAAGATTAACACATTAGCATGGAAATTAATTATGATCCCATTAAAGTGAGACCGCAATCCCTTTCCATAACTGATGCGTAACCCGTGTAGCCAAGTGCTGTGATGTGATGGATGCAATGCATCTTGCAGCACTAGTGCATGTCTCTAGACACCTACACGTTTCAGACCATGCATACATTTCTTGGTGAGATGAGATTATGAGTGATGTGTGATGATGGTGGGTTAATTTATACAAGGTTTAAAGGTTAGTGATTTAGTACAAGGTTGTATGTTAGTCGGGGGGGTAGTTTTGTCAGACATGGGGTTAGGGGGAGACGGTTGGACACGCTTCGGTATCCATTTCCTAAGAGTTTTTGAGTGGGTGGTGGGTTGCTGCTGAGGGGCAAAAGGTAGTATCGGGTGTGGTGGTATTGAGGGATGGAAAGATTTGTGAGGGGTATATATTACATGGCTTAAGGGTTGAGCTATGATACATGGTTTGGGTACCCAAATCTGCGTGGGTGTGGGTCTATGGGTAAGGTATTTCTTGGCGATCCAAATTTGTCGAATGCTCGGACCTGTAGAAGAAGGTCGAGGGGATGGTGGATACCGATTCTGTTTCTGTTCTGCCTTTTTCTTGTCAATCTTTGCTTGGTTGGAGTTCTTCGGTGCTTTTTGTCCTTTTGGCACCCATATTTGTCTGGTGCCGCTTCCTTTGGGTGGCCTAGACTGCTTTCCTTGTGGTGTCTTCTGATACTGCCGTCGGTCTGGGTTCCTTCGTCGTGGTTGACTCTGTTGTTGTTGAGGTTGAGAGGTCGGATGGACACTCTGCTTTGGAAAAGAAGGGAGATCCAATACTTGCGTGACCTGCCCATTAGGAAGTGATGCGTTCTTAAACTTTAATCTAGGCCAGTCTGCAACAAGTTTGGAAGGATGAGCACCGCAGGGTGTCGTGCTCATTTGGCCGCTGATGCAACCCACCTGACTGCTGATTGTGTCCATCTGCCCTTGCGGTTGGGTAACTGTCCCTTCTAGTTTGCAGGAAGTCCCAGGGAAGATCTCCGGTCGTCCTTCTGATTGACAACTGTCCATAGCCAAGCCCGAGTGGGTTGGTGTAGACGTAGCGTGATTAAGCTGATCAAAGATCTTCCGGTCTTCCATCGCATGTGTTTCATAGGGTCTAGGGTTACAGACCTCAATCGGAATGCGGTTAGGGAAGTCAAGCGGTATCACTCGCTTCTGTTCTAAGGTTCCAATCTGTAAGGAGCCTTGTCTAAGATTTAGGTCCACTGAGTGATCGTATAGCCAATCTTGGCCAAGGATTAGGGGTTCTATTAGGTCGTCATCATGGCACACTAGTAGCTTCGCTGTCATGGTCACATCCTTAATGAGGATAGGAAGGTCCACCTCACCCATGCAAGGGGTTTCCATGCCTCCTAGGCCTATGAGGTATGCCTCAATTGGCCGCATTTCTATTCCTGAATCCTTATAGTGGGACCATCTAATCGCACTAGTCGCAGCACCTGAGTCAATTAAAGCCCTGAGTTCTTGGCAAGGGTTGCCGTGCTCTAGCCTAACTGTAATGAATGGTCTCCTGTCCACTATGCTAGGATGAGTGGTCGACTTTACTTGACACATGGCCATGGGATATCTGGGTGATGTTTCCAGATGGTTATAATGTTCTCTCCCTAGTCCTTGTCTTCTTAGCTTCATGCGCTTAATGCGTTCTATGGCTTCTGCCTGAGCTTCAGCTCGTATTCTGTTTTCTTCCTCCTTACGCTTCTTTGCCAACGTGAGTCGTCTAAGCATATCCTCAGTAAGAGGTTCCTGATATAGCTTGACTCTACAGCCACTAATGTAATTAGGCATTATATCTCCTTCTAAGGTGGCTAACTGTACTGCTCCACTAGTCGAAAGTCTGTTAATGATCATAGGTCCATAACCTCGCTTTTC
The DNA here is from genome assembly GCA_020310875.1 of Ceratopteris richardii. Taxonomy (NCBI): domain Eukaryota; kingdom Viridiplantae; phylum Streptophyta; class Polypodiopsida; order Polypodiales; family Pteridaceae; genus Ceratopteris; species Ceratopteris richardii. Next base: position 185,306,361 of record CM035418.1, on the reverse strand, counting down.
TAACTTCCGTGCGTGTTGTTTCATTGTATACATTAGAACTAAATCTCCTTCTTTTAAGCCTTTATCTTTCACATGTGCATCAAAATATGCTTTCTGTCGCTTCTTCGCTGCGTATATTCCTGCTGCTGCTTTCAGCCTGGTTTCTCCTAATCGTTCCAAGTCCATTATTCTTGCTGATAATTGTGAAGAGATGGATAGGTATGTGTTGAAGATGAAGAGGTGTTGCAAAATCTTTGCTCTACACCAGCCAAATGAACTCCAGGAGTAGATGGTGGGCCCTTTTAGCTTGCCAATGGATGTATTAGACACCCTATGTACCTTGGAAGATCACTCTCAAAAAGATAGATCAAAACAGATAAGTTGGAGTTAGCTCAGAGGTGAAAACTTGCTATTCTTGGTTGATACACCTGTCCAGTGTTTTACATAATTCTCTGAGCACAGCAGCAAATAGATTAATTCCTCTTGGGGAAGGCTAGGTAGCTTAAAGAGCTAACTTTAGAGAGTAATCTCATCAAAAATAACAAACCACACACTGAGAATGACTTTTAACAAGTGATGACATCATCCCGATTTTCACGGGCTGCTACAGAAATAGACCAGTGAGTAGAAAAATTAACATAACTCAAGATGTAAGAATCCAATGATCATGAAAATTTGTATGCTTATACTAGACAGTAATCTGAATCCAAGAAGCTTGAAATCACTGAATTTGGATGAGTAAACACTGAGAAATGACTCTGACAAGATGACTAAAAAAGTCGGGTACCTGACAGAGAAGTGAAGATGAACATACCCTGTTGACTTCAAATGAACATAACTGAAGATTCCAACATCCAAATGACATGAAAATTTGTGAGCATATAGTAGACTTATAGAGCTAACTTTACCAAGTTAAATCACTGAAAATGATGAACCAAGTGCAGAGAAACAATCTCTGCAAGCTGACTGAGAAAAACTGAAGTAATGGCAGTGAGTAGTACACATCACAAGAACATGGAAAGATGAACTCAAATAATCATGAAAATGAAAGTATATTGCTTGTACAATACAATGACTTACTGATACATATGTGTGCCTTGTAATCACACCTTGATATGGCATAAAGCTCAGCTCTTGGAGGTCTTCACATAGGTCTCTCTAACCACGACTAAAACTGCCATCTATTTATAGTTGAGTTTGGGAGGCTAACTTCCCTCAATCACTCTCCAATCAATCAATGATTGATTTGATTCTCTACCTACCACAAATCACGAATTCGTGGCTCCTCTTTCCATTCTTGATCATGTGGGCTCAACCACTTAAGATTCTCTTACTTTTACATTAAGTAAACTCTTCAAAAGTTACAAGAGGTAGTTCACAAGTGAACTTTACATAGTCTTCATTTTGAAGCTTCTTTAATGACTTTGTGAGACTCAAGCCAATACTTAGGCTTGTCATAGACTTGCTCCAACAGCTCCCCCTCAAGCCAAGTATGCTTGAGGTCTTCAATCTTCCAAGATTACCTGCAAACCAATCATAGCCTTGAATTTGCAAAGCTTTGTACCATCCAATGCTTTGGTTAGAATATCTGCACATTGTTGATGAGTGGACACATATGATATTTGAATCTCTTTGCTTAGAACCTTCTCTCGTACATAGTGATAATGAACTTCAATATGTTTAGTCCTTGCATGAAAAATAGGATTAGCAGCCAAATGAATAGAACTCATATTGTCACCAAAAATAGTTGGAGTTCCAAACTCCAATCCAAGATCTTTGAACAATGTCTTCATCCACATAGCTTCCTGTGTAGCTATGGCAAGACCTCTATATTCAGCTTCAGTAGAAGAGAGAGCAACTGTGGGTTGCTTCTTGGATGACCATGAAATAAGCTTTGAACCTGCAAAGGTAAGATAACCTGAAGTGCTCCTTCTATCTTCCTTGGAGCCAGCCCAATCTGCATCAGAAAATAGCTTCAAACCTAAATCAGATACATAAGGATAGTAAAGTCCTTCATTTATGGTTCCTTTGAGATATTTGAGTATCCTTTTGGCAGCATCCATATGTGGTTTCCTTGGTGTGTGCATAAATTGGCTTAGCACACTCACACTGTAACATATATCTACTCTTGTCAATGTGGCATAGTTGAGACTACCCACTAGACTTTGATATGATGTGATGTCCTCTATGAGTTCACCTTCATGTGAGCTCAATTTGTGATTAACCTCCATTGGAGTACCTGCAATCTTACAATCTTGCATCTTGAATTTTGCCAACATGTCCTTAATGTACTTTCTTTGAGTGAGAAACAAACCATGATCTTTGTAGACAACTTCCAAACCTAGGAAGTAGTAAGTGAACCCAAATCACTTATCTTGAACTCTTCTCTCATCTGATCTTTGATCTTCTTCATACCATCTGCATCATTTCCTGTCAATATAATATCATCTACATATACACATAGGTAGATGACCTCGGAATTACTCTTTTTAATAAAGAGTGAAGGATCTGCTTTGCTTGGTTGAAAGCCTTTGTCCTGCAAGAATGAAACAAGCCTGAAATTCCAAGCTCTTGGAGCTTGCTTGAGACCATACAATGCTTTGTTAAGTTTACACACATAATTAGGATAAACTTGATTCTCAAAACCAGGTGGTTGTGCCATATATACCTCTTCTGTTATCCAACCATTCAAGAATGCATTCTTCACATCTAGTTGAAGTATCTTCCAATTCTTGGAAGAGGCAATACTAAGCAAAACCCTAATAGTAGGCATCTTTGCCACAGGAGAGAAAGTCTCCTCATAATCAATTCCCTGAGTTTGTGCAAAGCCTTTTGCCACAAGCCTTGCCTTATACCTGTTAATTGAACCATCAGAATTCTTCTTGAGTTTATAGACCCATCTTGAGCCTATTACCTTCATGGATGAAGTCTTGGGCACCAAATCCCAAGTGTTGTTTTCCTCGAGTGCTTCAATCTCTTCCTTCATTGCATGCTTCCATTCTGTTTTTGCTTTGGCCTCTTCAAATGATGATGGCTCCTCTTGGTTTATGTCCTGTGCTATGTAGATAGAATATTTAGTTACTAATGAGGTGTCAAACCCATACCTTTCTGGTTTTTTCTTTTCCCTCATAGATCTTCTTAGGCCATGATGTGATGATTCTGCTTCATGTCCAAGTTCCTGCAATTTTGCTTTACCTTTAGACTTCCATGCTTTGATCTTTTCCATGTGAGATTCTTCATCATCCTCTGAGGTGTCTTGTTCTTCAATCTTTGATTGTTCTCTACCAAGCTTTGGAAAATCTTCTTCAAGATCATATGGTAAATTGATCTTCCTGCATGAATCTTCATACCATGAATTGTTCTCATCAAAAACTACATCTCTGCTTACCAAGAATCCTTTGTTGGTAGGGTTGTATAACCTGTAGCCCTTTTGATTGTTGTCATATCCAATAAATACACACCTTTCTGCTTTTGGATCCATCTTTCCTCTAACCTGTGAAGGAACATGAGCAAAAGCAATACATCCAAAAATTTTACAATGATCTAAGCTTGGCCTTCTTCCATTCCAAGCCTCATATGGAGTCATCCCATCAAGGGATTTTGAAGGCAACCTGTTAATCAAGTAAGTGGCTGTAGATACAGCCTCAGCCCATAAGTAATTAGGTAAATGCTTTTCATTTAACATAGACCTTGCAGCTTCAACAATTGTCCTATTCCTCCTTTCTGCCACTCCATTTTGCTCAGGAGTGTACCTTGTAGTTACCTCTCTTTTGATTCCTCTTTCTTGAAGAAAAGAATCAAAATCATGGGAGAAGTATTCTCCCCCTCCATCTGACCTTAGCCTTTTTAGTGATTTACCTGTTTGATTCTCCACAAGAGCCAAATATCTTTTGAAACATGAAAAAACTTCATCTTTGTGTTTCATAAAGAATAGGATAGTCCATCTGCTGCAATCATCAATAAAGGAAACATAATACCTTGATCCAGATATTGAAGCTTCCTTGCTAGGTCCCCATACATCTGTATGAACCAACTCCAAGAGATCTCCATGCATATAACCTTTCTTCATGAATGGTAACCTGTGAGACTTTCCAAATTGACATGCACTACACTTATAAATCATATGTTGTTTTGACAAATCAGGAAGTCCAAGTACACTTTGGTCCCTGCAGATTTGCTTTAATGACCTTTCACCAATATGTGCTAACCTTTTGTGCCATACTTCCAATTCTGTGAGTGTCTGACTACCATAATTAAAGAGAGCAATGTTTCTAGTGTCCTGTAATTCAAATGTGAACAATCTACCTGTCTTTTCACCTTTTGCAATTCTTCTGAATCCTTGACTTGGATCTTCAACAAATGCTCCTGCTTTTGTGAACCTGACTTGCAACCCTTTCTCTACTATCTGCCCAACACTTATCAAATTCTTTGCAATGGTAGGGACATAGAGTACCTTACTGAGCAGGTTGATGTTTCCATCAGGTGCTTTGACATTGCCTATTTTCTCCACAGGATGTTTTGTATCATCTCCTGTTTGTACCTCATGCTTATTCCTTGGATCTTCTAAATCTGATAGGAGTGCCACATTTCCTGCCACATGATTTGAACAACCTGAATCTATGTAGAAAACATGCTCATCAGATTTACCTTGTGGCATAGCCATGTTCATGATCAATAATGAATCCTCTTTGTTTGAGTCTTCTGTGTAGTTATTGTAGTCTCTCCTTCCTTTGTAGCCTCCTTGATAGTTTGAATGATTGTAGTTGTTGTAGTTGCCATGGTAGTTGTTGAACCTTCCTCTTGAGTAGCCATAACTTCCTCTATTGTATCCTCTGCCTCTTTGATTCCTGGAATTCCTAAAGCAATTTTCAGTTGTATGATTAGTTAATCCACAAATAGAACATGAGTTGGAGTCTTGGGATCTCCCCCTGCCTTGTCTACCTCCTCTTCCTCTACCTCTGCCATGTCTTCCTCTACCTGCATAGTTAGCTTGATATGTACCTGCTTCATCATCCACTTTCTTTGCCTTTCCTTTGTTATCTTTAGACTTGCTTTTATCCGTGTATAAAGCTGAGGATTGATTACCTTTAGAGCTTTCTCCATTTTTGATAAGCTTTGCCTCTTGAGTAAGTAGTTGTCCAATGAGTGTGTTGAAATCAGGTACATGCATGTCCATGTACAAATCCATAGCTGTGGTGAATGCTTCCCACTTATCATCTGCCTTCAATCCATTGATGACCTGCCTTACAATTTGCTCTTCATCTATTACCTCTCCAATGCTTCCCAACTGATCCGCTATGTCCTTGAGCTTTGTGACAAAATCAGTCACATTTTGTTTGGGAGCCTTCTTGAGAGTTGTGAACTCCAGCCATAGTTGATGCTTCCTAGCTTTAGTACTTGAAGAAAAGAAAGCTTCAAGTGCATCCCACACTTCCTGAGATGTCTTACAACTTCTAATGTGAGGCAACAAAAAATCTGAGATAGAGTTGAGGAGATAAGACCTTGCAAGTGCATCCTTGGAGCACCATGTGCTCAATCTTTCTTGCTCTTCTTGTGTTGGTTGACTTTTGTTCCTGAAACTTGGCATAACTTCATCTCCAGCCACATAACCATATAAACTTCTACCTTGGAGATAAGCTTCCATCCTTAATGACCAAGCTTTACCTCTATCCAATTTGTCAATTGATGAAGGAAATCCATCTGCCATGTTGTCCAACCTTGCTCAGATACCACTGTGAAGAGATGGATAGGTATGTGTTGAAGATGAAGAGGTGTTGCAAAATCTTTGCTCTACACCAGCCAAATGAACTCCAGGAGTAGATGGTGGGCCCTTTTAGCTTGCCAATGGATGTATTAGACACCCTATGTACCTTGGAAGATCACTCTCAAAAAGATAGATCAAAACAGATAAGTTGGAGTTAGCTCAGAGGTGAAAACTTGCTATTCTTGGTTGATACACATGTCCAGTGTTTTACATAATTCTCTGAGCACAGCAGCAATTAGATTAATTCCTCTTGGGGAAGGCTAGGTAGCTTAAAGAGCTAACTTTAGAGAGTAATCTCATCAAAAATAACAAACCACACACTGAGAATGACTTTTAACAAGTGATGACATCATCCCGATTTTCACGGGCTGCTACAGAAATAGACCAGTGAGTAGAAAAATTAACATAACTCAAGATGTAAGAATTCAATGATCATGAAAATTTGTATGCTTATACTAGATAGTAAGCTGAATCCAACAAGCTTAAAATCACTGAATTTGGATGAGTAAACACTGAGAAATGACTCTGACAAGATGACTAAAAAAGTCGGGTACCTGACAGAGAAGTGAAGATGAACATACCTTGTTGACTTCAAATGAACATAACTGAAGATTCCAACATCCAAATGACATGAAAATTTGTGAGCATATAGTAGACTTATAGAGCTAACTTTACGAAGTTAAATCACTGAAAATGATGAACCAAGTGCAGAGAAACAATCTCTGCAAGCTGACTGAGAAAAACTGAAGTAATGGCAGTGAGTAGTACACATCACAAGAACATGGAAAGATGAACTCAAATAATCATGAAAATGAAAGTATATTGCTTGTACAATACAATGACTTACTGATACATATGTGTGCCTTGTAATCACATCTTGATATGGCATAAAGCTCAGCTCTTGGAGGTCTTCACATAGGTCTCTCTAACCACGACTAAAACTGCCATCTATTTATAGTTGAGTTTGGGAGGCTAACTTCCCTCAATCACTCTCCAATCAATCAATGATTGATTTGATTCTCTACCTACCACAAATCACGAATTCGTGGCTCCTCTTTCCATTCTTGATCATGTGGGCTCAACCACTTAAGATTCTCTTACTTTTACATTAAGTAAACTCTTCAAAAGTTACAAGAGGTAGTTCACAAGTGAACTTTACATAGTCTTCATTTTGAAGCTTCTTTAATGACTTTGTGAGACTCAAGCCAATACTTAGGCTTGTCATAGACTTGCTCCAACAATAATTCATGGCCGGTCCACTGATGTTCTTGTGCAACCTTAAGGGTCGGTATCAAGAAGTCCAATGGAAGCACTGCATTCTGACCAAAAACCATCTGAAAGGGAGTTGCATTGAGGACGGTCTTGTAGGCCACTCGATATGCCCAAACAGCGTGGTGTAACTGTTTGTCCCAATCTGAACGTTTGTTGTTCACGAGTTTCGTCAGTACGTTACAAAGTATCTTGTTAGTGCTCTCAGCCTGACCATTGGCCTGAGGATGATATGGTGCAGATTTCTTGTGAATCACCATAAAATCCTGTAACAAATATTCGATGACTTGGTTTAGAAAGTGAGTGCCTCGATCGCTCACTAACTCTATAGGCAATCCATATCTTGTAAAGACATTTTCAAATAAGAATTTTGCAGTCGTGTGAGCATCATTCTTTTTTGTGGCTTTTGCCTCTACCCATTTCGTAAGATAATCTGTGGCAACAATAATGTATTCCGCATGTGTACCTTTTGCAGGGGGGTTAATGGGTCCTACAAAGTCTATACCCCACTTTGAAAATGCACGTCCGCCCATCATGGGTTTCAATGGCATTTCGTCTCTGCGAGTAGGAAACTGAGTTCTTTGGCACACATCACATCTCTTGACATAGGTATGAGCATCCATGTGAAGAGTGGGCCACCATAATCCTGCAAAGAGGATGGCTTTGATTACCCTATCGGGTCCAAAATGACCTCCTGCAACACCTTGGTGTGCAGTCTCTAGTATGCTAAGATAATCGCTTTCATGAACGCACTGTCTTAAATATCCATCTCGTCCTCTTTTGTATAAATTATCGCCGATAAGTGAATAGTCTTGAGCTTCCTGCTCTAGACTGCGTTGTCGAGCTAAGGTCATTCCTTGAGGGAATGTGTTCGTCCTCAAGTATGTCACTAAAGGTTCACTCCAGTCTGGTGTGAGAGACACGTGATATAGTGTAGCATGCTCTATTGGTGGTGTTTCACAGCAAACATGGCATTCCTTACACAACTTGTAGACATCTGCTTCCATCGTAGGCCAATATACTCCTAATCTATGCAGAGTCTGTAATGTTCGATGTTTTGAATGATGTTGCTTTAGTGCACCTATGTGTGCTAATTGCAACCAATTCGCATGTTCTGATTCATCTACACAACAGGCAAGAATCTTTTGATTATCCTGTTTATATATGCTTCCTGCCATTATTTGGTACCTCTGAGACTTGGTAATCTCTCCTTCTTTGATCTCTATCCTAGGATTCTTGGGTCCGTATGTCAGAATAGGGACTATAGGCTTAGCCCATTCTGGTGCTATCTCAAGGTTAAACAAGTATGCATCTGGTAATTCATCCGCTATTCCTTGAGGAGCTTCTCCTGAGGTTAATCTCGAAAGGTGGTCAGCTCTAAGATGTGTCTTTCCTTTCCTGACTACTACTTCAAAATCATACTCCATGAGTAATAGAAACCAACGTATTAGTCGTCTTGTGTTACATGGTTTGTTGACTAAGTACAATAGGGCTTGATGATCTGTAAAGAACTTGAATTTGTTGGCCAACAAGTAGTGCCTAAACTTCTTTACCGCGTAGATCATCCCTAATCCTTCTCGTTCCGTCGTGGTGTAATTTCTTTCTGCTGCGTTCAATTGTCTGCTCGCCTAAGCTATGGGGAGATCTATATTACCTTCATTCGTGGGTTGTGCTAACACACATCCTAAGGCGTAATTGGATGCATCCACATGTACATGGAATGGCTTACTCCAATCTGGGGTTGTCAATATAGGTGCTGAGCACAAGCGTCGTTTAAGTTCATTGAATGAGTTTTCACATTCTTCTGTCCATTCAAAATTGGTTAAGAGAGAGTACAAAGGCTTGGCTATGATTGCATACATGTGTATGAATCTCCTATAATAACCGCAATGGCCCATAAATGCTTGTACCTCTTTTACATTAGTTGGTCTAGGTAATTCTGCAATTACCTTCACCTTTTCCTCATCCGTGGAGATTCCATTTTTTGATACAATGTGTCCTAGAATTTTGCCTTGTCTGACCATGAAAACGCATTTTTCTGGGTTCAAACAAACCTGATATTCTCGACATTTGTCAAATATTTGTCTTAACTCTGGAATATGTGTCTGTCTTACATTTGAATGAGCACATAAGTCATCGACATAAACTTCCAAGCTCTTGCGTAAGAATTCCTTAAAAACATGACACATGAGTCGTTGGAAAGTAGCGGGTGCATTTGTCAAGCCAAATGGCATTACACGAAATGCAAATATGCCCCATTCTGTGGCAAAAGCCGTCTTGTGTTGATCTTCTGGAGCAATGGCTACTTGGTTATAGCCTGAGAATCCATCAAGAAAGCTGTAAACTTCCTTGCCCGCAACTCTTTCCAATAGATGTTCCGTGATAGGAAGTGGATAACTGTCTCTAATCGTGGCAGCATTAACTTTTTTAAGGTTAATACACACACGCAATTTTCCATTCTTCTTGGGCACAACCACAATGGGAGATACCCATTCGGTGTGCTCAATTTCGTAAATGAATCCTGCTTCTATCAAGCGATCTATCTCCTCTTTAATCTTCGCAGCGTAGTTATCATTATACGTGTACGGTTTCTGTTTTGTCGGTTTTGCATCTGGAGTCATAGGGATTCTATGAGAACAGATATCTGGATCTACTCCTTTCAAATCTTTGTAACTCCACGCAAAAACATCTCTGTATTCGCGCAATAGGGCAACTAGCTCTTCTTCTTCTTCAATTGTCAAATCATGCCCTATGTATGTGCATTTTTCTTCTTCTCCTTCTATGGCAACTATTATTTTCTTGGTTTTCTCTCGGTTATCATATACTTGTCCGTCATTCACCTTTCTATTAGGCATTCGTACCATGATTCTTCTATCTTCGATTTCATATTTCTTGAAATTCTCGGGTACTTCAAATAAAGATTCTTCTTTTTCTGACATGGTTTCTTTCTTCTTTCTTTTCTTGCCTTCACTCTTGGTAGTCACTTCTGTGGCTAACCTCACCTCATTCGTAATTTCCTCATGTCTCTGAGTGTGAGTCTCTACTTCGTAGAAATATTCTTCCTCTGATGCAAAGGGCGGGTCCATGATAATTGATTCTAAATCAAAATCGCTTGCATCCTCAAATGCATCAGTGTTAGGTTCACACTCTTCTAAAATTGCATCGCACGTGATTGGCTCTATCGTGAAAACTGATATGTCATAGCCATCCTCGTCACAGTGGGGTGTCCATTGTTCTTCATTGATGGCTACATCCATGGTTGCTAGTATTTCTGCCCAACCATGGGGTTCAAACTCTTCGTCTGGGAATACTACGGGTGCATAAGCTGGATCTTGAAGGGTTCGTGGATGTTGTTCTGCACCTAAGGTCCTTGCTTCTAATCGTTCTTCCTCTTGTTTGGCTACTTTACACATCCATAAATGGGTATCCTCATGCAACCAAGAAGGATCTGATTCTAATGAGTGCACGGATTCCGTCTCTACTGGTGTCTTATGGATGGTATTCCATTGTATTGGGGGTACATCTCGATGTGAATAGTCTTTAAGATTGACTTTAGTAGTCACTCCTAAATGTTGCAAGTACAAAGAATTAGTTCCCCAATCTTGTACAATTTGCAACTGACGCATGAATGGTCGTCCCAATATCATCTCGTAAGCACGATTTTTAGCAAAGTCACAAATGGCAAAGGTATGCTCAAATTCCACACCACAAGTGGTGAGGGATATGCTTTCTAGTAAGCCTAACGGTTTTTCTATGTGTCCGTCAGCCATTTGTAGTTTCATCCTGGTAGGTCTGAGTGCTGGCTTACCCCAACTTTTCCACAAAGCGGTGGTAGCTATGGCTACTCCGGCTCCTGAATCTAGGATGGCTTTCGTGGTGTAGCCCTGATGGGTTATTGGAAGATATGTGTTACCTTCCTCTCCTTCGCTTACGTCTCCAATCTTTTCCATGGGTATCTCTGGTACCTTCTTATGTGATCCTATCTGAGAGGGTGTGGTAGCTAGCTCAGGGAATTGATTTGCTACGTGCTTCCACAATTCTGGTTTTACCTTTAACAATTCCTCCAGAGTGAGATTACACTATACTTTGGTATTCTTGATCACTTCCGTGTTCCTAGGGATCACCGATTCTTCATTCCTCACTATTATCGTGGGTGCTCTCATACTAATAGACTTTGCTTCCCAAGGTCCTGTGAACTGAGGTAATTCTTGTAAAGAATTAGATTCAAATCCTGTGTGTTCACTCAGTTGTTCCACCTCTACATCATCATATATAGAGGGGATGTCTTGGGGAAATTGTTCCTGCAAGTCGTCTATTTCTTGAATAGGAGGATGAGTTCCTTGTTCTTTTCTCCATTTCTCTTCTTGTATTTCTCTCAAAAATTCATGTGAGTACTTATGTATGGAAGACAAGTTGTCTTGACTTTCTGTATTGGGTACTTGAGACAGGGATGGTGCATTCCTTTCCTGTGTCTCTGGGACAATAGGGTTCCTATGCTTATCCTTTTTCTCTTTGCTTTCTATCAAGTATTCTAGCCTCTCCATTAGTCCTTGAAAGTGTAGTTCCGGTTTTGCCATGTTATTCCAATTGAGATATCTAGAGGCTTCGAACAAAGCTTGTGCTAGTTCTACCATCTTCATGCCAAGTTTAGTTCTCTCAATTTCTAGATCAGCTCGAGGGTAGTTTTTACTCATTTCCGTGACTTGAGGTCCCTCTTTTATTCTAGCCTGATATGCACGAAACATCATGTCTAGATCTTCTGGTATGGGTTCCGCTAAAACTGATCCTGATTTTTGAGCTGGGTTTTCTTGGTTTAATTCTTGTGCAGTCAATTCTTGTATTTTGGCTCTAGACTCCCTTAAACTTCCTTCCAACTCACTTATCTTTTTACTCCACTTTCTCTTGATTCTTTCCCTAGAATCTTTCCAAGATTTTGTCTTTTTACTACTCGATTCTGCAACTTCACTAGTTCTGGCTACTTTCTCTTGATTAAGTTGTTGGTTTTGTAAGAGCGCCTGGGCTCTGGTTATCGCTTGGATAGGCACGTATGTAGGGTTGGATCCATCTGCATTGTTTACAATACCTATCACGTTGATCGGTGTCACATTTGAAGTGTTAACTGGGTTCTTAGGACAATCTTTGATTATGTGCTCCTTGCCACAGTCGGCACAAAAGCCTTGTATGTTATAGTACTGTGATTGCCTTGCTATTGGGGGATGTGGACAATCCTTAATGAAGTGATCTCCTTGGCACCTAAAGCATGGTCCTCTAGGGCCCTGTGGTCTTTGTTGTCTCAATTGGGGCCGTGGGTTTGGGTTTGCGTACATCACATTAGCATAGTCTGGCTCCCAACTAGGTTCCATTGGTGGACTATCATAATGATATGTCTCCACATGTTCTGGTGACTCCGTGTAATAAGCGGGTGGACTAGTTACATGAGTAGAGTCAAAACTGTTTGAGTTCGGGTCACTTTCGGTGATCAAGGGTGAAGAAGGCACTAAGGCCCTACTTAGGTTCTCTTCTGCAGCAGCGTATTTGACTGAGATGACATTCGCCGGTGGGGGTGGCTGCTGAGCTAAGACGGGTTGAGGTCTCTGTTGAGCCTGGTATGGGTAGTTCTGGGGAGGCCTATAGTAATAAGGCTGAGCATTGTATTGGCCTTGATACCTACCTGGCTGCTGGTATGTTTGCGGGTAGTTCTGTCTCACGGTTTGTTTGTTGTATGGGCAGTCCTGAGCCGTATGATTCGTGTATCTTCTCTCAATTGTACAATATTGGCCACTAGGGTTGGCTTGAGGTTGTGGTGCATTGGGACACACGTTTGCCAAATGATTTCCACCACAAGTGTAACAACGTACATTAGTTGGTAGCTTGGGCACCTGTTTACTAGAAACTCCTAGTTTTTGGGCCACTTTTTCTGCTAGGTCCTCTATCGAATTAGACAATCTTGTGGAGGCTAGAGAAGAACAATCTGAGTCTTTATAGACCTTTGAGAGTTCTAATTCATCTCCTAGGTTATCCTCAATGTCTATACACATTCTTACACACTCCTCTAGCGTTCTGGGTTCCTTTAGGTACACATAAGAGCGTAGTTTAGCGCTCAACAAGCCATCTAGGAACAGTGATACTTGTTTGGCTTGTGAGGGTAGTTCTTGCATTGGACATCGTTCGACATATTGTCTGAATCTACGACCTGCCAGTCTTACTGTTTCCTGAGGGGTCTGTTTAAAGCTATGAATCAACGAAGACGTGTCATGTCTAATCCCACTTTTAGAGAATTCTGTGATGAATGACTCTAAAAAGTGATGGATGTCTCTGAATTGCCTTTGTTGCAATGGTTGGAACCAAGTTAAAGTGGTATTCTTTAACGTTAGCCCAAATGCGTTGTATTGCGTGAACATGTCCTCGACTTGTTCTGCTCTTAGTACTTGCTTGAACTCTGCGACATGTTCATAGGGATCTCCTGTCCCATCAAAATAATTCTTCATTGATTTTACTAATTGAGTGGGTCTCAATACTCTTGCGTGTTCGCGTGGTCTAGGTAGAGGGAAATCATCTCTACCACCTAGTATTCCATGATCTCTTTGTCTATCCGCTCTATTAGTGTTCGTGGTTGTTCTATCTCTCCCTATGGGGTGATTAAAGCTTACTTCCGGTCTCTCTTTATTTCCTTCTCTTTGATGTCCATGGGCTGAGGAGGTTCCTGCCCCTTGTTGACTTGTATTCATGTTCGTTCTAGATGGAGGGAATATCAATTCACCTCTCCATGTGTATGTGTTTTTAGCGCGCTCAGGCACCACAAAGACTCTTTCTGAAGTCTCATCCAGGTATACAACCTTTCCAGGTGTATCTGGGTCCTTGAATTCATAAATTGTAATGATGCCTATCTCACCAGGGTGTTCCTTTCTATACCTCCAAAAGGCTTCATCTGTCTCTTTATTTACGAACAACTCGGTGCTCCTGTTATCTTGAGGGATCCATTCTGGGATGAGTACTCTTGTTAATACGGATTTCCCTCTCGGTGTTCTAGGTTCTTCTAACGGTTCTTTTCCTTGAAATTTCGCTTCCGTCTCTAATTGAATTGTGCCAAACTCATTAGTATCGTTTGGTTGCGTACTTAGAACGTACATGGTTCCTTCCTTGTCTATGTAAGCGTCTCTCTCAAATTTCACCACTGGTCTTTCCAATCCAATGGGTTGATCAGGGTTGTGCAGTTGCACTACTTGCCTTTGCAAACCATCCTCATAGATGCGAGCACCTAATCGGTTGGTTCGGAGAAACTCTAGCTGCGTTCTATAGGGTCCTTCTGGCTTTTCTAGGTATGCTACATGAGACCCTCCTTCTGGTCTGTCTGCGCTAAATGCCATTTCTGATTCGCTAGTCTCTGAGCTCTCGTAGGGGTAATTACTATTCAATTGCTGAGCCCACGATCGTGCAGTAGTCCTTACACTTGCCTCTGATGATCTAAGGCTTCGTCGGTCCGACTTTCCTATGTGTCTCCCTGATCTAAGGTTCATTAATTTTCTTCCTTGCTCACTCAATTACACACTTAGATCGTCAATGGTTCTTTGTTATTACTTTCTTAATTCTTTTTAATTTTCTTTGGATTCTTGTCTTAATATATGCGTCAGGAATTCGATTTTCCGTTATAATTTTGAATTCTCGTTTCGTCAGACTTAGGTTCTTTTCTTTAGGTTTTCGTCACGCACACCTTTACTTGTAGTCTTAAACTTGAAAGAATTAAGTGTCTTGAACTTGAGGCGTTCCTTATCGTCTTAAATCCACAATGCTAACGTTTAGCCTAAGCTAAGAATTGACTGAGGGGGTTGAGTAATCTTCCAACCTCGAGTCGGCTTTTCTGGTTGCTCTTGATGCCCTGTTGCCCAAGAAGCCGCGCTTCCCAAGCTTTACTGTCTTCACTGCCTTGCTTGCTTGCCTTTGATTGCCTTTGCTAGACCTGGAAAATTCCAATATTAGACCAATTCACAGGATGATCAAACACTTGAGTATATTCACCTTTTAAGTCCCTTCCCTTTTTGCCCAAATTTTTAATACTTGCCCCCTGACTTCCTAGTCCCAAACTAGGTGAACCTCAAAATAGCTTATCCAAAAATAGATGTATTCTTTATGAAAAAAACAGTTGAGGTCACGTAGTACTCGTCACGAGCTTTCTAACGAGCTATTAAGCTCAAAAAATGGACTTCGGATGAAAAAGTTATGAGCGTTCAGGCCCTGGGGGGTAAAAACTGACAATCAAGTTTTCCTTCAAATATGAGCCAAGGGGTCTCCTATGAGTCTAATGGTCCAAAAATTTCTCAAAAATACCCCCAAAATTGGTCAAAAATTGGAGCCCAAAATTTGCGATGGGGGTGCACAATCGCGATGGTCTGGGACCGTCGCGATGGTCCAGGCGAACCGTCGCGATGGCGTGGGATTTGGACAGTCGCGATGGTGCGAAAAGGCGAACCGTCGCGATGGCCCGAAATGAACGATCGCGATGGCGTGAGGTCGAACCGTCGCGATGGCCCGAAGTGAACGATCGCGATGGCGTGGAAATGGACCGTCGCGATGGTCCAAAAAACGAACCGTCACGATGGCGTGATCAGGCGGACAATCGCGATGGCCCGGTCAACGGTCAAAGGCGGACCATCACGATGGTCCGAAGTGAACCGTCGCGATGGTCACAAGTGCGATGGCGTGAGCCTATCGCGATGGTCCGATTTTGGGCTGTCGCGATGGTCCGAAAAATGAACCGTCGCGATGGTCTATCGTGACACGTGGCACTGTCGTGGCGATGGCATGAGCCAATCGCGATGGTCCGGGGTCAGCTGAACAATCGCGATGGTCCAAGTGGACCGTCGCGATGGCTCAAGTGAACCGTCGCGATGGTCCGAAAAAGCGAACCGTCGCGATGGTCCGGCCGAGCCGTCGCGATGGCTTGAGCCTATCGCGATGGTGCGACACAATCGCGATGGTCCGAGCCAATCGCGATGGTCCACCAAAATGCGAATTTTGGAGATGCGCCTGTGGATTCGTAGATGCGCAAGGGTCGCCTACCTTGTGGTGTGGTCGCCTACCAAAAATTCCGAAAGTTGCAGACCATCGCGATGGTCCGCCACACTCTGCAGATCTTTGACAGAGAGTAAATTTTTACCTTTTCCAAGCTTTCCTGATGCACTGGAGCTCTGTACCTGCAAGAAAACTCAAGAAAACACAAGCACACACAAGCACAAAAGTTCTCTCTCGCTCTCTCGCATGCACAAATGAGGGGAAATGAGGTGAATGGGTGGATATGGTGAATTTTTTGATTTTTTTGGAGGTGAAGATGATGATGCGATGATGAAGATGGAGTGTGGGGAAGGTGAAAAACACTAAAAGCTAAGTAAAAACAACAACAAAAACTGAATTTTTTACCTTCCAACGCCACTTCTTGCTATACTCTTACCATCACACATTCGTCCTAGACTCGATCCCTGGCAACGGCACCAAATTTGGTGTTGCTCTAGCACAATGGTGAGAACCACGTTAAGAAGCTTCACCTCCTTAATGTCAGTCTGTGGGAGAGGTAGGAGTGATATGAAGATCGTGAACGTGAGATGATGTGAGAGTGAAGGTGAGAAGCACAAAGATGCACACACACATACACACACACAATGAAGAGACAAGCAAGACACAATGGAAGGTGGGAAATTAGTTCTATTACTCAAGAATGCTCTTACAAGCTCAAACTAGCTCTAAGCTCACACTAACCAAAATGAACCAACCTCAAAAATGAGCTCTCTAGCTCTTTTTATAGTTTCTAGACTAGTTTTGACCGGTTTCACATCTAGTGACCGGCCTAGCTAAAAAGTAGGTCCTAGATGCTATTTGGAAGGGTAAACGGTGTCCAAAAATAACGAAAATTGGTACGCGCATTCTACCTAAGCTCCTCAAGCTCGAGGACTCCTCGGCTTGCACAAAATGGAGCTATGAATTACAAAATGGGGTTTTGTCTATATTACATATGTTACCAGAGTGATGAAAATCACCGTTGAATATTTGAAGAGGTAATAAAAACATAATTGTTTGAAAAAATAATCCGACTGGCTCCCTGCTCCGTCTTTACATGCTTCCATGTCGTCTGTGCCTCTGACTGTGCCTCTGACTGCTTCCAACACCTAGCCCGAGGCATTCGAGTATCTGAGCACACCCTCGCTCACGACCTCCTACAAAACTACATCCGACAGACCGCACAACAAGGTTCTGTCGAGGACGACAGAAGCAAGAGGGAGGGGGGTGTTGGAAGCAGCCAGAGGCACAGACGCCACAGAAGCATGTAACGACAGAGCAGGGAGCCAGTCGGATCAATTTCTCAAACAAATATGTTTTTTATCACTTTTCAAAACATTCAACAGTGATTTTTATCACAAATTGTAACATATGTAACATAGAAAACCCCATTTTGAAATCCATAGCTCCATTTTGTGCAAGCCAAGGAGTCCTCGAGCTTGAGGAGCTTAGGTAGAATGCGCGTACCAATTTTCGTTATTTTTAGATACCGTTTACCCTTCCAAATAGCATATAGGACCTATTTTTTAACTATGCCGGTCACTAGATGTGAAACCGGTCAAAACTAGTCTAGAAACTATAAACAGAGCTAGGGAGCTCATTTTTGAGGTTAGCTTGTTGGAGTTTAGAGTTCTTTTGAGCTTGTAATAGTGTTCTTGAGTAATAGAGCTAATTTCCCACCTTCCATTGTGTCTTGCTTGTCTCTTTGTAGTGTGTGTGCATGTGTGTGTGCATTTCTATGCTTCTCACCTTCACTCTCACATCATCTCACATTCACGATCTTCATATCACTCCTATCTCTTCCGCGGATTGACATTAAGGAGGTGAAGCTTCTTAACGTGGTTCTCACCATTGTGCTAGAGCAACACCTTGGCTTTAATACAATCATTGTATTGTTCTTCCGATATTCTTGTTTCGGGGAGGGTTGGGATAGTTTTAGGGTGGCCTCAGCTACCTCTATGAGTTTTCTACATATCGCTAGCCTCTCCTTTTCTAACTCCCCTTTTGGGTAAAGCTTTTCATGTTGCTCTACATTCGGTCCATTCTTGATTCTAGTTTGGTAAGCTTTCAACCACATGTCCAAATCGTCTGTTTTTGGGTCTGCTAGAATTGATCCTGGCTTTTTTGGCTCTAGCATCTGAGGTGTAACAAGAATTTCTACCTGAATTTTGGGTTCTTTAAGTTTCCTTTTGCCTCTTATGTCCTTCTTGTCTTCTTTGTTTTTATTTTTCATCCATTTTTCCTTGAGTTTTACTCCTTTCCTTCCACTTTTGGCTTTTCGTTGTTTGGAGACTCTCATGTGGTTCTTCCGAATCTTCCACTACTTGAATTTTGGGTTCTAGGGTTTTACTCTTTTCTTGTTCCGAGTCTACTCGTCTTCTTTCTTGATCTTTTGTTTGAGCTCGTGTGATGGCCTTTAATGGGACAGTGTACTCTTTGTCACTTCTTGACGCTTCTATTACTTATATCACATTGATGGGTGCAGTGTCATGAGCCTTATTGGGATTTTTTGGGCAATCTCTAAAGAGATGTTCCTTTCCACGATCGTTGCAATACTCTCCCCACATCGTAGGGGGTGGTGGGTTGTATGGCCAAGTGCATTCTCTGATAAAGTGATATCCTCTGCATCTATAACACGGTCCTCTTGGCACAGGCAGTCTAATGGTCGGTCTCATGGGTGATGGTGCTTTGGGTGCGGTGTACATTAGTGTTGCCAACTCTGGTCCATAGACATTGTCATATCCCTCATACCCATAGTATTGCGGGTCATAAGCCTACTCATAATCAATCAGGATGGTGTCGTAGAGATAATAATCTCCTTGGCTCTGCTCGTATCTTGGGTTTGTTGATTCTGCACTAGCTATTGGTGATGTTGACACTATGGCTCTTTCTAAGTTTTCCTCTGGTTGAGCATATTTGACAGGTACTACGTGTTGAGGAAGTGGCGGTTGTGGTCCTAGCACTGGCTTAGGGTTTCCAAATTGTACTTGCTTATATGGTCTAGGTGCTCTTGGTGGTCCTGGATAAGGATTATACCTGGGAACCTCCCTTCCTGGTTCTCTAGGTGGGTATCCATATGGCCTATACTGAGGTTGATTCAAAGGTCATGTCTGCCTGTTGAATGGAAAATTCTCAGTGGTGTGATTGGTGTATTTTTGTTCTATGTGGTGGTATAGGGTTGTTCCTTGATATGTCTGCCTATTGTAAGGGTAAGCTTGAGGCAAACCTATTCCTCCTCTTACACACATATGAGTGGGGTGATCTCCTCCACAAAGACTACATCTTCGTAACATGGGCATTCTCATTGGTGGATGCTGGTAGTTCCTCTGTAAATGGAGTCCTAACTTCTTGACTACTAGCTCTGCTAACTCTTCTACGTTACTAGAATTGGATGTTACTGTACTTCTAGTGTCTTCCGATTTTGTAGGATTGGGTGTATTTTTGAGATCATCTACTAAGTTATCCTCTAGGTCAATACACTCTTGAAGACATTCACTCAACGTCTATAGCCTCTTCACATAGACTAAATTTCTCAAAGTTCCGTTCATTAGTCCATCCAAGAATAATGATATCATTTTTTGTTGTGTGGGCCTTTCTACCACTAGGCATCTATCGACATATTGATTGAATCTTCTGGCAGCTATTTTCACATTTTCATTTGGCTTTTGTTTGAAGCTATGGATTAATGATGAAGAATTGTGTTTAATCCCTGTTGAGCCCATAAATGTCATGTTGGTCAAAGTCAACTGCAGTCAAAGTCAACAGGTCAAAGTCAACAAGGTCAAGGTCAAAGTCAATAGGTGCAAAGTCAAAGTGCGTAAGTGCAGGTGTCAAAGTGCACAGGTAGTGCACAATGAATTGTCCACAAAGGGTAAATTGGAGAAAATAGGTTGCAGGTTGCAGAGGTACTTTCTCTAATTTCCCTAAGGTTCAAAGTGTGTTTTAAAGTGTTTTGGAAGGTTCAGGTGAACCCCCCTTATGTGCAAAAGTGAAGAATTAAAAGGAAATGTGAAGGCATGTGAAGCGGCAAAGTGTACGCACAGGTGAAAGTATGGCCCCCATTAAAATTTTTGGTTTTAGACTAAAGTCACTACAGGACAAAACAGTGAGTAGTTGGCTGCCACTTGTGAGAGCAATCTTGGGACATCAAAGTGAGCACCAAGATTCACTTGCAATTAGGAGCGTACGTGATCGGCACACTCAAATCAAGGCAAGAGCCATTCTTGGACCAAGGTTAGAGTAAGCAAGAGAGCATAGGCTAAGTGGAGCAAGAGGGGGAAGTGCAAGAGACACCAGAGTACGTCGCACAGAAGTGGAAGTGCAAGGTGCATAGAGAGTGACCAAGGATTTTGGTGCAGAGAAGTGCTAAGCTATAGTTCCCCCAAGTATCTCAATGTCCTTTGGCAGTGTACGCTTGCCGACAGCAGGTATTCACTCCTCCCCCTTTGTGGAAGCTTGGTGCAAGGTGTGCACAAGGAGAAGCTTGAAGCAGGTGGAGGTCTGTTGCAGAGGAGGTCGGCAGCAAGAGGACATTGGGATATTGGATATTTTGTAATTGGGCACTCTGTGGGATTGTGCACAGAGGTATTGGTGTATCTTGTATTTCAAACATTGTACTTTTCTTATTGTAATCAAACGGCAGAAACTTCCAAGGTGTATTTTCTCTTTTGGTCTTTTCATTTTCTCCTACAAACCCTCAAACTCCTTCTTGTCAAAGAATCCCCCAACAATCCCTCTCTTAGTGAATTCCCTTATGAATTCTTGAAAGAATTGCTCAATATCTCCAAATTGGTTGGGGTCTAGTGGTTGAAACCAGGTCAAAGTCGTTCCTATGAGAGTGAGTCCAAAGGATTCATACTGCACAAAGAAATCATCCACTTGCTCAACTCTTAGAACTTGTTTAAATTCAGCTATGTGGTCGTAAGGTTCTCCTGTGCCATCATAGTGATTTCTCATGCACTTAGACACTTGAAGCAGTCTTAATCTTCTTATGGGTTCTGGCTGTCTAGGCATTACAAGATTTGTTGGTCTAATTGGAGGTATTCCAGGCTGCACTCCTAGTGATGGTCTTGGTCTCACTGGTGGTAGATGTTGCTTGCCTAATATAGGGTGCATTTGGTTGTTTTCTTGCAGTCTTGGCATTGTAGATTGCACATGGGTTTGGTTTGGAACACTTCGATGGCTCGTTTGTCCCGACATTGTATGTTCTGACTCCTGTTGTGTCCCAAAGAGATTTTGAGAGATGGTTGCTTGCTCTCGTTGAGGAAATACAGGCAACCCCATATACTTCAATCGAGCCCTGTCTATGGCATCAACAAGCCAATACCTTCTTTGGTTCTTGTCTAGGTATGTGACTCTAGACTCGTCTTCAGGATCTTTTAACTCGTAAAAGGTCATTGGACTTTCCTCTTGTCCATGTGTAGGTGAGTCAGTTTGTAAGAGTAAGTCCGATCCATGGATCAAGTAGACCTCCAGTAAGTAATCATCTTGAGGAATCAAATCCCCTCTCAAGACTCGAGTCACTACTGATTTGCCTCTGGGAGTGGTTACGAACTCTTCAGGGTCCGGTCGTCCTGAATTTTCTTGTCCTTCTAATCCTCCTCTTTCGTTGATCTGGCCTGGGTGTTCGATGACCACATATATGTGACCTAACTTGTCCTTGTACACTCCTCCTTCATATTTGACTGCCAGTCTAGGCACTATTGGAGAATACGTAGAAGTAACCATCCTGGCTACGGATCTATTTAGACCATCCAGGTAGATGGGAATCCCCTGGGAATTAGTGGATACATATTGCAGAGAGGTACGATATTCCCCTTCTACAATAGACATCAAGTTTCTCCTGGGAACAAAACCATGCATGTCTTCTGAAGCCATTGGTATCTCTTCTTCTGAGTTACTAGAGGTGTCAGAATAGACAGAGCGGTGACTTGCCTGAGTAGCACTTCCTACCGATGAAATAACACTTCTCCGGCTACTTAGCACTTGTCGTGATCTCAAGTTCATCCACTCTTTTGGGGCTATTTTGGTTCCTCACTATCCCCTAATTGGCTTCTCAATTGCCTCAAATGTTTCCCTTAAAAAGACTCAAAATGTTTTGGGCGATACCACTCTGGTGATACTGCACTAGGTGATACCACTCTGGTGATACTGCACTAGGCGATACCACTCTTGCCACGATACAATACCACTATTTACCGCGATATGATACTTGGGATAGTTGACGATAC
The DNA here is from genome assembly GCA_020310875.1 of Ceratopteris richardii. NCBI lineage: Eukaryota > Viridiplantae > Streptophyta > Polypodiopsida > Polypodiales > Pteridaceae > Ceratopteris > Ceratopteris richardii. The sequence continues at coordinate 185,284,071 of CM035418.1, read as the reverse complement.
GATACTCGAATTCTCCACGATACGATACCAAAATTCTTCATGATACGATACACCTTACTACATGATACGATACCAGTGCATTACACGATACAATACTATATGGCTCAGGTGATACGATACCACTATTTACCACAATATGATAGTTGGACTCCTCATGATATGATACATGTGCAAGTCACGATACGATACCGCCAACCCGCATGATATGATACTGGTTGGGACGATACGATACTAAAATTCATCACGATACGATACCAAAAGATTCAACGATATGATACTGGGTACACGATACGATACCAATATCATGCACGATATGATACTAGATTTGCACGTGATACAATACCGCTCAATCGACGATACGATATTGTGACCGAGACGATACGATACCAAGTGGACCACGATACGATACCACTGGCAGATCGCGATCACGATACCAACTTGATGATACGATACCAAAAGTGGTATCGTGATACCTCAAGTGGTATGCGACAATACGATACTCGATGAGTATCACGATACTAGGGAATTTTGGTATCGCAATACAAAAACTCAACCAATCGCGATACTATAGCCAAAATCGCTTCAAACACAAAAAATTTTGCACTCCTATGTTTCTCTCTCACTCCTCACCCTCTGTCTCACTCAAAGAACCTCTTCAATCTCTCTGTCCCACCCCGCAATACGGAAAACGTCTTTAATCACGTGAATTTGTGCTTTCAAGAAACTTTTGATGTTAAACTCTTAATGTAGCTTACCTTTGGGATATCTTTTTTAAGTCTTGAGCTCACAAGGTAGCTTTTTGGGCTTGTAGGGTGCGATACTGCTCAGGCGATACCGATCGCTGTCTGCAGGTGATACCAGTTCTAGAGCAAATGTCAAATGAACTGCAATTTTTGGTTTTTATAGTTTGTGATACTTGAAACCTATTCTACACTAATTTGGCAATTTTTTTGGAAATTTTCTTGGTGATTTCAACTTACTCCTACTCCATTTCTCTCCTTAGCCTAACCCTAACTCTTCCTTCTCTCTTTCACTCCTAACCCTAAACCTAAAAACGCATTACACACACCTCAGGGATGTGAAGTAACAAGTGCTGAAGTGTCTCACTACTTGCCACTGAACGAATTTACTCCTACAAGTACGATTCCTTCACTCCAGAGCTATAACCATCACGAAGGCACCTTGGTTGAGTGTGATCCCCGGCAACGATGCCAAAAATGTGTGTACCTAAGTCAGGAGGTCTTAGGGACTTGTGCCAAAGAGACTAAATCTCATTTTCCACACAAGTACGTATAGTGGTGGATTGACACACGCTTAATTATCAATCTAAAGAATCATATGAACCAAGTGTATGAGGACGTGTGCACATGTGATGGAAAGTGAAGTGGTTCAGCTAAAATGCAAGAGAAAAGACTAAACTACCTCTGGAACTCACTTAATCTCTGAAAGTTTTTGCCACGATACCACTTACAGCAGGAAATACAAATTCGAATGTTTCTCCCAGCTCTGAACTCCGAATATGGCCAATAGCGGATTTTTTTTGAAGCTCTCGACAAGACACATCTATTAACGGTATTTTCACTCAAATTTGACAATTGCTCTTCAACTTATGGCCAAAACAGTGAATGATAGGAAGCACCTTCACTCACTCCACAACTCGTATTTGCTCACACACACACTACAGTAGTTCAAAAGTGATGGGGAGGGGTAGACAATAGTCTTACACACACATTCCAAGCTTCACATGCACACAAAAGATCATAGAAAAAATGAAAATCTGCAGGAAAGAAGCAAATTCGAAATTTTGAGCTCCCTTCTTCACAATGGCAAAAAGTCTTTACAAAGAGTCACAAATTGACTTATATACATGTGCCCTAAAAATGGTCCTTTCACACAAGTGGCTAGCACTTTATTGGCTAATCTCTAATTTCCTACTATTTTACATGAAATCTGTTACAAAGAGTTGGGTTTATGCATCTAGAGGACTCCTCTAGTGCATTTACATAGCTTTTGAGGGAATTTCCTAGGATTTGAAGAAGAAAATTATGCCCATTAATTTGAAAATTTTGGGGCTCCTCTTTTCTCTGCAACATATGGCGAGAAGCTCCACTATCTAAAATCCATGGTTCATCAAACGAGCTTGAGCAGATGAGCATACCTCTTCAATAGCTACCCATAGTTCTAGCTCTGTGTTGTTTGCAGACTCTTTGTTCTTCCACGATGATTTTACAGTCCCATTCCGTTCATGAGCTTGCTTCTTTCTGCAATCCTTGATGGCATGGCCTTTCTTTTCACAATAGAAGCAACTTCTTGTGAACTTTTTCTTCTTTGGCTTCTTCTTTGATCCATCAAAAGATCCTTTACCTTTTGCATTTGCTGAGAATGTAGCATCACTTGTAGTTTTCCGATTCTTCAACCACATCTCTTCTTCTAAAAGCATAGCACAAAAGTCTTCAAATGTGAGGGGAGTTGGTCTTACCTGAGTGTTAAGGGATGTTACTAATCCATCATACTTTGCTGGAAGAACATGTACACATCTTCAAGCCATCTCTTCTGTTGTTACAACAACACCAACTGCAGCCAATTGATCTTGAAGATGTTTTATCCGTTTGATAAAATCTTCAGCCTTTTCAGAATCAGAATGCTTTTCATTTGCCAACTGATTTCCTAAGTTCTATATCCTAGTGTGGTCCTTGGTCTCATATTGATGAGCCAAAATTCCCCAAGGCTCATGTGCTTTAGTAGTATGTTGAACTAAAGTAAGCATAGAATCACTTACACTAGTGACAATTGCACATAATGCATCAACATTTCGCCGCTTCCAAGCTCATAGAAAATTTGGATCTGAATGAATCATCAATCTTGAATTTGCTGGATCTTAAACTGGTATAAGCTCTGGATCCAATCCCATCGTTCCCATGATAGTGTCAAGTAATTCATAGGAGTCCAAAATTGTAGAAATTTTGAACTTCGAGAGTGTATAGTTGGTTCCATCCAGCTTCCCTTTAGTGAATGCAGGTGGGCGGATTTGTTGGAGTTTATTGATCTCCAAAGTACAGCTAGAAGTAGGTGAAACCCAACAGGATCTAGTTGACTTTTTCACAAACTTGTATTCACATACTAGTTTTCTTGCAGAGCAAACTGCTCTTTACTCACTTAGAATTTTCCAAAACTGTTTCACACACATAAACTAGACTCTAAGAGCTTTCCAACAAGCTATAGAACTCCTCAAATGGATAAATACACAATGAGCTATGACCTCTGCAATATGCAGCTTTAATGGAGACCTTGAAACAGAGATGAACCCGAGGACACACATCACTTGCAGAGACTATACCTCTTAAACTCACAACTCCAATGAATTTAAACTTTTTTGAATACATGTAGACTTTGCGAGCTTTCTAACAAGCCAAAGAAAACATGATTTGGATACATACACAAGGAGATATGACCTCTGCAAGTTTGAGGTTTAATGGAGACCTTCAACAAGGGGTAGAACTAGAGAACACACACTACTTGCAGAGAGTACTGCTCTCAGTTCACAAAACCAATGATTATGAAAATTTACAAGAAGAAAGTAGACAGTAAGGGCTTTCAAATGAGCTATCAAACATGTAATTTGGATATATAATGAGGGAGATACGCTCTGCAATCTCTGCATACAAAACTACAGCAGCATAGAGATACACATATGACTCTCTTGGACATCCCACAAGATCACAAATTTTCTCCTCTTTTTATAGCATGGGAAACTAATCTAAAACCTTCATAATACATCTAAATTCGTGGTAGACACTTGGATGGAGGTATTACATGAATCAACTGCTCAAATCAGCAAAGTATTGATGGACTTTGAGAACTAGCCACATCAACCTTCCACTAGGACACCACTGCAGCTCCCTTGTGACTCACTAATTTGACTCACCATGTCCTAGAGCTCACGTGGTATTTTTGCTACATTTATGAATAATATGAGCCTTCTTGAAGTATTTCAAGACTTCCCAAAGGTATTTACATAATTTGAAACTTGTACCCTACATAAAACAAATGTTTGCAACATTCTCCCCCTCAAGTTTCAAAGGGTATTTCCTTCATGCCAAGAATATAGTTGAATTTTTGAAGCTTTGGTCCATCCAAGGATTTGGTGAAGATATCTACAACTTGATCCTTTGTTCCCACAAAAGAAACTTGTACTTCATTGTTTATGGCCTTCTCTCGAACATAATGATAGTGAACCTCTATATGCTTTGTTCTAGCATGAAAAATAGGATTTGAAGTTGTTGGGGCTTCACTCACTAATTAGGCATGGATATATGAAGACATATGAAGACATATGATGGAGGAAAGAAGAAGTGAAGAAAAGATCTACAGAAAATCAAGCCTAAGTGAAGGGACAATTTCACTATTGTAAATTAGTGCAAAATTAGAGTCTAGTTTTTTATTTGGTCTTCAGAACTTACGAGTTCAAGCCTAGAAGAATGTAAACCATAGGTATATAAGTTAATTTGAGTCAAAAATATGTAGGAGAGAACTCAATTTTGTAATCTGAGTGAGTAGAGAAAAGTCGTGTCTTTTCTGAGAGAGATGGTGAGAGAAAACTTCTGAGTCTGAGAGAGTTTTCCATGGCTGTGAGCAAAATTAGGCCAAGCCATTTTGTACACATCTTCTTTGATAATCAACACATGTTTGTGTAGAAGGATTGAGTCTAATTCCTCTTGTATATTGAGTTCTAAGTCATTTCATATGACTGTGAAAGGTAGTTGACAGTTACGACTTTTCTGGCGCACATTTGACTGATCTTCTGAAGGTCAGATCTCGAAGCATGGTGTAAAGTTTTTTGTAAGTGATAGCTCATTTTAAAGCTATTGTCCTCAACTACATTTGGTCAAAAGATCTTTAAGAAATGGGACGCATACTTAGAGAAATCAACTTAAGAGTGGAGGTATGTCAAATCGATGAAGTCAATTTCCAGTTTTCAGACATAGTGGAAAGGTTGGAGCAAAATCAGAAGATTTTGAAGTTATTACTTGAAAGTTTTGATTGTTATGTGTTACTGAACATTAGCAAGAACTTCTCTTAGCAAGTGATCAAAAGATTTTGCAAAGATTGAGCTAATACAGGTCAAATTGAAGGATTGAAGAAAAGACGCAGATTTCTGTGAAGTGAAATTTTTTATTTTCACTAAATTCAGAGTTGAAGATTCACATTTTGAGTTTTGCTAAGCTAATGATGGTTATAGAGGTCTTCTAATACCACATTAGTTTGGTTCTTGTGGTGTTTCACACACCAACAAGTGGTATCAGAGCAGATAAGGTCCTCGATAGTAAAGGAAGAGCAGATACAAGAAGAATTGAAGAGTTCTTTATCAAAGAAGGTGGTAGCTGAGGTGTTCAACAACCAAAAGTCATCAGAAGATTATTTCGAAGTTACTCCCAAGGGTAAAGGTCTACAAAAGGTATCATTCTTTAACTTTATACTTACATGTTGAAGCAGAAGCAAGGATACCATGGCAGATCATGTGTCCATTGACAAATTGGATAGAGATAACTATCCTGCTTGGGTAATGAGGATGGAAGCCTTACTTATGAGTAAGGACCTAATGGTATATGTGACAAGTGAAGAGGAGAAGCCTAAATTTGAAGATGAAAGTCATCCAAGAAAAGAAGAGCTAGAAGCTTTGAAGCTATGGCAGAAGAGAGATGCAAGTGCAAGAGCTTATATATATAACACTATTACAGATCATTTGTTGCCACACATCAGAGGTTTAGAAACAGCTGAAGATATTTGGAATGCTTTGGAAGACCACTTCCAAAACACTACTAAAGCTAGGAAAGCTAGCTTATCGTCAGAGTTTACCACATTCAAGAAAAAGCAAAATCAGAGCATTAGTGATTATGTCACTAAGATGAAGGATTTGGCAGATAGCCTTGGATCCGTTGATGAGGATATTGAAGATCATAGGTTGATAGCACAATTACTTGCAGGGTTAAGAGGTGATGAAAGGTGGAAGCCTTTTGTACTTTCAACAGAACTCTCATTAAACCATTATGTGCCAGAACTGAATCAATTACTTGGATTGATGCTCACATTTGAGCAAGACTTGAAGTCAGATGGAGACAAAGGTCAAAGTTCTGCAATGTATGTGAAGAATAAAAAGAAAGGAGATAAAGGCAAGGCAAAGGATGAAGAAGAGTCAACAACTCAAGCAAATTATGCAAGAGGAAGAGGTTTTGGCAGAGGTAAAGGTCGAGGAAATGGAAGAGGTAGAGGTAATCAGAATAATAACAAGAAGACATGTTGGATTTGTGGATTGAGCAATCATCTAGCATATGATTGTTGGCACAATCAACAAGGAGCAAGTCAAAATCAGAACAACAATGGCAGAGGAAGAGGTGGAAGATTTCAGAATCAATTTCAAAGAGGAAGACAGAATTCAAGAGGAAGTTATGGAAGAGGTGGTGGAAGAAATTGGAATCAGAACCAATCATACAACACCACATATTACAATTATGCAAATGATACACAGAATGACAACCATACAACATTGATGATGAATTCAATAAGTTCATCAGAGAAGGAGGATCTCAAGGTATTTTATATTGATTCTGGTTGTTCAAATCATTTGTCCGGTAATATAGAATTGTTGTCAGAATTGGAAGAAGGCAATTCAAGTCATACAGTACAAACAGGTGACAATACAAAACAGTGTGCATTCAATTGGAAAAGTGAAGTGTAGGAGTGGAGCTGATTTATTAACAAATGTTTTGTATGTTCCAACAATACCAAAGAATCTGATTAGTGTTGTGTTGGTGCAAACAAGCCTTAAACACTTGGTTTTGTTTTGTGCCTTGAAGACTCAACATGAAGATTGCACAAAGATCACTTAGCTTTGGATATCAACATTGAAGTTTATTGCAAAAGTTTGGATTACTTCATTTCAAGAAAGAGCATAAGAACACATGCCTATGCTTAGTTACTTATTACTTTATGTAAAGGTCAAAGTGACTTCTTGTAATTGTACCTACCTTCAAAAGTCGTGGAATTTGAAAGGTATGAATGGAGAGAATATCTCCATGAGATTAGTTGAGAGATTTGAGGGAGCCTACATTTGAATTTTGAAATTCAAACTCCTTCAAAACATCTATAAGAGTCAATGTAAAAGTCGCGGGTTATGTTACACTCTTCCCGAGGCTAATCCAAGCATATTTGTGAGAGTGTGAGAGCTACTACCTAGTCTACACCTCTGAGTACCATTGGGCATCATTCTACATGCCAATGGGAATGTACATTTGATAGTATCAATACATATACTCATAGTTCTTTACTCTGTGTTTTCTCTGAGTGACTACCTCCAAGTCTGTCAACTTCAACAGGGCATATCTCAAGATCCACTGAACCAAATTTGATGATCAAGGGCTCATTGGAACCAGCTCAAAGCATTCTACAACACTACAAAATTTCAAGTCAATCTATTCAGCCAATTGGGAGAAATCGCTGTCGAAGTGATCACTGGTATATTTCTGTGTGATTCCTAAAAAGTCGGGGGTGTCCCTGATTTTGCTAAACATCATGCTCAGTGTATAGTTTGTCATTTGGAGTGATTTAACTTGCTAATGGTAGCTTGTTAAGTTAATTTAATACTCCCAGAAGGAATTAGACCAATTGTAAGTGTGCTGGACACACTGAGCTTAGGACTGAGCAGGTGTCACTACAGGAATAGCAAGTTTTTTGGACTAATGAAGGTTCAAACTTATCTGTTTTGATTTGATCACTTCTCAATCACTTTGTAAAGCACATATATAGTTTCTTGGTGTCATTTGGAAGCTCAAGGAGTCTCCTAACCATATCTGAAGAAAAGAAAGGGCAGGTGTGAAGCAGGTCTAGCAGCACCACCTTGATCTTCTGATTGTACCCAGCCATCACATCCAACACTGGTATCAGAGCAAACAAGGTAATCATGGGTGATGGTTTCCCTTCCTTTATTGACAAATTGGATAGGAATAACTACCAGGCATGGTCATTAAGAATGAAGACTTATCTACAAGGGAGAAGCTTGTATGGATACATATCAGGAGATGAGGAGTTGCCCTCATTCAAAACCAGAGGCCTACCTACAAAGGATGAGCATGAGAGACTTAATCAATGGTGTGCTAAAGATGCTTTAGCAAGGTCATATCTTCTAAACTCTATCTCTGATTTCCTTCTACCTCATGTTAGGAACTGTAAGACTTCCCAAGAGACTTGGGAGACCTTGTCAACATACTTCTCATCAAGCACAAGGGCCAGAAAGAATCAGCTATGGATTGAGTTTACAACTCTTAGGAAGCAATCAAAACAATGTGTTTCAGATTTTGTCACCAAAGTCAAAGATATAGCAGATCAACTAGCAAGTGTTGGAGAAGAGATTGAAGAAGAGCAAATTGTTAGACAAGTGATCAATGGACTCAAAGCAGATGACAAGTGGGAGAGCTTTACCACTGCAATGGACTTGTACATGGACATTCAAGCACCTGATCTAACAACCTTGATTGGACAACTCTTTACACATGAAGCCAAGATCACAAAGAATGGAGAGCAATCAAAAGGTAACAATCCCTCTGCCCTATATACAGATAAGAAGTCTAAAGATAAGGGTAAAAGCAAGAAGGTTGATGATGAAGGATCCACCTCCCAAGCAAACTATGCAGGGAGAGGTAGATCATCTAGAGGTAGGGGCAGAGGAGGTAAGTCAGGTAGGGGGAGACCCTATAATCAATCTCCATGCAATATTTGTGGCTTGTCTAATCATACTACAGATGAATGCTACAAAAACTACAAGAACCAAAGAGGAAGAGGTCACCAAAGGGGAGGATACTCCCAAGGCAGAGGCAGGTTCAATCAATCTCAAGGCTACCATGGCTACAACAATAATTACAACAACAACTACAACAATAGCTACAATCACAATGGAAATTATCAAGGAGGATACAGGAACAGAAAGGATTACAACAATTATGCAGAGGATCAAGATGATTCCTTGTTGATTATGAACATGACATCTAAATCAGGTATCAATGATGATCATTTGTTCTATATTGATTCAGGTTGTTCTAACCATGTAGCTGGGAATGTTGCCTTACTCTCTGATTTGGAAGAACCTAAAGGCAAGCACCAAGTGCAGACAGGTGATGACACTAAACACTCAGTGGTTAAAGTAGGTAATGTCAAAACAAGTGATGGTAATCAGAATTTGCTAAGCAGAGTATTGTATGTTCCAACAATCACCAAGAATCTGATGAGTGTAGGTCAGATTGTTGAAAAAGGTCTACAGGTCAGGTTCACTCAACATGGTGCATTTGTGGAGGATCCAAGACATGGATTCAGAAGGATAGCCAAGGGAGAGAAGTCAGGTAGATTGTTTACCTTTGAACTTGAGGATACTAAAAATATTGCCTTGTACAACTATAGAGACCAAACCCTATCAGAATTGGAGATGTGGCACAAGAGATTGGGTCACATTGGAGAGAGAACCATAAAGCAGATGAGCAGAGATCAATGTGTGCTTGGGATACCTAATGTATCCAAGCAACACATGATATACAAGTGTGGGGCTTGTCAATTTGGTAAGTCACACAGGTTGCCATATACCAAGAAAGGATTCATGCATGAAGATTACTTGGAATTGGTGCATACAGATGTTTGGGGACCAAGCAAGGAGCCATCCATATCTGGATCAAGGTACTATGTATCTTTTATAGATGATTATAGCAGATGGACTGTCTTGTACTTCATGAAACATAAAGATGAAGTATTTAATTGCTTCAAAAGGTATCTTGCATTAGTAGAGAATCAAACAGGTAGACATTTAAAAAGATTAAGGTCTGATGGTGGTGGAGAATACTTCTCCAATGACTTTGAAGACTTCTTGCAGGAAAGAGGCATCAAGAGGGAGATTACCACAAGGTACTCACCTGAACAAAATGGGGTAGCTGAAAGAAGAAATAGACTCATTGTGGAGACAGCTAGGTCTATGCTTAATGAGAAGAAACTACCAAATTATCTTTGGGCAGAGAGTGTATCTACTGCCACATACTTGATCAACAGGTTGCCATCAAAGACACTTGATGGAATGACACCCTATGAGGCTTGGCATGGTAAGAGACCATCTCTGGATCATTGCAAGATCTTTGGGTGTGTTGCATATGTGCATATTCCCTCACAGGTAAGGGGAAAGCTAGACCCTAAGGCTGAAAAGTGTATCTTTATTGGTTATGATTTGAATCAGAAAGGATACAGGTTCTATAACCCCTCAAACAAAGGCTTCAAGGTAAGCAGAGATGTCATCTTTGATGAAAATGATTCATGGTATGATAATGAGTGCAGGAAAGTGAGCCTACCTTATGATATGGAAGAAGACTTTCCAAAGCTTGTCAGGCAAGAACCAACTCAGAATGAGGACACAAGCTCAGATGATGAAGACACCATCAACATTGAAGAGTTCAAAGCTTGGAAATCAAAAGGGAAGATGAAGATGAAGCAACTTGAAGACAATCCAGAATCCTCAACTCAAGCTATGAGGAGATCTTCAAGGGAAAAGAAGAAACCTATTAGGTATGGATATGATACTTCACTTGTAACCAAGCACTCTGTATATCTTGCAAAGGATATCTTAAGTGAAGAACCAGGTACATTTGAGGAAGCTATTACTAAACCAGAATGGAAGGAAGCAATGGATGAAGAAATGGAGGCTCTCAAGGAGAGTGATACTTGGGACTTGGTACCCAAGAAGGACTCCATGAAGGTGATAGGATCCAGATGGATCTACAAACTCAAAAGGAACTCAGATGGTTCAATAAGCAGGTACAAAGCTAGGTTGGTAGCCAAGGGTTTTGCACAAACCCAAGGCATTGATTATGAGGAGACATTTTCTCCTGTGGCAAAGATGCCAACTATCAGAATTATGGTGAGTATAGCTGCATCCAAGAATTGGAACATGTACCAATTGGATGTGAAGAATGCATTCTTGAATGGATGGATATCTGAAGAGGTCTACATGTCACAACCACCTGGCTATGAGGATCCTAATAAGGTAAATCATGTTTGTAAATTGAAGAAAGCTCTGTATGGATTGAAGCAGGCACCTAGAGCATGGAACTATAGGTTGACAACGTATCTCTTGGATCAAGGATTTGTGATGAGTAAAGCAGATACTTCATTGTTTATAAAGAAGAACAATTCAGAGGTAATATACTTGTGTGTCTATGTTGATGACATCATTATTACAGGAAATGATGTTCAAGGAATTAGACACATCAAATGTCAAATGATGAAGGAATTCAAGATCAATGATCTTGGATTATTGAAGTACTTCCTAGGACTTGAATTGATCTACACAAATTCAGGTATATTCATTACTCAGAAGAAGTACATTCAAGACATGGTCAAGAAGTTTAATTTGCAGGAAGCTAAAGTCTCAAACATTCCTATGGAGGTCAATCACAAACTCAGTGCACATGAAGGAGAAGAACTCAAGGATATTACAGGTTACCAAAGTTTGGTAGGTAGTCTTAATTATGCTACCTTAACTAGGATTGATATCTCATATGGTGTTAGTGTACTTAGCCAATTTATGCATAAGCCAAGAGTACCACATTTGGAGGCAGCCAAGAAGATAGTAAAGTACCTAAAGGGAACACAAAATCATGGTTTGTATTATCCATATTCATCAGACATTGACATCAAGGTATACTCAGATGCAGATTGGGCAGGATGCAAGGATGACAGGAGGAGTACATCTGGTTACATATGCTTTGCAGGTGATAAACCTATTTCTTGGTCATCCAAGAAACAACCCACAGTGGCTCTATCATCTACTGAGGCAGAGTACAGAGGGCTAGCCAATGCCACTCAAGAAGCAATATGGTTGAAGCTACTCTATTCAGAATTGGGCCTATACACTAGGCCACCTATCATATTTGGTGATAACACAAGTTCACTTCATTTAGCTGCTAATCCTGTGTATCATGCTAGAACAAAACACATAGAGGTTCATTACCACTATGTGAGGGAGAAATTACTTAGCAAGGAAATCCAATTGTCATATGTATCCACTAATATTCAATGTGCAGATTTGCTTACAAAAGCTTTAGATGGGAGCAAGTTATGCAGGTTTAAATCCATGATTGGATTACAGGATATCATTGAAGACTAAAGATGAAGACTCAAGCAAGTGTTTGGCTTGAGGGGGAGCTGTTGGTGCAAACAAGCCTTAAACACTTGGTTTTGTTTTGTGCCTTGAAGGCTCAACATGAAGATTGCACAAAGATCACTTAGCTTTGGATATCAACATTGAAGTTTATTGCAAAAGTTTGGATTACTTCATTTCAAGAAAGAGCATAAGAACACATGCCTATGCTTAGTTACTTATTACTTTATGTAAAGGTCAAAGTGACTTCTTGTAATTGTACCTACCTTCAAAAGTCGTGGAATTTGAAAGGTATGAATGGAGAGAATATCTCCATGAGATTAGTTGAGAGATTTGAGGGAGCCTACATTTGAATTTTGAAATTCAAACTCCTTCAAAACATCTATAAGAGTCAATGTAAAAGTCGCGGGTTATGTTACACTCTTGCCGAGGCTAATCCAAGCATATTTGTGAGAGTGTGAGAGCTACTACCTAGTCTACACCTCTGAGTACCATTGGGCATCATTCTACATGCCAATGGGAATGTACATTTGATAGTATCAATACATATACTCATAGTTCTTTACTCTGTGTTTTCTCTGAGTGACTACCTCCAAGTCTGTCAACTTCAACAGGGCATATCTCAAGATCCACTGAACCAAATTTGATGATCAAGGGCTCATTGGAACCAGCTCAAAGCATTCTACAACACTACAAAATTTCAAGTCAATCTATTCAGCCAATTGGGAGAAATCGCTGTCGAAGTGATCACTGGTATATTTCTGTGTGATTCCTAAAAAGTCGGGGGTGTCCCTGATTTTGCTAAACATCATGCTCAGTGTATAGTTTGTCATTTGGAGTGATTTAACTTGCTAATGGTAGCTTGTTAAGTTAATTTAATACTCCCAGAAGGAATTAGACCAATTGTAAGTGTGCTGGACACACTGAGCTTAGGACTGAGCAGGTGTCACTACAGGAATAGCAAGTTTTTTGGACTAATGAAGGTTCAAACTTATCTGTTTTGATTTGATCACTTCTCAATCACTTTGTAAAGCACATATATAGTTTCTTGGTGTCATTTGGAAGCTCAAGGAGTCTCCTAACCATATCTGAAGAAAAGAAAGGGCAGGTGTGAAGCAGGTCTAGCAGCACCACCTTGATCTTCTGATTGTACCCAGCCATCACATCCAACACTGGTATCAGAGCAAACAAGGTAATCATGGGTGATGGTTTCCCTTCCTTTATTGACAAATTGGATAGGAATAACTACCAGGCATGGTCATTAAGAATGAAGACTTATCTACAAGGGAGAAGCTTGTATGGATACATATCAGGAGATGAGGAGTTGCCCTCATTCAAAACCAGAGGCCTACCTACAAAGGATGAGCATGAGAGACTTAATCAATGGTGTGCTAAAGATGCTTTAGCAAGGTCATATCTTCTAAACTCTATCTCTGATTTCCTTCTACCTCATGTTAGGAACTGTAAGACTTCCCAAGAGACTTGGGAGACCTTGTCAACATACTTCTCATCAAGCACAAGGGCCAGAAAGAATCAGCTATGGATTGAGTTTACAACTCTTAGGAAGCAATCAAAACAATGTGTTTCAGATTTTGTCACCAAAGTCAAAGATATAGCAGATCAACTAGCAAGTGTTGGAGAAGAGATTGAAGAAGAGCAAATTGTTAGACAAGTGATCAATGGACTCAAAGCAGATGACAAGTGGGAGAGCTTTACCACTGCAATGGACTTGTACATGGACATTCAAGCACCTGATCTAACAACCTTGATTGGACAACTCTTTACACATGAAGCCAAGATCACAAAGAATGGAGAGCAATCAAAAGGTAACAATCCCTCTGCCCTATATACAGATAAGAAGTCTAAAGATAAGGGTAAAAGCAAGAAGGTTGATGATGAAGGATCCACCTCCCAAGCAAACTATGCAGGGAGAGGTAGATCATCTAGAGGTAGGGGCAGAGGAGGTAAGTCAGGTAGGGGGAGACCCTATAATCAATCTCCATGCAATATTTGTGGCTTGTCTAATCATACTACAGATGAATGCTACAAAAACTACAAGAACCAAAGAGGAAGAGGTCACCAAAGGGGAGGATACTCCCAAGGCAGAGGCAGGTTCAATCAATCTCAAGGCTACCATGGCTACAACAATAATTACAACAACAACTACAACAATAGCTACAATCACAATGGAAATTATCAAGGAGGATACAGGAACAGAAAGGATTACAACAATTATGCAGAGGATCAAGATGATTCCTTGTTGATTATGAACATGACATCTAAATCAGGTATCAATGATGATCATTTGTTCTATATTGATTCAGGTTGTTCTAACCATGTAGCTGGGAATGTTGCCTTACTCTCTGATTTGGAAGAACCTAAAGGCAAGCACCAAGTGCAGACAGGTGATGACACTAAACACTCAGTGGTTAAAGTAGGTAATGTCAAAACAAGTGATGGTAATCAGAATTTGCTAAGCAGAGTATTGTATGTTCCAACAATCACCAAGAATCTGATGAGTGTAGGTCAGATTGTTGAAAAAGGTCTACAGGTCAGGTTCACTCAACATGGTGCATTTGTGGAGGATCCAAGACATGGATTCAGAAGGATAGCCAAGGGAGAGAAGTCAGGTAGATTGTTTACCTTTGAACTTGAGGATACTAAAAATATTGCCTTGTACAACTATAGAGACCAAACCCTATCAGAATTGGAGATGTGGCACAAGAGATTGGGTCACATTGGAGAGAGAACCATAAAGCAGATGAGCAGAGATCAATGTGTGCTTGGGATACCTAATGTATCCAAGCAACACATGATATACAAGTGTGGGGCTTGTCAATTTGGTAAGTCACACAGGTTGCCATATACCAAGAAAGGATTCATGCATGAAGATTACTTGGAATTGGTGCATACAGATGTTTGGGGACCAAGCAAGGAGCCATCCATATCTGGATCAAGGTACTATGTATCTTTTATAGATGATTATAGCAGATGGACTGTCTTGTACTTCATGAAACATAAAGATGAAGTATTTAATTGCTTCAAAAGGTATCTTGCATTAGTAGAGAATCAAACAGGTAGACATTTAAAAAGATTAAGGTCTGATGGTGGTGGAGAATACTTCTCCAATGACTTTGAAGACTTCTTGCAGGAAAGAGGCATCAAGAGGGAGATTACCACAAGGTACTCACCTGAACAAAATGGGGTAGCTGAAAGAAGAAATAGACTCATTGTGGAGACAGCTAGGTCTATGCTTAATGAGAAGAAACTACCAAATTATCTTTGGGCAGAGAGTGTATCTACTGCCACATACTTGATCAACAGGTTGCCATCAAAGACACTTGATGGAATGACACCCTATGAGGCTTGGCATGGTAAGAGACCATCTCTGGATCATTGCAAGATCTTTGGGTGTGTTGCATATGTGCATATTCCCTCACAGGTAAGGGGAAAGCTAGACCCTAAGGCTGAAAAGTGTATCTTTATTGGTTATGATTTGAATCAGAAAGGATACAGGTTCTATAACCCCTCAAACAAAGGCTTCAAGGTAAGCAGAGATGTCATCTTTGATGAAAATGATTCATGGTATGATAATGAGTGCAGGAAAGTGAGCCTACCTTATGATATGGAAGAAGACTTTCCAAAGCTTGTCAGGCAAGAACCAACTCAGAATGAGGACACAAGCTCAGATGATGAAGACACCATCAACATTGAAGAGTTCAAAGCTTGGAAATCAAAAGGGAAGATGAAGATGAAGCAACTTGAAGACAATCCAGAATCCTCAACTCAAGCTATGAGGAGATCTTCAAGGGAAAAGAAGAAACCTATTAGGTATGGATATGATACTTCACTTGTAACCAAGCACTCTGTATATCTTGCAAAGGATATCTTAAGTGAAGAACCAGGTACATTTGAGGAAGCTATTACTAAACCAGAATGGAAGGAAGCAATGGATGAAGAAATGGAGGCTCTCAAGGAGAGTGATACTTGGGACTTGGTACCCAAGAAGGACTCCATGAAGGTGATAGGATCCAGATGGATCTACAAACTCAAAAGGAACTCAGATGGTTCAATAAGCAGGTACAAAGCTAGGTTGGTAGCCAAGGGTTTTGCACAAACCCAAGGCATTGATTATGAGGAGACATTTTCTCCTGTGGCAAAGATGCCAACTATCAGAATTATGGTGAGTATAGCTGCATCCAAGAATTGGAACATGTACCAATTGGATGTGAAGAATGCATTCTTGAATGGATGGATATCTGAAGAGGTCTACATGTCACAACCACCTGGCTATGAGGATCCTAATAAGGTAAATCATGTTTGTAAATTGAAGAAAGCTCTGTATGGATTGAAGCAGGCACCTAGAGCATGGAACTATAGGTTGACAACGTATCTCTTGGATCAAGGATTTGTGATGAGTAAAGCAGATACTTCATTGTTTATAAAGAAGAACAATTCAGAGGTAATATACTTGTGTGTCTATGTTGATGACATCATTATTACAGGAAATGATGTTCAAGGAATTAGACACATCAAATGTCAAATGATGAAGGAATTCAAGATCAATGATCTTGGATTATTGAAGTACTTCCTAGGACTTGAATTGATCTACACAAATTCAGGTATATTCATTACTCAGAAGAAGTACATTCAAGACATGGTCAAGAAGTTTAATTTGCAGGAAGCTAAAGTCTCAAACATTCCTATGGAGGTCAATCACAAACTCAGTGCACATGAAGGAGAAGAACTCAAGGATATTACAGGTTACCAAAGTTTGGTAGGTAGTCTTAATTATGCTACCTTAACTAGGATTGATATCTCATATGGTGTTAGTGTACTTAGCCAATTTATGCATAAGCCAAGAGTACCACATTTGGAGGCAGCCAAGAAGATAGTAAAGTACCTAAAGGGAACACAAAATCATGGTTTGTATTATCCATATTCATCAGACATTGACATCAAGGTATACTCAGATGCAGATTGGGCAGGATGCAAGGATGACAGGAGGAGTACATCTGGTTACATATGCTTTGCAGGTGATAAACCTATTTCTTGGTCATCCAAGAAACAACCCACAGTGGCTCTATCATCTACTGAGGCAGAGTACAGAGGGCTAGCCAATGCCACTCAAGAAGCAATATGGTTGAAGCTACTCTATTCAGAATTGGGCCTATACACTAGGCCACCTATCATATTTGGTGATAACACAAGTTCACTTCATTTAGCTGCTAATCCTGTGTATCATGCTAGAACAAAACACATAGAGGTTCATTACCACTATGTGAGGGAGAAATTACTTAGCAAGGAAATCCAATTGTCATATGTATCCACTAATATTCAATGTGCAGATTTGCTTACAAAAGCTTTAGATGGGAGCAAGTTATGCAGGTTTAAATCCATGATTGGATTACAGGATATCATTGAAGACTAAAGATGAAGACTCAAGCAAGTGTTTGGCTTGAGGGGGAGCTGTTGGTGCAAACAAGCCTTAAACACTTGGTTTTGTTTTGTGCCTTGAAGGCTCAACATGAAGATTGCACAAAGATCACTTAGCTTTGGATATCAACATTGAAGTTTATTGCAAAAGTTTGGATTACTTCATTTCAAGAAAGAGCATAAGAACACATGCCTATGCTTAGTTACTTATTACTTTATGTAAAGGTCAAAGTGACTTCTTGTAATTGTACCTACCTTCAAAAGTCGTGGAATTTGAAAGGTATGAATGGAGAGAATATCTCCATGAGATTAGTTGAGAGATTTGAGGGAGCCTACATTTGAATTTTGAAATTCAAACTCCTTCAAAACATCTATAAGAGTCAATGTAAAAGTCGCGGGTTATGTTACACTCTTCCCGAGGCTAATCCAAGCATATTTGTGAGAGTGTGAGAGCTACTACCTAGTCTACACCTCTGAGTACCATTGGGCATCATTCTACATGCCAATGGGAATGTACATTTGATAGTATCAATACATATACTCATAGTTCTTTACTCTGTGTTTTCTCTGAGTGACTACCTCCAAGTCTGTCAACTTCAACAGGGCATATCTCAAGATCCACTGAACCAAATTTGATGATCAAGGGCTCATTGGAACCAGCTCAAAGCATTCTACAACACTACAAAATTTCAAGTCAATCTATTCAGCCAATTGGGAGAAATCGCTGTCGAAGTGATCACTGGTATATTTCTGTGTGATTCCTAAAAAGTCGGGGGTGTCCCTGATTTTGCTAAACATCATGCTCAGTGTATAGTTTGTCATTTGGAGTGATTTAACTTGCTAATGGTAGCTTGTTAAGTTAATTTAATACTCCCAGAAGGAATTAGACCAATTGTAAGTGTGCTGGACACACTGAGCTTAGGACTGAGCAGGTGTCACTACAGGAATAGCAA
The DNA here is from genome assembly GCA_020310875.1 of Ceratopteris richardii. Classification (NCBI taxonomy): domain Eukaryota; kingdom Viridiplantae; phylum Streptophyta; class Polypodiopsida; order Polypodiales; family Pteridaceae; genus Ceratopteris; species Ceratopteris richardii. The sequence continues at coordinate 185,265,498 of CM035418.1, read as the reverse complement.
GTTTTTTGGACTAATGAAGGTTCAAACTTATCTGTTTTGATTTGATCATTTCTCAATCACTTTGTAAAGCACATATATAGTTTCTTGGTGTCATTTGGAAGCTCAAGGAGTCTCCTAACCCTATCTGAAGAAAAGAAAGGGCAGGTGTGAAGCAGGTCTAGCAGCACCACCTTGATCTTCTGATTGTACCCAGCCATCACATCCAACATGTTGGACAAATAGTGGAGAAAGGTTTTCAAGTCAGATTTACAAATGAAGGAGTATTTGTTGAAGATCCAGAGGATGCATACAAACCCATTGTTTGTGGTAAGAAGGAAGGTAGACTTTTTACTCTCAAAGTACAAGGAAATGTTGGTCAAGCCCTAATCACACATGGTGATGAAGTAATTACAGAGTTAGATCTTTGGCATAAAAGATTGGGACACTTCAATGAAAGAGGAATCAAAACTATGGTGGAAAACCAATCTGTAATGGGGCTACCAAATGTGAAGAATCAACATATGATATACAAGTGTGAAGCTTGTCAGATGGGAAAAGCTCATAGACTACCATTTCAGAAGAAAGGTTTCAAGCATGATGGTTTGCTTGAACTCATACATACAGATGTATGGGGGCCAACAAAAGAAGGTTCAATAAATGGATCTAGGTATTATGTTTTGTTTATTGATGATGTTACAAGGTGGATAACCCTTTATGTTCTCAAAGAAAGATCAGAAGTATTTGGAGCCTTCAAACTATGCTTATGTGCCATCACAACTTAGACATAAGCTTGAACCAAAGGCAGAAAAATATGTGTTTATTGGGTATGATGAAAAGCAAATGGGTTATAGACTATGGAGTCCTTTAACTAAACATTTTATTGTTTCCAGAGATGTGACCTTTGATGAACAGAAGAGTTGGTATGCAGATAAAGAATGTGATCTTGAAACATTTGAAGAAGAGATAAGAAGGAGTGCAAAAGGTAAGTCACATATGCAGATAGATGGAGATGAAGAACATATGCAAGCAAGCACATCAAGAGTTGGATCATATAGAAGGAATGAAGATGGACCAATATTTGATGAAGAAGTACATCCAGATATACATGAAGAGTGTGAACCAAGAAGGTCAACCAGAATGAGGAAGCAACCTACAAGGTATTCATATGACACTTCTTACTTGACTCAGAAAAATTATGCTTACATGGTTAAGGAAGATGAAGAACCTCAAAGCTATGATGAAGCAAAAGGTAAAAGACAATGGGAAGTAGCAATGAAGGAAGAGTTTGATGCACTTGAGGAGAACAAAACTTGGGAACTTGTCCCAAAGCCTAATGGTAAGAAAGTGATTGGAAATAAATGGGTTTACAAAGTTAAAAAGCATGCAGATGGAACTATAGCCAGATACAAAGCCAGATTGGTGGTTAAAGGCTATGCTCAAACTTTTGGCATAGATTATGATGAGACATTCAGTCCTGTAGCAAAGATGTCAACCATAAGGACAATCATTGCTATTGCAGCATCAAAAGGATGGACATTGAGTCAATTGGACATTAAGAATGCATTTTTGAATGGATATATATCAGATGAGGTTTACATGGAACAACCTCTAGGGTTTGCAGATCATAAGTTTCCAAATTATGTTTGCAGGTTGAGAAGAGCTCTTTATGGTTTGAAGCAAGCTCCAAGAGCTTGGAATTATAGACTTGTAAAGTATCTTAATGATCTTGGATATCAAAGTTCAAAGGCAGATGCAAGTTTACTTATCAAAAGAACAGATGAAGGTATGATCTACATTTGTATATATGTAGATGATATTATAATTACAGGTACCTCAAATGAAGGAATCAAGGAGGTGAAGAAGCTACTTGAAAAGGAATTCAAGATAAGTGATCTAGGAAAATTGTCATATTTTCTTGGAATGGAAATCACTTATGCAGAGCATGGTATTTATGTATCACAAGAAAGGTATCTCTTGAATCTTCTAAAGAAGTTTAACATGGAGAATTGCAGAGAGGCATCTACACCACTAGAGGTCAATCACAAACTCAGTAGATATGATGGTGCAGAATTCAAAGACATGAGGAAGTATCAATCTTTAGTGGGAAGTTTGATTTATGCAACTCTAACAAGGCCTGATCTTAGTTATGCAATTGGTGTCCTTTCTCAATTCATGCATTGTCCAAAAGATCCACATTGGATTGCAGGTCAAAGAGTCCTTAGATATATCAAAGGGACTTTGAAAGAAGGATTGTATTATCCTTTTACATCAGATATAAGGTTGAGAGCCTATAGTGATTCAGATTGGGCAGGAAGTTAGGATGATAGGAGATCTACTCATGGCTACATGATATACATTGGAGATAAGCTTGTGAGTTGGTGTTCAAAGAAACAACACACAGTGGCCTTATCATCAACAGAAGCTGAATACAAAGGACTTGTGGAAGCAGCAAAAGAAGTAATATGGATGCAGACATTATTCAAAAGCTTGGGAATTGATCAAGGTATACCCATCATTCATGGAGATAACATGAGTTCATTATATCTTGCAGCAAATCCTGTATTTCATGCAAGGACAAAGCACATAGAGATACAGTATCATTTTCTCAGAGAAAAGGTAATGGAGAAAGAGATTGAAGTGGTGTACACTTCTACAAAAGATCAGATTGCAGATATTATGACAAAAAGCTTGGATGGAGTAAAGACAAGTAGGTTCAAGGAGATGGCAGGAATAAAAGAAAGAAGACTATGTGAAGAAGTCAAATTATGCTACTTAGTGATTGAGGGGGAGCTGTTGGGGCTTCACTCACTAATTAGGCATGGATATATGAAGACATATGAAGACATATGATGGAGGAAAGAAGAAGTGAAGAAAAGATCTACAGAAAATCAAGCCTAAGTGAAGGGACAATTTCACTATTGTAAATTAGTGCAAAATTAGAGTCTAGTTTTTTATTTGGTCTTCAGAACTTACGAGTTCAAGTCTAGAAGAATGTAAACCATAGGTATATAAGTTAATTTGAGTCAAAAATATGTAGGAGAGAACTCAATTTTGTAATCTGAGTGAGTAGAGAAAAGTCGTGTCTTTTCTGAGAGAGATGGTGAGAGAAAACTTCTGAGTCTGAGAGAGTTTTCCATGGCTGTGAGCAAAATTAGGCCAAGCCATTTTGTACACATCTTCTCTGATAATCAACACATGTTTGTGTAGAAGGATTGAGTCTAATTCCTCTTGTATATTGAGTTCTAAGTCATTTCATATGACTGTGAAAGGTAGTTGACAGTTACGACTTTTCTGGCGCACATTTGACTGATCTTGTGAAGGTCAGATCTCGAAGCATGGTGTAAAGTTTTTTGTAAGTGATAGCTCATTTTAAAGCTATTGTCCTCAACTACATTTGGTCAAAAGATCTTTAAGAAACGGGACGCATACTCAGAGAAATCAACTTAAGAGTGGAGGTATGTCAAATCGATGAAGTCAATTTCCAGTTTTCAGACATAGTGGAAAGGTTGGAGCAAAATCAGAAGATTTTGAAGTTATTACTTGAAAGTTTTGCTTGTTATATGTTACTGAACATTAGCAAGAACTTCTCTTAGCAAGTGATCAAAAGATTTTGCAAAGATTGAGCTAATACAGGTCAAATTGAAGGATTGAAGAAAAGGCGCAGATTTCTGTGAAGTGAAATTTTTGATTTTCACTAAATTCAGAGTTGAAGATTCACATTTTGAGTTTTGCTAAGCTAATGATGGTTATAGAGGTCTTCTAATACCACATTAGTTTGGTTCTTGTGGTGTTTCACACACCAACAGAAGTCATATGAATGCTACTCAAGTTATCCCCATATATCAGTGGTACATCAACCTACACATTCAAGTCATGAAACAACTTTTTAAACCACATAACCTCAGTAGTAGCCAATGCTAAACCTCTATACTCAGCCTCTGTAGAAGATAAAGCAACTGTAGGCTGTTTCTTTGAACTCCATGTTAATGTCTTATTTCCTGCTATTACCACATATCCACTTGTGGATCTTCTGTCATCTTTGCTTCCATCCCAATCTGCATCACTAAAGACTTTAAGAGTTAGATCAGCATCATGACTATAAAATAATCCTTCGTTCATGGTACCTTTCAAATACCTAAGCACTCTTTTCGCTGCATGCATATGAGGTACTCTAGGTTCATGCATAAACTGTGACAATACTCCCATTGCATAGCATATATCAGGTCTAGTTTTTGTTGCATAAATCAAAAATCCTACCATGGATCTATATGCATTCATATCATGCAACTCATCACCTTGCTTTGCACTCAACTTTACATTACATTCCATTGGAGTAGAAACAAATTTACATTCTTGCATACCAAACCTTTTTAGCATATCACATATATACTTTCTCTGTATCAACCACATACCTTCATCTCCATACACAATTTCAATCCCAAAAAAGTATCTAAGCAAACCAAGATCTAAAATTTTAAATTCCTTTCCCAAATTAGCTGTTATCTCATCAATTTCTTTTGCATTATTACCTATAATCAACAAGTCATCCACATAAACGCATACATAGACACACATGTCATCTACATATTTTACATAAAGTGAAGGATCAGCATGACTCGCTGTGTATCCTTGCAGCATAAGATACTATACCAACCTTGCATTCCATGCCCTTGGTGCCTGCTTAAGACCATACAATGCCTTCTTTAACCTGCATACATGATTAGGACATTTTGCATCCACATAACCATCTGGTTGTGACATATACACTTCTTCATTTAACTCACCATTAAGAAAGGCATTCTTTATATCGAGTTGATATATATTCCACCTTTTACTTGCAGCTAAAGCCAACAAAGTTCTTACCATTGCCATGTTTGCTACTGGACTAAATGTTTCCTCATAGTCCACACCTTGAGTTTGATTATATCCTTTTGCTACAAGTCTAGCCTTATATCTTGACACACTACCATCACTATTTCTTTTAATCTTAAAAACCCACTTGCAACCAATTACCTTTTGTTTTGGTGTCTTTGGAACTAAATTCCAAGTCCTGTTATCCTGTAGTGCTTCCATTTCTTCTCTCATTGCTTTCTCCCACTTTTCATCTCCTTTTGCCTCATCATAACATGTGGGTTCATTTTCCTGCTCAACTTTTGTCATAAAAGAATAATGAGTATTCATAAAAGATTCAGAAGTATACCTTTGATGTTGCTTACTCACTCTTGAAGTTCTTCTTACCTCCAATGTAGATGCTCTTCCTTTCTTATTAGGAACCATTGATGATTCTCCATACACACATACATCACTAATTTCCTCTCCTTCATCATTAACTTCAACAAGTTTGAGTTTACCTTTACTTTTAACACTTGGAGATGACTCTTGCCTTAATCTTCCATTGAAAGGTGATCCTCTTTCTTCATCCAAACCACTCCTTTCATCATTTAAACTTCCTGATGGCTGGACTATGCATTCATCTCCTTTAACCACACCTTCTTCATTTTCATCCATGACTTGCAAACAATTCTTATCTGCATACCACAAAAGTGATTCATCAAAGTTCACATCTCTTGACACAACAACCTTATTGGTATGATAATTATAGCATCTATATCCTCTTTGAGTATCTGCATAACCAATAAATATACATGTAGCTCAGTGATGAGTAGCACCTCCTTTAATGTCAATCCGGGAAGACTTGAGGATGGTATGAAGACCTCGAGCAAGTGGAGGCACAAGTGCGTGAGTGAGAAGCACACAAACATGCACACACATACACACACACGCGCACATACGCCAAGACAAAGAGTGAGAAGCAATGGAGTTCTTAGATTACTTTCAAAAAGCTCTTACAAGATCAATTCAATTACAATCTAACCCCAAAAATGAGCTCTCTAGCTCCTTTTATAGTTTTTGACTAGCTTTGGCCCTGTCCAGACCTAGTGTCTGGCCTAGTTAAAAATTAGGTTCCAGGGCTTATTTGAGGGCTCAAATGAGATCTAAAAAATACGAAAATTGGTAAGCAACTACTTCTAAGGCTCCTCAAGCTCGAGGAATCCTCGGCTTGCACAAAATGGAGCCACAAAAAGGTGAACATGGTATTTACGGGGGTTTTTAGTGATGAGAATCACTTTTAATTGGTGTAAGGGTTTTGAAAAATTAAAGGTTGCCTTAGTGCTAGATCTGTGTGAATGCTCGTACTTGCTTCTTCATGAAGAAAATTATTGGCCTACTTGCCAGATCGTCGTTGACTCCCTTGTCTGCTTGTGCCTTCTCTTCTCTCTGACTCCCTTCTTAAGCTTCCTTGCCTAGTGAGTCCTTCAGTTCCAACACCGCCCCCTCTCTCGCGTCTGTCGTCCCTGACAGACCCGTGTTGTGTGGGTTTTTGGATGTAGTACTCAACGACATCTTGTGCTAAGTGATGTTCTGCAATCCGCAACCCCTTTGCCAAGTCCGTGAGTAAAGCATCCCAATCTACTGGCCCCGGAACCTCTGGATGTGGCATTCGTAACTTTTTTGAATGGAGAGCTTGTTCTACTGCAAACAATTGTAATAAATGTGAGGGCCTGGGAATGAAGATCTCTGAGTGATATTCCCAGAACCCTGTGACAAACATCTCTTCAAATGTCTGTTTGAAGCAGGCCGGTAGGTATTTGAAGCGGGCATGCCATGCATAAACAACATTAATAGAGGGCGTTGTGCTCATGTCATAAACAAGATCCTGATTGCCTTCATTGAATCCGAGCGCAGAGAGGTGAGGTTCCTTAACATTCTTGAAGGTCCGGAAGGTGACTATCATGAGTTCAAAAATTTTAAGGCACATCTGTGTCATGACATCTGGTACGTTTTTGAACCTGACACCCCAATGCCGAATTGTTGATATCATATACCCTACGGTAGGTTGACCTTTAGGTGGTGCTAAGTAGACATAGTTGAGCCATTTCTCACATCCTTTGGTTGTCAGCACCATCTTTGTGTATTCCGGCCACGACCTTCTTCGGAAAACAGGACAGTAGCAGGGATTGTACTTGATATACAGGGGCATGTTATTCCATGTGCGATTCATTTCCGGGTAGGTTTCAAGCAGCCGAATTCTCCAAGTCAATTGGCGAATATTTCCCTGCTTGGCACTTTTTGGGATGTCGTCTGGTGCAAACTGTGTGGCAGAGGTTGGTTCCCGTGAGGTGTGGTGCTTGATTTCAGCATTATAATCCGCCATTAAGACACAAAAAGGAACATACAAGTCGTCGGAGGTGCCGATCCACCTGTGATGTGAGAGGTTTCTAAAGTACTCGGATTTTATGATTACCTCTTCCAATCGTGACATGGATGCTATTTGAACTGCTACCCTTTCATCATGGGTTGTGGCCACTTTCTCTAATCTCTGCATCCATTCAGGGGCCTCTATCTCAATGGTGTCCATGCCCTCTACTGTCTGCTTGACTCCAGGTGCTGGCATCGGAACGTACGGGTCCTCAAAAGTTTCCTCTACTTCGATTGGTACTAGGTCTTCAGGTTCTGGTTCTACCAAGGGGGAGGGTTGGCGTTCATACTCAAGCACTTTCTTTTGTAATTCTTCGAGTTGTGCTTTGAGCACTGCTACTTCGTCAGTTGTGTCAGTTGTGGTTGGGACTTCTTTGGGTGGTTCTGGTTGAGCTGCCAATTGCCTTAGTAGTTCGTCTCTTTCCTTTTCTAAGGCTGCATGGGCTTCGAGGAGATCAGCATGGGTTTCCAATATGATTTGCATATTGTCCGAGGGAATGGCCTTAAACTTCTCCGGGTCAATTTCTTGTGGGGAACCTTCCATGGCTACTTCCAAGTTCTCTTCGTTTTATGTCCGAAGCCGTCTATTTTCTTCCAGGGCTGCAGACATATGCTTCCGTAATAGAGCCATGTTGCGGCGGAGCTTGAGGTTCTCTATGATTTGGGAGTGTAGCAGATCATCCATTTGTTGTCTTTCTTTTGCATCTGGCTGCGGTGGATTTGCCACTAATTGCTCATGTTGTTCTTGCAATGCACTAAACTGTTGTTGTAATTGTTTCTTCTCTTTCTCTAAGTCAATGAATCTTCCTTGTAATGCTTCATGACTCCTGAACAAACTTGTATGCTGAGCATCGAGGTGCTGATAGTGTTGTTGTAACTGAGACATGCACTAATACATGTTATTAAATACATTATTAATGGGGGTGGATGCAAGAAGGGTGTTAAATGCAGAAGGAAAGGGAAAGGGGAAGGGAAGTGTGAATGCGGTGCTGGAAAATGGTGAAGTGGGTGGTGGGGGAATGGGAGATTGTGGCCGTATGGGCAGAGGGAGAGGTGCGATGGAGGGTGATATGTCCATAAAATCCATGGTGGACGCAGTAGTGGGAGTGATTGTGAATAGTGGAATTGTGGGTGCAGTGATTGTGGTGAATGTGTACAGTGGTGTGTGCAGTTGTGAATATGAACTGCCCGAAAGTGTGAGTGGGGGAATGGGGATGTCAGTAGCTGCCGTTAGGATTACAGTGTTAGTGGAGGTGTATACAAGGGAGGTGTTGAGAGGGTGTGTGGGTTGATTGGCGGTTTGTGCTTCAGTCATGGCAGTGGACTCGGAGGCGGTGACGGTGGTTGTTACATTGGTAATGGGAGGTGAATGTGGTGGAGTGGGAGGCGGGGGTGGCAAGGGGGGTGATGGGGGTGCACTGGACACATGGGTCTCTTCAGTATCGTGCACAGTGTGTGCTGTGCCGGTGGTCGTGGCTGTCCCTTGTGTTTCGGATACTAAGACATTCATCTGTTTCCCTGCTCGTAGGGGACGTCTTCCGTCATCTATACACAATTCTGGTAAGCGCACAGCATCAGTACAGTACAAACTTTTGTTTTTTATACCACCTTTGATGAGCCAAGTGGATTTGGTCGATAATCCAGTGAGGCATGTTGATTGTCAAATCAAAAGCATCAGCCAAGTATAAACTAAACCATATCTTTTTAGGTGGCATTGTGAACCTCTCTTGGGCGGGAAATGCAAAGTGCTGCATGACCATTCGCAAATGAATGGCGATTGTAGGCGTCATTGCCACCATGTCTTTTAATTTTGTCAGATTCCTGTTCTTCATATTGTCGGGGACCATAGTCTCTTTCTCCGTAGGAATGTGCATACCTTTCATGTCCAGAGCTTCCCTTACCAAGTTGATAGTTAATCTGAAACGCTTGAGCTCATTGCCCCTTGTGAGAGATGGGAGGACAAAGGAGCTGTATCCCTTTTTGTCTTTACTTGGAGTAAGGGTGCTAATCAAATAAGAGCATCTTAGAAAATCCGGCTTTGGCAATTGGAATTTGAAGTACTCGTAGAGTCCTGCCTTCTTCCATATAGGTTTCAATCCTTCATTATTCTGCAATCTCTCAAATTCCTTGGTGAAAAAGTGATACCTGCCCCAGCGCCCATTGAATTCTATCTCGGCCTCCCACATATAAGTGCCTTCACCTAGGGGTCCTGCCACATCACTGAACCAATGAGAGTTTTTACTGACTGGCATAGTGTGCCCTTGTGGAGGGTTCTGAACCGGTATGGCATGTAATTCTCTCAATGCTACAGGGCGTTCCTTCAATTCCTCCTCAATGGGAAGACTTTCAATATCCACGACTTGGGGGTTGGTGCCTATCTGGGAGCTGGTTCCTGCCGTATCTGCCATGTTACTTCTTGCCTCCTGATTCTGTGAGAATATAGAAACATGTGTTAACATTGTAAACGACAAGATAGAACCGTTTTTGTCCCCATTACAACATTAACATGAGGTTCGGGAGAGATTAGTGGGTTAGTAAATGCTCGGTGCTTGTGTGTGTAGTTAGGGATTGGTTAGACCTAGGAGCTAAGTGGAATGATGTGGTGTGAGAGTGACGTGGTTAGTAGGTGGGAATGGATTTACAACTGGGGCCTGGGGGTTTATTACAAGTTTTAGGTTGCCAAATGCAATGAATAGGTTTTGATTTTGACTTTGTGGAGGCTCTGGAGAGTGTGATAGGGTATTTACTTGAAAAATGGGGCTTTTTAGGGACCCATTTACAAGTGATTCTACTTGTGCTCATGGAAGAATAGGTGTTAGTGCGTGATGTGTAAGACTGGGCCTCAGATGTTCGCGTGAGTGAAACATGTTGTACAGGGTTTGGCCTTGGTGTAGTTATTTGAGCCCGCAAGCAAGCCTTAGGCACCCAAATTTGTCGTGATTGTGGGCTGGCCTTCATTGACTTCTTGGGTACCCAAATAGACTTTACTTTCGCAGAAGAATTTATAAAGGACTTCTTATTAGTGTCGTGTTGTTGATTAATAATAAGAGGTTTAGGCCGTGTGGTTGGCTTGAGTGCAACCGGGTGTTCGCCTTTCCGCACCCACACTTGTTTCACTAGCTGAGACATTTTGCTGCGCAGGTACTTTTGATCTCCGACATAGGTAGTACTCTGCTTCTTCTGCCTTTGATCCACCTTTGGTTGCTGCCTCCCTCTGGTCTTTGGAAAAGAAGGGAGTTCCGTTGCATCCCTGACTCCTTTTTTGCGAACATCATTCCTCTGCAACACATAGTTTTGGACAAGAACAGCATGGTCATCTTCATGTGTACTCCTGGAAGGACCAGGAGTGTGTGCCTTTCGTAGTTCCTTGAGTGCTCCATTATCTAACTCTACTGTAATTCGACTATGATTTACCCATACCTGAAGAAGTCCACTTCTTAGGTTTAGGTTGACTGCATGATCATAGATCCAGTCCTGACCCAAGACAAGAGGCTCTGTGAGGTCCTCATCTTGGCACACTAGTACTTTGATTGTCATTGCTTCGTCTTGAATATAGAGGGGAAGCTCCACCTCGCCCATGCAAGGGGTTTCCACACCTCCCAATCCTATGAGATATGCTTCTATAGGATTGACAGTTAATTTCAACTCTTGACAGTAAGACAATTTAACAGCACTAGTGGCTGCACCTGAGTCAATCAAGGCTCTTACAGTCCTTGCACCCTTTCCTTGTCCTATATCTAAGGTTATAAAAGAACGTCGATCAATTATCTTATGGGAGCTAATACCTGAAACTTCACACATGGCCATGTGATATCCTTGATCTGCATCGGCATCTGGCCTAGGTTGCTCTCTACCTTGTCTTCTTAATTTCATTCTCCGTATGCGCTCTAAGGCCTCTGCTTGAGCTTCTTCTCGAATTCGTTTTTCTTCTTCTTTGCGTTTCTTAGCAGTATTGAGTCGACTTAGCATTTCCTCTGTGAGAGGTTCCTGATACAACTTGACTCTGCAGCCGCTTATATAGCTAGGAAGAACATCGCCTTCTAATGTGGCTAGTTGCACTCCTCCACTTGTTGAGATTCTGTTAATAATCATGGGTCCATAGCCTCTTTTCTCTAGTTTTCTCGCATGTTGTTTCAGAGTGTAGACTAGTACTGGTCACCTGCCTTCAAACCTTTATCCTTAACGTGGGCATCAAAGTATGCCTTCTGTCATTTCTTAGCTGCATATATCCCTGCAGCCGCCCTCAGTCTTGTTTCTCCTAATCGTTGAAGGTCAAAAAGTCTAGAGGAGAGTTCATGACCTGTCCATTCATGCTCTTGTGCTACTTTCAATGTAGGTATTAAGAAGTCCAACGGTAGTACCGCGTTTTGACCAAATACCATCTGAAAGGGGGTGGCTTGGAGTATCGTTTTGTAGGCGACTCGGTATGCCCAAACAACATGGTGTAGCTGTTTGTCCCAATCAGAGCGTTTATTGTTCACTAATTTTGTCAGTACATTGCATAAGATCTTATTGGTGCTCTCAGCCTGGCCATTTGCTTGAGGGTGATAGGGGGCAGACTTCTTATGTACTACCAAGAATTCCTGGAGCAGATTTTCAATAACTTCATTCAAGAAGTGAGTGCCTCTGTCACTAACTAGCTCTATAGGTAGCCCGTATCTAGTGAATACATTCTCAAATAAGAACTTAGCAGTAGTCTGAGCATCGTTCTTTGTCGTGGCTTTTACCTCTACCCACTTTGTTAGATAGTCTGTGGCAACAATGATATATTCCGCATGGGAACCCTTAGCTGGGGGATTAATAGGACCTACGAAGTCTATTCCCCACTTAGAGAATGCACGTCCACCCATCATAGGTTTCAGTGGCATCTCATCTTTACGTATAGGATATTGAGTTCTCTGGCAAACATCACACCGTTTCACATAGGTATGTGCATCCATGTGAAGGGTCGGCCACCAGAAACCCGCAAATAGTATTGCCTTGATCACCCGATCTGGTCCAAAGTGTCCTCCTGCTACACCTTGGTGAGCAGTTTCCAAGATCTTGAGATATTCACTTTCATGGACACATAGCCTCAGGTAACCATCTTTACCACGCTTGTATAGATTATCACCAATGAGTGAGTAATCCTGGGCTTCTTGTTCTAAACTCCTTTTCCTAGCAAGCGTCATGTCTTGAGGGAATGTTTTCGTCCTCAGAAAGGATACTAGTGGTTCACTCCAATCTGGCACTATGGAAACTTGATAAAGAGTGGCATGTTCCACAGGTGGTTTAGTGCAGCAGATTGGGCATTCCTTGCACAACTTTTGGACATCAGCCTCCATAGTCGGCCAATGCACTCCGAGTCTCCTTAGTGTCTGCAGGGTTCGTTGCTTTGAGTAGTGTTGCTCTAATGCACCTACATGTGCTAATTGCAACCATTTAGCGTACTCATCCTCTTCCACACAACAAGCCAAAATCCCTTGATCTATGTGCTTGTACATACTTCCTGCCATGATGTGATACTTTTGGGCTTTTACTACCTCTCTATCCTGTGTGTTTATTACTGGGTGGTTAGGCCCATATGTCAATACTGGCACTAGTGGCTTAGCCCACTGTGGCACCACTTCCAAATTAAACAGGTAAGCATTACAGGTGCATAGGCTGGGTCTTGAATAGGTCTCTGTGTTTCGTTTGCACCTATTTCTCTGGCTTCTTCTCTCTTCTCTTCTTCTACTGCTACTTTGCACATCCATAAGTGGGTGTCTTCATGCATCCATGAGGATCCTGACCCTATGGAATGCACAGATTCCGTATCATCTTTGACTCTATGGATGGGATTCCATTGGATAGGAGGGACATCTCTATGAGAGTAATCTTTGAGATTTACTTTGGTTGTAACACCTAAGTGTTGCAGGTACAAGGAATTGGTTCCCCAATCCTGGACCACTTGCAACTGTCACATAAATGGTCTTCCCAAAATCATCTCATAAGCATGATTCTTGCTAAAGTCACATATGGCGAAAGTGTGCTCAAACTCAACACCACAAGTAGTGAGAGTTATTCCTTCTAGCAAGCCTAAGGGTCTTTCTATGTGACCATCGGCCATCTGTAATTTCATCCTCGTGGGCTTGAGTGCTGGCTTGCCCCAACGCTTCCATAGGGAAGTGGTAGCAATTGCAACTCCTGCACCTGAGTCTAGAATGGCCTTGGTGGTGTATCCTTGATGGGTGATAGGAAGATATGTGTTTCCCTCTTCACCCTCACTCATGTCTCCTATCTTGTCCAATGGTATTTCTGGCACTGTTCTCTGGGATCCTACCTGGGAACAAGGTTTTGCTATCTCTGGTACTTGTTTGGCCACATGTTTCCATAGCTCTGGCCTTACTTTGAGTAGCTCTTCTAAGGTGAGGTTGCATTGTACTTTAGTGTTTTTCACTACCTCTGTGTTCCTAGGTATGACTGAGTCCTCCTTTCGTACCATGACCGTGGGTGTTCTCATACAAGTAGACTTAGTTTCCCATGGGCCTGTGAAGTGGGGTAATTCTTGTAGAGAGTTAGACTCAAAGTCTAATCTTTCCTGAGATTGGGTGCTCTCCTGCTCCTCATACATGGATGGGATATCTTGTGGGAATTGTTCATGTGCATCATCCACAAGTTCAATAGGAGGAGGGACTTCACTCTCTTTAGCCCATTTGTCTTCTTGAATCTCTCGTAGGAATTCTGGTGTGAATCGATTCATAGAAGATGATGTGTCTGGCTCCGTAGAGTTAGGCACATAGGCTTCAGGCACATAGGCTGCTTGGGCAGGAATGCTTACTCTTTCACTTGCCCTGTCCTTATGTTGAGAGGCGGGTTCCTTTTCTGATTGTGCAATCAGCTTCTCTATTCTTTCTAGCAATCCATCAAAGTGTAGCTGTGTCTTGGCTGAACTAGAGATGTTAAAGAGGCGACTGGCTTCAAACATGGTCTGAGCCAATTCCACCATCTTAGCACAAATCTTGGTTCGTTCTAGCTCTAGTTCTGCTCTAGGATAGCATTTTGCATGATCAGTCACGTTTGGCCCTTCTTGGATTCTGGCCTGATATGCCTTAAGCATCATATTAAGGTCCTCGGGAGTGGGATCTGCTAGGACTGATCCTACTCTAGGGGGTGGTGGAATCGTATGAGGTGGGTTCGAAGGTGATGGTTCAGATGGATTTGGGAATGGTGGAGGTGGGGTAGTGTGAGAGGGAGTTTGAGATGTGAGCTCAGTTATCCTGGCCTTTGTTTCTCTGAGGCTTTCCTCGAGTTCACTCATCTTTTTTGCCCATTGTCTTTTCATTCTTTCACGACTATCTCTCCAAGCTCTAGTCCTCTTCTTTGTCGTGCTCTCTGTTTCACTAACTTCTGGGCTTTTTTCCTGACCTACACCCTGGTTTTGCTGTAGTGCTTGGGCTCTAGTGATTACTTGTACTGGTGTAGTGGAAGTCACGCTCCCTGTGGAGTCTACCACTAACCCAACAACGTTGATAGGAGTGATTTTTGGCATATTATTGGGGTTCTTTGGGCAATCTCGTAAGAGATGCTCCTTTCCACATTCTTGGCAAAAGCCCTGGATCGTCACTGACTGGGGTTGTGTAGGTGGAGGTAAGGGACAATCACGAATGAGGTGATCTCCCTGACATCTGTAGCATGGTCCTCTAGGGAATGGGGGTCTTACCTGCCTAGGTTGAGGTCTAGGATTGGGGTTTGCGTACATGACGTTTGTGTAATCTGACTCCCAACTAGGTTCATTTGGTTCCTCACTGTAGTAGGACTCACCATGTTCAGGAGATTGCATGTAGTAAGCATGGGGACTATCGACATGTGTAGAATCAAAGCTATGGTCACTGAGATCACTTTCAGAAAGCAGTGGTGTTACAGGGACTATAGCTCTATTCAGGTTTTCTTCTGCTGCTGCACATTTTACTGGGATCACATTAGCTGGGGTAGGGGGTTGTTGTGCTAACACAGGCTGAGGCCTTTGTTGGTTTTGGTATGGTTGTTGATAAGGTTGTTGTGGCCTGCCATATGGCTGTGGAGGGTACGGGTTCTGATATCTTCCCTGCTGAGGGTATGGCTGAGGGTAGGGTTGCCTAACCGCCTGCTTGTTGTATGGGCAATCTTGCACGGTGTGATTGGTGTACCTTCGTTCTATGGTGTACTGGCTACTAGGATTCACTTGGGGTTGAGCCATGATGGGACACACGTTCGCCATATGATCACCCCCACAAGTATAGCATCCTTTCACAGGGACAAACCTTGGGATTTGTTTGCTAGAGACACCTAATTTCTGAGCCACTTTCTCTGCAAGTTCCTCAATTGATGTGGATTGCGTGGAAGAGAGGCTAGAGGCACTATCTGAATCTTTGTATATCTTAGAAAGCTCTAACTCCTCCCCTAGGTTATCCTCGATGTCAATGCACATGCGTACACACTCTTCTATGGTCCTAGGTCCTTCAAGTACACATAGGATCTCAATTTGGTACTTAGCAATCCATCCAAGAATAAATCCACTTGCTTAGCTGGCGTGGGTAACTCAGGGACAGGGCATCTCTCCAAGTATTGCCTGAATCTTCTTCCTGCAAGTCTCACGGTCTCTTGAGGGGTTTGCTTGAAGCTGTGAATCAATGAGGAGGTATTATGCCTTATGCCACTCTTAGAGAATTCAATAATGAAAGCCTCTAGGAGTTGGTCTATGCTCCTGAACTGTCTCTCATTCAATGGTTGAAACCACGTAAGGGTTGTGTTCCTAAGGGTTAGACCAAAGGCATTATACTGCGTGAATAAATGCTCCACTTGTTCAACTCTCAAGACTTGCCTAAACTCAGCCACATGATCGTATGGATCTCCCGTGCCATCGAAGTAGTTCTTCATGGACTTAACTAGCTGGGTTAGTCTCAAAGTCCTTATGTGCTCTCTAGGTCGTGGTAGAGGGAACTCATCGGCATTTCTTCGATGTCCTGGGGCTCTAAGTACCTCAGGCTCTACTCTATTTGTTTCCGTCCTCGTTCTTTCTCTGCCCCCTGAGTTGGCAAAGCTTACCTCAGGTCTATCTCTATGTCTGTCTCTTTGGGCTCCATGAGCTTGGGATGTTCCAGCACCAGGGTGACCATAGGAAACATTCGATCTTGGTTGGGGGAAAATAAATTCACCCTTCCAAGTGTAAGCGTGCCTATCATTTTCTGTAACCACAAAGATCCTTTCCGAAGAACGATCTAAGTAGGTCACTCTACCTGGGCTATCTAGATCTTTAAACTCATAGATCATGATTGTCCCTATATCAATTGGCTTGTCTGATTTATACCTCCAAAAGGCTTCATTGGTTTCTCGGTTTAGCAGCAGATCTATACTCTTATTGTCCTGTGGGATCCACTCGGGAGTGATGATCCTTGTTAGCAATGACTTTCCACGAGGGGTCCTAGGTTCTACACCCATGTTTCCTTGCTCCAAGTCACCTAAATCTGCTTCTGAGATCACATTTCCAAATTCGTCTGTCCTATCTGGGTGACTGGTGACTACGTATATAGTTCCTTCTTTGTCCAAGTATGCTCCGTTTTCAAACTTGACAGCGGGGTGCTCTAGTCCAATGGATTGGTCAGGGTTTTTAATCTGGACCACGGATCTTCCTAGACCGTCCTCATAGATGCTAGCACCTAAACGGTTGGTCCTAAGGTATTCCAACTGTGTTTTGTAAGGGCCTTCTACTCTATGCAAGTATGGCACTCCTGAACTTCCCGTAGGTCTGTCCATGCCTTGAGACATCTCTGATTCACTGGTATCAGAGCTAGGGTAATGCGAGTGGTGACTCAACTACTGGGCCCAAGACCTCGCAGTATGATTGACGCTAGCTTCTGAAGACCTAAGGCTTTGTCTATCCCTTACTAGATGTCGTCCTGATCTAAGGTTCATATGCCTAGTTAAGTAGCCCGATTTTTGCCCAGAGTACAACCTCGTTGCCGATCAATTGGTATCAGTCACTTGATTCGTTTTTAGTGTGTTATCATGTTTATGATCTTGTCTGATATTGTGTCGTCAGGAATACTTGAGTATTTTTCGTACTTTAAGTTGATCGTTCCACGTTAAATTCTTTTCCTTTAGGATTCTCAATCGTACAAAGATTATGTAGTTATCTTGAACTTTGAGTATTTAGGTAGTCTTCAACTTGATAGATGCCTATCGTCGCCCTGGCTTACTCCTATCACTAGTCGTTCTTAGCCTAAGCTAGGAATTGACAAAGGAAGTTGAGAATTTCCAACCTTTTGTTTCCTTCTTGGTTGCCCTTGAGTGCCCAGGAAGCGTGTTCCCAAGCTTGCACTTACTCTTGCTTAGAATGCCCTTCGATGCTCTCAATAGATCTGTAAGAGTTCCAAAGTTAGCTCAAGACCAATTTGCACTGTGATTTTTTGGAAAACAATTCTAGAGATCCCTAAATTTTGTTCCCCCTGGGTATGGTCAACTTCAAAATACCCTATCTAATAATCCTGATCTTAATTTAACTATAACGAGTCGATGTTTTGGTTGTGCTCCCCACGAGCTTTCCAACAAAACAAGAATCACAGCAAACGGATTTCGTATGAGAGAGTTATGTCAGTTCAGGGTTCTGGTGCTAAAACAGGGTTCAAACAGGCTAACAAATCACATGATTTTTCTCAAAAGCACGTGTAGGGACCTCACAACTCACTAATTGCTAGACCAATATGCCCAAAAACTATCCCCAAAGCTTAGAATAAAAAACCCTAATTTTTTGGCCGAATAGCCTGTCAATCGCGATCGACAGGTCTGTCAATCGCGATTGACAGAGGTGTCCGTTGGGGCCTGTCGGTCGCGATCGACACGTCAGTCGCGATTGACAGTGTCAATCGCGATCGACAGAGTCGGTCGTGAGTCCTGTCAATCGCGATCGATGGTGTCAATCGCGATCGACACTTTTTCCGGGTTTTTCGCCGTGAATTCAGTCGATCGGGGCTGTGTCCGTCGCGATGGACACGTGGCTATGCGAGAAAGTCAATCAATCGTTGAAATTCAGTCAGTCGCGATCGACGGTGTCGATTGCGACTGACAGAGGTGTCAGTCGTGGCTGTCAATCGCGATTGACGGTGTCAATCGTGATTGACAGGGTCCTACGTGGCAGTCAATCGGTCGTAGGGTCTGTCGGTCGCGATTGACAGGGTCTGTCGGTCGCGATCGACGGTGTCAATCGCGATTGACAGAAAAACACGGAATTTTTTAACTGTTTTTAGTGATTTAGAATGTGCTCATCATGCTTGTGCTTGTGGTGAACTTTGTTTTACCAGATGATCGAATTTTCTGTCGATCGCGATCGATAGAGGCTGGCGACTGCGAGACAGTTTCTGAGTATTTTGTACCTGCACAACGTGCTGGGGATGATGATTCAGCAAGAACCTGCAAAATGCTCAAGAAACATGCAAAAACAGTGCAAGCAATATCGCTCTCTCGCTCTCTCTCACAAGTGGAATGAGGGAAATGAGGTGGAGAAGGTGGTATAAGCAAAAAACTAATTTTTTTTTTTTTCGCGATGATGGAGATGGAGATCGGATATGGTGAGGGTGATGATGGTGATGATGGTGGTGAGGTAAGGAAGAGAAAAACAAGAAGAGTAAAGAAATTACCTACGACGCCGTCTCAACTCTACGTCTTACCATCACACGCTCGTCCTCAAAGCTCGATCCCCGGCAACGGCGCCAAAATTTGGTGTAGCTCAGTGATGAGTAGCACCTCCTTTAATGTCAATCCGGGAAGACGTGAGGATGGTATGAAGACCTCGAGCAAGTGGAGGCACAAGTGCGTGAGTGAGAAGCACACAAACATGCACACACATACACACACGCGCACACACGCCAAGACAAAGAGTGAGAAGCAATGGAGTTCTTAGATTACTTTCAAAAAGCTCTTACAAGTTCAATTCAATTACAATCTAACCCCAAAAATGAGCTCTCTAGCTCCTTTTATAGTTTTTGACTAGCTTTGGCCCTGTCCAGACCTAGTGTCCGGCCTAGTTAAAAATTAGGTTCCAGGGCTTATTTGAGGGCTCAAATGAGATCTAAAAAATATGAAAATTGGTAAGCAACTACTTCTAAGGCTCCTCAAGCTCGAGGACTCCTCGGCTTGCACAAAATGGAGCCACAAAAAGGTGAACATGGTATTTACAGGGGTTGTTAGTGATGAGAATCACTTTTAATTGGTGTAAGGGTTTTGAAAAATTAAAGGTTGCCTTAGTGCTAGATCTGCGTGAATGCTCGTACTTGCTTCTTCATGAAGAAAATTATTGGCCTACTTGCCAGATCGTCGTTGACTCCCTTGTCTGCTTGTGCCTTCTCTTCTCTCTGACTCCCTTCTTAAGCTTCCTTGCCTAGTGAGTCCTTCAGTTCCAACAATACATTTTTCTGATTTCGCATCAAGTTTAGATCTCATCTCACTAGGTACATGTACATAACATACACAACCAAATACTTTCAAATGACTTACACTTGGTTTCCTTCCATGCCATACCTCATATGGTGTCAAATGATGAACTCCAGCAGTCGGAACTCTATTCATAATGTAAACACTTGTGCTAACAGCTTCAGCCCCAAAATAATTAGGCAAACACATATCATTAAACATGCTTCTAGATGCTTTTGCTATGATTCTGTTTCTTCTTTCTGTGACTCTATTTTGTTGTGGAGTATACCTGCATGTAACTTCTCTTTTGATACCTTTATCATACAAAAAATCAGTAAAAGCTTGAGAGAAATACTCTTCCCCTCCATCAGATCTTAGCTTCTTAATATACCTTCCTGTTTGCTTTTCGACATATGATTTGAACTTCTTGAAACAATCAAAGACCTCACTCTTATGTTTAATGAAATACACAAATGTCATTCTACTAAGATCATCAATGAATAATACATAGTACTTATTACCAACCAAGGATGCCTCTTTAGTAGGTCCCCACACATCTGTGTGTATGAGATCTAGCAAACCATTACTTACATAGCTTGAATGCTTGAAAGGTTGTCTATTCTGCTTACCCATTTGATATGCTTCACAAAGATGCACCATATGTTTCTTAGTAAGATCAAGTAATCCTTCAACAATCCTCTTCTTTGATAGCTCCTTTAACCTGTGTACATTCATGTGTTCGATCCTTTTGTGCCATAGATCAAGCTCTGCTATTCAATGCATACCATAAGAGAAATAGTTTGTATGATTTGGGTTTACCTTGAATGTAAACAATCTACCTTGTTTTTTACCTCTAGGAATTAACCTCCTTTGCTTTGGATCCTCAATGAAGCAACCTGCATTATTAAATCTTATTTGCAAACCTTTTTCTACCATTTGACCAACTAACATCAAGTTCTTAGTGATCGTTGGCACATAAAATACATCCTTCAAGCAATTTGTCTTGCTCTTATCCTACATAACAACATCTCCAACTTGCATAATCTTATGTGTTGTATCATCTCCTGTTTTAACATGACCTTTACATGAAGGATTATGCATATTAGAAAACCATGAAGCATCATGAGACATGTGATTAGAACAACCACTATCTACATACCATACATCCCTATTGCAATTCATCTTAGTTTCTACATTCATCATAAGAAGAGAATCATAATCATCACTTTTACCTTCAACTACATAATTTCCTTGTTGTTTACCTCTTCTTGAATAGCCTCCTCTTCGATTACCACCTTGATTATTTTCATTTTGATAACAATCTTTGGCATAGTGTCCATACCTTCCACATATATAGCAATTGTTCTTATCTTCACTCCTTTGTCTTTGATTGTAGTTGTAGTAGCCTCTCGTACCTCTAGCCCTTGATCTTCCTCTTCCTCTTGTGTTGAAGAAGCCACTTGAAGTCCCTTGATCATCGCTCCTTCTTCCTCGACCTCTATTTGAACCTCTTCTACCTCTGTTTCCACCTCTTGATGATCCTACATAAAGAGCTTGTCCTTGAGATCCTTTTTTATTTGAAGTAGAACCATTTAGATTCATCTCCTCCATGACCATGAGGGCAATAAGTTGATCAAAATCTCGTAATTCTCCTCTGACATAAACTGAAGTAATGAAGGGTTTCCATCTCTCATCATCTTTGAGTCCATTGAGAGTATGTGCAACCAAGTCGTCGTCCTCCACGTGAGCTTGAATTGATCCTAGTTTATTTGCAATCTCTTTAACTTTCAATATGTAATCATTGACCGATGTCCTTGTATCTTTGTTTATGTTATTCAACTCATTTTTCAGTTGAATCTTCCTTGCTCTTGTACCTGTAGCATACAACCTTTCTAATGCAAGCTAAACATCTCTACTTGTGTCTAGATCTTGTATGTGTCCTACTATTGAATCTTGAATATTTTGTGATAAAATGAATATAACCCTTTTTTCTCTCTCGTTCCAAAGTCTAAACTCCCTCAATTGTTGCTGATTTGGGTCCTCTGGTAATGTGGGTTTGATATCTGTGCCGTCAATCAAACTATACAAGCCTCTACCTTGCAAGTATGTTGTGATTCTAAACTTCCATGCTTGATAATTGGTCTTATCAAGCTTCTCTATTTGTGCATGTTGGTCTCCCATAATACAAATGCTAAGCTTCCTCCTTTAAGCCTTCTTTCCAATTTGTGTGATGAGAAAAAATATAATATTTACCTTGTAAATGAGGTATGTGCACCTTTCTTTGCTTGGATGTTGCTTGAGATGCCTCCTTGCGATCTTCTTCTACCTTTGTGTAGTGTTGATGATGAACTGCTTCTTTGATAGCTTCAAATTCTTCATCAAGGTATGATAACCTTCTCCAAGCCTCCAAGTACTTGCTCTGATACCAATTTTGGAGTTTATTGATCTCCAAAGTACAACTAGACGTAGGTGAAACCCAATAGGACCTAGTTGACTTTTTCACAAACTTGTATTCACAAACTAGTTTTCTTGCAGAGCAAACTGCTCTTTACTCACTTAGAATTTTCCAAACCTATTTCACAAACATAAACTAGACTCTAAGATCTTTCCAACAAGTTATAGAACACCTCAAATGGATAAATACAGAATGAGCTATGACCTCTGCAATATGCAGCTTTAATGGAGACCTTGAAACAAAGATGAACCCGAGGACACACATCACTTGCAGAGACTACTGCTCTTAATTCACAACTCCAATGAATCTTAAACTTTCTCGAATACATGTAGACTTTGAGAGCTTTCTAACAAGCCAAAGAACACATGATTTGGATACATACACAAGGAGATATGACCTCTGCAAGTTTGAGGTTTAATGGAGACCTTCAGAAGGGGGTAAAACCAGAGAACACACACTACTTGCAGAGAGTACTGCTCTCAGCTCACAAATCCAATGATTATGAAAATTTACAAGAAGAAAGTATAGAGTAAGAGCTTTCAAATGAGCTATCAAACATGTAATTTGGATATATAATGAGGGAGATACACTCTGCAATCTCTGCATACAAAACTATAGCAGCATAGAGATACACATATGACTCTCTTGGACATCCCACAAGATCACGACTTTTCTCCTCTTTTTATAGCATGGGAAACTAATCTAAAACCTCCCTAATACATCTTAATGCGTGGTAGACACTTGGATGGAGGTATTACATGAATCAAGTGCTCAAATCAGCAAAGTATTGATGGACTTTGAGAACTAGCCACATCGACCTTCCACTAGGACACCACTGCAGCTCCCTTGTGACTCACTAATTTGACTCACCATGTTCTAGAACTCACGTGGTATTTTTGCTACATTTTAAGAATAATATGAGCCTTCTTGAAGTATTTGAAGACTTCCCAAAGGTATTTACATAATTTGAAACTTGTACCCTACATGAAACAAATGTTCACAACAGGATTTGAATAGGTGCAGCATTAACATTAGCTGAAGCACCAAGACCAGTGTTCGATGATGAAGCCATCATGTAATCACTCGAATAATCTACTGATATTCTAATCTGCTACTGGGCTAAAATAGTGATACTTCTCAATCTATTCGAAACTTACGGCTCTAATACCATGTAAAACAATAGTTACGCAATATAACACAGGAGCAATAGTAGAGAAGATAACAGATATAGGAGAATCTCAAAAATTTTCTACTAACAGCAAGTACAAAGATGATGGCATTGTCCACATGTGTGCTCTCAAGGTAGAGCTTAAATTGTGATCTAGACAACTCTAGATAGGGAGATACAAGGTAGAGGTATGCTAGCTCAATTCAATGTCTCAGGTAGTGCAGAAGTCATGTATATATAGGATCATGGGTGGCCTTCCATGGACGGCTATACATCGGCGATAGAGCATGGGCGGCCACCACCTGTGTAATTGCCATATACGGCTTAGGCCGGTTGAACCGACTTAACAAATATAAATGATTTTTGACTCTGGCAGGGAATATTCCATGGAATATTCCCTTTACTGTCACGTCGGGGGTGCTGCCCCTAGACCCCCACCATGGGGCCCGCTAGCCCCCTTGGACCCCCTAATCGGGGCTGCTCCGCGCTGCCTCGGACCCCACAATTGGGGACCCTGGTAACTCCCTTTCCTTACAATACTTTACATGGTCCAATATGACCTTCATCCAACATGCAAGTTGGGATTCCCATCAATTGGGTAATGCACGCTTTGCTTCTCTTCATAATGCGGGCCTTAAAAAATGTGCATACAATCATGAGGGGTAGACATTGATCATATACTAACATCCTTTGCTATTTTACAACAACAAATATGAGGGATAATGGCACGTTTGACAAACAAAGATATCAATGCATGTGCCTGATCATCTCTACCATCCCATCAAAGGTTCTCTATAGTAGGTGCAGAAGGAATCAAAGCACGAATAAGAATTTGTGTCATCTTCAACACCATCTACATCACCTTCAATAACTATATTTGGAGGTGTAGTAGGTTGCTTTTCAACACCTTGCACAATATTCCACAGTCCTTTTGTGATCAATACATGACACATCATATATGCCCACAATGGGTAATTGGTACCATCCAACTTATCTCAACAATCAACATACAAAATACATCATTGATTTAAGCCATGGCCACTTATTAAAATACCCTGATGCAAAAAAATGAATGTATCTCAGAAATATGAACAGAAATACCCTCTCAAGCTCCGCTAAACCTATAGTAGACTTTAAGGTGCTTATACTAGCAAACCAAAACATGTCTATATGTTTGGACAAAAGGACAAATTTGCCTACGCAAGCACTACAATAGTGCATTTGGAGGCCAAAACTTGCTCATATCCAAATTTTGATAGCATAAAGCAAAGGTGTTTTGAAATCCTAATTGCCTTGAGTATGCTCACCAATTTTTGTTTGATTTTGAGACTTTGATCGGAGGGGTTTCAATGATGCTAGATGAAGTGGTGACCTCCTCTGATACCAATTGTTGGAGTTTGAGGTCTATAGAAGCATGTGGATAGCGCAAGGAATAAGAAGAAGCTTGGAACACAACACACAATATTGAATGTATTACCAAGTGAATGTACAAAGATAATTAACCCGTTAGGGTTATAGGCATATATACAAGCCGAGGGAAAAATCCCCCTAAAGAGTTAAAAAAGTGCCCTGATGGTCCTAAGTGTGTCCACACAGATCACTACCAAAATACATCAAAAGTTCCAACCATGATGAGCTACAAGTTCATAGATGCTACGAACAATGGTCATTCAGTATGTGGGTGCAAAGTTCTCATCAAAAGTAATGCCTCTCTCTTGAGCATAACCTTTTTCAACAAGCCTAACTTTATATGTGTAGCTCAATGATGAGTAGCACCTCCTTTAATGTCAATCCGGGAAGACGTGAGGATGGTATGAAGACCTCGAGCAAGTGGCGACACAAGTGCGTGAGTGAGAAGCACACTAGCATGCACACACATACACACACACGCGCACACACGGCAAGACAAAGGGTGAGAATCAATGGAGCTTTTAGATTACTTTCAAAATGCTCTTACAAGTTCGTTTCAATTACAATCTAACCCCAAAAATGAGCTCTCTAGCTCCTTTTATAGTTTTTGACTAGCTTTTGGCCCTGTCCAGACCTAGTGTCCGGCCTAGTTAAAAATTAGGTTCCAGGGCTTATTTGGGGGTTCAAACGAGATCTAAAAATTATGAAAATTGGTACGCAACTACTTCTAAGGCTCCTCAAGCTCAAGGACTCCTTGGCTTGCACAAAATGGAGCTACAAAAATGTGAAATGAGATTTACAATGATTATTAGTGATAAAAATCACTGTTGTTGTAGGGATTTCTTCTAGTGATCTGCCATACATATCTTCAAGCTTCCTACTTGCTCTTCTTCCCTGCGTGTCCATCTCTCTGATTTGCATTAATGTCTTGAAAAAATATTGGCCTACTTGCCAGATCTTCTTTGACTGCCCTGTTTGCTTGTGCTGTCCCTTCGCTCGCTTGTGCTGTCCCTTCTTTGACTTTCACGTCTTGTAGATCCTGATGTACCAAGGCTACTGCCAACACCCCCCCCACTCTCGCGTCTGTCGCCCCTGACAGACCCTTGTCTAGCTGCTTTCTGGACGTAGTATTGTACCACATCGGCGGCGAGGTGGTGTTCTTCTAACCTGAGTCCCCTTGCTAGATCTGTCAGCAATGCATCCCAATTGACTGGCCCTGGGACCTCTGGATGTGGCACCCGTAACTGCTCTGAGTGAAGGGTTCGCTCCACAGCAAATAAATGGAGGAGATGTGAGGGTCTGGGTACAAATATTTCTAAGTGGTATTCCCAGAACCCTGTTATGAACATCTCTTCGAATGTTTGTTTAAAGCAGGCCGGGAGGTATTTTATTCTGGCGTGCCAAGCGTATATCACCTCTATGGAAGGAGTGGTGCTCATGTCATACACTAAATCTTGGTTTCCTGTAAGGAATCCGACGCCTGAGAAGTGTGGGTCCTTGATATTCTTGAATGTCCTGAATGTAATAA
The DNA here is from genome assembly GCA_020310875.1 of Ceratopteris richardii. NCBI lineage: Eukaryota > Viridiplantae > Streptophyta > Polypodiopsida > Polypodiales > Pteridaceae > Ceratopteris > Ceratopteris richardii. The sequence continues at coordinate 185,239,293 of CM035418.1, read as the reverse complement.
GCATTAACTCAAAAATTTTCATGCACATCTGGGCCATTACATCAGGGGTATTCTTTAATCGGAGGCTCGAGTGCCGTATAGTGGAGATCATGTAATTGACGGTGGGAGGCCCTTGAGGGGGTGCTAAATAGACGTAGTTTAACCATTTGGCGCATCCCTTGATATTCTTGACTGCAATGGTAAACTCTGGCCATGTACGTCTGCGGAGTACAGGAACATAACAAGGGTTATATTTAATAAAAAGAGGCATATTCGTCCAGGTGCGAACCATCTCCGGATAGGTTTCGAGGAGTCGGATCCTCCAAGTGGGTTGATGAATGGATCCTTTTTTAGCACTCTCTGGGATGTCATCTGGCCCAAATTGTGTAGCAAACGTTGGAGGTTTGCCACATCTATGTTGGATTTCTGCATGGTAGTCCGCCAGAAGTATACAATATGGCACGTATTGATCATCATTGGTTCCGATCCATCGATGGTGGGACATGCTGCGGAAGTATTCTGATTTAATAATAGTGTCCTCTATCTTGGCCATAGATTGGATCTGAACTGCCACTCGATCTTCATGAGTTGATGCCGTTTTCTCTAGTGTTTGGAGCCACTCAGGTACTTCGATTTCTAGCGTATCCATTCCTTCTGCGGTTTGCTCACCACCTGGCATTGGCATAGGAACGTAAGGTTCCTCATACGTCTCATCTACCTCGATGGGTACCAAATCCTCGGGTTCAGGTTCGACCACTGGAGAGGGTTGCCTTTCATGTGTGAGTAATCTTGCCTGTAATTCGGCTACCTGCTCTTTCAATGCCATGACTTCTTCTGAAGTCGTGGTCGTTTCTGTGACTTTGGGTGCTGTCTGTTGCTCTTGGAGTTGATTGCGCAGCGCATCACGTTCCCTTTCCAAGTCATCATGAGCTTCTAATAGATCTGCATAGCTGTCCAAGATTGTCTTCATTGTCTCTGAGGGCACCGCTTTAAACTGCTCTGGATCAATTTCGTGTGGAGAGCCTTCCATTGCTGCTTCTAGATTTGCTTCATTTTGCTGCTGCAGCCTCTTGTTTTCTTCTAGGGCGGCCGCCATGTGTTTTCTGAGAAGTGCCAGGTTACGCCGGACTTTGAGATTATCGGCTTGGTATACCTCGAGCAGAGCTTCTAGTTGTTTGGCACCTGATTCTGTCGATGGTTGGGGTGCTGCCAGTAATGTTTGGTGAGCCTGCTCAAGCGTCGCGTAGCGTTGATTCAGTTCTGCATTTTCTGTTTGTAGAATGTGAAATTGTGTTTGTAAGTTCTGGTGGTGTGTTTCCAGTTGCTGATACCGGTTGTCCAGAGCTTTGTACTCATGTTGGAGCTGGTATACACATTGGTTTAATGCAAAAAATATGTTATTTACATTAAATAATGTTGGGAAAGGTGAAGATGCAGGGGGAATGGGGGCGGGAATGGGAGAGGTGAATGCTGTGGATGTAAGTGGAGATGTGGGTGGAGGGGGTATGGGTGATGAAGGTGGCATGGGGGGAGGGAGCGGTGCTGTGGCTGGTGATGTTTCCATCGTGTCAACTGTTTGAGTGACGGTGTAGATGGGAATCGTGGGTGGAGTGGATGTGACATCGGTGAACAGGGTGGTGAAGGTCGGCATTGTGACTCCCCCGACTTGGATTCCCGGGGAGAGTGGGATGCCCATGACAATGGTAGTGGTAGTGGATGTGGTAGTGCTGGTGTCCTGTGGTGGAGTGAATTGTGTAGTGTGAGGTGGGGATGGTGGTGACAACGGGGCTTCGTGATATTCTTCTGCTTGCGCTGACTCGCCTGGTGCTGATGTATTGATGTGAATTTGCTTCCCGGACCTCCTGGGACGAACGGGAACTCTTTTTTCAAACCTGTGTATGTAGGCCATTGCCTCATGAATGGCTTCGTCCAGTCCTACAGCGTCGGCATGAAGGTTCATGGACTCAATGAACAACTCGTCCACACCTTCCTCCGCTAGCAAGTCGTTCATGAGTCTTTTGCCCTGTTCTAGAGACATCTTATGCTGTTCCTGAACCAGTCGCATGGTTCGATATAGTCTCTTGATTTGTGCAGAATATGCTGGGGCACTTGCTAACTCGGAGAGTTCGTCATATTCTTGATGTTGTTCTTCGTCGGCCTCTTCTTCATCTCCTCCTGCCTCTTGTTCATCTACGTCGACTTCTACAGTTTGTGGTTGGGTGGGGGCCGATGTTGTTTGGGGTCGTGGTTCCTGAGCTCGCGCTGCTTCGGCTTCGAGGTTAGAGTCATAGATTAATCTGGCAATTTCTTCATCCGTGAGGTCCTCAAGAGTAAATCCCTGCGGAAATTCCAAATCGGATGGAATGGGTGGAAACACCAGATTAGGCCCCTCTGTGCTTGGTCTTGGTAACCGGATTGTGAATGGCCTAACTCGTCGTGTCTGGGGAGGGGTGATTTCTGGTGTAGCGGTAGCTCCCCTTGGTTGGGCACAGGGTAGTTGGACTCCCCCCCTCATCTTCTTTGATGGGGGACCTGCTGCTGATAGTCTTCTTTGGAATTCTTGGACTCGGGACCATACGAGTGCCCGCTGAACAGGCACGTCATAAGCCAAGCATCTATAGATTATTCTGGTCAAAGCACAACACCCGTGAAGCACATTCTTCTGTTTTTTGTTCCACCTTTGATGCGCTAGGTGAATCTGGTCTATGATCCAGTGTGGCACATTGATGGGCAGGCTTTCGGTTTCTGCTAGATATAAACTGAACCATATTTTTTTCGGGGGCATTGTGAATCGTTCTTGGGCGGGAAACGCAAAGTGTTGCATGATGGTGTGCAGGTGAAGCGCAATGGTAGGTGTCATTGCTACCATATCCTTCAACTTATTCAGATCCTTGTGCTTCATTCGACCTGGGACCATGGTTTCCTTTTCTGTTGGGATGTGCATGCCATACATACCCAACGCTTCTCTTACCAGATTGAGGGTCAACTTGAATCTTTTGAGCTCATTACCCGGCAGCAGTGATGGCAACACAAAGGTGCTGTCGCCGCCCTTGGCTCTGCTTGGCGTGATGGTACTGATCAGATAAGAGCATCGTAAAAAATCCGGCTTTGGTAAGTGAGTCCTGAAATAACTTTCCACACCTGCTTTGACCCAAACTGATCTCATGACCTCGGCATTTTGGTAGCTTTCAAATTCGCGTGTGAAAAAGTGGTATCTACCCCATTTGCCATTGAACTCCAATTCTGCCTCCCAGAAGTAGGTTCCATCGCCCAGTGGTCCAGCAACATCACTGAACCAATGCGCATGCTTACCTACTTGAGAAGTGTGTCCTTGAGGAGGATCCTGGATGGGGAGCACATGCACATCTTGAAGCTCTTGCGGTCTTGCAGTGAGGCGTGGCTCAAGGAGAAGCGTTTCTATGTCCACGATCTGGGGACCAGATCCGGCTTGAGAGCTGGTACCTACTTCTGCCATGGCCTGTTTGCTGATTGGTTCTGTGAGAATATAGAACCAAGTGTTAACATCGTACTGGACAAAATAAATCCGTTGTTGTCCCCGTTACAACATTAACATGAGATGGATGATGAGTTAGTGGTTAGTAAGTGCATGAAGACAGTGTGTGTAGTTAGTGCTTGGGTTGTCCTAGGAGACTACTGCAGTTAGTAAGTGGGTACGGATTTACACATTGGGGTCGGGGGGTTTATTACAGGCCCTAGGCTGCCAAATGCAGTGAGTGGGCTTTGCCTTCGGTTTCGGAGAGTCTTTACAGAGCCTTCTCGGTGTCGTGGTTTGCAGATGAGGCCTTTTTGGGACCCATTTACAATTGATTACATGTACGCTCTTGGGTTTTGGTGTGTACATGAGTGTCGAGAACGAGTGAAATCCGGCAGCATGCATAACTGCGTTATGCCGTTTAGGTTGTGGCCTCAGCGTAGCTACTTGTGCCATCAAGCAAGCCTTAGGCACCCAAATTTGTCTTGATTGTGGGCTTGCCTTCATCGACTTCTTGGGCACCCAAATAGATTTTACTTTAGCAGAAGAATTTCTGGAAGACTTCTTATTAGCGTTGCGTTGTTGGTCACTAATAAGAGGCTTTGCCCGTGTAGTTGACGGTGGTGCGCCCGGTCGTTCGCCTTTCCGCACCCACACCTGGTTTATTTTCTGGGACATTCTGCTGCGCAGGTATTTTTGATCTCGGACGTAGGTAGTACTCTGCTGCTTCTGCTTGTGATCCGCCTTTGGTTGCTGCCTCCTTCTGGCCTTTGGAAAAGGAGGGAGTTCCGTTGCATCCCTGACTCCTTTTTTGCAAATATCATTCCTCTGCAACACAGGGTTTTGAACAAGAACAGCATGGTCATCTTCATGTGTACCCCTGGAAGGACCAGGAGTCTGTGCCTTTCCTAGCTCCTTGAGTGCTCCATTGTCTAATTCTACTGTGACTCGACTATGATTGAGCCAAACCTGGAGAAGTCCACTTCTTAGGTTTAGATTGACTGCTTGGTCATAGATCCAATCCTGACCCAAGACGAGAGGTTCAGTGAGATCCTCATCTTGACACACTAGTGCTCTAACTGTCATTGCTTCATCATGAATGTAGAGGGGAAGTTCCACTTCGCCTATGCAAGGGGTTTCCACACCTCCCAATCCTATAAGATATGCCTCCACAGGATTGACAGTTAACTGTAACTCTTGACAGTAAGACATTCTAACAGCACTAGTGGCTGCACCTGAGTCAATCAAGGCTCTTACAGTCCTTGCACTCTTTCCTTGTCCTATGTCTATGGTTATGAAAGGACGTCTATCAATTATTCTATTCGAGCTTGTTCTTGCAACTTCACACATTGCCATATGAAATCCATGGTCTGCATAGTCATTCGCTCCAGACTGATCTCTACCTTGCCTTCGTAATTTCATCCTTCTGATGCGTTCTAAAGCCTCTGCTTGAGCCTCTTCTCGAACTCGCTTTTCTTCCTCTTTGCGTTTCTTAGCAGTGTTGAGTCGACTGAGCATTTCCTCCGTGAGGGGTTCCTGATACAACTTGACTCTGCAACCACTAATATAATTTGGGAGAACATCACCCTCTAATGTGGCCAATTGCACTGCTCCACTTGTGGAGATCCTATTGATGATCATAGGTCCGTAGCCTCTCTTTTCTAGCTTCCTCGCGTGTTGTTTGAGTGTATAGACCAAGACTAGATCTCCTGCTTTCAAGCCTTTATCCTTCACGTGGGCATCAAAGTATGCCTTCTGTCTCTTCTTGGCGGCATATATTCCTGCAGCGGCTCTTAGTCTTGTTTCTCCTAATCGTTCAAGGTCAAAGATCCTAGAGGAGAGCTCGTGACCTGTCCATTCGTGTTCTTGTGCTACTCTCAATGTGGGGATCAGGAAGTCCAAAGGTAGCACAGCGTTTTGGCCGAATACCATCTGAAAGGGGGTGGCTTGGAGTACCGTTTTATAGGCAACTCGGTATGCCCAAACAGCATGGTGTAGCTGTTTGTCCCAATCTGAGCGTTTAGTGTTCACTAGTTTTGTCAGTACATTGCATAAAATCTTATTAGTACTCTCAGCTTGTCCATTAGCTTGAGGGTGATAAGGGGCAGACTTCTTGTGTATTACCAAGAATTCTTGGAGTAGATTTTCAATCACTTCGTTCAAGAAATGAGTGCCTCTATCACTTACAAGCTCTATGGGTAGTCCATATCTCGTGAATACATTCTCAAACAAGAATTTGGCAGTTGTTTGAGCATCGTTCTTGGTTGTAGCTTTTACCTCTACCCACTTGGTGAGATAATCTGTTGCCACAATGATGTATTCCGCATGAGAACCTTTCGCTGGGGGATTAATAGGACCTACGAAGTCTATTCCCCACTTGGAGAATGCACGTCCACCCATCATAGGTTTCAGTGGCATCTCATCTTTGCGTATAGGATACTGAGTCCTTTGACAGATATCACACCGTTTCACATAGGTATGTGCATCCATGTGAAGGGTGGGCCACCAGAAGCCCGCAAACAGTATTGCCTTGATTACCCGATCTGGTCCAAAGTGTCCTCCTGCTACACCTTGGTGAGCAGTTTCTAAGATCTTAAGATATTCACTTTCGTGGACACATAGTCTCAGGTAACCATCTTTACCGCGCTTATATAGATTATTACCGATGAGTGAGTAATCCTGGGCTTCTTGTTCTAAACTCCTTTTCCTAGCTAGAGTCATGTCTGGAGGGAATGTGTTTGTCCGCAAGAATGATACTAGAGGTTCACTCCAATCTGGCACAATGGATACTTGATAGAGAGTGGCATGTTCCACAGGTGGTTTAGTGCAACAAATTGGGCATTCCTTGCACAACTTTTGGACATCCGCTTCCATGGTTGGCCAGTGCACTCCGAATCTCTTTAGAGTCTGCAAAGTTCGTTGTTTTGAATGGTGTTGCTCTAGTGCACCTACATGTGCTAATTGCAACCATTTAGCGTACTCATCCTCTTCTACGCAACAAGCCAAGATCCCCTGATCTGTGTGCTTGTACATGCTTCCTGCCATGATATGGTACTTTTGGGCTTTTACGATCTCTCTATTCCGTGTGTTCACCACTGGATGATTAGGCCCGTATGTCAATACTGGTACTATTGGCTTGGCCCACTGCGGCACCACTTCCAAATTAAACAAGTAAGCATCAGGAAGGTCATCTGACACTCCTTGTGGGGCTTCTCCCGATGTGAGCCTAGAGAGATGATCTGCTCTCAAGTGGGTTCTACCTTTTCTTACCACAACCTCAAAATCATATTCCATTAGCAGGAGAAACCATCTTACTAATCTTCCCGTATTGCATGGCTTGTTTACTAAGTACAACAATGCCTGATGGTCTGTAAAAAATTTAAACTTATTTGCAAGCAAATAATGTCTAAACTTTTTAACTGCATATACCATGCCTAATCCTTCTCGTTCAGTAGTGGTATAATTTCGTTCAGCAGCATTCAATTGTCTACTGGCATAGGCGATTGGAAGATCCATATTACCTTCACCAGTAGGTTGTGCCAGCACACATCCAATAGCATAATTGGATGCATCCACATGAACATGGAATGGCTTATTCCAATCTGGTGTGGTCAAGATTGGTGCTGAACATAATCTTCGTTTAAGCTCTTGGAAGGAATTCTCACATTCATCCGTCCACTCAAAGTTTGTCAAGAGTCCGTACATGGGCTTTGCTATGACAGCATACATGTGGATGAAACGTCGGTAATACCCACAATGCCCCATGAAAGCTTGTACTTCCTTGACATTCTTTGGCCTAGGTAGCTCCGCTATGGCTCTCACTTTTTCTTCGTCAGTAGATATGCCATTCTTTGACACGATATGTCCTAGAATCTTGCCTTGCCTGACCATAAAAACACACTTTTCGGGGTTCAGGCAGACTTGATATTCTCTACATTTGTCAAAGATTTGTTTGAGTTCAGGAATGTGGGTTTGCCTAACATTGGAATGAGCACAGAGATCGTCAACATAGACTTCTAAACTCTTCCTCAGGAACTCCTTAAACACATGGCACATCAGCCTCTGGAAGGTGGCTGGTGCATTGGTAAGCCCAAATGGCATTACTCTAAAAGCAAAAATGCCCCATTCTGTGGCAAAGGCTGTCTTATGCTGATCCTCTGGAGCTATGGCTACTTGATTGTAACCCGAGAATCCATCAAGGAAACTGTACACTTCCTTGCCTGCCACTCTTTCTAAGAGATGTTCTGTGATGGGAAGCGGATAGTTATCTCGAATCGTGGCGGCATTAACCTTTTTCAAGTTAATGCACACACGCAGCTTGCCATTCTTCTTGGGCACCACTACGATGGGGGATACCCATTCGGTGTGCTCAATTTCGTAGATAAATCCAGCTTCAACCAGTCTATCTATCTCTTCCTTGATCTTAGCAGCGTAATTATCGTTATATGTATATGGCTTTTGCTTAGAGGGTTTAGCATCTGAGGTCATGGGAATGGTGTGTGAGCATATATCCGGGTCAACCCCTTTTAAATCCTTGTAACTCCAAGCGAATACATCTCTGTATTCTCTTAGCAAGGCAATCAATTCGTGCTCTTCTTCTTCTGTCAGGTCATGGCTTATATACGTGCATCTCTCCTCTCCTTCTTCTAGGGCCACTACTATTTTCTTTGTGGTTTCTTTGTTATCATAGGCCTCTCCTGATTGTGCTTCTCGTTTAGGCATTCTTATCATGACTCTCCTGTCATCTATCTCGTACTTCTTAAAATTTTCTGGGACCTCAAACAAAGATTCCTCCTCTTCTGGTAAGGCTTCTCTCTTCTTTCGTTTCTTTCCTTCTTCCTTAGGGGTCATATGCGTTGCTAATCTTACATCATTTGTAACTTCTCCATGCTTCTGGGGTTGAAATTCTATTTCATGGAAGTATTCTTCATCTGATGCAAATGGAGGGTCCATAATGATTGACTCTAGATCGGAGTCACTTGCATCCTCAAATGCATCAGGGCTAGGTTCGCATTCTTCTAGAACTGCCTCTCCCATGATTGGCTCTATGGAGAAGACTGAAATATCATAGCCATCCTCATCACAGTGAGGTGTCCATTGTTCTTCATTGATGGCTACATCCATTGTTGCTAAAATTTCTGCCCAGCCATGGGGTTCAAATTCCTCGTCTGGAAAAACTACAGGTGCATAGGCTGGGTCTTGAATGGGTCTATGGGTTTCGTTTGCACCTATTTCTCTAGCCTTTTCTCTCTTCTCTTCCTCCACTGCTACTTTGCACATCCATAAGTGAGTGTCTTCGTGCATCCAGGAGGATCCTGATCCTATGGAATGCACAGATTCTATATCATCTTTGGCTCTATGGATGGGATTCCATTGGATAGGAGGGACATCTCTATGAGAATAATCCTTGAGATTGACTTTGGTTGTAACACCTAAGTGCTGCAGGTACAAAGAATTGGTTCCCCAATCCTGTACCACTTGCAACTGTCGCATGAATGGTCTTCCCAAAATCATCTCATAGGCATGATTTTTGCTGAAGTCACATATGGCAAAGGTATGTTCAAACTCGACACCACAAGTGGTGAGAGTTATTCCTTCTAGCAATCCTAGGGGTCTCTCTATGTGACCATCTGCCATTTGCAATTTCATTCTCGTTGGCCTGAGTGCTGGCTTGCCCCAACGCTTCCATAAGGAGGTAGTGGCAATTGCAACTCCTGCACCTGAGTCCAAAATTGCCTTGGTGGTGTACTCCTGGTAGGTAATGGGAAGATAGGTGTTCCCTTCTTCACCTTCGCACATATCTCCTATCTTATCCAAGGGAATTTCCGGTACTGTCCTATGGGATCCTACCCGGGAATGAGGTTTTGCAGTTTCAGTTACTTGACTAGTTACATATTTCCGCACGTTTGGTCTATCCTCAGACAGCTCTTCCAAAGTGAGATCGCGTTGCACCTTGGTGTTCGTTACTACCTCCGTGTTCCTTGGTATGACTGAGTCGTCGTTCCTTATCATGACTGTGGGTGCTCTCATACACGTGGACTTTGCTTCCCATGGGCCAGTGAAGTGGGGTAGCTCCTGTATGGAATTAGACTCAAAGTCCAATCTCTCGTGAGACTGAACACTCTCATGCTCCCCGTAAATAGATGGGATGTCTTGTGGGAATTGGTCATGTGCATCGTCCACAAGTTCAAAAGGAGGGGCGACCTCGCTTTCGTTATCCCATTTGTCTTCTTGAATCTCTCGTAGGAAGTCTGGGGCAAACCGATTCATAGAAGAAGAAGTGTCTGGCTCCGTAGAATTGGGCGCATAAGCAACCTGTGAAGGAGGGCTGATTCTATTGTTGACTCTCTCCTCGTTCTCGCAAATGGCTGGAGCCCAAGCTTCTTGGGGAGGATTACTTATTCTATTACTTTTCCGAACAGGCTCATACGCTCTCTGGGAGGGAATGTGGGTTACCTGTGGAGTTACATAAGCTTTCGAGGGAGGCACCTGTGACCTTTGGGGAGGAAGATAGGCTCCTTGAGGGGGCACAAGGGCTTCCTGAAGAGGCTGGCTCATCCGTTCTCTTGCCCTTTCCTTCCTTTGAGGGTCAGGTTCCTTCTCTGACTGTGCTATTGGCCTCTCTATTCTTTCTAAGGAGGGGAAGTTGTAAGGTTTAGTGGAATTGGCCACATAAACTTCCGATGGGGGTTGGTTCATGTTATTGCTTGCTTTCTCTCCTTCTTGATTTTTTTCTTCCTTGGCAGATCTTGCAATTATCCTCTCTAACTTTTCTAGGAATCCATCCAAGTGTAATTGCGTTTTGGCTGAGCCTGAGTAATTGAAAAGGCGACTGGCTTCAAACATAGTCTGAGCCAATGCGACCATTTTCGCGCACAGTTTGGTTCTTTCTATCTCTAGGTCAGCTCTAGGATAGCACTTGTCATGATCCGTGACGTTTGGCCCTTCTTGGATTCTGGCCTGATATGCTTTGAGCATCATGTCTAAGTCTTCAGGAGTGGGATCAGCTAACACTGATCCTACCCTAGGAGGTGGTGGAGTCGTATGACGTGGTGGGGAAGGTGGTGGGTCAGATGGAAATGGTAGGGGTGGCGGCGGGGTATTGTGAGAGGGGATTTGAGAGGTGATTTCAGTTACCCTAGCTTTGGTTTCTCTTATGCTTTCCTCAAGTTCACTCATCTTTTTAGCCCATTGTCTTTTCATTCTTTCCCGACTATCTTTCCATGCTCTAGTCCTTTTCTTTGTTATGCTCTCGGTTTCACTAGCCTCTGAGTTCTTACTCTGGTTTGTCTCTTGGTTTTGCTGCAAAGCCTGAGCTCTAGTGACTACCTGCACTGGTGCAGTGGAAGTGACGCTTCCTGAGGAATCTACAACCAAACCAATCACATTGATCGGAGTGATTTTTGGCATATTATTTGGGTTCTTTGGGCAATCTCGTAAAAGATGCTCTTTTCCACAATCTTGGCAAAAACCTTGGATAGTCACTGACTGGGGTTGTGTAGGTGGAGGCAAGGGACAATCACGAATGAGATGATCTCCTTGACATCTGTAGCACAGTCCTCTTGGGAATGGAGGTCTTACTTGCCTAGGTTGAGGCCTGGGGTTGGGGTTTGCATACATGACGTTCGTGTAATCTGACTCCCAACTAGGTTCACTTGGTTCCTCACTATAGTAAGACTCACCATGTTCTGGAGACTGCATGTAGTAAGCCTGAGGACTATCGACATGTGTAGAATCAAAGCTATGGTCACTTGGGTCACTTTCTGAGATCAATGGGGTTACTGGTACTATGGCCCTATTCAGGTTTTCTTCTGCAACAGCATACTTTACTGGAATCACGTTAGTGGGGTTTGGAGGCTGTTGAGCCAGCACCGGTTGGGGTCTCTGTTGGGCCTGATATTGTGGTTGGTAGGTTTGTTGGGGTCTAGCATATTGTGGTGGTGGATTTTGGTTTTGGTATCTGCCCTGTTGGTAGGGTTGCGGGTAGGGTTGCCTAACAGTCTGCTTGTTGTATGGGCAATCTTGCGCGGTGTGGTTGGCGTATCTCCGTTCTATGGTGCAGTACTGGCTACTAGGGTTTACTTGGGGTTGAGCCATAATGGGACAGACGTTCGCCATATGGTCACCACCGCATGTATAGCACCTTTTTACAGGAGCAAACCTTGGAATTTGTTTGCTAGTCACACCTAATTTCTGAGCTACCTTCTCCGCGAGTTCCTCGATTGATGTAGATTGCATGGAAGAGTGGCTAGATGCGCTATCTGAATCTTTATAGATTTTGGAAAGCTCTAGCTCTTCCCCTAGGTTATCTTCAATGTCAATGCACATGCGTACACACTCTTCTATCGTCCTAGGGTCCTTCAGATACACATAGGATCTCAATTTCGTACTCAGCAATCCATCAAGGAATAAGGCTACTTGTTTAGCAGATGTGGGTAGCTCCGAAATAGGGCACCTTTCAAGATATTGTCTAAATCTTCTTCCTGCAAGTCTCACAGTCTCTTGGGGGGTCTGTTTGAAGCTGTGGATCAATGAGGAGGTATTGTGTCTTATGCCGCTCTTAGAGAACTCTACAATGAATGCCTCTAGGAGTTGGTCTATGCTCCTGAACTGGCGTTCATCTAATGGCTGAAACCATGTAAGTGCCGTGTTCCTAAGGGTTAGACCAAAGGCGTTGTACTGCGTGAACAGATCTTCCACTTGTTCAGCTCTCAAAACTTGCTTGAACTCTGCCACATGATCATAGGGATCTCCTGTGCCGTCAAAATAATTCTTCAAGGACTTAACTAGCTGGGTGGGTCTCAAAGTTCTTGTATGCTCTCTAGGCCTCGGCAGAGGGAATCCATCTACATTTCTTTGGTTCCTGGGAGCTTTAAGCATCTCAGGTTCTACCCTATTCGTCTCTGTTCTCGTTCTTTCTCTGCCCACTGGGTTGGCAAAACTTACTTCTGGTCTATCTCTACTTCTGTCTCTTTGCGTACCATGAGCTTGGGAAGTTCCAGCCCCAGGGTGACCATAGGATGCATTTGATCTTGGTTGGGGAAAAATAAATTCACCTTTCCACGTGTAGGCATGTCTATCATTTTCTGTCACCACGAAGATCCGTTCTGAAGCATGATCTAAATAGGTCACTCTGCCTGGGCTATCCGGATCCTTTAGCTCATAGATCATGATATTTCCTATGTCTGTTGGCTGATTAGACTTATACCTCCAAAAGGCTTCATCAGTTTCTCGATTGAGGAGCAACTCTATGCTCCTGTTGTCTTGGGGAACCCATTCAGGCGTGATAATCCTAGTGAGAACTGATTTACCTCGAGGGGTTCTAGGTTCCGCACCCATGTTCCCTTGTTCCAGGTCACCTAGGTCCGCTTCTGAGATTACATTCCCGAAGTCATCTGTCCTATCAGGGTGACTAGTGACTACATATATAGTTCCTTCTTTGTCCAAGTATGCACCATTTTCAAACTTGACAGCTGGGTGTTCTAGTCCAATGGATTGATCAGGGTTTTTAATCTGGACCACAGATCTTCCTAAGCCGTCCTCATAGATGCTAGCACCTAATCGGTTGGTCCTAATGTACTCCAGCTGTGTTTTGTAAGGGCCTTCCACCCTGTACAAATAAGGCACTCCTGAACTTCCCGTAGGTCTGTCCATGCCTTGAGACATTTCTGACTCACTGATCTCAGAGCTAGGGTGGTATGAGTGGTGGCTCAACTGCTGGGCCCAAGACCTTGCAGTGTGATTGACACTAGCCTCTGAAGACCTAAGGCTTTGTCTTTCCCTTGCTAAATGTCGTCCTGATCTAAGGTTCATATGCCTAACTGATTAACCCGCTTTTTTCCAGAGTACAACCTCGTTGCCAATCAATTGGTACCAGTCACTTGATTCTTTTTAGTTAATTATTGTGTTTATGGTCTTGTCTGATATCACGTCGTCAGGAACACTTGGATGTTCTTCGTACTTTCAGGTTGATCGTTCCACGTTAGATTCTTTTCCTTTAGGTTATCGACAGTACAGAGATTATGTTTTTAACTTGAACTTGAGTTTTTTAGGTAGTCTTCAGCTTGATAATTGCCTATCGTCAACCTGACTTACTCCTACCTCTACCCGTTCTTAGCTTGAGCTAGGAAATGACAGAGGGAGTTGAGAATATTCCAACCTTACTTGTTGATCCCTTGCTTTATGGTGCTCAAGAACCCGGTTCTCAAGCTTGCAAAGAAACCTTGCTTTGTACGCTCTCAATTGCTCTCAATGAACCTATAAAGGACCCACAGTTAGCTCAATGCTTATATTCAAAGAACAAAACCAACCACTTTCATTCATGTGACACAAACACACATCTGCATTGTGACTTTTTAGGAAAATAATTCTAAAGACCCCTGACTTTGAGCCCCCTGGGTATGGTCAACTTCAAAATACCCTCTCTGAAAATCAATGCATTATCTTTATAAAAAACAGTTGAGGGCGTGTAGTACATGCCACGAGCTTTCCAACAAGCCCGAGAGCTCAAAAATTGGATTTCGTATGAAAAAGTTAGGACTGTTCAGGGTTTAGGGAGTTAAATCAGGGTTCAATACGAGCTAACAGTCGAACAGGAATACTCGAGTAGCTTGTGGCACGGCCTAACAATGCAATACTACACCCTAGAGTTTGTCCCACACTTAATCACAATTTAACCCAATCACTTTGACTTAAAAATTTGACCTAAATTGCCCTTCTAACGCGTTCGCAAAGTCTGTCGGTCGCGATTGACAGGTCAGTCGCGATCGACGTGTCGATCGCGATTGACAGGTCCGTCGTGGCTGTCAGTCGCGATTGACTGGTCAGTCGCGATTGACACGTGGCCGAAAAGTCAATCAATCGTGGTCAAAGCGTCGTTGACTCTGTCGGTCGCGATTGATGAGTCGATCGCGATTGACAGGTCGGTCGCGAGGGTCAATCAATCGTGGTCAAACCGTCGTTGACCGTGTCGGTCGCGATTGATGGAGCCGTCGTGGTCTGTCCGTCGTGGTCAAACCGTCGTTGACCGTGTCGATCGCGATTGATGACTCGATCGCGATTGACACGTGTCACGCGTATAGTCAGTCGGTCGTGGTCAATCGGTCGTTGACTCTGTCGGTCGCGATTGACAGAGCCGTCGTGGGCTGTCGGTCGCGATTGACGTGTCGATCGCGATTGACAGATCTGTCCGTCGTGGTTTGTCGATCGCGATTGACAGAGCGATCGCGATTGACAGAAATCTGTGGAATTTCAAAAAACTAAACACATTTTTGGGAAGCTCTAGGCCTGTAGGTCATGGATATGCACTTTGTTTAGCAATTAGAGCAATTTTTCAGTCGGTCGCGATTGACAGAGCTCGGCGACACACAGACAGTTACACAGATTTCCGTACCTGCGCAGCGTGCTGGGGATGATGATGCGGCCTGTACCTGCAGAATGCTCACAAAACATGCAACAAACAGCACATGCAAATTCGCTCTCTCGCTCTCTCTCACAAGTGAAATGAGGGAAATGAGGTGGAGATGGGGATATAGTCAAAAAACTGAAATTTTCGCGATGGTGAAGATGGACGTGGGAGATGGTGATGATGATGATGGTGATGAAGATGGTGAAGAAAGTAAAAGAAAATCGATGAGAGTGAAGAAAATACCTACAACTCCAACGCGTCAACTCTACGTCTTACCATCACACGCTCGTCCTCAAAGCTCGATCCCCGGCAACGGCGCCAAAATTTGGTGTAGCTCAATGATGAGTAGCACCTCCTTTAATGTCAATCCGGGAAGACGTGAGGATGGTATGAAGACCTCGAGCAAGTGGCGACACAAGTGCGTGAGTGAGAAGCACACTAGCATGCACACACATACACACACACGCGCACACACGGCAAGACAAAGGGTGAGAATCAATGGAGCTTTTAGATTACTTTCAAAATGCTCTTACAAGTTCGTTTCAATTACAATCTAACCCCAAAAATGAGCTCTCTAGCTCCTTTTATAGTTTTTGACTAGCTTTTGGCCCTGTCCAGACCTAGTGTCCGGCCTAGTTAAAAATTAGGTTCCAGGGCTTATTTGGGGGTTCAAACGAGATCTAAAAATTATGAAAATTGGTACGCAACTACTTCTAAGGCTCCTCAAGCTCAAGGACTCCTTGGCTTGCACAAAATGGAGCTACAAAAATGTGAAATGAGATTTACAATGATTATTAGTGATAAAAATCACTGTTGTTGTAGGGATTTCTTCTAGTGATCTGCCATACATATCTTCAAGCTTCCTACTTGCTCTTCTTCCCTGCGTGTCCATCTCTCTGATTTGCATTAATGTCTTGAAAAAATATTGGCCTACTTGCCAGATCTTCTTTGACTGCCCTGTTTGCTTGTGCTGTCCCTTCGCTCGCTTGTGCTGTCCCTTCTTTGACTTTCACGTCTTGTAGATCCTGATGTACCAAGGCTACTGCCAACAATATGTGTCAATTGTTCAATCAAGTTTATGCTTAAGCTTGTATATCCATTTTGTTGATGGCCTTTTTGCCTAGAGGTAAATCACATGAAGACCAAGTACCATTCTTCATAATAACATCATATTTTGATTGCATAGTAGCCAACCAATTTTTTGAATTTTACGCTTCATCACGAAATAGGCTCATTCTCATTCTAAGACTAGAGGCAACCATTGCATAACAATCTAATGAAAAGGAAGCATTAGGAGATCCTAAACAAGTACAATATGATAGAGGTGCATCTAATTTGCTATCTCTCAAAGTCTGCACCAACCATTCAGGCATAGTTTTTTCCTCCTCTATATCAGCCCTCTCATCAACAAGTGCATCATGTAAATTTGCATAAAAAACGGAATGATCTGCACCATCATGTGGAATCTGTAAAGGCTAAGAAATTGCCTCATTTGGACTAGCACTTGCTTGTCCACTTGTAAAAAGAGGTAGCAAAGTGTATCCTTAGTACATGAAAATAATGGTTGAATTGCATCTTTTTACAAAAACAACATCATAGCTAACCAAAATGCATTTAGTCTCTGGATGATACAGACGATAGCCTTTGCTTTCTGAGTTCTACCTAGCAAAAATACATTTCACTGCTTTATCATCCAATTTCCTACAGTGTTTTTCATGCACTAATGCATATGCTAGATGTTGCACAGGAAAGAGGCACAAAAGAGGAGCCCCAAAATTTTCAAATTAATGGGCATAATTTTCTTCTTCAAAATCCTAGGAAATTCCCTCAAAGCTATGTAAATGCACTAGAGGAGTCCTCTAGATGCATAAGCCCAACTCATTGTAATATACTTCTTGTAAAATAGTAGGAAATTAGAGATTAGCCAATAAAGTGCCGGTCACTTGTGTGAAAGGACCATTTTTAGGGCACATGTATGAAAGTCACTTTGTGACTCTTTTGTAAAGATTTTTTGCCATTGTGAAGAAGGAGAGCTAAAATTTCAAATTCGCTTCTTTCCTGCAAATTTTCATCTTCTCTATGATCTTTTCTCTGTGTGTGAAGCTTGGAATGTGTGAGTAGGACTGTTGTCTACCCCTCCCCATCACTTTTGAACTACTGTAGTGTGTGTGTGTGAGCAAGTATGAGTTGTGCAGTGAGTGAAGGTGTTTCCCGCCATTCACTATTTTAGCCATAACTTGAAGAGCGGTTATCAGATTTGAGTGAAAATACCACCAATAGATGCATCTCCTTGAGAGGTCGAAAGAACCTGCTATTGCCCATATTCGGATTTTGGCGGTGGGAGAAACGTCCATCACGTACGCACATGTCCTCATACACTTGGTTCAAGAGGTTCTTCGGATTGATAATTAAGCATGTGTCAATCCACCACTATATGCACTTGTGTGGCAAATGAGATTTAGTCTCTTTGACACAAGTCCCTAAGACCTCGTGACTTAGGTACACACGTTTTTGGCACCGTTGCCAGGGAGAAAACTCAACCAAGGTGCCTTTGTGATGGTTATAGCTCTAGAGTGAAGGAATCGTACTTATAGAAGTGAGTTTGTTTAGTGGCAAGTAGTCAGACACTTCAGCACTTGTTACTTCACATCCCTGAGGTGTGTGTAATGAGTTTTTAGGTTTAGGGTTAGGAGTGAGGGAGAGAAGGAAGAGTAAAGGTTAGGTTAAGGAAAGAAGAGGAGTAGGAGTAAGTTGAAATCACCAAGGAACATCCCAGAAAAATTACCCAAATTAGTGTAGAATAGGCTTCAAACATCATAAACTATAAAAACCAAAAAGAAATTAGTTCATTTGACACTTGCTCTAGAACTGGTATCATGTGCACATAGCGACCGGTATCGCCTGAGCAGTATCACGCTATACAAGCCTAAAAATCTACCTTGTGAGCTCAAGACTTAAGCAAGATATCCCAAAGGTAAGCTACATTAAGAGCTCAACATCAAAAGTATTTTGATGATGCATTTACACGTGATTAAAGACGTTTTCAGTATCGCGGGGTGGGACAGAGAGTTTTGAGAGGTTCTTTGAGTGAGATCAAGGGTCAGGAGTGAAGAGGAGTGAGAGATAATCTTAGGGGTGCAAAAAGTTTTGTGTTTGGAGCAATTTTGGCTATAGTATCACGATCGGTTGAGTTTTGGTATCGCGATACCAAAATTCCCTAGTATCGCGATACTCGCCAAGTGGCGTATCATCGCATACCACTTGAGGTATCACGATACCACTTTTGGTATCGTATCATCAAGTTGGTATCGCGATCGCGATCTGCCAATGGTATCGTATCACGATCCACTTAGTATCATATCATCCCAGTCACGGTATCATATCGTCGATCAAGCAGTATCGTATCGCGTGCAATAATGGTATCGTATCATGTACCTAGTATCGTATTGTTGAATCTCCATAATATCATATCGTGAGGAATTCTGGTATCGTATCGCTCGATAGTCCAGTATAGTATCGTGCAAGGTTGCGGTATTGTATCGTGACTTGCACCGGCATCGTATCGCGAGGATTCCTAGTATCGTATCGTGCAATATAGCAATATCGCATCATGCATTCAGGTGGTATTGTATCGCCTAAGCCATATAGTATCATATCGTGTAGTGTATTGGTATCATATCGTGCAAAAAATAGTATCGTATCGTGAGGATTGTGGTATCATATGGTCGAGTGCCCCAAGTATCGTATCGTCACCTGCAAAAGTATTGTATTGTGTTAAATTGTGGTATCGTATCATGGCAAGAGTGGTATCACCTAGTGTAGTATCGCCAGAGTGGTATCACCCAAAACATTTTGAGTCTTTTTAAGGGCAAAATTTGAGGCAATTGAGGAGCTAGTTAGGGGATAGTTAGGAAACAAAATAGCCACAGGAGGGTGGATGAACTTGAGGTCAGGACGGGTGCTAAGCAGCTAGAGAAGTCTTATTTCATCAGTAGGAAGTGCAACTCAGGCAAGTCACTACTCTATATATTCTGACACCTCTAGTGACTCGGAGGAAGAGATACCCATGGATTTAGAAGACATGCAAGGTTCTGTTCCTAGGAGAAACTTCATGTCCATAGTAGAGGGGGAATAGCGTACCTCTCTGCAATATGTGTCCACTAATTCCTAGGAGATTCCCATCTACCCGGACGGTTTAAATAGATGAGTAGCCAGGATGGTAACTTCCACTAATTCTACTATAGTGCCTAGACCGGCAGTCAAGTATGAGGGAGGAATGTACATGGACAAGCTAGGTCACATCTATGTGGTAACAGAACACCCAGACCGGATCAATGAGAGAGGAGAGTTAGAAGGACAAGAAAATTCAAGAAGACCGGACCATGAAGAGTTGATAACCACTCCTAGAGGCAAATCAGTAGTGACTCGAGTCTTGAGAGGGGATTTGATACCTCAAGAAGATTACCTGCTAGAGGTCTACTTGATCCATGGATCAGACTTACTGTGACAAATTGACTCACCTACACGTGGACAAGAGGAAATTCCAATTACCTTCTATGAGTTAAAAGATCGTGAAGATGAGTCTAGAGTCACATACCTAGACAAGAACCAAAGAAGATACTGGCTTGTTGATGCCATTGATAGGGCTCGATTGAAGTATATGGGGTTGCCTGTATTCCCTCAGCGAGAGCAGGCAACTACCTCTCAAAATCCCTTTGGGATGCAACAAGATTCAGAACATACAATGTGAGGACAGACAAGCCATTGGAGTATTCCCAACTGCACTCATGTGCAATTCACCATGTCGGGACTACAATCACATAATCAAACTCACCCAGGACTAGGCAACCAACATCTACCACCTGTGAGGCAAAGACCACCACTAGGAGTGCAGCCTGGAATGCCTCCAATTAGACTTGGAATTCTTGTAATGCCTAGATAGTCAGAGCCCATAAGAAGATTAAGACCAATTCAAGTGGCTAAGTGTATGAGAAATCATTATGACGAGATGGGAGAACCTTACGATCACATAGTTGAATTTAAACAAGTTTTATGCGCTGAACAAGTGGATGATTTCTTTGTGCATTATCTGTTCTTTGGACTCACTCTCACAAGAACGGCTTTGACTTGGTTCCAGCCATTAGATCCCAACCAATTTGGAGATATTGAGCACTTCTTTCAAGAATTCATAAGGGAATTCACTAAGAGAGGGATTAAACACAATTCTTCATTGTTAATCCATAGCTTCAAACAGAACCCAAATGAAACTGTGAAAACAGTTGTGTGAAGATTCAATCAATATGTTGATAGATGCCTAGTAGCAGAAAGACCCACCCAGCAAAAAATGATATCATTATTCTTGGATGGACTGACAAATGGGACTCTCAGAACTTTGGTCTATGTGAAGAGGCTACAGACGTTGAGTGAATGTCTTCAAGAGTGTATTGACCTAGAAGACAACCTAGCAGATGATCTCAAGAGTACACCAAGCCCTACGAAATCAAAAGATACTAGAAGCACAATAACATCCAACTCTAGTAATGTAGAAGAATTAGCAGAGTTGGTAGCCAAGAAGTTAGGAGTCCAAGGATAGCGGAACTACCAGCATTCACCAATGAAAGTACCCATGTTACGAAGATGGAGCCTATATGGAGGAGATCACCCCACTCACATGTATGGAAGAGGAAGAACGGGTTTGCCTCAAGCTTACTCTTACAATAGGCATCCACATCAAGGAACAGCTCTGTATTGCCACATAGAACAAAAATACACCAATCACACCATTGAGAATTGCCCATTCAACAAGCAGACATAACCTTTAAATCCACCTCAGTATAGGCCATATGGATACCCACCTAGAGATCCAGGCAGGGAGATTCCCAGGTATAATCCCTATCCGAGACCACTAGGAGCACCTAGACCATATGGGCAAGGAAAATATACACAACCACAGCCATTGTTAGGACCACAACCACCACTTCCTCAACACGTAGTACCTATCAAATATGCTCAACCAGAGGAAAACTTAAAAAGAGCCATAGTGCTAGCATCACCAATAACCAATACAGAATCAACGAACCCAGGCTATGAGCAAACCCAAGGAGATTACTATTCCTATGATGCTAGTATGATGGAATACGAGCAAGCTTATGACCCGCAATACTATGGATATGAGGGATATGACAATGTCTATGGACCAGAGGTGGCAACACTAATGTACACCGCACCCAAAGCAACAGTACCCATAAGACCACCCATCAGACCGCCTATGCCAAAAGGACCATGCTATAGATGTGGAGATCAC
This sequence comes from Ceratopteris richardii, assembly GCA_020310875.1. Classification (NCBI taxonomy): domain Eukaryota; kingdom Viridiplantae; phylum Streptophyta; class Polypodiopsida; order Polypodiales; family Pteridaceae; genus Ceratopteris; species Ceratopteris richardii. Next base: position 185,218,110 of record CM035418.1, on the reverse strand, counting down.
TTTATCAGAGAATGCACTAAACCATACAACCCACCACCCCCTAGGGCATGGGAAGCGTATTGCAATGGTTGTGGAAAGGAACATCTCTTTAGAGATTGCCCGAAAAATCCCAATAAGGCTCATGACATTGCACCTATTAATGTGATTGAAGTAATTGAATCGTTAGGAAGTGACAAGGAATACACAGTACCATTGAAGGCCATCACACGAGCACAAATGAAAGGACAAGGAAGAAAACTAGTAGACCCTGAACAAGAAAAGAGTAACGTAGAATCTAGAATACAAGTAGTGGAAGATTCAGAGGACCCACATGAGAGTATCCAAACGAGAAAAGGCCAAAAGTGGAAGGATAGGAGAGAAAAACTCAAGGAAAAATGGAGGAAGAATAAACATAAGGAAGACAAGAAGGACACACAAGGCAAAAAGAAACCTGAAGAACCCGAAGTTTAGGTAGAAATTCCCATCATACCGCAGACACTAGAGCCAGAAAAGCCAGGATCAATTCTAGCCGACCCAAAACCAGACGATTTAGACATGTGGTTGAAAGTGTACCAAGCTAGAATCAAGAAAGGACCGAATGTAGAGCAGCACGAAAAGCTTTAACCACAAGGGGAGTTAGAAAAGGAAAGGTTAACGATATGTAGAAAACGCATAGAGGTAACTCAGGCCACCCTAGAGAAGACTATCCCAGCCCTCCCCAAAACAAGAATATCTGAGGATCAATACAATGATTGTATTAAATCCAAGGACCAAAAACCAAAAGAGAGGGATGATAAGCCGGAACTACTGAACACCCAGGACAAATCTATGTACAGAGTCCCTGATTTAGAAGTTGATTGGCCAAAGGAGTTGTGGACTAGGATTCAAGAGGATCAATGGAAAAGGAATGGAGTTGCAAAACCTCCTTTTGAGGATTTGGATGTGGAAGAGTATCAACCAATGTCAAACATGGAAGAAATATATGAAGAAGTTTCTAAGCTAGACCGAAATACGGAGGAAGCCCAGAGCATTTCTACCCTACCAAATTACATGGGAGAATATGAGAAAGAATCCATAATCTTTCGTGCTCCCACAATATGAGGAAAGGAAAAGGAGCCTTCATATAAAACCTTACACAACCTAGCGGAACTCAAAAGGACTAAAGTACAATGTCAGTTGAATATGGAAGAATTAGTTCATGTTAAACCATAATTATGGAAGCAATTAGCGGGTCGATTGAAGTTAGAGCAAGAGAAGCACGAAAAGGAAAGCAAGGAAAATGAAAACCCTTCTACGGTACAAATCCCAGTGGATAAGGTTGGAGAATTTAGTGAAGGAGATGAGGGCAACACATGTTTACATGTCACATACAATGGATACATGACCAAGGCTATACTAGACACAGGAGCTGGAGTAGGTATCACCACCAAAGAGATTTGGGAGAAATGGGGAAAGCCAACCCTACGACCAACTCGTATGAAGCTTCAATTAGCAAATGGCCATGTTGAGAAACCATTGGGAATATTGGAGAAGATCAAATTAACCACCTATGGAGTCGAGTCTGAGCATACTTAGCGATCTATCAATTTGGAGAGGCAAATAATTATGAAATGATATTAGGATGACCTTTCATGAGACAACTCCGAGTAGTGCAAGATTGGGCACGAGACTCATTATACCTCCAACATCAAGGAAACACTACCAAGATAAACTTGCATACCTTTGCGTACCAAGATGTACCTCCGTTACAATGGAACCCTGTACACAAGGAGGAAGATGATTTGTCTATCCATAGTGCTGGATCAAGTGATCAATCGTGGATGCATGAGGATGCCCAATTATGGATGTGTAAGGAAGCAAAGAAAGAGGATAAAAAACTGCATTCATAGACCATAGGACATCAAAATTATCGGCCCATAGAGGACCCAATGTACATGCCTCAAGTTTTCCCTGATGAAGCATTCGAACCGCACGGTTGGATGGAGATCCTAGCAACCTTGGATGTATGTGTGAATGAAGAAGTCTTGACCATGAATGAATGTGTGGACGAAGAAGGCTATGACGTAAACTTATACATGGTAGTCCTTCAAGAGGTAGAAGCCGAAGAAATATTAGAAAAGGAATGGAAAGAAGAATACGAGAGCATAGAAATGGAATGAGAGTTTGATTCGGAGGAATGTCCAAAGTGTTAGCAATAGAAGCAGCCCCTATAGTACCAAATCAGGAGGAAAGCATGAGCAAGTCCGAACTAACCCCCGATCTTTTTGAAGTACCGGAACACTTCAAAAGATACGAAGTAGAGGAAAGGAAAATAGCCATTCAGATGCCTAAGAGAGAGGCAAGAGAAGGAGAAGCATATGACAATAAGGAAAAAATGAAGAAAATCATAGTAACCGTAGAAGATAAAGAAGAAAGATGTACATATAAAGGAAAGGATGTGTCACTTGAGGAGGAAGAAGAATTGATCAGGCTAATTCAAGAATATCGAGATTTGTTTGCATGAACCTACAAGGATCTCAAGGGTGTGGAACCCTCCATTTGTTCTCATAGAATACCAATGACACCGGAGGCAACACCATCAAAACAACGCCCTTACATGTATAACGAGGTTTATGCCGCAAAAATAAAAGAATAAATAGACAAGCTATTAGTGGCTGGATTCATTTAGGAAATAGAACATACTGAATGGGTATCACCATTAGTTGTTGTACCCAAAAAGAATGGAAAACTGAGAGTGTGCATTAATCTAAAGAAAGTCAATGCAGCCATGATTCGTGATAGCTATCCATTACCTATCACTGATCACCTTTTGGAAAGAGTGGCAGGTAAAGAAGTCTATAGTTTCTTGGATGGATTCTCTGGATACAAGCAAGTAGCTATTGCCACTGAGGACCAACACAAGACCGCATTCACTATCGAATGGAGGTTCTATGCTTTCATAGTGATGCCTTTTGGGCTCACTAATGCCCCGGCCACTTTCCAAAGGTTGATGTGTCACGTTTTCAAAGAATTTCTGAAGAAGAGTATGGATGTATATGTAGACGACCTATGTACATACTCACATGAGAGGCAAAAACATATTGCGGAATTGTGGAAAATATTTGATAAATGTCGACAATATAGAGTATGCCTAAATCCTCAGAAGTGCGTCTTTATGGTAAGACAAGGAAAAATCCTAGGACACATCGTATCTAGGAACGGAATACCTACGGATGAAGACAAGATCAAAATAATTCTAGAACTTCCAAGACCAAAAAATGCAAAAGAAGTGCAATCATTTATGGATCACTGTGGATACTATCGCCGATTTATCCACATGTACGCCATAATTGCCAAGCCTTTGTATAGATTGTTGACTCAATTCACATGGACGGATGAATGCGAGATGGCATTCACTGAGCTAAAAAAGTGGCTTAGCACAACTCCAATTTTGAAAACACCCAATTGGAACAAGCCTTTTCATATTCATGTGGACACTTACAATTACGCAATAGGATGCATCTTAGCTCAACCAGTAGACGAAGGAAAATTGGACCATCCAATTGCCTATGCAAGTAGACAATTGAATCAAGCCGAGAGAAACTATACAACTATGGAGCAAGAGGGATTAGGGATGGTGTACACTATAAAGAAATTCAGACACTATCTCTTAGCCAATAAGTTCAAATTCTTCATAGATCATCAAGCTTTATTGTACTTAGTCAATAAGCCTTGTAACACAGGAAGACTTGTGAGATGGTTTCTATTATTAATGAAGTTCGATTTTGAGGTAATTGTGAAAAAAGGGAATACCCACGTGAGAGCAAATCATCTCTCTAGGCTAATGCATGGAGAACCACTGAGCAGAGTACCAAAGGATTTGCTAGACACTTACTTGTTCAATTTGGAAGTGTGTCCTAAGTGGGCAGAAAAGCTAATTCCAATACTCACTCATGGACCACAACATTCAATTAACAGGGAAAGTAGAACGGAAATCCTACAATCGTGTAACTTACACATAATAGCAGGAAGTGTGTATCATAAAGAATCCAACAGCATATTGTCTAGATGCGTAGAAGAAGACGAGCAGAAGAACTTAATTGAACAAGCCCACATAAAAAAATGGAAAATGCATAAGGGAACTCATGGAACTCTAAGAGAATTGAAGCGATTAGGAGTATACTAGCCTGATATGCCTAAAGATGTCCATGAATATGTCAGTGGTTGCACAGAATGTCAGGAAACCACTCCAGATGATCATACATATCTACCTTTCTCCACAATAGCACCCAACTAGAGTAAGACATTAGTGAAATTCCTAAAGACACAAGAGCATGAAGAAGGAATCAGTTTAGCAAGGAAACGATCCCTAGAAGAAATGAGTAAGGACTACGTTATCATGGGAAGACAATTATTCAAGAGGGGGAAGGATAATCAACTAAGGCTATGTGTACATGAAGGAGAGTACCTACCCATATTAGAGATGGCACATGCAGGTGCCGCAGGAGGACATTTCTCAACTGAAAGAACTGTAAAAATGATCCTCTTTGCAGGCTTGTGGTGGCCAACTCTACATATGGATGCAGTGATGGAGAGTGTTAATCTCCAAAAGAACAAGCTATCCTTGGTATTAGACCACCTCTAGACCAAGAATAACTTTAGACTCCACATAATTTTGGAAACATACTCACACATTACCAAGATTTGACTAACTGTGAAGAAATCACTTTCCTGAAAAGTCTGCTGCAGATTAATCACTCATTGACTAATCTATTCTGTAAAGTTTTTTATAAAACTTTGAACAACACTTTGCCTTGAGATTGCGCAAATTTACCAAGTTAAATTTCTCAAAATGATTGAGTACACTCTGAGAAATGTGTGAAACACTTTACCTATGTCTGAAACAGCTTCTCTATAATGGCGACTTTGACACCTGCAACTTCTTAACACTAGTTCTCCCAAAGTAAATCCCGTTTGATCAAGATCTTTTAGCCATAGATGGCTTATCTTCCAACTTAGATTTTAAGCCCTCACTTGTGTAAAACTTTACACCACACACTGAGTAATGTTCATTTCACTAAACATGAAATGTGCGCCAGTTTTGTCGACTCTCAGAACATCTTCACATATGAATGTTCCTAAACTAAATTCTCTCAACCTGATCAAAATTAGCCTCTCAAATTCTAGCCATAGATAGATTAGCTATGGACTTAGATACGTGCAGAAGGATTTCTCAAAAGATTAAACACAGAAGGAGCAGACAGCAAAACATCGGGTGCAAATTTTCTTGATTACTCAGAAAAATTACATCTGAGTGAAGTTGATGAATTCAACTCACTTCCCATGTGTCTAATGACACTCTCTACTATTCATTTCTTCCTTCCTATTCTCTATTCTTCTTCTGCTCTATTTGCCCCGACATTTTCCAAAGTATTTATAGATGAATATATACAAGTTTATGACTAGACAAAAGTATAAGTCAGCTAATGTACATATGTGTACATATCTTTGGATTTCTGAATATGTCCTTCCTTCAACCTTCTGAATTTGTTCTCTTCTTGACTCCTTAACTTCATTTTTTCATAATCCTTCAATTGATGATTGTCATGCACCAACAGCTCCCCCTCAATCATTAATTGAGGTTCTTCTCTATCTTCTTGATTCCTGCCATATCCTTGAATCTTTGTAGCTTTGGTCCATCTAGACTTTTTGTCATCATATCTGCAAGTTGATCTTTTGTAGGAGTGTGTATGACTTCAATCTCCTTCTCAATGACCTTCTCTCTCAGAAAATGATACTGTATTTCAATATGCTTAGTTCTAGCATGAAACACAGGATTAGCTGCCAAGTATAGAGAACTCATGTTGTCTCCACAAACAATAGGAGTACTTTGAACCACATAAAAAACCTTCATAAGTGTCTTTAGCCATATTACCTCCTTTGCAGCTTCCACCATACCTTTGTATTCTGCTTCTGTAGATGACAAAGCAACTGTATGTTGCTTCTTAGAACACCATGAAATCAATTTGTCTCCTACATAGCACAAGTATCCATGTGTTGATCTTCTATCATCCACATTACCTGCCCAATCTGCATCACTATATATCTTCACTCTTGTATCAGAAGTAAATCCATAGTACAACCCTTCTCTGAGTGTACCCTTGATGTACCTAAGTACTCTTTGTCGTGCAATCCAATGTTCCTTTCTAGGACAATGCATAAATTGTGAAAGCACACCAACTGCATATGACAAATCAGGCCTTGTCAATGTAGCATAAATCAAGCTACCAACCAAACTTTGATAGAGTTTCATATCTCTGAACTCTTCTCCTCCAAACCTAGACAATTTATGGTTCACTTCCAAAGGTGTAGGTGCAACCCTGCAATCTTCCATTTTAAATTTGGTTAGCGAATTTTTAAGATACCTTTCTTGGGTCACATATACTCCATGTTGAGTATAAGAAATCTACATTCCCAAAAAGAATGATAGGTTCCCCAAATCACTGATTTTGAACTCTTTCTCCATCTGCTTCTTGATCATTTGTATCCCTTTATCATCTGTTCCTGTAAGTATTATGTCATCAACATAAATACAAACATAAATGAATCCATCTTCACTTGCTTTGACTAGCAAGCTACTATCTGCCTTTGATGCTTGAAATCCAAGATCATTCAAGAATTTTACAAGCCTATAATTCCATGCCCTTGGGGCCTGCTTTAATCCATACAAAGCTCTCTTGAGCTTACACACATAATTTGGGTTCTCTTGATCTTTGAATCCATCTGGTTGCTCCATGTAAACTTCATCTGAAATATAACCATTCAAAAAAGCATTTTTAACATCTAATTGAGACAACTTCCAACCTTTGCAAGCAGCAATTGCTATGAGGGTTCTGATGGTTGTCATTTTTGCCACAGGACTATAAGTCTCATCATAGTCCACTCCATATGTCTGTGCATACCCTTTCACAACAAGTCTAGCTTTGTATCTAGACACACTTCCATCTGCAAATCTTTTTGTTTTGTAAACCCACTTACATCCAATAATTTTCTGGCTATCAGGTTTAGGAACCAGATCCCAAGTCTGATTCTCTATCAATGCATCATACTCCTCTTGCATGGCTTCTTCCCAATTTCTCTTGCCTTTGGCTTCATCATATGTAGATGGATCTTCATCTGCTTTTACCAAATAAGCATAATCTTTAGTAGTCAAGAATGAGGTGTCATAGCTATACCTTGTAGGTTGCCATTTGTGCCTAGATGACCTCCTAACTTCTGCACTTCTTGAAGTCTCTGGTTCATCACATTCTGGATCAAACCTTGGCCTCTCTTCAACTTCAACCTGTACTTCATTATTTTCATTTTCATCAAGTAATTGAATCTTTGCTTTCCCTTTCCTTTGATCCACTACTTCTTCATCATCTGCATGTACATTATATTTACCTGCATACCAAGTACCTTGCTCATCAAATGTAACATCCTTGGATACAAGGAATTGCTTTGTGGATGGACTCCACAACCTGTATCCCATTTGCTTATCATCATAACCAATGAATACATACTTTTCTGCCTTAGGCTCCAAATTATGCCTCAATTGAGATGGCACATATGCATATGCCAAACATCCAAATATTCTGCAATGATCCAAGGTAGGTTTCTTACCCCACCAAGCTTCATATGGTGTCATACCTTGCAAAGCTTTACAAGGCAATCTATTGACCAAATAAGTAGCTGTATTTACAGCCTCTGCCCACAAATAATTTGGGCAATTCTTCTCTTTCATCATGGACCTTGCAAACTCAACAAGAGTCCTATTTCTTCTTTCTGCTACCCCATTTTGTTGAGGAGAGTACCTGCAAGTAACTTCTCTCTTTATACCTGCATTCCACAAGTAATCATTGAATTCATTTGAAAAATACTCTCCCCCTCCATCTGACCTTAGTCTCTTCAATTTTTGACCTGTAATCCTTTCTGCATATGCATGATAGTGTTTAAATGTATTAAACACTTCTGACTTTTCTTTAATCACATAAATTGTGATCCATCTGGTAGCATCATCAACATAAATGACATAATATCTTGAACCATTTATACTAAAATCCTTTGAAGGACCGCACACATCTCTATGCACCAATTCAAGTCTTTCTGAATACATAAACCCATGCTTGGAATAGGATTGCTTATGAGCCTTACCTAATTGACATGCCTCACATCTGTATGTCATGTGTTGACCTGCAATGTTAGGCAACCCAAGCACTGAATCATTGTTAATCATTTCTTTAATACCTCTTTCATTGAAGTGTCCAAGTCTTTTGTGCCAAAGATCCAATTCTGACACCTTCTGCTCTCCATATGTGAACATAGCATGTCCAACATTTCCTTGTACCTTCAATGTGAAGAGCCTTCCTTCTTTCTTTCCTGTAACAACCTGTTTATACCCTTGACTAGGGTCTTCAACATAAACTCCATCATTGGTGAACCTTACCTCATATCCTTTTTCCACAATTTGACCTACACTGATCAAATTCTTTGGGATTGTGGGAACATAAAGTACCTTACTCAGAAGAGTGCTCCCATCCTTAGCTTTGACTGAACCAATTGACTTTACCTTATGCTTTGTATTATCACCTGTTTGAACTATATGATTAATTGCATTATGATCTAGGTCAGTCATCAAAGCAATATTTCCACTTAAATGATTACTACATCCTGAATCAATGTAAAACACTCTCATGTCCTCATGTGAGGTTTCATATGTTGCATTCATAATGAGAGTCGAGTCCTCCTTCTGATCTGATGCATAGTTGTAGTAGGTGTTATTATAGGATTGATTTTGGAAGCTTCTTCCTCCACCTCTTCCAAAAGAATTCCTACCACCTCTACCTCTGAAGTTTCCTCTCTGAAATCTACCACCTCTTACTCTTTGATTAAAATTCTGATAATTACTATTATTCTTATTATTGTGCCAACAATCATGAGATAGATGATTGGTCTTACCACATATCCAACAAGCTCTTGCATTATCTTTGTTGTTTCTGCCTCTTCCTCTACTTCTGCCATTTCCTTTTCCTCTTATGAAATTTGCTTGGTTTGAAGTACCTTCTTCTTCACCTGATTGTTGCTTCCCTTTGTTAGCTCTCTTCTTGTCTTTAGAGTACATTGCATGACCTGCACTCTTATCAACATCTCCTTTGATATCATTCTCAAAAGTTAGCATATGACCTAACAATTGATTCAAATCAGGAGTAAAGTGATCTAATGAAAGTTCTGTAGATAAAATGAAAGGCTTCCACTTCTCATCTCCTCTTAGCCCTGTGAGAATTTGTCTTACCAATTTGTCTTCTTCAATATCTTCATCCACTGCACCTAGAGAATCTGCAATGTCCTTCATCTTTGTCACATAATCAGAGATTGATTGTGAGGCCTTCTTCTTGAAGGTAGTAAATTCTGCCCATAGTGAAGCCTTCCTTGATTTGGTTGTGTTTTGGAAATGCTCCTCCAAAGCATTCCAAATGTCACATGCACTTTCAAGTCCTCTAATGTGAGGAAGCAAATAGTCATTGACTGCCATGTAGATTATGCTTCTTGCTTGAGCATCCTTCTTCATCCAATTCTTCAAGTCTGCAAGCTCCTCTCTAGTTGGAACACTAGGATCTCTGAATTCTCGCTCTTCTTCATCTCCTGTGATGTATCCTATCAGATCTTTGCTCATAAGATGAGCTTCCATCCTCATATACCAAGCTAGATAGTTCTCTCTATCCAATTTTTCAATTTGGAGACTATCTCCCATTGTTTCTTTACCTGTATTGTCAACTCTTTAATCTTTATGAGAAATAAATGTACCTTGACTTTGAATCTCGCTCCTTCTGATCCTTTTGATAGCTTCAATGTGTCTACCTTCAAGTTTTCTTCAACCTTTATCCTTTTGCACCTTCAAGATGTAAAGATTTGTATTTCTGCAGTAGTCGGAGTCTTCTTCACTTCAATTTTGACACAACCTGCTCTGATACCACTGATGGAGAGTGTTAATCTCCAAAAGAACAAGCTATCCTTGGTATTAGACCACCTCTAGACCAAGAATAACTTTAGACTCCACATAATTTTGGAAACATACTCACACATTACCAAGATTTGACTAACTGTGAAGAAATCACTTTCCTGAAAAGTCTGCTGCAGATTAATCACTCATTGACTAATCTATTCCGTAAAGTTTTTTATAAAACTTTGCACAACACTTCGCCTTGAGATTGCGCAACTTTACCAAGTTAAATTTCTCAAAATGATTGAGTACACTCTGAGAAATGTGTGAAACACTTTACCTATGTCTGAAACAGCTTCTCTGTAATGGCGACTTTGACACCTGCAACTTCTTAACACTAGTTCTCCCAAAGTAAATCCCGTTTGATCAAGATCTTTTAGCCATAGATGGCTTATCTTCCAACTTAGATTTTAAGCCCTCACTTGTGTAAAACATTTCACTAAACATGAAATCTGCGCCAGTTTTGTCGACTCTCAGAACATCTTCACATATGAATGTTCCTAAACTAAATTCTCTCAACCTGATCAAAATTAGCCTCTCAAATTCTAGCCATAGATAGATTAGCTATGGACTTAGATACGTGCAGAAGGATTTCTCAAAAGATTAAACACAGAAGGAGCAGACAGCAAAACATCGGGTGCAAATTTTCTTGATTACTCAGAAAAATTACATCTAAGTGAAGTTGATGAATTCAACTCACTTCCCATGTGTCTAATGACACTCTCTACTATTCATTTCTTCCTTCCTATTCTCTATTCTTCTTCTGCTCTATTTGCCCCGACATTTTCCAAAGTATTTATAGATGAATATATACAAGTTTATGACTAGACAAAAGTATAAGTCAGCTAATGTACATATGTGTACATATCTTTGGATTTCTGAATATGTCCTTCCTTCAACCTTCTGAATTTGTTCTCTTCTTGACTCCTTAACTTCATTTTTTCATAATCCTTCAATTGATGATTGTCATGCACCAACATGCAGATACCTATGTACAAAGTTGCGAGACATGTCAAAGAGCCAAATATCTGATTAGAAGAGATGACATGCCATTGAGACCCATGGTTTCTGCTAGAGCATTTTCCAAATGGGGTATTGATTTTATAGGACCCATTAACCCACCAACCAAAAGAATCACATGCTGAATACATAATAGTGGCAATGGATTACCTATCTAAATGGGTAGAGGCAAAGGCTACTAGGAAAAATGATGCTCAGACCACCGCTAAGTTTCTTTTTGAGCATATCTTTACTCGCTTTGGATTACCCATAGAGATAGTGAGTGATCGAGGAACGCATTTTATTAATGAGGTAATAGATTCCTTAATGAATGAGTTCTTAGTGATCCATAAGAGATCAGCCCCTTATCATCCTCAAGCCAACGGTCAAGCGAAGAGCTCCAATAAGGTGTTGTGCACAGTACTGATGAAAATAGTCAATAATGGAAGGTCAGATTGGGACAAACAATTGTATCATGCAATTTGGGCCTTCCGCATAGCTTACAAGACTGCCATTGGAACTACAACATTTAACCTAGTGTATGGACAAAATGCAATCTTGCCAATTGATTTTTTAGTGCCAACGTTGAGAGTAGCCCAACAGTATGAATGGAGTGGGCATGAATTATCCAAGCAACTATACCAAATTGAGAAGCTACATGAGACTAGGATACAAGCTATTGCGGGAATTTATGCGGCAAAGAGAAGACAGAAAGCATATTATGACACACACATCAAAGATGAAGGATTAAAAGAAGGAGATTTAGTTTTGGTATATATGTTGAAAGAACATGCCAAGAAACTACAGAAACGCGGATATGGACCTCTAATAATAATAGGATTTCAACGAGTGGATCCGTTAACCTAGCTACTCTAGATGGAGATATACTTCCTGATTACATAAGTGGTTGTCGAGTGAAACGTTACATGGAGCCGTTGACAGACCAAATGTTAGCACAACTTGTAGGAGCACAAAATAGAAAAAGAGAGGATTAGAGAGGAGGCAAGGCAAGAAGCCCTAGAGCGTATCAAGAAATGGAAAGAGTGGATAAGACAAAGGGATGAACCATATCTACAAGGAGAAGAGCCTATTCCCATGGCCAACTATCAAGTTCACACGGCCAACACAAACAATATCAGCATATATCAACCATACTTAAATCTGGGAATTGGAACCACAGAGTACCAGTTAATAGATGCCTTGATAGACTCGAGAGCAGCACTCAGTTGCATACGAAGAACGGTCATCATGCATCTGCAAATGACCATAACACCTACTAAAGCACACATGATAGGAGTTGGAGGCCAAGTCATAGAATGCATCGAAGAAGCGACAATATCCCTCCACCTAGGAAATTCCACTATGGAATAACAAGTCTTGGTGTGTAAAGATGAGGATCTAATAGAGCACCTAATCCTAGGGCAAGACTGGATAATCAAAAATGAAGTGAGCATTCACCTAGCTCAAGGTTACATCTCAGCCAAAATAGGGGACAAAGAAATCTTTAGCCTATTTGTTGAAAGACCCTCTTAGGGATATGACATACTCAAGCATGAGATAGAGCTCCTAGAAGAAGAATTAGCAAACGACTCAATCACAAGTATACCAGAGGAATGTCCTAAGAAATACGTGACCACAAATACCAATCCACCAATGGAGAGAGTGGATTCATCCTACATGAACAGTGAAACAAAGAGAAACGATGAGGACAAAGCTCCTAAAATCATCTACAACAAAGGGAGATCATCAACATGGAAGTCCACTGTCAGATTATCACCATCAGGAGGTGCTAATCTGCAATGGGTTTGCAAGGATTGAGTAAAGGAATTAGAGAAGTCAACACCAATACCGATCATTCATCCTAGGGAGAACAAGGGATCCTCTTCATTACAATCGGGACCGAAGAGACTTCTGAGAATATGGCTTCCAAAGTCATTAGTAGAAGCTCAAAGAACACGACAACACATATGGATTATTGAAGAAGATTAGACAGATGGCAAATCAAGAGAGAAGAAACATTATATCAACAAAATAGGACCATAAAGCCAAAAAAAACTAACCAAAGGTATCAATAGAGAACAACATCAACTACTCATATTACAAAGAAGAAAGAGGATAAATTGAGAGCACCACAAAACAAAGAGAAGATGAAGCTTCAAACTTCAACTATAAAATGGATATGGAAACCGAAGACGAAGCAGGTACTGGAATAATAGAGCCACAAGGATTCTGTTTGCATCCAAGAAGCTTCAAATGCACCTAAAGTATGCATGATAGGGCCACTTTATGAGGCCATGCATTCGGCACATGATGTGAGTAACAAAACTAGTGGTGCACAATTTCTAGCTAGGGAATAGGTCATAGATTCTATTTCCATAGGAATGGACCTACTATGTAAAATAAATGCTTCGGCTACACTAATTCTGATTTTCTTTCAGGAATGAAAATGAAAAAAAATATATGTGGTAAGAGATCTTACTTCTGTAAGCAAGGGGAATGGAGTGACGCAATGAACCATATGTCATTACAACACATATCACTAAAGACATCTCTTCTATCAAAAGCTGATGCTCTTTTCCTTAAAAGTGCAGATGGCTTCTGAAGACTCTGAAGCTACCATTCAAGAGGAGGTGATGGAATTCGCCCTACAGAGTGTGACTAAGGCAAAAGGTCATTGGTTTAGAGAAGATCAACCGACAGGAGATTTGTTCCTAGTGACAATCAAAATTATGGACACTAACCATCAGTTCCCCATAATGTCCCAATACTTCAAGGTAGTGCATGAACTTCCATCGATGGTGGACATCATGAAGAAAGCTGGTATCCATAAATACTTTGAACTACCTATATACAAACCAAACTTCCAGCGTTGCACTCAAGTCATGAACACCTTACAACCGGCATTGCATGATCCATTGGTACTGGAAGCTAGAGTCCTAGATGCAACAAGAGAGTGGGTCATCATACAATTCACCCACGACTTGATTAAAGAAGCTTTCGGATGGGAAAAGGATGGGAATACCATTTTGAAAGAGGAAAATCAAGGAGTGAAGACCAGAACATTCACAGATATCAATCGCATTGATATAGAAGAGGAAGTGAGACTCATTCATCAGCATTTTTGTTTTCCCAACATGCACAGATATACTGCTCCGCAAAAGATCATAGTGCAAATGTTGTCACATGCAATCAAACAAATTGGGAATCAAGTTAATATGACTCCATACATTCAAGAACGGCTCTTCAAGGTTAAGAAGTAGTGGAATCATAAGAAGTTCCTAAAAGGAAGCATTGCCTTAACTATATTGATATATCATGCTTTGGGCATTAGAGAACATCTAAAAGAGATGTCTTCATTAGAAGCAATGGCCAAGTATGCCAAGATTGCTACAATTCCCAAAAAAAATAAAGGAGTCAAGATCATAGAGGAAGCGGAAACGAGCTCCCAACCTAGAATGAGAGGTACCAAAAGGCTACGAGAAATGATGTAGGCAGAAGCTGAAACTCCAACTACAAAGAAAGCTCATGTACTCCCAAGGACTAGGCTTGAAGAAAATCCACCGACTACAAAAGAAGAATTGACAAAAGCAATAGAAGCTACTCACCAATACGTGGAAGGACAGGTAAATTTATCAATGCAAGGGCACCACTACCAACAAGACCATCAAGACTCGGAACAAAGGAAGAGGCTGACCAAGGTTCACAGATATAGAGAATTGGGATTGATGAACTCAAGCTCGTCATTAGACATACAAGAAGAACAAGACACCTCGATGCTAAATGTGGATGTTAGAAGTGATTCAAGAGACGATGGCCAATGGGATGGGAACTAAATCAAGTGAATGATGACTTTGGCATGGAAGGCACAAAGGAGGATCGAACGTAGGATGATAATATCAAGGACACCACAAAGCAAGTTGCATCTCAAGAAGGAGTACATATTATCAAATTGAATGAAGCATCCAATATCCAAATCAAAGAGACTCTGCTAGCGGGAGAGGTCCTGTTGAAGAACCCCAAGGAAGAAAAGGTTGAAAATACAATTGAAGAATCGGAAACCTTCACACCAATAAGGGTAGTGGCAGAACCCTCTCCTATGGATGTCACATTTCAAGGGAGTGCCACCAAATCAATCAATAAGGAAGCAGAAAGAAGAGACCACAAATTACAGCTCCAAATAAGACAACCGCATAAGGAGACCATACATGTGGAATATGGAAAGACATATGCACCGAGGAAGCTTCAAGCATTCCAAAGACATGGTTAAATGTGGATGTCGCTCAGCTCAAACCAGTAGTACAGCAAATGATACAAACTGCAATGGATACTCAACAGCTAATGCTTGAGGCTGATGTTGACTACGACAAAGCAATGCGAGAAAAGAATCAATTTCAAGAAATAGGTGAGAATCTATCTGCCCGATTAATTCAAGCACAAAAGATAATAGTAGAGAAAGAGGCAGAAGTCCAAGAGGCCAAGCATCAATGTAAGACACTAGAAATGGAAAATCAGAAGCTACAAGAACAATTGGTAGAACTACAAAACAAACATGAGGCTGGCGAAGCCGACAAAACACAAATGCATGCTAGAAGAAAAATTCTTGAATCTCAAATCAAGGTGTACATAGATGAGGCTGATAACTTAAGAACCAGGAGCAAAGAATTAATGTCAGCCCTATTATGTGACCAACCAATAGCAACTACCGCAGTGCTAGAGAACAACACAAAAGCATTGGAGGAAAGGATAGCAGAGTATGACGATCAGCTGAAGAAAGAGCAAGCTATCATAGCAGAATGGGAGAAAAGATATATGGACGACACCGTGGATCTTAGAAAGAAGTGGAAGATGGCAGAATATCAGTACTTTGAGCAATGCAATGAAGATGCGAATCAACTAGCTGTCATAGGAGAGGAGCTCCTCAAAAACAAGGAAACAATTATGAAAACCACAAAAGAGATTAAAGAAAAGTATGACTTAATAAAGCAATTGCAAAGTCAATTAGCACAACAAGTCAATGAGGGGACACCAGTAGTTCCACACTCCACAATGGCTACGGAGGAGATTGAGGTACGTCCTCTTTCTCGCCCCTTACATCATTCACCGATAAGGGAGGACACGGAGACCCACACTGAAAGACATACTCGGGATATTGCAGAACTAAGCCGACATGAGCGGGCACTACTGGCGTTCCAACTTACTGAAGATTTTGAAGATCAAGTCATCAAAGTCATGAAGGAAGCAAAAATTGAAAGCAAAAATCTGGAATAGGTATTGAAACCTTTCAATGTACCATATGGATTACTTAAAGAGCAAACATGATAGTACATAAAGATCACAACAAATAAAGAGCTAGATAGCAACCTCCAGTTCAGCATGCAAACATTTACCTACACACAAGAGGAATTTGACAAAGCGGATCCTATATGGAGGAGAAAAGTTTTGGAGAAGAATCCTACTCTACGGGTACAATTGGAATCAGCACCTTATATACTTCAAGTCAACCCATCTTTTTGCCAGTACCCAGAAGACACTCGTGGACACAATTTTGGGAAGGACATTGCAGAAGCATAAATAATCAGTGCCTCAACTATCCTTTACTACCAAGTCCACCTCCTAATTATCTACTGACCGAAGAGTACATGGTTAAAACCATAGAATTTTGGATTGCTCGATATGCAACTGTACCTGACTTAGCAATCAAAATGACTAACAAAATTTTGAGCATGTTACTTAGTGACATAAAGGTGTTTCAGCATGCACAAGACACATTTTTGAACTTCATCGGCATTAATTAGGGATCAGATGCTCTCATTTTTTATCTATCAACCATACCTAGCCACTTAACACTAATGGCAATATACTCAAGACTCATGTTTCTGCCAAGCACTTACATGTAGACATTTGAAAAGGCATTTTTCATAGGGTTTTTTGAAACGGATTCAAAGATTTTTGCAAAAATATCTTCGAACCTTAATGCAAGACTAGTGGCCTATGAATTAAGTTTCTTCGCAGATCATAGACAGTCACCAAATGACAGAGTGAAATTGAGCCAATGGAAAGAATTAATGTTATGCCATGCCACTTTGCTTAATCAGCAAAAGCAAAAAGTCATACAAACATACTCATGTTGCCACAAAAAGCTTGTCGGGGATGACAGAGTTTAGGAGGAGGGACGTGTGGAAGAGGAATCGAGCAAAAAGAGAAGAAGAAGAAGATCAAAGAACAAAACAACCCAGTGAAGAACAAAAGCTCATAAAGAAAAGAACACCTTCTGCCCAAAGCCCCGCAGGGGCACGCATCAGGCGACAACACCAAAGAACCAGGTCCTGACGATTGAAAATAAAGAAAGATAACAACCAGGACATTTTATGGGAGGTTGCACACAACTTCCTCATCCACCAGGAGCAGGTGGTGAAGCGAAACAAGCAGGGAAGAGAGACAGCACATGAAGGACTCTTCATCGGATAAGATAACCAATTGATTGAAGGTCCTAGTTGCCTCCTCGTCCACTGGATGCATGCGGTGGAAAGAAATGAGTCAGGTCCTAGAGGATGACAAAGAAGATTCAAGAATAGGGCCTTTGAAACGTAATGATGACTTAAAAGAGAGTAAAGGTTAGCAAAGTAAGGTGTGTGGCGGAAGAAACTAATAGGCTCCAAGCAACACAACAGGGTCAGATGTGTGAAGACAAAGATATATGAGAAGACCAAAAGTTAGAAAGAGGTAGAGGCTAAGAAGTTGAAGCGAGTGACTAGGAATATCACATTCTTAGCCACTGATGGCATGCATGACAGCCCGACTTAATACAGCAACCGAGACTCGTGATATAAGGAATACCAAAGGCCTTAAAGAAGCAAAGGATTAACTTCGGACAAAGTAACAAATTCTCTGACAATCCTTATTGCTTCTTCGACCATTGGGTGTGTGTATTCAGGAGCCATAGACAACCTGCAAACAAGAAGCAAAGCCTGTCAAGGGAGGACAGAGACAAAGAGGGGGAGAGTGTTGCAGAGGAAAGAGGCACAAAAGAGGAGCCCCAAAATTATTAAATTAATGGGCATAATTTTCTTCTTCAAAATCCTAGGAAATTCCGTCAAAGCTATGTAAATGCACTAGAGGAGTCCTCTAGATGCATAAGCCCACTTGGTTCAAGAGGTTCTTCGGATTGATAATTAAGTGTGTGTCAATCCGCCACTATATGCACTTGTGTGGCAAATGAGATTTAGTCTCTTTGACACAAGTCCCTAAGACCTTGTGAATTAGGTACACACTAAACAACCAAAGACATGCACATAAGCAATAGATGGCTTGCAACCATGTCAATCCTCATATAGAGTGATAGATTGGAGTGCTTTGATGGGACACATGTTAAGTATATATGTCGCACACATAATAACCGCAAGCCAGAAGCTATGTGATAAAGCCTAAATTTTGACCATACACCTTGCCATATCCATGAGAGACATGTTCTTTCTTTTTGCAACTCCATTTTGTGGACGAGATATTGTAAACTTATGTTTTATCCCATATTGATCTAGAAATGCATTGAAATCAGAAGACATCTATCCCCTTGAATCAGACTTCAGAATTTTCTTTGAATGGATACACCCATGCATGCCTTGAAAAATTGTCAATAAAAGTCACAAAGTAAAGGTAGTTCCCAAACGAACGTGTCTGCATAGTGTGAAGATATGGATAGGTATGTGCTTGAAGATGAAGAGGTGTTGCAAAATCCTTGATCTACACCAGCCAAATGAACTCCAGGAGTATGTGGTGGGCCCTTTTAGCTTGCCAATGGATGTATTAGACAACCTATGTACCTTGGAAGATCACTCTCAAAAAGACAGATCAAAACAGATAAGTTGGAGTTAGCTCAGAGGTGAAGAACTTGCTATTTTGGTTCATACACCTATCCAATGTTTTGCATAATTCTCTGAGCACAGTAGCAATTAGCTTAATTCCTCTTGGGGAAGTCTACTTAACTTAAAGAGCTAACTTTCAAGAGTAATCTCATAAAAAATAATGAACCACACACTGAGAATGATGTTTTAGCAAGTGATGACATCATCTCGATTTTCACGGGCTGCTACAGTAATGAGACCAGTGAGCAAAAAAAATGAACATAACTCCAGATTTAGGAATCCAATGACTATGACAGTTTTTATGCTTATACTAGATAGTATGCTAAATCCAACAACTTCAAATCATTGAATTTGGGTACGTACACACTGAGAAACAACTCTGACAAGGTGAGTTAAAAAGTTGGGTACCTGATAGAGAAGTGAAAATGAACACACAGGGTTGACTTCAACTGAACATAACTACAGATTGCAACATCCAAATGAAATGAAAATTGGTGAGCATATAGTAGACTTATAGAGCTAACTTTACCAAGTTAAGTCACTGAAAATGATGCACCAACCTCAGAGAAACCATCTTTGCAATTTGGCTGAGAAAACTGAGAGATATGGCAGTGAGTAGTACACTTCACAAGAACATGGAAATATGAACTCAAATGATCATGAACATGAAAGTATATTGATTGTACAATACAATGGACGTACTGATACATATGTGTGCCTTGGAATCACACCTTGATATGGCATAAAGCTCAGCTCTTGGAGGTCTTCACATAACCATGACTAAGACTACCATGTATTTATAGTTGATCTTGGGAGGCTAACTTCCCTCAATCACTCTCCAATCAATTAGTGATTGATTTGATTCTCTACCTACCACAAATCATGAATTCGTGGCTCCTCTTTCCCTTTTTGATCAAGTGGACTCAACCACTTAAGATTCTCTCACTTTTACATTAATTAAACTCTTCAAAAGTTACAAAAGGTACTTCACAAGTGAACTTTACATTGTCTTCATTTTAAGGCTTCTTCTATGACTTTGTGGGACTCAAGCCAATACTTAGGCTTGTCATAGACTTGCTCCAACACATAGGACCACAGACATCACTATGAACAAGTTGAAATTTATGAGCACCTCCAATTGAACCATCTTTACAAAAGGAAGAACACTGCATTTTGCACAAAATACAACCTTCATAGAAATGTTTACAAGGTGCCTCAAATTTGTGCAAAGAGGACACCATTTCAAATTTCTGCAAGCATAGACACTAGCTTAATTTAGATGAACAAAGTGTTCATGCCAAAGCTTTGCATATGAGATAGCCTGAGAATCTTGAACTGCACATGTTGAATCATTCATAGATTTTGCATAGTCCATTTTGCACATGTTGAATCATTTGAGAGATCATGAACTATACATTTGTCATCAACAAATTTGACAATCAAGACAATTTTGGCTAATGCTAAACTTGAGAATAGATTTTTCTTGATCCCTAGTACATACGAAGCATCTAACAATGTGAAATCAATACCATCGATAGTAGTCAAAATTATCTTACCAACTCCCATTACAGGATAAGAGGAATTGTTAAAGCATGTGACAGTATTCGTTGTAGGGGTAGGCTGAAGTGAACTAAAAAAGTTGTGCTACGAGGTAATATTTTTTGTTTCCCCACTATCAGAGTACTGGAAAACATTTGAGTCTACTATAGACATACATTGCTCATCCAAAGATGGGTCATAGCTGCATACAGTAGTAAACACCCATTCTTCATTCTACACAAGATTAGCACACTTTTTTTAGGTGTAGAGACCTCTACAACAACCATTCCAACCTCTTTATTCTTTGCCTCTTTTGTAGCCTATTTTCTATTTTCTTCTCATCTTTGTCTTCCTTATTCCACTGTGTAACATTAGTAGATTTCCGCTTAATATTAGATGAGCTCCATTTACCTTTTCCCTTATGACTAGCTAAGAAAGTTTGATCTGCAACATGCATAATGAACCTATTATGCTTGGATGATCTTCTTACAACAAAACAAAGACTAACTCCTCAAATGTTAAGGCATTTGGATTGCCTTTCATCATCATTCAAAGAGTAGAAGCAAAAATCTTATATGAATCTAGAAGAACATTAAGAACAGTCTGCACAAGTGAACTACCTAGCAATACTTCATCTACAAAAATCAACTGATCCTTCAAATCTTTGATCTTTGTCAAAAAACTATCCATGGAATCTCCTTCATTCATATGCTCACTCTCCAACTATTTTTGGAGGTAAACAACACTAGACTCATTTCTTGCCTAGTATAAGGTTGTAAGTGTATCCCAAGCATCCTTTGTTGTCTTGCAAGAGTGAATGTGAGGGATAATGGCACATTTGATAGAAAAGGCTATGGATGCATATCTCGGAGCATCTTTGCCATCCCAACCAAGTTGCTCTACAGTAGGTACAACAAGAACTATAGCACGAACAAGAATCTAAAGATCATCATCTTCAATGCCATCTACATCATCTTCAATAACTCTATTTGTAGTTGTAGTAGGGAATTTTTCAATATTGTGCACAATATCACAATATTACATATCCCTTTTTCTACCAATACATGATGCATCATATATGCCCATTATGGGTAATTACTACCATCCAACTTGTCCTCAACAACCAACATACGAAATACATCATTGCTTTCATCCATGTCCATTGACTAAATAACTTGATGCAAAAAAATGATTTTATCTCAAAAAGTTGAATAGAACCACCCTATTGAGCTTTTCCAAATCTATAGTAGACTTCGAGGCACTTGTGTTGGTGAATCAAAACATGTATATATGTTTGGCACAAAAGGACAAAATTTCCTACACAAGTGCTATAATAGTGTGTTTGGAGGCCGAAACAAGCTGAGATCAAAATTTCAATGCCATAGAGGGAAGCCAATTTGAACTACTAATCGCCTTGAGTATGCTCACCAATTTTTGTGCGATTCTAAGACTCTGATTGGAGGGTTGTTGACAATGCCCTAGATGAAGCAGAAACCTGCTCTAATACCAATTGTTGGATTTCTAGGTGTGCAGATGCATGCGAATAGCACAAGGAAGAAGGAGAAGCTTGGAGCACAACACAACATTGAATGAATCACCAAGTGAATGTTCAAGAGAAGTGGGTTATAGGTGTATATACAAGCCATGGGAGAAAACCTCCTAAAGAGGGAAAAAAGTGCTTGTGCAGTCCTAAGTGTGTTCACAAACACCACTATTGGAATATGTCAACAAACACAATATATGCAATGCAATGAAAATGAAATTTGTATAAACAAAGAATAAAGAAATAGAAATCACTTGATCGTATTGGTTAATCTTCAAAATTTCTTCTTCCATCAAGTATTTTGTATCATTTCTTCTATTTCTTGCAAAGTTAGATCCTTTTTTCTCTTAAATGCTTTCAAAGATTTGGAAGTTTTTAAGGAATTTTTCGTATTTTCTTCAATTTGTTTGCTAATATTTTCAAGTAACTATTTTTCCCTTTTTTTAAGTTTTTGTTCATTTTTTGTACTCTCATCAATTTCTTTTTTGATATTCTCATGAATACTTTGAATATATTTATGATTGTTATCATCATGGTTCAATCTAGCTTTCAAAATTTTCACTTTCTCTTGATCACATAATTGGTCATTATGTAGAAGCTTTGTATCACATGTTACATAGAATTATTCATGCTTCTTAGTTTTCACTTGAAGTGGCTTTTCATACTCTTGTATATCTTCTTCCAATCTTTCTTGCAAGATTTTTTCAACTTTTAATTTTATCTAATTTTAATTGTTCACTTTTGTTTTCTTTAAAAGTTTTAAATTGATTTTCAATTGGTATCATAATTTCTTGTTCAGAAGATTTCTTAACGTCATATTTCATTGGTCCCCATTGTTTTCTAAATCTTTTGTATGGTTTTGGTTTAGATTTTGTTTGTTCAAAATATCCCTTCATCTCACATCTTCCTAAATTCAAGTGTAAAGGTGAATGGTCATGGTAATTACAAATTTTCCTCTCAACTTGAGTTACCAATTTATCCCTAAAAGCATCTTCATATGCAATACAATCCCAAAGTATATGAGCAAATTGATCAAACCAAAAACATCTTGTAGGTCGATCTTGGAACCCATTTGGTCTTCTATGTGTAGCTCTATTGGTGGATCTTCTATGGTCAATTGAATGTTTTATATCAAGAATATGAGTAGACATACTTTGGACTTGTACTTGATGTTCATTTTACACATAAATTATTAAATTTCTTTTACTTGTCTAGATAAAGTTTTAAATTTATTTTTCAAACTTGATACTTCATGATCAGTTGTCTTTTTAAATATTTTAAAACTAGTACCCATTGTTTGCATAGTTTCAAAATTTTCACGTATTACTTGGGTTTATTTCAAATTTCAATTGAATAGATGCATTTGCTCTAATCTCCATATCTTTAAATCTCTCATCAAATTCTAACAAATTCTTTTTTATTAATGAATCCGCACTAGTTTTTATGTCTTGTGCAATGTGCTTTATGAAGTTCTTTTTCTTGTGTTGACAAGATTCATTTAAACAAAATACTTTGATGATCTCATTTGTAAACTCATTCCAAGCAATATGTCTATGATCTTGAAATTGATTACAAATTAATCCTTTTGCAGTTCTTTCAAAATATGTGATCATCATATTTTGAGGTGGACCATGAAGTTGAGCTAACTCCTCATAAGCATCTAGATAATTAGTTACATTCACTCCTATGAATTTCCCCTTTTCTCGAAGAATGGTTTCAACTACCTTTTTCCCTTGATTTTTAGTGATCATTTTCTTAAAGAAATCTTCCATCCTATGTTGATATTCAAATATGTTTGGGTCTTGATGTTCCTGGCTATATCTTCAACTTTGAATTTCAACTTCTCCTTTTGATGTGCAATAAACTCGCTAGTGTCAGCATAATGTTTGTGTGCAAATATGTGAAAAGAAAAATTCTTTTCATATAAGTTTTTTTGAATGTTTTTGAAATGATATGCAAAGCCTGAAAAAAAATATGTGTTTTTTATGAGTTTTTTCAATCCAAGCATGTGAACTTGAAAGTGAAAGATGCAAATAAATTGAAAGAATTTGAACGTCTGTGCTTTTTGAAGTGAAAATATGCAAACAATTTGAAAGAAATTTAAATGATTTTTTTTAATGGTTTTTGAAGTGCAAATATGCAAGAAAATTGAAAAAATTTGAATAATGATTTTCTCTATGGTTTTTGAACTACAAATATGTATACAAAAGTGCAAGTATGTATGCAAAATAATTTCAAAGTGCTTAACCATTGGTTCTATGTGAGTGAATGTGCAAAAGTGACAACTTCTTTCGATGAGAAGGGAGAAGCAATGATGATGATAAGACACTTGCAATTCTTTGTGGAGGTGCTCAGATCATAAAGATCGACCATCGGCACCAAGAAAAACCCACAAAACCGCTTTCAAGGAAGAAGAGGCTATTGCTTCAAACCTACAAAAAAAATTGAAATTATATCACCACGGAAGATTTCGCATCAAATTAAAATGGCGTGAAGGTGCTCACTTGGGCATATCAATTCCAACTGTTGGTGTTCCAAAAGATGGTGCATTTTCATATCAAGTACTAGATCACATGTTTTTGGGTAACATATTTTTCTAGATGTCTATAGTTATGTGTTTTTCATCGTTTTTATAGATGCCTATAGTTATGTGTTTATAGATTTCTATAGTTATGTGCTTTTCATCGCTTTCCTTTTTGTTTTTCATCGTTTTTGTTATTATTACGAGATTGCTTTATTTCTATTGTTATACAATCTCAATTGATCTTCATTAACTCTTGTCAAAGAGTACTTTTCATCCTGAACATCACAACCAAGTTGTACTTGAAAAGGTATCAAAAGAATGGTTGATCTTAATCTCGTCTTAAGTGTACCCTCGAATGGGTTTCGCTCGAAAATAATGTAGAGATGTAAATCTCTTTGAGAGTATGATAGGATTTTAAGAACATTTCTAGGTCTTCAAGCATAGGGTCTACTAGAACAAAACCTACCTATTGCTTTATTGGATTCCTCTTGGGTTCATCTAGAACTAATCTCACTCGTGCTCATGATTGTGCATGATTACAGAGAGATTCATTAAGAATCTGAGTCTTTTCTTGTTCTCATCGAAATTTTCTGGTAAATTGCTCATTGTTTCTTTCTCTTACTTCTTGATTTTTTCTTTTATTTCTCTCTTTCCATGAATGTGCTCTCTTTTTATGTGGTCTTTTTCTTTTATTGATGGTGTTTTCTACAACTCTCAGGTTTTTTTCTTCTTCATTTTCATGAGATAAGCTAAACATTTATATTTCTATTTGGATTTATCTATGTTGCGTTGAAAATCAACTCTGAATCATGCAAAAAGGCTCAACCACGACTTTTGAAAGTGGAAAAATAAAAAAGGAGGACCCAACGTCGTGGAATAAAGTTAGAAGCTCCACCAAACTCAATCAAATTCAAATCTCATCAAATCAGCCACCAAAAAGTGCACCTAAACTGATTGGTGGGTGGTTAGCTAGACTGTAGGAAAAGTAAAAGTCTATATAAGCATCATCCCGCATTTGTTTCTTGAGTTGTATGCATTCCATGAGTTTCCCACTTAGTTTAGTGAAGTTATAAACTCCAGCAAGCAGGCCCCTTGCTTGCTTACCTCATTTTCTCATGATTTTGCTCTGCTCTATCTAGAGGTGTAGTTAGGCTTTTCCAAATCTGATTGTACCAGATTGCAGAGAAATTTTTGCTCTCTCATTTTACTCATTTTCATTGATTTCAAGCTTCAATTGGCCTCTCATATTGTGCCCTAAACGTTTCCAAAGTTTCAAGTTATTTGGCTAAGTGATTTGTGAGAAATTGCCAACTTTGTGAAGGTATATCTCTGCACATAGGAGGTAATAGATATTTTGTCACATTTATAGATGATCATTCAAGGTTTGTTTGGATGTATTGCATGAAGTCAAAGTCAAAGGTGTTTTACCACTTCAAGAGGTTCAAAAACCTAGTGGAGAAGGAAACAGGGAAGTATATAAAGACTCTTAGATCGGATGGAGGGGGAGAGTATTTTTCAAATGAATTTTCAGATTTTCTACATGACCATGGCATCAAAAGGCAACTCACTTGCAGGTATACACCTCAACAAAATGGGGTGGCAGCAAGGAAGAATAGATACATAGCAGAAGTGGCTAGATCTTTGTTAAATGAAATGAATGTTCCTAACTCTTATTGAGTCGATGCAACAAATACAGCCATATACATTATGAATAGGTTTCTAACCTCAGAGGTACATGGAGTTCCACCTTACGAAGCTTGGTGTGGTAAGAAACCCAACCTTTCACATCTCAAAGTATTTGGTTGTGTGTGTTATGTTCACATACCTCAAGAATTGAGACACAAGTTAGACCCGAAGGCAGATAGGTGTATATTTCTTGGATATGCTTCAGAGCAAAAGAGTTTTAGATGCTATAACCCTTACACCAAAGATGTTAAGGTATCTAGGGATGTAATATTTGATGCGTTGTTGCCTTGCTATGGTAGCAAAGATGTGTTACACGTTGACGATACATATGAAGCGGAGAAGAAGTTCAAAGAGCAACAACAAAGCATGGAGATAAGTGGTCCAACCACTTCAAGCACACCATCAGAGGAGAGTACTACATCAGCTTGGCATGGAAGGACGAGGAATGAAGCTCATTCAAGTGAAGGAAGTAGCAAAGGAAAGGAAAAGGCAAATGATGAAGACCATCGATGGATAGACATGGAATCTACAAGTGACGAAGATATGGAAAAATTAGAAACTCCAGGATTTAAAGAATCTAAACCAAGGAGGAGGAGATTCCTACCACCTAATGGTGAGTTAAGGTCATCCAATAGGGTTAAATACCCTGTTTAAAGGTTAACATATGATTCATTCATTGCAAGACGCTATGTCTGCATGAGTCAAGTTATAGTTTGTGAAGAACCTAACTTTTTTGAAGAAGCAAATAACCATAGGGAATGGATTGAAGCCATGGAGGAGGAAGTCAAAGCTCTTGAAGAAAATGATACTTGGGCATTGGTACCAAGAACAAAGGACATGAAAATCATTGGCAACAAATGGGTGTACAAGGTAAAGAGGCATGAAGATGGGACCATCTCTAGGTATAAAGCAAGGCTTGTTGCCAAAGGATTTGCTCAAACCTATGGCATAGACATTGAGGAAACATTCAGACGAGTAGCTAAGATGTCCACCATCAGAAGTTTGATTGCGATTGCAGCCCAAAAAGCTTGGAAGATGTACCAGCTCGATGTGAAGAATGCTTTCCTAAATGGAGAGCTTGAAGAGGTAGTCTTCATGGACCAGCCCCAAGGCTTTGAAGATGAGAGGTTTCCACTGATGGAGAGTGTTAATATCCAAAAGAACAAGCTAATCTTGAAGTTAGAGCACCTTTATATCAAGAGTAACTCAAAACATTCACCAATTTTAGAGGATCAATGATCAATTGTCAAAATTTTGATCAAACTGTGAAGAAGATGATTCTTCAGAAAGTCTGCTGCACATATCTCTCTTATTGACTTATCAAATGTGTAAAGTTTTTAATAAAACTTTGCACAAGGTGTTGCCTGTAGTTTGCACACCTCCGACAAGTTAAATCACTTCAAAAGATTCAGTAAATCTTGAGAAATGAACTTAACAAGTCACCTATGTCTAAAATTGTTCTTCTGAGAAGTCGGTTAAGACACCTATAACTTCTAACACTTGGTTCTCTCAATCTAGAATCCGTTTATGAAAATGTTTTTAGCCACAAGTAGCTTACCTTCCAACTTAAAGATTGAGTGCTTGCTTGATCAAAACTTTACACTATGGAAGGAGAATTGACCAAAACATTAGCATCGAATTTTGCACCTGTTTCAGGAAACAATGAACACTTCTTCACATATGAATGTTCCTACTCATAATTCTCACAACCTGTTTATAATTAGGCCCTCAAACTTTAACCATAGACTCATTAACTATGGATTTAGACATCTACAAAGGGATTCTTGAAATGATCAAGCACAAAAGGAGAATGCACAGAAAGATCTTTTGCAACATTTTTCATTTCTGAGAAATTTTACATCTGAGTAATGAGAGAGATTCTATTCACTTCTAAAAGGTCTAATGACATCTAATTCTCCTAAAAAATTAATCTAACACATTCTCTCCTATTTTCTGCAACATTTTTTTGTATATATAGGCAAATATTTACAAGCTCATGACCATACAAAAGTATGTGATGAATTGACTCTAAAATAATGTACATATGTATACACATCTTTATCTCCTGGATATGCACTTCATGCTTCATGAATTGGTCTTTTCTTCAGTCCTTGACTTCAATTCTTCATCTAAAACTTCAATTGTTGATTGCCGTGCACCAACAACTCCCCCTCAATCATCAATTGAGGTTTTCTCTATCTTCTTTATACCTGCCATGTCTTTGAATCTCTGTAGCTTTGGTCCATCCAAGCTTTTGGTTAGCATATCAGCTATCTGATCCTTTGTTGAAGTATGTATGACTTCAATCTCTTTATCCATCACCTTCTCTCTTAGAAAGTGATATTGAATCTCAATGTGTTTAGTCCTGGCATGAAAAATAGGGTTAGGAGCTAAGTACAATGAACTCATGTTATCTCCATGAATAGTGGGTGTACTTTGAATAATATCAAAACTCTTCATAAGAGTCTTAAGCCATATCACTTCCTTTGCAGCTTCAACCATCCCTTTGTATTCTGCTTCTGTAGATGACAAAGCAACTGTGTGTTGCTTCTTTGAACACCAAGAAATTAACTTATCTCCCACATTCATAAGTATCCATAGGTTGATCTCCTATCATCAGGATCACCTGCCCAATCAGTATCACTATAGATCTTGATGTTTGTATCTGAGGTAAAACCATAATACAAACCTTCTTTGAGTGTACCCTTAATGTACCTCAACACTCTTTGTCCTGCAATCCAATGTTCTTTCCTAGGACAATGCTTGAATTGAGACAAAACTCCAAGTGCATATGACAAGTCAGGCCTAGTTAAAGTAGCATAAATCAGACTACCAACCAAACTTTGATATAGCTTCATGTCCTTGAACTCTCCTCCTCCATATCTACTCAATTTGTGATTTACTTCCATTGGAGTAGGTGCTACCCTACAATCATTCATCTTAAACTTGATTAACAAGTTCTTCAAATACCTTTCTTGAGTTACATACACTCCATGTTGAGTGTATGAGGTCTCCATGCCCAAGAAATATGACAAGTCTCCCAAATCACTGATCTTGAACTCTTTCTCCATTTGCTTCTTTAGACTTTTAATACCTTTCTCATCTGTACCTGTAAGAATTATATCATCAACATATATGCACATGTAAATAAACCCATCTTCACTTGCTTTAACAAGCAAGCTATTATCTACTTTAGATACTTGGAATCCAAGTTCTTTCAAGAACTTCACAAGTCTATAATTCCATGCCCTTGGGGCCTGCTTCAAACCATACAAAGCTCTTTTGAGCTTGCACACATGATCTGGATACCTTCCATCTCTGAATGCTTGTGGTTGCTCCATGAAAACATCATCTGAAATATAACCATTTAGAAAAGCATTCTTCACATCTAGTTGACATAACTTCCAACCTTTACATGCAGCAATAGCTATGAGTGTCCTGATAGTTGTCATCTTTGCCACAGGACTATAGGTCTCATCATAATCTATACCATATGTCTAAGCAAAACCCTTCACAACAAGTCTAGCTTTATACCTAGACACACTTCCATCTACAAACCTCTTTGTCTTGTAGACCCATTTACATCCAATGATCTTCTCACTATTTGGTTTAGGAACCAAATCCCAAGTCTCATTCTCCATCAATGCATCATACTCTTCCTGCATAGCTTTCTCCCAATTTTCCTTACCTTTTGCCTCTTCATATGTAGAAGGGTCTTCATCTGCCTTTATCATATAAGCATAATCTTTGGTAGCCAAAAAGGAAGTGTCATAGCTATACCTTGTAGGTTGCCATTTGTGTCTTGATGACCTTTTGAGTTGTCCACTTCTTGAGGTTTCTGGCTCATCACACTCTGGATCAAACCTTGGCACTTCTTCAACTTCAACCTGTACTTCATTGTTCTTTTCTTCATCAAATATTTGAACCTTTGATTTACCTTTCTTTTGATCCACAATTTCTTCATCACCTGCATAAATATTGATTGTACCTGCATACCAAGTACCTTGCTCATTAAACGTAACATCCTTAGATACAAGGAATTGTTTTGTGGATGGACTCCACAACCTATATCCCATCTGCTTATCATCATATCCAATAAACACATACTTTTCAGCTTTAGGTTCCAATTTGTGCCTCAATTGTGATGTCACATATGCATATGCCAAACATCCAAATACTTTGCAATGATCTAGAGTAGGTCTCTTACCTCACCATGCCTCATATGGTGTCATACCCTGCAAAGCTTTACATGGTAACCTATTGACCAAATAAGTAGTTGTGTTTACACCCTCAGCCCACAAATAATTAGGGAAATTTTTCTCCTTCATCATTGACCTTGCAAACTCAACAAGAGTTCTATTTCTTCTCTCTACTACCCCATTTTGTTGAGGAGAGTACCTGCAAGTAACCTCTCTCTTTATACCTGCATTCCACAAATAATCACTGAACTCATTAGAGAAATACTCTCCCCCTCCATCTGACCTTAGTCTCTTCAACTTATGACATGTAATTCTCTTTGCATACACATGATAATGTTTGAATGTATTGAATACCTCTGACTTATCTTTGATGACATAGATAGTGATCCATCTGGTAGCATCATCAACATAAATCACATAATACCTTGATCCATTGATACTAAAATCCTTTGATGGTCCCCACACATCTGTGTGTACCAATTCAAGCTTCTCTGAATACATAAAACCATGCTTGGAATAAGATTGCTTATGAGCCTATTGGAACTCAAGGTCAAGCACAAGCATAGAAGCACATCAGGAAGGTGGACACACACAAGAAGAAGGAGCAAGTAGAGAGATCCAAGAAGTATATGTCAAATTTCCAGAAGAATCCCCTACAAAAATAGTGATTTTCATCACTAAAAACCATTGTAAATACCATTTTCTATTTTTGTAACTCCATTTTGTTCAAGCTGAGTAGTCCTTGAGCTTGAGGAGCATTAGAACTATCATCCTACCAATTTTCATAACTTTTAGACTTCATTTGAGCCCTCAAATAAGCCTTGGAACCTAATTTTTAATTAGGCCGGACACTAGGTCTGGACAGGGCCAAAACTAGTCCAAAAACTATAAAAAGAGCTAGAGAGCTCATTTTTTAGGTTAGCTTGTTAGAGAATAGAGCTTTTGTAAGAGAAGTCTTTTGCAATTGAAGCTTTCCATTGTTCCTCTCTTTGATCTTACCTTGTGCGCGTGTGTGTATGTGTGTGCATGTTTGTGTGCTTTCACTCACGCACTTGTGCCTTCACTTGCTCGTGGTCTTCATACCGGTCCTCACGTCTCCGCGGATTGACAAGTAAAGGATGTGATGCTTACGCTTGAGCTACACCAAATTTTTGCGTCGTTGCCGGGGAGAGAGCTTCGAGGACGAGCGTTGTGATGGTAAGATCGTAGATTTGCAACGTTGAAAGGTAAAAAAAACTGTCATTTTTGTTCATTTTCTGATTTTTCTTCTTCATCTTTGTTAAACGCTTGTTCTAACTATCAGAAGCGCGTTTAAACGAGTATTGGGTTCTTGGGAGTGGAAGGGGTCTGTAAAGACAGAGGCCCTATGCTTGTTTCCCAAAATTACTTCACAACACAATATACCAACATTCAGGATTTTATCAAGAATTGGTATCTCATTCTCGATCTTTACGGTTCATCAGTTTAACTCTATCAGAGTCTGCCGAACACACTGTACTAGACTATCAGTATCGTAATACCAAATTATCTCAGAACCCTTTTTCTGAATACACACTACTGTAACATTTAACAGTAGTTCAACCTTCACCGAATAGCGCTCACAATCCTACAAACCGAAAACATAGGAGGACTCAACAGTTCAGACACACAGTGTTGAAGAATAAAACACACTGGAGATAACCATTACTGTAGCCAAATCTCACCGTACAAGTACAGATCTCAATATTGAGGACAACACAATCCTGCACAGCGTTTTTAGGGACACTACCACAGTTACACAGACTTCACCAAACAATTGGTAGAACATTTCAAGAAAGAGGGGCACCACGATATACATACTTAACAGAACAATCACCACTTAGACGCACAGAACGACTCTCTCAGACAACAGTCCGACGATCTACTGGATGTAAATAAAACTCACAGCCGCAACAGAGATCGATAGACAACGAACACGGATACGCACAGTATACTTAGAATACTCAGAAATTAGACAAGCAAACACTACAGCAACCCGAACAAGTGTCGATAGTACAACACAGAATTGAAACACAGTACTCCAAATTAACCAACTCGACACACAGTAACGACACAGACAATCACCCAGACAGACAGTCTGGCGATTCCACGAATCGTTACCTTGCATCTCTTTTACATTGCTTTATATAAAGATTACAAATGTCTTTGTAACAACTTTTCGCACGTGCGAAAGAAGATTCAGTTATACAGTTGCCAATCCGGCAGCCGACTAACAATCTTCATCATCATTACCATCTCCATCTTCTTCCATCTTCTTCTTCATAGAAATTTCTTGTTTTTTAGTGCATTTCCACCATTTTCATACCATCTTTCACACATTATTGTGCGAGGAGGAGTTAGGAAGTGCAAGAGAGAGCACGCGCTTGTGTTTTTTCATGATTTTCTGCACATACAGAGCTCGCCATTGCTCGGCGCTCAGAAATTTGAATTTCCCTCCAAAAAACACGATTCTGTGATGAAAATGAAGATTCTGTGAAAAATTCAAGTTTGCTGAAAGAAACACGATTCTGTGGTCATTCTCAGAATCGCGATTCTCTGGTTGTGCTCAAAATCGCGATTCTCACAAATCACGATTTTCAGCCAAAAGCACGATTGTGATCAAACATGATTCTCTAAGACAAAATCATGATTTTTTTTTTAAATTGCGATTTTCTATTTCTCGCCTAAAAGTTTGCTGAAAGAAACATGATTCTGTGGTCATTCTCAAAATCGCGATTCTCTGGTTGTGCTCAAAATCGCGATTCTCACAAATCACGATTTTTAGCCAAAAACATAATTATGATCAAACACGATTCTCTAAGACAAAATCGCGATTCTCAAAAACACGATTCTCTAAGACAAAACCACGATTCTCAAAAACACGATTCTCTGCTGAGAATCGCGATTCTCAAAAACATGATTCTCTACTGACAACCGCGATTCTCAAAAATACGATTCTCTGCTGACGATCGCGATTCTCAAAAACACGATTCTCTGTTGACAATAGCGATTCTCAAAAAACACGATTTTCTGTTGGCAATCGCGATTCTCTAAAAACACGATTCTCTAACAACCAGATTCTCTAAAAACACGATTCTCTATTGGCGATCGTGATTCTCTTGAGATTCACAAGATCGTGATTCTCTAATTTCACAGCATCGCGATTCTCTGATTTCATAGCATCGTAATTCTCTTGAGATTCACAGCATCGTGATTCTTTTGAGATTCACAGCATCGTGATTCTCTTGAGATTCATAGCATCGCAATTCTCTTGAGATTCACAGCATTGCGATTCTCTTGAGATTCACAGTATCGCGATTCTCTTGAGATTCATAGTATCGTGATTCTCTTGAGATTCACAGCATTGTGATTCTCTTGAGATTCATAAAATTGCGATTCTCTTGAGATTCACAGCATCCGGATTCTCTTGAGAATCACAGCATCGCGATTCTCTTGAGATTCAGAGCATCACGATTCTCTTGATTTCACAAAATCACGATTTTTTCCAAAAGGTCTTGTTTGCCTGTTTTGACCCCCAGGAGCCTGATTTGACATAACTTTTTCATCCAAAGTCCATTTTTTGAGCTCTATAGCTCGTTGGAAAGCTCGTTTTGAATCCTACATGGCCTCAACTGTTTTTTATAAGAATAATGTGTTGATTTCTAGATAGGATAATTTGAAGTTGACCTTTAGGTGGGACTAGGGAACCAAGGGGACTCCAAAGGATTTTGAACCATACCAAGGGGAAATTTTGGACTCTTAACCAAAGCTTATGAACCTGAGATCTGGTAGACACCTAGGCAAGGATAGACAAAGCATTAGATCTTCTCAGTCTAGTGTCAACCATACAGCTAAGTCTTGGGCACAACAACTAAGTGGTTGTCCGTACGTACTAAACTCTGACACAAGTGACTCAGAAATGTCTTTTAGCATGGGGAAACCTGCAAGTGGCTCAAGAACTGCCCATCTACAAACACCAGAAGGTCCCTATAAGAAACAATTGGAATATATTCGGACCAACCGATTAGGTGCTCGCATCTATGAGGATGGCTTGAGGTGATCAGTGGTCCAACTCAAAAATCCAGATCAACCCTTTGGACTTGAACACCCGGTGGTCAAGTTCGAAGAGGGTTCATACATTGATAAGGAAGGAACCATGTATGTGGTCACCAACCTACCAGATAGGACCAATGAGTTTGGAAATATCATTCCTGAGAATGAGATAGGAGACCTAGAACAAGGAAATGTAGGACAAGGACCCCAGACTCCTAGAGGTAAGTCAGTTCTGACCTGAGTGATCACTCCATATTGGATCCCTCAAGACAACAAAAGCATAGAACTATTCTTGAATAGAGAAACAGAGGAAGCCTTTTGGAGATTCAAGCCAGATCAACCTAGCCAATTGGGCATAGTCATCATCTATGAGTTCAAGGATCCAGAGACACCAGGCAAAGTTGTCTACCTGGATAACACATCAGAGAAAATTTTCTTGGTAACAGAACATGATAGACATGCATATACTTGGAAGAGTGAATTGATTTTCCCTCCACCAAGATCCAATGTTTCCCATGGCCTCCAAGGAGTAGGATCATCCCAAGCTCATGAAGCCCAGAGAGAAAGAAATAGAGAGTGACCTAAGGTAAGTTTTGCACACCCTGTGGGCAAGAATAGATCAGGAGTTGAAAATGAAAGACCTAAAAGAGAGAGACATCAAGCACATAGGCAACAAAGAGATGAACAAGATTTTCCATTGCCTAGACCCCGAAGAACCCTTAGACCCACTCAAGTGATCAAGGCAATGAAAAATTATTTTGATGGGACAGGAGATCCTTATGATCATGTGGCCGAGTTCAAACAAGTGTTAAAAAGCTGAACAGGTTGAGGATTTGTTCACCCAGTACGAGGCATTTGGTTTGACTCTTAAGGGCACTGCCTTAGCTTGGTTTCAACCACTGATTAGTCGCAACTATCACGATATAGGTCAGCTGCTAGACGAATTCATGTTAGAATTTTCCAAGAGTGGTATCAAGCATAACACATCATCTTTGATCCACAGTTTCAAGCAGACAACCCAAGAAACAGTGTGCTAGCAGGTAGAAGGTTTAGACAACCTAGAAAGATGCCCTGCTCCAGAGTTACCCACACGATCCAAACAAGTGGCTTTGTTCTTAGATGGTGGTGTAGCTCAAGCGTAAGCACCACCTCTTTTACTTGTCAATCCGTGGAGACGTGAGGACCGGTGTGAAGACTACGAGCAAGTGAAGGCACAAGTGCGTGAGTGAAAGCACACAAACATGCACACACATACACACACACGCGCACAAGGTAAGATAAAAGAGAGGAACAATGGAAAGCTTCGATTTCCAAAGAGTTCTCTTACAAAAGCTCTATTCTCTAACAAGCCAACCCCAAAAATGAGCTCTCTAGCTCTTTTTATACTTTTTTGACTAGTTTTGGCCCTGTCGAGACCTACTATCCGGCCTAGTTAAAAATTAGGTTCCAGGGCTTATTTGAGGGCTCAAACGGAGTCTAAAAATTATGAAAATTGGTAGGATGATACTTCTAATACTCCTCAAGCTTGAGGACTCCTTGGCTTGAACAAAATGGAGTTACAAAAATAGAAAATGGTATTTGCAATGGTTTTTAGTGATGAAAATCACTATTTTTATAGGGATTTCTTCTGGAAATTTGACATACACTTCTTGGAGCTCCCTACTTGCTCCTTCTTCTTGTGTGTGTCCACCTTTCTGATGTGCTTCCATGCTTGTGCTTGACTTTGAGTTCCAACACTCCCCCCCCTCTCGAGTCTGTCGTCCCTGACAGACCCTTGTTGTAGTGGTTGTTCCAAGTAGTGCTTTGAGAGGTAGTGTCCATTCGATAGGAACAAGAGCCATCTACCTTCCAGATGTGGCAGGGTTGGTTGTCCGGTTCTTCATCTGTCACTACGAGCCTTTGCAAGTTATAGTGCCTTGGTATGTACTTCTTCGTTGGATTACAGCATGACTGTGTCGTTGTGAGTCTCCGTTGATGTCCTCTAGATCTTCCAAAGTTGATGTTCATAGTAGCCCCTACTGGATGATGGGTAAATGTGTTCGTGCATGGTTGAGGAAAATATGTGCCTTGTGCATTGCCTAGTAATGTAGCCCTATGCATGCTTACTTGGAAAATGCATCGGAAGAAGTATGGCGCAAAAATTGGGGTTCTTGAGCTAAGTGCTCAAGGGTATGCTGACGAAGAGGTTTCCTAAGCTATCATGGTTATGAAGTTTCCAATGTAAAGATACTTACCATGGAGAAGGGCAATCGATGTTCATCTTTTCGTGTTGTACACTCGGCCTTTGGGATGGAACATTGTTTGATGAATGTCCATGTTGATGGTCCACTTATGAGATCTTTTGAGTGGCTGATCCTGTCTCCTCTTTTCAAAGCATCATTTGTCAAATACAGAGAATTGAATTTCTTTATATTCCTTGACAAACAACATTTGAGAACTACACCAAGCTTAGTTTCACATATTCTCTTTAGTTCACCATAAGCAGGAGTCTTCTCATCCAGTATACATACAAAGATTTGCAGGGTACCAGAACTACCCCTTGTAGATATCTCCCTGGATGCTCTCGTACATGCAGTAGTTAAGCATCACTCAAGTTGCAGACCTTCAAGCTCTTCACTCCTACCATAGTAAGAGGAAACCATAGTTGTGGATGCCATGTTTATGCCAAGTTCTTGACATCTACCAAATAAGGCAGCAACTATATCATCTGCTAGCCGAGACCCACTTCTATCCAAACTGATAAATGCTCAGTAATCAATAGTTCCACCTTCAACTAAGCATGACTCATTCATGTTTCATGAGCCAAACCTGGGAACAAGTGCTTCCTCTCTCTCTTCTTCCCTTTTTTTTATTTGGAAAAAATATCACAAAACAAGAACACAAAAGTTAGTATCAATAGAAATATTTGACATATGTCATTGTGCTCTTGTGCTTGGGATTCTCAAGTGTGTCTATGCATGGCCATGTAATGTGGCCCTATATTAATGCATACTTTGGAAATGCATGACCCGAATGGTGCAAAAGACAGGGTTGTGCAAGGAGCACATGGTTGTTGCTCGTCGAGGCTTTCGATGTTATTTGCGGAGGTTGATACCGACCTTGATGGAGGTATCCATTGAGTCTTGAACTGATGTAATCCTCCTTATTGGAGTCCATTTTAGAACATCATTTGGCACTGTAGAGGTCACTTCAGGCATCTTCCTCTTTGGATGCTTTCTGAACTGTGGTATCCAGTGTGGTTGGCGCTTTGGTTCGGTGGAGGCTACTTGTACTTTTGGCTTCCAAACCCATATCCTTTTTGCATGTCTTCGTACTAATGTTGAAGAGCTGATTTGATCTTCCTTTGGTCTCTGTACGTGGTTCTTACCCTTTTCTCTTTTTGGCTTCTTTGTTGAGACCTTTCGCATGTGGGAGAACATAGGTTGTTGTGGATGTAAGAGCTTCTTAGGTACCCACATCTGTAATCGCCCTTGTTGAGCTGCAGCTAGTTTCTTAGGCACCCAAACTTGTTGGATACCTTGTGATTGAGCTTGTCCGAGCTGCTTCCTTCGTCTTCTGGCCTGGTTGGCTTGCCTAGATGGGATTTTTGGGGGCAAGGCTGGTGGTTGCTCTCCTTTGCGTACCCAGATCTACTTCATGCTCGGAACTGCTTTCTTATCGAATGGTTTCTTTCTATTTGATGTAGCAGTTGTCGTGAACGGTTGTGTTTGCTTGTGTGGTGGACTCACTACTGTGGCTACTTGATTCTTTGGAGAAGAAGAAAGATCCACCCGCCTTCGAACCTGGTCTTCCACGATTGACTCCTTCTGCATCATAGAGCTTTTGACACATACAACATCTTCTTCCATATGATTAGTCTTGGAAGAACTAAGAGAGTGTGTGGTGCCATGATCTAGGAGCATGCAGTTCTCTAATTCTAATGTAATGCATTGTTCATGTACCCAAACTTGAAGAATTTGACTTCTTAGGTTTAAGTTAACTGCATGGTCATAGATCCAATCTTGACCCAAGACAAGTGGTTCTGTAAGGTTCTCATCTTGACACACTAGCGCTTTGACTTTCATTGGAACATCTTGAAGGTAGATGGGAAGTTCCACCTCACCCAAATAAGGGGTTTCCACACCTCCCAATCCTATGAGATAAGCTTCTATGGGATTGATGTTCAACTGCAAGTCTTGGCAGTAGGAAAGTCTAACTCCACTACTTGCTGCACCTGCGTCAATCAATGCTTTCACAGTCCTTGCACCCTTCCCCTGTCCTATCTCTATGGTCACAAAGGGTCTTCGGTCAATGACTCGAGAAGCCGCTATGCCTGACTTTTGGCACATATCCATGTGATATTTTGGGGCTTTTGAGTTTACATCTAGGCCTAGTCGCCTTAACTTATTTCGCCTTATGCGCTCTCTAGCCTCTACTTGTGCTTCTTCTCTCACCCTTAACTCCTCTTCTTTTTGCTTCTTAGCAGTGTTGAGTCTCGTAAGCATATCCTCTGTAAGAGGTTCTTGGTATAACTTGACTCTACATCCACTAATATAGTTGGGCAAGATATCACCTTCTAAAGTAGCCAATTGAACTGCACCACTAGTGGAAATTCTGTTAATGATCATGGGTCCATATCCTCGTTTTTCCAACTTATGGGCATGTTGTTTTAGTGTGTAAACCAACACTAGATCTCCCTCTTTTAATCCTTTATCTTTGATGTGTGAATCAAAGATTGCCTTTTGTCTTTTCTTTGCAAGATAGATGCCTGCCGCCGCTCGTAGCCTCGTCTCACCTAAGCGTTCTAGATCAAAGATCCTAGAGGACAAATCATGTCCATTCCACTCATGCTCTTGTGCTACCTTTAAAGCTGGGATTAGGAAATCCAATGGTAGCACAACATTATGTCCGAAGACCATCTGAAATGGGGTGGCGTTGAGTACCGTTTTGTAGGCAACTCATTAAGCCCAAACAGCATGATGAAGTTGTTTGTCCCAATCGAAGCGTTTATTATTTACCAGTTTTGTCAATACATTATAGAGGATCTTATTGGTGCTCTCGGCTTGTCCATTAGCTTGTGGGTGATAGGGGGCAGACTTCTTATGTATCACCAAGAATTCTTGGAGAAGATTTTCAATGACTTCATTCAAGAAGTGTGTGCCTCTATCGCTCACCAACTCTATTGGTAGTCCATATCTCGTAAAACACATTCTCGAATAAGAACTTAGCCGTAGTCTGAGCATCATTCTTTGTTGTGGCTTTCACTTCTACCCACTTGGTAAGGTAATTTGTGGCTATAATAATATACTCTGCATGGGAGTTTCTAGCTGGGGGGTTAATAGGACCTACAAAGTCTATACCCCATTTTGAGAATGCACGTCCTCCCATCATTGGCCTCAAAGGCATCTCATCTTTTCTAACTGGATATTGTGCATGTTGGCATGTGTCACATTTCTTCACATAGGTATGAGCATCCATATGAAGAGTGGGCCACCAAAGTCCTGAGAATAGAATGGTCTTGATTACTTGATCAGGACCAAAGTGTCTACGACACCGCTGTGTGCAGTTTCTAAGACTTTCAAATAGTCTAATTCATGAACGCACAGTCTTAAGTAACCATCTTTGCTTCTTCGGTATAAGTTGTCTCCTACTAAGGCATAGCCTTGAGCCTCTTGCTCCATGCTTCGTCTTCTTGCTAGACTAGCCTCTTTGGGTAATCTTCCCGATCTCATAAACTCTACCAATGGAGCACTCCAATCTGGAATTAATGATACTTGATAAAGGGTCGCATGCTCCACTGGTGGTCTCTCTCTGCACATTGGACAATTCTTGATCCACTCATGTATTTCTTTGTCCATGCTAGGCCAATACACTCCTAAACGTTTCAAATTTTGCAATGTTCGTTGTTTAGAATAGTGATTTCCTAGCATTCCTTCATGGGCTTGTTGCAACCAACTACTATGTTCATCGTCCTCAACACAACAAGCTAATACACCCTCAGTATCTTGTTTGTACATGCTTCCTGCTAATATGTGATATTTTTGTGATTTTACGATTTCTTCTTGTGATGTTTGCACATTCTTATTTGCAGGGCCGAAGGTTAGGACTGGTACGAACTTATTTGCCCATTTAGGAACAACTTCTAAATTGAACAGATAAGCATCGGGTAATTCATCGGACACTCCTTGCGGTGACTCTCCTGAAGTGATGCGAGAAAGATGATTTGCCCGAAGGTGGGTTCTACCTTTCCTGACAACAACTTCAAAGTCGTATTCCATTAGTAAGAGGAACCATCTTACTAAGCATCCAGTATTGCAAGGTTTATTGACCGAATATAACAAAGCTTGATGATCAGTGAAAAACTTGAACTTGTTGGCCAATAAATAGTGTCTATACTTCTTCACAGCATATACCATGCCTAAGCCCTCTCGCTCAGTTGTGGTATAGTCTCGTTCAGCTGTGGTGAGCTGTCTACTAGCATATGCTATGGGCAAATCTAAGTTTCCTTCTCCTGTGGGTTGTGCTAGCACACATCCTATGGCGTGATTGGATGCATCCACGTGGACATGGAATGGTTTATTCCAATCAGGAGTGGTCAGTATTGGTGCTGTGCACAAACGTTTCTTCAGTTCATTGAAAGAATTCTCGCATTCGTCGTTCCACTCAAAATTAGACAACAAGGCATAAAGGGGTCTAGCTATGATCGCGTACATGTAGATAAACCCTCGGTAATATCCACAATGGCCCATAAAGGCTTGTACCTCTTTAACATTCCTTGGCCTTGGCAGCTCCGCTATGGCGCGTACCTTATCTTCATCTGTTGAGATTCCATTCTTAGAAACAATATGACCTAAGATTTTACCTTGACACACCATGAACACACACTTTTCTGGGTTCAGACACACTCGATATTCTCTACACTTGTTGAAGATTGGTCTGAGCTCAGGGATGTGAAATCTTCTTTCTTGGGAATGAGCACATAAATCATCCACATACACTTCTAAGCTCTTCCGCAAGAACTCTTTGAAGACATGACACATGAGCCTCTGGAATGTTGCAGGTGCATTGGTGAGCCCAAATGGCATCACACAAAATGCAAATATTCCCCACTCTATGGCAAAAGTTGTTTTGTGTTGATCTTCTGGGGTAATGGCTACTTGATTGTAACCAGAAAATCCATCAAGGAAGCTATAAACTTCCTTGCCTACAACACGCTCCAATAGGTGTTCCGTGATTGGAAGTGGATAACTATCTCTGATCGTAGCAACATTAACTTTTTTAAGGTTAATACACACTCGCAACTTTCCGTTCTTCTTGGGCACCACTACAATGGGGGACACCCATTCAGTATGCTCAATCTCATAGATGAATCCAGCTTCAATCAGCCTATCAATTTCTTCTTTTATTTTGGCTGCATATGTATCATTATATGTGTAGGGCTTCTGTTTGGTGGGCTTTGCATCAGCAGTCATGGGGATAGTATGAGAGCAAATTCTTGGATCTACCCCTTTCAATTCTTTATAGTGCCACGCAAACACATCCCTATGTTCCCTTAATAGAGCTACGAGCTCCATTTCTTCTCTTGCACTTAGGTCATCTCCTATATATTGTACATCTCTCTTCGTTCTCTTCAATGGTCACTACAATTTTCTTGGTCTTTTCTTTATTATCATATGATTCTCCTATGATGGCCTCTCTCTTAGGCATTTGTACCAAAATTTTGTGGTCGTCAACTTCATATTTCTTGAAGTTTTCTAGTACTTCAAACAATGATTCCTCCTCTTCTTGTTTCACTGCTTTTCTTTTCTTTTTTTTTTTGACTGCTCTCACTTCCATCCTTTGAATTTACCGTTTTAATGCTTGTGAGAGGTTCTTCTTCTTTCTGGTTAAACACGCCTACATCTTCTAAATAGTGCTTCTCTGAGTTAAAGCAACTATGCATCACAATGGACTCTAGATCATCGT
The DNA here is from genome assembly GCA_020310875.1 of Ceratopteris richardii. Lineage (NCBI taxonomy): Eukaryota > Viridiplantae > Streptophyta > Polypodiopsida > Polypodiales > Pteridaceae > Ceratopteris > Ceratopteris richardii. Next base: position 185,175,746 of record CM035418.1, on the reverse strand, counting down.
CATTCTCTTATTCTTCTATGACATCACTAGGGTCACATTCTTCTAGCAAGGGCTGACACATGAACACTGAAATGTCATAACCCTCCTCATCACAATGAGGTGTCCATTGTTCTTCATTGACAGCAATGTCCATGGTGGCTAAGATTTCTGGCCAGCCATGAGGCTCAAATTCCTCGTCTAGAAAGATCATTGGTGTGTAGGCTGGGTCTCTAACTGGTCTATCTCCTGGTGAAGTTCCTTCTTCTCTCGCCTTCAAGCGTTTTTCCTCTTCCTCTGCGACCTTGCACATCCACAAATGAGTATCTTCATGCAACCATGATGGATCAGGTGAACTTTCAGAATGCACAGAGATGGAATCTTCTTTCACTTTGTGGATAGTATTCCATTGTAGGGGTGGTACATCTCTGAAGGAGTAATCCTTCAAATTGACCTTGGTGGTGACCCCTAAGTGTTGTAAGTACAAGGAGTTGGTTCCCCAATCTTGTACTATTTGCAATTGTTGTAGGAAGGGTCTTCCTAGGATCATCTCATAGACATTAGTTTTCTCAAAGTCACATATAGCAAATGTGTGCTCAAACTCTACACCACAGGTGGTTAGAGTTATCCCTTCTAGCAATCCTAGAGGTCATTCAAAATGACCGTCTGCCATCTGAAGCTTCATTCCAGTTGGTCTTAATGTGGGTTTTCCCCATTGCTTCCACAAGGAAGTGGTCACAATGGCAACACCAGCACCTGAATCTATGATTGCTTTGGTTGTGTAACCTTGGTAGGTGATTGGAAGATAAGTATTACCTTCTTCACCCTCACACATGTCCCCTATTTTGTCTAGAGGTATCTCTAGTACTTTCTGCTTAGAGCCTCCTTTTGGCATATTGGAATCAAGTTCTCGAACCTGATCCTTCACATGATTCCATAGCTCGGGTTTTGCTTTTAATAACTCTTCTACAGTGAGATGGCATTGAACCTTAGTGTTCTTCACGACATCAGTGTTCCTTGGAACCAATGAGTCTTCATGTCGGACCAGTATTGTGGGAGCTCTAATCTGGAGCGATTCAGATTCCCATGGGCATGGAAATTGAGGCAGTTCTTCTAAGGTATTAGATTCGAAATCTAACCTTCCATCTTCTTGTTGTTCTGCTTCATCTTCGTAAATAGATGGAATGTCTTGGGGAAATTGATCATGAAGATCATCAATCTCAGGAATAGGAGGGGAGTTACCCTTCTCCTTGGCCCATTTCTCTTCTTGTATTTCCCGTAAGAACTCTTGAGAGTACTGTTGAATTGAAGGAGGTATTCCAGCATCTGTGGAATTAGGAACGTACCTTCCCATTGGTGGAGAGCTTCTTCTCTCAAAAACTAGTTGAGCCTGTGGAGGTAAAGAAACTTGTGGTTTGTTTACCAATCGCTCTAATCTTTCTAGTAAGCCCTGGAAATGCAAATCCGGTTTGACAGAGTTTGTCTGATTGAACTTTTGACTAGTCTCAAGTATAGCTTGAGCTTGTTCTACCATTTTCATGCACATTTTCATCCGTTCAATCTCTAAATCTGCTCTAGGGTAACTCTTGTCTAGGTTTGCAACTGTTGGCCCTTCTTGAAGTCGAGCCTGGTAGGCCTTGAACATCATGTCCAAACCTTCAGGGGTTGGATCTGCAAGGACAGACCCTGGCTGCGGCCTATTTACAATGGGTGGTGGGGTGGGATGAGGTGGAGTGGATGGAGTGTCAGCATGCAAGGGGTTTTGAGATGCGATGTCTTCTATTTTTGTTTCAAGCTTTCTTCTAGTTCCGATAACTTTTTGTTCCACTTGCGATTAGCTGTCTCTCTGGTATCTTTCCATGTTCTTATTTTCCTCCTACTAGGTTCTCCCGATTCACTCGACTCCGATTGCTCTGTTGGTTTATCCTGTTTTAAGGCTTGTGCTCTAGTGACAGCTTGTATAGGAGCTGCATTACTGCTACTTGAACTAGAATCCGCCACTAAGCCTACCACATTAATGGGTGTAATCTTGGGTGCACTGGAGGGGTTTCTTGGACAATCTCTGGGAAGATGGTCTTTGCCACATTCAGGACAAAAAGCTTGTATTGTGATAGCCTGACCTTGACTCAGAGATGGTGGGTGGGGACAATCACGAAGGAAATGGTCACTCTGACATCTGAAACAAGGTCCTCTAGGGGCTTGTGGTCTCCCTTGTCTCAATTGGGGCCTAGGGTTAGCATTGGTGTACATGATATTGGAGTATTCAGGCTCCCAATTTTGTTCCATAGGTGGTGCCTCATATTGATATGGGTAAATCTCACTATGTTCAGGTGACTCCGTGTAATAAGCATGTGGACTACCTTCATGGGAGTAGTCAAAGCTATGAGCATGAGAATCATTATCTGGTATCAATGGGGTTAGTGGCACCAATGCTCTATTTGGATTTTCCTCTCCCACAGCATACTTGACTGGAATCACGTTAGCAGGAGCTGGTGGTTGGTTTCCCAAGACTGGTTATGGTCTATATTGTGCTTGATATTGTTGTTGTGGTCGATAATATGGCTGTTGGTGTTGGTTCTGATACCTACCTTGTTGATAAGGTTGCTGATAAGTTTTTCTAACAGCCTGCCTATTGTAGGGACAATCTTGAGCCGTGTGGTTTGTGTATTTTCTCTCAATAGTGCAATATGGAGCATTCCTTTCTCTAATGTTTTGGTTTTGCATTGGGCATACGTTAGCCATGTGGTCGCCTCCGCAAGTATAACACCCGTTCAATGAGGTGCCTCTTTGTGTTTGTCTATTTTGGACTCCCAGCTTCTTGGCAACTTGCTCAGCTATCTCATCTATTTCCGTGGAGATTTTTGAAGTATGACTAGTAGAACTATCAGAATCCTTATAGAGTTTGGACAATCCTAACTCCTCACCCAAGTTATCTTCTATGTCAATGCACATCCGCACACACTCTTCTATGGATCTGGGCTCTTTCAAGTACACATATGATCTCAACTTTGTGCTCAGTAAGCCATCTAAGAACAAAGCCACTTGTTTGGCTGGTGTGGGTAACTTGGGAGCAGGGCATCTCTCTAAATACTGTCTGAATCTTCTACCTGCTAGTCGCACTGTTTCTTGGGGTGTCTGCTTGAAGCTGTGGATCAGGGATGATGTGTTATGCCTGATACCACTCTTGGAAAATTCTACAATGAATTCGTCTAGCAGTTGACCTATATCGTGATAGTTGCGACTACTTAGTGGCTGACACCAAGCTAAGGCAGTGCCCTTAAGAGTCAAACCAAATGCCTCGTACTGGGTGAACGAATCCTCAACCTGTTCAGCTCTTAACACTTGTTTGAACTCGGCCACATGGTCATAAGGATCTCCTGACCCGTCAAAATAATTCTTCATTGCCTTGATCACTTGAGTGGGTCTAAGGGTTCTTGTGTGCTCTCAGGGTCTAGGCAATGGAAAATCATGTTCATCTCTTTGTTGCCTATGTGCTTGATGTCTCTCTCTTTCAGATCTTTCATTTTCAAATCCTGCTCTATTTCTGCCCACAGGGTGTGCAAAACTTACCTCAGGTCGCTCTCTAGTTCTTTCTCTCTGGGCTTCATGAGCTTGGGATGATCCTACTCCTAGGAGACCATGGGAAACATTGGATCTTGGTGGAGGGAAAATCAATTCACTCTTCCAAGTATATGCATGTCTATCATGTTCTGTTACCAAGAATATCTTCTCTGATGTGTTATCTAGGTACACAACTTTGCCTGGTATCTCAGGATCTTTGAATTCATAGATGATGACTATGCCCAGTTGGCTAGGTTGATCTTGTTTGAATCTCCAAGAGGCTTCCTCTGTTTCTCTATTCAAGAATAGTTCTATGCTTTTGTTGTCTTGAGGGATCCAATCTGGAGTGATCACTCTGGTCAAAACTGACTTACCTCTAGGAGTATGGGGTCCTTGTCCTACATTTCCTTGTTCTAGGTCTCCTATCTCATTCTCATGAATGACATTTCCAAACTCATCGGTCCTATCTGGTAGGTTTGTGACCACATACATGGTTCCTTCCTTATCAATGTATGAACCCTCTTCGAACTTGACCACCGGGTGTTCAAGTCCAAAGGTTTGATCTGGATTTTTGAGTTGGACCACTGATCGCCTCAGGCCATCCTCATAGATGCGAGCACCTAATCGGTTGGTCCGAATGTATTCCAATTGTGTCTTATAGGGACCTTCTGGTGTTTGTAGATGGGTTGTTCCTAAATTACCTGCAGGTTTTCCCATGCTAAAAGACATTTCTGAGTCACTTGTATCTGAGTTTAGTACGTAAGGACAACCACTTAGTTGTTGTGCCTAAGACTTAGCTGTATGGTTGACACTGGACTCAGAAGATCTAATGCTTTGTCTATCCTTGCCTAGGTGTCTACCAGATCTCAGGTTCATAAGCTTTGGCTAAGAGCCCAAAATTTCCCCTTGGTATGGTTCAAAAATCCTTTGGAGCCCCCTTGGTTTCCTAGTCCCACTTGAAGCCCAACTTCAAATTATCCTATCTAAAAATGGACTTTGGATGAAAAAGTTATGTCAAATCAGGCTCCTGGGGTCAAAACAGGCAAACAGGACCTTTTGGGAAAAATCACGATTTTGTGAAATCAAGAGAATCGCGATTTTGTGAACTTCTAGAGAATCGCAATTTTGTGAACTTCCAGAGAATCGCGATTTCGTGAACTTCCAGAGAATCGCAATTTTGTGAACTTCCAGAGAATCGCAATTTTGTGAACTTTCAGAGAATCGCGATTGTGTGAAATCAGAGAATCGCGATTTTATACCTTGAGAATCGTGTTTTCACAAAATCGTGTTTTTGGCTGAAAATCGTGATTTGTGAGAATCGTGATTTTGAGCAAAGAATCGTGTTTTTGAGAATCGTGATTTTGAGTAGAGAATCGTGTTTTTGAGAATCGCGATTTTGAGCAGAGAATCGTGTTTTCACAGAATCGCCTTTTCACAAAATCGTGTTTTTGCTGAAAATCGTGATTGGTGAGAATTGCGATTTTGAGCAGAGAATCGTGTTTTTGAGAATCGCGATTTTGAGCAGAGAATCGTGTTTTCACAGAATCGTGGTTCACAGAATCGTGTTTTCACAAAATCGTGATTTCACAAAATCGTGTTTTCAAAGAATCGTGATTTCACAAAATCGTGTTTTTGAGAATCATGTCTTAGAGAATCGTGTTCTAGAGAATCGCGATTTTGTCTCAAAGAATCGTGGTTTCCAAAAATTTAGAGAATCGCGATTTTGAGCACAACCACAGAATCGTGTTTTCTCAAAATCGTGTTTTTTTTGCTGAAAATCGTGATTTGTGCGAATCGCGATTTTGAGCACAACCATAGAATCGCGATTCTGAGAATGACCACAGAATCGTGTTCTTTTCAAAAGGTTTTTAGGCAGGAAACAGAGAATCGCGATTTTCAAAAAAAAAAATTGAATTTTCACAAAATCGCGATTTTCATCACAGAATCGTGTTTTTTGGCAGGAGCTTTGAATTTCTGAGCGCCGAGCAATGGCGAGCTCCATATGTGCAGAAAATCATGAAAAAACACAGCGCTTGCACTCTCTTGCACTTCCTAACTCCTCCTTGCACAATAATGCATGAAAGATGGTATGAAAATGATGAAAATGCACTAAAAAACAAGAAATTTCTATGAAGAAGAAGATGGAAGAAGATGGAGATTGTGATGATGATGAAGATGAAGAAGAAAAATCAGAAAATGAACAAAAATGAGAGTTTTTTTACCTTCCAACGTCGCAATTCTACGATCTTATCATCACAACGCTCGTCCTCGAAACTCTCTTCCCGGCAACGGCGCCAAAATTTGGTGTAGCTCAAGCGTAAGCACCACCTCCTTTACTTGTCGATCCGCGGAGACGTGAGGACCGGTGTGAAGACCACGAGCAAGTGAAGGCACAAGTGCGTGAGTGAAAGCACACAAACATGCACACACATACACACACACACGCACAAGGTAAGATCAAAGAGAGGAACAATGGAAAGCTTCGATTGCCAAAGAGTTCTCTTACAAAAGCTCTATTCTCTAACAAGCCAACCCCAAAAATGAGCTCTCTAGCTCTTTTTATAGTTTTTTGACTAGTTTTGGCCTTGTCCAGACCTACTGTCCGGCCTAGTTAAAAATTAGGTTCTAGGGCTTATTTGAGGGCTCAAACGGAGTCTAAAATTATGAAAATTGGTAGGATGATACTTCTAATACTCCTCAAGCTTGAGGACTCCTTGTCTTGAACAAAATGGAGTTACAAAAATAGAAAATGGTATTTACAATGGTTTTTAGTGATGAAAATCACTATTTTTATAGGGATTTCTTCTGAAAATTTGACATACACTTCTTGGAGCTCCCTACTTGCTCCTTCTTCTTGTGGGTGTCCACCTTTCTGATGTGCTTCCATGCTTGTGCTTGACTTTGAGTTCCAACAGATGGCTTACTGAGCACAAAGTTGAGATCATATGTTTACTTGAAAGAGCCAAGATCCATAGAAGAGTGTGTGCGGACGTGCATTGACATAGAAGATAACTTGGGTGAGGAGTTAGGATTGTCCAAACTCTATAAGGATTCTGATAGTTCTACTATTCATACTTCAAAAATCTCCACGGAAATAGATGAGATAGCTGAGCAAGTTGCCAAGAAGCTGGGAGTCCAAAATAGACAAACACAAGTCACCTCATTGAACCGATGTTATACCTGCGGAGGGGACCACATGGCTAACATATGCCCAATGCAAAACCAAAACATTAGAGAAAGGAATTCTCCATATTGCACTATTGAGAGAAAATACACGAACCACATGGCTCAAGATTGTCCCTACAATAGGCAGGTTGTTAGACAAACTTATCAGCAACCTTACCAACAAGGTAGGTATCAGAACCAATACCAACAACCATATTATCGACCACAACAGAAATATCAGGCATAATATAGGCCACAAGCAGTCATGGGAAACCAACCACCAGCTCCTGCCAACGTGATTCCAGTCAAGTATGCTGTGGGAGAGGAAACTCCAAATAGAGCATTGGTGCCACTAACCCCATTGATACCAGATAATGACTCTCATGCTCATAGTTCAGACTACTCCCATGAAGGTAGTCCACATGCTTATTATACTGAATCGCCTGAGCATAGTGAGATTTACTCGTATCAATATGAGGCACCACCTATGGAGCAAAATTGGGAGCCAGAATACTCCAATGTCATGTACACAAATGCTAACCCTAGCCCCCAATTGAGACAAATGAGACCACAAGACCCTAGAGGATCTTGTTTCAGATGTCAAGGTGACCATTTCATTCATGATTGTCCCCACCCACCATCTTTGAGTCAAGGTTAGGCTATCACAATACAAGCTTTTTGTCCTGAATGTGGCAAAGACCATCTCCCCAGAGATTGTCCAAGAAACCCCTCTAGTGCACCCAAGATTACACCCATTAATGTGGTAGGCTTAGTGGCGGATTCAAGTTCAAGTAGCAGTAATGTGGCTCCTGTACAGGCAGTTACTAGGGCACAAGCTTTAAAACAAGATAAACCTGCAGAAAAATCGGAGTCGAGTGAATCAGGAGAGCCTAGTAAGAGGAAAACAAGGACATGGAAAGATACCAGAGAGAAGGCCAATTGCAAGTGGAATAAAAAGTTATCGAAATTAGAAGAAAGCTTGAAAGACGCAAAACAAAAATAGAAGACATTGCATCTCAAAACCCCTCCCATGCCGAAATTCCATCCACTCCATCGCATCCCACCCCACCACCCATTGTAAATAGGCCACAACCAGGGTCTGTTCTTGCAGATCCAACCCCAGAAGGCTTGGACATGATGTTCAAGGCCTATTAGGCTCGACTTCAAGAAGGGCCTATAGCTGCAAACCTAGACAAGAGTTACCCTAGAGCGGACTTAGAGATTGAACGGATGAAAATGTGCATGAAAATGGTAGAACAATCTCAAGCTATACTTGAGACTAGTCAAAAGTTCAATCAGACAAACTCTATCAAATTGGATTTGCATTTCCAAGGCTTACTAGAAAGATTAGAGCAGTTGGTAAACAAACCACAAGTTTCTTTACCTCCACAGGCTCAACCAGTTATTGAAAGAGGAAACTCACCACCAATGGGAGCTTATGTTCCTAATTCCACGAATGTTGGAATACCTCCTTCAGTTCAACAGTACTCTCAAGAGTTCTTACGAGAAATACAAGAAGAGAAATGGGCCAAGGAGAAGGGTAATTCCCCTCCTATTCCCAAGATTGATGATCTTCATGATCAATTTCCCCAAGACATTCCATCCATTTATGGAGATCAAGTCCAGCAACAAGAAGATGAAAGGATAGATTTTGAATCTAATACCTTAGAAGAACTGCCTCAATTTCCAGGACCATGGGAATTTGAGTCTCTTCAAATCAGAGCTGCCACAATATTGGTAAGAAATGAAGACTCAGTGGTTCCAAGGAACACTGATGTCGTGAAGAACACTAAGGTTCAATGTCATCTCACGGTAGAAGAGTTGTTAAAAGCGAAACCTGAACTATGGGATCATGTCAAGGATCAAGTTCCAGAACTTGATTCCAATATGCCAAAAGGAGGCTCTAAGCAGAAAGTACCAGTGATACCTCTAGACAAAATAGGAGACATGTGTGAGGGTGAAGAAGGTAATACTTATCTTCCAATCACCTACCAAGGTTACACAACCAAAGCAATCATAGATTCAGGTGCTGGTGTTGCTATTGCGACCACCTCTTTGTGGAAGCAATGGGGCAAGCCCACATTAACACCAACTAGAATGAAGCTTCAAATGGCCGACGGTCATTTTGAAAGACCTCTAGGATTGCTCAAAGGGATAACTTCAACCACTTGTGGTGTAGAGTTTAAGCACACATTTGCTATATGTGACTTTGAGAAACATAATGTTTATGAGATGATCCTAGGAAGACCCTTCCTATGATAATTGCAAATAGTACAGGATTGGGGAACCAACTCCTTGTACTTACAACACTTAGGGGTCACCACCAAGGTCAATTTGAAGGATTACTCCTTCAGAGATGTACCACCCCTACAGTGGAACCCTATCCACAAAGCAAAGGAAGATTTAATCTTTGTGCATTCTGGAAGTTCTCCTGACCCATCCTGGTTGCATGAAGATACTCATTTGTGGATGTGCAAGGTCGCAGAGGAAGAGGAAAAATGTTTAAAGGCAAGAGAAGAAGGAACTTCGCCAGGAGATAGACCAGTTAGAGACCCAACCTACACACCGATGATCTTTTGGGATGAGGAGTTTGAGCCTCATGGCTGGCCAGAAATCTTAGCCACCATGGACATTGCTGTCAATGAAGAACAATGGACACCTCATTGTGATGAGGAGGGTTATGATATCTCAGTGTTCATGTGTCAGCCCTTGCTAGAAGAATGTGACCCTAGTGAGGTCATAGAAGAAGAAGAGAATGACGATGATATAGAGTCCATTGTGATGGATAGCTGCTTTAACTCAGAGCAACACTATCTAGAAGATATAGGAGTGTTCACCTAGAAAGAAGAAGAACCTCTCACAAGTATTAAAATGGTAAATTCAAAGGATGGAAGTGAGCAATCAAAAGAAAAAGAAAATAAAAGCAGTGAAACAAGAAGAGGAGGAATCATTGTTTGAAGTACCAGAAAACTTCAAGAAATATGAAGTTGACGACTGCAAAATTTTGGTACGAATGCCTAAGAGAGAGGCCATCATAGGAGAATCATATGATAATAAAGAAAAGACCAAGAAAATTGTAGTGACCATTGAAGAGAATGAAGAGAGATGCACATACATAGGAGATGACCTAAGTGCAAGAGAAGAAATGGAGCTTGTAGCTCTATTAAGGGAATATAGGGATGTGTTTGTGTGGCACTATAGAGACTTGAAAGGGGTAGATCCAAGAATTTTCTCTCATACTATCCCCATCACTATTGATGCCAAGCCCACCAAACAGAAGCCCTACACACATAATGATACATATGCAACCAAAATAAAAGAAGAAATTGATAGGCTGATTGAAGCTGGATTCATCTGTGAGATTGAGCATACTGAATGGGTGTCCCCCATTGTAGTGGTGCCCAAGAAGAACGGGAACTTGCGAGTGTGTATTAACCTTAAAAAAGTTAATGCCGCTACAATTAGAGATAGTTATTCCACTTCCAATCATGGAACACCTATTGGAGTGTGTTGCAGGCAAGGAAGTTTATAGCTTCCTTGATGGATTTTTAGGTTACAATCAAGTAGCCATTGCCCCAGAAGATCAACACAAAACAGCTTTTGCCACAGAGTGGGGAATCTTTGCATTTCGTGTGATGCCATTTGGGCTCACCAATGCCCCTACAACATTCCAAAGGCTCATGTGTCATGTCTTCAAAGAGTTCTTGCGAAAGAGCTTAGAAGTGTATGTGGATGATTTATGTGCTCATTCGCAAGAAAGAAGATTTCACATCCCTCCGCTCAGACAAATCTTCAAAAAGTGTAGAGAATGTCGAGTGTGTCTGAACCCAGAAAAGTGTGTGTTCATGGTGCATCAAGGTAAAATCTTAGGTCATATTGTTTCTAAGAATGGAATCTCAACAGATGAAGATAAGGTACGAGCCATAGCGGAGCTGCCAAGGCCAAGGAATGTTAAAGAGGTACAAGCCTTTATGGGCCATTGTGGATATTACCATAGGTTTATCCACATGTATGCGATCATAGCTAGACCCCTTTATGCCTTGTTGTCTAATTTTGAGTGGAACGACAAATGCGAGAATTCTTTCAATGAACTGAAGAAATGTTTGTGCACAGCACCAATACTGACCACTCCTGATTGGAATAAACCATTCCATGTCCATGTGGATGCATCCAATCACGCCATAGGATGTGTGCTAGCATAACCCATAGGTGAAGGAAGTTTAGAATTACCCATAGCATACGCTAGTAGACAGCTAACTGCAGCTGAACGAAACTATACTACAACTGAGCGAGAGGGCTTAGGCATGGTATATGTTGTGAAGAAGTTTAGACACTATTTATTGGCCAACAAGTTCAAATTTTTCACTGATCATCAAGCTTTGTTATATTTGGTCAATAAACCTTACAATACTGGACGCTTAGTAAGATGGTTCCTCTTACTAATGGAATATGACTTTGAAGTTGTTGTCAGGAAAGGTAGAACCCACCTTTGGGCAGATCACCTTTCTCGAATCACTTCAGGAGAGTCATCGCAAGGAGTGTCTGATGAATTACCCGATGCTTATCTGTTCAATTTAGAAGTTGTTCCTAAATGGGCAAATAAGTTAGTACTAGTCCTAACCTTCGGCCCTGCAAATAAGAATGTGAAAAAAACACAAGAAGAATTGTAAAATCACAAAAATATCACATATTGGCAGAAAGCATGTACAAACAAGATACGGAGGGTGTACTCACTTGTTGTGTCGAGGATGATGAACATACTAGCTGGTTGCAACAAGCCCATGAAGGATTGCTAGTAAATCACTATTCTAAACAACGAACATTGCAGAATCTGAAATGTTTAGGAGTATATTGTCCTAGCATGGACAAAGAAATACATGAGTGGATTAAGAATTGCCCAATGTGCAGAGAGAGACCACCAGTGGAGCATGCCACCCTTTATCAAGTGTCATTAATTCTTGATTGGAGTGCTCCATTGGTAGAGTTTATGAGATCGGGAACCTTACCCAAAGAGGATAGTCTAGCAAGAAGATGAAGCATGGAGCAAGAGGCTCAGGGCTATGCGTTAGTTGGAGACAACTTATATCGAAGAGGCAAGGATGGTTATCTAAGATTGTGCGTTCACGAATCAGACTATTTGAAAATCTTAGAAACTGCACACAACAGTGTTGCAGGTGGACACTTCGGTCCTGATCGAGTAATCAAGACCATTCTATTCTCAGGACTTTGGTGGCCCACTCTTCATATGAATGCTCATACCTATGTGAAGAAATGTGACACATGCCAACGTGCACAATATCTAGTTAGAAAAGACGAGATGCCTTTGAGGCCAATGATGGGAGGGCGTGCATTTTCTAAGTGGGGCATAGACTTCATAGGTCCTATTAACCCCCCAGCTAGAAACTCCCATACAGAGTATATTATTGTAGCCATAGATTACCTTACAAAGTGGGTAGAAGTGAAAGCCACAACAAAGAATGATGCTCAGACTATGGCTAAGTTCTTATTCGAGAATGTGTTCACGAGATATGGGCTACCAATAGAGTTAGAGAGCGATAGAGGCACACACTTCTTGAATGAGGTCATTGAAAATCTTCTCCAAGAATTCTTGGTGATACATAAGAAGTATGCCCCCTATCATCCACCAGCTAACGGACAAGCCGAGAGCACCAATAAGATCCTCTGTAACGTATTGACAAAACTGGTAAATAATAAACGCTCTGATTGGGACAAACAGCTACATCATGTTGTTTGGGCTTATCGAGTTGCCTATAAAGCGGTACTGAATGCCACCCCATTTCAGATGGTCTTTGGATAGAATGCGGTACTACCATTGGACTTCCTCATCCCAGCCTTAAAAGTAGCACAAGAGCATGAGTGGAAGGGACATGACTTGTCCTCTAGGATCTTTGATCTCGAACGCTTAGGTGAGACGAGGCTACGTGCAGCAGCAGGCATCTACGCTGCAAAGAAGAGGCAAAAGGCATACTTTGATGCACACATCAAGGATAAGGGATTGAAAGAGGGAGATCTAGTGTTGGTTTATACACTAAAACAACATGCCCGAGTAGAGGATACGGACCCATGATCATTAATAGAATTTCCACTAGTGGTGCAGTTCAGTTGGCCACTCTAGAAGGAGATATCTTGCCAAACTATATTAGTGGATGTAGAGTCAAGCTATATCAAGAACCTCTTACTGAGGATATGCTAATGAGACTCAACACTGCTAAGAAGTGAAAAGAAGAAGAGTTAAGAGTGAGAGAAGAAGCACATGCAGAGGCTAGAGAGCGTATTAGGCGAAATAAGTTAAGGCAACTAGGCCTAGATGTCAACTCAAAAGCCCCAAAATATCACATGGATATGTGCCAAAAATCAGGCATAATTACTTCTCAAGTCATTGACCGACGTCCCTTTGTGACCATAGAGATAGGACAAGGAAAGGGTGCAAGGAGTGTGAAAGCATTGATTGACTCAGGTGCAGCAAGTAGTGCAGTTAGACTGTCCTACTGCCAAGACTTGCAGCTAAACATCAATCCCATAGAAGCTTATCTCATAGGATTGGGAGGTGTGGAAACCCCTTGTGTGGGCGAGGTGGAACTTCCCATCTACCTTCAAGATGTTCCAATGAAAGTCAAAGTGGTAGTGTGTCAAGATGAGAACCTTACAGAAACACTTGTCTTGGGTCAAGATTGGATCTATGACCATGTTGTTAACTTAAACCTAAGAGGTCAAATCCTTCAAGTTTGGGTACACGAACAATGCTCTATAATAGAATTGGAGAACTGCATGCTCACAAATCCAGATGTCCCACATTCTCATAGTTTTTCTAAGACTAATCATATGGAAGAAGATGTTGTATGTGTCAAAAGCTCTATGATGCAGAAGGAGTCAATCGTGGAAGAATAGGTTCGAAGACAGGTGGATCTTTCTTCTTCTCCAAAGACTCAGGTGGCCACACTAGTTCCACCACAAAGACAAACACAAATGTTCACGACAACCGCTAAATCAAATAGAAAGACACAATTCAACAAGAAAGCAGTTTCGGGCATGAAGCAGATCTGGATACTCAAAGGAGAGCAACCACCAGTGTTGCCCCCACAAATCCCCTCCAAGCAAGCCCACCAGGCCAGCAGACGAACAAAGAAGCTAGGGGAAGCTCAACCACAAGGTATCCGACAAATTTGGGTGCCCAAGAAATTAATTGCAGCTCAACAAGCACGATTACACATGTGGGTTCCCAAAGGACTCTTACATGCACATAGACCTATGCTCTCCTCCATGCAAAAGGTCTCAATCAAGAAGCCAAGGAGAGATAAGGGGAAGCACCGAGCATCGAAACCAAAGGGAGATAAACTCACCTCTTCACCAAGAGTTAGAAGACCAGCAACAATGGTATGGATATGGAAGCCAAAAGCATCGGTAGGCCCCACATAACTAAATAGCCAACCACAAAGGATCAAAGCCTCAAGAAACCATCCAAACATGGAGCAGCCAAAGGAGATCACTAAACAGTCAAAGACCATTCTCAAATGGATCCCTACAAGGAGGAAGGATCAGTTTTCATCTCGAGATCCAATGGATACCTCCAAGAAAGGTGGCATCAACATCCGCAAATAACATCGAAGGCCTCAACGAGCGACAACCATGTGCTCCTTGCACAACCTTGTCTTTTGCACCATTCAGGTCATGCATTTCCAAATTATGCATTAATATAGGGCCACATTACATGGTTGTGCATAGACACATTTGAGAGTCCCATGCACAAGAGCACATTGACATATGTCAATTATTTTTTCTGATACTAACATCTGTCGTCTTGTTTGGTGACATTGTTCCTCAAAAAAGAGAGAGAGAGAGAGAGAGAGTTTGTTCCCAGGTTTGGTTCATGGAACGTGAATGAGTCATGCTTAGTTGAAGGTGGAACCATTGATTACTAGGCAGTTATCAGTTTTGATACAAGTGTGTCTCGACTAGCAGATGATATAATTGCGGCCTTATCTGGTAGATGTCAAGAACTTGGCATGAACATGGCATCCACAACTATGGTTTCCTCTTACCATGGTAGGAGTGAAGAGTTGGAAGGTCTGCAACTTGAGTGATGCTTAACTATTGCATGTATGAGAGCATCCAGGGAGATATCTACAAGGGGTAGTTCTGGTACCCTGCAAATCTTTGTATGTATACTGGATGAGAAAACTCCTGCTTATGAGGAGGCAGGATCAGCCAGTCAAAAGATCTCATCAGTGGACCATCAACATGGACATTCATCAACAATGTTCCATCCCAAAGGCCAAGTGTACAACACAATGAGATGAACATCAATCGACCTTCTCTATGGTAAGTATCTTTACTTTGGAAACATCATAACCATGATAGCTTAGGAAACCTCTTCGTCGGCATCCCCTTGAGCACTTAGCTCAAGAACCCCAATTTTTGCACCATACTTCTTCTGATGCATTTTCCAAGTAAGCATGCATAGGGCTACATTACAAGGCCGTGCGCAAGGCACATATTTTCCCCAACCCATTCACGAACACACTTACCCATCATCCATTATGGGTTATGAGTACTTAGCATGACTATTATGAACATAAAATTTGGAAGATCTAGAGGAAATCAACGGAAATCAACGGAGACTCACAATGACACAGTCATGCTGGAATCCAACGAAGAAGTACATACCAAGGCACTAAAACTTGCAAAGGCTCGCAGTGACAGATGAAGAACCGGACAAAAAATCCTGCCGCATCTAGAAGCCAGACGACTTTTGTTCATACAGAAGGGACACTCCCTCTCAAAGCACTACTTGGAACAACCACTACAACAAGGGTGTGTCAGGGACGACAGACTCGAGAGGGGGGGGAGTGTTGGAACTCAAGGTCAAGCACAAGCATGGAAGCACATAAAAAATGCACAAGAAGAAGGAGCAAGTAGAGAGCTCCAAGAAGTATATGTCAAATTTCCAGAAGAATCCCCTACAAAAATAGTGATTTTCATCACTAAAAACCATTGTAAATACCATTTTATATTTTTGTAACTCCATTTTGTTCAAGCTGAGGAGTCCTTGAGCTTGAGGAGTATTAGAACTATCATCCTACCAATTTTCATAATTTTTAGACTTCATTTGAGCCCTCAAATAAGGCCTGGAACCTAATTTTTAATTAGGCTGAACACTAGGTCTGGACAGGGCCAAAAGTAGTCCAAAAACTATAAAATGAGCTAGAGAGCTCATTTTTTAGGTTAGCTTGTTAGAGAATAGAGCTTTTGTAAGAGAACTCTTTTGCAATTGAAGCTTTCCATTGTTCCTCTCTTTGATCTTACCTTGTGCGCGTGTGTGTGTATGTGTGTGCATGTTTGTGTGCTTTCACTCACACACTTGTGCCTTCACTTGCTCGTGGTCTTCATACCAGTCCTCACATCTCCGCGGATTGACAAGTAAAGGAGTGATGCTTACACTTGAGCTAAAGAGCCTTACCTAATTGACATGCCTCACATCTGTATGTCATATGTTGACCTGCAATATTAGGCAATCCAAGCACTGAACCATTATTAACCATATCTTTGATACCTCTTTCATTGAAATGTCCAAGCCTCTTGTGCCAAAGATCTAACTCAGAGATCTTATGTCCTCCATAAGTGAACAAGGCATGACCAACATTACCTTGGATCTTCAATGTGAACAATCTTCCTTCTTTCTTCCCTGAAACAATTTGTTTATACCCATTGCTAGGGTCTTCCACAAACACTCCTTCATTAGTGAACCTAACTTCATAACCTTTTTCAACAATTTGTCCTACACTTATCAAATTCTTAGGAATTGTAGGAACATACAAAACCTTACTCAAGAGAGTACTACCATCCTTGGCCTTCACTGATCCAATTGACTTCACATTGTGCTTTGTATTGTCACCTGTTTGAACTACATGATTAGTTACCTTATTTTCCAAATCAGTCATCAAAGCTATGTTACCACTCAGGTGATTGCTACACCCTGAGTCAATGTAGAAGACTCTTTGGTCTTCACTTTGCCTTTCACAAGTTGCATTCATTATCAATGTTGAATCCTCCTTCTGATCTGAAGCATAATTGTAGTAGGTATTGTTGTATTGTTGACTTTGGAATCCTCTACCTGCATTTCTTCCAAAGTAACCCCTACTACCTCTACCTCTGAAATTACCTCTTTGTTTTTGCCACCTCTTCCTCTTGAATTAAAGTTCTGATTATATCCATCATTAGTTTGAGTATTATGCCAACAATCATTAGCTAAGTGATTTTTCTTACCACAAATCTAGCAAGCCTTGACTCCATCTTTATTACTTTTGCCTCTTCCTCTACCTTTGCCACCTCCTCTTCCTCTTAGGAAGTTAGCTTGGCTAGTTGTACCTTCATCTTCATTTGATTGTTGCTTCCCTTTGCTATTCTTCTTCTTATCCTTTGAATACATTGCATGACATGTACTCTTGTCACCTTCACCTTTGACATCCTGCTCAAATGTTAACATATGTCCTAGCAACTGATTTAAGTCAGGAGTAAAATGATCAAGTGATAATTCAGTAGAAAAAATGAATGGCTTCCATTTGTCATCACCTCTCAAACCTGTGAGGATTTTCCTTACCAATTTATCCTCCTCTATGTCTTCATCAACTGCTCCTAATGCATCTACAATGTCCTTCATCCTTGTTACATAATCTAAGATAGATTGAGAGGCCTTCTTCTTGAAAGTGGTAAATTCTACCCACAAGGATGCCTTCCTAGACTTTGTAGTGTTTTGAAAATGCTCCTCCAAAGCATTCCATATATCACTTGCACTTTCGAGACCTCTAATGTAAGGTAGCAAGTAGTCATTGACTGCCATATAGATAATGCTCCTAGCTTGAGCATCTTTCTTCATCCCAGTCTGCACATCTGATAATTCCTCCCTAGTTGGAACACTAGGATCTCTGAACTGAGGCTTTTCTTCTTCACCTGTAATATAACCTATCAAGTCTTTGCTCATAAGATGATCTTCCATCCTCATTGACCATGCTGGATAGTTCTCTCTATCCAACTTCTCTATCTGAAGAGAATCTCCCATCCTTTCTTCACCTGTGTATTGAATTCTTCAAACTTTATGAGTAATAGATGTATCTTTACTTTGAATGATACTCCTTTTGTCTTCCTTGATGTTGTATGGCCTCCTTCTCAAGCTTTGCTCTTAAGATTTCACCTTTCGAATCTTTAATTGTTGAATTCTTTATGTCTGCAGCAATCGGGGTCCTCCTTCCTTCAATTTTGATACTTCCTGCTCTAATACCACTGATGGAGAGTGTTAATATCCAAAAGAAAAAGATACTCTTGAAGTTAGAGCACCTCTATATCAACAGTAACTCAAAACATTCACCAATTTTAGAGGATCAATGATCAATTGTCAAAATTTTGATCAAACTGTGAAGAAGATGATTCTTCAGAAAGTCTGTTGCACATATCTCTCTTATTGACTTATCAAATGTGTAAAGTTTTTTATAAAAATTTGCACAAGGTTTTGTCTATAGTTTGCGCACCTCCTCTAAGTCAAATCACTTCAAAACATTCAGCAGATCTTGAGAAATGAACTTAACAAGTCACCTATGTCTAAAACTGTTCTTCTGAGAAGTCGATTCAGACACCTATAACTTATAGCACTTGGTTCTCTCAATCTAGAACCCTTTTATGAAAATGCTTTTAGTCACAAGTAGATTACCTTCCAACTTAAAGATTGAGTGCTTGCTTGCTCAAACCTTTACACTATGGAAGGAGAATTGACCAAAACATTAGCATCGAATTTTGTGCCTTTTTCAACAAACAATGAACACTTCTTCACATATGAATGTTCCTACTCATAATTCTCACAGCATGTTTACAATTAGGCTCTCAAAATTTAACCATAGACTCATTAACTATGGATTTAGGCATCTACAAAAGGATTCTTGAAATGATCAAGCATAGATGCACAGAAAGATCGGGCGTAACATTTTTCATTTCTGAGAAATTTTACATCTGAGTAATGAGAGAGATTCTATTCACTTCTAAAAGGTCTAATGACATCTAATTCTCCTCAAAAATTATTCTAACACATTCTCTCCTATTTGCCCCGACATTTTCTTTGTATATATAGGCAAATCTTTACAAGCTCATGACCATACAAAAGTATGTGATGAGCTGACTCTAAAATAATGTACATATGTATACACATCTTTATCTCCTGGATATGCACTTTCTTCATGCTTCATGACTTGGTCTTTTCTTCAGTCCTTGACTTCAATTCTTCATCT
Source organism: Ceratopteris richardii (assembly GCA_020310875.1). Taxonomy (NCBI): domain Eukaryota; kingdom Viridiplantae; phylum Streptophyta; class Polypodiopsida; order Polypodiales; family Pteridaceae; genus Ceratopteris; species Ceratopteris richardii. The sequence goes on along the minus strand of CM035418.1, from coordinate 185,156,751 downwards.
AAAACTTCAATTGTTGATTGCCCTGCACCAACATCCACATCATGTATGCAGGCTAAAGAAGGCTCTTTATGGACTCAAGAAAGCCCCAAGAGCTTGGAACCAAAGACTTGTGGACTACTTAGTAAAATGTGGATACAATCAGAGTCATGCAGACCCATCACTCTTTGTGAAGAAGGAAGGTAGCGAAATTGTTTTCATTTGTATATATGTTGATGATTTGATCATTACACGGGATGATGAAGCCAACAAAGAGGAAGCTTTGATGTGAATTTAAAATCTTAGAATTAGGGATTTTAAGGTACTTCCTTGGGATTGAAGTGTTATATAAAGAGGAAGGTATATACTTGAGGCAAAGGAAATACATTCTTGATCTTTTGAAGAACTTTGGCTTGTGTGATTGCAAGCCCATTTCAAATCCATTAGAAGTAAATGTTAAACTAAGTGCTCATGAAGGTGAAGAAGTGAAGGATGTGACCATGTATAGGTCAATAAATGGTTCTCTCTTGTATGCTACTATGACAAGACCTGATATTGCACATGTAGTTGGGAGTGTTATCTCAATTTTTGCAAGCACCAAGAGTACCTCATCTTGTTGTAGCCAAAAGGGTACTTAGGTACCTCAAAGGATGAGTGAATGAAGGTCTATATTATCCATTTGATGATGGATTAAATGTACAAGCTTACTGTGATGATGATTGGGCAGATTCCAAAGATGATAGGAGGAGCACTAGTGGATATGTTATCATGCTAGGGAAGAAGATCATCTCATGATTGTCAAAGAAACAACCAACCATGGCTCTTTCATCAACGGAAGCTGAGTATAGAGGCTTAGCACAAGCCTCATGTGAGCTTAAGTGGCTCAAGAAGTTTTTTGTTGATCTTGATTTGCAAGTTAAGCAAGTACCTATTTTTTGTGACAACATAAGTAGTATATGCTTGGCTCAAAATCCGGTGTTCCATGCAAGGTCGAAGCATATAGAAGTGCATTACCACTTTATTCGAGAGAAGATCGTGTCAAAGGATATCAAGATGGAGCATGTCAATACAAGGGACCAATATGCAGATACGTTTACCAGAGCATTGGATGGAGTAAAGCTACAACATTTCAAGGCATGCATTGGAATGAAGGACCTAGGCATTGAGACTTGAGGGGGAGTGTTCAAAATCAAGTCTCAATCATGAAAAAAGGCTCAACCACGAGTTTTGCAAGTGGATCAATAAAAAAGAAGGACCCAAAGTCGTGGAATAAAGTTAAAAGCTCAATTAAACTCAATCAAATTCGAATCTCATCAAATCATCAAATCAAGAAGCCCCCTTGTTTTCTTACCTCATTTTCTCATGATTTTGCTCCGCTCTATCTAGAGGTGTAGTTTGAACTTTGCCAAAGTTTCAAGTTATTCCGCTAAGTGATGTTGGTGCAAACAAGCCTTAAACACTTGGTTTTGTTTTGTGCCTTGAAGACTCAACATGAAGATTGCACAAAGATCACTTAGCTTTGGATATCAACATTGAAGTTTATTGCAAAAGTTTGGATTACTTCATTTCAAGAAAGAGCATAAGAACACATGCCTATGCTTAGTTACTTATTACTTTATGTAAAGGTCAAAGTGACTTCTTGTAATTGTACCTACCTTCAAAAGTCGTGGAATTTGAAAGGTATGAATGGAGAGAATATCTCCATGAGATTAGTTGAGAGATTTGAGGGAGCCTACATTTGAATTTTGAAATTCAAACTCCTTCAAAACATCTATAAGAGTCAATGTAAAAGTCGCGGGTTATGTTACACTCTTCCCGAGGCTAATCCAAGCATATTTGTGAGAGTGTGAGAGCTACTACCTAGCCTACACCTCTGAGTACCATTGGGCATCATTCTACATGCCAATGGGAATGTACATTTGATAGTATCAATACATATACTCATAGTTCTTTACTCTGTGTTTTCTCTGAGTGACTACCTCCAAGTCTGTCAACTTCAACAGGGCATATCTCAAGATCCACTGAACCAAATTTGATGATCAAGGGCTCATTGGAACCAGCTCAAAGCATTCTACAACACTACAAAATTTCAAGTCAATCTATTCAGCCAATTGGGAGAAATCGCTGTCGACGTGATCACTGGTATATTTCTGTGTGATTCCTAAAAAGTCGGGGGTGTCCCTGATTTTGCTAAACATCATGCTCAGTGTATAGTTTGTCATTTGGAGTGATTTAACTTGCTAATGGTAGCTTGTTAAGTTAATTTAATACTCCCAGAAGGAATTAGACCAATTGTAAGTGTGCTGGACACACTGAGCTTAGGACTGAGCAGGTGTCACTACAGGAATAGCAAGTTTTTTGGACTAATGAAGGTTCAAACTTATCTGTTTTGATTTGATCATTTCTCAATCACTTTGTAAAGCACATATATAGTTTCTTGGTGTCATTTGGAAGCTCAAGGAGTCTCCTAACCATATCTGAAGAAAAGAAAGGGCAGGTGTGAAGCAGGTCTAGCAGCACCACCTTGATCTTCTAATTGTACCCAGCCATCACATCCAACAGTGGTATCAGAGCAAACAAGGTAATCATGGGTGATGGTTTCCCTTCCTTTATTGACAAATTGGATAGGAATAACTACCAGGCATGGTCATTAAGAATGAAGACTTATCTACAAGGGAGAAGCTTGTATGGATACATATCAGGAGATGAGGAGTTGCCCTCATTCAAAACCAGAGGCCTACCTACAAAGGATGAGCATGAGAGACTTAATCAATGGTGTGCTAAAGATGCTTTAGCAAGGTCATATCTTCTAAACTCTATCTCTGATTTCCTTCTACCTCATGTTAGGAACTGTAAGACTTCCCAAGAGACTTGGGAGACCTTGTCAACATACTTCTCATCAAGCACAAGGGCCAGAAAGAATCAGCTATGGATTGAGTTTACAACTCTTAGGAAGCAATCAAAACAATGTGTTTCAGATTTTGTCACCAAAGTCAAAGATATAGCAGATCAACTAGCAAGTGTTGGAGAAGAGATTGAAGAAGAGCAAATTGTTAGACAAGTGATCAATGGACTCAAAGCAGATGACAAGTGGGAGAGCTTTACCACTGCAATGGACTTGTACATGGACATTCAAGCACCTGATCTAACAACCTTGATTGGACAACTCTTTACACATGAAGCCAAGATCACAAAGAATGGAGAGCAATCAAAAGGTAACAATCCCTCTGCCCTATATACAGATAAGAAGTCTAGAGATAAGGGTAAAAGCAAGAAGGTTGATGATGAAGGATCCACCTCCCAAGCAAACTATGCAGGGAGAGGTAGATCATCTAGAGGTAGGGGCAGAGGAGGTAAGTCAGGTAGGGGGAGACCCTATAATCAATCTCCATGCAATATTTGTGGCTTGTCTAATCATACTACAGATGAATGCTACAAAAACTACAAGAACCAAAGAGGAAGAGGTCACCAAAGGGGAGGATACTCCCAAGGCAGAGGCAGGTTCAATCAATCTCAAGGCTACCATGGCTACAACAATAATTACAACAACAACTACAACAATAGCTACAATCACAATGGAAATTATCAAGGAGGATACAGGAACAGAAAGGATTACAACAATTATGCAGAGGATCAAGATGATTCCTTGTTGATTATGAACATGACATCTAAATCAGGTATCAATGATGATCATTTGTTCTATATTGATTCAGGTTGTTCTAACCATGTAGCTGGGAATGTTGCCTTACTCTCTGATTTGGAAGAACCTAAAGGCAAGCACCAAGTGCAGACAGGTGATGACACTAAACACTCAGTGGTTAAAGTAGGTAATGTCAAAACAAGTGATGGTAATCAGAATTTGCTAAGCAGAGTATTGTATGTTCCAACAATCACCAAGAATCTGATGAGTGTAGGTCAGATTGTTGAAAAAGGTCTACAGGTCAGGTTCACTCAACATGGTGCATTTGTGGAGGATCCAAGACATGGATTCAGAAGGATAGCCAAGGGAGAGAAGTCAGGTAGATTGTTTACCTTTGAACTTGAGGATACTAAAAATATTGCCTTGTACAACTATAGAGACCAAACCCTATCAGAATTGGAGATGTGGCACAAGAGATTGGGTCACATTGGAGAGAGAACCATAAAGCAGATGAGCAGAGATCAATGTGTGCTTGGGATACCTAATGTATCCAAGCAACACATGATATACAAGTGTGGGGCTTGTCAATTTGGTAAGTCACACAGGTTGCCATATACCAAGAAAGGATTCATGCATGAAGATTACTTGGAATTGGTGCATACAGATGTTTGGGGACCAAGCAAGGAGCCATCCATATCTGGATCAAGGTACTATGTATCTTTTATAGATGATTATAGCAGATGGACTGTCTTGTACTTCATGAAACATAAAGATGAAGTATTTAATTGCTTCAAAAGGTATCTTGCATTAGTAGAGAATCAAACAGGTAGACATTTAAAAAGATTAAGGTCTGATGGTGGTGGAGAATACTTCTCCAATGACTTTGAAGACTTCTTGCAGGAAAGAGGCATCAAGAGGGAGATTACCACAAGGTACTCACCTGAACAAAATGGGGTAGCTGAAAGAAGAAATAGACTCATTGTGGAGACAGCTAGGTCTATGCTTAATGAGAAGAAACTACCAAATTATCTTTGGGCAGAGAGTGTATCTACTGCCACATACTTGATCAACAGGTTGCCATCAAAGACACTTGATGGAATGACACCCTATGAGGCTTGGCATTGTAAGAGACCATCTCTGGATCATTGCAAGATCTTTGGGTGTGTTGCATATGTGCATATTCCCTCACAGGTAAGGGGAAAGCTAGACCCTAAGGCTGAAAAGTGTATCTTTATTGGTTATGATTTGAATCAGAAAGGATACAGGTTCTATAACCCCTCAAACAAAGGCTTCAAGGTAAGCAGAGATGTCATCTTTGATGAAAATGATTCATGGTATGATAATGAGTGCAGGAAAGTGAGCCTACCTTATGATATGGAAGAAGACTTTCCAAAGCTTGTCAGGCAAGAACCAACTCAGAATGAGGACACAAGCTCAGATGATGAAGACACCATCAACATTGAAGAGTTCAAAGCTTGGAAATCAAAAGGGAAGATGAAGATGAAGCAACTTGAAGACAATCCAGAATCCTCAACTCAAGCTATGAGGAGATCTTCAAGGGAAAAGAAGAAACCTATTAGGTATGGATATGATACTTCACTTGTAACCAAGCACTCTGTATATCTTGCAAAGGATATCTTAAGTGAAGAACCAGGTACATTTGAGGAAGCTATTACTAAACCAGAATGGAAGGAAGCAATGGATGAAGAAATGGAGGCTCTCAAGGAGAGTGATACTTGGGACTTGGTACCCAAGAAGGACTCCATGAAGGTGATAGGATCCAGATGGATCTACAAACTCAAAAGGAACTCAGATGGTTCAATAAGCAGGTACAAAGCTAGGTTGGTAGCCAAGGGTTTTGCACAAACCCAAGGCATTGATTATGAGGAGACATTTTCTCCTGTGGCAAAGATGCCAACTATCAGAATTATGGTGAGTATAGCTGCATCCAAGAATTGGAACATGTACCAATTGGATGTGAAGAATGCATTCTTGAATGGATGGATATCTGAAGAGGTCTACATGTCACAACCACCTGGCTATGAGGATCCTAATAAGGTAAATCATGTTTGTAAATTGAAGAAAGCTCTGTATGGATTGAAGCAGGCACCTAGAGCATGGAACTATAGGTTGACAACCTATCTCTTGGATCAAGGATTTGTGATGAGTAAAGCAGATACTTCATTGTTTATAAAGAAGAACAATTCAGAGGTAATATACTTGTGTGTCTATGTTGATGACATCATTATTACAGGAAATGATGTTCAAGGAATTAGACACATCAAATGTCAAATGATGAAGGAATTCAAGATCAATGATCTTGGATTATTGAAGTACTTCCTAGGACTTGAATTGATCTACACAAATTCAGGTATATTCATTACTCAGAAGAAGTACATTCAAGACATGGTCAAGAAGTTTAATTTGCAGGAAGCTAAAGTCTCAAACATTCCTATGGAGGTCAATCACAAACTCAGTGCACATGAAGGAGAAGAACTCAAGGATATTACAGGTTACCAAAGTTTGGTAGGTAGTCTTAATTATGCTACCTTAACTAGGATTGATATCTCATATGGTGTTAGTGTACTTAGCCAATTTATGCATAAGCCAAGAGTACCACATTTGGAGGCAGCCAAGAAGATAGTAAAGTACCTAAAGGGAACACAAAATCATGGTTTGTATTATCCATATTCATCAGACATTGACATCAAGGTATACTCAGATGCAGATTGGGCAGGATGCAAGGATGACAGGAGGAGTACATCTGGTTACATATGCTTTGCAGGTGATAAACCTATTTCTTGGTCATCCAAGAAACAACCCACAGTGGCTCTATCATCTACTGAGGCAGAGTACAGAGGGCTAGCCAATGCCACTCAAGAAGCAATATGGTTGAAGCTACTCTATTCAGAATTGGGCCTATACACTAGGCCACCTATCATATTTGGTGATAACACAAGTTCACTTCATTTAGCTGCTAATCCTGTGTATCATGCTAGAACAAAACACATAGAGGTTCATTACCACTATGTGAGGGAGAAATTACTTAGCAAGGAAATCCAATTGTCATATGTATCCACTAATATTCAATGTGCAGATTTGCTTACAAAAGCTTTAGATGGGAGCAAGTTATGCAGGTTTAAATCCATGATTGGATTACAGGATATCATTGAAGACTAAAGATGAAGACTCAAGCAAGTGTTTGGCTTGAGGGGGAGCTGTTGGTGCAAACAAGCCTTAAACACTTGGTTTTGTTTTGTGCCTTGAAGACTCAACATGAAGATTGCACAAAGATCACTTAGCTTTGGATATCAACATTGAAGTTTATTGCAAAAGTTTGGATTACTTCATTTCAAGAAAGAGCATAAGAACACATGCCTATGCTTAGTTACTTATTACTTTATGTAAAGGTCAAAGTGACTTCTTGTAATTGTACCTACCTTCAAAAGTCGTGGAATTTGAAAGGTATGAATGGAGAGAATATCTCCATGAGATTAGTTGAGAGATTTGAGGGAGCCTACATTTGAATTTTGAAATTCAAACTCCTTCAAAACATCTATAAGAGTCAATGTAAAAGTCGCCGGTTATGTTACACTCTTCCCGAGGCTAATCCAAGCATATTTGTGAGAGTGTGAGAGCTACTACCTAGCCTACACCTCTGAGTACCATTGGGCATCATTCTACATGCCAATGGGAATGTACATTTGATAGTATCAATACATATACTCATAGTTCTTTACTCTGTGTTTTCTCTGAGTGACTACCTCCAAGTCTGTCAACTTCAACAGGGCATATCTCAAGATCCACTGAACCAAATTTGATGATCAAGGGCTCATTGGAACCAGCTCAAAGCATTCTACAACACTACAAAATTTCAAGTCAATCTATTCAGCCAATTGGGAGAAATCGCTGTCGAAGTGATCACTGGTATATTTCTGTGTGATTCCTAAAAAGTCGGGGGTGTCCCTGATTTTGCTAAACATCATGCTCAGTGTATAGTTTGTCATTTGGAGTGATTTAACTTGCTAATGGTAGCTTGTTAAGTTAATTTAATACTCCCAGAAGGAATTAGACCAATTGTAAGTGTGCTGGACACACTGAGCTTAGGACTGAGCAGGTGTCACTACAGGAATAGCAAGTTTTTTGGACTAATGAAGGTTCAAACTTATCTGTTTTGATTTGATCATTTCTCAATCACTTTGTAAAGCACATATATAGTTTCTTGGTGTCATTTGGAAGCTCAAGGAGTCTCCTAACCATATCTGAAGAAAAGAAAGGGCAGGTGTGAAGCAGGTCTAGCAGCACCACCTTGATCTTCTGATTGTACCCAGCCATCACATCCAACAAGTGAGTTGTGAGAAATTGCTATCTTTGTGAAGGTATATCTTTGCATATAGGTAGAGAGTGTTGCAAACAAATAGCCTGTTTTGCAGAGGGTGGTTCTCCCAGCTGGAATATCCATTTTGGGATGATTCAAAGCTTGTTAGGTAGCTCTTACACTCTACTACAAGTCTGCAAAATTGCATTTTATGTCTCTATACTGGTGCAGAGAAAAGTTCAGAATAATGAGCATATATCACTCCTTGTGGACCTAGTGGAGGGCAGCCAACTTCCATTTTTGCATTGGGGTGTTAGAATCATCCCCCATCAGTGGTATCAGACCATTTTGGAGGCTTGGAGACATCGGTGGCACCATACCTTCTAAAGCATACAAACACTTGAGGAGAAGCTAGAGGAGCATCTTGGAGCTCAGTATCCTTGAGTATAATGCACAAACAGAGAATTTAGAGAAAGCCAATTATCATCCATGGAAATTTAGAGTTAGCAACTACCTTATGGACAAAGGATTGTGGGGATTAGTGAGCAGCACGGAGCCAATGCCTCATGTACATGATCCACCACTTCAAGGGCAGGTCAAGGCACTTAATGAATGGATAGAAAGGGATAGGAGAGTCATATTCATTCTATCTCAACACATAAGCAATAGCATGATAGGGCATATACAAGACTTGGACACATCCAAGAAGGTTTGGGAGACCTTGGAGAGATTGTACTCTTCATCAACCAAGGCAAGGAAGATTCAGCTCAAGAATGAGTTGAATAATCTTAGGAAATCACGAAGTACTAATATAAATGAGTACATTTTGAAGGTTAAGGAACTTGCAGATGCTTTAGGCTCAATTAGAAGCCCAACCGAAGACGATGATCTTGTTGCACACACACTCAATGGCTTGAGAGAGGATGAAAGGTGGAAAGCATTACCACATCAGTTTATATGAGGGATTCCCTACCAGAATTTGATCAATTAGTCACATTGATGGTGACTGAGGAGATGAACCAAGGATGTTCACAATCAAAGGGCAGCCAAGCCCAAGTTTTCTATGCAGGTAGAGGCAAAGGCAAAAGAGGTGGACAAAACTCCCAAGGAAGAGGGAGGGGAAGGTCAAGATCAAGCTCAAGCAACCAAGAAGGCTCCAACCAAAGCTATGGATCAAGAGGAAGAGGAAGGAGTACAGGAAGAGGAGGAAGATCACATGGAAGAGAAGCATCCAATGGAGAATGCTACAATTGTGGAAAACCGGGCCATTACGCAAGATATTGTTGGTCCAAAGGAGGAGGAAATCAAGGATACAAAAGGAACCAAGGTAATTATGCTAGTATTTCAACAAATTCAGAAATTGAGAACTTGCTTATGATGTATGGTTCAAGTGAAAGAGTCAACTCAGATTTTACATGGTACATTGATAGTGGTTGTAGCAACCATATGAGTTGCAATAAAGATGTTTTCTTTAATTTACATTCACCCATCACTCAAGGACATGTAGAGACAGGGGATGACACTGAGCACAAGATTACACATGTTGGAGATGTTGCATTGAATGGATCTCAAAGCTCCAAGGTGTTGAAGGATGTGTTGCATGCGCCAACCATCACAAAGAATTTGGTTTCGGTAGGTCAAATTGTTGAAAGAGGTTATGAGGTGAGGTTCAATGATCAAGGATGTTTTGTTGAAGACCCCATGCAGGACTACAAGCTCATAGCAAAAGGAAAGAAGCAAGGAAGAATCTTCACCATGGAGGTAAAGCCATCAACCCCTCACACTGTCTACTTGTCAATTGGAAATAAACAGATTGCAAAAATCGACTTATGGCATAAAAGAATTGGGAACATAAACTTACAAAGGATGAAGGACATGAAAAGAAAGGGCTTGGTGAGTGGTCTACCTGATCTTACATCTCAAAATATGCAAAATTTGTGCCATGCTTGTAAATTAGGAAAACAAAGCAGATTGCCATTCAAGAAGGGAGCACATGTGAGCAATGAAGTGTTGAATCTCATACGCACAGATGTATGGCGACCTACAAGGGAGCCATCCATTGGAGGTAATAGATATTTTGTCACATTTATATATGATCATTCAACGTTTGTTTGGATGTATTGCATGAAGTCAAAGTCAGAGGTGTTTTACCACTTCAAGAGGTTCAAAAACCTAGTGGAGAAGGAAACAAGGAAGTATATAAAGACTCTCAGATCGGATGGAGGGGCAGAGTATTTTTCAAATGAATTTTCAGATTTTCTACATGACCATGGCATGAAAAGGCAATTCACTTGCAGGTATACACCTCAACAAAATGGGTTGGCAGAAAGGAAGAATACATACATAGCAGAAGTGGCTATATCTTTGTTAAATGAAATGAATGATCCTAACTCTTATTGGGATGATTGTTGAAGCTCAAAGTCAAGGACAAAGCATGGAAGCACATCAAAAGGTGGACACACAAGGAAAGGGAGCAAGTAGGGAGCTCCAAGAAGTGTATGTCAAATTTTCAGAAGAATCCCCTACAAAAATAGTGATTTTCATCACTAAAAACCATTGTAAATACCATTATCTATTTTTAGTAACTCCATTTTGTTCAAGCCGAGGAGTCCTCGAGCTTGAGGAGTATTAGAAGTACCATCGTACCAATTTTCATAATTTTTAGACTTCGTTTGAGCCCTCAAATAAGCCCTGGAACCTAATTTTTAACTTGGCCTGACACTAGGTCTGGACAGGGCCAAAACTAGTCAAAAAACTATAAAAAGAGCTAGAGAGCTCATTTTTGGGGGTTGGCTTGTTAGAGAATAGAACTTTTTCAAGAGAACTCTTTTGCAATCTAAGCTTTCCATTGTTCCTCTCTTTGATCTTACTTTGTGCGCGTGTGTGTGTATGTGTGTGCATGTTTGTGTGCTTTCACTCACGCACTTGTGCCTTCACTTGCTCGTGGTCTTCATACCAGTCCTCACGTCTCCGCGGATTGACAAGTAAAGGAGGTGGTGCTTACGCTTGAGCTACACCAAATTTTGGCGCCGTTGCCGGGGAGAGAGCTTCGAGGACGAGCATTGTGATGGTAAGATCGTAGATTTGCGACGTTGGAAGGTAAAAAAACTGTCATTTCAGTTCATTTTCTGTTTTTTCCTCTTCATCTTCATCATCATCATCATCTCCACCTTCTTCCATCTTCTCCTTCATAGAAAATTCTTGTTTTTAGTGCATTTTCACCATCTTCATACCATTTTTCATGCATTATTGTGTGGGAAGGAGTTAGGAGAAGCAAGGGAGAGCAAGCGCTGTGTTTTTTTTCATGATTTTCTGCTCATACGGAGCTCGCCATAGCCGGCGCTCAGAAATTTGAATTTCCCGCCAAAAAACACGATTCTGTGATGAAAATCACGATTCTGTGAAAATTCAAAATTTTTTGAAAAATCACGATTTTCTGTTTTCCCGCCTAAAAGTTGGCTGAAAAAATCACGATCCTGTGGTCATTCTCAGAATCACGATTCTGTGATTGTGCTCAAAATCGCGATTCTCACAAATCACGATTTTCAGTTAAAAAAACACGATTTTGAGAAAACACGATTCCCTACTCAAAATCGCGATTCTCAAAAAATCATGATTTTCAGTAAAAAACACGATTTTGTGAAAAAAAAGGCGATTCTGTGTAATCACGATTTTTTGCTCAAAATCGCGATTTTATAAAAACACGATTTTGTGCTCAACATCGCGATTTTCATGCCAAAAACACGATTCTGAGAAAATACGATTTTCAGCGGGCTCAAAATCGCGATTCTCACAAATCACGATTTTCAGCAAAAAAACACGATTTTGTGAATCACGATTCTCTGAGTCAAAATCGCGATTTTCAAAAACACGATTCTGTGCTCAAAATCGCGAATTTCATGTCAAAAAACACGATTCTCTAAAACACGATTCTGTGCTCAAAATCGCGATTTTCATAAACACGATTTTGTGCTCAACATCGCGATTTTCATGTCAAAAAACGCGATTTTCAGAAACACGATTTTGTGATCAAAATCGCGATTTTCAGAAACACGATTTTGTGATCAAAATCGCGATTTTCAAAACACAATTTTCTACTCAAAATCGCGATTTTCAGAAACACGATTTTGTGATCAAAATCGCAATTTTCAAAACACGATTTTCTACTCAAAATCGCGATTTTCAGAAACACGATTTTGTGATCAAAATCGCGATTTTCAAAACACGATTTTGTGAACACGATTCTCAAGGTACAAAATCGCAATTTTTTCAAAAGGTCCTGTTTGCCTGTTTTGACCCCCAGGAGCCTGAATTGGCATAACTTTTTCATCCAAAGTCCATTTTTTGAGCTCTATAGCTCGTTGGAAAGCTGGTTTCAAATCCTACAGGACCTCAACTGTTTTTTTCAAGAATAACGTGTTGATTTTGAGATAGGATAATTTGAAGTTGACCCTCAAGTGGGACTAGGGAACCAAGGGGACTCCAAAGAATTTTGAACCATACCAAGGGGAAAATTTGGACTCTTGACTAAAGCTTATGAACCTGAGATCTGGTAGACACTTAGGCAAGGATAAACAAAGCATTAGATCTTCTGAGGCTAGTGTCAACCATACATCCAAGTCTTGGGCACAACAACTAAGTGGTCATCTTTTACTAAGTTCAGACACAAGTGATTCAGAAATGTCTTTTAGTATGGGAAAACCTGCAGGTGGCTCAGGGACTGCCGATCTACAAACACCAGAAGGTCCCTATAAGACACAGTTGGAATATATTCGGACCAACCAATTAGGTGCTCGCATCTATGAGGATGGTCTGAGGCGATCAGTGGTCCAACTCAAAAATCCAGATCAATCCTTTGGACTTGAACACCCGGTGGTCAAGTTCAAAGAGGGTTCATACATTGATAAGGAAGGAACCATGTATGTGGTCACCAACCTACCAGATAGGACTGATGAGTTTGGAAATGTCATTCCTGAGAATGAAATAGGAGACCTAGAACAAGGAAATGTAGGACAAGGACCCCAGACTCCTAGAGGTAGGTCAGTTTTGACCCGAGTGATCACTCCAGACTGGATCCCTCAAGATAACAAAAGCATTGAACTATTTTTGGATAGAGAAACAAAGGAAGCCTTTTGGAGATTCAAGCCAGATCAACCTAGCCAATTGGGCATAGTCATCATCTACGAGTTCAAGGATCCAGAGATACCAGGCAAAGTTGTCTACCTGGATAACACATCAGAGAAAATTTTCTTGGTAACAGAACATGATAGACATGCATATACTTGGAAGAATGAATTGATTTTCCCCCCACCAAGATCCAATGTTTCCCATGGCCTCCAAGGAGTAGGATCATCCCACGCTCATGAAGCCCAGAGAGAAAGAACTAGAGAGAGACCTGAGGTAAGTTTTGCACACACCGTGGGCAGGAATAGATCAAGATTTGAAAATGAAAGACCTGAAAGAGAGAGACATCAAGCACATAGGCAACAAAGAGATGAACATGATTTTCCATTGCCTAGACCCCGAGAGCACCCAAGAACCCTTAGACCCACTCAAGTGATCAAGGCAATGAAGAATTATTTTGACGGGTCAAGAGATCCTTATGATCATGTGGCCAAGTTCAAACAAGTGTTAAGAGCTGAACAGGTTGAGGATTTATTCACCCAATACGAGGCATTTGGTTTGACTCTTAAGGGCACTGCCTTGGCTTGGTTTCAACCATTGAGTAGTCGCAACTATCGCGATATAGGTCAATTGCTAGACGAATTCATTGTAGAATTTTCCAAGAGTGGTATCAGGCATAACACATCATCCTTGATCCACAGTTTCAAGCAGACACCCCAAGAAACAGTGCGACTAGCAGGTAGAAGGTTCAGACAGTACCTAGAAAGATGCCCTACTCCCGAGTTACCCACACCAGCCAAACAAGTGGCTTTGTTCTTAGATGGCTTACTGAGCACAAAGTTAAGATCATATGTATATTTGAAAGAGCCTAGATCCATAGAAGAGTGCGTGCGGACATGCATTGACATAGAAGATAACTTGGGTGAGGAGTTAGGATTATCCAAACTCTATAAGGATTCAGATAGTTCTACTAGTCATACTTCAAAAATCTCCACGGAAATAAAGGAGATAGCTGAGCAAGTTGCCAAGAAGCTGGGAGTCCAAAATAAACAAACACAGAGAGTCACTCCAGTGAATCGGTGTTATACTTGTGGGGGCGACCACATGGCTAATGTATGCCCAATGCAAAACCAAAACATTAGAAAAAGGAATGCTCCATATTGCACTATTGAGAGAAAATACACAAACCACACGGCTCAAGATTGTCCCTACAATAGGCAGGTTGTTAGACAGAATTATCAGCAACCTTACCCACAAGGTAGGTATCAGAACCAATACCAACAGCCATATTATAGACCACAACAGCAATATCAGGTACCATATAGGCCACAACCTGTCTTGGGAAACCAACCACCAGCTCCAGCCAACGTGATTCCAGTCAAATATGCTGTGGGAGAGGAAAATCCAAATAGAGCATTGGTGCCCCTAACCCCATTGATACCAGATAATGATTCTCATGCTCATAGTTCAGACTACTCCCATGAAGGTAGTCCACATGCGTATTACACAGAGTCACCTGAACATAGTGAGATTTACTCGTATCAATATGAGGCACCACCTATGGAGCAAAATTGGGAGCCAGAATACTCCAATGTCATGTACACAAATCCTAACCCTAGGCCCCAATTGAGACAAATGAGACCACAAGCCCCTAGAGGATCTTGTTTTAGATGTCAAGGTGATCATTTCATTCGTGACTGTCCCCATCCATCATCTCCGAGTCAAGGACAGGCTATCACAATACAGGCTTTTTGCCCTGATTGTGGCAAAGACCATCTCCCTAGAGATTGTCCAAGAAACCCCTCCAGCGCACCCAAGATTACACCCATTAATGTGGTAGGCTTAGTGGCGGATTCAAGTTCAAGTAGCAGTAATGTGGCACCTATACAGGCAGTTACTAGGGCACAAGCATTAAAACAACATAAACCAGCAGAGCAATCGGGGTCGAGTGAATCAGGAGAGCCTAGTAAGAGGAAAACAAGAACATGGAAGGATACCAGAGAAAAGGCCAATCGTAAGTGGAATAAAAAGTTATCGGAACTAGAAGAAAGCTTGAAAGATGCAAAAACAAAAGTAGAAGACATTGCATCTCAAAACCCCTCGCATGCCGAAACTCCATCCATTCCACCTCATCGCACCCCACCACCCACTGTAAATAGACCGCAACCAGGGTCTGTTCTTGCAGATCCAACCCCTGAAGGCTTGGACATGATGTTCAAGGCCTACCAGGCTCGACTTCAAGAAGGGCCTACAACTGCAAACCTAGACAAGAGTTACCCTAGAGCGGACTTAGAGATTGAACGGATGAAAATGTGCATGAAAATGGTAGAACAAGCTCAAGCTATACTTGAGACTAGTCAAAAGTTCAATCAGACAAACTCTGTCAAAGGGGATTTGCATTTCCAGGGCTTACTAGAACGATTAGAGCAGTTGGTAAACAAACCACAAGTTTCTTTACCTCCACAAGCTCAACCACTGATTGAAAGAGGAAGCTCACCACCAATGGGAGCTTATGTTCCTAATTCCACGGATCAAGGAATACCTCCTTCAATTCAGCAGTACTCTCAAGAATTCTTGCGGGAAATACAAGAAGAGAAATGGGCCAAGGAGAAGGGTAATTCCCCTCCTATTCCTGAGATTAATGATCTTCATGATCAATTTCCCCAAGACATTCCATCTATTTACGGAGATGAAGCAGAACAACAAGAAGACAAAAGGTTAGATTTTGAATCTAATACCTTAGAAGAACTGCCTCAATTTCCAGGCCCATGGGAATCTGAATCTCTCCAGATTAGAGCTCCCACAATACTAGTAAGAAATGAAGACTCAGTGGTTCCAAGGAACACGGATGTCGTGAAGAACACTAAGGTTCAGTGTCATCTCACTGTAGAAGAGCTGCTCAAATCAAAACCTGAGCTTTGGAATCATGTGAAGGATCAGGTTCCAAACCTTGATTCCAACATACCAAAAGCAGGCTCCAAGCAAAGGGTACCAGAGATACCTCTAGACAAAATAGGGGACATGTGTGAGGGTGAAGAAGGTAATACTTATCTTCCAATCTCCTACCAAGGTTACACAACCAAAGCAATCATAGATTCAGGTGTTGGTGTTGCTATTGCGACCACCTCCTTGTGGAAGCAATGGGGCAAGCCCACATTAAGACCAACTAGAATGAAGCTTCAAATGGCGGATGGTCATTTTGAAAGACCTCTAGGATTGCTAGAAGGGATCACTCTAACCACTTGTGGTGTAGAGTTTGAGCACACATTTGCTATATGTGACTTTGAGAAAAATAATGTCTATGAGATGATCCTAGGAAGACCCTTCCTACGACAATTGCAAATAGTACAGGATTGGGGAACTAACTCCTTGTACTTACAGCACTTAGGGGTCACCACCAAGGTCAAATTGAAGGATTACACCTTCAGAGATGTACCACCCCTACAGTGGAATTCTATCCACAAAGCGAAAGAAGATTCCATCTCTGTGCATTCTGAAAGTTCACTTGATCCATCATGGCTGCATGAAGATACTCATTTGTGGATGTGCAAGGTCGCAAAGGAAGAGGAAAAACGTTTAAAGGCAAGAGAAGAAGGAACTTCGCTAGGAGATAGACCAGTTAGAGACCCAGCCTACACACCGATGATCTTTCCAGATGAGGAGTTTGAGCCTCATGGCTGGCCAGAAATCTTAGCCACCATGGACATTGTTGTCAATGAGGAACAGTGGACACCTCATTGTGATGAGGAGGGTTATGATATCTCAGTGTTCATGTGTCAACCCTTGCTAGAAGAATGTGACCCTAGTGATGTCATAGAAGAAGAAGAGAATGATGATGATCTGGAGTCTATTGTGATGGATAGTTGCTTTAACTCAGAGCAGCACTATCTAGAAGATATAGGAGTGTTCACCCAGAAAGAAGAAGAACCTCTCACAAGTATTAAAACAGTAAACTCAAAGGATGGAAGTGAGAGTAGTCAAAAGAAAAAGAAAAGAAAAGCAGTGAAACAAGAAGAGGAGGAATCATTGTTTGAAGTACCAGAAAACTTCAAGAAATATGAAGTTGACGACCGCAAAATTTTGGTACGAATGCCTAAGAGAGAGGCCATCATAGGAGAATCATATGATAATAAAGAAAAGACCAAGAAGATTGTAGTGACCATTGAAGAGAACGAAGAGAGATGCACATATATAGGAGATGACCTAAGTGCAAGAGAAGAAATGGAGCTCATAGCTCTATTAAGGGAATATAGGGATGTGTTTGCATGGCACTATAGAGACTTGAAAGGGGTAGATCCAAGAATTTTCTCTCATACTATCCCCATGACTGCTGATGCTAAGCCCACCAAACAGAAGCCCTACACATATAATGATACCTATGCAGCCAAAATAAAAGAAGAAATTGATAGGTTGATTGAAGTTGGATTCATCTATGAGATTGAGCATACCGAATGGGTGTCCCCCATTGTTGTGGTACCCAAGAAGAACGGGAAGTTGCGAGTGTGTATTAACCTTAAAAAAGTTAATGCCGCTACGATTAGAGATAGTTATCCACTTCCAATCACAGAACACCTATTGGAGCGTGTTGCAGGCAAGGAAGTTTATAGCTTCCTTGATGGATTTTCAGGTTACAATCAAGTAGCCATTGCCCCAGAAGATCAGCACAAAACAGCTTTTGCTACAGAGTGGGGAATCTTTGCATTTCGTGTGATGCCATTTGGGCTCACCAATGCACCTGCAACATTCCAAAGGCTCATGTGTCATGTCTTCAAAGAGTTCTTGCGAAAGAGCTTAGAAGTGTATGTGGATGATTTTTGTGCTCATTCCCAAGAAAGAAGGTTTCACATCCCTGAGCTCAGACAAATCTTCAACAAGTGTAGAGAATATCGAGTGTGTCTGAACCCAGAAAAGTGTGTGTTTATGGTGCGTCAAGGTAAAATCTTAGGTCATATTGTTTCTAAGAATGGAATCTCAACAGATGAAGATAAGGTACGAGCCATAGCGGAGCTACCAAGGCCAATGAATATTAAAGAGGTACAAGCCTTTATGGGCCATTGTGGATACTACCGTAGGTTTATCCACATGTACGCGATCATAGCTAGACCCCTTTATGCCTTGTTGTCTAATTTTGAGTGGAATGACGAATGCGAGAATTCTTTCAACGAACTGAAGAAACGTTTGTGCACGGCATCAATACTCACCACTCCTGATTGGAATAAACCATTCCATGTCCATGTGGATGCATCCAATCATGCCATAGGATGTGTGCTAGCACAACCCACAAGTGAAGGAAACTTAGATTTGCCCATAGCATATGCTAGTAGACAGCTCACTACAACTGAACAGAACTATACCACAACTGAGCGAGAGGGCTTAGGCATGGTATATGCTGTGAAGAAGTTTAGACACTATTTATTGGCCAACAAGTTCAAGTTTTTCACTGATCATCAAGCTTTGTTATATTTGGTCAATAAACCTTGCAATACTGGACGCTTAGTAAGATGGTTCCTCTTACTAATGGAATATGACTTTGAAGTTGTTGTCAAGAAAGGTAGAACCCACCTTCGGGCAGATCACCTTTCTCGCATCGATTCAGGAGAGTCACCGCAAGGAGTGTCTGACGAATTACCCGATGCTTATCTGTTCAATTTAGAAGTTGTTCCTAAATGGGCAAATAAGTTGGTACCAGTCCTAACCTTTGGCCCTGCAAATAAGAATGTGAAAACATCACAAGAAGAAATTGTGCATGCTCCTAAATCATGGCACCACACACTCTCTTAGTTCTTCCAAGACTAATCATATGAAAGAAGATGTTGTATGTGTCAAAAGCTCTATGATGCAGAAGGAGTCAATCGTGGAAGACCAGGTTCGAAGGCGAGTGGATCTTTCTTCTTCTCCAAAGAATCAAGTAGCCACAGTAGTGAGTCCACCACACAAGCAAACACAACCGTTCACGACAACTGCTACATCAAATAGAAAGACACCATTCGATAAAAAAGCAGTTCCGAGCATGAAGCAGATATGGGTACGCAAAGGAGAGCAACCACCAACCTTGCCCCCACAAATTCCATCCATGCAAACCAACCAGGCCAGAAGACGAAGGAAGCAGCTCGGACAAGCTCAATCACAAGGTATCCAACAAGTTTGGGTGCCTAAGAAGTTAGCTGCAGCTCAACAAGGGCAATTACAGATGTGGGTACCTAAGAAGCTCCTACATCCACAACAACTTTTGTTCTCCCACATGCAAAAGGTTTCAACAAAGAAGCCAAAAAGAGAAAAGGGTAAGAACCACGTACAGAGACCAAAGGAAGATCAAATTAGCTCTTCAACATTAGTAGGAAGACATGCAAAAAGGATATGGGTTTGGAAGCCAAAAGTACAAGTAGCCTCCACCGAACCAAAGCGTCAACCACACTGGATACCACAGTTCAGAAAGCATCCAAAGAGAAAGACGCCTGAAGTGACCTCTATAGTGCCAAATGATGTTCTAAAATGGACTCCAATAAGGAGGATTACATCAGTTCGAGACTCAATGGATACCTCCACCAAGGTCGACATCAACCTCCACAAATAACATCGAAAGCCTCGAACGAGCAACAACCATGTGCTCCTTGCACAACCCTGTCTTTTGCACCATTCAGGTCATGCATTTCCAAAGTATGCATTAATATAGGGCCACATTACACGGCCATGCATAGACACACTTGAGAATCCCACGCACAAGAGCACAGTGACATATGTCAAATATTTCTATTGATACTAACTTTTGTGTTCTTGTTTTGTGATATCCTTTTCCTTAAAAAAAAAAAAAAAAAGGGGAGAAAGAAAAGCGGGAGAGAGCTTGTTCCCAGGTTTGGCTTATGAAACATGAATGAGTCATGCTTAGTTGAAGGTGGAACTGTTGATTACTAGGCATTTATCAATTTGGATAGAAGTGTGTCTCGGCCAGCAGTGAGATTATTGCTGTCTTATCTGGTCGATGACAAGCATTTGGCATGAACATGGCATCTACAACTATGATTTTCTCTTACCATGGTAGGAATGAAGAGCTTGAAGGTCCGCAACTTGAGTGATGCTTGACTACTTCATGTACCAGAGCATCCAAGGAGATATCTGCAAAGGGTAGTTCTAGAGGAGAAGACTCCTGCATATGGTGAGCTAAAGAGAATATGTGAAACTCAGCTCGGTGTAGTTACCCGATGTTGCTTGCCAAGAAGTATAAAGAAATTCAATTCTCAGTATTTGAAAAACGTTGCTTTGAAAAGAGGAGAGGAGATCCACCACTCAAAAGATCTCATCAGTGGACAATCAACATGGACATTCATCAACAATGTTCCATCCCAAAGGCCGAGTGTACAACATGAAGAGACAAACATCCATCAACCTTCTCCATGGTAAGTATCTTTACTCTGGAAACACCATAACCATGATAGTTTAGGAAACCTCTTCGTCAGCATACCCTTGAGCACTTAGCTCAAGACCCGCAATTTTTGCACCATGCTTCTTCCAATGCATTTTCCAAGTAAGCATACGTAGGGCTACATTACAAGGCCGTGCACAAGGCACATACTTTTTTCAACCCAGGCACGAACACACTTACCCATCATTCATTATGGGTTATGAGTAGTTGGCATGACTGCTCTCAACATCATCTTTGGAAGAGCTAGCGGACGTTTTGGGAACAACATCCATATCTCGAAAGCAAATTGAAGCCAGTAGTTGCTCCAAATCACTCTTGACAACCTCTTTTGAGCAACTTGCAGTTTTGAAAGCTCACAATGACACATTCTTGCTGGAATCCAAGGAACCAGCTCATACAACGGATGGACACCACCTCTCAAAGCACTACATGGAACAGCCCTTCCAACAAGGGTCTGTCAGGGACGACAGACTCGAGAGGGGGGGGAGTGTTGAAGCTCAAAGTCAAGGACAAAGCATGGAAGCACATCAAAAGGTGGACACACAAGGAAAGGGAGCAAGTAGGGAGCTCCAAGAAGTGTATGTCAAATTTTCAGAAGAATCCCCTACAAAAATAGTGATTTTCATCACTAAAAACCATTGTAAATACCATTATCTATTTTTAGTAACTCCATTTTGTTCAAGCCGAGGAGTCCTCGAGCTTGAGGAGTATTAGAAGTACCATCGTACCAATTTTCATAATTTTTAGACTTCGTTTGAGCCCTCAAATAAGCCCTGGAACCTAATTTTTAACTAGGCCGGACACTAGGTCTGGACAGGGCCAAAACTAGTCAAAAAACTATAAAAAGAGCTAGAGAGCTCATTTTTGGGGGTTGGCTTGTTAGAGAATAGAACTTTTTCAAGCGAACTCTTTTGCAATCTAAGCTTTCCATTGTTCCTCTCTTTGATCTTACTTTGTGCGTGTGTGTGTGTATGTGTGTGCATGTTTGTGTGCTTTCACTCACGCACTTGTGCCTTCACTTGCTCGTGGTCTTCATACCAGTCCTCACGTCTCCGCGGATTGACAAGTAAAGGAGGTGGTGCTTACGCTTGAGCTACAATGATGCAACAAATACAGCCATATACATTATGAATAGGTGTCCAACCTCAGGAGTACATGGAG
Organism: Ceratopteris richardii; assembly: GCA_020310875.1. Classification (NCBI taxonomy): domain Eukaryota; kingdom Viridiplantae; phylum Streptophyta; class Polypodiopsida; order Polypodiales; family Pteridaceae; genus Ceratopteris; species Ceratopteris richardii. Next base: position 185,135,112 of record CM035418.1, on the reverse strand, counting down.
TTACACCTTATGAAGCTTGGTGTGTTAAGAAACCCAACCTTTCACATCTCAAAGTATTTGATTATGTGTGTTATGTTCACATACCTCAATAATTGAGAGACAAGTTAGACCCGAAGGCAGATAGGTGTATATTTCTTGGATATTCTTTAGAGAAAAAGCATTTTAGATGCTATAACCCTTGCACAAAAGAGATTAAGGTATCTAGGGATGCAATATTTGATGAGTTGCTACCTTGGTAGGGTAGCAAAGATGTGTTATAGGTTGACGATGCATATGAAGCCGAGAAGAAGTTCAAAGAGCAACAATAAAGCATGGAGATAAGTGGTCCAACCACTTCAAGCACACCAACAGAGGAAAGTAATACATCAGCTTGGCATGGAAGGACAAGGAATGAAGCTCATTCAAGTGAAGGAAGTAGCAAAGGAAAGGAAAAGGCAAATGACGAAGACCATCGATGGGTAGACATGGAATCTACAAGTGATGAAGATACGAAAAAATTAGAAACTCTAGGATTTAAGCATCTAAACCAAGGTGGAGGAGATTCCTACCACCTAATGGTGAGGTAAGGTCATCCAATAGGGTTAAATATCCTGTTCAAAGGTTAACATATGATTCATTCATTGCAAGACACTATGCCTACATGAGTCTAGTTATAGCTTGTGAAGAACCTAACTTATTTGAAGAAGCAAATAAGCATAGGAAATGGATTGAAGCCATGGAGGAGGAAGTCAGAGCACTTGAAGAAAATGATAGTTGGACATCGGTACCAAGAACAAAGGACATGAAAGTCGTTGGCAACAAATGGGTGTACAAGGTAAAGAGGCATGCAGATGGGAGCATCTCTAGGTATGAAGCAAGGCTGGTCGCCAAAGGTTTTGCTCAAACCTATGGCATAAACTTTGAGGAAACATTCAGCCAGTAGCTAAGATGTCCACCATCAGATGTTTGATTGCAATTTCAGCCTCAAAAGGTTGGAAGATGTACCAGCTGCATGTGAAGAATGCTTTCCTAATTGGAGAGCTTGAAGAGGCAGTCTTCATGGACCAGCCCTAAGGCTTTGAAGATGAGAGGTTTCCACATCATGCATGTAGGCTAAAGAAGGCTCTTTATGGACTCAAGAAAGTCTCAAGAGCTTGGAACCAAAGACATGTGGACTACTTAGTAAAATGTGGATACAATCAGAGTCATGCAGACCCATCACTCTTTGTGAAGAAGGAAGGTGGCAAAATTGTTTTCATTTGTATATATGTTGATGATTTGATCTTTACAGGGGATGATGAAGCCAACATCAAGGACACAAAGAGGAAGCTTGGATGTGAATTTAAAATATCATATTTAAGGATTTAAAGGTACTTCCTTGGGATTGAAGTACTATATAAAGAGGAAGGTATATACTTGATGCAAAGGAAATACATCTTGATCTTTTGAAGAAGTTTGGCTTGTGTGATTGCAAGCCCATTTCAAATCCATTAGAAGTAAATGTTAAACTAAGTGCTCATGAAGGTGAAGAAGTGAAAGATGTGACTATGTATAGGTCCATAATTGGTTCTCTCTTGTATGCTACTATGATAAGACCTGATATTGCACATGTAGTTGGAGTGCTATCTCAATTTTTGCAAGCACGAAGAGTACCTCATCTTGTTGCATCCAAAAGGGTACTTAGGTACCTCAAAGGATCAGTGAATGAAGGTGTATATTACCCATTTGATGATGGATTAACTGTACAAGCTTATTGTGATGCTGATTGGGCAGGTTCCAAACATGATAGGAGGAGCACCAGTGGATATGTTATCATGCTAGGGAAGAAGACCATCTCATGGATGTCAAAGAAACAAACAACCGTGGCTCTTTCATCAACGGAAGCTGAGTATAGAGGCTTAGCACAAGTCTCATGTGAGCTTATGTGGCTCAAGAAGTTTTTTGTTGATCTTGATTTGCAGGTTAAGAAAGTACCTATTTTTTGTGACAACATAAGTAGCAAATGCTTGGCTCAAAATCCGGTGTTCCATGCAAGTCGAAGCATATAGAAGTGCATTACCACTTTATTCGAGAGAAGATCATGTCAAAGGGTATCAAGGTGGAGAATGTCAATACAAAGGACCAATATGTAGATATGTTTACCAGAGCACTGGATGGAGTAAAGCTACAACACTTCAAGGCATGCATTGGAATGAAGGACCTAGGCATTGAGACTTGAGGGGGAGTGTTGAAAATCAAGTCTCAATCATGCAAAAAGGCTCAACCATGAGTTTTGCAAGTGGACCAATCAAAAAGGAGGACCCAAAGTCATGGAAGAAAGGTAGAAGCTCAACCAAACTCAATCAAATTCAAATCGCATCAAATTAGCCACCAAAAAGTGCACCTAAAGTGATTGGTGGGTGTTTAGCTACATTGTAGGAAAATTAAAAGTCTATATAAGCATCATTCCGCCTTTGTTTCTTGAGTTGTATGCATTCCATGAGTTTCCCACTTATTTTAGAGAAGTTATAAACTCTAGCAAGCAGCCCCCTTGTTTTCTTACCTTATTTTCTCATGTTTTTGCTCCGCTCTAACTAGAGTTGTAGTTAGGCCTTTCCAAATCTGATTGTACCAGATTGCAGAGCATTGTTTGCTCTCTCATTGTACTCATTTTCATTGATTTCAAGCTTAATTTTTTCTCTCATATTGTGCCCTGAACTTTGCCAAATTTGAGAGTTATTTGGCTGAGTGAGTTGTGAGAAATTGCCAACTTTGTGAAGGTATATCTCTGCACATAGGCAGAGAGTGTTGCAAACAGGTAGCCTGTTTTGGAGAGGGTGGTTCTCCCATCTGGAATATCCATTTGGGATGCTTTAAATCGTGTTGGTAGCTCTTCCAGTCTACTACAAGTTTGCAAAATTTCATTTTTAGTCTTTGTACTGGTGCATAGAAAAGTTCAGAATAGTGAGCATATATCACTACTTGTGGACCTACTGGAGGGCAGCCATCTTCCATTTTTGTATTGGTGTGTTAGAATCATCCCCCATCAGTGGTATCAAAGCCATTTTGGAGGCTTGGAGAAATCAATGGCATCATATTGAAGACTTGAAGGGATCAAGACAACTCGTGTGTTGGAGCAAGCAATCTCCAAATCCACCGTTCTCAGCACTTCACGTTTTTCATAGAAAACCCATAAGAAAGGCTTATTACTATTTTCCCATATGACTTTAGTGTCAAGAGCATTTTTCATATGACCATACCCTAAGGCATTCCATATAATAAACATATCACTCATAGCATATAAAAGGAGAAGTTAGTTCACCACGTAATAGACAACCTACAAAGTTTCTCCTTAAATTATGGACATTAAATCTATCAAGAAGTAGATGCGCGTGATGGAAAAAGGAATCTCCTTGAATCAAGGAGATGATGCGTAGTTTTACTTTCAGAAAGAGAACTTAGCGGTGTGTTTTGTCACGAGGAAGGAGATAAGGAAGAGAGCTCGCACACACTCTCTCACTCTCAAGGAGAAGCACACACACAAATTAAGGCAAGGAAGAATGATCTTCTTCTATTACATAAAAGGAATGTACAAGAATGACCTAAAAACAAGAATACAAAAAGTGCAATATATAAAGACCAGTATATAAGGAAAAACCTAATGTCCGCGAATGAGTGAGCTGGCAAGAAACAAATGTGCCATCACTCTCGGTAGATAAATCTAATAAAGCTCAATGAAGTATCCCTGACATATACCGGCATGACCACTATACATGTCAGAGAAATGAAAAACTGGTATGTGTCATCCTGGATCATCACATGTTGAGCTTGATATCTCAACACTCCCCCTCAAGCTCAATGCCATATCATGTAATCCAAGCATCTTCCGAAACTTCTTCAACTTCTCAGCTCCAAGTGCTTTGGTGAAAATATCAGCAACCTGCTCATCTGTTCTCACATAAACAAGATCAATATCACCTGCTAATACCTTCTCTCTGATGAAGTGATAATGTACCTCGATATGCTTTGTTCTAGCATGGAAAACAGGGTTCCGTGCTAACTGTATGCTGCTAAGATTATCACAATAGATAGTGATAGGCTTTTGCACTTCCACACCTAAATCTACAAGTAACATCTCCAGCCATGATGCCTCACATGTTGCCATTGCAGCACCTCTATACTCAGCCTCTGTACTCGACAAAGCAACAGTGGGTTGCTTCTTACTGCTCCATGTAATAGTTGCACCTCCAAGTGAGAAAAGAAAGCCACTAGTAGATCTTCTATCTGGAGTACTACCAGCCCAATCTGCATCGGTGTATCCATGAACCTGCAAATCTACACCAGCTTCATAAAACAATGCATAATCCAAAGTAGCACTCACATAACGTAGAGTGCGCCTCAGAGCATCCAAATGTGGCTTCCTGGGAACCTGCATAAACTAACTTTCAAGTCCAACATTGTAGCTTAAATCAGGCCTTGTAATTGTAAGATATATAAGACTTCCCACAATTTTCTTGTACATTCTAGCATTTTCCAATGCTTCACCTGATGTAGTATCCAATTTCAAATTCTGATCTGAAGGCATAGAAATTGGCTTACAATCAGCCATACCATACTTTTGCAGCATATTCAAGGCATATTGCCTTTGCGACATCCATATACCTGTTTCTGTATGTATAAACTCAATGCTCAAGAAATAGCGCAGCACACCAAGATCTTTCATGTCGAATTCCTGCATAAGAAGTTTCTTTACCTCTTTGATGCTTTCTTCATTATCACCACCTACAATTAGGTCATTAACATAAATAGCCACAATAGTGATGCCATCATCAGCCTTCCTTGCATATAGTGAGTGATCTGCATCACACATAGAAAACCCAATGCTGGCTAAGTAATCAGCAATCCTTGCATGCCATGCACGCGCAGCCTGCTTCAGCCCATACAAAGCCTTTTGCAACCTGCAAACATATTCTGGATGCTTTGAATCTTCATATCCTTGTGGCTGGTCCATATATACTTCTTCCTGTAACTCACCATGTAGGAAAGCATTCTTCACATCCAACTGATGCAAAGTCCATCCTTTTGCTGTAGCTAATGCAACAAGTGTCCTAACAGTAGACATTTTAGCTATAGGGCTGAATGTTTCCTCATAATCAATGCCATATGTCTGTGCATATCCTTTAGCTACCAATCGTGCTTTATACCTGCTTATGCTACCATTAGCATTATGCTTTACCTTGTAAACCCATTTACAGCCTATGGGTTTCTTTCCTTGCGGCAATGGAATCAGCTTCCATGTATCATTTCCATAAAGTGCAGCCATCTCCTCATCCATAGCTTTTTCCCAATCTGCATTACCAATTGCATCTTCAAAACAAGAAGGTTCAGCATCTCGTATTACCTTTGTCAATCGTTGCACTGAATTACGCATCCTCCCAGATCTTCTTGGTCCTCGGTCACTTCTCCTTGTATCATCTGCATGTGCCCTTCTTACTCCTGGAGTCTTCACAGAGGGCAATCCAAGTTCCTCATCAAGACTTTTTTCTGAACCGCTTGAATCTCCATCAACGTCTTCAAAACCTGCACATGTTTTATGACTAGCAGAAAGCTTTTCTATACCTTTCTTGGATGTATTTGATGAATTTGCTGGACTGAAATTCCCACGTGATCTTCCACTCCATGGATTTGAGTTGGAACTATTGCTTGGTGATGCATCCGGTCCACTCAAAACCTGAGATTCTGCACTTGATTTTTCAACATTTTCTTTGTCATTTGGTTCAAGGCTTAGTCCTTCTTTGGCATTCGCATAGAAGCTTGACATTTCATCAAATACCACATCTCTGCTCACCTTTACCTGTCGTGTGAGTGGGTTATAACATTTATATCCCTTTTGCTCAAGGGAGTATCCAATGAAGACACACTTTTTTGCTTTTGGATCAAGCTTTGTCCTCAATTCATCTGGGACATGTACATATGCAATACAGCCAAAAACTTTCAGATGTGATAAGTTTGGATTTTTACCTGTAAACTTCTCTTCAGGTGTAACTTGATGTAGAGCAGCAATCGAAGTTCTGTTCATGATGTATACAGCAGTATGCACAGCTTCTGCCCAATAACAATGAGGCATATTCTTCTTAGCCATTAAGGCTCTTGCTATTTCTGCAATATGTTTGTTTTTGCGTTCCGCAACACCATTCTGTTGAGGTGTGTACCTGCATGAAAACTGACGCCGAATTCCATGATTTTTTAGAAAACTACTGAACTCATTTGACATGTATTCACCTCCTCCATCAGATCTTAATGTCTGAATGTACTTCCCTGTCTGCTTTTCCACCATAACTTTAAAATTCTGGAAGTGAGTAAACACTTCGCTCTTCTCTTTCATGAAATATACCCATACTTTGCATGTATGGTCATCAATGAAAGTAACATAAAACCTGCAACCACCCATAGATGTGGTCTTTGCTGGACCCCAAACATCTGTATGTACTACTTCTAGTACATTCTCACTAACATGCTTGTCATGTGGAAATGATGCTCTTGACTGTTTACCAAATTGACATGATGCACATACCTTTTGCATTTCTGCAACTTTGAAATTTGGTAGTCCATGGACAATCTCCTTTGACTGCATCAGTTTCAGCCTTTGCAAGTTTGCATGTCCAATTCGTTTGTGACATATCTCTATATCTGCAATAACTCCTGCACCTTTTGCAAACATGGCTGCATTCGTTTCAGGAATCTTCACATTTAAGGTGAACATCCTACCCACTTTGTTTCCTTTGGCAACCAATCGTCCATCCTGCTTGTACTCTTCTACATATAATCCATCAGCATTGAACCTAACTTGTAATCCTTGGTCAACCATTTGTCCAACAGAAACCAGATTCTTTGTTATATTTGGAACATGAAGCACATCAGCGAGATGTTTTACCTTTTCGTCCTCCATAGACAATGCTATGTTTCCTATATGCTCAATAGGATGTGATGTATCATCACCTGTTTCAACATATCCAGGAACTGGCATTTTCTGCAAACTACCAAACCATTCTGCATGACTGGTCATGTGATTTGAAGCACCTGAATCAACATACCAGACATTATCATTCGATTTTGAAACATGAGCAGACATCATATTCATCATGTGATGTTGAACCATAAACAGCTTCTCAGAATCATCTGCACTTGTGGATGCATAGTTGTTTTGCTGCCTTTTGTTATTTTGATTCTTCAACCTGCAATCATGTTCAAAGTGTCCAGGTTTACCACAATTCCAACATCCTTTACTATCATTACCTGAATCATTTCTTTGGAAATTTCTGCGACCTCTTTGACTCCCCCTGCCTCGAAACTGTCCTCTTCCTCTTGCATGATTCTGTTGTTGACCTTGGTCTTGGTTATTCTTTCCTCTTCCACTTCCAAAACCTCTACCTCTACCCCTTCCTCTGCCAGAGTAGAATACCTGCTCAGAACTGGGCTTTCCTTGGGAGTTTGAATCCTCACCAAGATTCTTTTCTTCAATAATCAACATAGATACCAAATCAGCAAAATTCAGAATATTTTCCCTAGTCTGTATAGAAGTTCTAAACTGCTTATATGCAGCTCCTAAACCACGAAGGCACACTTCCACCTTATCATCATCATCTACATTCACGCCAATAGATGCAAGTGACTCACATATGCTTTTGATTTTTAGAGTGTAGTCACTTACCGACATGCTCTTTTTCTCCAATGTATGCAGCTCGTTCTTGAGTTGCAATTTCCGTGCCTTTGTATTGGTCTCGTACAAAGTGACCAAACTGTTCAAGCCTCTTTTGGAGTCTTGGCATCCTGTATGTGTCCAATCATGCTATCCTTTATGCTAACAAATAGCCAATACATTATCTTTCGTGCTCCTTGATTCCATTCCTCATATGCTCTTAACTGTTCTGCAATCCGATTCCTTTCTGGTAACTACGGAGCATTTTCATTCTCTCCTTCGATGTACTTCCAGTAGCCTTTTCCCATTAGGAAATTCGTCATTCTGAATCTCCAAGCATGGAAGTTGTTCTTGTCGAGCTTATCGCTCATAAGCTGACCCATTCCATCTACGTTTGCCATTTCTGCAACAATTCACAACACTGCAACACATTACAAGCAGCACTTCTGCTTGAACACTGTCGCACTATGACGTGACAGTTCAATCTCAGAAAAACACAGTTTTCATGTATCAACAGTACACGGAATCACTTGAAATTCTGGATCTCGAATATATGAGTGTCGACAGACACAACGCAAGTTATAGTTTTTGAAACGGACCTGGTTTTTCTGTGGGCCCTAGCTTGCGGGCTCAAAACGGAGGTCGAGATGGCTCCGAAACTTCGATCTGACAAAAACGAGTGACCCTAAAGGGATAACTCACAAGAGTATTTTGAGGTCTTCTACCTTCATGCCGATTTTTGCAGCAAATGGAGGTCGTTTGTGAAATCGCGTTTTCTCCAAGCCTTGCCGCGTAGTCTTCACCGTCGCCTTCTCCACGAGCTCTTTACAGCCACGTTGGCTCTGATACCATGTCATGAGGAAGGAGATAAGGAAGAGAGCTCACACACACACTCTCACTCTCAAGGAGAAGCACACACACAAATTGAGGCAAGGAAGAATGATCTTCTTCTTCTTCTATTACATAAAAGGAATGTACAAGAATGATCTAAAAACAAGAATACAACAAGTGCAATATATAAAGACCAGTACATAAGGAAAAACCTAATGTCCGCGAATGAGTGAGCTGGCAAGAAACAAATGTGCCATCACTCTCGGTAGATAAATCTAATAAAGCTCAATGAAGTATCCCTGACATATACCGGCATGACCACTATACATGTCAGAGAAACAAAAAACTGGTACGTGTCATCCTGGATCATCACATGTTGAGCTTGATATCTCAACATGTTTCACCGCTGCCATACCCCTGTATATATATATATATATATATATATATATATATATATATATATATATATATATATATATATATATATATATATATATATATATATATATATATATATATATATATATATATATATATATATATATATATATATGTGTGTATGTATATATATATACATACATCTAGTGATAATGAATTGTTGGGCGACCATGCATATTGTGTTCATACTTTTGTTGACCCCGTGTCATTCTCTCTATCTTTGCTTGCAGCACTCATGTCTTATCTCTCATGATACATCATTGTATGTTTGCATACTAATGTTCATGCAGAAGAGGACTCCAGTGTCATATTCTTTCGTATATCTGTAATACTCTTATGTCATCTTGTTGTTCATACATCTAAGCAAGAATCATGTTCCGAAGTGAATCAGATAGTCTATAGTTGTTCAGAATTGTGTTTTATGAATATGATCTATAGTCAAGTGCTATTCAAGCACATTGCATTTGCAGCCAAGTGCTATCTAAGCACTCTTCCACCATTGAAGAACATTGAAAAGAAGAAGATTTAAGTGACTGAGGCAAGGATCGTGGACATCACTACTCAAAGAGTTAACTCACTTCTCCATATCAATTGGAAGAAGTAAAGAAGCAAAGTGCATCCAACACACTCTTGAAGATTTTCTTACCATACGAAGATAAAGAACGTGCATTCAACGCACTTAAAGAAGAAGAAGAAAACTTCCTCAAAAGGAAGAAAAGGAAAGTGTATTCAACACATTCAAACAAAGGTAAAATCTTACTCCACTCCACTTGAAGGGATATAGGCACCTTAGAAGTGCTATCATAAGTGAATTTGACTTGTATTCATATACACAATTTAAAGTTGTATGGGCTCTCACTTAAAGAGTCGCTCAAAGGCTGCATATCATCATATCATTATATCTTTTGTAAAAGTTAGAAAAAGCATTGAATGAATGATCATCATATCATCATATCATTATATTCAAAGGATCAATGAATGAAGGTCTATATTATCCATTTGATGATGGATTAAATTTACAAGCTTATTGTGATACTGATTGGGCAGGTTCCAAACATGATAGGAGGAGCACTAGTGGATATCTTATCATTCTAGGGAAGAAGACCATCTCATGGATGTCAAAAAAACAACCAACCATGGCTCTTTCATCACTCAAGGCTGGGTATAGAGGCTTAGCACAAGTCTCATGTGAGCTTATGTGGCTCAAGAAGTTCTTTGCTGATCTTGATTTGCAGGTTAAGCAAGTACCTATTTTTGTGACAACATAAGTAGCATATGCTTGTCTCAAAATCCAATATTCCATGCAAGGTCAAAGCATATAGAAGTGCATTACCACTTTATTGGAGAGAAGATCATGTCAAAGGATATCAAGGTGGAGCATGTCAATACAAAAGACCAATATGCAGATATGTTTACCAGAGCATTGGATGGAGTAAAGCTACAACACTTCAAGGCATGCATTGGAATGAAGGACCTAGGCATTGAGACTTGAGGTGGAGTGTTGAAAATCAAGTCTCAATCATGCAAAAAGGCTCAACCACAAGTTTTGCAAGTGGAACAATCAGTAAGGAGGACCCAAAGTCGTGGAATAAAGTTAGAAGCTCAACCAAACTCAATCAAATTCAAATCTCATCAATTCAGCCACCAAAAAGTGCACCTAAACTGATTAGTGGGTGGTTAGCTAGATTCTAGGAAAAGTAAAAGTCTATATAAGCATCATCCCGCCTTTGTTTCTTGAGTTGTATGCATTCCACGAGTTTCCCACTTAGTTTAGTGAAGTTATAAACTCCAGTAAGCAGCCCCCTTGTTTGCTTACCTCATTTTCTCATGATTTTGCTCTGTTTTATCTAGAGGTGTAGTTAGGCTTTTCCAAATCTGATTGTACCAGATTGCAGAGCATTGTTTGCTCTCTCATTGTACTCATTTTTATTGATTTCAAAATTCAATGGGTCTCTCATATTGTGCCCTAAACTTTGCCAAAGTTTCAAGTTATTTGGCTGAGTGAATTGTGAGTAATTGCCAACTTTGTGAAGGTATATCTCTGCACATAGGGAGAGAGTGTTGCAAACAGGTAGCCTGTTTTGGAGAGGGTGGTTCTCCCAACTGAGATATGCATTTGGTATGATTTAAATCTTGTTGGGTAGCCCTTATAGTCTACTACAATTAAAATTAAATTTCATTTTAAGTCTCCATACTGGTGCAGAGAAAAGTTCAGAACAGTGAGCATATATTACTGCTTGAGGACCTAGTGGAGGGCAGCCATCTTCCATTTTTGCATTAGGGTGTTAGAATCATCCCCCATCAGTGGTATCAGAGCCATTTTGGAGTCTTGGAGACATCATTGGTATCATATTGAAGACTTGAAGGGATCAAGATAACTCATGGATGCACAAGGAGGACTCATCAAAGCAAGATGACATCAAAAGGGGGCTACATCGATCGAGATCTCAACTAGTCAAAGGTTAGCAAGGGAGAAGCTATCAAAAGGTAATATCCACACCTTCTAAAGCATACAAACACTTCAGGAGAAGCTAGAGGAGCATCTTAGAGCTCAGTATGGATGAGTATAATGCACAAATAGAGAAGTTGGAGAAAGCCCATTATCAACCATGGAAATTTAGAGTTAGCAACTACCTTATGGGCAAAGTATTGTGGGGATTAGTGAGTGGCACGGAGCCAATGTCTCATGTACATGATCCACAACTTCAAGGGCAGGTTAAGGCACTTAATGAATGGATAGAAAGGGATAGGAGATTCATATTCATTCTATCTCAACACATAAGCAATAGCATGATAGGGCATATACATAACTTGGACACATCCAAGAAGGTTTGGGAGACCTTGGAGAGATTGTACTCTTCATACCAAGGCAAGGAAGGTTCAGCTCAAGAATGAGCTGAGTAATCTTAGAAAATCACCAAGTACTAACATAAATGAGTACATTTTGAAGGTTAAGGAACTTGCAGATGCTTTAGGCTCAATTGGGAGCCCAATCAAGGACGATGATCTTGTTGCACACACTCTCAATGGCTTGAGAGAGGATGAAAGGAGGAAAGCATTCACCACATCTGTTTATGTGAGGGATTCCCTAACTGAGTTTGATCAATTAGTCACATTGATGGTGACTGAGGAGATGAACCAAGGAGGTTTACAATCAAGGGGCAGCCAAGCCAAAGTTTTCTATGCAGGTAGAGGCAAAGGCAAAAGAGGTGGAAAAAACTCCCAATGCAGAGGGAGAGGAAGGTCAAGATCAAGCTCAAGCAACCAAGAAGGCTCCAACCAAAGCTATGGATCAAGAGGAAGACGAAGGAGTAGAGGAAGAGGAGGAAGATCACATGGAAGAGAAGCATCCAATGGAGAATGCTACAATTGTGGAAAATCGGGTCTTTATGCAAGAGATTGTTGGTCCAAAGGAGGACGCAATCAAGGATAAAAAGGAACCAAGGTAATTATGATAGTACTTCAACAAATTCAAAAAATGAGAACTTGCTTATGATGTATGGTTCAAGTGAAAGAGTCCATTCAGATTTTACATGGTACATTGATAGTGGTTGTAGCAACCATATGAGTTGCACTAAAGATATTTTCTTTAATTTACATTCACCCATCACTCAAGGACATTTAGAGACAAGGGATGACACTAAGCACAAGATTACACATGTGGGAGATGTTGCATTGAATGGATCTCAAAACTCCAAGGTGTTGAAGGATGTGTTGCATGTGCCAATCATCACAAAGAATTTGGTTTCGATAGGTCAAATGATTGAAAGAGGTTATGAGGTGAGTTTCAATGAGGAAGGATGTTTTGTTGAAGACGGCATGCACGACTACAAGCTCATAGCAAAAGGAAAGAAGCAAGGAAGACTCTTCACCATGGAGGTAAAGCCATGAACCCCTCACACTGTCTACTTGTCAATTGGAAATAAACAGATTGGAGAAATCGACTTATGGCATAAAAGAATTGGGCACATAAACTTACAAAGGATGAAGGAAATCCAAAGGAAGGGCTTGGTGAGTGTTCTACGTGATCTTACATCTCAGAATATGCAACATTTGTCCCATGCTTTTCAATTAGGAAAACAAAGCAGATTGCCATTCAAGAAGGGAGCACATGTGAGCAATGAAGTGTTGAATCTCATACACACAGATGTATGGGGACCTACAAGGGATCCATCCATTAGAGGTAATCCAGCCCCAAGGCTTTGAAGATGAGAGGTTTCCACATCATGTATGCACGCTAAAGAAGGCTCTTTATGGACTCAAGAAAGCCCCAAGAGCTTGGAACAAAAGACTTGTGGACTACTTAGTAAAATGTGGATACAATCAGATTCATGCAGACCAATCACTCTTCATTACAGGGGATGATGAAGCAAACATCAAGGAAATAAAGTGGAAGCTTGGATGTGAATTTAAAATCTCAAATTTAGGGATTTTAAGGTACTTCCTTGGGATTGAAGTACTATTTAAAGATGAAGTTATATACTTGATGCAAAGGAAATACATTCTTGATCTTTTAAAGAAGTTTGGCTTGTGTGATTGCAAGCCCATTTCAAATCCATTAGAAGTAAATGTTAAACTAAGTGCTCATGAAGGTGAAGAAGTGAAGGATGTGACCATGTATAGGTCAATAATTGGTTCGATCTTGTATGCTACTATGACAAGACCTCATATTGCACATGTAGTTAGAGTGTTATCTCAATTTTTTGCAAGCACCAAGAGTACCTCATCTTGTTGCATCCAAAAGGCCTCTTAGTTACTTCAAGGGATCAGTGAATGAAGGTCTATATTATCCATTTGATGATGGAGTAAATGTACAAGCTTATTGTGATGCTGATTGGGCAGCTTCCAAACATGATAGGAGGAGCACTAGTGGATATGTTATCATTCTAGGGAAGAAGACCATCTCATGGATGTCAAAGAAACAACCAACCGTGGCTCTTTCATCAATTGAGGCTGAGTATAGAGGCTTAGCACAAGTCTCATGTGAGCTTATGTGGCTCAAGAAGTTGTCTGCTGATCTTGATTTGCAGGTTAAGCAAGTACCTATTTTTGTGACAACATAAGTAGTATATGCTTGTCTCAAAATCCGATATTCCATGCAAGGTCAAAGCATATAGAAGTGAATTACCACTTTATTGGAGAGAAGATCATGTCAAAGGATATCAAGGTGGAGCATGTCAATACAAAGGACCAATATGCAGATATGTTTACCAGAGCATTGGATGGAGTAAAACTACAACACTTCAAGGCATGCATTGGAATGAAGGACCTAGGCATTGAGACTTAAGGGGGGGTGTTGAAATTCAAGTCTCAATCATGCAAAAAGGCTCAACCACAAGTTTTGCAAGTGAACCAATCAGTAAGGAGGACCCAAAGTCATGGAATAAAGTTAGAAGCTCAACCAAACTCAATCAAATTTAAATCTCATCAATTCATCCACCAAAAAGTGCACCTAAACTGATTACTGGGTGGTTAGCTAGATTGTAGGAAAAGTAAAAGTCTATATAAGCATCATCCCACCTTTGTTTCTTGAGTTGTAGGCATTCCACAAGTTTCCCACTTAGTTTAGTGAAGTTATAAACTCCGGCAAGCAGCCCCCTTGTTTGCTTACCTCATTTTCTCATGATTTTGCTCTGCTCTATCTAGAGGTATAGTTTGGCTTTTCCAAATCTGATTGTACCAGATTGCAGAGCATTGTTTGCTCTCTCTCTACTCATTTTCATTGATTTCAAGCTTCGATTGGTCTCTCATATTGTGCCCTGAACTTTGCCAAAGTTTCAAGTTATTTGGCTGAGTGAGTTGTGAGTAATTGCCAACTTTGTGAAGGTATATCTCTGCACATAGGCAGAGAGTGTTGCAAATAGGTAGCCTGTTTTGGAGAGGGTGGTTCTCCCAACTGAAATATCCATTTGGTATGATTTAAAGCTTTTTGGGTAGCCCTTATAAACTGCTACAATACTAAATAAATTTCATTTTAAGTCTTCATACTGAAGCACAGAAAAGTTCAGAACAGTGAGCATATATCACTGCTTGTGGACCTAGTGGAGGGCAGCCATCTTCCATTTTTGCATTAGGATGTTAGAATCATCCTCCATTAGTGGTATCTCTGCCATTTTGGAGGCTTGGAGACATCAGTGGCATCATATTGAAGACTTGAAGGGATCAAGATAACTCATGGAAGCACAAGGAGGACTCATCAAAGCAAGATGACATCAAAAGGGGGCTATGTCGATCGATATCAATGTACATGATCCACCACTTCAAGGGCAGGTCAAGGCACTTAATGAATGGATAAAAAGGGATAGGAGAGTCATATTCATTCTATCTCAACACATAAGCAATAGCATGATAGGGCATATACATAACGTGGACACATCCAAGGAGGTTTGGGAGACCTTGGAGAGATTGTACTCTTCATCAACCAAGGAAAGGAAGATTCAACTCAACAATGAGCTTAATAATCTTAGGAAATCACCAAATACTAACATAAATGAGTACATTTTGAAGGTAAAGGAACTTGCAGATGCTTTGGGCTCAATTAGGAGCCCAATCAAAGACGATGATCTTGTTGCACACACTCTCAATGGCTTGAGAGAGGATGAAAGGTGGAAAGCATTCACCACATCAGTTTATGTGAGGGATTCCCTACCAGAATTTGATCAATTAGTCACATTGATGGTGACTGAGGAGATGAACGAAGGAGGTTCATAATCAAAGGGCAGCCAAGCCCAAGTTTTCTATGCAGGTAGATGCAAAGGCAAAAGAGGTGGACAAAACTGCCAAGCCAGAGGGAGAGGAAGGTCAAGATCAAGCTCAAGCAACCAAGAAGGCTCCAACCAAAGCTATGGATCAAGAGGAAGAGGAAGGAGTGGAGGAAGAGGAGGAAGATCACATTGAAGAGAATCATCCAATGGAGAATGCTACAATTGTGGAAAACCGGACCATTATGCAAGAGATTGTTGGTCCAAAGGAGGAGGAAATCAAGGATACAAAACGAAGCAAGGTAATTATGCTAGTACTTCAACAAATTCAGAAAATGAGAACTTGCTTATGATGTATGGTTCAAGTGAAAGAGTCAATTCAGATTTTACATGGTACATTGATAGTGGTTGTAGCAACCATATGAGTTGCAATAAAGATGTTTTCTTTAATTTACATTCACCCATCACTCAAGGACGTGTAGAGACGGGGGATGACACTGAGCACAAGTTTACACATGTGGGAGATGTTGCATTGAATGGATCTCAAAGCTCCAAGGTGTTGAAGGATGTGTTGCATGTGCCAACCATCACAAAGAATTTGGTTTCTGTAGGTCATATGGTTGAAAGAGGTTATGAGGTGAGGTTCAATCAGCAAGGATGTTTTGTTGAAGATCCCATGCACGACTACAAGCTCATAGAAAAAGGAAAGAAGCAAGGAAGACTCTTCACCATGGAGGTAAATCCATCAACCCCTCACACTATCTACTTATCAATTGGAAGTAATCACATTGCAGAAATCGACTTATGCCATAAAAGAATTGGGCACATAAATTTACGGATGAAGGACATTCAAAGGAAGGGATGGGTGAGTGGTCTACCTGATCTTAGATCTAAGAATATGCAACATTTGTGCCATGCTTGTCAATTAGGAAAACAAAGCAGATTGTCATTCAAGAAGGGAGCACATGTGAGCAATGAAGTGTTGAATCTCATACACACAGATGTATGGGGAGCTACAAGGGAGCCATCCATTTGAGGTAATAGATATTTTGTCACATTTATAGATAATCATTCAAGGTTTTTTTTATGTATTGCATGAAGTCAAAGTCAGAGGTGTTTTACCACTTCAAGAGGTTCAAAAACCTAGTGGAGAAGG
This sequence comes from Ceratopteris richardii, assembly GCA_020310875.1. Lineage (NCBI taxonomy): Eukaryota > Viridiplantae > Streptophyta > Polypodiopsida > Polypodiales > Pteridaceae > Ceratopteris > Ceratopteris richardii. The sequence continues at coordinate 185,118,329 of CM035418.1, read as the reverse complement.
AAACAAGGAAGTATATAAAGACTCTCAGATCGGATGGAGGGGGAGAGTATTTTTCAAATGAATTTTCAGATTTTCTACATGACGATGGCATCAAAAGGCAATTCACTTGCATGTATACACCTCAACAAAATGGGGTGGAAGAAAGGAAGAATAGATACATAGCAAAAGTGGCTAGATCTTTGTTAAATGAAATAAATGTTCCTAACTCTCATTGGGTTGATGCAACAAACACAGCCATATACATTATGAATAGGTGTCCAACCTCAGGAGTACATGGAGTTAGACCTTATGAAGCTTGGTGTGGTAAGAAACCCAACCTTTCACATCTCAAAGTATTTGGTTGTGTGTGTTATGTTCACATACCTGAAGAATTGAGACACAAGTTAGACCCGAAGGCAGATAGGTCTATATTTCTTGGATATTCTTCAGAGCAAAAGCATTTAGATGCTATAACCCTTGCAAAAAAGAGCTTAAGGTATCTAGGGATGTAATATTTGATGAGTTGTTGCCTTGGTATGGTAGCAAAGATGTGTTACAGGTTGACGATGCATATGAAGCCGAGAAGAAGTTCAAAGAGCAACAACAAAGCATGGAGATAAGTGGTCCAACCACTTCAAGCACACCATCAAAGGAGAGTACTACATCAGCTTGACATGGAAGGACAAGTAATGAAGCTCATTCAAGTGAAGGAAGTAGCAAAGGAAAGGAAAAAGCGAATGACGAAGACCATCGATGGGTAGACATGAAATCTACAAGTGACAAAGATATGGAAAAATTAGAAACTCCAGGATTTAAAGCATCTAAACCAAGGAGGAGGAGATTCCTACCACCTAATGGTGAGGTAAAGTTATCCAATAGGGTTAAATACCCTGTTCAAAGGTGTTGAAGTTGAAGGTCAAGGACAAAGCATAGGAACACATCTAAGAGGTGGACACACAAGAAGAAGGAGCAAGTAGGGAGCCCCAAGAAGTGTATGTCAAATTTTCACAAGAATTCCCTACAGAAATAGTGATTTTCATCACTAAAAACCATTGTAAATACCATTTTATATTTTTCTAACTCCATTTTGTTCAAGCCAAGGAGTCCTTGAGCTTGAGGAGTATTAGAACTATCATCCTACCAATTTTCATAATTTTTAGACTCCGCTTGAGCCCTCAAATAAGCCTTGGAACCTAATTTTTAACTAGGCCGGACACTAGGTCTGGACAGGGCCAAAACTAGTCAAAAACTATAAAAAGAGCTAGAGAGCTCATTTTTGAGGTTAGTTGGTTAGAGAATAGAGCTTTTGTAAGAGAACTCTTTTGCAATAGAAGCTTTCCATTGTTCCTCTCTTTGATCTTACTTTGTGCGCATGTGTGTGTATGTGTGTGCATGTTGTGTGCTTTCACTCACGCACTTGAGCTTTCACTTGCTCGTGGTCTTCATACCGGTCCTCACGTCTCCGCGGATTGACAAGTAAAGGAGGTGGTGCTTACGCTTGAGCTACACCAAATTTTGGCGCCGTTGCCGGGGAGAGAGCTTCGAGGACGAGCGTTGTGATGGTAAGATCGTAGATTTGCGACGTTGGAAGGTAAAAAAACTGTCATTTCAGTTCAATTTCTGTTTTTTCCTCTTCATCTTCATCATCATCATCATCTCCACCTTCTTCCATCTTCTTCTTCATAGAAATTTCTTGTTTTTTAGTGCATTTTCACCATTTTCATACCATTTTTCATGCATTATTGTGTGGGAAGGAGTTAGGAGGTGCAAGGGAGAGCAAGCGCTGTGTTTTTCTATGATTTTCTGCTCATACGGAGCTCGCCATTGCCGACGCTCAGAAATTTGAATTTCCCGCCAAAAAACGCAATTCTGTGATGAAAATCGCGATTCTGTGAAAAATTCAAAATTTTTTGAAAATCGTGATTCTCTATTTCCCGCCTAAAAGCCTTTTGAAAAGAACACGATTCTGTGGTCATTCTTAGAATCGCGATTCTCTGTTTGTGCTCAAAATCGCGATTCTCACAAATCACGATTTTCAGTAAAAACATGATTTTGTGAAAAAGGCGATTTTGTGAAAAAGGCGATTTTGTGAAAACCACGATTTTGTGAAAACACGATTTTCTGCTCAAAATCGCGATTTTCAAAAAACACGATTTTCTGCTCAAAATCGCGATTTTCAAAACACGATTTTGTGAAAAACACGATTCTGTACTCAAAATCGCGATTCTCAGAAATCACGATTTTCATGTCAAAAAACACGATTCTGAGAACCACGATTTTGTGAAAAACACGATTTGTGAATCACGATTCTCTGAGACAAAATCGTGATTCTCACCAATCACGATTTTCAGTAAAAACACAATTTTGTGAAAAAGGCGATTCTGTGAAAACACAAATTTTTGCTCAAAATCGCGATTTTCAAAACACGATTTTGTGAAAAACACGATTTTGTACTCAAAATCGCGATTCTCAGAAATCACGATTTTCATGTCAAAAAACACGATTCTGAGAACCACAATTTTGTGAAAAACACGATTTTGTGAATCACGATTCTCTGAGACAAAATCGCGATTCTCACCAATCACGATTTTCAGTAAAAACACGATTTTGTGAAAAAGGCGATTCTGTGAAAACACGATCTTTTGCTCAAAATCGCGATTTTCAAAACACGATTTTGTGAAAAACACGATTCTGTACTCAAAATCGCGATTCTCAGAAATCACGATTTTCATGTCAAAAAACACAATTCTGTAAACCACGATTTTGTGAAATCACGATTCTCTGCTCAAAATCGCGATTTTTTAAAACACGATTCTGTGCTCAACATCACGATTTTCAAAAACACGATTTTGTGTTCAACATCACGATTTTCAAAAACACAATTTTGTGCTCAAAATCGGGATTCTCTGATTTCACAAAATCGCGATTCTCTTGATTTCACAACATCGCGATTTTCTCTAAAAGGTCCTGTTTGCCTATTTTGACCCCCAGGAGCCTGATTTGACATAACTTTTTCATCCAAAGTCCATTTTTATAGCTCTATAGCTCGTTGAGATAGGATAATTTGAAGTTGACCCTCAAATGGGACTAGGGAACCAAGGGGGCTCCAAAGAATTTTGAACCATACCAAAGGGAAAATTTGGACTCTTGACTAAAGCTTATGAACCTGAGATCTGGTAGACACTTAGGCAAGGATAAACAAAGCATTAGATCTTCTGAGGCTAGTGTCAACCATACATCCAAGTCTTGGGCACAACAACTAAGTGGTCATCTTTTAGTAAGTTCAGACACAAGTGATTCAGAAATGTCTTTTAGCATGGGAAAACCTGCAGGTGGCTTAGGAACTGCCCATCTACAAACACCAGAAGGTCCCTATAAGACACAGTTGGAATATATTCGGACCAACCGATTAGGTACTCGCATCTATGAGGATGGCCTGAGGCGATCAGTGGTCCAACTCAAAAATCCAGATCAATCCTTTGGACTTGAACACACGGTGGTCAAGTTCGAAGAGGGTTCATACATTGATAAGGAAGGAACCATGTATGTGGTTACCAACCAACCCGATAGGACCGATGAGTTTGGAAATGTCATTCATGAGAATGAGATAGGAGACCTAGAACAAGGAAATGTAGGACAAGGACCCCATACTCCTAGAGGTAAGTCAGTTCTGACCAGAGTGATCACACCAGATTGGATCCCTCAAGACAACAAAAGCATAGAACTCTTCTTGAATAGAGAAACAGAGGAAGCCTTTTGGAGATTCAAGCCAGATCAACCTAGCCAATTGGGCATAGTCATCATCTACAAGCTCAAGGATCCAGAGATACCAGGCAAAGTTGTCTACCTGGATAACACGTCAAAGAAAATTTTCTTGGTAACAGAACATGATAGACATGCATATACTTGGAAGAGTGAATTGATTTTCCAAAGGCGAAATAAGTTAAGGCGACTAGGCCTAGATGTCAACTCAAAAGCTCCAAAATATCACATGGATATGTGCCAAAAATCAAGCATTGCGACTTCTCAAGTCATTGACCGACGTCCATTCGTGACCATAGAGATAGGACAAGGAAAGGGTGCAAGGACTGTGAAAGCATTGATTGACTCAGGGGCAGCAAGTAGTGCAGTTAGACTTTCCTACTGCCAAGACTTGAAGTTGAACATCAATCCCATAGAAGCTTATCTCATAGGATTGGGAGGTGTGGAAACCCCTTGTTTGGGCGAGGTGGAACTTCCCATCAACCTTCAAGATGTTCCAATGAAAGTCAAAGTGCTAGTGTGTCAAGATGAGAACCTTACAGAACCACTTGTCTTAGGACAAGATTGGATTTATGACAATGCAGTCAACTTGAACCTAAGAAGTCAACTTCTTCAAGTTTGGGTCGAGGGACAATGCTTTACATTAGAACTAGAAAATGGCATGCTCACCAATCTAGATGCCACATCTTGTAGTTCTCCTAGGACTAATCTTAGCAAAAGAGATGTTGTATGTGTCAAAAGCTCTATGTCGCAGGAGAACTCAATCGTGGAAGAACAGGCTCAACAACAAGCGGACTTCTCCTCTGGGGCAGGTACTAATGCCACCACAACAACTCAACCAACAAAGCAAGCACAACCGAACAGAACAACTGCTATATCAAATAGACAACGAGATTTCCAAAGGAAGGTAGTGCCGAGCATGAAGCAGATCTGGATACGAAAAGGAGAGCAGCCATCACCCTTGGCCCCACAAACCCCATCCAGACAAGTCAACTAGGCCAGAAGACGAAGGAAGAAGATCAGACAAGCTCAACCACAAGATCTCCGACAAATTTGGGTGCCTAAGAAATTAGCTGCAGCTCAACAAGGGCGATTACAGATGTGGGTACCTAAGAAGCCCTTACATCTACAACAACCTATGTTCTCTCACATGCGAAAGGTCTCAACACAGAAGCCAAAAGGAGAAGAGGGTAAGAACCACGTACAAAGACAGAAAGGAGATCAAACCAGCTCTTCAACAATAGTAGGAAGATGCGCAAAAAGGATATGGGGTTGGAAGCCAAAAGTACAAGTAGCCTCCATCGAACCAAAGAGCCAACCACACTGGATACCACAGTTCAGAAAGCATCCAACAAGGAAGACGCCTGAAGTAATCTCTACAGTGCCAAATGCTGTTCTAAAATGGATCCCCATCAAGAGGAAGGATCAGTGGTCATCTCGAGATCCAATGGATACCTCCAACAAAGATGACATCAACATCTGCAGGTGACATCAGGCCTCGACGAGCGACAACCATGTGCTCCTTGCACAACCCTGTCTTTTGCACCATTCAGGTCATGCATTTCCAAATTATGCATTATATAGGGCCACATTACATGGCCGTGCATACACACAATTGAGAGTCCCATGCACTAGAGCACATTGACACATGTAAACCACTTTTTGATACTAAACTTTGCCTTCTTGTTTTGTGACATTCCTCAAAAAAAAAAAGAGAGAGAGGGAAAGAACTTGTTCCCAGGTTTCGCTCATGGAACATGAATGAGTCATGCTTAGTTGAAGATTGAACCATCGATTCCTGGGCATTTATCAGTTTGGATAGAAGTGTGTCTCGGCTAGCAGATGATGTAATTGCTGCCTTATCTGGTAGATGTCAAGAACTTAGCATGAACATGGCATCCACACCTATGGTTTCCCCTTACCATGGTGGGAGTGAAGTTCTTGAAGGTCCACAACTTGAGTGATGCTTAACTACTGCATGTATGAGAGCATCCAAGGAGATATTTGCAAGAGTTTGTTTGGTACCCCGCAAATCCTTGTCTGTATACTAGATGACCAGACTCCTGCTTATGGTGAACTAAAGAGAATATGTGAAACTAAGCTTGGTGTAGTTACCCAGTGATATTTGTCAAAGAATATAAAGAAATTCAATTCTCAGTATTTGGCAAACGTTGCTTTGAAAAGAGAAGACAGAACCAGGCACTCAAAAAAATTTTCGGTGGACCAGCAACATGGACATTCATCGACAATGTTCCATCATAAATGCCGGGTATACAACATGAAGAGATAGACATCAATCAACCCTTCACCACGGTAAGTATCTTTACTCTGGCAACATCATAACCATGATAGATTAGGAAACCTCTTCGTCAGCATACCCTTGAGCACTTAGCTCAAGACCCGCAATTTTTGCACCATACTTCTTCCAATGCATTTTCCAAGTAAGCATGCGTAGGGCTACATTACAAGGCTGTGCACAAGGCACATACTTTTTTCAATCCATGCACATACACACTTACCCATCATTCACTATGGGTTATGAGTACTTGCCATGACTACTCTGAACATCATCTTTAGAAGCGCTAGAGGACATCCTGGGGCAACATCAATACCTAGGAAGCAATTCGAAGCTAGCAGTTGCTCCAACTCAATCTTGATACGCATTCATGCGGGAATCCACGGAAGAAGCACATACCAAGGGACTATGACTTGCAAAGGCATGCAGTGACAAATGAAGGACCGGACAACCAACACTGCCAAATTTGGAAGATAGACGGCTCTTGTTCATACTGAATGGATACTACCTCCCAAGCACTACATGGAACAACCACTACAACAAGGGTCTGTCAGGGACGACAGACTCGAGAGGGGGGGGGAGTGTTGAAGCTGAAGGTCAAGAACAAAGCATAGGAACACATCTAAGAGGTGGACACACAAGAAGAAGGAGCAAGTAGGGAGCCCCAAGAAGTGTATGTCAAATTTTCACAAGAATTCCCTACAAAAATAGTGATTTTCATTACTAAAAACCATTGTAAATACCATTTTCTATTTTTCTAACTCCATTTTGTTCAAGCCAAGGAGTCCCTGAGCTTGAGGAGTATTAGAACTATCATCCTACCAATTTTCATAATTTTTAGACTCCCTTTGAGCCCTCAAATAAGCCTTGGAACCTAATTTTTAACTAGGTCGGACACTAGGTCTGGACAGGGCCAAAACTAGTCAAAAAACTATAAAAAGAGCTAGAGAGCTCATTTTTGAGGTTAGTTGGTTATAGAATAGAGCTTTTGTAAGAGAACTCTTTTGCAATCGAAGCTTTCCATTGTTCCTCTCTTTGATCTTACTTTGTGCACGTGTGTGTCTATGTGTGTGCATGTTGTGTGCTTTCACTCACGCACTTGAGCTTTCACTTGCTCGTGGTCTTCATACTGGTCCTCACGTCTCCGCGGATTGACAAGTAAAGGAGGTGGTGCTTACGCTTGAGCTACAAAAGGTTAACATATGATTCATTCATTGCAAGACACTATGCCTACATGAGTCAACTTATAGCTTGTGAAGAACCTAACTTTTTTGAAGAAGCAAATAAGCATAGGTAATGGATTGAAGCCATGGAGGAGGAAGTCAAAGTACTTGAAGAAAATGATACTTGGGCATTGGTACCAAGAACAAAGGACATCAAAGTCATTGGCAACAAACGGGTGTACAAGGCAAAGAGGCATGCAGATGGGAGCATCTCTAGGTATAAAGCAAGGCTGGTTGCCAAAGGTTTTGCTCAAATCTATAGCATAGACTTTGAGGAAACATTAAGACTAGTAGCTAAGATGTCCATGATCAGAAGTTTGATTGCAATTTCAGTGTCAAAAGGTTGGAATATGTACCAGCTGGATGTGAAGAATGCTTTCCTAAATGGAGAGCTTGAAGAGACAGTCTTCATTGACCAACCCCAAGGCTTTGAAGATGAGAGGTTTCCACATCATGTATGCAGGCTAAAGAAGGCTCTTTATAGACTCAAGAAAGCCCCAAGAGCTTGGAACCAAAGACTTGTGGACTACTTAGTAAAATGTGGATACAATCAGAGTCATGCAGACCCATCACTCTTTGTGAAGAAGGAAGGTAGCAAAATTGTTTTCATTTGTATATATGTTGATGATTTGATCATTATAGGGGATGATGAAGCCAACATCAAGGACATAAAGAGGAAACCTGGATGTGAATTTAAAATATCAGATTTAGGGATTTTAAGGTACTTCCTTGGGATTGAAGTACTATATAAAGAGGAAGGTATATACTTGATGCAAAGGAAACACATTCCTTATCTTTTGAAGCAATTTGGCTTGTGTGATTGCAAGCCCATTTCAAAAACATTAGAAGTAAATTTTAAACTAAGTGCTCACGAAGGTGAAGAAGTGAAGGATGTGACCATGTATAGTTCAATAATTGGTTCTCTCTTGTATGCTACTATGATAAGACCTGATATTGCACATGTAGCTGGAGTGCTATCTCAATTTTTGCAAGCACCAAGAGTACCTCATCTTGTTGCATCCAAAAGGTTACTTAGGTACCTCAAAGGATCAGTGAATGAAGGTGTTTATTATCCATTTGATGATCGATTAAATGTACAAGCTTATTGTGATGCTGATTGGGCTAGTTCCAAAGATGATAGGAGGAGCACTAGTGGATATGTTATCATGCTAGGGAAGAAGACCATCTCATGGATGTCAAAGAAACAAACAACCGTGGTTCTTTCATCAACCGAAGCTGAGTATAGAGGCTTAGCACAAGTCTCATGTGAGCTTATGTGGCTCAAGAAGTTGTTTGTTGATCTTGATTTGCAGGTTAAGCAAGTACCTATTTTTTGTGACAACATAAGTAGCACATGCTTGGCTCAAAATCGGGTGTTCCATGCAAGGTCGAAGCATATAGAAGTGCATTACCACTTTATTCAAGAGAAGATCATGTCAAAGGATATCAAGGTGAAGCATGTCAATACAAAGGACCAATATGTAGATATGTTTTCCAGTGCATTGGATGGAGTAAAGCTACAACACTTCAAGGCATGCATTGGAATGAAGGAGCTAGGCATTAGGGGGAGTGTTGAAAATCAAGTCTCAATCATGCAAAAAGGCTCAACAACAAGTTTTGCAAGTGGACCAATCAAAAAGGAGGACTCAAAGTCTTGGAATAAAGTTAGAAGCTCAACCAAACTTAATCAAATTCAAATTTCATCAAATCATCCATCAAAAAGTGCACTTAAACTGATTGGTGTGTGGTTAGCTAGATTGTAGGAAAAGTAAAAGTCTATATAAGCAGTATCCCGCCTTTGTTTCTTAAGTTGTATGCATTCCATGAGTTTCCCACTTAGTTTAGTGAAGTTATAAACTCTAGCAAGCAACCCCCTTGTTTGCTTACCTCATTTTCTCATGATTTTGCTATGCTCTATCTAGAGGTTTAGTTAGGCTTTTCCAAATCTAGTTGTACCAGATTGCAGAGCATTTTTTCTCTCTCATTGTACTCATTTTAATTGATTTCAAGATTCATTTTGTCTCTCATATTGTGCGCTGAACTGTATCAAAGTTTCAAGTTATTTGGCTAAGTGATGTTGGAGAAACTCTATACGAATTAATGATTTGTGGTTGATAGAGAATCAAATCAATCACTAATTGATTGGAGAGTGATTGAGGGAAGTTAGCCTCCCAAGATCAACTATAAATACATGGTAATCTTAGTCGTGGTCATGTATAGACCTCCAAGAGCTGAGCTTTATGCCATAACAAAGTGTGATTCCAAGGCACACATATGTATCAGTAAGTTCATTGTATTGTACAATCAATATACTTTCATTTTCATGATCATTTGAGTTCATATTTCCATGTTCTTGTGAAGTGTACTACTCACTGCCATATCTCTCAGTTTTCTCAGTCAGATTGCAGAGATGGTTTCTCTGAGCTTGGTGCATCATTTCCAGTGATTTAACTTGGTAAAGTTAGCTTTATAATTCTGATATATGCTCACCAATTTGCATTTCATTTGGTTGTTTCAATCTTCAGTTATGTTTAGTTGAAGTCAACACTATATGTTCATTTTCACTTCTCTGTCAGGTACCCGACTTTTTTACTCATCTTGTCAGAGCTATTTCTCAGTGTGCTCTTACCCAAATGCAATGATTTAAATGTTTTTGGCTTCAACTTACTGTCTAGTATAAACATACAAATTTTCATAATCATTGGATTCTTAAATCTGGAGTTACGTTCATTTTTCTGCTCACTGGTCTCATTACTGTAGCAGCCCGTGAAAATCGGGATGATGTCATCACTTGTTAAACATCATTCTCAGTGTGTGGTTCATTATTTTTTATGATATTACTCTTGAAAGTTAGCTCTTTAAGTTAAGTAGACTTCCCCAAGAGGAATTAAGCTAGTTGCTGTTGTGCTCAGAGAATTATGCAAAACACTAGACAGGTGTATGAACCAAAATAGCAAGTTCTTCACCTCTGAGCTAACCCCAACTTATCTGTTTTTATCTATCTTTTTGAGAGTGATCTTCCAAGGTACATAGGGTGTATAATACATCCATTGGAAAGCTAAAAGGGCCCACCACATACTCTTGGAGTTCATTTGGCTGGTGTAGATCAAGGATTTTGCAACACCTCTTCATCTTCAAGCACATACCTATCCATCTCTTCACAAGTGAGTTGTGAGAAATTGCCAACTTTGTGAAGGTATATCTCTGCACATAGGCAGAGAGTGTTGCAAACAGGTAGCCTGTATTCGAGAGGGTAGTTCTCCTAGCTGGAATATCCATTTGGGATGTTTTAAAGATTGTTGGGTACCGCTTAAAGTCTACTAGAATTTTGCTGAATGTCATTTTAATTCTATGTATTGGTGCAGAGAGAAGTTGAGTATAGTGAGCATATATCACTACTTGTGGACCTAGTGGAGGGCAGCCATCTTCCTTTTTGCATTGGGGTGTTAGAATCATCCCCCATGAGTGGTATCAAAGCCATTTTGGAGGCTTGGAGACATCAATGGCATCATATTGAAGACTTGAAGCGATCAAGACAACTCGTGCAAGCACAACGAGGACTCATCAAAGAAAGACTACATCAAAATGGGGCTACGTCGATCGAGATCTCAACTAGTCAAAGGTTAGCAAGGGAGAAGCTATCAAAAGGTAATATCCATACCTTCTAAAGCATACAAACACTTGAGGACAAGCTAGAGGAGCATCTTACAGCTCAGTATGGCTGAGTATAATGCACAAATAGACAAGTTGGAGAAAGGCAATTATCAACCATGGAAATTTAGAGTTAGAAACTACATTATGGGCAAAGGATTGTGGGGATTAGTGAGTGGCATAGAGCCAATGCCTCATGTACATGATCCACTACTTCAAGGGCAGGTCAAGGCACTTAATGAATGGATAGAAAGGGATAAGAGAGTCATATTCATTCTATCTCAACACATAAGAAATAGCATGATAGGGCATATACAAGACTTGGACACATCCAAGAAGGTTTGGGAGACCTTGGAGAGATTGTACTCTTCATCAACCAAGGCAAGGAGGATTCAGATCAAGAATGAGCTGAATAATCTTAGGAAATCACCAAGTACTAACATAAGTGAGTACATTTTTAAGGTTAAAGAACTTGCATATCCTTTAGGCTCAATTGTGAGCCCAATCGAAGATGATGATCTTGGTGCACACACTCTCAATGGATTGAGAGAGGATGAAAGGTGGAAAGCATTCACCACATCAATTTATGTGAGGGATTCCCTACCACAATTTGATCAATTAGTCACATTGATGGTGACTGAGGAGATGAACCAAGGAGGTTCACAATCAAAGGGCAACCAAGCCCAAGTTTTCTATGCAAGTAGAGGCAAAGGCAAAAGACGTGGACAAAACTCCCAAGGTAGAGGGAGAGGAAGGTCAAGATCAAGCTCAAGCAACCAAGAAGGCTCCAACCAAAGCTATGGATCAAGAGGAAGAGGAAGGATTAGAGGAAGAGGAGGAAGATCACATGGAAGAGAAGCATCCAATGGAGAATGCTACAATTGTGGAAAACCGGGCCATTATGCAAGAGATTGTTGGTCAAAAGGAGGAGGCAATCCAGGATAAAAATGAACCAAGGTAATTATGCTAGTACTTCAACAAATTCAAAAACTGAGAACTTGCTTATGATGTATGGTTCACGTGAAAGAGTCAATTCAGATTTTACATGGTACATTGATAGTGGTTGTACCAACCATATGAGTTGCAATAAAGATGTTTTCTTTAATTTAGATTCACCCATCACTCAAGGACATGTAGAGATAGGGGATGACACTGATCACAAGATTACACATGTGGGAGATGTTGCATTGAATGGATCTCAAAGCTCCAAGGTGTTGAAAGATGTGTTGGATGTGCCAACCATCACAAAGAATTTGGTTTCAGTAGGTCAAATGGTTGAAAGAGGTTATGCGCTAAAGTTCAATGAGCAAGGATGTTTTGTTGAAGACCCCATGCATGACCACAAGCTCATAGCAAAAGGAAAGAAGCAAGGAAGACTCTTCACCATGGAGGTAAAGCCATCAACCCCTCACACTATCTACTTGTCAATTGGAAATAAACAGATTGCAGAAATCGACTTATGGCATGAAAGAATTGGGCACATAAACTTACAAAGGATGAAGTACATGCAAAGGAAGGCTTGGTGAGTGGTCTACCAGATCTTACATCTCAGAATATGCATCATCTATGCCATGCTTGTCAATTAGGAAAACAAAGCTGATTTCCATTCAAGAAGGGAGCACATGTGAGCAATGAAGAGTTGAATCTCATACACACAGATGTATGGGGACCTACAAGGGAGCCATCCATTGGAGGTAATAGATATTTTGTCACATTTATAGATGATCATTCAAGGTTTGTTTGGATGTATTGCATGAAGTCAAAGTCAGAGGTGTTTTACCACTTCAAGAGGTTCAAAAACCTAGTGGAGAAGGAAACGGGGAAGTATATAAAGACTCTCAGATCGGATGGAGGGGGAGAGTATTTTTCAAATGAATTTTCAGATTTTCTACATGACCATGGCATGAAAAGGCAATTCACTTGCAGATATACAACTCAACAAAATGGGGTGGCAGAAAGGAAGAATAGATACATAGCAGAAGTGGCTAGATCTTTGTTAAATGAAATGAATGTTCCTAACTCTTATTGGGCTGATGAAACAAATACAACCATATACATTATGACTAGGTGTCAAACCTTAAGAGTACATGGATTTACACCTTATGAAATTTGGTGTGGTAAGAAACCCAACCTTTCACATCTCAAAGTATTTGGTTGTGTGTGTTATGTTCACATACCTCAAGAATTGAGACACAAGTTAGACCCGAAGGCAGATAGGTGTATATTTCTTGGATATTCCTCAGAGCAAAAGCGTTTTAGATGCTATAACCCTTGCACAAAAGAGCTTAAGGTATCTAGGGATGTAATATTTGATGAGTTTCTGCCTTGGTATGATAGCAAAGATGTGTTAGAGGTTGACGATGCATATGAAGCCGAGAAGAAGTTCAAAGAGCAACAACAAAGCATGGAGATAAGTGGTCCAACCACTTCAAGCACATCATCGGAGGACAGTACTACATCAGCTTGGCATGGAAGGACAAGTAATGAAGCTCATTCAAGTGAAGAAAGTAGCAAAGGAAAGGAAAAAGCAAATGACGAAGACCATCGATGGGTAGACATGGAATCTACAAGTGACGAAGATATGGAAAATTTAGAAACTCCAGTATTTAAAGCATCTAAACCAAGGAGGAGGAGATTCCTACCACCTAATGGTGAGGTAAGGTCATCCAATAGGGTTAAATACCCTATTCAAAGGTTAACATATGATTCATTCATTGCAAGACACTATGCCTACATGAGTCAAGTTATAGCTTGTGAAGAACCTAACTTTTTTGAAGAAGCAAATAAGCATAGGGAATGGATTGAAGCCATGGACGAGGAATTCAAAGCACTTGAAGAAAATGATACTTGGGCATTGGTACCAAGAACAAAGTACATGAAAGTCATTGGCAACAAATGGGTGTACAAGGTAAAGAGGCATGTAGATGGGAGCATCTCTAGGTATAAAGCAAGGCTGGTTGCCAAAGGTTTTGCTCAAACCTATGGCATAGACTTTGAGGAAACATTGAGACCAGTAGCTAAGATGTCCACCATCAGAAGTTTGATAGCAATTTCAGCCTCAAAAGGTTGGAAGTTGTACAAGCTCGGTTTGAAGAATGCTTTCCTAAATGGAGAGCTTGAAGAGGCAGTCTTCATGGACAAGCCCCAAGGCTTTGAAGATGAGAGGTTTCCACATCATGTATGCATGCTAAAGAAGGCTCTTTATGGACTAAAGAAAGCCCCAAGAGCTTGGAACCAAACACCTGTCGACTACTTAGTAAAATGTGGATACAATCAGAGTTATGGAGACCCATCACTCTTTGTGAAGAAGGAAGGTAGCAAAATTTTTTTCATTTGTATATATGTTGATCATTTGATCTTCATACAGGATGATAAAGCCAACATCAAGGACATAAAGAGGAAGCTTGGATGTGAATTTAAAATATCAGATTTAGGGATTTTAAGGTACTTCCTTGGGATTGAAGTACTATATAAAGAGGAAGGTATATACTTGATGCAAAGGAAATACATTCTTAATTTTTTGAAGAAGTTTGGCTTGTGTGATTGCAAGCCCATTTCAAATCCATTAGAAGTAAATGTTAAACTAAGTGCTCGTGAAGGTGAAGAAGTGAATGATGTGACCATGTATAGGTCAATAATTGGTTCTCTTTTGTATGCTACTATGACAAGACCTGATATTGCACATGTAGTTGGAGTGTTATCTCAATTTTTGCAAGCACCAAGAGTACCTCATCTTGTTGCATCCAAAAGGGTACTTAGTTACGTCAAAGGATCAGTGAATGAAGGTCTATATTATCCATTTGATCATGGATTAAATGTACAAGCTTATTGTGATGTTGATTGGACAGGTTCCATAGATGATAGGAGGAGCACTAGTGGATATGTTATCATGTTAGGGAAGAAGACCATCTCATGGATGTCAAAGAAGAACCAACCGTGGCTCTTTCATCAACCGAAGCTGAGTATAGAGGCTTAGCACAAGTCTCATGTGAGCTTATGTGGCTCAAGAAGTTGTTTGTTGATCTTGATTTCCAGGTTAAGTAAGTACCCTTTTTTTTTTACAACTTAAGTAGCATATGCTTGGCTCAAAATCCGGTGTTCCATGCAAGGTCGAAGCATATAGAGGTGCATTACCACTTTATTTGAGAGAAGATCATGTCAAAGGATATCAAGGTGGAGCAGATTGTACCAGAGGTGTAGTTAGGCTTTTCCAAATCTGATTGTACCAGATTGCAGAGCATTGTTTGCTCTCTCATTGTACTCATTTTCACTGATTTCAAGCTTCATTTGGTCTCTCATATTGTGCCCTGAACTTTGCCAAATTTTCAAGTTATTTGGTTGAGTTAGTTGTGAGAAATTGCCAACTTTGTGAAGGTATATGTCTGCACATAGAAAGAGAGTGTTGCAAACAGGTAGCCTCTTTTGCAGAGGGTGGTTCTCTAAGGTGGAATATCCATGTGAGATGATTTAAAGCTTGTGGGGTAGCTCTTACAGTCTACTACAAGTCTGAAAATTTTCAGTTTACGTCTCAGTAGTGGTGCAGAGAAAAGATTAGAACAGTGAGCATATATCATTGCTTGTGGACCTAGTGGAGGGCAGCCATCTTCCATTTTTGCATTGGGGTGTTAGAATCATCCCCCATCAGTGGTATCAGAGCCATTTTGGAGGCTTGGAGACATCAATGGCATTATTTTGAAGACTTGAAGGGATCAAGACAACTCGTAGAAGCACAAGGAGGACTCATCAAAGCAAGACGATATCAAAAGGGGGCTACGTCGATCGAGATCTCAACTAGTCAAAGGTTAGCAGTGAGAAGCTATCAAAAGGTAATATCCACACCTTCTAAAGCATACAAACACTTGAGGAGAAGCTAGAGGAGCATCTTTGTGTACCTAAGAACCAACTTAGGGACTTGTGGAGAAAGAGACTATACCTCAATCCCCCTCAAGTACATATAGTGGGGATTCACGCTTTAATTATCAATCCGATGAGTATCGAAACCTAGCCGAGTGTATGAAGACATGCATTCAAATGACAATCAATGCAAATGAGTTACTTAAAGAGTGCAAACAATGCAAAGACTAATCCAAACAAGCTTCAACTGTCAGTCATGGTGTCACGTTACTTGGAACAACAGCCAACAGTAAATTGAGCTTTTCTCTCATCTTCGAACTCCAAATATATCGAATAGCATATGCGTTTCAAAGCTCTCGAGAAGACGCATCCAATGGCAGTATTTCCACTCAATTCTGACGCTTCTACTTCAAGTTATGAGCAAAATACTGAGTCGCGGGAAAGACCTTCTTAGACTTCAGCACTTCCTACACTTCGCACACACCTTAACAACAGTAAACAAACACTTTCATGGATAGACAAAACTTTCCTACATTCTTTCCAAGCAGTACACAAGCATACAAGCTCACAAAGAAGAAGATATAGAGAGGAGAAGACACAAATTCGAATTTCTGTGCTCTTGATTCTCACAATGGCAAAAAGTCTTTACAAAGAGTCACAAATTGACTTATATACTTGTGCCCTAAAAATGGTCCTTTCACACAAGAGACCGGCACTTTATTCACTAAAAGACTAATTTTCTACTAATTTACATGGATAAGCTTCTAATCTTCTGTGGGGATGCATCTAAAGGACTCCTCTAGTGCATTTACATCGGAAAATATATTACAAGAATGGTTATAATACAAAAATTGGGTGTCCAAATCCGAAAAATTTTGGGGCCCGTCTTTTTCTCTGCCTTGTGGTCTCTTTAGCTCTACAACACTCTCCCCCTCTTTGTCTCTATCGTCCCTTGATAGGCTTTAGTTCTTGTCTTTCCCTTGTGTTTTGTTTTGGACTCCAAGTTGTCCTCTCCAATCATGAAGTAACAAAGAATCAACAAATCATCTTTATTTTGTCAATCCTAGGAATATCCATAAGACCACAGCCCCTTCAAGATAATAGATTCAAGGAAATAAGAGATTGATGGCTGGATTGCTGAGAGAAATTGGAGATGAAGAGAAAATCTTGAATTTACCATAACTAAGGCAAATCTCCATCATTTTCTATGTTCTTTATGTCAAAACCATGCCATTTCATTAGCAGAATACAAATATGAACTCAAAATTGAAAAATATCACCTGTATCACAAAGACGAGACAATCGCGATTCTGTACCAACAGACGATTTTCACAATTTTGGAACTTCCTTCAGTCCTTTCCACTCATTTACAGCAATAGGTCGCTCTCTTCATACAACTTACTCAGTAATACACAAATGTGACTCACAAATCTCCATGATTAAGCAAGAGACAAGCTCACACATCAAAGGAAATACACTCAACAGGAGAAAACACGATTTTGCAGAAACTCTTTCTTCTCTATTGATAACTTGAGCAAATGACTAACCAACCTCTCCAAAATAGAGAAAATTGACTTATATACATTTTCAAGTGTCCTTTTTCACACTTGAAATTAGGTCTTTTTCTCTAATTTTCTAAAAAATGCTATCTAAGAGTTTCTAAAAATTCTACAAAATTTACATGAGATCCTCAACCACATAAGGAAGACTCTTCCTTATTTTTACAACCATTGCATAAATATTTTACAAGTTTTTTGACTTTTTACTAATTTCTTACATCAAAAATGCTTTTCCAAGAATACACCTTCCAACATCCTTCCCCTTCTAAGCCTTTCGGCTCCTGACGAAAGATTTTTGTGATCCTCTACTTTGGTCATTTTTCTTCATTTCTTCTTCCTTTGATATACCTGTGACAGTAAATCATGGCTTTTCCTTTCTGTTACATTCAAATTGTTGACCATCTCGAACAAAGCTTTTCTCCATTGTATCGCAGCTTCAGGCTTATCTATGACATCCTTCTTCAAATATTCTGTGTAAGCAGCTTCATAGGCAGTAAGTCTTGCTTTTGTAACCACAGATAAGTTTCCAAAAATTTCTGACTCCCTTTCAAAGAATCCATAATCAAAAGCATCTTCAAATATTTGCAAAAAATGACTGCCCAAAAATATTATTCTACTGTAGTAGGCCATCAAACAAATCCTGTCTGGTGTCTCACTCAAATCAAACAAAAGAGCATCTGTTGGCGAATTAAACCCTATGTAGTTCAAAATTCTGACATCTGTATCAGTGTAGGTCTCTATACAGGCTAGAATCAACCTCATTATTCTGACCAGTAATATACAAGCCGGATCATTAACATCTTTATATGTTGTTAAAACTAACTCAGCAGTGTTCACCATGTAACTTTTTGTAGGCCAAGTTCCTGCCTTTGGACCTGCTATTTTTGGAAAGTTCAGCCATTTTGCTGGAATCTGCCCTGTTTTTCTCCTTTCCCAAAAAACAGTCCATTCTCTTCTTCTGGCAACTGGACAATAAGCTGGGTTGATCTTTAAATGCAAAGGGGCCTCTTTCCAGATTTTCCTACATTCCTTATTGGCATCCAACCACCTATTTCTCCATTTAGGATTTGCTCTTTCAAATAACTCCTTCGTGACATTAATATCTTCTTCATACTCAAGGTATTTGTTTGGAGATAGCCCTACTCTGGCCAATTGATAATTCTTTATACTCTCCAAAATCATACAGAAAGGTATTCCCAATCCATCTGCAGCCCAATGATGCTGATCTGGATTAATGCCTTTATTCAGAGCAAAGGTAACTATTTGATCTTCATACTCATCATGCATTTTTCTGATAAATTCCATTCTTGACTCTCTATTGGTCAATAATTTCTGGACAAAATCTTCAGAATACTTTTCCTCTGTTTCTTTGGCTGCTGGTTCCTTGTTCTCTTGTTCCCTGTCAAAATCCCCTGTTTCATATTCCCTGTTATCTGTATCTTCTGCCTGTACTTGATCTTGAATTTCTTCTTGAACTTTTGATTTCTCCAACTGTTTCTGTAATTCTTCTATAGTCATCATTGAACTTTTGTTCTGAGCTGCCCATAACTCCTTTTCCTTCCTCCACTCATTTCTTTCTTTCTCCATCTTTGTTTGCCATTCACTTCTTTCCTTCTCTTCCTCCAAATGTAATTGATGATACCCTCTCATTGATGTGGCAGCATGAGTGTTTGCCTGTTTCTCCATTTCTTTGGCCTCTTTTAATTCTATTTGAAGTCTTTGAATTTCTTTATGCAGCTCTTCCTTTTCTTCCTCTGTCAATTGAACAGGTTTACCTCCATCTTGTAGTTGACCTTCTTCTAACAACACTTTATTAATCTCTTCATGTGCTCTAGTCAGAATTTGATAAGATGTTTGTAAAGTTCTGTATCTTCCTCCTATGGCTTTTAATTCCATTTCCATTTTGGCATTCTGCTCTGATAACTTTACACTCTTTTCTTCCAAATATTGGATCCTGTTCTGCTTCTGAACCTCAGCTTCTTCCAAAGCAATGATTCTATTGATATATTCTTCATTCCTTTCCTTCATCAACCTTAATTGCTCTGTCATCTGCTCTTTTTCTTTCTTGTGTTCTTTGATAATTAAACTTCCTTTTTCAAATTCTGATTCAGCCACCATTCCTGATATGATCATATTTCTGCTAGATGGTCTGAACTGTTCAATGTTACTCATAATTATTTGACAAGCTGATCTTATATTTTTGGGTATTCTTTCCAACCCTACTTCTATTTCTGTCTGTCTAACTTCAATTTGCTTATCTTCTTTATCCACATCATCTTCTTCTGCTGCTGTTTCATCTTCTATGTCCTGAATGTCTTGTTCTTCATAACTGTGATCATCATTCTTTGTATCCTGATTGGTATCATCCTCTTCATAAACTAGTGCTTTGTCATTTGCACTCTTCTGCTCTGAAAAATCTGAAGCCCTCTTCTTTTCTAATGACTTCTTTTCTTCCCATACTTGTTGCTTCTCTGTAAAGAGCTGGTCTCCCTTAGTTTGTATCTCCTTCTCTTGTGTTAGGGTTTCCTGACTTCTGTTTGAGTCCTTTCCAACAAGAGTTTTTTGAACTTTCCTGAGTTGCTCTTCCTGTTCCTGTTTTTCCTGAACTTCAACTGATTCAATTTCTTTTGTACCAGCAACCTGGTCATTACTTTTCTCATTTATGTATTCCTGATCTTGCTCCTCAATGTCCATAACATCTGCTTCCACCTCTTGTTCTTGATCATTCTTAGATGTAAATTCCCCACTGCTTTTTATATCCTGCAGCACATCCTTTATACTTTGAACAATTCCTTCCTCCATTACTTGTCCCAAGACATCTTGAGCATTCTTTTCTGGTTCTAAATCCTTGCTTTCCTGTTCTTCGGATGCATCCTTCTGCTGATTATTTGAACTGCCGAATACCTTCTTTGCTAGTTCCTCTAAACTTGCAGTCAATCTTGCATTCACTTGGAATTGTGTCTGTGAAGGTTTGGTCCATATTGAATTTTCATCAACATTCATTATTCCAGAGCTATCTTCATCTCTCTTCTGGTTTTCCTCTTCTGTCATTCTTGCCTTTCCTTTTAACAGCCTTCTTTTTTCTTCAGCACCCATCTGTGGAACTATTTCCTCCTGTGTCTGCTTCCCTTTAGACTTCTTACTTGTATCCTCAGGTGTCTTCACTTTTTCCACAGCCTGTACAGCTACATTGGGAGTGTTGGGTATTGACAAGTTTAAACTTTTTAACAGAAAACTCTCAATGTCGCTTTCTGAATCAGATGAGAATCGTGAAGATCCTCCCACTTCCTGTTCTGTAGGCTTTGATACTTCCATCACTGAGGTTAGCTTCTGTGTTTCTTTTGTAATTACTTGTTCCATTTCTTTCATCACAGGTTCATCTGCCATTTTTCCTTTCCCTTTCTTTATCATCTTCTTCTTTTGAACAGGTTTCCTTGGCATCTTCTTTTTCACTATCACAGTAGTCCTGGCCTCTGGAGGTCCTTGCAACTCCTTGAAGTATGCCAGCAATTCTACCTCCTTCTTCACAAATATCTCTTCAGTTTCGGCTGCTTGTGCTACTCTTTCAAAGTCAATAAAGAAAATAGGTTCTTCCAAGAGCTTGTGCAATCCCACAGCTTTCCATCTCTTGAGGTTGACAGAAGTTTTCTGAAATCTGTAAAATTCCTGGCACAGCATAGTGTATTTATATCCTCCCACTGCTACTGTGAAGATATGCTGTCCTATTACTCCCAGAATTTCTTTAAGTTCTTTTGCTATTTTTTCAGCTTCTGGGATTTCTTGGTCTTCATCTGATTCTAAGTCCACTTGTTCTTCAGCTGCATCACTATCCAAAAACCAGTGTCCTCTGGACAAAGTCACTGAATCAGCTTTGAAGTCATGGATTGTCAACTCCTTTGCATTCACCATCCTGTATTTATATATAACAGAAAAGAAAATACTCCACCCACATGAGTCACAAGATTTCACAAGAAAATACTAGATTATTCTAGAATGTTACTGACATATATAAAAAATAAGAAAGACAAGTTCCAAGCAATTTTTGCTTTTTTCCAAGAGACTCAATTTTAAGTGAGCAACACAGGTGTAGCAAGACATCTAATGTGCTCTCTCCAATTGTCACTTCCTTGCTCAAAAAACAATTATTCCTGAATAGAAAGATGATGCTAGAAAAGATGATTAATGAAGAAACTTGAAAAAGTAGTGGTCAAAAAAATGATCACAAAAAATTAAACAACAATAAGACAAAACAGCTTTTTTTTTCCATAATAAATTACTCTTTCCCTCCCTATATCTTGCTTTGTGTTTTTTTTAATTTTAGAAAGAAAATCAAGAAAATAAAATATATTTTTCTGGGGGTTTTCTCTTTTTTTTTTTTTTTTTTTTTTTTTTTTTTGTCTCCTTTCCTTCCCCTCCTAGTTTTCTTCTAAGGGGAAAGAAGGAAATATTCTTTTGTCATTTCCAAAATTCTAAAAATAGGTCCACTGTGGATTATCCCTCTTCCATTGACCCAATTCTGATTTTTTCACCCAGTAATGTTTTACTTCATTTTTCCTTCTGTTATGGAAATATCCATGCTCTGTGGATGAACATTTTGTGACACTTTTTGGCTTCCATATCCATTTTGTTCTAATTTCCTGTTTTGGTGAGCAATAACTGTGCATGACCTGTTTCCATATTCCTCTTGTTCTGATTTGTTGATATTGCAAATTTGGCAATAATAGTCTTCTTTGTTTTGTCTCCTCATCCACCTTTACCTTTTCAGTCTTTTGCTGGTCTTGAGTGTATGAAGCTTGATCACTTTGTATTGTCAAAATGTTCCTGTCCTCCATTGAGAAAGTAAATCCTTCGAGATCTGGGTCATGAACATCCATATGAACTACCTGCTCTTCATTACTCAGAAAGAACATTAAAAACTTTTTGTCCTTGATGGTCAAATTAAGCTTCATTTTTTCAAAATTTAAGATGACTTTACCTTGTTTGAGTCATGGTTGCCCTAAAATCAGCTTTTCAGCCATTAAATGGTCTGGCCACTCTTCACAATCTATCTCCATATATTCATTATTAAATTTCACTTTAATAGAAAGTGAAGATATGCTCTGAATTCTTTTTCCTCCCAGGGTTTTGATCAAAATTCTGCTTTCAGCTCTCTTCAGGTTAAACTTATTGATCAAGGCTGAGCTAATTAGATTCACTTGAGCTCCTGAATCTATCAAAACCCTTATGTTTTCATTCTGATAATTCATCATAATCACAGGCAAATGTTCTTTTTGCTTTAGAGTGTTTTCACATAAGCACACTTGTTTCAATTTTCTAATTCTCTCTTTGGCTTCTAGTTGAGCCTCCTTTCTAATACTTTCTTCTTCTTTTTTCCTGTTTTGGGCTTTTTGCAATCTTCTCCATTCCTCAGTAGTTAATGGGCACTCATACCTCTTCACTCTACATCCACTTATGAAATTTGGCATGATTTCCCCATCAATATTGGCTAACTGAATAGCTCCACTCTTGCTTATCTGATGTATGATATATGGCCCATGACCTTTTTTCTGAAACTTTTTCTGATGTTCCTTGATTGTGTAAGCTAAGACCAGGTCTCCTTCTTGTAGATCCTTATCTTTTATGTGAACATCATGATAAGCTTTTTGTCTTTTCTTGTTTGTGTATATACTCATCACTGCTTGGAGTCTCGATGCTCCCAGTTTTTCCAAATCTATGACTCTCTCAGATAATTCATGTCCTGTCCAATTGTATTGGCTACCCTCCTTCAATGTTGGAATAAGAAATTCCATGGGTAAAACTGCATTCTGGCCATATACCAAATTAAATGGTGTAGTCCCTAAAGCCGTTTTGTATGCCACTCTATAAGCCCAAAGAACATGATTAAGTTGAGAATCCCAGTCATTTCTGTTTGTGTTGACTAATTTGGACAATACATTGCAAAGTACTTTATTAGTACTTTCTGCTAACCCATTGGCTTGTGGGTGATATGGGGCTGACTTATTGTGACTAATCATGAAATAATTAGTCATGTTTTCTATGATCTGATTCAAAAAATGAGTCCCCCTATCACTTACCAATTCAATTGGTAGTCCAAATCTAGTGATAATGTTTTCATACAAAAATCTAGCAGTGGTGTGAGCATCATTTCTTCTAGTAGCTTTGGCCTCAGCCCATTTTGTCAAATAATCTGTAGCTACTAGTATGTATTCTGCATGAGATTGTCTGGCTGGAGGATGTATGGGTCCAATAAAGTCCAATCCCCATTTACTAAAAGCTCTGGCTGAAATTAAAGGAATTAATGGCATGTTATCTCTTTTGTTTGGTTGACTTACCCTTTGACAGACATCACATCTTTTTACATAAGTTCTAGCATCGGGAAATAGGGTTGGCCACCAAAAGCCAGAATATAAGATGAGTTTGGCTGTTCTATCACTTGAGAAATGTCCTCCAGCTACTCCCGAGTGTGCCATTTCCAACATCTCTAAATACCTTTCTTCTGGAACACAAATTCTCAGATATCCATCCATTCCTCTCTTGTATAATTGTTCTCCTATGAGTTGATATTCCTCTGAGATCACTTGTAGATTTCTTGAATCAGCACCAGCTATTACTTGTTTCCCTTTCTCCTTTCTCTTCAACTTCTCAACAATATTTTCACTCCATTCAGGGTTTTTCTGAAACCAATATAAAGTTATTAATTCTGATTTCTGCCATGTTTGACATTTTTGACAGTTATCAATATATCTCTCCACATCTTGAATCTTATTTGGCCAATGTACTCCCATTCTATTAAGGTTACTTAGAGTGACAATTGTAGAAGCATGAGTACATGGATTCCAGCAATGAGCTTTTCTTACATATTCATGTTGCTCCTCTTCTGGAGTACAATATTCCAGTATTCCTGACTGATTGAGGTGATACAAATGTCCAGCTAACAACATGAAATTCCTGCTTTGTAACACCAGATGTGTATTATTTGCTAATGACCTACAAGGTCCCATGGTTAGCAAAGGAATTAATGACATCGACCATTCAGGAACACTTTCCACCTTGAATAAGTATGTATCTGGCAAATCATCATCTATAGGTGAACTAGGTTCTTTTGACTGGATTCTTGATAAATGATCTGCTCTCAAGTGTGTTTTTCCTTGTCTAACCACCACCTCAAATTCAAATTCCATTAGTAAAAGAAACCATCTTACTATTCTTCCTGTATGACATGGTTTATTTACTAAATAGAGTAGAGCTTGGTGATCCACAAAGAATTTAAACTTGTTGGCCAATAGATAATGTCTGTATTTTTTGACAGCAAAGATCATTCCCAATCCTTCTCTCTCAGTGGTTGTGTAATTTTTTTCTGCAATGTTTAATTGTCTACTTGCATATGCTACTGGGAAATCTAATTTGCTTCCTTCTATAGGTTGTGCTAACACACATCCCAGAGCATAATTTGAAGCATCGACATGTACATGAAAGATTTTATCCCACTGAGGTGTTTTTAAAATTGGTGCTGTCACCAAACAAGTTTTTAATGTTTCAAATGCTTGGTCACATTCTTCAGTCCACTCAAACTTTGTGATGAGGGCATATAAGGGCTTGGCTATATCAGCAAATTTGTATACAAATTTTCTGTAGTAACCACAATGTCCCATAAAAGTTTGGAGTTCCTTCACATTTGTAGGTCTAGGAAGCTCTATTATGGCTTTTATTTTCTTCTCATCAGTAGAAATTCCATTTTTTGACACTATGTGACCCAACATTCTTCCTTGTCTGACATAGAACACACACTTTTCAGGGTTTAAGCATACTCTATATGTCCTGCACTTCCTGAATATTCTTTCCAAATCTTGTAAATGATCTTGTCTTTTTAAAGAAAAAGTGCATAAATCATCTACATAGATTTCCATCACATTTCTCAGGAATTCTTTGAAAATATGACACATCAACCTTTGAAAAGTTGTTGGGGCATTGGTCAATCCAAAGGGCATAACCCTAAAAGCATAAACCCCCCATTCTGTAGAAAAGGCAGTCTTATGTTGGTCCTCTAAAGCTATAGGTACTTGATTGTATCCTGAGAAGCCATCTAGAAAATTATAGACTTCCTTCCCTGCAACTCTCTCAAGAAGATGATCTGTTATTGGCAGTGGATAACTATCCCTTATAGTTGCTGCATTCACTTTCTTCAAGTTAATGCATACCCTAAGTTTCCCGTTCTTTTTTGGCACCACAACTATAGGTGATATCCATTCAGTATACTCTATTTCATAAATGAAATTAGCAGCCAATAACTTGTCAATTTCTTTCTTTATTTTGGCAGAATACTTATCATTAAATGTATAATGTCTCTGTTTGCTTGGTTTTGCATCAGGTGTCATAGGAATCTTATGCTCACAAATTTTTGGATCAATTCCTTTCAAATCTTTATAACTGTAAGCAAATACATCCCTATAGTTCTTTGCCAGGTTCCTTAATGCTTCTTCTTCTTGTGATGTCATGTCATCAGCTATTACTATTTGTCTCTCTTCTCCTTCTTCCTGTGTAATTACAATTTTCTTTGTTTGTTCTTCATTATCATATGCTTCCCCTTTCTTCTTCTCTCTTTTTGGTTTCATTTTCAGGAGTAATCTGTCTTCTACTTCATAAGTTTTAAAGTTTGCTGGTACATCAAAGTATTGATCTCTTTTTATCTCTTTCTCTTTCTTTTCTTTCTCCTGGTCTCTTTCTATTTCTTTGTGTTTATGTTCCTTGTATTTGCCTGAGATTTTGTCTTTGATTGCATCCTCAGCTTTTACTGTTTCCAAATATTGTGATTTTCCTTCTTTTAATATCATTTCTTGATTTTGATCCTCTTCTGTTTTTGATACTCCTATCATGTGTATGCCAATGTGGAAAATATCAAATCCTTCCTCATTTTGGAATTCCACTCCCACATATTCCTCACTGGCCAAATCCATGGTAGCTAAGATTTGATTCCATCCATAAGGCTCAAACTCTTCATCTTTGAATTGTTGAGGCACATAATTTTCATCTTGTATTTCTCTTTCTTCCACACAATCTTCTCTTCTTAACTTCCTTTTCCTATTTGTGATATTTCTTAATATGTTACACTTCCAAACTGCTGATTCACCCTCTTCCTGATCCTCCCTCTCTGATTCTTCACTTTCTTGTTGATTTTGATGTATTTTATACCATTCTCTAGGAGATATGTCACAATAGTGGCCATTTCTTAAGTTTACTCTTGTTATTCTCCCCTGGTTCTGAAGATACAAACAATCATTACCCCAATCTTGTACAATTTGCATTTGTCTCATGAAGGGTCTTCCTAGGATAATTTCATAAGATGTGGATTGTGGAAATTCTACTATAGCAAAGGTATGCTCTATTTCTATGCCGCATATGTCCACAATCACTTTCTCCCATATTCCTAGGGGTTTTTCTATATGTCCATCTGCAAGTTGTAATCTCATTTTAGTGGGTAGTAATTCATTTCTTCCCCATTTCTCCCAGGTTTGTTTAGTCATTATAGCCACTCCTGATCCACTATCCAAAATGGCTTTTGCTGAATGTTTTCCATATTGTAATTTTAAGGTTGAATTCCCTTCTTCTCCTTCACAATATCCTCCTATTTTGTCAATAGGAATATACCATAGTTCCTCTAATTCTTGTGTTGGTGAATGAAGGTTTCCCGATATTGTTTCTTCTTTGTTCATCTTGTTTTGTAGGTGAGGATTTTGTTTCAACAAATTTTCCCATGTTGTATGACATGTAATACTACAATGTTCATCTAAGATCATTTGGAATGTTATTTGTGGATTTCCTTCTTTATCATCTTCCTTGGTTTTTGTTTTTTCATCCTGATCAAATGTTCTCCGAGAGCTGTCTTCTTCCCCTAATCTGAGTTGTGTTTCCTGGATAATTTGTTTGCATTTTAGCATCCTTTCATGCTCTAAATCCGGTATGGGATAAGCCATTGCATGATCTGCAGGGCTTGGTCCCTCTTGAATCCTTCCTTTATAGGCTTTGATTAGGGTGTCTAGGCTCTGAGAATTTCCTAATTCAGACAGATTCTGGGTCTTTTGAGGAGAAGTATGTTTTGAATTTGTTTGTTCCTGATTGTCTTCTTCCAGACTTTTGCCCACCTTCCTTTTCTTTTCCCATTTCCCTTTTTGTCTATTTTTCTTCCCTTTTGATGTAGTACCCTCATTTTGTTCTTTAATTGTTCCTTGTTGTTTGGCTTGTGCCCTTGTTATAACATTAAGTTCAATTTGATCATTGTCACTCAATTCCTCTTGTTCCATAATTTTGACTGTTTTTAAAGGTATGTTATTAGGTGTGTTCTGTTGTTTTTGGGGATTTTTTGGACAGTCCTTGATCAGATGTTCTCTACCACAATCCTTACAGTATGCTCCCTCTATCCTGAGTGTTGGAGGTTGTGGACAATCTCTAATGAAATGCTCTCCCCCACACCTATAACATGTTATCTTTGGTCCCCCTTTGAATTGAGGTTTTTGATTGGACATGTAGTTGTTGGTGATGTACATGAATGTTGCTGTGTCCATTTCAATTTTTCCATTTCCCAAATCTAGGGCTTTAAGCTCAGGTTCCCTTATTTCATAATCTTCCCATTCTTCCTGATGTCCCTCACTCCATTGGTACTCTTCCTTATAAGGTGATCTAAATCTTGAATTTCCTTCGTCAATGGGTGTATATTTGACTGGTACCACATTAGTTGGAATAGGAGGTTGTTGTCCTAATACTGGCCTTGGTTGCTCAGTATAACCTGATTCCCTCTGAGCCATGTAGTCTCTTTCCTTGACAGGTTGTTTGTTATAGAAGCATTCCTCCCTGGTATGGTTTGTCCATTTTCTCTCTAGTGTACAATACTTGAGTGTCTTCCTATCCTGTAAGTGTTGTGGTTTCTGATAAGGGCATTGTTGTGCCAGATGATTTTCTCCACAAATATAACATTTCTTGTTTGTGTTTATCCTAGAGTTTATCAGATTATTTTTAGTGCTTACCTCTAGGGCTTTAGCAATAGCCTGAGCCAACTCTTCTGCTGGAGGAATTTTGTCTTCATAAGATCTGGGTTGATCAAATGCTAACAAATCTTGACCTCTGTTGTCCTCCAAATCTATTGCTTCCTTAACACAGGCTGCTAAATCAGGACATCTCCTATAGTACACTAGGGTCCTTAATTGGGCACTTCTCAATCCTTCAATGAATAAGGATACTTGTTTTGCCATGGAAGGTACTTCTTCTCTTGGGCATCTATCAATGTACTGTTTAAACCTTCTGGCTGCTTCTCTAACATTTTCCTCCTTTTGTTGTTTGAAGCTGTGTATCAATGTGGCTGTACTATGTTTAATTCCAGTCTTAGAGAATTCACCAATGAAAGCTTCTAAAAAAGATTCAATGTCTAGGTACATTTCTTTTCTCAAAGGAATGAACCATGATAAGGCTGGCCCTGTTAGGGTTAGACCAAATGCCTCAAATTGTACCTTGTAATCTTCTACTTCCTCTGCTCTAATCAGTTGTCTAAATTCTGCAGCATGAGCATGAGGATCTGAATACCCTTCATATTGGTTCTTCATGCATTTGGCTACTTGGTATGGTCTAAGCATCCTACCCTGAGGTTGCCAATGAGGTCTTCTTCTGAGTGGGAAGTCATTGTATCCTTCTGGTTCTCTGTCAAAGGGATTTGGTGAAGCATGTGTCCTTCTCCCATGATGTTGCTCATTATTAGTGTAGTTTTCATTTGGTCTAGGTATATCTGGTTGTCCCATGTTATGTTCCCAAGGTCCTTTGTCAGCACATTGCCCTAGATCATTTGAATTTTCTGGGTCTTGAGAGAAGATGTATACACATCCTTGCCTGTCTTCATATCTTCCATCTTTGAATTGGGCTACTGGAGTTATATTTAGGGGAACTTCTAAATTTCTCAGTCTAATGAGGAATTTATGCATTCCATCCTGGTATACATAGGTTCCAAACCTATTTGTATACATGTATTTAAGGATGTTTCTAAAATCCCCAGTTTCTATTGACTCATTTGTTTCATTTAGGTTTTCCATATTATTTTCTTGGCCTAAACTTCTTTCTGATCTTTTACTACTTCCTGGCTCTTTTTCCTTCCTTGTTAGGTCTTGTTTAGGAAGTGAATTTATTTTATTTCCAGACCTTAGTATCATTCAACTATTTTTGACAAATTTCTAATACTCAAAAGAGTGTTTGTCACAGTTTCCTAACCAATATATTGGTTTTCCACAATTTTCTGTCCAAAATTGTGTGTGTTTTAATTTTCTTTCTATGTTTTGTGCTTTTCACAACTTCTTAATGAATTTAGGGTTTTTTCACGATTTTCTACTGCCAGTAGTGTTTTTTCACGATTTTCAGATAAAAATCGTGTTTTTTCACGATTTTATGATGCAATTAGACTTTTCCACGATTTTCTGATGGATTTGGGGTTTTTCACAATTTTCTGATGAAAATCGTGTTTTTCACAATTTTGTACCTACTTGTGAGTTTTTCACGATTTTCTGTTGAAAATCGTGTTTTTCACGATTTTGTGTGAAAATCGTGTGTTTCACGATTTTGTGTGAAAATCGAGTTTTTCACGATTTTCTGTTGAAAATCGTGTTTTTTGCGATTTTGTGTCAAAATCGTGTTTTTTGCGATTTTGTGTCAAAATCGTGTTTTTTGCGATTTTGTGTCAAAATCGTGTTTTTTGCGATTTTGTGTCAAAATCGTGTTTTTTGCGATTTTGTTCACAAAATCGTGTTTTCCACGATTTTGTTCCCAGACAATCGTGATTGCTCACAGATTGTAAAAAACACGATTTTCTTATGAAAATCGCGTTTTGGGAATCGCGATGTTGATGGCACTTTTCACAGAATCGTGATTTTGAGTAAAACTCAGAATCGCGATTTTGTCCAAAATTTGGCAGATTTTCAACTTATTGCTTTTTTCAATATTTTTTCACCTATAGAATCGCCTTATCAAAATTTTGACATGCAATAAAAGAAATTTCTTGAAAAACACTTTTTTCTTACTGAAAACCAACAAAAACAGGAAATCGCGATTTCGTGATTTTACTATTTTCCTACTTTTTTTTTGTGTTATTTAATCACTTTAATGCAAAAAATATGTACTCAAAATGCTGCTAGACTTTTTACCTTGCTTGCCAAGTTGAAAATATCTCCAATGCTTGCTTGTAGCAGAAAATCGCGATTTTGTTCGACTCTGCACACTCTCTCTCTCCCTCACTCTCACTCAAATGAATTTTTTCTTCAATTATCTGCTTATATAGTGCTCAAAAAATCACGATTTTGTACTCAGAAAGTCGCGATTTTGTTCAAGTTTCAGTTTTTCACACTCTTTCAATTATTCCTCTTCACTTACTCAATCCACCTAATCTTCCTTACACTTCCTTATCTCAATGTACCCAAATTTACCACAGATTCCAAAAAACTTTCTTTACAGAAAATCGCGATTTTGTGTAGAGAATCGTGTTTTTTCTGTAGATCTTTTCTTGTGCAAATTTTGAGTATTCTATGTCCTTGCCTCCTCTCAATATCCTTCACAACTTCAATACATGAGTCACCTGAAAGTTATTTCAAAACAACACTTTTTACAGAAAATCGCGATTCTGTTCAGAGAATCGTGTTTTCTAATTTTCTGGGTTTTTTGATAACTTTTTTATTTTTTAAACCTTCTTTCTCTTTGTTTTGCTTCAATTCCTTCTTTTCTTTGTAATTAACTCTGCTCCTGAATTTTTGCACCAAAATCACAATCTTCCTCAGAAAATCGCGACTTTGTGCAGAAAATCGTGTTTTTCTCTATTTTTGATTTTATGCCACTTTGAGTAGTTTTTTTTTCTTGATTACCTTCAAAACCCTTCAACAACTTCAATTCAACTTTCACTTAAAATGTTATTTCAAAATCAATCACTTTTTTCAGAAAGTCGCGATTCTGTGCAGAGAATCGTGTTTTTTAATTTTCTGGTTTTTTGATCATTTTTTGTTTTCTTTTTTAGTTTTCCACAATCACTCCTAACCACAACACCTCACTTCAACTTCTTCTCAAGAAAAGAAATTTGTTTGATTGTTTTTTATGAGTTTTGTGAATTTGTTTGGTATTTTTGCCCTAAAAATAAAGGTGAACACTTTACTTAGGGTTTCTAGTTTTGGAAATCAACTGATCCCTTGGTTCTTGATTGGTTATGAGTTTCTATGTCCTTAGCTATCACTAAAGTATCAAAGAAAGGTTCTCCAATGAAAAAGTGTTATGAAAGGCAATCAAATTTTGTAAAGATAAACTCAATCATATGATTTTTTTCAAAATGCAGCACAACTCAAGATTTAATGCTCAGACTTGGTGAACAACTGAATCCCTCATTCTTACATCTAGCTACTTTAACTGTCCTTTCCTTAATATCACCATGTTATCTTCCCAAGATCACCCATGGTGTCTAGTACTTGGGCAAAAAGAAATCTAGAAATGCAAGAATAGATTCAAGTTACCTCCATCTTCAGCTTCTTGGCTCAAATCCTCCACATACCTGCACTTTTACTTCACCAAAATGATGAGCAACTATCAATTTACAAAGATTTCAGCACTTTCACTTCTACAAGACATCCATTGCTTTCTTCTTCCCTAAAGACAAACAATGATATCTACCTATTCATGTGCACTTTTCCTAATTGATGAGCTTTACCTTGTTCACCATCATCAACTGAAGATCCAGCAAAGGTCCAACTTCAAAGAAGTTCTTGGAATGTTCCCCGGCAACGGCGCCAAAAAATGTTTTGTTTTGGACTCCAAGTTGTCCTCTCCAATCATGAAGTAACAAAGAATCAACAAATCATCTTTATTTTGTCAATCCTAGGAATATCCATAAGACCACAGCCCCTTCAAGATAATAGATTCAAGGAAATAAGAGATTGATGGCTGGATTGCTGAGAGAAATTGGAGATGAAGAGAAAATCTTGAATTTACCATAACTAAGGCAAATCTCCATCATTTTCTATGTTCTTTATGTCAAAACCATGCCATTTCATTAGCAGAATACAAATATGAACTCAAAATTGAAAAATATCACCTATATCACAAAGACGAGACAATCGCGATTCTGTACCAACAGACGATTTTCACAATTTTGGAACTTCCTTCAGTCCTTTCCACTCATTTACAGCAATAGGTCGCTCTCTTCATACAACTTACTCAGTAATACACAAATGTGACTCACAAATCTCCATGATTAAGCAAGAGACAAGCTCACACATCAAAGGAAATACACTCAACAGGAGAAAACACGATTTTGCAGAAACTCTTTCTTCTCTATTGATAACTTGAGCAAATGACTAACCAACCTCTCCAAAATAGAGAAAATTGACTTATATACATTTTCAAGTGTCCTTTTTCACACTTGAAATTAGGTCTTTTTCTCTAATTTTCTAAAAAATGCTATCTAAGAGTTTCTAAAAATTCTACAAAATTTACATGAGATCCTCAACCACATAAGGAAGACTCTTCCTTATTTTTACAACCATTGCATAAATATTTTACAAGTTTTTTGACTTTTTACTAATTTCTTACATCAAAAATGCTTTTCCAAGAATACACCTTCCAACACCTTGTTGTCCGCAAGCATCCTTTGGTCAGTTCTGCCTACTGGTTGGACTGGCATTACGTTTTAATGGCCCTGTTCTTGATTTTTTCTTTTACATCCTCTCGGCCTGATGCATTTGTGCTGCCTGTTCTTTTCTTTTCATCGCCTGCAACCCTTAGTCAGTTCTTCCTATTTGTTAAACAGGTGTTCAGTTTTGATGACCTCTTCTTAATTCTTGTTTTACATCCTCTCGGCCTGATGCATTTGTCTTGCCTTATAAATCGGGTTGCCACGCACGCCACCAGTGGAAGGTATGAGGATGTGATCCTTGAGTCTTCGATCTGGACCTTCCAGAGATCGAGAGGTTGAAGCACCCTCTTGTGGTTTCGGAACCGCTGGATATCTTCTTGCACTTCTTCATGGATACTTTCCTGGCCCTGGTTCCTCCTTCCACCTACGTGCTTGTCCCTTGATATGTGCCCCTGCGGGGCTCTGTGCAGAGGTGGGTGTTGCGCCCCTGCGGGGCTTCTTGTAGAGATATGTCTTCAAATATGATCTTTTTAGTGAAGCTTCTTTCGTTGTCTTCTTCTTTTCTTCTTTTTTTTTTATTCTCCCTGAACACTGCCCCCCTCCTGAACTCTGTCGTCCCCGACAGGCTTTGACAATCGACGGGAGTATGTTCTATATACTTTTTGCTCTGTTTCATTAAGCAGATTGGCTTCAGGTATCATTAGTTGTTTCCATTGTTCAGCTTTTACTCCATCATTAGGTGGCTGTCTGTGGTCGGCGAAGAAGCTCAGTTCATATGCCACTAATCTGGCATTCAAGTTGGATGACATCTTCAAAAAGATTTCTGAATCAATTTCAAAAAATCCTGTGAAGAAAGCTTCTTCGAAGGTCTATATATCTGTGCTGGGCAAAAACATGAATCTTGAATAATAAGCCATTATGGTAGGACGGCTAGGCGTAACAGACAAGTCAAAAACCAGAATATCTGTTCCCTAGTTAATGCCAATTAAATTCAAAAATGTATATGCAGCATGCTTGAAGACCTTCGATACTGTAAGTATCATAGTGAGTATTTTATTTGTCAGCTTGATAGTTAAATCTGGTACGGTAGCATATGTCTGCAGCCAAAATTCGATTGTCTTTACCATGTAATCTTCTGTAGGTAAATAATTAGGTGGTGGACTTGGAAGTAGCGGGTAGTTTAGCCACTGTTTATTGATTACACCAGTCTTTTGCATGTCCAAAAATTCGTGTGCTTCTCTGCGATGTGGCGTTGGGCAAAAAGAAGGGTTTACCTGTAGTAAATATGGTGCGGCTTGCCAATGCACCCGTAGTGTAGGATTTTTCTCCAAAAATTTCCTTCTCCAAACAAGTTGTGCAGCTTCAAATTCTTCTTGAGTGTAAGCGAATGTGTCAGGTTTGAAGTTTAGCTGCTCGTCTGGATTTTTTTGTGTAATCTTCTTTATATATTGTCTTGTTTTCTCTTTCATCAGTCCATAGGGAATGTTGAAAGGCTTCATAATCATGTCCAAGTCTTTACCTTTGATCTTTGCTTCCTTCATGACTTTGATGACTTCATTTTCAAAATTTTCGGTCAACCGGGACACCAATAGTGCCCGTTCCTTATGACCTATTTCTGCAGTGTATGGCATTGGATGATCATCATGTATGTCCGCCATCTGCTTGTGTATTGAAGAACTATAAATCGGGGGAGATAGAGGACGTACCTCTACCTCGTCAGTAGG
This sequence comes from Ceratopteris richardii, assembly GCA_020310875.1. Classification (NCBI taxonomy): domain Eukaryota; kingdom Viridiplantae; phylum Streptophyta; class Polypodiopsida; order Polypodiales; family Pteridaceae; genus Ceratopteris; species Ceratopteris richardii. The sequence continues at coordinate 185,083,644 of CM035418.1, read as the reverse complement.
ATTCTCTTTTGTTGGCTCTATTGGTGTCCCGATTGGTGCTTTCTGCTTTACTTGGATCTCTAACTGTGTTATACATTCAGTCTTCTCTTTATTTTCTTGCATGGCTGCTCTGAGTGCTTCTTTGGCTGCCAGCAGTTCATTGCCAATTTCTACTACATGATCCATATTTTCACTGTAGCTTGCTGCAAGTTTTCCATGGGCTATTTCTTGAATGTACTTACGTTCCCATTCTTCTCTCAATTCTTGCTCTTGTTTCAGCAAATCTGCATATTAATTCTCCCTAATCAAGATCCGTTGTCTCTTGTTTTTTGATGGGTTGATCATATAGCAATGACTTCATCAGTTCTTTATTTCTATTTCGTAAAGTGTCATTCTCCTCCATGTATACCTTGTTGGCAGCAGTCAGGGAACCGAAGGAGCCACAAGACGAAGAGAGTCAGAGCGAAGGGACAGCACAGGCAGACATGGCAGTCAAAGAAGATCTGGCAAGTAGGCCAATAATTTTCCTCATAAAGAAACAAGTATGAGCATTCACGCAAATCTAGCACTTAGGCAACCCTTTAACTTTTCAAAAACCCTTACACCAATTAAAAGTGATTCTCATCACTAAACACCATTGTAAATACCATTTCATATTTTTGTAGCTCCATTTTGTGCAAGCCAAGGAGTCCTTGAGCTTGAGGAGCTTTAGAAGTATCTACCTGCCAATTTTCGTAATTTTTAGATCTCGTTTGAACCCTCAAATAAGCCCTGGAACCTAATTTTTAACTAGGCCGGACACTAGGTCTGAACAGGGCCAAAGCTAGTCAAAAACTATAAAAGGAGCTAGAGAGCTCATTTTTGAGGTTAGATTGTAATTGAAACGAACTTGTAAGAGCTCTTTTGAAAGTAATCTAAGAACTCCATTGATTCTCACTCTTTGTCTTGCCGTGTGTGCGCGTGTGTGTGTGTATGTGTGTGCATGTTTGTGTGCTTCTCACTCACGCACTTGTGCCGCCACATGCTCGAGGTCTTCATACCATCCTCACGTCTTCCCGGATTGACATTAAAGGAGGTGCTACTCATCACTGAGCTACACCAAATTTTGGCACCGTTGCCGGGGATCGAGCTTTGAGGACGAGCGTGTGATGGTAAGACGTAGAGTTGACGCGTTGGAGTTGTAGGTATTTCCTTCACTTTCATCTATTTTCTTGTTTTTTCTTCACCATCCTCATCACCATCATCATCATCACCATCTTCCACCTCCATTTCCATCATCGCGAAAATTTCAGTTTGTTGAGTATATCACCATCTCCACCTCATTTCCCTCATTTCACTTGTGAGAGACAGCGAGAGAGCGAAATTACGTGTGCTGTTTTTGCATGTTTCTTGAGCTGTCTTGCAGGTACAGGTCACATCATCGTCCCCAGCACTCTACGCAGGTACGGATTTCGAAGTAACTATCTGTGTGTCGCCGACTTCTGTCAATCGCGACCGACAGAAAAAATGCTCAAATCACCAAACAAAGTGCAAAACCATGATCTACAGGCCTAGAGCTTCCCAAAAATGTGTTTAGTTTCTTGAAATTCCTCAGATTTCTATCAATCGCGATCGCTCTGTCAATCGCGACCGACAAACCACGACGGATAGACCTGTCAATCGCGATCGACACGTCAATCGCGATCGACAGCCCCCGACGGCTCTGTCAATCGCGACCGACAGAGTCAACGACCGATTGACCACGACTGACGGACCATACACGTGACACGTGTCAATCGCGATCGAGTCATCAATCGCGATCGACTCATCAATCGCGACCGACACAGTCAACGACTGTTTGACCACGATCGACAGCCCACGACGGCTCTGTCAATCGCGACCGACAGAGTCAACGACCGATTGACCACGACCGACGGACCATACGCGTGACACGTGTCAATCGCGATCGAGTCATCAATCGCGATCGACTCATCAATCGCGACCGACACAGTCAACGATTGTTTGACCATGATTGACAGCCCCGACGGCTCTGTCAATCGCGACCGACACAGTCAACGACTGTTTGACCACGACGGACAGACCCTCGCGACCGACCTGTCAATCGCGATCGACCCATCAATCGCGATCGACAGAGTCAACGACCCTTTGACCACGACCGATTGACTTTTCGTAACCCCTGTCAATCGCGACTGACCAGTCAATCGCGACCGACAGCCACGACGGACCTGTCAATCGCGATCGACACGTCAATCGCGACTGACCTGTCAATCGCGACCGACAGACTTTGCGAACACGTTAGAAGGGCAAATTAGGTCAAATTTTCAAGGCAAAAATGATGGTCTAAATGTTGGCCAAGTGTGGGACAAACACTATGGTGTAGTATTGCATTACGAGAGCATGACCCAAGTAACTCGAGAATTCCTGTTTGCCTGTTAATCTAGTTTAATCCTATCTTAGCCCCAAAACCCTGAGCTGGCATAACTTTCTCATACGAAATCTGTTTGCCGTGATTCTTGTTTTATTGGAAAGCTTACGGTTGAATTAAGATCAGGAATATTAGATAGGGCCTTTTGAAGTTGACCATACCCAGGGGGAACAAAAGTCAGGGATCTCTAGAGTTGTGTCCAAAAAGTCATAGTGCAAATTGGTGAAGTGTTACATGAATGAAAGTGATTGGTTCAGTCTTTTGAGTTTAAGTCTTGAGCTAACAGTGGGCCTTTTACAGGTCCTTTGAGAGCAACAAAGGGTACGCAAGGCAAGAGTAAGTGCAGGCTTGGGAACACGCGTCCTGGGCACCCCAGGGCAACAACACAAGGAAAGGAACTCAAGGTTGGAAAACCCGCAACACCCTCTGTCAATTCTTAGTTTAGGCTAACTGCGGGTAGTGTTAGAAGTAATTCCAGGCAACGATAGGCACGAGATAAATCAAAGACTATCTAAGAAAATCAAGTGCAAGTTAAGAGATAACCTGTGTGTGTGTGAACGACAACTTTAAAGGAAAAGAACCTAACGGGAAACGACCAAACTAAAGTGCGAAATTAAACTCAAGTGTTCCTAACGATGTGATATCAGACAAGAGTATAAACACGATAATCCACATAAAAAGAACCAAGCAACCGATACAAAAGGACTCAGAAACATGGTTGTACCTGGGAGAAATTGGGTTAATCAAATAGGCATATGAACCTTAGATCAGGACGGCACCTAGTAAGGGAGAGACAAAGCCTTAGGTCTTCAGAGGCTAGTGTCAACCACACTGCTAGGTCTTGGGCCCAGCAGTTGAGTCACCACTCGTGCTACCCAAGTTCTGAGACTAGTGAATCAGAGATGTCTCAAGGTATGGAGAGACCTATGGGAAGTTCAGGTGTGCCATACTTGCACAGGGTAGAAGGCCCTTACAAAACACAGTTGGAATACCTTAGGACCAACCGATTAGGTGCTAGCATCTATGAGGACGGCCTAGGAAGATCCGTGGTCCAGATTAAAAACCCTGACCAATCCATAGGATTAGAGCACCCAACTGTCAAGTTTGAAAACGGAGCATACTTGGACAAAGAAGGAACCATATACGTAGTCACCAGTCATCCAGATAGGACGGACGAATTCGGAAATGTGATCTCAGAAGCGGACTTAGGTGACTTGGAACAAGGAAACATGGGTGTAGAACCTAGAACCCCCCGAGGCAAATCTGTTCTCACTAGGATCATCACACCTGAGTGGGTGCCCCAAGACAACAAGAGCATAGATCTGCTTCTGAACCGAGAAACTGACGAAGCCTTTTGGAGGTATAAATCTGATCAGCCAACTCATATAGGAACAATCATGCTCTATGAGTTTAAGGATCCGGATAGCCCAGGTAGAGTGACCTACTTAGATCACGCTTCGGAGAGGATCTTTGTGGTGACAGAAAATGATAGGCATGCTTACACTTGGAAGGGCGAATTTGTTTTTCCCCAACCAAGATCAAACGTATCCTATGGTCACCCTGGAGCTGGAACCTCCCAAGCTCATGGAATGCAAAGAGATAGAAGTAGAGATAGACCAGAAGTAAGCTTTGCCAACCCAGTGGGCAGAGAAAGAATGAGGACGGAAACAAATAGAGTAGAACCTGAGGTACTTAGAGCTCACAGGAATCAGAGAAATGCGGATGAGTTCCCTCTACCACGACCTAGAGAGCACACAAGGATGTTGAGACCGACTCAGCTAGTTAAGTCCATGAAGAACTATTTCGATGGCACTGGAGATCCATACGATCATGTGGCTGAGTTTAGGAAAGTCTTGAGAGCTGAACAAGTGGAGGATCTATTCACGCAATACAATGCCTTTGGTCTGACCCTTAGGAACACTGCCCTGACATGGTTTCAGCCACTAAATGAGAGGCAGTTCAGGAGCATAGACCAACTCCTAGAAGCTTTCATTATTGAATTCTCTAAGAGTGGCATAAGGCATAATACCTCCTCGCTGATTCACAGCTTCAAGCAAACCCCTCAAGAAACCGTAAGACTTGCAGGAAGAAGATTTAGGCAATACTTAGAAAGATGCCCTGTTTCGGAGCTACCTACACCAGCTAAGCAAGTGGCTTTATTCCTGGATGGATTGCTAAGTACTAAATTGAGATCTTATGTGTACTTGAAGGACCCTAGGACCATAGAAGAGTGTGTACACATGTGTATTGACATTGAGGATAACCTAGGGGAGGAGTTAGAGCTTGCTAAGATATACAAAGATTCGGATAGTGCCTCTAGCCTCTCTTCCACGCAATCCACATCAATCGAGGAACTTGCAGAGAAAGTAGCTCAGAAATTAGGTGTAACTAGCAAACAAATCCCAAGGTTTGCCCCTGTGAAAAGGTGCTATACTTGTGGCGGCGACCACATGGCGAATGTCTGTCCCATTATGGCCCAACCCCAAGTGAATCCTAGTAGTCAGTACTGCACCATAGAACGAAGGTACACCAATCACACCGCACAAGATTGCCCCTACAATAAGCAAACCGTTAGGCAGACGTACCCTCAGCCATACCCTCAGCAAGGAAGGTACCAGAACCCATACCCTCCACAACCATATGGCAGGTCACAACAACCGTATCAGCAACCCTACCAAAACCAACAAAGGCCTCAGCCTGTGTTAGCTCAACAACCCCCTGCCCCAGCTAATGCGATCCCAGTAAAATATGCAGCTGCAGAAGAGAACCTGAATAGAGCTATTGTCCCTATAACACCACTGCTTTCTGAAAGTGACCCGAGTGACCATAGCTTTGATTCTACACATGTTGATAGTCCCCAGGCGTACTACATGCAGTCTCCAGAACATGGTGAGTCCTATTACAGCGAAGAGCCGAATGAACCTAGTTGGGAGTCAGATTACACAAACGTCATGTACGCAAACCCCAATCTTAGACCTCAACCTAGGCAAGTAAGACCTCCATTCCCAAGAGGACCGTGCTACAAATGCCAAGGAGATCACCTCATTCGTGATTGTCCCTTACCTCCACCTACACAAACTCAGTCAGTGACGATCCAAGGCTTTTGCCAAGATTGTGGAAAAGAGCATCTCTTACGAGATTGTCCAAAGAACCCCAATAATATGCCAAAAATCACTCCTATCAACGTTATTGGGTTAGTGGTAAATTCCACAGGAAGTGTGACGTCCACCGCACCAGTACAGGTAGTGACTAGAGCTCAGGCATTGCAGCAGAACCAAGGAGTAAACCAGGAAAAGAACCCAGAGGCTAGTGAAACCGAGAGCATAACAAAGAAAAGGACTAGAGCATGGAAAGATAGTCGGGAAAGAATGAAAAGACAATGGGCTAAAAAGATGAGTGAACTCGAGGAAAGCATAAGAGAAACCAAAGCCAGGATAACTGAACTCACCTCTCAAACCCCCTCTCACACTATCCCACCACCACCATTCCCATCGCCATCCGACCCGCCACCTTTCAACCCACCTCATATGATTCCACCACCCCCTAGAGTAGGATCAGTATTAGCTGATCCCATTCCGGAAGACATAGACATGATGCTTAAAGCATATTAGGCCAGAATTCAAGAAGGGCCAAATGTCACGGATCATGACAAGTGTTACCCTAGAGCTGACCTAGAGATAGAAAGAACCAAGCTTTGCGCGAAAATGGTCGCATTGGCTCAGACTATGTTTGAAGCCAGTCGCCTTTTCAATTACTCGGGCTCAGCCAAGACGCAATTACACTTGGATGGACTTCTGGAGAAGTTAGAGGGCATAATTGCAAGATCTGCCAAGGAAGAAGAAAATCAAGAAAGAGATAACGCGAGCAAAAATATGACTCATCCCCCTCCAAAAGCTTATGTGCCCAATTCCATTGAACCAGACAATTCCCCCCCCCTAGAAAGAATGGAGAATCTAGTGGCACAATCACAAAAGGAACCAGCCTCTCAACACAAGGGCAAGGCAAGTGGAAGAGTAAGCATTCCTGCTCAAGAAGCCTATGTACCTGAAGCCTATGTGCCTAACTATACGGAGCCGGACACATCATCTTCTATGAATCGGTTCACACCAGAATTCCTACGCGAGATTCAAGAAGACAAATGGGCTAAGGAAAGTGAAGTCCCTCCTCCCATTGAACTTGTGGATGATGCACATGACCAATTCCCACAAGACATCCCATCCATTTACGGAGAGCAGGAGAGCATCCAATCTCAAGAAAGATTAGACTTCGAGTCTAATTCTTTACAAGAACTACCCCATTTCACAGGCCCATGGGAAGCAAGGTCCACCTGTATGAGAGCACCTACAGTCATGGTAAGAAACGAAGATTCAGTCATACCTAGGAACACAGAGGTAGTGAAGAACACCAAAGTGCAGTGTAATCTCAAGTTAGAAGAGCTACTCAAGGTTAGACCTGAATTATGGAAACATGTCGCCAAACAAGTACCAGAAATAGCTAAACCTCGTTCCCAGGTAGGATCACATAGGACAGTGCCATAGATACCCTTGGATAAGATAGGAGATATGTGTGAAGGTGAAGAAGGGAACACCTATCTTCCCATTACCCACCAGGACTACACCACCAAGGCAATTTTGGACTCAGGCGCAGGAGTTGCAATTGCTACCACTTCCCTCTGGAAGCGTTGGGGCAAGCCAGCACTCAGGCCAACGAGAATGAAATTGCAGATGGCCGATGGTCATATTGAGAGACCCTTAGGACTGCTAGAAGGAATAACTCTCACCACTTGTGGTGTCGAGTTTGAGCATACATTTGCCATATGTGACTTCAGCAAAAATCATGCCTATGAGATGATTTTGGGAAGACCATTTATGCGACAGTTGCAAGTGGTACAGGACTGGGGAACCAACTCCTTGTATATGCAGCACTTAGGTGTTACAACCAAAGTAAATCTCAAAGATTACTCTCATCGAGATGTCCCTCCCATCCAATGGAATCCCATCCATAGAGCCAAAAATGAAACGGAATCGGTGCATTCCATAGGGTCTGGATCCTCGTGGATGCATGAAGACACTCACTTATGGATGTGCAAAGTAGCAATAGAAGAAGAGAAGAGAGAGAAAGCCAGAGAGATAGGTGCGAAAGAAACACATAGATCAATTCAAGACCCAGCCTATGCACCTGTAGTTTTTCCAGATGAAGAATTTGAACCTCACGGCTGGGCAGAAATTTTAGCAACCATGGATGTAGCCATCAATGAGGAACAATGGACACCTCACTGTGATGAGGATGGCTATGACATTTCAATCTTCTCCATAGAGCCAATCATGGGAGAGGCAGTTCTAGAAGAATGCGAACCTAGCCCTGATGCATTTGAGGATGCAAGTGACTCCGATCTAGAGTCAATCATTATGGATCCACCTTTTGCATCAGATGAAGAATACTTCCATGAAGTAGAATTTCAACCCCAGAGGCATGGAGAGCTCACAAACGATGTAAGATTAGCAACTCATGTGACCCCGAAGGAAGAAGGAAAGAAACAGAAGAAGAGAGAAGTCTCACCAGAAGAGGAAGAATCTTTGTTTGAGGTTCCAGAAAATTTTAAGAAGTATGAGATAGATGACAGGAGAGTCATGATAAGAATGCCTAAACGAGAGGCACAATCAGGAGAAGCCTATGATAACAAAGAAACCACCAAGAAAATAGTAGTGGCCCTAGAAGAAGGAGAGGAGAGATGCACGTACATAGGCCATGACCTAACAGAAGAAGAAGAGCAGGCGTTAATTGCCTTGCTGAGAGAATACAGAGATGTATTCGCTTGGAGTTACAAGGATTTGAAAGGTGTTGACCCTGACATATGCTCACACACCATCCCCATGACTTCAGACGCCAAACCCTCGAAGCAAAAGCCCTATACATATAACGATAATTACGCTGCTAAGATCAAAGAAGAGATAGATAGACTGGTTGAAGCTGGATTTATCTACGAAATTGAGCATACTGAGTGGGTATCCCCCATCGTAGTGGTGCCCAAGAAAAATGGAAAGCTGTGCGTATGCATGAACTTGAAAAAGGTCAATGCAGCCACGATTCGAGATAACTATCCGCTTCCCATCACAGAACATCTCTTAGAAAGAGTGGCAGGCAAGGAAGTGTACAGCTTTCTTGATGGATTTTCGGGCTACAATCAAGTAGCCATAGCACCAGAAGATCAACATAAGACAGCTTTTGCCACTGAATGGGGCATTTTTGCCTTTAGAGTAATGCCATTTGGGCTTACCAATGCACCAGCTACCTTCCAGAGGCTGATGTGCCATGTGTTTAAGGAGTTCCTGAGGAAGAATTTAGAGGTCTATGTTGATGATCTTTGTGCTCATTCCAACATTAGACAAACCCATATTCCTGAACTCAGACAAATCTTTGACAAATGTAGAGAATATCAAGTCTGCCTGAACCCAGAAAAGTGTGTCTTTATGGTCAGGCAAGGCAAGATTCTAGGACACATAGTGTCAAAGAATGGCATATCTACTGATGAAGAGAAAGTGAGAGCTATAGCAGAACTACCTAGGCCAAAGAATGTCAAGGAAGTACAAGCTTTCATGGGGCATTGTGGTTATTACCGACGATTTATACACATGTATGCTGTCATTGCAAAGCCCATGTACGGACTTCTGACTAACTTTGAGTGGACGGATGAATGTGAGAATTCCTTCCAAGAGCTTAAACAAAGATTATGTTCAGCAGCAATCTTGACCACACCAGATTGGAATAAGCCATTCCATGTTCACGTGGATGCATCCAATTATGCCATTGGATGTGTGTTGGCACAACCTACTGGTGAAGGCAATATGGATCTTCCAATTGCCTATGCCAGTAGACAATTGAATGCAGCTGAACGGAATTACACCACTACAGAGCGAGAAGGATTAGGCATGGTATATGTAGTTAAGAAATTTAGACATTATTTGCTTGCAAATAAGTTTAAATTTTTTACTGATCATCAGGCATTGCTATACCTCGTAAACAAACCATGCAATACAGGAAGATTAGTGAGATGGTTTCTCTTGCTCATGGAATATGACTTTGAGGTTGTGGTAAGGAAAGGTAGGACTCATTTAAGAGTAGATCATCTCTCTAGGCTCACATCGGGAGAAGCCCCACAAGGAGTATCGGATGATCTTCCTGATGCTTACTTGTTTAATTTGGAAGTTGTACCGCAGTGGGCTAAGCCATTGGTACCAGTATTGACATACGGACCTAATCATCCAGTGGTAAACACACGGAATAGAGAGGTTGTGAGAGCCCAAAAGTACCACATCATGGTTGGAAGTATGTACAAGCACACAGATCAAGGAATCTTGGCTTGTTGTGTGGAGGAGGACGAGTACAATAAATGGTTGCATTTAGCACATGTAGGTGCATTAGAGCAACACTACTCAAAGCAACGAACCTTACAGACGCTATGGAGACTCGGAGTACATTGGCCAACTATGGAAGCTGATGTCCAAAGGTTGTGCAAGGAATGCCCAATCTGCTGTACTAAACCACCTGTGGAACATGCCACTCTTTATCAAGTGTCCATAGTGCCAGATTGGAGTGAACCACTAGTTTCCTTCCTGAGGACGAAAACCTTACCTCTGGATATGACCTTGGCTAGGAAAAGGAGTTTAGAACAAGAAGCCCAGGATTACTCACTTATTGGTGATAATCTATACAAGCGTGGTAAAGACGGTTACCTGAGGCTATGTGTCCATGAAAGTGAATATCTTAAGATTTTGGAAACTGCTCACCAAGGTGTAGCAGGAGGACACTTTGGACCAGATCGGGTGATCAAGGCAATACTATTTGCGGGCTTCTGGTGGCCGACCCTTCACATGGATGCACATACCTATGTGAAACGGTGTGATGTCTGTCAGAGGACTCAGTATCCTATACGCAAAGATGAGATGCCACTGAAACCTATGATGGGTGGACGTGCGTTCTCTAAGTGGGGAGTAGACTTCGTAGGTCCTATTAATCCCCCAACGAAGGGTTCTCATGCGGAATACATCATTGTTGCAACAGACTATCTAACTAAGTGGGTAGAGGTAAAAGCCACGACAAAGAATGACGCTCAGACAACTGCTAAATTCTTGTTTGAGAATGTATTCACAAGGTATGGGCTACCTATAGAGCTGGTAAGTGATAGAGGCACTCACTTCTTGAACGAAGTGATTGAAAATCTACTCCAAGAATTCTTGGTAATACATAAGAAGTCTGCCCCCTATCACCCTCAAGCTAATGGACAAGCTGAAAGCACCAACAAGATCTTATGCAATGTACTGACAAAATTAGTGAACACGAAACGCTCTGATTGGGACAAACAGCTACACCATGCTGTTTGGGCATACCGAGTTGCCTACAAAACGGTACTCCAAGCCACCCCCTTTCAGATGGTATTTGGCCAAAACGCGGTGCTACCCTTGGACTTCTTGATTCCTACATTGAGAGTAGCACAAGAGCACGAATGGACAGGTCATGAGCTCTCCTCTAGGATCTTTGACCTTGAACGATTAGGAGAAACAAGACTGATAGCAGCTGCAGGAATATATGCAGCTAAGAAGAGACAGAAGGCATACTTTGATGCCCATGTGAAGGATAAGGGCTTGAAAGCAGGAGATCTAGTTCTAGTCTATACACTGAAAGAACACGCAAGGAAGCTAGAAAAGAGAGGCTACGGACCCATGATCATCAATAGGATCTCCACGAGTGGAGCAGTACAACTGGCCACATTAGAGGGTGATGTTCTCCCAAACTATATTAGCGGTTGCAGAGTCAAGTTGTATCAGGAACCCCTCACGGAGGAAATGCTCAGCCGACTCAACACTGCTAAGAAACGCAAAGAGGAAGAAAAGCGAATTCGAGAAGAAGCTCAAGCAGAAGCTTTAGAACGCATCAGAAGGATGAAGTTACGAAGGCAAGGTAGAGATCAGCCTAGAACAAATGACTATGCAGATCAAGGATATCATATGGCAATGTGTGAAGTTGCAGGAACAAGCTCGCATAGGATAATTGATCGACGACCTTTCATAACCTTAGATATAGGACAAGGAAAGAGTGCAAGGACCGTAAGAGCCTTGATTGACTCAGGTGCAACCACTAGTGCTGTTAAGTTGTCTTACTGCCAAGAGTTGCAGTTAACTGTCAATCCTGTGGAAGCATATCTCATAGGATTGGGAGGCGTGGAAACCCCTTGCATGGGCGAGGTGGAACTTCCCCTCTACATTCATGATGAGACAATGACAGTTAAAGTACTAGTGTGTCAAGATGAGGATCTCACTGAACCTCTTGTCTTGGGTCAAGACTGGATCTATGACCAAGCAGTCAACTTAAACCTAAGAAGTGGACTTCTTCAGGTATGGGTCAATCATAGTCAAATTACAGTAGAGTTAGATAATGGAGCACTCAAGGAACTAGGAAAGGCACAGACTGCTGGTCCCTCCAGGGGTGCACATGAAGTTGACCATGCTATTCTTGTCCAAAACTATGTGTTGTAGAGGAAGGATATTCTCAAACAAGGCGTCAGGGATGCAACGGAACTCCCTTCTTTTCCAAAGGCCCGAAGGAGGCAGCCACCAAAGGTGGATCAAAGGCAGAAGAAGCAGAGTACTACCTATGCCGGAAATCAAAAGTACCTGCGCAGCAAAATGTCTCAGCAAGTGAACCAAGTGTGGGTGCGGAAAGGCGAACACCCGGTTGCACTCAAGCCAACCACACGGGCAAAGCCTCTTATTAGTAACCAACAACACGACACTAATAAGAAGTCTTTCAGAAATTCTTCTACTAACGTGAAAACTATTTGGGTGCCCAAGAAGTCGATGAAGGCTAGCCCACAATCAAGACAAATTTGGGTGCCTAAGGCTTGCTTGCGGGCGCAAATAGCTACGCCGAAGCCACAACCGATACAGCGTAACCCCTTCACTCGCGCAGCCAGCATTCACTCGTTTCCAACACTCAGGAACACACCAAGGCCCATGAGCACGAACATAATCGCTTGTAAATGGGTCCCTAAAAAGCCTCATTTTCAAGCCGATACACCTATAAAGCTCTCTAGAGTCTCTACGAAACCAAGAACAAAACCCATCCACTGCATTGGGCAGCCTAAGACCTGTAATAAACCCCCCGACCCCAATTTGTAAATTCATTCCCACTTACTAACTGCGTTAGTCTCCTAGGACTACCCAAGCATTAACCACACACACTGTCTTCGTGCACTTACTAACCACTAACTCACCATCTACCTCATGTTAATGTTGTAACGAGGACAACAATGGATTCATTCTGTCCATTACGATGTTAACACGTGGTTCTATATTCGCACAGAACCAACCAGCAAGCAGGGCCATGGCAGAAGCAGGAGGTGCCAGTTCTCAAGCCGGATCCGGTGCACAGATTGTGGACATAGAAACACTCCTCCTCGAGCCACATCTCACCGCAAGGCCGCAAGAGCTTCAAGCAGTGCATGTGCTCCCCATTCAGGATCCTCCTCAAGGGCACACTTCTCAAGTAGGTAAACACGCTCACTGGTTCAGTGATGTCGCTGGACCATTGGGCGATGGAACCTATTTCTGGGAAGCTGAATTGGAATTTAATGGTAAATGGGGACGTTACCACTTTTTCACGCGTGAGTTTGAAAGCTATCAAAACGCCGAAGTCATGCGATCAGTTTGGACCAAAGCCGGTGTGGACAATTATTTCAAGGCCCACTTACCAAAGCCGGATTTCTTACGATGTTCATATCTTATCAGTACCATCACGCCAAGCAGGGCCAAGGGAGGCGACAGCACCTTTGTGTTACCCTCACTGCTGCCGGGTCATGATCTTAAAAGATTCAAGCTGACCCTTAATCTGGTACGAGAAGCGTTGGGCATGTATGGCATGCACATCCCCACTGAAAAGGAAACCATGGTTCCAGGACGAATGAAACACAAAGATCTTAATAAGCTGAAGGATATGGTAGCGATGACACCTACCATTGCGCTTCACCTGCGGACCGTCATGCAACATTTTGCTTTCCCCGCCCAGGAAAGATTCACAATGCTCCCAAAGAAAATATGGTTCAGCTTGTATCTGGCAGAGACGGAAGGCCTTCCCATCAATGTGCCACATTGGATCATAGATCAGATCCACCTAGCCCATCAAAGGTGGAACAAGAAGCAGAAAAATGTGCTTCATGGATGTTGCGCTCTAACAAAGATAATCTACCGATGTCTGGCCTATGACGTGCCTATTCAGCGGGCACTCATATGGCCCCGCGCCCAGGAATTCCAGAGAAGACTATCAGCAGCAGGTCCCCCATCAAAGAAGATGAGGGGGGGAGTACAATTACCCTGTGCTCAACCAAGGGGAGCCACCACTACACCAGAAATTACCCCTCCCCAGCAAGACGCGTTAGGCCATTCACAATCCGGCTACCAAGACCAAGCACAGATGGACCTAATCTGGTATTTCCACCCGTCCCATCAGATCTGGAATTCCCACAGGGTTTTACTCTAAATGACCTCACGGATGAAGAAGTAGCCCGACTGATCTATGATTCTAATCTCGAGACGGAAACAGAACGTGCTCAGGAACCACAACCCCAGACAACAACAGCAACCCCCACCCGACCAGAAGTGGTAGAAGTCGACGTCAAGGAACAAGAGACAGAACAAGAAGAAGAAGCCTACGAGGAACAAGAATATGATGAGCTTTCAGAGCTGGCAAGTGCCCCTGCGTATTCGGCACAAATCAAAAGACTATATCGAACCATGCAACTAGTTCAAGAACAGCATAAGCGCATAAACCTTCATGCCGACGCTGTAGGAGTGGATGAGGCCATCCATGAGGCAATGGCTTACATTCACAGATTTGAGAAGAGGGTTCCCGTTCGTCCCAGGAGGTCCGGGAAACAAATTCATATCAATGTATCAGCACCAGGAGAGACAACGCAAGTAGACGAACATCAGGAAGCACCACTGTCACCACCATCCCCACCTCGCACTACACAATTCACTCCACCACATGACACTAGCACCACCACGTCCACTACCACCACCATTGTCATGGGTATCCCACTCTCTCCAGGAATCCAATTCGGGGGAGTCACCATGCCCACTTTCACCACTCTTTTCACTGACGTCACATCCACTCCACCCACGATCCCCATCTACACTGTCACTCAAACAATTGACACTATGGAAACATCTCCTGCCACAGCACCGCTCCCTCCCCCCATGCCACCTTCATCTCCCATACCCCCTCCACCCACATCTCCACTTGCATCCACATCATTCACAACTCCCATTCCCGCCCCCACTCCCCCTGCATCTTCACCCCTCCCAGCATCATTTAATATAAATAGCATATTTTTAGCATTAAATCAATGTGTATATCAGCTTCAGAATGAGTACAGAGCTCTGGATGGTTGGTATCAACAACTGACAACACACCATCAGAACTTACAAAGGCAATTTCACATTCTACAAGAGGAAAATGCAGAAGTGAATCAACGCTACACAATGCTTGAGCAGGCTCACCAAACACTATTGGAGGCACCACAACCATCGACAGAATCAGGAGTCAAACAACTAGAAGCCTTGCTCGAAGTATACCAGGCCGATAACCTACGAGTCAGATGTAACTTGGCGTTACTCCGGAAACATATGGCCACAGCACTGGAAGAGAACAAAAGACTGCAAAAACAAAATGAAGAGAATCTGAAAGCGGCAATGGAAGGCTCCCCTCACGAGATAGATCCAGAGCAGCTCAAAGCAGTTCCCACGGAGACGATGAAAACCATTCTGGAAAGCTATGCAGATCTCCTGGAAGCCCATGATGACTTGGAAAGAGAGCGTGACATACTTCAGAGCAGGCTTAAGGAACAAGAAGAACAACCGAAGAGTGTCCCATCAACCTCCACCTCAGACAAAGTAAAGGCCTTAACTGAGCAGGTAGCAGAATTACAAAAAAGGTTACTGACATACGAGAAGCAGCCATCTCCAGTGGTCGAACCAGAGCAAGAAGAGTTGGTCCCTATTGAGGTAGATGATTCGTACGAGGAACCGTATGTTCCTATGCCAATGCCAGGCGGGCGACGAACCTCAGAGGGACTAGACACATTGGAAGTGGAAGCACCCGAGTGGCTTCAGACACTGGAAAGGACAGCGAACACCCACGAAGAACGGGTGGCCATTCAGATCCAATCACTAGCGAACTTAGAAGAAACTGTCATAAAGTCTGAATATTTCAGAAGCATGTCTCATCATAGATGGATCGGCACCAATAATGACCAATATGTGCCATTCTGTATACTTTTGGCCGATTACAACGCGGAGATTCAACGCCAATGTGGCAAGCCTCCCACGTTTGCTACACAATTTGGTCCAGATGATATACCGGAAAGTGCTCAGCGTGGGTCCATCCATCAACCCACCTGGAGAATCAGGCTTTTGGAAACATATCCTGAAATGGTCCGAACCTGGAATAATATGCCGTTGTTTATTAAATATAATCCTTCTTACATTCCAGTTCTTCGACGACGCACCTGGCTTGAATTCACTATTGCCGTCAGAGACATCAAAGCCTGTGCAAAATGGTTGAATTATGTTTACCTAGCACCTCCACGAGGACCCCCCACGGTCAACTACATGATTTCTACAATCCGTCACTGGAGTACTCGGCTACGCAATAATCCTGATGTGATGGCCCAGATGTGTATGAAAATATTTGAATTAATGTTGATCACTTTCAGGACGTTTAAGAACATTAAGGACCCTCACTTCTCAGGTGCAGGCTTTGTGACAGGAAACCAGGATCTAGTGTACGATCTGAGTACCACCCCATCCATTGAAGTAATATATGCTTGGCACGCCAGAATCAAGTACCTCCCAGCCTGCTTTAAACAGACATTCGAGGAGATGTTCATCACAGGATTCTGGGAATATCACTCCGAAATCTTTATACCCAGACCATCACATCTCCTCCAATTATTTGCTGTGGAGAGAACTATTTACTCAGAACAATTGAGGGTGCCTCATCCAGATGTTCCCGGACCTGTGAATTGGGATGATTTGCTCACAGATCTAGCACGCGGCTTGCGACTCGAAGAACACCACCTAGCCTCCGATGTCGTCCAATACTATGTTCAAAAATCCTCTAGACAAGGGTCTGTCAGGGGCGACAGACGCGAGAGTGGGGGGGGTGTTGGTAGGAGTCAGGGAACCGAAGGAGCCACAAGACGAAGAGAGTCAGAGCGAAGGGACAGCACAGGCAGACATGGCAGTCAAAGAAGATCTGGCAAGTAGGCCAATAATTTTCCTCATAAAGAAACAAGTATGAGCATTCACGCAAATCTAGCACTTAGGCAACCCTTTAACTTTTCAAAAACCCTTACACCAATTAAAAGTGATTCTCATCACTAAACACCATTGTAAATACCATTTCATATTTTTGTAGCTCCATTTTGTGCAAGCCAAGGAGTCCTTGAGCTTGAGGAGCTTTAGAAGTATCTACCTGCCAATTTTCGTAATTTTTAGATCTCGTTTGAACCCTCAAATAAGCCCTGGAACCTAATTTTTAACTAGGCCAGACACTAGGTCTGAACAGGGCCAAAGCTAGTCAAAAACTATAAAAGGAGCTAGAGAGCTCATTTTTGAGGTTAGATTGTAATTGAAACGAACTTGTAAGAGCTCTTTTGAAAGTAATCTAAGAACTCCATTGATTCTCACTCTTTGTCTTGCCGTGTGTGCGCGTGTGTGTGTATGTGTGTGCATGTTTGTGTGCTTCTCACTCACGCACTTGTGCCGCCACATGCTCGAGGTCTTCATACCATCCTCACGTCTTCCCGAATTGACATTAAAAGAGGTGCTACTCATCACTGAGCTACATACCTTCAGTTGTGTTTCAAGCAGATGACTTCTAGCTTTTATGCGCTCTTTGTCAGCCTCGCTGGCTTCATGTAATCTTTGTAAGTCCATTAATTGTGTCTGGAGTTGACGATGTTGGGTCATCGATGTGTCACATTGTGTTTTTACCTCAAGTGACTGTTTCTTTGACAGCAATATCTTTTTGTGCCTGGATTAATTGTGCAGATAGTTGTTCACTCATGATTTGGAACTGATTCTTTTCCCTCATGGCTTTGTCGTAGTCTGCATCTGTATCCATCATCTGTTGCTGTGTATCCATGGCCGTTTGTATCATCTGCTTGACCACAGGCTTTAATTGTGTGACATCCACATTTAACCATGTTTTAGGAACACTTGGTTCTGCTCCTGTTGTACATCTTTTCCTTGTGCTACGTGTAATGTAGTGTCATTGGGCTGCCTAATGTGGAGTTGTATCCTTGGCTCAGCCTCCATGTGGTTGATTTTGCCTTGAGGAGTGTCCTCCGGTACTTCAATTACAATTTGCTCTTCATTTTTGTGTAGGTCTGACTCTTTGTTTACTGGAGTTTGCATTTCTTCCTTGATAGGTTGCATTACTTCTTTATTCGATATGGTAGCTTCTTTGATACTAATCTTTGTTGTATCATTCAATTGAATGACGTGCTCTGGTTCCTTTGGTTCTTCTATGTTCTTTACTTGTTTCTGTTCGTTATCTGGCATGACTTCAACTTGATTGATCTCTGTCCAATCTTCATTGTGTGTTTCTGTTTGCATATCTGTATCCAGGGTGTCCTTCTCATAGCTTGATTCTTCATTAGAGCTTGATTCCTCCAATCCTATTTCTTTGTATCTGGAAGGTACTTGACGAGTTTTTGTATCCTTCTGTTTCTTTTCCTGGCCAGCTTGTCTGTAATGGTGACCTTGAATATTCAAATTTATCTGCCCCCGCATATACTTATGTGTTTCTTCTAGGGCAACAGAGAGGTCTCTTTTCGTAATTGGTGTTGATTTCCAGGAATCTTTGGTAAGATGTGTGTCCTCTTCGAAGTGGGTGTCTCTTGAGCTTCTTCTTCTCTTAAGCGTTTAGTTCCTTTCATAGGTGTCCTTGAACTCGTTCCTACTTATTCAACAGCAATGATTGTTTTCTTTTTCTTTGGGACTGTAGCTGACTTGGCATATTTGGCTAGCCCTTCTGAGGTTGGCATCTCACGCAAGCAGTGTTTCATTTCAAGTGCCTCATATATAAGTAAGGTCAAAGCTGAACTACCATTGAGAAACTTTTTCTGACCCCACTTCTTCTTGGCTTCAGATAGACGTTCTTGAACATATGAAGTCATATTTACTTTATTACCGACTTGCCTCATCGCATGTGAAAGCAGTTGTACGACAATCTTTTGAGCTGCCCTGTATCTATACATACTAGGAAAACAAAAGTGCTGATGCACCAAGCGGACAGCATCTTCAATATCCGTTCTGTTGATATCCAAAAAGGATCTCTTTTTTGGATCATGACATTCCTCCTTGACATTGGTGCTTCCTTCTTGATTCCATCTGAAAGCTTTGTTGATTAACTCATGAGTAATTTAATGGTTTTCCAGGTACCCACTTTGTCCAATACTCGTGCCTCAGGGACTGATATCCTATTCGCTACACGTTGAAGTGTGTTCATCACTTGCATGCATCTTTGAAAATCTGGCAAATAAATAGGTAGTTTTAGAAATGCCTCTATTCCTGCTTGTGTCCAGACATCCACCATGCAAGGTAATCCTTGTATGATAGTCTTGAAGTCTTGCAACATAATAGGGAAGTAGTGATCCCTGTCCATAATCTTGATGGTAGCCATGAAAATGAGGTCTGACACCGGTTCGTCATCCAGAAACCAATGGCCTCTTGCTTTTGTTATAGATTCTAGTGGAAGAAGTTGAACCTCTTCCTCTTGAGTCGCTTCGGAATTAGTGGATGTCATCTGCACTCAATATAGAGTATGAATTAGTGGCCATATAGTATCAGAAATCCTCCTTCATTTGTCCTTCATAAGATTGACATTGCTCCGAGTGAATGGTGTCGTCCCTTCCCCGTGGGTGTGAGAAAAGTAATACCTGGGATTTTTCATAATTTTAGGTATTTTTATGTTTTTGTCTGAAAGAAAAACAGAAAAGTGAGTTCATAGCCGAAGCGATTATTAATTTGTTAGTAATTTTCTTTAAATTATGTACAAGTGCTCTCCTATTTCCCAAGAGGAAAATGTGCTTCACTATCCTGAAACAGAAGAATCTTGTGCCGAATGTGTGGCCTTGTAATGTGGCCCTATCATGCATACTTTGGATTTTGGTAACGCCAAATGCGTGCAACTCAAACTATTTGGCAGATGTATACAGCTTGCTTTGTCTTTCGGCATCCAAATCTGCTTTATTTTGTTGGGAAAAATCGTGTTCCCCACCCTCATGGTGATTGTGATGCTTCTCATCTGGTGCTTCTTCTTTGTCTGCTTTTTTAATCTTGGAATGACAAGTGAATTGTATGTAGAATCCAGCTCTGTCCTATAGCATTTTATCTTTGGTTGTCTTGTCTTTAGGCCATCCCGATTCCCCTTATGCAATGGTTTCTCCTTTTTGGTGATTTCCCTTTGAGTACATGACTTGGGAATCCATATTTGAGTTTGGTTCGACTGGGCGGCTATCATCTTCTTTGGAACCCATATTCTAGCAATTTGTTGGGGATTTCGGTGTCCAAAGTAATTTGTCTCCTTTTTCAATGGATGGTTCTGATGTTGCTGATGTTTCTGTTGTAGAAAATATGTAGCTACCTGATCCTTCCTTATCCAAGCTTGTCGAGTGTAAGGAATGGGGTATATTCTAATAGGTGCCGACTTGGGATTATTCAGAGAACTAGTCTTTCTCGTGCATGGTTCTTCGCTAAGGCTGTTTTCAGATAGAATGACACTCTTGTGACTTGCTAGATTAGAAGGTGGTATGCAAGCCAAATTCGGTGTGTCTTTACATGAAGTACTAGTTGAAGGGGTATCCATAGTGCTAGTGAACATACATGCATCATTGTGTTCATTTGAGTGAGTTTTTGGCTCTATACTTTCGGCTTTGATTGGTCGTTCGTCTAGCATGCTGAATACTTCATGATGTCCTATCTTGGTTGAGATGTATCCTAAGGCCAATTGGATAGTCACTTCATATTCGTATATCCAATCTTGACCTAGCACTAAGTCTTCGAGTAATTCCTGGTCTTGACATACTAAGAACTTCTATTCCATAGTATTGTTTCCAATATGTAGAGGTAAGGTTACTTCACCCATACATTGAGTAATTGTTCCCCCTATCCCTATCAATTGTGCCTTTGATGGACGTAATTCCTCCTTAAGTTTTTGAGTCAATGAAAACTTGATACAGCTTATAGCGGCTCCTGTGTCAATGAGAGCATCCACTAAGTGGTACTCCATTTTTCCTGCTCCCACATTCAAATATGGTTGTGTCCTCTGTTGACCTAGGTTTTCAGTGGCTCTAAAATTAGCCATTGGTATGAGTTCTTCTCCTAGTCGATATCCCTCATCTCTCTCTCTCATCCACTCTTTTCGTTTCTTGATTCGTTCTAGTGCTTCCTGTCTCGCTTCTTCTTGTATCCTTTCCTCCTCGATGCGTCTATTCTTACCCTTGATTAATCGTGACATTGTTTCTTCAGTCAGTGCTTCTAGATATTTTTTCACTCGACACCCACTGATATAGTTTGGTAATACTTCTCCATCTAGAGTTGCTAACCTGATGGCTCCACTCGTGGATATACGATTGATGCTCAACGGGCCATATACTCTCTTCTGCAACTTCTTAGCGTGTTGTTTCAGAGTATATACCAAAACTAAATCTCCTTCCTTCAAATTTTTGTCTTTAATATGAGCATCAAAATATGCATTTTGTCGCCTTTTTGCAGCATAAATCCCTGCTACTGCTTGTAACCTAGTTTCATGAAGCTTCTCTATTTGATCCAATTGAGTTGAGAGTTCATGTCCCGTCCACTCATAAGTTGTTGCTACTCTGAGAGTGGGTATTAAGAAATCAATTGGTAAAATAGCATTCTGTCCATACACTAAGTTAAAAGGAGTAGTTCCTATGGCTGTTTTGTAGGCTACTCGAAACGCCCATAAAGCGTGATGTAATTGTTTATCCCAATCAGATCTACCAGTGTTCACAATTTTTGTGAGAACTGTGCATAAGATTTTATTGGAACTTTCGGCTTGTCCATTGGCTTGTGGGTGATAAGGGGCTGATTTCTTATGAATTACCAAAAATTCATTCAGTAAGGCTTCTATCACTTCATTCACAAAATGCGTACCTCTATCACTCACAATTTCTATCGGTAGTCCAAATCTAGTGAAAACGTTCTCGAAGAGAAACTTGGCAGTAGTTCTTGCATCTTTTTTCTTGGTTGCTTTGGCTTCAACCCATTTGGTCAGATAGTCTGTGGCTACAATTATATACTCTGCGTGGGATCCTTTAGCTGGGGGGCTAATAGGTCCTATGAAGTCTATTCCCCATTTAGTAAAGGCTCTGGCACTCATCATGGGTTTTAGTGGCATTTCATCCCTTCTAATTGGATATTTCGTTCGTTGACACGTATCACATCTTTGCACATATGTTGTTGCATCTTGATGTAGAGTTGGCCACCACATTCCAGCAAAGAGAATCATTTTTGCTGTTTTATCTGCAGAGAAATGTCCTCCTGCAGCTCCTGTATGTGCCATCTCTAAAACAGCAAGATACTCATCTTCATGAATGCACATTCACAAATGATTATCTCTGCCTCGTTTGAAAAGTTGTTTTCCGATAAGAGCATAGTCCTTACTTTGTTCTACAAGTGCTCGTTTTCTTGCTAGAGTGGCTCCTTCTGGGTACTCTTGGGTCTTTAAGAACTTCAACAGAGGCATGCTCCATCTTGGTGCTATAGTGGAGTAGCATAGAGTGGAGTTCTCTTCTGGATTCCGTTCTTGACAGGTTGGGCAGGCTGATACATAGTTATGTGCATCCCTCTGCATGGTTGGCCAATATATGCCCAATCTTCTTAGTGTTTGCCATGTTCCGTTCGCATTTAGATGAGTTTTCCATTGATTTACATGTGCTTTCTGAAGCCACATTTCTTGTTCCTCCTCTTCGACACATCTCATGAGTAATCCACTTGAGTCTTGATGATACAAACTTCCAGCAGTGATATGAAGATTTTTAGTCTTCCATAGGTCTTGAGTTCGGTTTGGTGTGATCCCATTTTTAGGTCCATGCGTGAGTATAGGGATCAAGTTTTCTGCCCATTGGGGACATACTTCAAGGTTAAACAGGTACGTGTCTGGCAGATCATCTGATACTCCTATGGGTGGTTCACCGTGTGTCATTCTTGATAGGTGATCCGCTCTTATGTGGGTATTTCCTTTCTTGACTACTACTTCAAAATCAAATTCCATCAACAATAGAAACCATCGTACTAGTCGTCTTGTATTACAAGGCTTATTGACTAAGTACAATAGGGCTTGATGATTAATGAAGAATTTGAATTTGTTTGCCAATAAGCAGTGTCGAAACTTCTTTACTGCATACACCATTTCTAGGCCTTCTCTTTCGGTTGTGGTATAATTGCATTCTACTTGATTTAATTGTCTACTGGCATAGGCTATAGGGTGGTCTAACTTTCCAATATCTGCAGGTTGAGCTAAGATGCACCCAATGGCAAACTTGGAAGCATCCACGTGAATGTGAAATGGCTTATTCCAATTGGGTACTCAAAGGATTGGGGCTGAACTCAATCGACTCTTTAACTCATTAAAGGCCTTTTCACATTCTTCAGTCCAATTAAATTGAGACAATAGTGCATAAAGAGGTCTAGCAATTATGGCATACATATGTATAAATCTTTGGTAGTATCCGCAATGTCCCATAAATGCTTGTACTTCTTTAGCAGTCTTCGGTCTCGGTAAATCCAGAATTACTTTGATTTTGTCTTCATCAGTTGAAATTCCATTTTTAGAGACAATATGTCCTAATATCTTTCCTTGTCGAACCATGAAGACACACTTTTTTGGATTGAGGCATACTCTATATTGTCGACATTTGGCAAAGATCTTTTCTAGTTCAGGAATATGCTCTGATCGTATTGTTGAATAAGTACATAAATCATTCACGTATACCTCCATACTCTTTCTCAGGAACTCTTTGAATACATGGCACATCAATCTTTGGAAAGTGGCTGGGGCATTGGTTAGGCCTAAAGGCGTATACTCCCCATTTAGTTGCAAAGGTTGTTTTATGTTGGTCTTCAAGAGCAATGGATACCTGATTATATCCTAAAAATCCGTCCAAAAAACTATACACTTCCTTCCCTGCCACTCTCTCCAGAAGATGATCCGTGATGGGCAACGGGTAACTGTCTCTTATGGTGGCGGTGTTGGCATACAGGTCATATGAAGAGCATACTAGCACAACGGAGCAGTCATGCACAATACGGCAACAAGGCCTAATCATTTTTTCCATGGACCATTTAAAACTCAAGTGATTTTAATCACTACACAAACATTGTAAATTCCGTTTTTGGTAGAATAGACTCCATTTTGTTCAAGCCGAGGAGTCCTCGAGCTTGAGGAGTATTAGAATTAGCTCCATATTAATTTTCATAATTTTTAGACTCCGTTTGAGCCCTCAAATAGGCTCTAGAACCTAATTTTTAACTAGGCCGGACACTAGGTCTGGACAAGACCAAAGCTAGTTAGAAAACTATAAAAAGAGCTAGAGAGCTCATTTTTGAGGTTGGATTGTTTGTGAATTGAGCTTATGTAAGAGACTTTTTGACTAATGCAAAGAACTCCATTGTTCCTCTCCTTGTTCTTGCCTTGTGTGCACGTGTGTGTGTATGTGTGTGCATGCTTGTATGCTTCTCACTCACACACTTGTGCCTTCACTTGCTCATAGTCTTCATACTAGTCCTCACGTCTCCACGGATTGACAATTATGAGGTGAATCTTCTCACGTTGGTACTCACCATTGTGCTAGAGTGACACCAAATTTGGCGCCGTTGCCGGGGAGAGAGCTTCCAGGACGAGCGTGTGATGGTAAGACGTGGAGTTGAGACATTGGAGTTATAGGTAATATCCTTTCTTTTCCTTATTTTTCTTAATTTTTTCTTATTTTTGCATCACCATCATCACCATCATCATCCTCACCATCTCCCACCTCCATCTCCATCTCCACAAAAATTTCAGTTTTTTGGTCATATTCCACTCCCCACCTCATTTTCCTCATTTCATTTGTGAGAGAGAGCGAGAGAGAGCTTGCGTGCTATCTGTTTTTGTGTGTTTTTTTGAGCTTTTGCTGCAGGAACTAGCTGTACCACCTTCTCCAGCAGCTTGCACAGGTACGGCAGACTTTGCACAGGTCCCGAGACGATGACTTCTGTCTATCCCGATAGAGAGAAAAACTTGATATTTTGTGATTGCGTGTTTGGCACGGTAACCTACACCATTAGAGCACTCCAAATCACTAGAAGTTTCTCAAAAATTTGCGTTTTTTTAGTCTATCGCGACAGACACCGTCTATCACGACAGACCAAAACCAGGACAGACGATAGACACCGTCTATCGCGACAGAAACCTGTCTATCGCGACAGACAGAGACCGACGACAGATTCAGATTATCACGATAGACACCGTCTATTGTGACAGACCAAAACCACGACAGACGATAGACACCGTCTATCGCGACAGACACATGTCTATCGCGACAGACAGAGACCCACGACAGATTCAGTCTATCGCGACAGACACCGTCTATCGCGACAGACCACTCTATCCCGACAGACACCATCTATCGCGACAGACCACTCTATCGCGACAGACACCGTCTATCGCGACAGACCACTCTATCGCGACAGACACCGTCTATCGCGACAGACACCGTCTATCGCGACAGACACCGTCTATCGCGACAGACACCGTCTATCGCGACAGACCACTCTATCGCGACAGACACCGTCTATCGCGACAGAACACTCTATCGCGACAGACAACCCCCACGATAGCTTGTGTCTATCGCGATAGACACCGCCTATCGCGATAGACAGACATTTTTGGCAAAAAAAAATAAGGGGTAATTTTTTAGAAATTTAGGCTAAATCTTGGGCATATTTGCATACTCAAATACTCATACACTTACAAAGGCCTTAGAGAAATGCATTAAAACTCCTGAAAGGTTCTGTTTGTCTGTTCAACCCCCTAAACCCTGAACGGTCATAACTTTTTCATATGAAATCCATTTTTTGAGCTCTAGGGCTTGTCGGAAAGCTCGTGGCATATACTTTTCAGATATGATATTTTGAAGTTGACACACTGAGGGGTAGGTACACCAAGGGAGCTCTAGAGGGAATTTTTTAGCAATACAAAAGGGGGAACAAGGGTCATTAAAAAGTGTCTGAAATAAATTGTCTGTCAATTGAAGGATCAAATTGAAGCTAAACTTGAGGTTCTTACAGGATCATCGAGAACTTTTGGAGAAAGCAAAGTAAGTGCCAGGGCGAACAAGCTTGGGAATGTGCTTCCTGGGTAGACCAGCATCACCAGGAGGAGAGACTTGAGGTTGGAACATCTCTTAACCCCCTCAGTCCATTCTTAGCATAGGCTAAGTGCGTGTAGTTGTCCTGATTGACTAGGGGTACGATAGGAACACTCAAGTTTGAAGAGCCTTTAAATTCTCAAGTGCAAGGATAGGCTAAATTGCAGTCAAGGGACAACTTAAAGGAAAAGAAATTAAACTAAGTGGGCGAGGAACATCAAATACGACACACTTAAGTGCTCCTGACGACGCTTAATTAAAAACAAGAAAACACATACAAAGGAACTTAAAAGGAACAAGTGATTGGTACCAAAGGATCAGCAACGTACAAAGGGCATATGAACCTGAGATCGAGAAGACACCTAGGGAGAGACCGTCAAAGCATTAGATCATCCGAGGCTAGCGTCAACCATACAGCGAGATCTTGGGCCCAACAATTGAGTGATTACCCCTACGCGCTAGACTCAGAAACTAGTGACTCTGACATGTCATATAGCATGGAAAGACCTGTAGGTAGCTCAGGAATGGCATACCTAGAAAGACCTGAAGGTCCCTACAAGACTCAATTGGAATACATCCAGACCAACCGCCTAGGTGCACGCATCTATGAGGATGGTCTGCGAAGATCTGTTGTCCTAATTAAAAATCCGAATCAGCCCATTGGACTAGAACACCCTGTAGTCAACTTTGAAAATGGTTCATACATAGATAAAGAAGGAACAATGTATGTGGTCACCAGCCAACCTGAAAGGACAGATGAGTTTGGC
The DNA here is from genome assembly GCA_020310875.1 of Ceratopteris richardii. Classification (NCBI taxonomy): domain Eukaryota; kingdom Viridiplantae; phylum Streptophyta; class Polypodiopsida; order Polypodiales; family Pteridaceae; genus Ceratopteris; species Ceratopteris richardii. The sequence continues at coordinate 185,056,982 of CM035418.1, read as the reverse complement.
AACATAATCCCTGAACCTGAATTAGGTGACATAGAGCAAGGGAACTTAGGAAAGGAGCCAAAAACCCCTCGAGGCAAATCGGTCCTAACAAGGATAATCACTCCAGAGTTAATTCCCCAAGATAATAGGAGCATAGAATTGCTCTGGAACCAAGAAACGGATGAGGCTTTTTGGAGGTACAAGCTTGGAAAGTCTAATGAAGTGGGAGCTCTTGCCATCTATGAATTCAAAGATCCTGATAGCCCAGGCAAGGTGACCTACTTAGATGATGCGTGTGAGAGAATCTTTGTGGTCTCTGAGCATGGAAGACACGCATACACTTGGAAGGGAGAATTTGTTTTTCCCCAACCTCGATCCAATGTGTCTTATGGTCACCAAGGAGCGGGAACATCTCAAGCTCATGGGACTCAAAGAGAAAGGAGTAGAGAGAGACCTGAGGTAAGCTTTGCCAACTCTTGGGGAAGGGAAAGAACGAAAACGGAAACAAATAGAGTGGAACCTGAGAGACATAGAGCCCCAGGGAACCGAAGAAATGCCAATGATTTCCCTTTGCCAAGACCGAGAGAGCATGCGAGGACCTTGAGACCAACCCAGCTAGTTAAGTCCATGAAAAACTACTTCGATGTCACTGGAGACCCCTACGATCATGTAGCTGAGTTTAGGCAAGTCTTGAGAGCTGAACAAGTTGAAGATCTGTTCACGCAGTACAATGCCTTTGGTCTAACCCTTAGGAACACCGCCCTGACATGGTTTCAACCACTACACGAGAGGCAGTTTAGGAGCATAGATCAACTTCTAGAGGCATTCATTATCGAATTCTCTAAAAGTGGCATACGACATAACACATCCTCCCTGATATACAGCTTCAAACAAATATCTCAAGAGACAGTGAGACTCGCAGGTAGAAGATTTAGGCAATATCTAGAGAGGTGCCCGGCCCCAGAGTTAGCCACTCCAGCCAAGCAAGTGGCCTTATTTTTAGACGGATTGTTAAGCACCAAATTGAGATCATATGTGTACTTGAAGGACCCTAGATCCATAGAAGAATGTGTACGCATGTGCATAGACATTGAGGATAATCTAGGGGAGGAATTAGAGCTCTCAAAAATCTATAAAGATTCAGATAGTTCTGGTAGCCTCATTTCCTCACAATCCACATCAATTGAGGATCTAGCAGAAAAGGTAGCTCTGAAATTAGGTGTCTCTAGCAAGCAGATTCCTAGATTTGCCCCCGGAAAACGATGCTATACCTGCGGAGGAGACCATATGGCTAATGTGTGCCCCATCATGGCTCAACCCCAAGTGAACCCTAACAACCAGTACTGCACCATAGTAAGGAGGTACACCAATCACACAGCACAAGACTGTCCATATAACAAACAAGCTGTTAGACAAAATTATTCTCAGCCATATCCACAACAAGGAAAGTACCCTAATCAGTACCCACAACAACAGTATGCTAGGCCCCAGCAAATCTATCAACCACCCTATCAAGGGCAACAAAGACCGCAACCAGTCCTAGCGCAGCAACCTCCTGCCCCCACCAATGTGATTCCAGTAAAGTATGTAGCGGCAGAAGAAAATCTAAATAGAGCTTTAGTGCCAGTGACATCCTCGCTTTCAGAAGGTGATCCAAGTGATCATAGTTTTGACTCCACCCATGTTGAGAGCCCCCAGGCCTACTACATGCAATCACCGGAGCATAGTGAGTCATATTATTATGAAGAACTGAATGAATCTAGTGGGGAGCCAAAATACGCAAACGTCATGTATGCCAACCCCAACTTGAGATCCCAACCTAGGCCGATGAGACCTCCATTTCCTAGAGGGCCATGCTATCGTTGTCAGGGAGATCATCTCATTCGTGATTGCCCTCTACCTGCACCGACACAAACCCAATCTTTGACAATTCAAGGCTTTTGTCCCGATTGTGGAAAGGAGCATTTGTTATGAGAGTGTCCCAAGAACCCCGCCAATATGCCAAAAATTGCTCCTATCAATGTTATTGGCTTAGTGGTAGACTCCACAAGAAGTGTGACTTCCACAGCTCCAGTACAAGTCATCACGAGAGCTCAGGCACTTAAGCAAAACCAAGACTTAGGCCAGGAAAAGAATGTGGAGGTTAGCAAGACTGAGAGCGAGAATAAGAAGCGGACAAGAGCTTGGAGAGATAGCCGTGAACGTATGAAAAGGCAATGGGCAAGAAAGATGAGTGAACTTGAGGAAAGCCTACGAGAAACCAAAGCCAAAATCATAGAAATCACATCTCAAACGCACTCTCACACATCCCCGCCAATACCATCCCCTTCACCCTCCATTCCTCCACCCACCAATCCACCACACGTAACCCACCCACCACCCCGAGTAGGATCAGTCTTAGCCGATCCCACTCCTGAAGATCTAGACATGATGCTTAAAGCATATCAGGCCAAAATCCAAGAAGGGCCCAATGTAACAGATCATGAGAAATGTTATCCTAGAGCTGACCTAGAGCTTGAACGAACTAAGTTGTGTGCCAAGATGGTGGAATTGGCTCAAGCCATGTTTGAGACCAGTCGCCTTTTCACTTGCTCTAGCTCCACTAGAACACCATTGCATTTTGATGGTCTGTTAGATAGATTGGAGATGTTAATTGCAAAGTCTGGAAAAGGAGCCAACTCCCAGGCTAAGGAGAAGGCAAGTGATAGAATAAGCATTCCTCCCCAGGAAGTCTATGTGCCTAACTCTACGGAGCCAGACACATCATCTTCTATGAATCGGTTCACACCCGAATTCTTACGAGAGATTCAAGAAGACAAATGGGCTAAAGAAAGTGAAGTCCCTCCTCCTATTGAACTTGTGGATGATGCACACGACCAATTCCCACAAGACATCCCATCCATTTATGAGGAGCAGGAGAGCACCCAATCTTAGGAAAGCTTAGACTTTGAGTCTAACTCTCTACAAGAATTACCCCACTTCATAGGCCCATGGGAAGCTAAGTCCACCTGTATGAGAGCACCCACAGTCATGGTAAGAAACGAAGGTTCAATCATACCTAGGAACATGGAGGTAGTGAAGAACACCAAGGTGCAGTGCAATCTCACTTTGGAAGAGCTGCTTAAGGTTAGACCAGAAGTGTGGAAACATGTAGCCAATCAAGTGCCCGAAGTAGCAAAACCGCATTCCCAGGTAGGATCTCAAAGAACAGTGCCAGAAATAACCTTGGACAAGATAGGAGACATGAGCGAGGGAGAAGAAGGAAACACCTATCTCCCCATCACTCATCAAGGCTACACAACCAAGGCCATTTTGGACTTAGGTGCAGGAGTTTCAATTGCTACCACTTCCTTATGGAAACGTTGGGGCAAGCCAGCACTCAGGCCGACGAGAATGAAATTGCAGATGGCTGACGGTCACATAGAAAGACCCTTAGGACTACTAGAGGGGATAACTCTCACTACTTGTGGTGTAGAGTTTGAGCACACATTTGCTATCTGTGACTTTAGCAAAAATCAAGCCTATGAGATGATTTTGGGGAGACCATTTATGCGGCAGTTGCAAGTGGTACAAGATTGGGGGACCAATTCTTTGTATTTGCAACACTTGGGAGTCACTACCAAAGTGAATCTCAAAGATTTCTCTCATAGAGATGTCCCTCCTATCCAATGGAACCCCATCCATAGAACCCAAGATGATACGGAATCGGTGCATTCCATAGGATCAGGATCCTCATGGATGCATGAAGACACTCACTTATGGATGTGTAAAGTGGCAGTGGAAGAGGAGAAAAGAGAAAAAACCAGAGAGGTAGGTGCGAAGGAAACACATAGATCAGTCCAAGACCCAGCCTATGCACCTGTAGTATTTCCGGACGAAAAATTTGAACCTCACGGCTGGGCAGAAATTCTAGCAACTATGGATGTAGCCATCAATGAAGAGCAATGGACACCCCACTGTGATGAGGATGGCTATGACATTTCTGTCTTCTCCATAGAGCCAATCATGGGAGATGCAATTTTAGAAGAATGCGAACCTAGCCCTGATGCATTTGAAGATGCAAGTGACTCCGATCTTGAGTCAATCATCATGGATCCACCCTTTGCATCAGACGAAGAATATTTCTATGAAGTAGAAGTTTACCCTTAGAGACATGAAGAGCTCACTAATGATGTGAGATTAACCACACGAGTGACCACTAAGAGTGAAGGAAAGAAAAGGAAGAAGAGAGAAGCCGCACCAGAGGAGGAAGAATTCCTGTTTGAGGTCCCTGAAAATTTCAAGAAGTATGCAATAGAAGATAGGAGAGTCATGGTAAGAATGCCAAAACGCGATTCACAAGCAGGAGAGGCCTATGATAACAAAGAAACCACCAAGAAGGTAGTGGTAGCCATAGAAGAAGGAGAAGAGAGGTGCACTTACATAGGACATGACCTCACTGAGGAAGAGGAGCATGAGCTGATAGCTTTGCTAAGAGAGTACAGAGATGTATTCGCTTGGAGCTACAAAGATTTGAAAGGTGTAGACCCTGACATATGCGCCCATACGATTCCCATGACCACAGAGGCCAGACCTTCTAAACAAAAGCCATACACATACAATGACAACTATGCTGCCAAGATTAAAGAAGAGATAGACCGCTTGGTTGAAGCTGGATTTATCTATGAAATTGAGCACACTGAATGGGTGTCCCCCATTGTAGTGGTGCCCAAGAAGAATGGTAAATTACGTGTATGCATTAACTTGAAGAAGGTTAACGCAGCCACTATCAGGGATAGTTATCCGCTTCCTATCACCGAGCATCTATTAGAAAGGGTAGCCGGCAAGGAAGTGTACAGCTTCCTAGATGGGTTCTGTGGCTACAATCAAGTAGCCATTGCACCAGAAGATCAGCATAAGACGGCTTTTGCCACAGAGTGGGGCATATTCGCTTTTAGGGTAATGCCATTCGGGCTTACCAATGCTCCCGCAACCTTCCAGAGATTGATGTGCCATGTGTTTAAAGAGTTCCTGAGAAAGAATTTGGAAGTCTATGTTGATGATCTCTGTGCTCATTCCAACATTAGACAAACACATATACCTGAACTCAGGCAAATCTTTGACAAATGTAGAGAATATCAAGTCTACTTGAACCCAGAAAAGTGTGTTTTCATGGTCAGGCAAGGCAAGATTTTAGGACACATAGTGTCAAAGAATGGCATCTCCACTGACGAAGAGAAGGTGAGGGCTATTGCAGAACTACCTAGGCCAAAGAATGTCAAGGAAGTGCAAGCTTTCATGGGGCATTGTGGTTATTACCGCCGTTTCATTCACATGTATGCCATCATTGCAAAGCCTCTGTACGGACTTCTGACAAACTTTGAGTGGACTGAGGAATGTGAGAACTCTTTCAATGAGCTCAAACGACGATTATGCTCAGCACCAATCTTGACTACACCAGATTGGAATAAGCCCTTCCATGTGCATGTGGATGCATCCAATTACGCCATTGGATGTGTGCTTGCACAACCTACTTGTGAAGGTATTATGGATCTTCCAATTGCCTATGCGAGTAGACAGTTGAATGCAGCTGAGCAAAACTATACCACTACCGAACGAGAGGGATTGGGCATGGTGTATGCGGTTAAAAAGTTTAGACATTACTTGCTTGCAAATAAGTTTAAATTTTTTACAGATCATCAAGCTCTACTTTACTTGGTGAACAAGCCATGCAACACAGGTAGATTTGTGGGATGGTTCCTCTTACTAATGGAATATGATTTTGAGGTAGTGGTGAGAAAAGGCAAGACTCATTTGAGAGCAGATCATCTCTCTAGGCTCACATCGGGAGAAGCCCCACAAGGAGTATCAGATGACCTTCCTGACGCTTACTTGTTTAATTTGGAAGTTGTACCTCAATGGGCTAAGCCATTAGTGCCAGTATTGACATACGGTCCTAATCACCCAGTCATAAACACTCAAGATAAAGAGGTAGTAAAAGCCCAGAAATACCATATCATGGCAGGAAGTATGTACAAACAGACAGATCAAGGGATATTGGCTTGCTGTGTGGAAGAGGATGAGTACGCTAAATGGCTACAGTTGGCACACGTAGGTGCATTAGAGCAACACTACTCAAAACAACGAACCCTACAGACACTAAGCAGACTCGGAGTGCATTGGCCTACTATGGAAGTTGATGTACATAAGATGTGTAAAGAATGCCCAAGCTGTTGCACTAAACCACCTGTGGAACATGCCACTCTTTACCAAGTGTCCATAGTGCCAGATTGGAGTGAACCATTAGTAGCCTTCTTGAGGACGAAAACATTCCCTCCAGATATGACCCTGACGAGACAAAGAAGTCTAGAACAAGAAGCCCTAGATTACTCAATCATTGGTGATAATCTATACAAGCGTGGTAAAGATGGTTACCTGAGACTATGCGTCCATGAGAGTGAATATCTCAAGATCTTGGAAACTGCTCACCAAGGTGTAGCAGGAGGACACTTTGGACCAGATCGGGTGATCAAGGCAATACTATTTGCGGGCTTTTGGTGGCCGACCCTTCACATGGATGCACATACCTATGTGAAACGGTGTGATGTTTGTCAGAGAACTCAGTATCCTATACGTAAGGATGAGATGCCACTGAAACCTATGATGGGTGGACGTGCATTTTCTAAGTGGGGAATAGACTTTGTTGGTCCTATTAATCCCCCAGCTAAGGGTTCACATGCTGAGTATATCATTGTGGCCACGGATTATCTAACCAAGTGGGTAGAAGTAAAAGCCACAGCGAAGAATGATGCCCAAACGACTGCTAAATTCTTATTTGAGAATGTGTTCACTCGATACGGGCTACCCATAGAGCTAGTAAGTGATAGAGGGACACACTTCTTGAATGAAGTCATTGAAAATCTTCTTCAAGAGTTCTTGGTGATACATAAGAAGTCTGCCCCCTATCACCCACAAGCTAATGGACAAGCCGAAAGCACCAATAAGATTCTATGCAATGTGCTAACCAAATTAGTGAATAACAAACGCTCGGATTGGGACAAACAGCTACACCATGCTATTTGGGCATACAGAGTTGCCTATAAAACAGTACTCTAAGCCACGCCCTTTCAAATGGCTTTCGGCCAAAATGCAGTGCTACCATTGGAATTTTTTATACCAACCTTGAAAGTAGCACAAGAGCATGATTGGACAGGCCATGAGTTGTCCTCTAGAATCTTCGATCTTGAACGTTTAGGTGAAACACGATTGAGGGCTGCAGTAGGAATTTATGCAACCAAGAAGAGGCAAAAGGCATATTTCGATGCACACATCAAGGATAAGGGCTTGAAAGCAGGAGACCTAGTCCTAGTCTACACCTTGAAGCAACATGCACGGAAGTTAGAGAAGAGAGGTTGCAGGCCAATGATTATCAATAGAATCTCCACAAGTGGAGCAGTTCAACTAGCCACTCTAGAGGGTGATATTCTACCAAGTTACATAAGTGGATGCAGAGTCAAATTATATCAAGAACCCCTGACTGAACAGATGCTAAATCGACTCAACATTGCCAAGAAACGTAAAGAAGAAGAGAAAAGAATTAGAGATGAAGCACAGGCAGAAGCTTTGGAACGCATCCGACGAATGAAATTGAGGAGACAAGGCAGAGACCCGCCTATGCCTAACACTCAAGAATCTCTAGGCTATCCCATGGCCATGTGCGAAGCTTCAGGTGGACATTCCCATAGAATAATCGACCGACGGCCTTTTGTAACCCTAGAAGTAGGACAAGGAGAGCGTGTAAGGACAGTGAGAGCTTTAATTGACTCAGGGGCCGCCACTAGTGCAGTTCGACTTTCTTACTGCCAAGAACTTCAATTACAAATCAATCCTATAGAGGCATATCTCATAGGATTGGGAGGTGTGGAAACCCCTTGCATTGGTGAGGTGGAACTTCCCCTCTACATTCAAGAGGTGCTAATGGCAGTCAAAGTGCTAGTGTGTGAAGACGAGGATCTTACCGAACCTCTTGTCTTGGGCCAAGACTGGATCTATGATCATGCAGTCAGCCTCAACGTAAGAAGTGGACTTCTTCAGGCATGGGTAGGCCATAACCACATAACGATTGAATTAGAAAATCAAGCACATAGGCCACTAGAAGAGGCACCGAATCCTGGTCCTTCCAGGAGTCCACCTGAAATGAACCATGCTACTCTTAACCAAAGTTCTATGGTGCAAAGGATTGCCACTCATGACGAAGGTACAGAAGTCAACAAGGAGCTCCCTTCTTTTCCAAAGAGAATTCAAGGAAAGCAAGCCGAAAAATACAAGATACAGAGGAGCCCGAGAACCAAGAAGAATGAACACCAACCAGTACAATACAGAATACCCCATGGCATGAAGCAGATCTGGATACGCAAAGGTGAACAACCCTCGGCTTTGGAGACACGATTCCCAAGAAGCATCAAGCAAGCCACAGTGTCGAGGACTACAGCGAAGGAGTACCCTAAGCATCAATCTAGACAAGCCATGTCTATTTGGGTTCCAAAGCAGTCAATGAAGGCTATCCCAAAGGCTAGACAAATATGGGTGCCCAAGACCTCCTTACTAGCTCAAATAACTTCACCTCCAATCACAAGATCAAACCAACACTCACGAGTCCTATTGGCTCCCATCCAAAGGCAAACATCTACACTCCACACCCCCACATTCTCGGTCACGCCTCGGAATGTTTGGAAATGGGTACCCAAAAGGCCCCAAACCCAACACACTCCAGTACTCAAACCTTCACACATCATCGCCAATAAAAGCAATGATCCTAGCATCAAATTTTGGAGACCTAAACCCCATATCAAACCCCCTGACCCACTTTTGAAAATCCTTTCCCTCTGATGTAGGTGCATTCTGAGAACTTTGCACAACCAAAGTATGCATCTAGAGTGAACCCTAACCTACTAACCCACTCGTACACACATCACGAACACTTCACCTACTAACCTCTAACCACTCAGAATGTCATGTTGGTATTGTGGAGGGAACACCATAGTTACATCTTGTTTCCAATGCAATGCTAATGTGCCTCTCTCTTCTTCTAGCAGATAAGCATCAGCAACTACAAGCACTCTCATGGCAGAAGCAACAGGTCCAAGCTCACAGCCAGGAATAATTACTGCAGGAATTGATGTGGATAGTCTACCTGTTGATGTGCCACCAACTAAACGACCTGTGGAGCTGCAACACCTTCAGCAGATTCCGGTACCGGATCCACCCACGGGGATCACAGAAAGAGTCCATGCCAATTCTCATTGGTTCAATGGCATGCCAGGCCCACTAGGAGAGTCCAAGTATATATGGGAGTCTAAGTGCGAGTATGACAGATCTTGGGTTCGATTCCATTTTTTCTCCAAGGAGTTTGAGACTCTACAAAACACAGAAGATCTCTAGACCATATGGCAACGTGCAGGGCTAGCAGAATACTTTGAAGCACCACTACCTAAACCGGATCTCCTCCGATGCTATTATTTGGTCTCCACATTACAAGCTAACGAAGAAAAGGACAAACCAGGATCATTTGTTCTTCCTTCCTTGCTGGGCAACAACGAGTTAAAGAGGTTTGAACTTACCTTGGAGTTGGTGAGCTCTGCTTTGAATATGCATGGCACACATGTACCTTCTGAGAAGGATGCTCTCGTTCCTAATAACATGAAGGATAGGAAACTACTGAAGCTTAAAGACATGGCAGCACTCACACCAAACGTGTCCATCCCTCTCCGTATGTGCATGCAACATTTTGCTTTCCCCGGCCAAGACCGCTTCACACAACCGCACAAAAGAATTTGGTTCGCTCTCTACTTAGCGGAAACAGGTGCGTTACCAATTAAGCTTCCTGTATGGATTATAGATCAGTTGTATGAAGCAAATAAAAGGTCTTCTAGGAAATTAGTGGTGAACGGTTGCTGTGCTATCACACGCATTATCTACCGGTGCCTAGCATACGATGTACCCATTGAACGTGCCTTAACTTGGGCACAATTACAAATGTTTAAGAAGCTCAAGATGTCCACACATCAATCCAAGCGCATGAGGGGTTCAATCCCTTGTGTTCAGACAGGTGAAGTTCTGACTACTCCTAAAGTATCACCACGAGGGGAGGCCACTGTACCTCCTTTTACCATTAGAATACCCAGGTCTGGATCTGAAACTACAACACAAGGTACCCCTTCGGCTCCTCCGGCTCCACCTGAATTTGAATTTGCTGCAACTGGAGATCCTGAAGGAATGGATCCCTAGGACTTCGAAGCATTCTTACAAAGTACACAACTCTCTGATGTAGAGTTTTATTCAGATACCGAAGAACAAGGCACACATCTTCACAAAGAAGAAGAAAATCCACAGACGGTCGCCATGTACATTGGAGTGACGATCAGCAAGGTCAACAACAAGGACACCTAGAAGAAGAAGGAGCATACGAAGAGGAGACCACTAAAGCCCCAGCTTATACAGCAGAACTCTGAAGGCTGTATCAGATCATGGAACGCGTGCACTCGCAACAACTGCTCACCGAACAGAGTAGTAGAGTACTCATGACTCAGCTTTTGGAAGAAGCAAGAGTTGACTCAGAATATAGTGAAGGTCTCTTATTATGGCAGAAACATATGGGGTAGTAGAAGCAGTTCAGACCGCCATTAGGAGGTCTCCAGTTAAATATGATCCACGAAGATTCCAAACACGACCACGATCAGGTAAAAACATCCAGATCCCCATTACAACGACAGAAGGGCCGACTACTACATCCGAACCCATTAACACAACCTCCCAAGCAGCAGAAACCACTAGCCGAGAGCACCCAGTCACCCAGGCTGAATCAACCGAACCACTACCACCCACACCCCCACCGTCGCCTCCTAGAACAGAAGCCGTGGAGATCACCTCGACCACTCAACCCAACGAACAATCCTTCATCTTCCGTACTCCCACCTCTAGTTCAACCCTTTTCTCCACCTTCGAAAACCCAATCTATGAAGCAACCACCATCACTACACAATCCACCGAATCGCTCATAGAGCCTGCCCTAGGACAACCATCCCCCATGCCCTCAGCCATAGGTCATCCTGACTCTAGATCCATATTCATGGGTTTCCCTACTACCACACCACCTTTCATGCCCTCCCCGCCTCTACGACCTCAACCCCCAACCCCCATCTCTCCACTTCTCCAATCCCTCCATAACTTCCTTGCTAGAACTTTTCAACCCAGGTGTCAACCATTCCCTTTATTTTCAGCTCCCCACCCCACTTCTCATCTATTCACCACTTTCACACACACACCACCTACCATTCCAATGTACATGGTAGACCCCACACTCGCACCCACTCCTGAAAGTATGGACATTTCACCACCAACGGCACCTCCCCCACCCCCCACACTTCCACCTTCTCCCATCCCCCCTCCCCCACCAATTTCACCCACACACACATCTCCATTAGACACATCATTCACTCTTCCCCTTCCCCAATCCCCTTCTTGTGCATCCTCCACTGTACAAACCACACCATCATCCATAGGAAATGCATTGGACACCATGCTCACATGTATATCACAGTTAAGGACAGAGTACAATCAGCTCCAGCAACATAACACACGACTGCAAGAGCACTCGGAGGTGCTACAAAATCGTCTTGCTGCAGTAGAAGAGGAGAATGCTCGCCTCCATACACAATTCCAAACTTTGCAAGAGGCTCATAGTGTATTGGAAGTACAGTTGCAGAATACAGACCAAGAAGCAATACAAGTGGTAGAAGGCCATCTAAAAACACAACTAGAACGCAATTCAAGACTTTAACGAAATATGGCACTTCTTAGAAGACACCTTGCAGCTGCTCACGAGGAGAATCGACGCCTACAGCAACAGAACCAAGAAAACTTAGAAGCAGCCATTGAAAGCACACCAGGGGCACCTATCAGCCCATCAAAGTTTCAAGCAGTGACCCCCGACAATATCAAGATCATATTGGAAGACTATGCCATGCTGCTTGAAGCACATGACCAGCTATCAGAGGAACTGGGTCATCTGAAGCAGAAACACCAAAAAGAAACAACAGCTGCCTCTCAAACCACCTCCTCTGTGGCTTCACTTCTCACAGACTCAGAGGCCTTAAAAGATCTCCAGAAACAGGTCACCGAATTGCAAGCACACCTGCTACAATATGAAAGGCCACCTTCCCCTCCAGAAGCTCCCACCGACGAAGACATAGTACAAATTCCTGTGGAACAAACATTTGAAGAAGAATACGACCCACAACCCTTCCCAGGAGGTCAACAAACGGAAGAAGCTGAGGACACATTTGAAGCACCACGACCCCCATGGCTACGACAAGTGGAGGAAATCGGGAGTTCACATGAAGAGCGAACCATCGTGCAAAATCAGGCTATGAGAGTCATAGAGGAGACTGTATTACAATCCAATTACTTCAAAAACCTGTCATCGAGACGCCTTATCCTCTCATCCGAACTCCAATACAGGCCTTACTATATCATTTTGGCAGATTATAACGCATAAATACAGAGAGTCACAGGGAAGATACCGTCCTTCGCAACCCAATTTCAACTTGAAGACCTTCCCCTAGAGGTGCAAAAAGGCAAGATCCGTCAACCAACATGGCGGCAGAAACTTCTTGAAACCTATCCTGAAATGCTCCGCACCTGGAACAATGCGCCATTACATCTCCTCTATAATCCATGCTATGGCCCTGTTCCATGACGCCGCTCATGGAAAGCATTCAACATAAAGGTCCAGAATAATGCACAATGCAAGGAATGGCTCAATTATCCATACATTGCGCCACCACAGGGACCACCGTCAGTAGCATACATGATGGGAACAATTCGACATTGGATGCCACGATTGAAGCCCATGCCAGATGTGGCAGCTCAAATGATGCTTAAGATTTTAGATATGATACAGGTAGTCCTGAAAACCTTTAGAAATGCAGCCACACCACAGGTACGTCTATCGGGGTTTACCAATGGCAATTATGATTTGGTGTACGACATGAGCACCACCCCCAGCATTCGAGTAGCGTATGCCTGGCATGCACGGATAAAGTATCTTCCCGCATGCTACAAACAGACATTCGAAGAAATGTTCAGATCAGGTTTCTGGGAGTATCACTCGGAGGTCTTCGCACCGAAGCCAACACACCTGCTCCATCTCTTTGCTTGTGAACAAGCCATGTACTCTGAGTACTACACCACACTGCAACCAGAGGTCCCCGGTGCAATCAATTGGGAGGCATTGGAAGCTGATCTAGCAAGAGGCTTAAGGATAGGAGAACACGAACTTGCCACCAATGTCATCCAATACTATATCGACCACCCGATAGAACAGAGGTCTGTCAGGGGCGACAGACGCTAGGAAGGGGGGAGTGTTGGCATACAGGTCATATGAAGAGCATACTAGCACAACGGAGCAGTCATGCACAATACGGCAACAAGGCCTAATCATTTTTTCCATGGACCATTTACAACTCAAGTGATTTTAATCACTACACAAACATTGTAAATTCTGTTTTTGGTAGAATAGACTCCATTTTGTTCAAGCCGAGGAGTCCTCGAGCTTGAGGAGTATTAGAATTAGCTACATATTAATTTTCATAATTTTTAGACTTCGTTTGAGCCCTCAAATAGGCTCTAGAACCTAATTTTTAACTAGGTTGGACACTAGGTCTAGACAAGACCAAAGCTAGTTAGAAAACTATAAAAAGAGCTAGAGAGCTCATTTTTGAGGTTGGATTGTTTGTGAATTGAGCTTATGTAAGAGACTTTTTGACTAATGCAAAGAACTCCATTGTTCCTCTCCTTGTTCTTGCCTTGTGTGCGCGTGTGTGTGTATGTGTGTGCATGCTTGTATGCTTCTCACTCACACACTTGTGCCTTCACTTGCTCATAGTCTTCATACTAGTCCTCACGTCTCCACGGATTGACAATTATGAGGTGAATCTTCTCACGTTGGTACTCACCATTGTGCTAGAGTGACAGGCGGCATTCACTTTTTTCAGATTAATGCATACCCTTAACTTCCCATTCTTTTTTGGTACAACCACCAAAGGTGATACCCATTCCGTGTGTTCAATCTCATATATAAATCCAGCATCTAACAACTTATCTATCTCTTCCTTTATCTTTGGTGAGTACACATCATTGTATGTGTATGGTCTTTGTTTAGAAGGTCTGGCTTCGGATGTCATAGGGATTCTATGAGCACATATAGATGGATCTACTCCTTTCAAGTCCTTATAGGTCCAGGCAAAGACATCCTGGTATTCCCTTATGAGGCGTATTAACTCTTGTTCTTCCTCCATTGAGACATCCTATCCTATGAAAGTACATCGCTCCTCTCCTTCCTCTAACGTTACTACTATCTTCTTGGTTTGCTCTTTGTTGTCATATGCTATTCCCGGCTGTGCTTCTTGTTTTGGCATTTGAATAGCAATTCTTCTCTCTTCTACTTCATATTTTTTGAAGTGGGTGGGCACTTCAAATTGGTCTTGAGGCTTGTTTTCTTCATCAATTTTTGTTTTTTCTAATCCAAGCTCCTCTTCTTGTGTTGGTTCTTGATTTATTTCATTAGCTATGATACTTACTTCTTGAGTTTCATTTTTGTTTCCATGTGTTCTTGCTCCATTTCAATGCTCTCATAGTCTTCCTTCCATTCCTTTTCTATGACTTCTCCTTCTTCAGCCTCCTGAAGGACTACCACATATAGACTCACGTCATATCCTTCCTCATCAATGCATTCATTCATGGTTATCACTTCTTCGTTTACACACATATTGAAAGTAGCTAAAATCTCCATCCAACCATGAGGTTCAAATTCTTCATCTTAGAATATTTGAGGCATGTAGGCTGGATCTTGTACAGATCTAGCGATTCCTTGCTTTTGCTGCCATCCTTTTCTCCTATCTTCCTCCTTTTTTGCAGTTTGGCATATCCATAGATGAGTGTCTTCGTTCATCCATGATTGATCACTTGAACCTATACTATGAATCGACTGATTATCTTCCTCCTTATGAATCTGATTCCATTGTAAGGGGGGAACATCTTGATATGTATATGAGTGGAGATTTATTCTTGTGGTGGTTCCTTCATGCTGTAGGTATACCGCGTCTTTTCCCCAATCTTGCACTACCTTTAATTGTCTCATGAAAGGTCTTCCAAGTATCATTTCATAATTGCTAGGCCTTTCAAATTGACAAATTGCTAAGGTGTGCTCAAATTCAACTCCACAAGTGGTGAAAACTACTCGGTCTAATATCCCCAAGGGTCGTTCAGTGTGTCCATCTGCCATTTGTATCTTCATGCGTGTTGGTCTTAGAGCTGGTTTTCCCCATTTCTCCCAGATTTCTTTAGTTGCTATTTCTACTCCAGCTCCTGTATCTAAAATGGCTTTGGTGGTGTAGCCCCTATAGGTAATTGGAAGGCAAGTATTTCCTTCATCTCCCTCACTAAAATCTCCAACCTTATCGACTGGGATTTTTACTGTGTTTACTTCATCAGATATCTCTTTTTCTTCCGTCTTGATCTCCAATTGACTGGTCAGTTTCTCCTTCAAGTGTGGTTTGATCCTTAACAATTCTTCTAACATCAGGGTACAAGGGATTTTTAGCTCTGCAACACTCTCCCCCTCTTTGTCTCTGTCATCCCTTGACATGCTTTACTTCTTGTCTTTCCCTTGTTGTCCGCACGCATCCTTTGGTCAGTTCTGCCTACTGGTTGGACTGGAGTTACGTTTTAATGGCCCTGTTCTTGATTTTTTCTTTTACATCCTCTCGGTCTGATGCATTTGTGCTGCCTGTTCTTTTCTTTTCATCGCCCGCAACCCTTGGTCAGTTCTACCTGTTTGTTAAACAGGTGTTCGGTTTTGATGACCTCTTCTTAATTCTTGTTTTACATCCTCTGGGCCTGATGCATTTGTCTTGCCTTATAAGTCGGGTTGCCACGCACGCCACCAGTGGAAGGTATGAGGATGTGATCCTTCAGTCTTCGATCTGGACCTTCCAAAGATCGAGAGGTTGAAGCACCCTCTTGTGGTTTCGGAACCGCTGGATATCTTCTTGCACTTCTTCATGGATACTTTCCTGGCCCTGGTTCCTCCTTCCACCTACGTGCTTTTCCCTTGATATGTGCCCCTGCAGTGTAGAGGTGGGTGTTGCGCCCCTACGGGGCTTCTTGTAGAGATATGTCTTCAGATATGATCTTTTTAGTGAAGCTTCTTTCATTGTCTTCTTCTTTTCTTCTTTTTGCTTGATTCTCCCTGAATAATCTTAGAGCTCACTATGGCTGAGTATAATGCACAAATAGAGAAGTTGGAGAAAGGCAATTATCATCCATGGAAATTTAGAGTTAGCAACTACCTTATGGGCAAAGGATTGTGGGGATTAGTGAGCGGCACGGAGCCAATGCCTCATGTACATGATCCACCACTTCTAGGGCAGGTCAAGGCACTTAATGAATGGATAGAAAGGGATAGGAGATTCATATTCATTCTATCTCAACACATAAGAAATATCATGATAGGGCATATACAAGACTTGGATACATCCAAGAAGGTTTGGGAGACCTTCGAGAGATTGTACTCTTCATCAACCAAGGCAAGGAAGATTCAGCTCAACAATGAGCTTAATAATCTTAGGAAATCATCAAGTACTAACATAAATGAGTACATTTTGAAGGTAAAGGAACTTGCAGATGCTTTAGGCTCAATTGGGAGCCCAATCGAAGACGATGATCTTGTTGCACACACTCTCAATGGCTTGAGAGAGGATGAAAGGGGGAAAGCATTCACCACATCAGTTTATGTGAGGGATTCCCTACCAAAATTTGATCAATTAGTCACATTGATGGTGACTGAGGAGATGAACCAAGGAGGTTCACAATCAAAGGGCAGCCAAGCGCAAGTTTTCTATGCACGTAGAGGCAAAGGCAAAAGAGGTGGACAAAACTCCCAAGGCAGAGGGAGAGGAAGGTCAAGCTCAATCTCAAGCAACCAAGAAGGCTCCAACCAAAGCTATGGATCAAGAGGAAGAGGAAGGAGTAGAGGAAGATGTTGGAGCAAGTCTATTACAAGCCTAAGTATTGGCTTGAGTCCCACAAAGTCATAGAAGAAGCCTTAAACTGAAGACAATGTAAAGTTCACTTGTGAACTACCTCTTGTAACTTTTGAAGACTTTACTTAATGTAAAAGTGAAAGAATCTTAAGTGGTTGAGTCCACTTGATCAAAAAGGGAAAGAGGAGCCACGAATTTGTGATTTGTGGTAGATAGAGAATCAAATCAATCACTAAATGATTGGAGAGTGATTGAGGGGAGTTAGCCTCCCAAGATCAACTATAAATACATGGTAGCTTTAGTCGTGGTTAGAGAGACCTATGTGAAGACATCCAAGAGCTGTGCTTTATGCCATATCAAGGTGTGATTACAAGGCACACATAGGTATCATTAAGTCCATTGTATTGTACAATCAATATACTTTCATTTTCATAATCATTTGAGTTCATATTTCCATTTTCTTGTGAAGTGTACTACTCACTGCCATATCTCTCAGTTTTCTCAATCAGATTGCAGAGATGGTTTCTCTAAGCTTGGTGCATCATTTTCAGTGATTTAACTTGGTAAAGTTAGCTCTTAAAGTCTAATGTATGTTCACCAATTTTCATTTCATTTGGGTATTGCAATCTTCAGTTATGTTCAGTTGAAGTCAACCCTCTCTGTTCATTTTCACTTCTCTGTCAGGTACCCAATTTTTTTACTCCTCTTGTCAGAGCTATTTCTCAGTGTGTACTTACTCAAATTCAATGATTTAAGCTTATTTAATGAAACATACGGTCTAGTATAAGCATACAAATTTTCATAATCATTGAATTCCTAAATCTTGAGTTATATTCATGTTTCTGCGCACTAGTTTCATTACTGTAGCAGCCCGTGAAAATCGGGATGATGTCATCACTTGCTAAACATCATTCTTAGTGTGTAGTTCATTATTTTTTATGAGATTACTTTTTGAAGTTAGCTTTTGAAGTTAACTAGACTTCCCCAAGAGGAATTAAGCTAATTGCTGTTGTGCTCAGAGAATTATGCAAAACACTGGGCAGGTGTATGAACCAAAATAGCAAGTTCTTCACCTATGAGCTAACTCCAACTTATCTGTTTTGATATCTTTTTGAGAGTGATCTTCCAAGGTACATAGAGTGTCTAATACATCCATTGGAAAGCTAAAAGGATTCACCACATATTCCTAGAGTTCATTTGGCTGGTGTAGATCAAGGATCTTGCAACACCTCTTCATCTTCAAGCACATACCTATCCATCCCTTCACAGTGGTATCGGAGCAAGGTTGGACAACATGGCAGATGGATTTCCTTCATCAATTGACAAATTGGACAGAGGTAACTACTCAGCTTGGTCATTAAGAATGGAAGCTTATCTCCAAGCTAGAAGTTTATATGGTTATGTGGCTGGAGATGAAGTTATGCCAAGTTTCAAGAACAAAAGTCAACCAACACAAGAAGAGCAAGATAGATTGAGCACATGGTGCTCCAAGGATGCACTTGCAAGGTCTTATCTCCTCAACTCTATCTCAGATTTTTTTTTGCCTCACATTAGAAGTTGTAAGACATCTCAAGAAGTGTGGGATGCACTTGAAGCCTTCTTCTCTTCAAGTACTAAAGCTAGGAAGCATCAACTATGGCTGAATTTCACAACTCTCAAGAAGGCTCCCAAACAAAATGTGACTGATTTTGTCACAAAGCTCAAGGACATATGTCACTCTAGCACAATGGTGAGAACCAATGTGAGAAGATTCACCTCATAATTGTCAATCCGTGGAGACGTGAGGACTAGTATGAAGACTATGAGCAAGTGAAGGCACAAGTGTGTGAGTGAGAAGCACACAAGCATGCACACACATACACACACACGCGCACACAAGGCAAGAACAAGGAGAGGAACAATGGAGTTCTTTGCATTAGTCAAAAAGTCTCTTACATAAGCTCAATTCACAAACAATCTACCCCCAAAAATGAGCTCTCTAGCTCTTTTTATAGTTTTCTAACTAGCTTTGGTCTTGTCCAGACCTAGTGTCTGGCCTAGTTAAAAATTAGGTTCTAGAGCCTATTTGAGGGCTCAAACAGAGTCTAAAAATTATGAAAATTGATATGTAGCTAGTTCTAATACTCCTCAAGCTCGAGGACTCCTCGGCTTGCACAAAATGGAGTCTATTCTACCAAAAATGGAATTTACAATGTTTGTGTAGTGATTAAAATCACTTGAGTTGTAAATGGTCCATGGAAAAAATGATTGGGCCTTGTTGCCGTATTGTGCATGACTCCTCCGTTGCGCTAGTATGCTCTTCATCTGACTTGTATGCCAACACGCCCCCCTTCCTAGCGTCTGTCGCCCCTGACAGACCTCTGTTCTATCGGGTGGTCGATATAGTATTGGATGACATTGGTGGCAAGTTCGTGTTCTCCTATCCTTAAGCCTCTTGCTAGATAAGCTTCCAATGCATCCCAATTTATTGCGTCAGGGACCTCTGGTTGCGGTGTGGTGTAGTACTCATAGTACATTGCTTGTTCACAAGCAAAGAGATGGAGCAGGTGTGTTGGCTTCGGTGCGAAGATCTCCGAGTGATACTCCCAGAAACCTGATCTGAACATTTCTTCGAAGGTCTGTTTGTAACATGCAGGGAGGTATTTGATGCGTGCATGCCAGGCGTAAGCCACACGATTACTGGGGGTGGTGCTCATGTCATACACCAAATCATAATTTCCATTGGTAAACCCCGGTAGACGTACCTGTGGTGCGGCTGCATTTCCAAAGGTTTTCAGGACTACCTGCATCATATCTAAAATCTTAAGCATCATTTGAGCTGCCACATCTGGCATGGGCTTCAATCGCGGCATCCAATGTCGAATTGTTCCCATCATGTATGCTACCGACGGTGGTCCCTGTGGTGGCGCAATGTACGGGTAGTTTAGCCATTCCTTGCATTGCGCATTGTTCTGCACTTTGATATTGAATGCCTTCCAAGACTTGCGACGTGGAACTGGACCGTAGCATGGATTGTATAGGAGATGTAAAGGCGCGTTGTTCCATGTGCGTAGCATTTCTGGATATGTCTCTAGAATTTTCTGCCGCCAGGTGGGTTGACGAATTTTGCCTTTTTGCACCTCTGGAGGAAGGTCTTCGGGTTGAAATTGGGTAGCAAAGGTAGGAATCTTACCCGTGACTCTCTGTATTTCTGCATTATAATCAGCTAGGATAATATAATAAGGCCTGTATTGGAGTTCAGATGAGAGGATAAGGCGTCTCGATGACAGGTTCTTGAAGTAAGCAGATTGTAGCACAGTTTCCTCTATGACCCTCATGGCTTGATTTTGCACTACTGTGCGCTTCGTGAGAACTCCCGATTTCCTCCACTTGACGTAGCCATCGAGGCCGTGGTGCTTCGAATGTGTCCTGAGCTTCTTCCGTTTGTTGGCCTCCTGGGAAGGGTTGTGGGTCGTATTCTTCTTCAAATGTCTGTTCCACAGGAATTTGTACTACTTCTTCGTCGGTGGGAGCCTCTGGAGGGGAAGGTGGTCTCTCATATTGTAGTAGACGTGCTTGCAATTCGGTGACCTGTTTCTGGAGATCTTTTAAGGCCTCTGAATCTGTGAGAAGTGAAGCCGCGGAGGAGGTGGTTTGAGAGGCTGCTGTTGTTTCTTTTTGGTGTTTCTGCTTCAGTTGACCTAGTTCCTTTGATAGCAGGTCATGTGCTTCAAGCAGCATGGCATAGTCTTCCAATATGATCTTGATATTGTCGGGGGTCACTACTTGAAACTTTGATGGGTTGATGGGTGCCCCAGGTGTGCTTTCGATAGCTGCTTCTAGGTTTTCCTGATTTTGTAAGTGCAGGCGTTGATTCTCTTCATGAGCGGCAGCAAGATGTCGCTTGAGTAGGGCCATATTTCGCTGAAGCTTTGAATTGCGTTCCAGCTGTGTCCGTAGATGACCTTCTACCACTTGTATTGCTTCCTGATCTGTGTTCTGTAACTATACCTCCAATATGCTATGAGCCTCTTGGAGAGTTTGGAATTGTGTGTGGAGGCGAGCATTTTCCTCCTCTAGTGCAGCAAGGCGGTGTTGTAGTGTCTCCGAGTGCTCTTGCAGGCGTTCATTCTATTGCTGGAGCTGATTGTAATCTGTCCTTAAGTTTGATATACAAGCTAGCATGGTGTCCAATGCATTTCCTATAGATGAGGGGGTGGTGTTTACAATGGAAGATGCATGGGAAGGGAATTGGGGAAGGGGAAGAGTGAATGATGTGTCTATTGAAGACGTGTGTATGGGTGAAATTGGTGGAGGGGGAATGGGAGGAGGTGGAAGCGTGGGGGGAGGGGGAGGTGCCGTGGGTGGTGAAATGTCCATACTTTCAGGAGTGGGTGCGAGTGTGGGGTCTACCATATACATTGGAATGGTAGGTGGTGTGTGTGTGAAAGTGGTGAATAGATGAGAAGTGGGGTGGGGAGCTGAAAATAAAGGGAATGGTTGAGACCTGGGTTGAAAAGTTCTAGCAAGGAAGTTATGGAGGGATTGGAGAAGTGGAGAGATGGAGGTCGGGGGTTGAGGTTGTAGAGTTGAGGAGGGCATGAAGGGTTGCGTGGTAGCAGGGAAACCCATGAATATGGATCTAGGGTCAGGATGACCTATGGCTGAGGGCATGGGGGATGGTTGTCCTAGGGCAAGCTCTATGAGCGATTCGGTGGATTGTGTAGTGATGGGGGTTGCTTCATAGATTGGGTTATCAGAGGTGGAGAATAGGGTTGAACTAGAGATGGGAGTACGGAAGATGAAGGTTGGTTCGGTAGGTTGAGTGGTCGAGGTGATTTCCACGGTTTCTGCTCTAGGAGGCGATGGTGGGGGTGTGGGTGGTAGTGGCTCGGTGGATTCCTCATGGGTGACTGGGTGCTCTTGGCTAGCAGTTTCTGTTGCTTGGGAGGTTGTCCTGATGGGTTCGGATGTAATAATTGGCCCTTCTGCCGTTGTAATGGGGATCTGGATATTCTTACCTGAGCGTGGTCGTGTCTGGAATCTTCGTGGATCATATTGAACTAGAGACCTCCTAATGGCGGTCCGCACTACTTCTACTACCCCATATGTTTCTGCCATCAATAAGAGACCTTAACTATATTCTGAGTCAACTCCTGCTTCTTCCAACAGCTGAGTCATGAGTACTCTACTGCTCTGTTCGGTGAGCAGTTGTTGCGATCACACTCGTTCCATAATTTGATACAGCCTTCGGAGTTCTGCTGTATAGGCTGGGGCTTCAGTAGTCTCCTCTTCATATGCTCCTTCTTCTTCTAGGTGTCCTTGTTGTTGACCTTGCTGAGCGTCACTCCAATGTACATGGCGGCCGTCTGTAGATTTTCTTCTTCTTTGTGAAGATTTGCCTTGTTCTTCTGCATCTGAATAAAACTCTACATCAGAGAGTTGTGTACTTTGTAAGAATGCTTCGAAGTCCTGGGGATCCATTCCTTCAACATCTCCAGTTGTAGCAAATTCAAATTCAGATGGAGCAGGAGGAGCTGAAGGGGTAGCTTGTGTCGTAGTTTCAGATCCAGACCTAGGTATCCTAATGGTAAAGGGAGGTACAGTGGTCTCCCCTCGTGGCGATACTTCAGGAGTAGTCAGAACTTCCCTTGTCTGGACACAAGGGATCGCACCCCTCATGCGCTTGGATTGATGTGTGGACGTCTTGAGCTTCTTAAACATTTGTAATTGTGCCCAAGCTAAGGCACGTTCAATGGGAACATCGTATGCTAGGCACCGGTAAATAATGCGTGTGATTGCACAGCAACCGTTCACCACTAATTTCCTAGAAGACCTTTTATTTGCTTCATACGATTGATCTATAATCCATACCAGCAGCTTAATTGGTAACGCACCTGCCTCCGCTAAGTAGAGAGCGAACCAGATTCTTTTGTGTGGTTGTGTGAAGCGGTCTTGGCCGGGGAAAGCAAAATGTTGCATGCACATACGGAGAGGGATGGACACGTTTGGTGTGAGTGCTGCCATGTCTTTAAGCTTCAATAGTTTCCTATCCTTCATGTTAGTAGGAACGAGAGCATCCTTCTCAGAAGGTACATGTGTGCCGTGCATATTCAAAGCAGCGCTCACCAACTCCACAGTAAGTTCAAACCTCTTTAACTCGTTGTTGCCCAGCAAGGAAGGAAGAACAAATGATCCTGGTTTGTCCTTTTCTTCATTAGCTTGTAATGTGGAGACCAAATAATAGCATCGGACGAGATCCGGTTTAGGTAGTGGTGCTTCAAAGTATTCTGCTAGCCCTGCACGTTGCCATATGGTCTGGAGATCCTCGGTGTTCTGTAGAGTCTCAAACTCCTTAGAGAAAAAATGGAATCGAACCCATGATCTGTCATACTCGCACTTAGACTCCCATATATACTTGGCCTCTCCTAATGGACCTGGCATGCCATTGAACCAATGAGAATTGGCATGGACTCTTTCTGTGATCCCTATGGGTGGATCCGGTACCGGGATCTGCTGAAGGTGTTGCAGCTCCATAGGTCGTTCAGTTGGTGGCACATCCACAGGTAGACTATCCACATCGATTCCTGCAGTAAGTATTCCTACTTGTGAGCTTGGACCTGTCGCTTCTGCCATGTTACTTCTTGCCTCCTGATTCTGTGAGAATATAGAAACATGTGTTAACATTGTAAAGGACAAGTTAGAACCGTTTTTGTCCCCATTACAACATTATCATGAGGTTCGGGAGAGATTAGTAGGTTAATAAGTGCTCGGTGCTTGTGTGTGTAGTTAGGAATTGGTTGGACCTAAGAACTAAGTGGAATGATGTAGTGTGAGAGTGACGTAGTTAGTAGGTGGGCATGGATTTACAACTGGGGTCCGGGGGTTTATTACAAGTTTTAGATTGCCAAATGCAGTGGATGGGCTTTGATCTTGATTTTGTGGAGACTCTGAAGAGTTTGATAGGGGTATCTGCTTGAAGATGAGGATTTTTAGGGACCCTGCTAGCAGCAGACAAGGAACTGAAGGACTGACAAGGCATGGCAGTCAGAGAAGAGAGTCAGAAGGGAGAGAAGGCACAAGCAGACAAGGGAGTCAACGACGAGCTGGCAAGTAGGCCAATAATTTTCTTCATGAAGAAGCAAGTATGAGCATTCACGCAGATCTAGCACTAAGGCAACCCTTTAATTTTTCAAAACCCTTACACCAATTAAAAGTGATTCTCATCACTAAACACCATTGTAAATACCATTTCATATTTTTGTAGCTCCATTTTGTGCAAGCCGAGGAGTCCTCGAGCTTGAGGAGCCTTAGAAGTAGTTGCTTACCAATTTTCGTAATTTTTAGATCTCGTTTGAGCCCTCAAATAAGCCCTGGAACCTAATTTTTAACTAGGCCGGACACTAGGTCTGGACAGGGCCAAAGCTAGTCAAAAACTATAAAAGGAGCTAGAGAGCTCATTTTAGAGGTAGATTGTAATTGAAACGAACTTGTAAGAGCTTTTCGAAAGTAATCTAAGAACTCCATTGCTTCTCACTCTTTGTCTTGCCGTGTGTGCGCGTGTTTGTGTATGTGTGTGCATGTTTGTGTGCTTCTCACTCACGCACTTGTGCCTCCACTTGCTCGAGGTCTTCATACCATCCTCACGTCTTCCCGGATTGACATTAAAGGAGGTGCTACTCATCACTGAGCTACACCAAATTTTGGCGCCGTTGCCAGGGATCGAACTTTGAGGACGAGCGTGTGATGGTAAGACGTAGAGTTGATGCGTTGGAGTTGTAGGTATTTTCTTCACTTTCATCTATTTTCTTGCTTTTCCTTCACCATCTTCATCACCATCATCATCATCACCATCTCCCACCTCCATCTCCATCATCGCGAAAATTTTTGTTTTTTGATTATATCACCTTCTCCACCTCATTTCCCTCATTTCACTTGTGAGAGAGAGCGAGAGAGCGATATTGCGTGTGTGGTTTCTTGCATGTTTCTTGAGCATTTTGCAGGATCTTGTTGAATCACCATCCCCAGCTCTCTGCGCAGGTACGAAACTCGTCGAATCTGTCTCGCAGTCGCCAGCCTCTGTCGATCGCGATCGACAGAAAATTTGATCATTTGGTAAAACAAAGTTCACCACTAGCACAAGCATGATGAGCACATCCCAAATCACCTAAAACAGTAGAAAAATTCCGTGTTTTTCTGTCAATCGCGACCGACAGACCCTGTCAATCGCGACCGACAGACCCTGTCAATCGCGACCGACAGACCCTGTCGATCGCGACCGACAGACTTCACGACCGACAGACTGCCACGTAGGACCCTATCAATCGCGATTGACACCGTCAATCGCGATCGACAGCCACGACCGACACCTCTGTCAGTCGCGATTGACACCGTCGATCGCGATCGACTGAAATTCAACGATTGATTGACTTTTACGCGTAGCCACGTGTCCATTGCGACTGATAGGCCCCCGATTGACTGAAATTTTGGCGAAAAACCCGGAAAACGTGTCGATCGCGATTGATACTGTCGATCGCGATTGACACTGTCGATCGCGACTGACAGGCCCGACGGACACCTCTATCAATCGCGATTGACAGACCTGTCGATCGCGATTGACAGGCTTTTCGGCCAAAAATTAGGGTTTGCTTTTGTTCAAAAATTTGGGATAATTTTGGGGCAAAATAGTCAATCCATTAGCATTTTCGGAGGTTCCTACACTTGAGATTTGGGAGAGAATCCTAGGATCTGTTAGCCATCGAATCCTGTCTTAACCCCCTAAACCCTGAACAGTCATAACTTTTTCATACGAAATCAATTTTTTGAGCTCTAGGGCTTGTTGGAAAGCTCGTGGCATATACTACACGCCCTCAACTGTTTTTTATAAAGATAATGCGTTGATTTTCAGATAGGGTATTTTGAAGTTAACCATACCCAGGGGGATCAAAGTCCGGGGTCTTTAGAATTGTTTTCCTAAAAATCACTATGCAATGTTTGTGCTACAGGAATGAAAATCATTAGTTCTGTCTTTGGAATTTAAATCTTAAAGCTAACTTTGGGACTCTTACAGATCTATTGAGAGCATCGAAAGGCATTCTAAGCAAGTGTAAGTGCAAGCTTGGGAACACACTTCCTGGGCACTCAAGGGCAACCAAGCAGGAAACAAAAGGTTGGAAACTTTTAACCCCCTCTGTCAATTCCTAGTTTAGGCTAAGAACGACTAGAGGTAGGAGTAAGTCAGGGCGACGATAGGCAGGTATCAAGTTGAAGACTACCTAAAAACTCAAGTTCAAGCTAAAAACCTAATCTCTGTACTGTCGATAACATAAAGGAAAAGAACCTAACGTGGAACGATCAACCTAAAAGCACGAAGAACATTCAAGTATTCCTGACGACGTAATATCAGACAAGACCTTAAACACGAGAAATAACTAAAAAGAATCAAGTGACTGATACCAATTGATCGGCAACGAGGTGGTACTCTGGGCAAAAAATTGGGCTACTTAAATAGGCATATGAACCTTAGATCAGGACGGCATCTAGTAAGGGACAGACAAAGCCTTAGGTCTTCAGAGGCTAGTGTCAACCACACTGCTAGGTCTTGGGCCCAGCAGTTGAGTCACCACTCATACTACCCAAGTTCTGAGACTAGTGAATCAGAGATGTCTCAAGGTATGGAGAGACCTACAGGTAGTTCAGGAGTGCCATACCTGTACAGGGTAGAAGGCCCGTACAAGACACAGCTGGAATACCTTAGGACCAACCGATTAGGTGCCAGCATCTATGAGGACGGCCTAGGAAGGTCTGTGGTACAGATTAAGAATCCTGATCAATCCATTGGACTAGAGCACCCAGCTGTCAAGTTTGAAAACGGAGCATACTTGGACAAAGAAGGAACCATATACGTGGTCACCAGTCACCCAGATAGGACAGATGAATTTGGGAATGTAATCTCAGAAGCGGAATTAGGTGACTTGGAACAAGGAAACATGGGTGTAGAACCTAGAACCCCCCGAGGCAAATCTGTTCTCACTAGGATTATCACACCTGAGTGGGTTCCCCAAGACAACAAGAGCATAGATCTGCTTCTCAATCGAGAGACTGACGAAGCCTTTTGGAGGTATAAAACTGATCGGCCAACTGATATAGGAACAATCATGATCTATGAGTTTAAGGATCCTGATAGCCCAGGCAGACTGACCTACTTAGATCACGCTTCGGAGAGGATCTTTGTGGTGACAGAAAATGATAGGCACGCTTACACTTGGAAGGGTGAATTTATTTTCCCCCAACCAAGATCGAATGTATCCTATGGTCACCCTGGTGCTGGAACGTCCCAAGCTCATGGAATGCAAAGAGATAGAAGTAGAGATAGACCAGAAGTAAGCTTTGCCAACCCAGTGGGCAGAGAAAGAACGAGGACGGAAACAAATAGGGTAGAGCCTGAGGTACTTAGAGCTCACAAGAATCAAAGAAATGCGGATGAGTTCCCTCTACCACGACCTAGAGAGCACACAAGAACCTTGAGACCGACTCAGCTAGTTAAGTCCATGAAGAACTACTTCGATGGCACTGGAGATCCATACGATCATGTGGCTGAGTTTAGGCAAGTCTTGAGAGCTGAACAAGTGGAGGATCTATTCACGCAGTACAATGCCTTTGGTCTGACCCTTAGGAACACTGCCCTGGCATGGTTTCAGCCACTAAATGAGAGGCAGTTCAGGAGCATAGACCAACTCCCAGAGGCTTTCAATATTGAATTCTCTAAGAGTGGCATAAGGCATAATACCTCCTCGCTGATTCACAGCTTCAAGCAAACCCCTCAAGAAACCATGAGACTTGCAAGAAGGAGATTTAGGCAATATCTTGAAAGATGCCCTATTTCGGAGCTACCCACACCAGCTAAGCAAGTGGCTTTATTCCTGGATGGATTGCTAAGTACTAAATTGAGATCTTATGTGTACTTGAAGGACCCTAGGACCATAGAAGAGTGTGTACGCATGTGTATTGACATTGAGGATAAACTAGGGGAGGAGTTAGAGCTTTCCAAGATATACAAAGATTCGGATAGTGCCTCTAACATCTCTTCCACGCAATCCACATCAACCGAGGAACTAGCGGAAAAAGTAGCTCAAAAATTAGGCGTCTCTAGTAAACAACTTCCTAGATTTGCCCCAGTGAAAAGGTGCTATACTTCTGGTGGCGACCACATGGCGAACGTATGTCCCATTATGGCTCAGCCCCAAGTAAATCCTAGTAGCCAGTACTGCACCATAGAACGGAGGTACACCAATCACACCGCACAAGATTGCCCCTATAATAAGCAAACAGTTAGGCAAACTTACCCTCAACCCTATCCACCACAGGGAAGATACCAGAACCAGTACCCTCCACAGCCATATGGCAGGCCACAGCAACCATATCAAGCCCAACAAAGGCCTCAACCTGTGTTAGCACAACAACCCCCTGCCCCAGCCAATGTGATTCTGGTAAAGTATACTGCTGCAGAAGAGAATCTGAATAGAGCCTTAGTCCCTGTAACATCCTTGCTTTATGAAAGTGACCCCAGTGACCATAGCTTTGATTCTACACACGTCGATAGCCCCCATGCTTACTACATGCAATCTCCTGAGCATGGTGAGTCTTACTATAGTGAAGAGCCAAGTGAACCTAGTTGGGAGTCAGATTACACAAACGTCATGTATGCAAACCCCAACCCTAGGCCTCAACCTAGGCAAGTAAGACCTCCATTCCCAAGAGGACCGTGCTACAGATGCCAAGGAGATCACCTCATTCGTGATTGTCCCCTACCTCCACCTACACAATCCCAGTCAGTGACGATCCAAGGTTTTTGCCAAGACTGTGGAAAAGAGCATCTCTTACGAGATTGTCCAAAGAACCCCAATAATATGCCAAAAATCACGCCTATCAATGTTATTGGGTTAGTGGTAGATTCCACAGGAAGTGTCACTTCCACTGCACCCGTACAGGTAGTCACTAGAGCTCAAGCATTGCAGCAAAACCAAGGGGTAGGCCAGGAAAAGAGCCCAACAGCTAGTGAAACTGAGAGCATAACCAAGAAAAGGACTAGAGCGTGGAAAGATAGTCGGGAAAGAATGAAAAGACAATGGGCTAAAAAGATGAGTGAACTTGAGGAAAGCATAAGAGAAACCAAAGCCAAGATAACTGAACTCACATCTCAAACTCCCTCTCACATTACCCCGCCTCCACCACTCCCAACTCCATCCGTACCACCACCTTTCCCACCGCCACATCAAATCCCACCACCCCCTAGAGTAGGATCGGTCCTAGCAGATCCCACTCCCGAGGACCTTAATATGATGCTTAAAGCCTATCAGGCCAGAATTCAAGAAGGGCCAAACGTAACTGACCATGAAAAGTGTTACCCTAGAGCGGAACTAGAGTTAGAGCGAACCAAGATTTGTGCCAAGATGGTGGAATTGGCTCAGACCATGTTTGAGGCCAGCCGCCTATTTAACATCTCTAGTTCAGCGAAGACACAGTTGCACTTTGATGGACTGTTAGAAAGAATAGAGAAGCTGATTGCATAATCAGAAAAGGAACCCACTTCTCAACATAAGGACAAGGCAAGTGAAAGAGCAAGTCTTCCTGCCCAGAAAGCCTATGTGCCTGAAGCCTATGTGCCTAACTCTACGGAGCCAGACACATCATCTTCTATGAATCGATTCACACCAAAATTCCTACGAGAGATTCAAGAAGACAAATGGGCTAAAGAGAGTGAAGTCCCTCCTCCTATTGAACTTGTGGATGATGCACATGACCATTTCCCACAAGATATCCCATCCATTTATGAGGAGCAAGAGAGCGCCCAATCTTAGGAAAGATTAGACTTTGAGTCTAACTCTCTACAAGAATTACCCCACTTCACAGGCCCATGGGAAACTAAGTCTACTTGTATGAGGGCACCCACGGTCATGGTACGAAATGAGGACTCAGTCTTACCTAGGAACACAGAGGTAGTGAAAAACACTAAAGTGCAGTGCAATCTCAAGTTAGAAGAGCTACTCAAGGTTAAACCTGAATTATGGAAACATGTCGCCAAACAAGTACCAGCGATAGTGAAACCTCATTCCCAGGTAGGATCACATAGGACAGTGCCAGAGATACCCTTGGATAAGATAGGAGATATGTGTGAAGGTGAAGAAGGTAATACCTATCTTCCCATTACCTACTAGGAGTACACCACCAAGGCAATTTTGGACTCAGGCGCAGGAGTGGCAATTGCTACCACTTCCCTCTGGAAGCGTTGGGGCAACCCAGCACTCAGGCCCACGAGGATGAAATTGTAGATGGCCGATGGTCACATAGAGAGACCCCTAGGTTTGTTAGAAGGAATAACTCTCACTACATGTGGTGTTGAGTTTGAGCATACATTTGCTATATGTGACTTTAGCAAAAATCATGCCTATGAGATGATTTTAGGAAGACCATTTATGCGACAGTTGCAAGTGGTACAGGACTGGGGAACCAACTCCTTGTATTTGCAACACTTAGGTGTTACAACCAAAGTAAATCTCAAAGATTAGTCTCATAGAGATGTACCTCCCATCCAATGGAATCCCATCCAAAGAGAGAAGTCTCACCAGAAGAGGAAGAATCTTTGTTTGAGGTCCCAGAAAATTTTAAGAAGTATGAGACAGATGACAGGAGAGTCATGATCGGAATGCCAAAACGAGAGGCACAATCAGGAGAGGCCTATGATAACAAAGAAACCACCAAGAAAATAGTAGTGGCCCTAGAAGAAGGAGAGGAGAGATGCACGTACATAGGCCATGACCTAACAGAGGAAGAAGAGCATGCGTTAATTGCCTTGCTAAGAGAATACAGAGATGTATTCGCTTGGAGTTGCAAGGATTTGAAAGGTGTTGACCCTGATATATGCTCACACACTATCCCCATGACCTCAGATGCTAAACCCTCTAAGCAAAAGCCCTATACATATAATGATAATTATGCTGCCAAGATCAAAGAGGAGATAGATAGACTGGTTGAAGCTGGATTTATCTAGGAAATTGAGCACACTGAGTGGGTATCCCCCATCGTAGTGGTGCCCAAGAAGAATGGCAAGCTGCGTGTGTGCATTAACTTGAAGAAGGTCAATGCAGCCACAATTCGAGATAACTATCCGCTTCCCATCACAGAACATCTCTTAGAACGAGTAGCAGGCAAGGAAGTGTACAGCTTCCTTGATGGATTTTCGGGCTACAATCAAGTAGCCATAGCTCCAGAAGATCAGCATAAGACAGCTTTTGCCACTGAATGGGGCATTTTTGCCTTTAGAGTAATGCAATTTGGGCTCACCAATGTACCAGCAACCTTCCAGAGGTTGATGTGCCATGTATTTAAGGAGTTCCTGAGGAAGAATTTAGAAGTCTATGTTGATGATCTTTGTGCTCATTCCAACATCAGACAAACCCATATTCCTGAACTCAGACAAATCTTTGACAAGTGTAGAGAATATCAAGTCTGCCTGAACCCAGAAAAGTGTGTTTTCATGGTCAGGCAAGGCAAGATTCTAGGACACATAGTGTCAAAAAATGGCATATCCACTGATGAAGAGAAAGTGAGAGCCATCGCAGAACTACCTAGGCCAAAGAATGTCAAGGAAGTACAAGCTTTCATGGGGCATTGTGGTTACTACCGCCGGTTCATTCACATGTATGCTCTCATTGCAAAGCCCATGTACGGACTTCTGACTAACTTTGAGTGGACGGATGAATGTGAGAATTCCTTCCAGGAGCTTAAACGAAGATTATGTTCAGCACCAATCTTGACCACACCAGATTGGAATAAACCATTCCATGTTCATGTGGATGCATCCAATTATGCCATTGGGTGTGTGCTTGCTCAACCTACTGGTGAAGGTAACATGGATCTTCCAATTGCCTATGCCAGTAGACAATTGAATGCAGCTGAACGAAATTACACCACTACTGAGAGAGAAGGCTTAGGCATGGTATATGTAGTTAAGAAGTTTAGACACTATTTGCTTGGAAACAAGTTTAAATTTTTTACTGACCACCAAGCATTGTTATACCTTGTGAACAAGCCATGCAATACAGGTAGATTAGTAAGATGGTTTCTATTACTAATGGAATATGATTTTGAGGTAGTGGTGAGAAAAGGGAGGACTCATTTGAGAGCAGATCATCTCTCTAGGCTCACATATGGAGAAGCCCCACAAGGAGTATCAGATGACCTTCCTGACGCTTACTTGTTTAATTTGGAAGTGGTTCCGCAGTGGGCTAAGCCATTGGTACCAGTATTGACATACGGGCCTAACCATCCAGTAGTAAACACACAAAATAGAGAGGTTGTGAAAGCCCAAAAGTACCACATCATGGCAGGAAGCATGTACAAGCACACAGATCAAGGGATCTTGGCCTGCTGTGTGGAAGAGGATGAGTACGCTAAATGGATGCATTTAGCACATGTAGGTGCATTAGAGCAACACTACTCAAAGCAACGAACCTTACAGACGCTAAGGAGACTCGGAGTACATTGGCCAACTATGGAAGCGGATGTCCAAAGGTTGTGCAAAGAATGCCCAATCTGTTGCACTAAACCACCTGTGGAACACGCCACTCTTTATCAAGTGTCCATTGTGCCAGATTGGAGTGAACCACTAGTATCCTTCCTGAGGACGAAAACATGCCCTCCAGACATGACTCTGGCTAGGCAAAGGAGTTTAGAACAAGAAGCCCAGGATTACTCTCTTATTGGCGATAATCTATACAAACGTGGTAAAGATGGTTACTTGAGACTATGTGTCCATGAAAGTGAATATCTCAAGATCTTGGAAACTGCTCACCAAGGTGTAGCAGGAGGACACTTTGGACCAAATCGGGTGATCAAGGCAATACTATTTGCGGGCTTCTGGTGACCGACCCTTCACATGGATGCACATACCTATGTGAAACGGTGTGATGTCTGTCAGCGAACTCAGTATCCTATACGCAAAGATGAGATGCCACTGAAACCTATGATGGGTGGACGTGCATTCTCTAAGTGGGGAATAGACTTCGTAGGTCCTATTAATCCCCCAGCTAAGGGTTCCCATGCAGAATATACCATTGTTGCTATAGACTATCTAACTAAGTGGGTAGAGGTAAAAGCCACAACGAAGAACGATGCTCAAACAACTGCTAAATTCTTATTTGAGAATGTGTTCACTAGATACGGGCTACCTATAGAGTTAGTTAGTGATAGAGGCACTCATTTCTTGAATGAAGTTATTGAAAATCTGCTCCAAGAATTCTTGGTGGTGCATAAGAAATCTGCCCCCTATCACCCACAAGCTAATGGGCAAGCCGAAAGCACAAACAAGATTCTATGTAACGTGTTGACCAAGTTAGTGAATAATAAATGCTCTGATTGGGACAAACAGCTACACCATGCTGTTTGGGCATACCGAGTCGCCTACAAAACGGTACTCCAAGCCACCCCCTTTCAGATGGTATTTGGCCAAAACGCTGTGCTACCCTTGGACTTCTTAATACCTACATTGAAAGTAGCACAAGAGCATGAATGGACGGGTCATGAACTCTCCTCTAGACTTTTTGACCTTGAACGATTAGGAGAAACCAGACTGAGAGCAGCTGCAGGAATATATGCAGCTAAGAAACGACAGAAGGCCTACTTTGATGCCCATGTTAAGGATAAAGGTTTGAAAGCAGGAGACCTAGTACTAGTATACACGTTGAAACAACATGCGAGGAAGCTAGAAAAGAGAGGCTACGGACCCATGATCATTAATAGGATCTCCACAAGTGGAGCTGTGCAATTAGCCACATTAGAAGGTGATGTTCTCCCAAACTATATTAGCGGATGCAGAGTCAAGTTGTATCAGGAACCCCTCACGGAGGAAATGCTCAGCCGACTCAACACTGCTAAGAAACGCAAAGAGGAAGAAAAGCGAATTCGAGAAGAAGCTCAAGCAGAAGCTTTAGACCGCATCAGAAGGATGAAGTTACGAAGGCAAGGTAGAGATCAGCCTAGAACAAATGACTATGAAAATCAAGGATATCATATGGCAATGTGTGATGTCGCAGGAACAAGCTCACATAGGATAACTGATCGACGTCCTTTCATAACCGTAGATATAGGACAAGGAAAGAGTGCAAGGACCGTAAGAGCCTTGATTGACTCAGGTGCAGCCACTAGTGCTGTTAAGTTGTCTTACTGTCAAGAGTTGCAGTTAACTGTCCATCCTGTGGAAGCATATCTCATAGGATTGGGAGGCATGGAAACCCCTTGCATGGGCGAGGTGGAACTTCCCCTCTACATTCATGATGAGACAATGACAGTTAAAGTACTAGTGTGTCAAGATGAGGACCTCATTGAACCCCTTGTCTTGGGTCAAGACTGCATCTATGACCAAGCAGTCAACTTAAACCTAAGAAGTGGACTTCTTCAGGTATGGGCCAATCATAGTCGAATTACAGTAGAGTTAGATAATGGAGCACTCAAAAAACTAGGAAAGGCACAGACTCCTGGTCCCTCCAGGGGTGCACATGAAGTTGACCATGCTGTTCTTGTCCAAAACTATGTGTTGCAGAGGAATGCTATTCGCAAAAAAGGAGTCAGGGATGCAACGGAACTCCCTTCTTTTCCAAAGGTCATAAGGAGGCAGCAATCAAAGGTGGATCAAAGGCAGAAGAAGCAGGGGACTACCTATGTCGGAGATCAAAAGTACCTGCGCAGCAAAATGTCTCAGCTAGTGAAACAAGTGTGGGTGCGGAAAGGCGAACACCCGGTTGCACTCAAGACAACCACACGGGCAAAGCCTCTTATTAGTAACCAACAACACGACACTAATAAGAAGCCTTTCAGAAGTTCTTCTGCTAACGTGAAGTCTATTTGGGTGCCCAAGAAGTCGATGAAGGCCAACCCACAATCAAGACAAATTTGGGTGCCTAAGGCTTGTTTGCGGGCTCAAATAGCTACACCAAGATCACATCCTATACAGCATGATCCAGTCACTCGCACAGCCGGCAGCCACTCGTTTTCAACACCCAGGAACACACTAAGGCCCATGAGCACGAACATAATCACTTATAAATGGGTCCCTAAAAGGCCTCATTTTCAAGCCGACACACCGATAAAGCTCTCGAGAGTCTCTACGAAACCAAGAGCAAAACCCATCCACTGCATTTGGCAGCCTAAGACTCGTAACAAACCGCCAGACCCCATTTGTAAATCCATGATAACCTACTAACCACATCACTATCACACTACATCATTCCACTTAACTCTTAGGTCTACCGAACTGCTAACAGCACACACACTCGCACCGAGCACTTACTAACCCATTATTCGCTCCCGACCCTCATGTTAATGTTGTAATGGGAACAACAACGGTCCTCCCTTGTCCTGTACAATGTTAACACATGTTTGTATATTCTCACAGAGACAGACAGCAAGAAGTAACATGGCAGATACGGTAGGAACTAGCTCCCAGGCAGGCACCAGCCCCCAAGTGGTGGACATCGAAAGCCTTCCGGTCGAGGAGGAATTAAAGGAAAGACCAGTGGCATTAAGGGCATTACATGCCATACCGATTCAGAATCCTCCACAGGGTCACACAATGTCGGTGGGCAAAACCTCACACTGGTTCAGTGACGTTGCGGGACCTCTGGGTGAAGGCACATACATGTGGGAGTCCGAGGTAGAATTCAATGGACGTTGGGGCAGATACCACTTCTTTACCAGGGAGTTTGAAAAGCTACAGAATAACGAAGGACTGAAGCCGATATGGAAGAAGGCTGGGCTCTATGATTATTTCAAGTTCCAACTACCAAAGCCCGATTTTCTAAGGTGCTCATACTTGATTAGCACCCTCACTCCAAGCAAAGACAAAAAAGGATACAGCTCCTTTGTACTCCCATCACTCACAAGGGGCAATGAGCTGAAGCGTTTCCGCTTGACTATCAACTTGGTAAGAGAAGCTCTCGACATGAAAGGTATGCACATTCCTACGGAGAAAGAGACTATGGTCCCCGATAATATGAAGAACAGGAATCTGACGAAGTTAAAGGACATGGTCGCGATGACACCTACGATCGCCGTTCATTTACGCATGGTCATGCAACATTTCGCATTCCCCGCGTAGGAAAGGTTCACAATGCCTCCCAAAAAGATCTGGTTTAGCCTCTACTTAGCAGATGCCTTTGATTTGACAATCAATATGCCCCACTAGATTATCGACCAGATTCATTTGGCTCATCAAAGGTGGTATAATAAACAAAAATCTGTACTGTATGGTTGCTGTGCGCTTACCAGAATTGTGTATAGATGTCTCGCATATGATGTACCGGTGCAAAGGGCTCTCATTTGGACCAGAGCACAGGAGTTTCAACGCAGACTGTCAGCCGCAGGGCCTCCCTCAAAGAAGATGAGAGGCACCGTCCAGATGCCTTGTGCACAAGCCCGTGGTGCAACCCTAACACCTGAAACAACTCCAAGGCTTCCCAGACGGGTACAACCATTTACTATCAGGTTACCCAGGCACAGCACAGATGGCCCTAACCTTGTGTTTCCACCAGTACCTACTGATCTCGAATTTCCTCATGGATTCACTTTGGAAGATCTAACGGATGAAGAAGTTGCCAGAATCATTGAAGCTGTTAATGCGGAAGTCAAAGCAGAGCAGGGTAGTGGACAACAAACGGCTACAGAACAACCCCAGCCAAGACAACCAGAAGTGGTGGAGTTGGAGGATGAAGAAGAAGAAGGCCAAGAGGATGAACAGGAAGGATTTTCTGATGAGGAGGCGCACGACTATGAGCAAGAAGTTATACAGGAGCTAGAGGGTGCCCCAGCATATACAAAGGAGTTGAAAAAGCTCTACGATACCATCAACAGGGTCCAACAACAACATAAGTTATCCCTTGCAGCAGGAAAGGCTATCATGCACCAAATCCTTGAGGAGGAAGGAGTTGACGAACAGTATCGGGCCACATTGGATATGATCTCTGATGCCTTAGGAGTACCTGAGGTAGTACAGACAGCCCTGGCATAATCACGCAGAATGGAAAGAAGATACGGAAGACGTCCCCCACGAACAGGGAAACAAATGAATGTATTAGGATCAGGACCACAAGGCACCCCCACAACTACGGGCACTGCACACACCGCTCACGACACTGAGGAAGCCCATGTGTCCAGTGCACCTCCATCACCTCCCTTACCACCTTCGCCCCCACACCCGCCACATTCACCTCCCCTTACCAATGTAACAACCATCGTTACCGCCTCCGAGTCGACCGCCATGACTGAAGCACAAACCGCCAATCAACCCACACACCCTCTCAACACCTCCCGTGTATACACCTCCACTAACACTGTAATCCTAACGGCAGTTAGTGACATCCCCATTCCCCCACTCACACTTTCGGGCAGTTCACATTCACAACTGCACACACCACTGTACACATTCACCACAATCACTGCACCCACCATTCCACTATTCATGATCACTCCCACTACTGTTTCCACCATGGATTTTATGGACATATCACCCTCCACTGCACCTCTCCCTCCCCCCATGCGGCCACAATCTCCCATTCCCCCACCACCCACTTCACCACTTTCCAGCACCGCATTCACACTTCCCTTCCCCTTTCCCTTTCCCTCTGCACTTAACGCCCTCCCTGCATCCACCCCCATTAATAATGTATTTAATAACATG
Organism: Ceratopteris richardii; assembly: GCA_020310875.1. Taxonomy (NCBI): domain Eukaryota; kingdom Viridiplantae; phylum Streptophyta; class Polypodiopsida; order Polypodiales; family Pteridaceae; genus Ceratopteris; species Ceratopteris richardii. Next base: position 185,019,212 of record CM035418.1, on the reverse strand, counting down.
TATCAGTGCATGTCTCAGTTACAACAACACTATCAGCATCTCGATGCTCAGCATACAAGTTTATTCAGGAGTCACGAAGCGTTACAAGGAAGATTTATTGACTTAGAGCAAGAGAAGAAACAATTACAACAGCAGTTCAGCGCCTTGCAAGAACAACATGAGCAATTAGTGGCAAATCCATCGCAGCCAGATGTCGAAGAAAGACAACACATGGATGATCTGCTACACTCCCAAATCACAGAAAACCTCAAGCTCCGCCGCAACATGGCTCTATTACAGAAGCATATGTCTGCAGCCCTGGAAGAAAATAGACGGCTTCAGACACAAAACGAAGAGAACTTGGAATTAGCCATGGAAGGTTCCCCACAAGAAATTGACCCGGAGCGGTTTAAGGCCATTCCCTCGGACAATATGCAAATCATATTGGAAACCCATGTTGATCTCCTTGAAGCCCATGCAGCCTTAGAAAAGGAAAGAGACGAACTACGAAGGCAATTGGAAGCTCAACCTGCACCACCCAAAGAAGTCCCAACCACAGCTGACACAACTGACGAAGTAGTAGCGCTCAAAGCACAGCTCGAAGAATTACAAAAGAAAGTGCTTGTGTATGAACGCCAACCCTCCCCCTTGGTGGAACCAGAACCTGAAGACCTAGTACCCATCGAAGTAGAGGAAACCTTTGAGGACCCGTACGTTCCGATGCCAGCAGCTGGAGGCAAGCGAACAGATGAGGGCATGGACACCCTTGAAATAGAGGCTCCAGAATGTATGCAGAAATTGGAAAAGGTGGCCACATCACATGATGATAGGGTGGCAGTCCAGATAGCATTGATGTCACGCTTGGAAGAGGCGGTCATAAAATCGGACTATTTTAGGAACCTCTCTCATCACAGGTGGATCGGCACCTCCGACGACTTGTATGTTCCTTTTTGTGTCTTAATGGCGGACTATAATGCTGAGATCAAGCACCACACCTCACGGGAACCAACCTCTGCCACACAGTTTGCACCAGACGACATCCCAGAAAGTGCCAAGCAGGGAAATATTCGCCAACCGACTTGGAGAATTCGACTGCTTGAAACCTACCCGAAAATGAATCGCACATGGAATAACATGCCCCTATATATCAAGTACAATCCCTGCTACTGTCCTATTTTCCGAATAAGGTCGTGGCCGGAATACACAAAGATGGTGCTGACAACCAAAGGCTGCGAGAAGTGGGTCAACTATGTCTACTTAGCACCACCTAAAGGTCAACCTACCGTAGGGTATATGATATCGACAATTCGGCATTGGGGTGTCAGGTTCAAAAACGTACCAGATGTCATGACACAGATGTGTCTAAAAATTTTTGAGCTCATGATAGTCACCTTCCGGACCTTCAAGAATGTTAAGGAACCTCACCTCTCTGCGCTCGGATTTAATGAAGGCAATCAGGATCTAGTTTATGACATGAGCACAACGCCCTCTATTAATGTTATTTATGCATGGCATGCCCGCATAAAGTACCTACCGGCCTGCTTCAAACAGACATTTGAAGAGATGTTTGTCACCGGGTTCTGGGAATACTACTCAGAGATCTTCATTTCCAGGCCCTCACATTTATTACAATTGTTTGCAGTGGAACAAGCTCTCCACTCAGATAAGTTACGTATGCCACATCCAGAGGTTCCCGGGCCGGTAGATTGGGATGCTCTACTCACAGACTTAGCCAAAGGATTGAGGATTGCCGAACATCACTTAGCGCAAGATGTCGTTGAGTACTACATCCAAAAACCCACACAACAAGGGTCTGTCAGGGACGACAGACGTGAGAGAGGGGGGGTGTTAGCAACAGACAAGGAACTGAAGGACTGACAAGGCATGGCAGTCAGAGAAGAGAGTCAGAAGGGAGAGAAGGCACAAGCAGACAAGGGAGTCAACGACGAGCTGGCAAGTAGGCCAATAATTTTCTTCATGAAGAAGCAAGTATGAGCATTCATGCAGATCTAGCACTAAGGCAACCCTTTAATTTTTCAAAACCCTTACACCAATTAAAAGTGATTCTCATCACTAAACACCATTGTAAATACCATTTCATATTTTTTTCTCCATTTTGTGCAAGCCGAGGAGTCCTCGAGCTTGAGGAGCCTTAGAAGTAGTTGCTTACCAATTTTCGTAATTTTTAGATCTCGTTTGAGCCCTCAAATAAGCCCTGGAACCTAATTTTTAACTAGGCCAGACACTAGGTCTGGACAGGGCCAAAGCTAGTCAAAAACTATAAAAGGAGCTAGAGAGCTCATTTTAGAGGTAGATTGTAATTGAAACGAACTTGTAAGAGCTTTTCGAAAGTAATCTAAGAACTCCATTGCTTCTCACTCTTTGTCTTGCCGTGTGTGCACGTGTGTGTGTATGTGTGTGCATGTTTGTGTGCTTCTCACTCACGCACTTGTGCCTCCACTTGCTCGAGGTCTTCATACCATCCTCACGTCTTCCCGGATTGACATTAAAGGAGGTGCTACTCATCACTGAGCTACAGACCCATTTACAAGTGATTCTACTAGTGCTCATGGAAGAATATGTGTCCATGCGTGATGCGTAAGACTGGGCCTCAGATGTTCGAGTGAGTGAAACATGTTGTACCGGTTGCGGCCTTGGTGTAGCTATTTGAGCCCGCAAGCAAGCCTTAGGCACCCAGATTTGTCGTGATTGTGGGCTGGCCTTCATTGACTTCTTGGGTACCCAAATAGACTTCACCTTCGCAGAAGAATTAATGAAGGACTTCTCATTAGTGTCATGTTGTTGACTACTAGTAAGAGGTTTTGGCCGTGGGGTCGGCCTGGTCTAAACAGGGTATTCGCTTTTTCGCCTCCATACTTGCTTCCATGGCTGAAACAATCTGCTTTGCTCCTTTTTTTGGCATCCAGTATCGGTAGTGTTCTGCTTCTTCTGTATTTGATCTGCCGTGGGTTGTTGCAACCTTCTGGTCTTTGGAAAAGAAGGGAGTTCCGTCCTCTCCCTGGCTCCGTTGTTGAGATTAGCCTCTTTCTGCATCATACAGTTTTGGACAAAAATAGCATTGTCAACTTCATGTGCGCCCCTGGAAGGACCAGGAGTTTGTGCCTTGCCTAGTTCCTTGAGTGCCTCATTTTCCAATTCAACTGTAATTCGGCTATGATCTACCCATACCTAAAGAAGTCCACTTCTTAGGTTGAGGTTGACTGCATGATCATAGATCCAGTCCTGACCCAAGACAAGAGGCTCAGTGAGGTCCTCATCTTGACACACTAGTACTTTGATTGTCATCACTTCGTCTTGAATGGAGATGGGAAGATCCACCTCGCCCATGCAAGGGGTTTCCACACCTCCCAATCCTATGAGATATGCTTCTATAGGATCGACAGTTGATTTCAATTCTTGACAGTAAGACAACTTGACAGCACTAGTGGATGCACCTGAGTCAATCAAAGCTCTTACAATCTTTGCATCCTTTCCTTGTCCTACTCCTAGGGTTACAAAAGGCCGTCGGTCGATTATTCTATGGGAATGCCCACCTGAAGTCTCGCACATGGCCATAGGATAGCCTACAGATTCTTGAGTGTCAAGCATAGGCGGGTCTCTACCTTGTCTCCTCAAGTTCATTCGTCAGATGCGTTCTAAAGCTTCTGCCTGTGCTTCTTCTCTAATTCGTTTCTCTTCTTCTTTACGTTTCTTGGCAGTGTTGAGTCGATTTAGCATCTCTTCAGTGAGGGGTTCCTGATATAACTTGACTCTGCATCCACTTATGTAACTTGGTAGAATATCGCCCTCTAAAGTGGCTAGTTGAACTGCACCACTTGTGGAGATTCTATTGATAATCATTGGCCCGTAACCTCTTTTCTCTAATTTCCGTGCATGCTGCTTCAATGTGTAGACTAGGACTAGGTCGCCTGCTTTCAAGCCTTTATCCTTCACATGTGTATCAAAATATGCCTTTTGCCTCTTCTTCGCTGCATAGATTCTTGTTGCAGCTCTCAATCGTGTTTCGCCTAGACGTTCAAGATCAAAGATTCGAGAGGAGAGTTCATGGCCTGTCCAGTCATGCTCTTGTGCTACTTTCAATGTAGGTATCAAGAAGTCCAATAGTAGCACTGCATTTTGGCCAAACACCATCTGAAAGGGTGTGGCTTGGAGTACCATTTTATAGGCCACTCGGTATGCCCAAACAGCATGGTGTAGCTGTTTGTCCCAATCAGAGCGTTTATTATTCACTAATTTCGTCAGTACATTGCATAGAACCTTGTTTGTGCTTTCGGCTTGTCCATTAGCTTGAGGGTGATAAGGGGCAGACTTTTTATGAACTACCAAGAATTCTCGGAGTAGATTTTCAATCACTTCGTTCAAGAAGTGAGTGCCTCTATCACTTATTAGCTCTATAGGTAGCCCGTATCTTGTGAATACATTCTCAAACAAGAATTTAGCAGTTGTCTGAGCGTCGTTCTTTGTCGTAGCTTTTACCTCCACCCACTTGGTGAGATAATCCGTGGCCACAATGATATATTCAACATGTGAACCCTTAGCTGGGGGAATAATAGGGCCTACAAAGTCTATTCCCCACTTAGAGAATGCATGTCCGCCCATCATAGGTTTCAGTGGCATCTCATCTTTGCGTATAGGATACTGAGTTCTCTGACAAACATCACACCGTTTCACATAGGTATGTGCATCCATGTGAAGGGTCGGCCACCAGAAACCTGCAAATAATATTGCCTTGATCACCTGATCTGGTCCAAAGTGTCCTCCTGCTACACCTTGGTGAGCAGTTTCCAAAATCTTTAGATATTCACTCTCATGAACACAAAGTCTCAGGTAACCATCCTTACCACGCTTGTAGAGATTATCACCAATGAGTGAGTACTCTAGGGCTTCTTGTTCTAGACTTCTTTTCCTAACCAGAGTCATGTCTGGAGGGAATGTTTTCGTCCTCAGGAAGGATACTAGTGGTTCACTCCAATCTGGCACTATGGACACTTGATAGAGAGTGGCATGTTCCACAAGTGGTTTAGTGCAACAGATTGGGCATTCCTTGCACAACTTTTGGACGTCAGCCTCCATAGTAGGCCAGTGCACTCCGAGTCTCCTTAGTGTCTGTAGGGTTCGTTGTTTTGAGTAGTGTTGCTCTAATGCACCTACATGTGCCAATTGCAACCACTTAGCGTACTCATCCTCTTCCACACAACAGGCCAAGATCCCTTGATCTGTGTGCTTGTACATACTTCCTGCCATGATGTGGTACTTTTGGGCTTTTACTACCTCTCTATCCTGTGTGGCTATTACTGAGTGGTTAGGCCCGTACGTCAATACTGGCACTAATGGCTTAGCCCACTGTGGCACCACTTCCAAATTAAACAAGTAAGCATCAGGAAGGTCCTCTGACACTCCTTGTGGGGCTTCTCCATATGTGAGCCTAGAGAGATGATCCGCTCGCAAATGAGTCCTCCCTTTCCTTACCACAACCTCGAAATCATATTCCATTAGTAAGAGAAACCATCTTACTAATCTTCCTGTATTGCATGGCTTGTTCACCAGATATAACAATGCTTGGTGGTCAGTAAAAAATTTAAACTTGTTTGCAAGCAAATAGTGTCTAAATTTCTTAACTGCATATACCATGCCTAAGCCTTCTCTCTCAGTAGTGATGTAATTTCGTTCAGCTGCATTCAATTGTCTACTGGCATAGGCAATTGGAAGATCCATATTACCTTCACCAGTAGGTTGAGCAAGCACACACCCAATAGCATAATTGGATGCATCCACGTGAACATAGAATGGCTTATTCCAATCTGGAGTGGTTAAGATTGGTGCTGAACATAATCTTCGTTTAAGCTCCTAGAAGGAATTCTCGCATTCATCAGTCCACTCAAAGTTAGTCAGAAGTCCATACATGGGCTTTGCAATGACAGCATACATGTGAATGAACCGGCGGTAGTAACCACAATGCCCCATGAAGGCCTGTACTTCCTTGACGTTCTTTGGCCTAGGTAACTCGGCTATGGCTCTTACTTTCTCTTCATCGGTGGATATGCCATTCTTTGACACTATGTGTCCTAAAATCTTACCTTGCCTGACCATGAAAATGCACTTTTCTGGGTTTAGGCAGACTTGATATTCTCTACATTTGTCAAAGATTTGTCTCAGTTCAGGAATATGGGTTTGTCTGATGTTGGAGTGGGCACAAAGATCATCAACATAGACTTCTAAGTTCTTCCTCAGGAACTCCTTAAATACATGGCACATCAGCCTCTGGAAGGTTGCTGGTGCATTGGTAAGCCCAAATGGCATTACCCGAAAGGCGAATATGGCCCATTTTGTGGCAAAAGTTGTCTTATGCTGATCCTTTGGAGCTATGGCTACTTGATTGTAGCCCGAAAATCCATCAAGGAAGCTGTACACTTCCTTGCCTGCTACTCTTTCTAAGAGATGTTCTGTGATGGGAAGCAGATAATTATCTTGAATTGTGGCTGCATTAACCTTCTTTAAGTTAATGCACACACGCAGCTTTCCATTTTTCTTGGGCACCACTACGATGGGGGATACCCACTCAGTGTGCTCAATTTCATAGATAAATCCAGCTTCAACGAGTCTATCTATCTCCTCTTTGATCTTGGCAGCGTAATTATCGTTATATGTATAGGGCTTTTGCTTAGAGGGTTTGGCATCTGAGGTCATGGGGATAGTGTGTGAGCATATGTCAGGGTCAACACCTTTCAAATCCTTGTAACTCCAAGCGAATACATCTCTGTATTCTCTTAGCAAGGCTATTAACGCATGCTCTTCTTCCTCTGTTAGGTCATGGCCTATGTACGTGCATCTCTCCTCTCCTTCTTCTAGGGCCACTACTATTTTTTTGGTGGTTTCTTTGTTATCATAGGCCTCTCCTGATTGTGCCTCTCGTTTAGGCATTCTTATCATGACTCTCCTGTCGTCTATCTCATACTTCTTAAAACTTTCCGGGACCTCAAACAAAGATTCTTCCTCTTCTGGTGAGACTTCTCTCTTCTTTCGTTTCTTTCCTTCTTCCTTCGGGGTCACATGTGTGGCTAATCTTACATCATTTGTAAGCTCTCCATGCCTCTGGGGTTGAAATTCTACTTCATGGAAGTATTCTTCATCTGATGCAAAAGGTGGATCCATAATGATTGACTCTAGATCGGAGTTGCTCGCATCTTCAACTGCATCAGGGCTAGGTTCGCATTCTTCTAGAACTGCCTCTCCCATGATTGGCTCTATGGAGAAGACTGAAATGTCATAGCCATCCTCATCACAGTGGGGTGTCCATTGTTCTTCATTGATGGCTACATCCATTGTTGCTAGGATTTCTGCCCAGCCATGGGGTTCAAATTCCTCGTCAGGAAAGACTACCGGTGCATAGGCTGGGTCTTGAATTGATCTATGTGTTTCTTTTGCACCTACCTCTCTGGCTTTTTCTCTCTTCTCTTCTTCTACTGCTACTTTGCACATCCATAAATGGGTGTCTTCATGCATCCATGAGGATCCTGACCCTATGGAATGCACCGATTCTGTATCATCTTTGGCTCTATGGATGGGATTCCATTGGATGGGAGGGACATCTCTATGAGAGTAATCTTTGAGATTCACTTTGGTCGTAACACCTAAGTGTTGTAGGTACAAGGAGTTGGTTCCCCAGTCCTGTACCACTTGCAACTGTCGCATAAATGGTCTTCCCAAAATCATCTCATAGGCTTGATTTTTGCTAAAGTCACAGATAGCAAATGTGTGCTCAAACTCTACACCACAAGTAGTGAGAGTTATCCCCTCGAGTAGTCCTAAGGGTCTTTCTATGTGCCCGTCAGCCATCTGCAATTTCATTCTCGTTGGCCTGAGAGCTGGCTTGCCCCATCGTTTCCATAAGGAAGTGGTAACAATTGCAACTCCTGCACCTGAGTCCAAGATGGCCTTGGTTGTGTATCCGTGATGAGTGATGGGGAGATATGTGTTTCCCTCTTCGCCCTCACTCATGTCTCCTTTCTTGTCTAAGGGTATTTCTGGCACTGTTCTCTGGGATCCTACCTGGGAACGAGGTTTTGCTATCTCGGGCACTTGATTGGCTACATGTTTCCACACTTCTGGTCTAACCTTAAGCAGCTCTTCCAAAGTGAGATTGCACTGCACTTTGGTGTTCTTCACTACCTCTGTGTTCCTAGGTATGACTGAATCTTCGTTTCTTACCATGACTGTAGGTGCTCTCATACAGGTGGACTTTGCTTCCCATGGGCCTATGAAATGGGGTAGTTCTTGTAAAGAATTAGACTCGAAGTCTAATCTTTCTTGAGATTGGGCACTCTCCTGCTCTCCATAAATGGAAGGAAGGTCTTGTGGGAATTGATCGTGTGTGTCATCCACAAGTTCAATGGGAGGAGGAACTTCACTCTCTTTAGCCCATTTCTCTTCTTGAATCTCTCGCAAGAATTCTGGTGTGTATTGATTCATAGAAGAAGAGGTGTCTGGCTCCGTAGAGTTAGGCACGTAGGCCTCACGCACATAGGCTTTCTGGGTAGGAAGACCTGCTCTTTCACTAGCCTTGTCATGGTGTTGAGGGGCGGGCTCCTTTTGTGATTGTGCAATTAGATTCTCTATTCTTTCTAGGGAGGGGGGGTCGTCTCGTTCAGTGGAATTGGGCACATAAGCTTTCGGTGGGGGATGGGTCATGTTTTTGCTTGCTTTATCTCTTTCTTGATTTTTTTCTTCCTTGGCAGATCTTGCAATTATGCCCTCTAAGTTCTCTAGAAGTCCATCCAAGTGTAATTGCGTCTTGGCTGAGCCCGAGTAATTGAAAAGGCGACTGGCTTCAAACATAGTCTGAGCCAATGCGACCATTTTCGTGCAAAGCTTGGTTCTTTCTATCTCTAGGTCAGCTCTGGGGTAGCACTTGTCATGATCCGTTACATTTGGCCCTTCTTGGATTCTGGCCTGATATGCTTTAAGCATCATGTCTATGTCTTCAGGAGTGGGATCAGCTAATATTGATCCTGCTCGGGGTGGTGGGTGGGTTACGTGGGGTGTATTAGAGGGTGGAGGGATGGAGGGTGATGGGGATGGTAGCGGTGGGAATGTGTGAGAGTGCGGTTGAGATGTGATCTCTATGATTTTGGCCTTGGCTTCTCGTAGACTTTCCTCAAGTTCACTCATCTTCTTTGCCCATTGTCTTTTCATACGTTCACGGCTATCTCTCCAAGCTCTTGTTCTCTTCTTATTTTGGCTCTCAGTATCGCTAGCGTCTAGGCTCTTTTCCTGGCTTACCCCTTGGTTTTGCTGCAATGCTTGAGCTCTAGTGATTACCTGCACTGGTGCAGTGGAAGTGACACTTCCTGTGGAATTGACCACTAACCCAATAACATTAATCGGAGTGATTTTTGGCGTATTGTTGGGATTCTTGGGACAATCTCGTAAGATATGATCCTTTCCGCACTCCTGGCAAACGCCTTGGATCGTCAGTGATTGGGGTTGTGTAGGTGCAGGCATGGGGCAATCACGTATGAGGTGATCACCCTGGCATCTGAAGCAAGGTCCTCTAGGAAAAGGGGGTCGTATCTGCCTAGGTTGAGGTCTAGAGTTGGGGTTTGTGTACATGACATTAGCATATTCAGGCTCCCAAATAGGTTCACTCGGTTCCTCACTGTAGTAAGACTCACCATGTTCAGGAGACTGCATGTAGTAAGCCTGGGGACTATCAACATGTGTAGAATCAAAGCTATGGTCACTGGGATCACTTTCTGAGATTAATGGTGTTACTGGGACTATCGCTCTATTCAGGTTCTCTTCTGCAGCAGCATACTTGACCGGAATCACATTAGTAGGAGCAGGTGGTTGCTGTGCTAGCACTGGCTGGGGTCTCAGTTGGGCCTGATATTGCGGTTGGTAATTTTGCTGAGGCCTAATATACTATTGTGGTGAATATTGACTCTAGTATCTGCCTTGTTGAGGGTATGGCTGAGGGTAGGTTTGCCTAACCGCTTGCTTATTGTATGGGCAGTCCTGTGCTGAGTGATTTGTGTACCTTCGCTCTATGGTGCAATATTGGCTGCTAGGTTTCACTTGGGTTTGAGCCGTGATGGGACATGCGTTTGCCATATGGTCACCACCGCAAGTATAGCACCTCTTTACTGGGGCAAATCTAGGAATTTGTTTACTAGAGACGCCTAGTTTTTGAGCTACTTTTTCCGCAAGTTCCTCAATTGATGTGGATTGTGAGGAAGAGAGGCTAGAGGTACTATCTGAATCTTTGTAGATTTTGGATAGCTCTAACTCCTCCCCTAGGTTATCCTCAATATCGATGCACATGCGTACACATTCTTCTATAGTCCGGGGGTCCTTCAAGTACACATATGATCTCAATTTGGTACTTAGCAATCCATCCAAGAATAAAGCCACTTGCTTAGTGGCTGTGGGTAACTCAAGACCAGGACATCGCTCAAGATTGGGGTTGTGTAGGTGCCTTATGCCTTATGCCACTTTTAGAGAATTCGATAATGAATGCCTCTAAAAGTTGATCTATGCTTCTAAACTGCCTCTCGTTTAGTGGCTGAAACCATGTCAGGGCGGTGTTCCTAAGGGTTAAACCAAAGGCATTGTACTGCATGAACAGATCTTCAACTTGTTCAGCTCTCAAGACTTGCTTAAACTCGGCTACATGATTGTAGGGGTCTCCAGTGCCATCGAAGTAGTTTTTCATGGACTTAACTAGCTGGGTCGGTCTCAAGGTCCTCGTGTGCTCTCTTGGTCTTGACAAAGGGAAATCATCCGCATTTCTTCGGTTCCTTGGGGCTCTATGTCCCTCAGGTTCCCCTCTATTCGTTTCCATTCTCGTTCTTTCTCTTCCCCAAGAGTTGGCAAAGCTTACCTCAGGTCTCTCTCGACTCCTTTCTCTTTGAGTCCCCTGAGCTTGAGATGTTCCAGCTCCTTGGCGACCAAAGGACACATTCGATCTTGGTTGGGGGAAAATAAATTCTCCCTTCCAAGTGTAAGCATGCCTATCATTTTCTATAACTCCAAAGATCCTCTCTGAAGAGTGATCTAAGTAGGTCACTCTTCCTGGAATATCAGGATCTTTGAACTCATATATCATGACTGTTCCTACCTCACTCGGCTGACTAGGTCTATATCTCCAAAAGGCTTCATCTCTCCCTCGGTTCAAGAGGAGATCTATGCTTTATTATCTTGGGGAATCCATTCTGGTGTGATAATCCTCATGAGAACAGATTTGCCTCGGGGGGTTCTAGGTTCTTCGCCCATGTTTCCTTGCTCTAGGTCACCTAAGTCCGTTTCCGGGACCACATTCCCAAATTCATCTGTCCTATCGGGATGACTGGTGACTACATATATTGTCCCTTCCTTGTCCAAGTATGCTCCATTTTCAAACTTGACAGCTGGGCTCTCTAGTCCAATGGATTGGTCAGGGTTTTTAATCTGGACCACCGCTCTTCCTAGGCCGTCTTCATAGATGCTAGCACCTAATCGGTTGGTCCTAAGGTACTCGAGTTGCATCTTGTAAGGGTCTTCCACCCTATGTAAATATGGCACCCCAGAACTTCCTGTAGGTCTCTCCATACCGTGGGACATCTCAGACTCGCTAGTCTCAGAACTAGGGTAATACGAATGATGGCTCAACTGCTGGGCCCAAGACCTCGCAGTATGATTGACACTAGCCTCTGAAGATCTAAGACTTTTTCTGTCTCTCCCTAGGTGTCTACCTGACCTAAGGTTCATATGCCCTTTGTACGTTGCTGATTCTTTGGTACCAGTCACTTGTTCCTTTTAAGTTCCTTTGGATGTGTTTTCTTGTTTTTAGTTAAGCATCATCAGGAGCACTTTCGTGGGTAGTACTTGATGTTCTGCGTCCGCTTAGTTTCAGTTCTTTTCCTTTAAGTTATCCCTTGACTACAATTTAGCCTACCCTTGCACTTGAGAAATTAAGGGCTCTTCAAACTTGAGTGTTCCTATCGTACCCCTAGTCAATCAGAACAACTACTCGCACTTAGCCTATGCTAAGAATAGACTGAGGGGGTTAAGTGATGTTCCAACCTCAAGTCGCTCCTCTTGGCGATGCTGGTCTACCCAGGAAGCACGTTCCCGAGCTTGTTCGCCTTGGCACTTACTTTGCTTTCTCCAAGAGCTCTCGATGATCCTGTAAGAATCCCAAGTTTAACTTCAAGTTGATCCTTCAATTGACAGACAATTTATTTCAGATACTTTTTTAATGACCCTTGTTCCCCCTTTTGTATTGCTAAAAATTTCCTCTAGAGCTCCCTTGGTGTTCCTACCCCTTAGTGTGTCAACTTCCAAATATCCTATCTGAAAATCAACACATTATTCTTATAAAAAACAGTTGAGGGCGTGTAGTATATGCCACGAGCTTTCCGACAAGCCCTAGAGCTCAAAAAATGGATTTCATATGAAAAAGTTATGACCGTTCAGGGTTTAGGGGGTTAACCAGACAAACAGAACCTTTCAGGAGTTTTAATGCATTTTTCTAAGGCCTCTGCAAGTGTGTGAGTATTTGAGAGTGCAAATATGCCCAAAATTTAGCCTAAATTTCCAAAAAATTTACCCCTTAATTTTTGCCGAAAATGTCTGTCTATCGCGATAGACGGTGTCTGTCGCGATAGACACAAACTATCGTGGGGGGTTGTCTGTCGCGATAGACGGTGTCTGTCGCGATAGAGTGGTCTGTCGCGATAGACGGTGTCTGTCGCGATAGAGTGGTCTGTCGCGATAGACGGTGTCTGTCGCGATAGACGGTGTCTGTCGCGATAGAGTGGTCTGTCGCGATAGACGGTGTCTGTCGCGATAGAGTGGTCTGTCGCGATAGACGCTGTCTGTCGTCTGTCGTGATTTGGTCTGTCATGATAGACGGTGTTTGTCGCGATAGACTGGATCTGTCGTGGAATTTTGGTCTGTCGCGATAGATAAGTGTCTGTCGCGATAGACGGGGTCTATCGTGGGTCTCTGTCTGTCGCGATAGACGGTGTCTGTCGTCTGTCGCGATAGACGGTGTCTATCGCGTTCGAGAGGCCCTAGAGCTTTCCAACAAACAGAACCTTTCAGGAGTTTTAATGCATTTTTCTAAGGCCTCTGCAAGTGTGTGAGTATTTGAGAGTGCAAATATGCCCAAAATTTAGCCTAAATTTCCAAAAAATTTACCCCTTAATTTTTGCCGAAAATGTTTGTCTATCGCGATAGACGGTGTCTGTCGCGATAGACACAAACTATCGTGGGGGGCTGTCTGTCGCGATAGACGGTGTCTGTCGCGATAGAGTGGTCTGTCGCAATAGACGGTGTCTGTCGCGATAGACGGTGTCTGTCGCGATAGAGTGGTCTGTCGCGATAGAGTGGTCTGTCGCGATAGACGCTGTCTGTCGTCTGTCGTGATTTGGTCTGTCGCGATAGACGCTGTCTGTCGCGATAGACGCTGTCTGTCGTCTGTCGTGATTTGGTCTGTCGCGATAGACGCTGTCTGTCGTCTGTCGTGATTTGGTCTGTTGCGATAGACGGTGTCTGTCGCGATAGACTGGATCTGTCGTGGAATTTGGTCTGTCGCGATAGACGGGGTCTATCGTGGGTCTCTGTCTGTCGCGATAGACGGTGTCTGTCGCGATAGACGGTGTCTATCACGATAGACTGAAAAAACGCAAATTTTTGAGAAACTTCTAGTGATTTGGAGTGCTCTAATGGTGTAGGTTACCGTGCCAAACACGCATTCACAAAATATTAAGTTTTTCTGTCTGTCGCGACAGACAGAGGTCGTCGTCCCGGGACCTGTGCAGAGTCTGTCGTACCTACGCACACTGTTGGAGAAGGTGGTACAGCTAGTTCCTGCAATAAAAGCTCAAAAACACACCAAAAACAGATAGCATGCAAGCTCTCTCTCGCTCTCTCTCACAATGAAATGAGGGAAATGAGGTGGGGAGTGTAATATGACCAAAAAACTAAAATTTTTTGTGGAGATGGAGATGGAGGTGGGAGATGGTGGGGATGATGATGGTGATGATGGTGATGCGAAAGTAAGGAAAAAATGAAGAAAAATAAAGAGAAGGAAGGATATTACCTATAACTCCAATGTCTAAACTCGATGTCTTACCATCACACGCTCGTCCTCGAAGCTCTCTCCCCGGCAACGGCGCCAAATTTGGTGTCACTCTAGCACAATGGTGAGTACCAACGTGAGAAGATTCACCTCATAATTGTCAATCCGTGGAGACGTGAGGACTAGTATGAAGACTATGAGCAAGTGAAGGCACAAGTGTGTGAGTGAGAAGCACACAAGCATGCACACACATACACACACACGCGCACACAAGGCAAGAACAAGGAGAGGAACAATGGAGTTCTTTGCATTAGTCAAAAAGTCTCTTACATAAGCTCAATTCACAAACAATCTACACCCAAAAATGAGCTCTCTAGCTCTTTTTATAGTTTTCTAACTAGCTTTGGTCTTGTCCAGACCTAGTGTCTGGCCTAGTTAAAAATTAGGTTCTAGAGCCTATTTGAGGGCTCAAACAGAGTCTAAAAATTATGAAAATTGATATGTAGCTAGTTCTAATACTCCTCAAGCTCGAGGACTCCTCGGCTTGCACAAAATGGAGTCTATTCTACCAAAAACGGAATTTACAATGTTTGTGTAGTGATTAAAATCACTTGACTTGTAAATGGTCCATGGAAAAAATGATTGGGCCTTGTTGCCGTATTGTGCATGACTCCTCCGTTGCGCTAGTATGCTCTTCATCTGACTTGTATGCCAACAACATAGCAGATTAGTTGGGAAGCATTGGAGAGGTAATAGATGAAGAGAAAATTTTAAGGCAGGTCATCAATTGGTTGAAGGCAGATGACAAGTGTGAAGTATTCACCACAGCTATGGATTTGTACATGGACATGCATGTACCTGATTTCAATACACTCATTGGACAACTACTTACTCAAGAGGCAAAGCTTATCAAAAATAGAGAAAGATCTAAAGGTAATCAATCTTCAGCTTTATACACTGATAAAAGCAAGTCCAAAGATAACAAAGGAAAGGCAAAGAAAGTGGATGATGAAGCAGGTACATATCAAGCTAACTATGCAGGTAGAGGAAGACATGGCAGAGGTAGAGGAAGAGGAGGTAGACAAGGTAGGGGGAGATCCCAAGGATCCAACTCATGTTCTATTTGTGGACTAACTAATCATACAACTGAAAATTGCTTTAGGAATTCCAGGGATCAAAGAGGCAGAGGATAGAATAGAGGAAGTTATGGCTACTCAAACAATTATCATGGCAACTACAACAACTACAATCATTCAAACTATCAAGGAGGCTACAAAGGAAGGAGAGACTTCAATAACTACATAGAAGACTCAAACAAAGAGGATTCATTATTGATCATGAACATGGCTATGCCACAAGGTAAATCTGATGAGCATGTTTTCTACATAGATTCAGGTTGTTCAAATCATGTGGCAGGAAATGTGGCAGGAAATGTGGCACTCCTATCAGATTTAGAAGATCCAAGGAATAAGCATGAGGTACAAACAGGAGATGATACAAAACATCCTGTGGAGAAATAGGCAATGTCAAAGCACCTGATGGAAACATCAACCTACTCAGTAAGGTACTCTATGTCCCTACCATTACAAAGAATTTGATAAGTGTTGGGCAGATAGTAGAGAAAGGGTTGCAAGTCAGGTTCACAAAAGCAGGAGCATTTGTTGAAGATCCAAGTCAGGGATTCAGAAGAATTGCAAAAGGTGAAAAGACAGGTAGATTGTTCACATTTGAATTACAAGATACTAGAAACATTGCTCTCTTTAATTATGGTAGTCAGACACTCACAGAATTGGAAGTATGGCACAAACGGTTAGCACATATTGGTGAAAGGTCATTAAAGCAAATTTGCAGGGACCAAAGTGTACTTGGACTCCCTAATTTTTCAAAACAGCATATGATTTATAAGTGTAGTGCATGTCAATTTGGAAAGTCTCACAGGTTACCATTCATGAAGAAAGGTTATATGCATGGAGATCTCTTGGAGTTGGTTCATACAAATGTATGGGGACCTAGCAAGGAAGCTTCAATATCTGGATCAAGGTATTATGTCTCCTTTATTGATAATTGCAACAGATGGACTATCCTATTCTTTATGAAACACAAGGTGAAGTTTTTTCATGTTTCAAAAGATATTTGGCTCTTGTGGAGAATCAAACAGGTAAATCTCTAAAAAGGCTAAGGTCAGATGGAGGGGGAGAATACTTCTCCCATGAGTTTAATTCTTTTCTTCAAGAAAGAGGAATCAAAAGAGAGGTAACTACAAGGTACACTCCTGAGCAAAATGGAGTGGCAGAAAGGAGGAATAGGACAATTGTTGAAGCTGCAAGGTCCATGTTAAATGAAGAGCATTTGCCTAATTATCTATGGGCTGACGCTATATCTACAGTTGTAATTATGAGGTCATGTACTTATGTGTATATGTAGATGATATTATATTGATAGGAAATGATGGAGATGGTTTGAAGAAGATCAAAGATCATATGAGAGAAGAGTTCAAGATAAGTGATTTGGGTTCACTTACCTACTTCCTAGGTTTGGAAGTTGTCTACAAAGATCATGGTTTGTTTCTCACTCAAAGAAAGTACATTAAGGACATGTTGGCAAAATTCAAGATGCAAGATTGTAAGATTGCAGGTACTCCAATGGAAGTCAATCACAAATTGAGCTCACATGAAGGTGAACTCATAGAGGAACATCACATCATATCAAATTCTAGTGGGTAGTCTCAACTATGCCACATTGACAAGAGTAGATATATGTTACAGTGTGAGTGTGCTAAGTCAATTTATGCACACACCAAGGAAACCACATATGGATGCTGCCAAAAGGATTCTCAAGTATCTCAAAGGAACCATAAATGAAGGACTTTATTATCCTTATGTATCTGATTTAGGTTTGAAACTATTTTCTGATGCAGATTGGGCTGGCTCCAAAGAAGATAGAAGGAGCACTTCAGGTTATCTTACCTTTGTAGGTTCAAAGCTTATTTCATGGTCATCCAAGAAGCAACCCACAGTTGCTCTCTCTTCTACTGAAGTTGAATATAGAGGTCTTGCCATAGCTACTTGTTGGTGCATTTTACCCAAGCCTACATGCTTGATATATTTGATATTATCCTCATTTGTAAGTCACATGAGTAGTCATGTGAACACCTCTTGTAAAAGAGTACATTTTATCTCTTGTAAATGGAAAAAGAAAAAAGGAAAAGGATGGCTTACCTCATCCATGATGTAAAAGCAAATTCGTGGCTCCAACTACCAAAATCATGAATTTCTGAGCTGAGGGAATCTCTCCTAACTTTGGGGATCACTTTTAGGTGGAGCCATTCAAATTCGAATTCAAAACTCCCTCCAAGAATAGCTATAAAAAGAGCAAGAAGGAAGAGGCGATTAGCAAGCCTTGTACGTGACCACTTCATGTCATTTTGTAGAGATTGAAGATCTTACTCCATAGCTCTATCATTCTACTCCCATTGTGCAAAGATTCATTGCCAATGTGGTTGTAATCATATGTGAATCTATACATTTATCATCATCTACTTCTCTGTTTTGTTCTCTGCTATACTCACTCAGAGCAGTAACTTCAGAAGGTCATATCTCAAGTTCTACTGAACCTTTTTCAGTGATTTAACTTGCGTTGAATAGCTTGTACTGTCTACTTTGTGCATATAAATTTTCAAGGTCATTGGATTAATACTTTTGGAGATATCTGAATTTACTGCTTACTAGTCTATCTCTGCAGAGCCCCGAGAATTGTGGGAAAGTTCTAGAAATTGATGAAACTTGTTCTCAGTGCTCAGTCCATCGTTTGAAGTGTTTTAACTTGGATTGGGAAGCTTGCTAAGTCTATTTGCTATGCCCAAAAGGAATTTTTCTAATTCCTACCAGGTTGAGAGCACTGTTCATTTTTTCCAGCAGGTGTATGTCCAAAAATAGCAAGTTTTGGGAGCTAGTCATTTCGCAACTAGTCTGTCTTGACTTAAACTTTTGGGATACATGTTCCAAAGTACTTGGCTGATATTTTGGTGGATTTAGGAAGCTTAAAGGGTCTACTAATCAACTCTGAAGTCTCAGTTGGCTGGTGTGAAGCTGGTTGTAGCAGCACCTACTCATCTTTGGATTGCATCCACCATCTCTCTTCACAGTGGTATCAGAGCATAGTCAAGCAACATGGGAGATGGATTTCCATCAACAATTGACAAATTGGATCGAAACAACTACCCGGCATGGTCTCTAAGGATGGAGGCTTACCTTCAAGGGAGGAATCTATATGGATTCATATCCGGAGATGAAGCAATGCCAACCATGAGGAACAAAGGGCAACCATCACGTGAAGAAGTGGAAGAACTTTCGAATTGGTGTTCGAAGGATGCACTTGCAAGGTCCTATATTCTAAACTCAATCTCTGATTTTCTTTTACCTCATGTCAAGGGATGCAAGACATCAAGAGAAACCTGGAATGCACTTGCTTCTTTCTTCTCTTCCAACACTCGAGCAAGGAAGAACCAATTGTGGATGGAGTTCACAACAATGAAGAAAAGCCCGAAGCAAAATGTGACTGATTATGTCACAAAGATGAAGGAGATTTCCCCCGACCAACTTGGAAGCATTGGAGAGGTAATTGAAGAGGAGCAAATCATAAGACAAATCATGAATGGAATCAAAGCAGACGACAAGTGGGAGTCATTCACAACAGCCATGGATTTATACATGGATATGCATGTACCCGACCTCAAGACACTCATGGGCCAACTCTTCACTCATGAAGCAAAGATTAGCAAAGTTGGTGAGTCCTCTATTGATGTATGAAACACCACAAGAAATGAATTAAGGTGACACTAGAACACCTCTATGGTCACCATTAACTCATTTCCACTCCAAACTTTGAGAAATGATAGCCTAAAGTGAGAACTTTGCTTCTACAGAAATTCCTAGTCACTGAAATGACATACCTTCAGTATTTTGCTGATTTCTCCTAGCTCAAGTATTATTTCTCCATGAAATTTTATAGGCTGAAACTAGAAGAGTAGGGCTTTCCAACAAGCTATCATATGCATCAAACGGATCTCTGGAACTCAAGTTATGGCTCTCACAAGATGACCCTATATGACCTTCCAAAACTAGAAATTTTACCTGTTTTAGTAAGAGCGCCTGTTTAAAATTAGAATCGATGCCTAGCATCGACTTGCAACGAGAATTTGATGCCGGGCATCGACTTGGAGTGTTTTTGGCCACTTTTCAGCAGGGATTTGATGCCGGGCATCGACTTCCCGCATAAAGTCTTGACCTTTTGGACACCAAAACTATAGGTGATTTCATGCACACTTAGAATGTGACTTATCAACTGGAATTCGATGCCAGGCATCGAGTTGCTCCAACAACATCATGTTTTTCAAACACTTCAGTACTGAATGAAAAATATAATTGAAAATATGACTTATCAGCAGAGATTCGATGCCAGGCATCGAGTTGCTTGGAAAACTTGATCTTTGTAACTCATCACACAGTAGGTAATCATGGAGATGATAGAGAGAGGCTCATACACAGAACTTTACTCAGTTCTTTCTCATAACTATAAAAAACTCAGAAGTTTTACAGATGCTTTCTCACTCAGAGAAGCCCGACTATACTCAGTCATACAAAAATGAGTTCTTCTTACTTTCTCATTGTCTTCCTCCTTCTTCTCACCGCGTCAGTTGATACAAACTAACTTATATAGATTTTCTCATTCCCGTAACTTTTGAAAAGCTTTTAGAACTAAAGTGAACTAACTTTAGAAGTATAATACATTTGTGAATTTGTCCCTTCACATAGGCATGGGGTTTTCTTCCTAAGATTTGACCTTCAAATATATGTCCAGTTAGTGATTGTTTCTCCAACATCCTCAAGAGGTAATCAAACTTCTACCTTATATTCTGATAAAGCTAAGGTCAAGGACAAGTCAAAGAATAGGAAGAATGAAGATGAAGGAAGCTCTTTCCAAGCAAACTTTGCAGGTAGAGGAAGAGCTAGAGGAAGAGGCAGAGGTGGAAAGCAAGGCAGGGGGAGATTCCAATCATCTCAACCTTGCAACATATGTGGCTTATCTAACCATACTACTAAAGAATGTTTCAGGAACCCGAGGAACTCAAGAGGAAGAGGATTCAATAGAGGTGGCTATGGATCAAATAGAGGTAGATACAATGGAGGCTACAACAACAACAACTACTACAACAACAATTACAACAACAACAACAACTATCAAAGTGGCCATAGAGGAAGAAGAGATTACAATAACTATGCAGAGGACCAAAGTCAAGAAGATTCATTATTGATTATGAATCTATCAGCGAAGAAGGGTAAGGATGATGATCACATATTTTACATTGATTCGGGATGCTCAAACCATGTACTAGGAAATGTGGCTTTACTTTCTGATTTGGAAGATCCTCATAACAAGCATGAAGTGCAGACAGGAGATGATACAAAGCACTCAGTGGAGAAGATAGGTAATGTGAAGACATCAGATGGGAATATGAATCTCTTAAGCAAAGTCTTGTATGTCCCTACAATTACCAAAAATTTAATAAGTGTTGGACAAATTGTTGAAAAAGGATTGCAGGTTAGATTCAACCGATTTGGAGCATATGTTGAAGACCCAAGGCAAGGCTTTCGAAGGATTGCCAAAGGAGAAAAGACAGGAAGGCTTTTCACTTTTGAAGTGGAAGATACAAAGAACATAGCTTTGTTTAGCTATGGATCTCAAACTCTAACAGAGTTGGAGATATGGCTAAAAGGCTTGCTCACATTGGTGAGAGGACACTCAAACAGATTTGCAGGGACCAAAGTGTACTTGGTTTGCCTAATATCACAAGGCAACACATGATTTATAAGTGTGAAGCTTGTCAACTCGGCAAGGCTCATAGACAACCTTTCAATAAGAAAGGATATATGTATCAAAATCCTTTGGATCTAGTGCACACAGATGTGTGGGGTCCAAGTAAGGAGCCATCTATATCAGGCTCAAGATATTATGTGTCTTTCATAGATGATTGTAGCAGGTGGACCATTCTGTTTTTCATGAAGCACAAGGATGAAGTGTTTAATTGCTTTAAGAAGTATATTGCTCTTGTTGAAAATCAAACAGGTAGGACTTTGAAAAGACTCAGATCAGATGGTGGAGGAGAATACTTCTCTTCT
The DNA here is from genome assembly GCA_020310875.1 of Ceratopteris richardii. Classification (NCBI taxonomy): domain Eukaryota; kingdom Viridiplantae; phylum Streptophyta; class Polypodiopsida; order Polypodiales; family Pteridaceae; genus Ceratopteris; species Ceratopteris richardii. The sequence goes on along the minus strand of CM035418.1, from coordinate 184,997,972 downwards.
GAATTTGATGCCTTCTTGTATGAAAGAGGCATTAAAAGGGAAGTCACTACAAGGTATACACCCGAACTCAATGGTGTAGCAGAGAGGAGGAACAGAGCTATTGTCGAAGCTGCAAGGTCCATGCTCAATGAAAAGGGATTGCCAAACTACCTATGGGCAGAGGCTGTGTCGACAGCCACATATCTCATAAATAGACTTCCATCTAAGTCACTAGATGGAACCACTCCATATGAAGTGTGGAATGGAAGAAGACCTAGTCTAGACCATTGCAAAATCTTTGGATGCTTAGCCTATGCTCACATTCCTTCTCAAGTAAGAGGGAAATTGGATCCCAAGGCAGAGAAGTGCGTATTTATTGGTTATGACCAAAAGCAAAAAGGATATAGATTGTACAATCCAACCAATAAAGGATTTTCTGTGAGTAGAGATGTAATTTTTGATGAAAACAAATCATGTTTGATGATGACAGGAAAGTGAAGTTGCCGTATGACTTGGATGAAGACTTTCCATCACTTCAACCAAAGGAGCCAAAGTAGATTGAAGAAAGTGATTCGGAGATTGACCTAGAAGACTTGGAAAGACTAAAGCTATGGAAGAACAAAGGTAAAGCAAAGATGCACGATGCTACATATGGACCGGAGAGCTCACATCAACCACTTAGAAGGTCTTCAAGGGAGAAGAAGAAACCAGAAAATTTTGGTTATGATACTTCTTTGGTCACCAAGCACTCAATCTACATTGCAAAGGATTCAACCAATGAAGAACCTACCACATTCGAAGAAGCACAAAGCAAGAAAGCTTGGAGAGATGCAATGGATGAAGAAATGGAAGCCTTGAAGGAGAATGACACTTGGGAGCTTGTACCTAACAAGCCATCTATGAAGATAATCGGATCTCGATGGATATACATGTTGGAGCAAACCAATCACAAATTGGTGATTATACAGATCTTGGAGAATGCTTATGGTCAGAATGAAGCAAAGGAAGACATTTGCAAAATGAAGAAGAATTCAGGATGTTGTCTTGTACACATATGTACATATAAGTGAAGAATCTTGTAAGCTACCATAGTTAAAATCTTTAGGATGATAAGGAGTAGAGTCATAGACGCGAGATGAGTCCAAAGTCATGTATATATAAGATAATTATGACAAGAAATGTAAGAGAGAAAGTAATAGAGTCATTTTTGTAGATGACAATTTTGAGGAGGATGTGTAGAGAGTTTTTTCCCAGAAAATAGCGACGGGTTTTTCTCTGAGTGCTCTCTGTCTGATCATGTGGATCAGAAATCCTTGTGTACACATCTAATTGAGAAGCTAATGAAGCTATGTCTAGAGTTTCAGAATCTAATTCCTCTCCTACTGTGAGAATGATCATTAGGAACATTCATATGTAGAATGTGAGAACTTAAGTCTGAAAGTAGCGCACTTTTCCGTCTCAGTATTTTGATCAGATCTGAGTGTATACTGTAAAGTTTTTGATGAGTGAGCGCTTAAAATTTAAGTTAGAAGATAAGGAAGCTATGGCTAAAAGCATTTAGCAAAACGGGTTCTAGATTGGGAGAAATCAAGTTAAGAAGTTGGCTATGTCAAAGGCGCAACTTCTGAGAGTCATTTTCTGACATGTATTTGATCTTAATGATCAAATTAAACTTTTGATGATTAGTTTTGAGAACTAATGACTAGTATGATTGCGCAAAGGTATTGCTAATACTTGTGCATCATTTACTTGAAGAAATTTGAAGATTTGTGCAGGAAAAGAAGTTGATATCTGAAGCAGACTTTCTGAAGTTGATACTTCTTCACTCAGAGAAGTGTTGCTTGAAGTTTTGGTAAAAAGGAACATTGTTTGTGTAAAGTTTGGTTTATAGCTGACATAGAAGTGTTCCTAAGTCAGTGTAGATCAAACCTTTGGAGATTAAAAGGTCTCCATCAGTGGTATCAGAGCTAAAGGTGAAGTACAAGAGAAGAAAAGATAATCGAAGTTCCAACTGGTGCAGATATTGAAGATCTTCCAAATCAAAGGAGGATAAGGACAAATTATTGAAGATAACTTGCAGAAGTTCATAGTACAAGTTCGAAAGAATCAAGAAGGACAAAGAATATATCAAAGGTACACTTTCTCTTCATAAGCCATAGTAATTGCAGATACAGAAAGTCAAGGATGGGAGAAAGCTTGCAAATTGATAAGCTAGATAGGGAGAATTATCCAGCATGGTCCATGAGGATGGAAGCACACCTCATGAGCAAAGACCTTATAGCATTTATTACAGGAGATGAAGAAAAACCAGAGTTTGCAGATCCAAGTATTCCTACTAGGGAAGAACTTGCAATGTTGAAGACTTGGATGAGAAAGGATGCTCAAGCAAGGAGTATCATCTACATGTCTGTAAATGATTACCTTTTACCTCACATTAGAGGTTTGGAAAGTGCTACAGATGTTTGGAATGCCTTGGAAGAGCATTTCCAAAATACAACTAAGTCAAGGAAGTCCTCACTATGGGCTGAGTTCACAACCTTCAAGAAGAAGAGTTCACAATCAATTTCAGATTATGTGGCAAGGATGAAAGATATTGCAGATAGCTTGGGAGCAGTGGATGAAGATATTGAAGAAGAAAAGTTGGTAAGACAAATACTTACAGGTTTGAGAGGAGATGAGAAGTGGAAGCCTTTTATCTTGTCCATAGAGTTGTCACTTGATCACTTTACTCCTGATCTTAATCAATTGCTAGGACACATGCTAACCTTTGAGCAGGATCTTAAAGGAGACAATGATAGAAGTACAAGTCAAGCTATGTACTCCAAAGACAAGAAAAAGAATGGCAAGGGAAAGCAATCAAATGAGGATGAAGGGAATTCAAATCAAGCCAACTTCACAAAAGGGAAGACAAACTTCAGAGGTAAAGGAAGAGGAGGTAAGAACAAAGATAATGCTAAAGCTTGTTGGATTTGTGGCAGAACAAATCATTTGGCAAATGATTGTTGGTATAACAATCAAAGTGGAGGATACAATAATCAGAATTATAATCAAAGAGGTAGAGGAGGCAGAAACCAAAGAGGCAATTTCAGAGGAAGAGGTGGTAGGACATCATATGGTAGAGGAGGTGGAAGAAACTTCCAATCTCAGTCCTACAACAATAATTATTACAATTATGCAACAGATCAGAAGGATGACATGACTCTTATCTTGAATGCAAGTCATGAATCAATGGGAGAAGATCAAAGAGTGTTTTATATTGACTCAGGGTGTAGCAATCATCTGAGTGGGAATCTATCCTTGATGACTGATATGGAAGCAAGGGTGAATGGACATACAGTTCAAACAGGTGACAATACCAAACATAAAGTGGAGAGCATTGGATCAGTGAAAACAAAGAATGGAAGTACACTTCTGAGCAAGGTACTTTATGTCCCTACTATTCCTAAAAATTTGATAAGTGTAGGGCAAATTGTGGAGAAAGGATATGAGGTAAGATTCACAAATGATGGTGTCTATGTACAAGATCCAAATCAGGGATATAGAACCATAATTGCAGGTAAAAAGGAAGGAAGATTGTTCACTCTCAAGGTCCAAGGTAATGTGGGACATGCATTGTTTACCTATGGAGGTCAAAAGGTGTCTGAACTAGACCTATGGCATAAAAGGCTAGGTCATTTCAATGAGAGAGCTATAAAGGAGATGTCAAAGAATCAGGTGGTGCTTGGATTGCCAAACATTGAAGGGCAACATATGGTGTACAAGTGTGAAGCTTGTCAATTAGGTAAAGCACATAAAAGTTCTTATAACAAATCAGGGTACAAGTATTCAAGTATGCTTGAATTGGTTCATACAGATGTATGGGGTCCCTCAAGGGACTATAGTATAAATGGATCCAGATATTATGTATTGTTTGTTGATGATGCAACCAGGTGGATTACTTTGTATGTAATCAAGGATAAATCAGAAGTTTTCAAGACATTCAAACATTTCCATGTTTATGCAGAAAGGATCACAGGACAAAAGCTAAAGAGGTTAAGATCAGATGGAGGGGGAGAGTATTTCTCAAAAGAGTTTGATGATTATTTGTGGAATGCAGGTATCAAAAGAGAAGTGACTTGCAGGTACTCCCCTCAACAAAATGGAGTAGCAGAAAGGAGGAATAGAACTCTTGTAGAGTTTGCAAGAGCCATGATGAAGGAAAAGAATTGTCCAAATTACTTATGGGCAGAGGCTATTAACACTGCAACATACCTTGTGAATAGGTTGCCTTGCAAAGCTTTGGATGGAGGAACCCCTTATGAAGCATGGTGGGGTAAGAAGCCTAGTCTTGATCATTGCAAAGTATTTGGATGTATTGCATATGCTTATGTTCCTTCACAATTAAGACATAAGCTAGAACCAAAAGCAGAGAAGTATGTGTTTATTGGATATGATGATAGACAGATGGGTTACAGGTTGTGGAGTCCATCCACAAAGCAATTTCTTGTTACTAAAGATGTAACATTTGATGAGCAAAACATGTGGTATACAGGATCACCAAATGAGTATGCAGGTGTTGAAGAAATACAAAGGAAAGGAAAGGCAAAGGTAAAAGTTTGTGAAGAAATTGTTGATGAAGTTGACTCTAGATGTAGAGTGCAGGATCATGTAGAAGAAGGGCCAAGATTTGATCCAGAATCAAATGAGGCTGAAACTTCAAGAAGTGCAGAAATCAGGAGATCTACAAGAGAAAGGAAAGAGCCTATAAGGTATAGTTATGATACATCTTTCCTAACAACAAAAGATTATGCCTACATTGTGAAAACAGAAGAAGATCCAACCACTTATGAAGAAGCCAAAGGTAAACAGAATTGGGAGAAGGCAATGCAAGAAGAGTATGATGCTCTACTTGAAAATGAAACTTGGGAACTAGTACCAAGACCAAAGAATCAGAAAGTCATTGGATGCAAGTGGGTATATAAAACAAAGAGGTTTGCAGATGGTAAGGTGTCTAGATATAAGGCTAGACTAGTGGTTAAAGGTTATGCCCAAACTTATGGGGTAGATTATGATGAAACCTTTAGTCCTGTTGCTAAGATGTCTACAATTAGGACATTGATTGCTATTGCTACTTGCAAGGGATGGAAATTATCACAATTGGATGTGAAGAATGCATTTCTTAATGGTTACATTGCAGATGAAGTATATATGGAGCAACCAGAAGGCTTCATGGAATCAATTGGATCAGATTATGTGTGTAAGCTCAAGAGAGCTTTATATGGGTTGAAGCAAGCCCCAAGAGCTTGGAATTACAGATTGGTCAAGTTCTTGAATGAATGTGGGTTTCAAGCATCAAAGGCAGATAGTAGCTTGCTAGTGAAGGCAAGTGAAAATGGATACATTTACATGTGCATTTATGTTGATGATATTATTGTTACAGGAACAGATGCTCAAGGAATCAATGAACTCAAGAAGCAAATAGAGAAGGAGTTTAAGATAAGTGACTTGGGAAACTTATCTTATTTTCTAGGAATGCAGATTGTGTATACTCAATATGGAGTATATGTTTCACAAGAGAGATACTTGAAGAATCTTCTAGTCAAGTTTAACATGGAAGATTGCAGGACCTCAACCACACCATTGGAGGTAAATCATAAATTAAGCAGGTATGGAGGTGAAGAGTTCAATGACATGAAGAAATATCAGAGTTTGGTAGGTAGTTTGATTTATGCTACCTTGACAAGGCCAGATTTATCATATGCAGTAGGTGTGTTGTCACAATTTATGCATTGTCCAAAGAAGACTCATTGGATTGCAGCCCAAAGGGTACTCAGATATATCAAAGGAACCCTAAGTGAAGGTTTGTACTATGGTTTCACTTCTGACACAAGAATCAAAGTGTTTAGTGATGCAGATTGGGCAGGTGACTCAGATGATAGAAGGTCTACCCATGGATATCTATGTTATGTTGGAGACAAGTTAGTGTCTTGGTGTTCAAAGAAGCAACATACAGTTGCTTTATCATCCACAGAAGCTGAGTATAAGGGAATGGTAGAAGCTGCAAAAGAAGTCATATGGTTGAAGACCTTGATGAAAAGTTTTGAGTTTGATCATAGTACTCCAATAATTTTTGGAGACAATATGAGTTCTTTGTATTTGGCAGCTAACCCTGTTTTTCATGCCAGGACTAAGCATATAGAGATTCAGTATCATTTCTTGAGGGAAAAGGTACTTGATAAAGAGATTGAAGTGATGTACACTCCAACAAAAGAACAAGTGGCAGATATGATGACAAAGAGCTTGGATGGACCTAAGCTACAGAGATTCAAGGAGATGGCAGGAGTGAAGAAGAATGGAATAATCACAATTAGTGATTGAGGGGGAGCTGTTGGAGCAAACCAATCACAAATTGGTGATTATACAGATCTTGGAGAATGCTTATGGTCAGAATGAAGCAAAGGAAGACATTTGCAAAATGAAGAAGAATTCAGGATGTTGTCTTGTACACATATGTACATATAAGTGAAGAATCTTGTAAGCTACCATAGTTAAAATCTTTAGGATGATAAGGAGTAGAGTCATAGACGCGAGATGAGTCCAAAGTCGTGTATATATAAGATAATTATGACAAGAAATGTAAGAGAGAAAGTAATAGAGTCATTTTTGTAGATGACAATTTTGAGGAGGATGTGTAGAGAGTTTTTTCCCAGAAAATAGCGACGGGTTTTTCTCTGAGTGCTCTCTGTCTGATCATGTGGATCAGAAATCCTTGTGTACACATCTAATTGAGAAGCTAATGAAGCTATGTCTAGAGTTTCAGAATCTAATTCCTCTCCTACTGTGAGAATGATCATTAGGAACATTCATATGTAGAATGTGAGAACTTAAGTCTGAAAGTAGCGCACTTTTCCGTCTCAGTATTTTGATCAGATCTGAGTGTATACTGTAAAGTTTTTGATGAGTGAGCGCTTAAAATTTAAGTTAGAAGATAAGGAAGCTATGGCTAAAAGCATTTAGCAAAACGGGTTCTAGATTGGGAGAAATCAAGTTAAGAAGTTGGCTATGTCAAAGGCGCAACTTCTGAGAGTCATTTTCTGACATGTATTTGATCTTAATGATCAAATTAAACTTTTGATGATTAGTTTTGAGAACTAATGACTAGTATGATTGCGCAAAGGTATTGCTAATACTTGTGCATCATTTACTTGAAGAAATTTGAAGATTTGTGCAGGAAAAGAAGTTGATATCTGAAGCAGACTTTCTGAAGTTGATACTTCTTCACTCAGAGAAGTGTTGCTTGAAGTTTTGGTAAAAAGGAACATTGTTTGTGTAAAGTTTGGTTTATAGCTGACATAGAAGTGTTCCTAAGTCAGTGTAGATCAAACCTTTGGAGATTAAAAGGTCTCCATCAATACAAAATCAAGAGGAATCCAAATGGAAGTATAAATAGACACAAAGCAAGGTTAGTTGCTAAAGGGTTTGCTCAAACCCATGGTATTGATTATGAGGAGACTTTCTCTCCTGTTGCAAAAATGCCTACAATTAGGGTTCTCATTAGTCTTGCTGCATCTAGAAATTGGAATCTTTATCAACTTGATGTAAAGAATGCTTTCTTGAATGGATGGATTTCTGAGGAAGTGTATATGGCACAACCTCCTGGATATGAGGATGCACATCATCCTAACTATGTATGCAAACTAAAGAAAGCTTTGTATGGATTGAAGCAAGCTCCAAGAGCTTGGAATTTCAGATTGGTGACTTATTTGGAGGACCAAGGATTCAAAGCTAGCAAGGTGGATACCTCTTTGTTCATAAAGAGGAATGGATCTGAAGTGATCTATTTATGTGTGTATGTTGATGATATTATTATCACAGGCAATGATCTTGAAGGAATCAAACAGGTAAAGAGTCAAATGAAGGAGGAGTTCAAAATAAGTGACCTCAGACCACTCACTTATTTTCTTGGATTGGAGTTGATCTACACAGATTCAGGTATACACATCACACAAAGGAAGTATGTCCATTACATGCTCGTCAAGTTCAAGATGGAAAATACCAAGTGTGCAGGTACACCTATGGAGCAAACTCATAAGCTTAGTGCTTATGAAGGAGAGCCAATTGAAGACATCACAAGCTATCAAAGCTTGGTTGGAAGTTTGAACTATGCAACACTCACAAGAGTGGATATATGCTATAGTGTTAGCATATTGAGTCAGTTTATGCATAAGCCGAGAAGACCACATATGGAAGCGGCCAAGCGAGTCCTCAAGTACCTAAAGGGGACCATGAATGAAGGTTTGTTCTATTCATATACTTCAGATATTGAGCTAAAGGTCTACTCAGATGTAGATTGGGCCGGATCTAAAGATGATAGAAGAAGCAGATCAGGGTATATATCATTTGCAGGTTCAAAAATCATTTCTTGGTCATCGAAGAAGCAACCAACCGTGGCATTATCTTCTACCGAAGCTGAATATAGAGGTTTGGCTAATGCAACTCAAGAAATCATGTGGTTAAAGTCTTTATACACAGATCTTGGACTTCATTCTTCAACACCTCACATTTTTGGTGACAACACAAGCTCACTACATCTAGCAGCTAATCCGGTATACCATGCTAGAACCAAGCATATTGAAGTCCACTACCATTATGTAAGGGAGAAGCTAATGAGCAAGGATATTCAACTATCCTATGTCTCTACAGATATGCAATGTGCCGACATGTTGACTAAAGCTCTTGATGGTACAAAATTAAGTAGATTCAAGTTGATGATTGGCTTGCAGGAAATCAAGGACAATTGAAGACTTATTTGAAGGTGTTGACAGTATACGGGAAGAAGCAAGTATGGACACACATGCAGATCTGGCACTGAGGCAACCCTTCATTTTTTTTCAAAACCCTCACATCATTTTAAAGTGATTCTCATCACTACAAACCCTTGTAAATATCATTTCACCTTTTTGTAGCTCCATTTTGTACAAGCCGAGGAGTCCTCGAGCTTGGGGAGCCTTAGAAGTAGTTGCCTGTCAATTTTCATAATTTTTAGATCTCGTTTGGGCCCTCAAATAAGCCCTGGAACCTAATTTTTAACTAGGCCGGACACTAGGTCTGGAGAGGGCCAAAGCTAGTCAAAAACTATAAATAGAGCTAGAGAGCTCATTTTTGGGGGCTGGCTTCTTGTAGTTTGAGCTTGTATGAGAACTTTCTTGCAATAGAAGTGATTCCATTGTCTTACTCTCTTTGTTCTTGCCGTGTGTGCGCGTGTGTGTGTATGTGTGTGCATGCTTGTGTGCTTCTCACTCACGCACTTGTGCTTCCACTTGCTCGTGGTCTTCATACCATCCTCACGTCTTCCCGGATTGACATTAAAGGAGGTGCTACTCATCACTGAGCTACACCAAATTTTGGCGTCGTTGCCGGGGATCGAGCTTTGAGGACGAGCGTGTGATGGTAAGACGTAGAGAGGACGCGTTGGAATGGTAAGTAGTAGGTAAATTTCTGATTTTTTTCCATCTCCATCTTCATCTTCACCTCATTCTCCATTTCCACCTCCACCTCCTTCTCCACTACATATTCCCTCTTCCCTATCATTCCCTCATTTGTTGTGTGTGAGTTTGAGAGAGAGCGATTGTGCGTGCTTGTCTTTGTGTGTTTTTTTGCATGTTTCTTGCAGGTGGCAGCTCCATCATCATCTCCAGCAAGCTCAGCAGGTACAGAAATTGTCTGCACAGTCCCCGAGGCGTTGAGCTCGAGCTATCACGACACTCCGAAAATTTCACCCAATCACGATTCTGAGTGCACCACGACTCTGCGCAGGCCTAGAGCTCCCAGGAACACTAGATAGAACAGAAAAATTCACCATATCCCGAGCTATCGCGACACTCCGAGCTATCGCGACACTTCACGAGCTATCGCGACACTCCGAGCTATCGCGACACTTCACGACCTATCGCGACACCTCGACCTATCGCGACACCTCGACCTATCGCGACACCTCACGACCTATCGCGACACCTCGACCTATCGCGACACTTCACGAGCTATCGCGACACCTCGACCTATCGCGACACCCCGACCTATCGCGACACCTCGACCTATCGCGACACCTCACGACCTATCGCGACACCTCGACCTATCGCGACACCTCACGACCTATCGCGACACCCCGACCTATCGCGACACCTCACGAGCTATCGCGACACTTCGACCTATCGCGACACCTCGACCCGACCTATCGCGATACACGGCCTTTCGCGACCCCACGACCTATCGCGACACCTCGACCTATCGCAACACCTCGACCTATCGCGACACCTCACGACCTATCGCGACACCCCGACCTATCGCGACACTTCACGAGCTATCGCGACACCTCGACCTATCGCGACACTTCGACCTATCGCAACACCTCGACCCGACCTATCGCGATACACGGCCTTTAACGCATGAAAATTGAGAGTTAATTTTTGAGTGATTGGAAGGGTAGTTGAGCTTAATTTTAGGCACCTTGGAATAACTTTAGAACCTTGGAAGTGGGCAAAAGGCCTAGAAAGCAGATAGGAATCTCCTGAACCCTGAGTGCCTGTTTGGACCCTTTAGTGCCTGAATGGTCATAACTTGACCATACGAACTCCGATTGATGAGATTTTGGTCTCGTTGGAAAGCTCGTTGAGAATCCTACGTGGACCTCGACTGGTTTTTGTAAGAATCATACGCGGAGTTTTAGAACATGCATTTTTAAGTTGACCTTTAGGTGGAACTAAGTGGTTCTCAGATTCAGGGGGTACAGTGAGCTACCCCAAGGGGACTAAAATTATTGAAGTGTGTCTTTCAAATACTTGTGGCAATAAAGCTATACTAACTGGTGAGTTTTTGCAGGAACTTTGTGTGCACTCAAGGCAATCCAAAGCAAGCTAGCAAGGGTGAGTACCGAGCTTGGGAGAAGGCTTCCTGGGCTTGTGTAGCAGTCTGGTCAACCAGCTAATTGAGGTTGGAAGATCTCTCAACCCTCCTTTGTCAATTCCTAGCCTAGGCTAAGTACGACTTAGGTGTGGTAATTAATTAGGGCAACGTTAGGCACGAATCAAGTCCAAGAGTATTAAGCAACCAAGTGCAAGAAGTAAATAGGTCGTAAGTGCGAAAACCCTAAGGGACAAAAGGTAAACGGGAATCGATCACTCATCAAGTGCGGAAATTCACTTAAGTACTCCTGACGACGCAATTTCAGACAAGACCATAAACATAATATTCAACTAAAAAGAACAAAGTGATTGGTGCAAAATCAACCTGCAACGAGAGCGTGCTTGGGTTCCAGGGGGTAAATAAATCAGGCATATGAACCTTAGATCAGGCAGACACTTAGGCCGAGACAGACAAAGCCTCAGATCTTCTGAAGCTAGTGTCAATCACACTGCCAGGTCTTGGGCCCAGCAGTTGAGTGATTACCCATACACTCCCAGATCAGAAACCAGTGATTCTGAAATGTCCTATCACATGGAGAGACCAGTAGGTAGTTCAGGGTTGGCTTATCTAGAAAAGCCAGAGGGGCCTTATAAGACTCAATTGGAATATATCAGGACGAATCGTCTAGGTGCTCGCATCTACGAAGACGGACTGAGAAGATCGGTGGTCCAGATTAAGAACCCCGATCAACCCCATGGAATAGACCACCCGGTAGTCAAGTCTGAGAATGGAGCATACCTAGATAAAGAGGGGACTATATATGTAGTCACCACTCTTCCTGATAGAACTGATGAGTTTGGAAATGTGATTGCGGAGACCGACATGGGTGATATAGAGCAAGGGAACTTAGAGAGAGAGCCAAGAACTCCCCGTGGTAAATCTGTCTTGACCAGAATCATGACTCTAGAGTGGATTCCACAGGATAATAAAAGCATAGATCTGCTTTTAAATCGAGAAACCGATGAGGCTTTTTGGAGATATAAATCTTCTCAATCTCAGGAAGTGAGTGCCCTCACAATCTATGAGTTTAAAGACCCTGATAGCCCAGGCCAAGTAACCTACCTAGACAATGCATCAGAGAGAATCTTCGTGGTCACTGAGCATGGCAGGCATGCTTACACATGGAAGGGTGAACTTGTTTTTCCCCAACCAAGGTATAATGTGTCCTTTGGTCACCAAGGAGCTGGGACCTCCCAAGCTCATGGAGCTCAAAGAGATAGAGGTAGAGACAAACCTGAGGTAAGTTTTGCCAACTCCCTGGGAAGAGAAAGAACGGGAACAGAAAGGAATAGAGTGGAACCTGAGAGACATAGAACCCCATGGAATCAAAGGAATATTGATGATTTTCCTTTGCCAAGGCCGAGAGAACACACTAGGACCCTGCGACCAACTCAACTGGTGAAGTCCATGAAGAATTATTTCGATGGCACGGGAGATCCTTATGACCATGTGGCAGAATTTCGACAAGTGCTGAAAGCTGAACAGGTGGAGGACCTGTTCACACAATATAATGCTTTTGGTCTAACCCTTAGGAACACTGCCCTTACGTGGTTCCAACCACTGAATGAGAGGCATTTCAGAAACATAGACCAACTCTTAGAGGCATTTATTGTTGAGTTTTCTAAGAGTGGAATCAGGCATAACACCTCCTCTCTAATTCATAGCTTCAAACAAACACCTCAAGAGACGGTCAGACTAGCTGGAAGAAGATTTAGACAGTACCTGGAGAGATGCCCGATGCCGGAGTTACCCACACCAGCCAAACAAGTGGCCTTGTTCCTAGATGGATTGTTGAGCACTAAGCTCAGGTCGTATGTGTACCTGAAGGATCCCAGAACGATAGAAGAGTGCGTGCGCATGTGCATAGACATTGAGGACAATCTAGGTGAGGAATTAGAACTATCAAAAATCTATAAGGATTCTGATAGCTCTAGTAACATGGCATCTGGTCAATCCACATCCATCGAGGAACTTGCAGAGAAGGTAGCCCAAAAACTAGGTGTCTCTAGCAAGCAAATTCCAAGATTTGCCCCAGTTAAGCGGTGTTACAATTGTGGCGGTGAACATATGGCAAGTGTATGCCCCATTATGGCCCAACCTCAGGTGAATCCTAGTAGCCAGTACTGCACCATAGAGCGCAGATACACCAACCACACTGCACAAGACTGCCCATATAACAAGCAAACTGTTAGGCAAAATTATCCTCAGCCATATCCACAACATGGTAGATACCAGAATCAGTATCCATCACCACAATACAACAGACCACAGCAAACTTATCAGCCACCTTATCAAGGTCAGCAGAGGCCTCAACCAGTCCTAGTGCAGAAACCCCCTGCTCCAACCAATGTGATCCCAGTGAAATATGCATCTACTGAAGAAACTCCGAATAGAGCCATAGTCCCAGTCACCCCATTGCTATCAGACAGTGATCCCAGTGACCATAGTTTTGACTCCGCACATATTGATAGCCCACAGGCTTACTACATGCAGTCACCCGAGCATAACGAGTCATACTACTATGAGGACCCAAGTGAAAATAGTGGGGAACCGGAGTATTCTAATGTCATGTACACAAACCCCAACTCTAGACCTCAACCTAGGCAGGTACGACCCCCATTTCCTAGAGGACCATGCTTCAGATGTCAGGGAGATCACCTTATACGTGATTGCCCACTGCCTGTCCCTACGCAACCTCAACCAGTAACCATTCAGGGTTTTTGTCAAGACTGCGGGAAAGAGCATCTCCTACGAGATTGCCCAAAGAACCCTAATAACATGCCTAAAATCACTCCTATCAATGTTGTTGGGTTAGTTGTAGACTCCATAGGGAGTGTGACTTCCACTGCACCTGTGCAGGTGATCACAAGAGCCCAGGCACTTCAACAACACCAAGGTGTTGGTCCCGAAAAGAGCCCCGAGGTGAGTGAAACAGAGAGCATACCCAAAAAGAGAACTAGCGCCTGGAAGGATAGTCGTGAAAGAATGAAGAGGCAATGGGCAAAAAAGATAGACGAACTTGAAGAAAGCGTGAGAGAAACTAAGGCAAAAATCACAGAGATCACATCTCAACCGCACTCCCACTCACTTCCACCACTACCATCCCCATCACCCTCCATTTCTCCACCCTCTAATACACCTCACGTAACCCACCCACCACCCCGAGTAGGATCAGTATTAGCTGACCCCACTCCTGAAGGCTTGGACATGATGTTCAAAGCCTACCAGGCTCGACTTCAAGAAGGGCCAACAGCTGCAAACCTAGACAAGAGTTACCCCAGAGCAGATTTAGAGATTGAACGGATGAAAATGTGCATGAAAATGGTAGAACAAGCTCAAGCTATACTTGAGACTAGTCAAAAGTTCAATCAGACAAACTCTGTCAAGCCGGATTTGCATTTCCAAGGCTTACTAGAAAGATTAGAGCAGTTGGTAAACAAATCACAAGTTTCTTTACCTCCACAGGCTCAACCAGTTGTTGAAAGAGGAAGCTCACCACAAATGGGAGCTTATGTTCCTAATTCTACGGATGCTGGAATACCTCCTTCAATACAACAGTACTCTCCAGAGTTCTTGCGGGAAATACAAGAAGAGAAATGGGCCAAGGAGAAGGGTGATTCCCCTCCCATTCCTGAGATTGATGATCTTCGTGATCAATTTCCCCAAGACATTACCTCTATCTATGGGGATCAAGCAGAGCAACAAGAGGATGAGAGATTAGATTTTGAATCTAATTCTTTACAAGAGTTGCCTCATTTCACAGGCCCATGGGAATCTGAATCTCTCCAGATCAGAGCTCCCACGATATTGGTAAGAAATGAAGACTCAGTGATTCCCAGGAACACTAAGGTTGTGAAGAACACTAAGGTTCAATGCCACCTCACTGTAGAGGAACTCCTCAAGGCAAAACCGGAGCTCTGGAATCATGTGAAGGATCAGGTCCCAGAACTTGAATCCAATACACCAAAAGTAGGCTCTAAACAAAAAGTACCAGGGATACCTCTCGGCAAGATAGGAGACATGAGCGAAGGTGAAGAAGGTAACACTTATCTTCCAATCACCTATCAAGGTTACACAACCAAAGCAATTGTGGATTCGGGTACCGGTGTTGCTATTGCGACCACCTCCCTGTGGAAGCGATGGGGCAAACCCACCTTAAGACCAACGAGAATGAAACTTCAAATGGCAGATGGTCATTTTGAAAGACCTCTTGGATTGCTTGAAGGGATAACTCTAACCACTTGTGGTGTAGAGTTTGAACATACGTTTGCTATATGTGACTTTGAGAAAAATAATGTTTACGAGATGATCCTAGGAAGACCTTTCCTACGACAATTGCAAATAGTACAGGATTGGGGGACCAACTCCTTGTACTACCAGCACTTAGGGGAAGCGAAAGAAGATTCTGTCTCCGTGCATTCTGGAAGTTCACCTGAACCATCCTGGTTGCATGAAGACACTCACTTGTGGATGTGCAAGGTCGCTGAGGAAGAGGAAAAGCGCCTAAAAGCGAGGGAAGAAGGAACTCCCCCAGGAGATAGACCAATAAAAGACCCAGCCTATACACCAATGATATTTCCAGATGAGGATTTTGAGCCTCATGGTTGGGCAGAAATCTTAGCTACCATGGACATTGCAGTCAATGAGGAACAATGGACACCCCATTGTGATGAAGAGGGTTATGATATTTCAGTGTTCATGTGTCAGCCCTTGTTGGAAGAGTTTGATCCTAGTGAGTTCATAGAAGAAGAAGAGAATGACGATGATCTAGAATCCATTGTGATGGATACATACTTTGACTCAGAGGAACACTACTTAGAAGACCTAGGGGTGTTAACCCAAAAGGAAGAAGAACCCCTTGCGAGTATTAAAACGATAAGTTCAAAGAAAGGAAGTGAAGGAGGTCAAAAGAAAAAGAAAAGGAGAGCAGTGAGACAAGAAGAGGAAGAATCATTGTTTGAAGTACCAGAAAATTTCAAGAAATATGAAGTGGAAGACCGGAAAATTTTGGTACGAATGCCTAAGAGAGAGGCCATTATAGGAGAAGCATATGATAATAAAGAAAAGACCAAAAAAATTGTAGTGACCATTGAAGGGAACGAAGAGCGATGTACGTACATAGGAGACGACCTAAGTGCAGAGGAAGAAGCAGAGCTTGTAGCTCTATTAAGGGAATATAGGGATGTGTTCGCATGGCACTATAGGGACTTGAAAGGAGTAGATCCAGAGATTTGCTCCCATACAATTCCGATGACCGCTGATGCCAAGCCCACCAAACAAAAACCCTACACATATAATGACAATTATGCAGCCAAAATAAAAGAGGAAATTGACAGGCTGATTGAAGCCGGATTCATCTATGAGATTGAGCACACTGAATGGGTGTCCCCTATTGTAGTGGTGCCCAAGAAGAATGGGAAATTGCGAGTGTGCATTAACCTTAAAAAAGTCAATGCCGCTACGATCCGAGATAGTTATCCTCTTCCAATCACCGAACATCTATTGGAGCGTGTTGCAGGCAAGGAAGTTTACAGCTTCCTTGATGGATTTTCAGGTTACAACCAAGTAGCCATTGCCCCCGAAGATCAACACAAAACGGCCTTTGCCACAGAATGGGGAATCTTTGCATTTCGTGTGATGCCATTTGGGCTCACCAATGCACCTGCCACATTCCAAAGACTCATGTGTCATGTCTTCAAAGAGTTCTTGCGAAAGAGCTTAGAAGTATATGTGGATGATTTGTGCGCTCATTCCCAAGAGAGAAGTTACCACATCCCTGAGCTCAGGCAAATCTTCAACAAGTGTAGAGATTATCGAGTGTGTCTGAATCCAGAGAAGTGTGTGTTTATGGTACGCCAAGGTAAGATCTTAGGTCACATTGTTTCTAAGAATGGAATATCAACAGATGAAGACAAGGTAAGAGCAATAGCAGAATTGGCCAGACCAAGGAATGTGAAAGAGGTACAAGCCTTTATGGGCCATTGTGGATATTACCGTAGGTTTATCCACATGTATGCCATCATAGCTAAACCTCTCTATGGGTTGTTAACAAATTTTGAGTGGAGTGAGGAATGCGAGACTTCCTTCAACGAGCTGAAGAGACGTTCGTGCACAGCACCAATATTGACTACTCCGGATTGGAGCAAACCCTTCCATGTCCATGTAGATGCCTCCAATCATTCAATAGGATGTGTACTAGCACAACCCACAGGTGAGGGAAACCTGGATTTGCCGATAGCATATGCTAGTAGGAAATTAAATGCAGCTGAACGGAATTATACCACGACGGAAAGAGAAGGCCTAGGTATGGTATATGCGGTAAAGAAGTTTAGACACTATCTATTGGCCAATAAGTTCAAGTTTTTCACTGATCATCAAGCTTTACTATATTTGGTCAATAAACCTTGCAATACAGGTCGCTTAGTAAGATGGTTCCTCTTACTAATGGAATACGACTTTGAAGTTGTTGTCAGGAAAGGTAGAACCCATCTTAGGGCAGACCATCTTTCTCGCATCACTTCAGGAGAGCCACCGCAAGGAGTGCCTGATGAATTACCCGATGCTTATCTGTTCAATTTAGAAGTTGTTCCTAAATGGGCAAATAAGTTGGTACCAGTCCTAACCTTCGGGCCTGCAAATAAGAATGTGAAAACCAGCAAAGAGGAAATTGTAAAATCATTAAAGTATCAAATATTGGCTGGAAGTATGTACAAGCAAGATACCGAGGGCGTATTAGCTTGTTGTGTCGAGGATGATGAACATGCTAGTTGGTTGCAACAAGCCCATGAGGGACTGCTAGGGAATCACTACTCTAAACAACGAACATTGCAGAACCTAAAACGCTTAGGAGTGTATTGGCCTAGCATGGACAAAGAAATACAAGAGTGGATCCAGAGTTGTCCAGGGTGCCAGGAGAGACCCCCAGTGGAGCATGCCACTCTTTATCACGTGTCATTAATCCCAGATTGGAGTGCTCCATTGGTCGAGTTCATGAGATCGGGAACATTACCCAATCAGGCTACTCTTGCAAGAAAACGGAGCATGGAGCAAGAGGCTCAAGACTATGCCTTAGTAGGAGACAACCTATATAGAAGAGGCAAGGATGGTTACCTAAGACTGTGCGTACATGAATCAGACTACTTGAAAGTCTTAGAAACGGCACACAGCGGTGCTGCAGGTGGACACTTTGGGCCTGACAGAGTAATTAAGACCATTCTATTCTCAGGACTGTGGTGGCCCACTCTTCATATGGATGCACATACTTATGTGAAGAGTTGCGACACATGCCAACGTGCCCAATATCCGATAAGAAAAGATGAAATGCCATTAAGACCAATGATGGGAGGACGTGCATTTTCAAAGTGGGGTATAGACTTTGTAGGTCCCATTAACCCCCCAGCTAGAAATTCCCATGCAGAATACATTATTGTAGCCACAGATTACCTTACAAAGTGGGTGGAAGTAAAGGCCACGACAAAGAATGATGCTCAAACGACGGCTAAGTTCTTATTCGAAACTGTGTTCATTAGATATGGGTTACCAATAGAGTTGGTTAGTGATAGAGGTACGCACTTCTTGAATGAGGTCATTGAAAATCTCCTTCAAGAATTCATGGTGATACATAAGAAGTCTGCACCCTATCACCCACAAGCTAACGGACAAGCCGAGAGCACGAATAAGATCCTATGTAACGTATTGACGAAACTGGTAAATAATAAACGCTCTGATTGGGACAAACAACTTCATCATGCTGTTTGGGCATACCGAGTTGCCTACAAAACGGTACTCAATGCCACCCCATTTCAGATGGTCTTCAGGCAGAATGCAGTGCTACCACTAGATTTCCTAATCCCAGCTTTAAGAGTAGCACAAGAGCATGAGTGGAATGGACATGAGTTGTCCTCTAGGATCTTGGATCTAGAGCGTCTAGGTGAGACGAGGCTACGAGCAGCAGCAGGCATCTATGCTGCAAAGAAACGACAAAAGGCATACTTTGATGCCCATGTGAAGGATAAGGGCTTGAAAGCAGGGGATCTAGTTTTAGTCTACACATTGAAACAACACGCAAGAAAGCTAGAAAAGAGAGGCTACGGACCTATGATTATTAATAGGATCTCCACGAGTGGAGCAGTACAACTAGCCACTTTAGAGGGGGATGTCCTCCCAAACTATATTAGCGGGTGCAGAGTCAAGCTGTATCAGTTACCCCTCACGGAGGAAATGCTAAGTCGACTCAATACTGCTAAACAACGTAAAGAGGAGGAAAAACGAATTCGAGAAGAAGCACAGGCAGAAGCCATAGAGCGCATTAAGCGCATGAAGCTAAAAAGACAAGGACTAGGGAGAGAACATTATAACCATCAGGAAACTTCACCCCGATATTCCATGGCCATGTGTCAAGTAAAGTCAACCACTCATCCTAGCATAGTGGACAGGAGACCATTCATTACAGTTAAGCTAGAACACGGCAACTCTTGCCAAGAACTCAGGGCTTTAATTGACTCAGGTGCTGCGACTAGTGTGATTAGATGGTCCCACTATAAGGATTCAGGAATAGAAATGCGGCCAATTGAGGCATACCTCATAGGGCTAGGAGGCATGGAAACCCCTTGCATGGGTGAGGTGGATCTTCCTATCCTCATTAAGAATATGACCATGACGGCGAAGCTACTAGTGTGCCATGATGACGACCTGATAGAACCCCTAATCCTTGGCCAAGATTGGCTATACGATCACTCAGTGGACCTAAATCTTAGACAAGGCTCCTTACAGATTGGAACCTTAGAGCAGAAGCGAGTGATACCGCTTGACTTCCCTAACGGCATTCCGCCTGACGGTTGTGACCCTAGACCCTATGAAACACATGCGACGGAAGACCGGAAGATCTTTGATCAGCTCAATCACGCTACGTCTACACCAACCCGCTTGGGCTTGGCTATAGACAGTTGTCAATCAGAAAGACGACAGGAGACCTTCCCTGGAACTTCCTGCAAACTAGAAGGGGCAGCTACCCATCCGCGAGGGCAGATGGACACAATCAGCGGGCAGATGGACACAATCAGTGGGCAGATGGACACAATCAGCGGTCAGGTGGGTTGCATCAGCAGCCAAATGAGCACGACACCCTGCGGTGCTCATCCTTCCAAACTTGTTGCAGACAGGCCTAGATTAAAGTTAAAGAACGAATCATTTCCTAGTGGGCAGGTCACGCAAGTGTTGGAACTCCCTTCTTTTCCAAAGCAGAGCATCCACCCGACCTCTCAACCTCAACCACAGCAGAGTCAACCACGAAGAAGGAACCCAGACCGACGGCAGTATCATAAGACGCAGCAAGGAAAGCAGTTTAGGCCAACCAAGGGAAGCGGCACCAGACAAATATGGGTGCCAAAAGGACAAAAAACACCGAAGAACTCCAACAAAGCCGAGATCGACAAGCAAAAGGCAGGGCAGAAACAGAATCAGTATCCCCCATCCCCTCGACCTTCTTCAACAAGTCCGAGCATTCGACAAATTTGGATCGCCAAGAAATACCTTACCCATAGACCCACACCCACGCAGATTTGGGTACCCAAAAGGTCTCAAATACATCACACATCCATCCAGAAACCTTCACCCATCTTTAGCTCTAAGAGCTACGACCCCTCTATCCAAGCATGGAGAATTAAACTGTGTACTAAACCCCCTGACCCAATTCTGTAAATCCACCCACACTAACAATAGGAGCATTCCGAGCCCATTGCATACCCAAAACATATATCTAGGATGACACCGACCTCTAACCGCCACTCACACTATCACAAACACTTCACCACTAACCACTGACCTCCGGGATTGTCATGTTAGTATTGTGAAGGGAACACCACTACATCTTGTTTCCTATACAACACTAATGTGCCTTTCGTCTTCCAGCAGATAAGCAACCTACTCTCATGGCAACAGCAGCAGGCACAAGCTCTCAGGCAGGATCTGGTGCTCCTATCAATTGGGATGCCATGCCAGTGGAAGCTCCACCAACAGCTCGGCCTGAAGAATTCTTGAATGTGCGAAGGATTCCCATTCCAGATCCCCCCAGTGGGCTAACCGAAAGAGTAAAAGGGCACTCCCATTGGTTCAATGAAATGCCAGGGGATTTGGGAGACGCAGATCACATCTGGGAGTCCAAGATGGAGTGTGGAGGGGTTTGGTGGACCTTCCAATTCTTTTCAAGAGAATTTGAGACCTTACAGAATGCAGCTCCACTTCAGGATATCTGGCAAAAGGCAGGACTACAAGCTTACTTCAGTGCAGCTCTACCTAAACCCGACTTCCTCAGGTGCTACTACTTGATTGCTACGATGAAACCTACCGGGGATAAAGATCACTCAAGCACATTCTGGGTGCCCTCCTTATCCAATCTGGAGGAGATGAGGAAGTTTGAATTAAATGTAATGTTAATCAGGGAAGCCCTTCAGATGTATGGCACGCATGTACCTTCTGACCGCGACCCATTGATACCAGAGTCTATGAAAAGCAATAGAATCAAGAAACTAAAAGAAATGTGCACCCTCACCCCCAACATTGCCATACCTCTGCGGATGTGCCTCCAGCACTTCGCATTTCCCGCTCAGGACCGTTTCACGCAGCCTCACAAGAAGATATGGTACGGGCTATATTTAGCAGAGACCGGAAGCTTGCCCATTAAGATGCCGGTATGGATCTTAGATCAAGTGTATGAGGCCGGCAAGCGGGGAGTGAGGAAGCCCACTTTACATGGTTGTTGTGCGCTGACAAGAATCATCTACAGATGTCTTGCATATGACGTGCCAATTGCCCGAGCCCTAAAGTATGCACACCTGGAGCTGTTCAAAGGGCGGAAGTCAGGGAGTCAGCCTGCAAAAAGAATGTGTGGATCCCTTTCACAGGTCCTGATCCCTCCAGAAGCCACCGCCGAAGCCTCCACTAGAGAGGAAGCCCAAGTGGCACCTTTCACAATCCATCTCCAAGAGTCTCAACCAAGAGAGGTGGTACAGCCCACTCCTTCTGCCCCTCCACTACCTACCGATGCAGAATTTGCAGCTATGGCCACCTTCACCGAGGACCCAAACTTTGATTTTGAAACATTCCTGCAGACGGCCCATCTATCAGACAGTGAAGGTTGCCCTGACAATGTCGATCCGGGGACATCAGCCCAAAGAGAACATGCACGAGGCGAGACTAGCAGTGTACAGGAGATAGGAGTGGCACAACTTCCTCAGAGACTAAGCACACGAGCTCAGGAGAAGGCACCAAGAGATGACCTAGAAGAGAGTGAAGACAAAGCCCCTGCATATACGGCACAGCTCAAACGACTATACCGAACAATCAAGCAGGTGCAACGACGCCATAAAATGTCAGAAGAAGCAAATAGGGCCCTAGTAAACCGGATGCTGCAGTCGGAGAATATCGACCCCCATTTTGTAGAAGCGCTAAATCTTTTGGCGGACACCTGTGGCATCAGTGAAGCAATGAGAACCTTGGTCTATCGAGAGAACCCTACTTATGATCAAAGAAGAATTGATACACGGCCTCGACAAGGAAAGATGGTTCAGATGGAAGTATCTACCGCGTTGGCTACGTCCACGTCAGAAGATGTTCACATGATTAGCCCTAGGCCCAATGATGAACCGGAGGAAATTACGCATGCACCATCCCCCCCATCATCTCCTATCCCACCCTCAGAACCTCCCCCCACGTGTCTGTCTACACAACCAATATCCTCCTATAGTGAGACCATTGTACACACCCCCGTTTCCACTTTCCTTCCTTCACCCTCATCCATCCCTGTCACCCATATTTTTGAACCCCAACTAGGTCACCCTTCCTTCCTCCCTGCCTTTGGACAACCATCTGTCACTAGTCAGACTCTTTCCCTTCCCTTACCCTCCACCCCTCCATTTCCTCCCTCCCAAACTCTACCTACCCCGTCCCTTGTAACTGCATCGGGCACCACACTAATCACCCAACCCTCCTTCTGGACCCAACTTGTAAACATTCTTCAACAGGTTGATGAACATAATAAAAAGTCCCTTCCCCAAATTCACTCCCCCACATTCACGGCCACCACTATCACACCACCCACCGTCCCGGTGTTCACATTTCACGAATCACACTCTCTCATGTCCGACCCCATGGACATCTCACCATCCGCTGGATCACCCACCACCACTGTTCTCACAACACCATCACAGGTTATTACACTCACATCACCACTTCCACACACGGTAGGCACAACATCCACCTTTCCCATTCCCACTTCCCAACCCCCTGCATCTCCCATCCTTACCCCTGCATCCACCTCATTTAGTCTTGCACTCGACACCATGCTCGAAGCTGCCACTCAGCTTAAACAGGAATATAAATTATTGGAAGAAAATAACAAGGACCTTTGCACCCTCTCAGCAACACTCCAAGAGCGTGTCAATGCTTTGGAGTCCAGTCATACAGAATCACAAAGCAAAATATCCGCCCTCGAACATGCAAATGCGCAACTCGAAGCGAGGCATATGGAAGAGAGCAAAGCCATGGAGGAACAGCTGCGAGATCAAATGGGCCGCAATGCAAGGCTTCAACGAAACATGGCCTTGCTACGACGACATCTGGCGGCAGCTCAGGAAGAGAACAGACGGCTTCAACAACCAAAACCAAGAGAACCTCGAGGCTGCCATGGAGAACACCCCGGGAGCACCCATAGACCCGGCTAAATTTCAAGCTGTTCCCTCAGAAAGCATACAACAGATCTTGGAAACTTATGCCAATCTTTTAGAAGCACATGATCAGCTTGCCGACCAACTGAAGGACCTACAGAGATCCCAAGAGTCTACACCACACCAACGGGAACCTAAAGAGATGACCGACGCTGCTACTTCACCTGAACCTGAACATTCAACGACCAATGACGTACTGGAGTTACGGCAACAGGTTGCAGAATTAAAATTGAAGTTGATGCAGTACGAGCGACCTCCTTCCCCACCTGAGCAACCCATGGAAGAGGAAGAAGTTATTATTCCAATGGAGGAAGCATATGAAGAGAACTATGAGCCTCAACCTTTTCCAGGAGGCACAACCACTGAGGAGGGACAGGACACTTATGAGGAACCCCCATCGGCATGGATGAAACAGGTAGAAGAAATGGGGCAGACTCATGAAGAACGTATCACCTACCAGATGTTGGCCATGAAGACCATTGAAGAAACCATACTTCAATCAGAATACTTCAGACAGCTGGCCCCTAGAAGACTAATCACCAGCTCAGAATTACAATACAAGCCATACTTTGTACTGTTGGCAAACTACAACGCCGAGATCAAACGTAAGACCAACAAGTACCCAACGTTCGCAACGCAATTTGAACCGGAGGACATTCCAGAGGAGGCGCGCAAAGGGAGAATACATCAACCCATCTGGAGGCAAAAGCTATTGGAGACCTATCCCGAGATGCTACGAACATGGGACCACGCACCCATGCATTTAAAGTATAACAATTGCTATGGACCAGTACAACGGAGAAGGACATGGAAGTCATTTGCAATCAAAGTCAAGAACAATGCCAATTGCAAAGAATGGCTCAATTACCCCGCCATCGCTCCCCCAACCGGTACTCCCACGGTGTCATACATGATGGCAACCATCAGACATTGGATACCACGGCTCCACCCCATGCCAGATGTCGCTGCCCAGATGATGCTCAAGATCTTTGATATGATGCAGGTCGTACTCAAAACTTTTCGCAATGTATGCCGTATTCAACCTCCTATTCCCGGGTTTATTAATGGTAACTAGGACCTGCTATATGATATGAGCACAACCCCGAGCATACGAGTGGCTTACGCATGGCACGCACGCATCAGATATCTCCTTGCCTGCTATAAGCAAACGTTCGATGAAATGTTCACCACGGGGTTCTGGGAAGCACACTCGGAGGTGTTCGCGCCACGGCCCACCCATTTGTTACACCTCTTTGCATGCGAACAAACGATGCACTCAGAACTCTACACAACGCCACAGACGGACATACCGGGCCCAGTCAATTGGGATACCCTGCAGAGAGACCTGATCCGAGGGCTTCCAATCAAAGAACATGAGGTGGGAGCTGACATTCTCCAGAACTATATTGATCAACCCGCAGAGCAAAGGTCTGTCAGAGGCGACAGACCCTAGGGGGGGGAGAGTGTTGACAGTATACGGGAAGAAGCAAGTACGGACACACATGCAGATCTGGCACTGAGGCAACCCTTAATTTTTTTTCAAAACCCTCACATCATTTTAAAGTGATTCTCATCACTACAAACCCTTGTAAATATCATTTCACCTTTTTGTAGCTCCATTTTGTACAAGCCGAGGAGTCCTCGAGCTTGGGGAGCCTTAGAAGTAGTTGCCTGTCAATTTTCATAATTTTTAGATCTCGTTTGGGCCCTCAAATAAGCCCTGGAACCTAATTTTTAACTAGGCCGGACACTAGGTCTGGACAGGGCCAAAGCTAGTCAAAAACTATAAATAGAGCTAGAGAGCTCATTTTTGGGGGCTGGCTTCTTGTAGTTTGAGCTTGTATGAGAACTTTCTTGCAATAGAAGTGATTCCATTGTCTTACTCTCTTTGTTCTTGCCGTGTGTGCGTGTGTGTGTGTATGTGTGTGCATGCTTGTGTGCTTCTCACTCACGCACTTGTGCTTCCACTTGCTCGTGGTCTTCATACCATCCTCACGTCTTCCCGGATTGACATTAAAGGAGGTGCTACTCATCACTGAGCTACAGAAGGCCAAGCATGTTAGGCTTGAGGCGGAGTTGTTGGTGCATTTTACCCAAGCCTACATGCTTGATATATTTGATATTATCCTCATTTGTAAGTCACATGAGTAGTCATGTGAACACCTCTTGTAAAAGAGTACATTTTATCTCTTGTAAATGGAAAAAGAAAAAAGGAAAAGGATGGCTTACCTCATCCATGATGTAAAAGCAAATTCGTGGCTCCAACTACCAAAATCACGAATTTTTGAGCTGAGGGAATCTCTCCTAACTTTGGGGATCACTTTTAGGTGGAGCCATTCAAATTCGAATTCAAAACTCCCTCCAAGAATAGCTATAAAAAGAGCAAGAAGGAAGAGGTGATTAGCAAGCCTTGTACGTGACCACTTCATGTCATTTTGTAGAGATTGAAGAGCTTACTCCATAGCTCTATCATTCTACTCCCATTGTGCAAAGATTCATTGCCAATGTGGTTGTAATCATATGTGAATCTATACATTTATCATCATCTACTTCTCTGTTTTGTTCTCTGTTATACTCACTTAGAGCAGTAACTTTAGAAGGTCATATCTCGCGTTCTACTGAACCTTTTTCCGTGATTTAACTTGCGTTGAATAGCTTGTACTGTCTACTTTGCGCATATAAATTTTCAAGGTCATTGGATTAATACTTTTGGAGATATCTTCATTTTAC
This sequence comes from Ceratopteris richardii, assembly GCA_020310875.1. Lineage (NCBI taxonomy): Eukaryota > Viridiplantae > Streptophyta > Polypodiopsida > Polypodiales > Pteridaceae > Ceratopteris > Ceratopteris richardii. The sequence continues at coordinate 184,971,600 of CM035418.1, read as the reverse complement.
TGCTTACTGGTCTATCTCTGCAGAGCCCCGAGAATTGTGGGAAAGCTCCAGAAATTGATGAAACTTGTTCTCAGTGTTCAGTCCATCATTTGAAGTGTTTTAACTTGGATTGGGAAGCTTGCTAAGTCTATTTGCTATGCCCAAAAGGAATTTTTCTAATTCCTACCAGGTTGAGAGCACTGTTTGTTTTTTCTAGCAGGTGTATGTCCAAAAATAGCAAGTTTTGGGAGCTAGTCATTTCGCAACTAGTCTGTCTTGACTTAAACTTTTGGGATACATGTTCCAAAGTACTTGGCTGATATTTTTGTGGATTTAGGAAGCTCAAAGGGTCTACTAATCAACTCTAAAGTCTCAGTTGGCTGGTGTGAAGCTGGTTGTAGCAGCACCTACTCATCTTTGGATTGCATCCACCATCTCTCTTCACACTACTCAGGAAGCTATGTGGATGAACACATTATTCAAAGATCTTGGATTGGAGTTTGGAACTCCAACTATTTATGGTGACAATATGAGTTCTATTCATTTGGCTGCTAATCCTATTTTTCATGCAAGGACTAAACATATTAAATTTCATTATCACTATGTACGAGAGAAGGTTCTAAGCAAAGAGATTCAAATATCATATATGTCCACTCATCAACAATGTGCAGATATTCTAACCAAAGCATTGGATGGTACAAAGCTTTGCAAATTCAAGGCTATGATTGGTTTACAGGTAATCTTGGAAGATTGAAGACCTCAAGCATACTTGGCTTGAGGGGGAGCTGTTGGAGGAAGTCTATGACAAGCCTAAGTATTGGCTTGAGTCCCACAAAGTCATAGAAGAAGCCTTAAAATGAAGACAATGTAAAGTTCACTTGTGAACTACCTCTTGTAACTTTTGAAGACTTTACTTAATGTAAAAGTGAAAGAATCTTAAGTGGTTGAGTCCACTTGATCAAAAAGGGAAAGAGAAGCCACGAATTCATGATTTGTGGTAGATAGAGAATCAAATCAATCACTAAATGATTGGAGAGTGATTGAGGGGAGTTAGCCTCCCAAGATCAACTATAAATACATGGTAGCTTTAGTCGTGGTTAGAGAGACCTATGTGAAGACCTCCGAGAGCTGAGCTTTATGCCATATCAAGGTGTGATTACAAGGCACACATATGTATCATTAAGTCCATTGTATTGTACAAGCAATATACTTTCATTTTCATAATCATTTGAGTTCATATTTCCATGTTCTTGTGAAGTGTACTACTCACTACCATATCTCTCAGTTTTCTCAGTCAGATTGCAGAGATGGTTTCTCTGATCTTGGTGCATCATTTTCAGTGATTTAACTTGGTAAAGTTAGCTCTTAAAGTCTAATATATGCTCACAAATTTTCATTTCATTTGGGTATTGCAATCTTCAGTTATGTTCAGTTGAAGTCAACCATGTCTGTTCATTTTCACTTCTCTGTCAGGTACCCGATTTTTTTACTCATCTTGTCATAGTTGTTTCTCAGTGTGTACTTACTTACTTAAACTCAATTATTTAAATCCTATTGAATTCCGCATACTGTCTAGTATAAGCATACAAAGTTTTATAATCATTGGATTCCTAAATCTTGAGTTATGTTCATTTTTCTGCGCACTGGTCTCATTACTATAGCAGCCCGTGAAAATTGGGATGATGTCATCACTTGCTAAACATCATTCTCAGTGTGTAGTTCATTTATTTTTATGAGATCACTTTTGAAAGTTAGCTCTTTAAGTTAAATAGACTTCCCCAAGAGGAATTAAGCTAATTGCTACTATGCTCAGAGAATTATGCAAACCACTAGACAGGAGTATGAACCAAAGTAGCAAGTTCTTCACCTCTGAGCTAACTCCAACTTATCTGTTTTGATCTATCTTTTTGAGAGTGATCTTCCAAGGTACATAGGGTGTCTAATACATCCATTGGCAAGCTAAAAGGGCCCACCACATATTCATGGAGTTCATTTGGCTGGTGAAGATCAAGGATTTTGCAACATCTCTTCATCTTTAAGCACATACCTATCCATCTCTTCACAGAAGAGGAGCAAGATCACATGGAAGAGAAGCATCCAATGGAGAATGCTACAATTGTGGAAAACCGGGCCATTATGCAAGAGATTGTTGGTCCAAAGGAGGAGGCAATCAAGGATATAAAAGGAACCAAGGTAATTATGCTAGTACTTCAACAAATTCGGAAAATGAGAACTTGCTTATGATGTATGGTTCAAGTGAAAGAGTCAATTCAGATTTTACATGGTACATTGATAGTGGTTGTAGCAACCATATGAGTTGCAATAAAGACGTTTTCTTTAATTTACATTCACCCATCACTCAAGGACATGTAGAGACAGGGGATGACACTGAGCACAAGATTACACATGTGGGAGATGTTGCATTGAATGGATCTCAAAGCTCTAAGGTGTTGAAGGATGTGTTGCATTTACCAACCATCACAAAGAATTTGGTTTCGGTAGGTCAAATGGTTGAAAGAGGTTATGAGGTGAGGTTCAATGAGCAAGGATGTTTTGTTGAAGACCCATGCAGGACTAAAAGCTCATAGCAAAAGGAAAGAAGCAAGGAAGACTCTTCACCATGGAGGTAAAGCCATCAACCCCTCACACTATTTACTTGGCAATTGGAAATAAACAGATTGATGGAATCGACTTATGGCATAAACAAATTGGGCACATAAACTTACAAAGGATGAAGGACATGCAAAGGAAGGGCTTGGTGAGTGGTCTACCTGATCTTACATCTCAGAATATGCAACATTTGTGCCATGCTTGTCAATTAGGAAAACAAAGCAGATTGCCAATCAAGAAGGGAGCACATGTGAGCAATGAAGTGTTGAATCTCATACACACAAATGGATGGGGACCTATAAGGGAGCCATCAATTGGAGGTAATAGATATTTTGTCACATTTATAGATGATTATTCAAGGTTTGCTTGGATGTATTGCATGAAGTCAAAGTCAGAGGTGTTTTACCACTTCAAGAGGTTCAAAAACCTAGTGGAGAAGGAAACAGGGAAGTATATAAAGACTCTCATCGGATGGAGGGGGAGAGTATTTTCAAATGAATTTTCATTTTCTACATGACCATTGCATCAAAAGGCAATTCACTTGCAGATATACACCTCAACAAAATGGGTTGGAAGAAAGGAAGAATAGATACATAGCAGAAGTGGCTAGATCTTTGTTAAATGAAATGAATGTTCCTAACTCTTATTGGGCTGATGCAACAAATACAGCCATATACATTATGAATAGGTGTCCAACCTCAGGAGTACATGGAGTTGCACATTATGAAGCTTGGTGTGGTAAGAAACCCAACCTTTCACATCTCAAAGTATTTGGTTGTGTGTGTTATGTTCACATACCTCAAGACTTAAGACACAAGTTTGACCCGAAGGCAGATAGGTGTATATTTCTTGGATATTCTTCAGAGCAAAAGCATTTTAGATGCTATAACGCTTGCACAAAAAAGCTTAAGGTATCTAGGGATGTAATATTTGATGAGTTGCTGCCTTGGTATGGTAGCAAAGATGTGTTACAGGTTGACGATGCATATGAAGCCGAGAAGAAGTTCAAAGAGCAACAACAAAGCATGGAGATAAGTGGTCCAACCACTTCAAGCACACCATCAAAGCAGAGTACTACATCCGCTTGGCATGGAAGGACAAGGAATGAAGCTCATTCAAGTGAAGGAAGTAGCAAAGGAAAGGAAAAGGCAAATGACGAAGACCATCAATGGGTAGACATGGAATCTACAAGTGACGAAGATATGGAAAAATTAGAAACTCCGGGATTTTAAAGCATCTAAACCAAGGAGGAGGAGATTCCTACCACCTAATGGTGAGGTAAGGTCATCCAATAGGGTTAAATACCCTATTCAAAGGTTAACATATGATTCATTCATTGCAAGACACTATGCCTACATGATTCAAGTTATAGCTTGTGAAATAAGCATAGGGAATGGATTGAAGCCATGGAGGAGGAAGTCAAAGCACTTGAAGAAAATGATACTTGGGCATTGGTACCAAGAACAAAGGACATGAAAATCATTGGCAACAAATGGGTGTACAAGGTAAAGAGGCATGCAGATGGGAGCATCTCTAGGTATAAAGCAAGGCTAGTTGTCAAAGGTTTTGCTCAAACCTATGGCATAGACTTTGAGGAAACATTCAGCCCAGTAGCTAAGATGTCCACCATCAGAAGTTTGATTGCAATTTCAGCCTCAAAAGGTTGGAAGATGTACCAGCTGGATGTGAAGAATGCTTTCCTAAATGGAGAGCTTGAAGAGGTAGTCTTCATGAACCAGCCCCAAGGCTTTGAAGATGAGAGTTTTCCACATCATGTATGCAGGCTAAAGAAGGCTCTTTATGGACTCAAGCAAGCCCCAAGAGCTTGGAACCAAAGACTTGTGGACTACTTAGTAAAATGTGGATACAATCAAATTCATGCAGACCCATCACTCTTTGTGAAGAAGGAAGGTAGCAAAATTGTTTTCATTTGTATATATGTTGATCATGATTTGATCATTACAGGGGATAATGAAGCCACATCAATGACATAAAGAGGAAGCTTGGATGTGAATTTAAAATCTCAGATTTAGGGATTTTAAGGTACTTCCTTGGGATTGAAGTACTATATAAAAAAGAAGGTATATACTTGATGCAAAGGAAATGCATTCTTGATCTTTTGAAGAAGTTTGGCTTGTGTGATTGCAAGCCCATTTCAAATCCATTAGAAGTAAATGTTAAATTAACTGCTCCTAAAGGTGAAGAAGTGAAGGATGTGACCATGTTGTTGATATATTTAGGTAGTGATGTGTGTGAACACACTAGGACCGCTGGGGCACTTTTTTCCCTCTTTAGGAGGTTTTTTTCCCCTGGCTTGTATATACGCCTATTGCCCTAATGGGCTATTTATCTTTGTACATTTTCTAGTAATACATTCAGTCTTGTGTGTTGTGCTCCAAGCTTCTTCTTCTTCCTTGTGCTGTTTGCGTGCTTCGGCAGACGTCTAACTCCAACAATTGGTATCAGAGCAGGTCGTCGCTTCATCTAGGGCGCCGTCGACACTCCTCCGTTTGCAGTCTCAGAATCATACGAATTTTGGTGAGCATACTCAGGGTGTTTCGGCCTCCGAACGCACTATCGCAGTGCTTGTGCAGGCTATTTTCTCTTTTTGTGCCAAAGGTATATACCTATTTCTGTTCGCCAGTATAAGCATCTCGAAGTCTGCTACACGTTAAGCAGAACTTGTCTAGGCAGTTCCGTTCAAATTTTTGGGATACAGTCAATTTTCTGCATCAAGGTATTTTAGTCACCGTCCATGGCTGAAAGTAGTGATGTATTTCGTATGTTGGCTGTTGAGGATAAGTTGGATGGTACCAACTACCCATTATGGGCTTATATGATGCGACATGTATTGGTTGCAAAAGGACTATGGAACATTGTGCAGGGTGTTGAAAGACGTCCTGTTACACCTGCAACTACAGGTACTGCAAATACAGGTGCTGGAGCTGATGAAGATGGTGTCGAAGATGATATTCCACAGATTCCTGTTCGTGTTCTTGTTTCTATTGCACCTACTGCAGAGCAAATTCGTTGGGATGGCAGAGATGCACAAGCACATGCATTGATAGCTTTGTCTGTCAAACGTGCTATTATTCCTCACATTCGCTCTTGCAGAACAGCAAAGGATGCTTGGGATACACTTACCACTTTGTACCAGGCTAGGAATGAGGCTCGTGTTGCTTACCTCCGAAAACAGTTGGAGAGTGAGCACATGAATGAAGGTGATTCAATGGATAGTTTTCTCACAAAGATCAAAGACCTGAAGGAACAATTGATTTCTGTTGATGAGGTTATACCAGATAGCTCACTTGTGCAGACCGTTCTGAATGGTCTTCCTAATTCATATCAGAGTTTCACCTCTACTCTTCGGTTGATGATGAAAGGCAATTTAAATGCCTTGTCATTTGAGGAGTTAGTCTCTGTTCTGTTGCAAGAAGATCAGTCCAGGCAGAACAGGTCCATTATGTGTGTTGCAGATCAAGCTTTCCTGGCTAGTCAGAAGGGTAAAGGAAAATGGAGCTCTTCTACTAGTAAGCAGAAATCTACAAATGCTGCACATTCGAAGAACCAGGATAAAGATGAGAAGAAATCAGAAAAGCAGAAATTGTTTTGCAAGTACTGTAAAGGGAATGATCATATCATAAAGAACTGTCCAAAACTGGCTGCAAAAGAGGCAAAGAAGAAAGAGGCTGGAATGATTATTGCAGAAGCCTCTACACCAAAAATAGAGTATGCTAATCTTGTCCAGGAAGAAGAATGGGCGTTTACTACTATTTGCAGTTTTGACCCATCTTCTCATGAGCAGTGCATGTCTGTAGTGGACTCAGATGTTTGGTACTTTGACAGTGGGGCGACCAAACATATTACCTCGCAGCGCAGTTTGTTCTCTTCACTCGAGCCTGCCCCTACAGGGAATACTGTCACATGCGCCAACAACTCCTCTTATCCTGTTATGGGAGTTGGTAAGATCATTCTGACTACTACTGATGGTAGTTCTTTCACCTTGTCAAATGCTTTATTTGTGCCAGGGATCAAGAAGAATCTGTTATCAGTTTCTGCATTAGCCAAGATTGGCTTGGTTGTGAAATTCGTTGATGATAGGTGTACAGTTCATGATCTTTCAAATGGCGATGTGATTATTGCTTCTGGCATTTTATGTCGTGGGCTGTATAAGCTCATAGACTATGAAAGATCAGTGAATGATTCCGCATGTGCAGTTCATGATTCTCAGGCTATGTTAGATGCAAAGCTTTGGCATGCACGCTTTGGTCATCTAAATTTTGCTAGTTTGCTACGCCTGCAGAAATCAGAAATGGTGTCCTCTTTGCCCAAACTTGAGGCACCTGGAAAACATGTTTGTGAAGGCTGTATTTTGGGCAAAATGCAGCGTTCATCCTTTCCAAAAGATGGTTCAGTTCGGGCTACTCAAAAATTGCAGCTTGTACATAGTGATGTCTGTGGTCCTATGCAGACACCTTCTTTTGGAAATTACCTTTACTTCGTGACTTTCATTGATGATTTTTCCAGGCATGCATGGGTATATCCACTCAAAGCAAAGTCCGAAGTGTTCATGTGCTTCAAACAGTTTTTGGTTTTGGCTGAAAATCTGTCAGCATGTAAAATGGGCACCCTCTGTTCTAATCGAGGGGGGGGAATATATGTCTTCTGATTTAAATGCATTTCTGGCTGAACGTGGGATAAAACACCAGTGTACAGTGTCGTATACACCTCAACAGAATGGAGTTGCTGAACAAAAGAATAGGTCACTCATGGAGATGGCGAGGTGCATGGTCAAGAGTCAGGCTTTACCACATAGTTTCTGGCTTGAGGCTGTCATGTGTGCAGCATATGTACAGGTGTCCCACTAAAGCGCTGCAGTATATCACTCCATATGAGGCTTGGCATGACCGCAAGCCATCTGTTGCTCATCTGCGTGTTTTTGGTTATTTGGCATATGCATTAGTGCGTGAACAACATCGCAGAAAATTGGATGATAAGGCAGTAAAATGTATTTTTGTTGGGTACAGTTCTGAAAGTAAAGGCTATCGTCTGTATCATCCACAGACTAAACGCATTCTGGTTAGCCGTGATGTTGTCTTTGTGGAAGGTGTTATTCAGCCATTGCTTTCATGTACTAAGGAGACATTTGTTAGCTCCAAAGACATGTATGATACGTTGATGCCTCTTTTTACAGGTGGACAGTCTAGTGGTGGTCCTAATGAGGCAACTTCTCAGCCTTTGCAGGTTTCATATGATGATGTAGATCATTCTATTTCTGATGCAGATTTACATGATGCACTTGTTGATGAGAGAGCTGATATTGAGCAGGCAAAAACTATGCCAAAATGGCTGGTGCAGACTTTGCGTGATAGCAAATTACATGCACCTTTGTCATATCGTACTCGTTCAGGCTCTCATAGTGCCTCCTTTGCATCAGATTGCTATGCTATGGCTGCGTCTAGTCTCTGTGATGAGAATGAGCCTGTTTCTTTTGATCAAGCACAGAATTCAGAAAATTGGATGGCTGCCATGCAATCTGAATATGATGCTATAATGAAGAATGGTACATGGTCTTTATGTGACTTGCCTCCTGGCAAGAAGGTCATTGGCACTAAGTGGTGTCACTCTAGCACAATGGTGAGTACCAACGTGAGGAGATACACCTCATAAATGTCAATCCGTGGAGACGTGAGGACCGGTATGAAGACCGCGAGCAAGTGATGGCACAAGTGCGTGAGTGAAAGCACACAAGCATGCACACACATACACACACACGTGCACAAGGTAAGAGCAAAGAGTGGAACAATGGAAAGCTTCGATTACCAAAGAGCTCTCTTACAAAACTGAAATCTACAACAAGCCAACCTCAAAAATGAGCTCTCCAGCCCTTTTTATAGTTTTTGAGTGGTTTTGGCCCTGTCCAGACCTAGTGTCCGGCCTAGTTAAAAAATAGGTTCCAGGGCTTATTTGGGGGCTCAAACGGAGTCTAAAAATCATGAAAATTGGTAGGATGGCAGATCTAATACTCCTCAAGCTCGAGGACTCCTCGGCTTGAACAAAATGGAGTTACAAAAATGAAAAATGGTATTTACAATGGTTTTTAGTGATAAAAATCACTATTTTTGTAGGGATTTCTTTTGAAAATTTGACATGTGCTTCTTGGAGCTCCCTACTTGTTCCTTCTTCTTGTGTGTCCACTTCCTTGATGCTCTTCCATGCTTTGTCCTTGACCTTAAGCTTCAACACTCCCCCCCCTCTTGAGTCTGTCGTCCCTGACAGACCCTTGTTGTAGTGGTCGTTCCATGTAGTACATTGAGAGGTAGCGTCCTTTGCGTCCAACAGGGGCGATCCCTCTTCCCAATGAATCCTGGTCGTTTGTCTGGTTCTTCACTTTGCCACTGTTATCTCTTGCAATTTGTAGTCCCTTTGTACGTACTTCTGCCTTGTATTCCATCTGGGTGGTGCATTTGTGAGTTTTCCAAAACTGCTAGCTGCTCAAAGGATGTGGTCAATGTTGATTGTGAGCAACTCTCGGTGGTGGATGGCTCCCTTGTTCTTGTAGTGGTCACCGTGATGTCCTCTGATTCTTCCAAAGATGGCTTTCATAGTTTTCGTGCCAAGTACTTGTAACCCATAATGGATGATGGTTAAGTGCATTAGTGCATGGGTTGAACAAATTATGTGCCTTGTGCATGGCCTTGTAATGTGGCCCTACGTATGCGTACTTGGATAATGCATGGCAAGAAGTATGGTGCAAGAGATTGGGTCTTGAGCTAAGTGCTCAAGGGTATGCTGACGAAGAGGTTTCCTAATCTATCATGGTTATAGTGTTGTTGAAACATACACGTCTTACCATGGTGACGGGTCCGTTGATCTTCATCTCTTCATGTTGTGGTTCCCTCATGATGTTTGACCGTCGGCTTGTCCTTTTTGTTGAGGGATGTCCTTACTGGAAGTTCGCTGATGAGCACTTTCAAGCACAAGGTTTTTTTTTTTGTTTTTTTTTTTTTTTTTTTTTTGAACACGATGGCATCAAACAAGAAGAAAGAGGTTAGTATCAATAACATATTTTTCATGTGAAAATTGTGTCTCATGTGCCTGGGATTTCTCAATTGTGTCTATGCACGGCCATGTAAGGTGGCCCTATATTGATGCATACTTTGGAAATGCATGACCTGAATGGTGCAAACGACAAGGTTATGCCAAAGGCACATGGTTGCTGCTGGTCGAGGCTTTTGATGTTACTTGTATACTTGATGAATTCTTTGATTGGGGGTGTCTATCGGATCTCGAAATGATGTAATCCTTCGGATTGGAACCCATTTCAGAATAGTATTTGGCCCTGTAGAGATCACCTCAGACCAGTTTTTCTTTGGATACTGTCCAAACTTTGGTATCCAGTGTGGTTGGCCCCTTGGTTCTGTGGATGTTGCTTGTGCTTTTGGCTTCCAAACCCATATCCTGGGTGAGTGCTTGCTTATTTTTGTAGAAGGGTTGAGTTTATCTTCTTTTGGTCTTTGTGCTCTGTCCTTACCATTGGCTTTCCTTGTCTTCTTTGTTGAGGCCTTTTGCATGGTGGGGAGCATAGGCCTTTGTACGTGTAAGAGCTTCTTGGGTACCCACATCTGTAATCGCCCTTGTTGAGCAGTAGCTAATTTTTTAGGCATCCAAATTTGTACCTGATTGTGGTCGGCTTTCATTGATAGCTTCGGTACCCAAATTTGTTGGAGTCTTCGAGCTTGAGCCTTTCGTGGGTGCTTGGTCCTTCTGTTGCCATGGTCGATCTGGTTGGGTGGGAGTCTTTGAGGCCGCATCGATGGTTGTACTCCTTTCTTTACCCAGATCTGTGTCATGCCCAACGCTTCTTTGCTCTTGAAGGCTCTTTGTCTATTTGATAGATTGGCTGTCTTGCACTGTTTTGCTTGCTTCTGAGGTTGAGCTCCTGTGGATACTTTGCTCTTTAGAAGACAAGAAGAAGGTTCATCTTGACTTTGCGACTGTCCTTCCGTGATTGCGTCCGTCTGAATCATAGAGCTTTTGACATCTACAACATCTTGTTCAAGAAGATTAGCCTTAGAGGAACAAAGAGAGTGTGTGGTGTCAGTTTCAGTGGGCATGTGATTCTCCAATTCTAATGTAATGCATTGATTATATACCCACACTTGAAGAAGTTGACTTCTTAGGTTCAAGTTGACAGCATGGTCGTAAATCCAATCTTGACCCAAGACAAGTGGTTCTGTGAGGTCCTCATCATGACACACTAGCATTTTGACTTTTATTGGAACATCTTGAAGGTAGATGGGAAGTTCCACCTCGCCCAAACAGGGTGTTTCCACGCCTCCTAATCCTATGAGATAGGCTTCTATGGGCTTGATGTCCAAATGCAGGTCTTGGCAGTATGAAAGTCTAACTGCACTAGTTGCTGCTCCTGAGTCAACCAATGCTCTCACAGTCCTTACACTCTTTCCTTGTCCTACCTCTATAGTCACAAAGGGCCGTCGATCAATTATTCGAGAAGTAGTTATGCCCGATTTTTGGCACATGTCCATGTGATATTTTGGAGCTTTTGTGTTGACATCTAGGCCTAGCCGCCGTAACTTATTTCTTCTGATGCGCTCTCTAGCCTCTGCTTGTGCTTCTTCTCTAACCCTTAACTCCTCTTCTTTTCGCTTCTTAGCATTGTTGAGTCTCGTGAGTATTTCCTCTGTAAGAGGTTCTTGATATAACTTGACTCGACAACCACTAATATAGTTTGGTAGGATATCACCTTCCAAAGTGGCTAATTGAACTGCACCGCTAGTGGAGAGTCTATTAATGATCATGGGTCCATATCCTCGTTTCTCCAATTTGCGGGCATGTTGCTTTAACGTATAAACCAGCACTAGATCTCCTTCCTTCAATCCTTTATCCTTTACATGGGCATCAAAGTATGCCTTTTGCCTTTTCTTTGCAGCATAAATGCCTGCTGCTGCCCGTAGCCTCGTCTCACCTAAGCGTTCTAGATCAAAGATCCTGGAAGACAACTCATGTCCATTCCACTCATGCTCTTGTGCTACTTTCAAGGCTGGGATTAAGAAGTCCAATGGTAGCACGGCATTCTGTCCAAAGACCATCTGAAATGGGGTAGCATTGAGTACCGTTTTGTAGGCAACTCGGTATGCCCAAACAGCATGATGAAGTTGTTTGTCCCAATCAGAGCGTTTATTATTTACAAGTTTCGTCAATACGTTACATAGGATCTTGTTCGTGCTCTCGGCCTGTCCGTTAGCTTGTGGGTGATAAGGGGCAGACTTCTTGTGTATCACCATGAATTCTTGAAGGAGATGTTCAATGACCTCATTCAAGAAGTGCGTACCTCTATCACTAACCAACTCTATTGGTAACCCATATCTAGTGAACACGTTTTCGAATAAGAACTTAGCCGTCGTTTGAGCATCATTCTTGGTCGTGGCTTTTACTTCCACCCACTTTGTAAGGTAATCTGTGGCTACAATAATGTATTCTGCATGGGAGTTTCTAGCTGGGGGGTTAATAGGACCAACAAAGTCTATACCCCACTTTGAAAATGCACGTCCTCCCATCATTGGCCTTAAAGGCATCTCGTCTTTTCTTATCGGATATTGGGCACGTTGGCATGTGTCACATTTCTTCACATAAGTATGTGCATCCATATGAAGAGTGGGCCACCAAAGTCCTGAGAATAAAATGGTCTTAATTACTCTGTCAGGCCCAAAGTGTCCACCTGCAGCACCGCTGTGTGCAGTTTCTAAGACTTTTAAATAGTCTGATTCATGAACGCACAGTCTTAGGTAACCATCCTTGCCTCGTCGATATAAGTTGTCTCCTACCAAGGCATAGTCTTGAGCCTCTTGCTCCATGCTCCGTTTTCTTGCAAGACTAGCCTGATTGGGTAATGTTCCCGATCTCATGAACTCAACCAATGGAGCACTCCAATCTGGGATCAATGACACATGATAAAGAGTGGCATGTTCCACTGGGGGTCTCTTCTGGCACACTGGACAATTTTGGATCCACTCCTGTATTTCTTTGTCCATGCTAGGCCAATACACTCCTAAACGTTTTAGATTCTGCAATGTTCGTTGTTTGGAGTAGTGATTTCCTAGCAGTCCCTCATGGGCTTGTTGCATCCAACTAGTATGTTCGTCGTCCTCAACACAACAAGCTAGTACACCCTCTGGATCTTGTTTGTACATGCTTCCGGCCAATATTTGATACTTTTGTGATTTTACAATTTCTTCTTTGCTTGTTTTCACATTTTTATTTGCAGGTCCGAAGGTTAGGACTCGCACCAACTTATTTGCCCATTTAGGAACAACTTCCAAATTGAACAGATAAGCATCGGGCAATTCATCAGACACTCCTTGCGGTGGCTCTCCTGAAGTGATACGAGAAAGATGGTCTGCCCTAAGATGGGTTCTACCTTTCCTGACAACAACTTCAAAGTCGTATTCCATTAGTAAGAGGAACCATCTTACTAAGCGGCCTGTATTGCAAGGTTTATTGACCAAATATAGTAAAGCTTGATGATCAGTGAAAAACTTGAACTTGTTGGCCAATAGATAGTGTCTAAACTTCTTCACAGCATATACCATACCTAAACCTTCTCTCTCCGTTGTGGTATAATTTCGTTCAGCTGCATTTAATTGCCTACTAGCATATGCTATCGGCAAATCTAGGTTTCCTTCACCTGTGGGTTGTGCTAGCACACATCCTATTGCATGATTGGAGGCATCTACATGGACATGAAAGGGTTTGCTCCAATCTGGAGTAGTTAATATTGGTGCTGTGCACAAACGTCTTTTCAGCTCGTTGAAGGAATTCTCGCATTCCTCGTTCCACTCAAAATTTGTTAGCAACCCGTAAAGAGGTTTAGCTATGATGGCATACATGTGGATAAACCTACGGTAATATCCACAATGGCCCATAAAGGCCTGTACCTCTTTAACATTTCTTGGTCTTGGCAACTCTGCTATCGCTCTTACCTTGTCTTCATCTGTTGAAATTCCATTCTTAGAAACAATGTGACCTAAGATTTTACCTTGTCGTACCATGAACACACACTTCTCTGGGTTCAGACACACTCGATAATTTCTACACTTGTTGAAGATTTGTCTGAGCTCAGGGATGTGGTAACTTCTCTGTTGGGAATGCGCACATAAATCATCCACATATACTTCTAAGCTCTTCCGCAAGAACTCTTTGAAGACATGACACATGAGCCTTTGGAATGTTGCAGGTGCATTGGTGAGCCCAAATGGCATTACACGAAATGCAAAGATTCCCCATTCTGTGGCAAAGGCCGTTTTGTGTTGATCTTCGGGGGCAATGGCTACTTGGTTGTAACCTGAAAATCCATCAAGGAAGCTATAAACTTCCTTGCCTGCAACACGCTCCAGAAGATGTTCGGTGATTGGAAGTGGATAACTATCTCTGATCGTAGCGGCGTTAACTTTTTTAAGGTTAATGCACACTCGCAATTTCCCATTCTTCTTGGGCACCACTACAATAGGGGACACCCATTCAGTGTGCTCAATCTCATAGATGAATCCAGCTTCAATCAGCCTGTCAATTTCCTCCTTTATTTTGGCTGCATAATTGTCATTATATGTGTAGGGCTTTTGTTTGGTGGGCTTGGCATCAGCGGTCATCGGAATCGTATGAGAGCAAATCTTTGGATCTACTCCTTTTAAGTCTCTATAGTGCCATGCGAACACATCCCTATATTCCCTTAATAGAGCTACAAGCTCTGCTTCTTCTTTTGCACTTAGGTCGTCTCCTATGTACGTACATCGCTCTTCGTTCCCTTCAATGGTCACTACAATTTTTTTGGTCTTTTCTTTATTGTCATATGCTTCGCCTAGAATGGCCTCTCTCTTAGGCATTCGTACCAAAATTTTTCGGTCTTCCACTTCATATTTCTTGAAATTTTCTGGTACTTCAAACAGTGATTCTCCCTCTTCTTGTTTCACTGCTTTTCTTTTCTTTTTCTTTTGACCTCCTTCACTTCCTTCCTTTGAATTTATAGTTTTAATACTCGTGAGGGGTTCTTCTTCTTTCTGGGTTAACACTCCTATGTCCTCTAAATAGTGTTCCTCTGAGTCAAAGTAAGTATCCATCACAATGGATTCTAGATCATCATCATTCTCTTCTTCTTCTATGAACTCATTAGGATCACACTCTTCCAACAGGGGCTGACACATGAACACTGAAATATCATAGCCCTCCTCATCACAATGAGGTGTCCATTGTTCTTCATTGACTGCTATGTCCATGGTAGCTAAGATTTCTGCCCAACCATGAGGTTCAAATTCCTCATCTGGAAATATCATCGGTGTATAGGCTGGGTCTTTTATTGGTCTATCTCCTGGGGAAGTTCCTTCTTCTCTCGCTTTTAGGCGCTTTTCCTCTTCCTCTGCGACCTTGCACATCCACAAGTGAGTATCTTCATGCAGCCAGGATGGATCAGGTGAACTTCCAGAATGCACAGAGATTGAATCTTCTTTTGCTTTGTGGATAGGATTCCACTGTAGGGGTGGTACATCTCTGAAGGTGTAATCCTTCAGATTGACCTTAGTGGTGACCCCTAAGTGCTGTAAGTACAAGGAGTTGGTTCCCCAATCCTGTACTATTTGCAATTGTCGTAGGAAGGGTCTTCCTAGGATCATCTCGTAGACATTATTTTTCTCAAAGTCACATATAGCAAATGTGTGTTCAAACTCTACACCACAAGTGGTTAGAGTTATCCCTTCGAGCAATCCTAGAGGTCTTTCAAAATGACCATCTGCCATTTGAAGCTTCATTCTAGTTGGTCTTAATGTGGGTTTGCCCCATCGCTTCCACAAGGAGGTGGTCGAAATAGCAACACCAGCACCTGAATCTACGATTGCTTTGGTTGTGTAACCGTGATAGGTGATCGGAAGATAAGTGTTACCTTCTTCACCTTCGCTCATGTCTCCTATCTTGTCGAGAGGTATCTCTGGAACTTTTTGCTTAGAGCCTACTTTTGGCATATTGGATTCAAGTTCTGGAACCTGATCCTTCACATGATTCCATAGCTCCGGTTTTGCCTTGAGCAGCTCCTCTACAGTGAGATGACATTGGACCTTAGTGTTCTTCACAACATCAGTGTTTCTTGGAATCACCGAGTCTTCATTTCTTACCAATATTGTGGGAGCTCTGATCTGGAGAGATTCAGATTCCCATGGGCCTGTGTAATGAGGCAACTCTTGTAAAGAATTAGATTCAACATCTAATCTTTCATCTTCTTGTTGCTCTGCTTGGTCTCCATAGATAGACGGAATGTCTTGGGGAAATTGATCATGAAGATCATCAATCTCAGGAATAGGAGGGGAATAACCCTTCTCCTTGGCCCATTTCTCTTCCTGTATTTCCCGCAAGAACTCTTGAGAGTATTGTTGAATTGAAGGAGGTATTCCAGCATCCGTAGAATTAGGAACATAAGCTCCCATTGGTGGTGAGCTTCCTCTTCCAATAAGTGGTTGAGCCTGTGGAGGTAAAGAAACTTGTGGTTTGTTTACCAACTGCTCTAATCTTTCTAGTAAGCCTTGGAAATGCAAATCCGGTTTGACAGAGTTTGTCTGATTGAACTTTTGACTAGTCTCAAGTATAGCTTGAGCTTGTTCTACCATTTTCATGCACATTTTCATCCGTTCAATCTCTAAGTCTGCTCTAGGGTAACTCTTGTCTAGGTTTGCAGCTGTTGGCCCTTCTTGAAGACGAGCCTGGTAGGCCTTGAACATCATGTCCAAGCCTTCTGGGGTTGGATCTGCAAGAACAGACCCTGGTTGTGGATTATTTACAATGGGTGGTGGGGTGGAATGAGGCGAAGTGGATGGAGCTTCAGCATGCGAGGGGCTTTGAGATGCAATGTCTTCTATTTTTGTTTTGGTATCCCTTAGGCTTTCTTCTAGCTCGGATAACTTTTTGTTCCACTTGCGATTAGCCTTCTCTCTGGTATCCTTCCATGTTCTTGGTTTCCTCTTACTAGGTTCTCCTGCCTCACTTGACTCCGATTGCTCAGATGGTTTTGCTTGTTGTGCAGCCCGTGCCCTAGTAACTGCCTGTACAGGAGCCACATTATTGCTACTTGAACTTGAATCTGCCACTAAGCCTACCACGTTGATGGGTGTGACCTTGGGTGCACTAGAGGGATTCCTGGGACACTCTCTAGGAAGATGTTCCTTGCCGCACTCAGGACAAAAGCCTTGTATTGTGATGTTTTGTCCTAGTCCCAGAGCTAGTTGGTGGGGACATTCACGAATGAAATGATCACCCTGACATCTAAAGCATGGTCCTCTAGGGGCTTGTGGTCTTACTTGTCTCAATTGGGGCCTAGTATTTGGATTCGTATACATGACATTGGAGTATTCTGGCTCCCAATTTTGTTCCCTAGGTGGTGCCTCATATTGATACTGAGAAGTCTCACTTTGCTCAGGTGACTCTATATAATAAGCCTGTGGACTATCTTCATGGAAGTAGTCTGAACCATGAGCGTGAGAATCATTTTCTGAGACTAATGGGGTTAGTGGCACCAATGCTCTATTATGGTTCTCCTCCGCCATCGTATATTTAACTGGGATCACATTGGCAGGAGCTGGCGGTTGGTTTCCTAGGACTGGTTGTGGCCTATATGGTGCCTGATATTGCTGCTGGTATTGAGGTTGATATTGTTGTGGCCTATAATATGGCTGTTGGTACTGATTCTGATACCTACCCTGCTGGTAAGGTTGCTGATAATTTTGTCTAATAGCCTGCCTGTTATAGGGGCAATCTTGGGTCGTATGATTTGTATATTTCCTCTCAATGGTGCAATATAGAGCATTAGGGTTTCCTTGGGTTTGAGTTGTCAATGGACAGACATTAGCCATGTGATCTCCTCCACATGTATAACATCGCTTCACTGAGGTGACCCTTGGCATTTGTCTACTTTGAACTCCTAGCTTTTTGGCCACTTGCTCAGCTATCTCATCTACCTCAGTGGAGGCTCTAGAGGTATGACTTGTAGAACTATCAGAGTCCTTATAGAGTTTGGATAGTCCTAACTCCTCACCCAAGTTATCTTCTATGTCAATGCACATCCGTATACACTCTTCTATGGATCTAGGCTCTTTCAAGTATACATATGACCTTAATTTTGTGCTCAACAGGCCATCTAAAAACAGTGCCACCTGTTTGGCTGATGTGGGTAATTCTGGTACAGGGCATCTTTCCAAGTACTGCCTAAATCTTCTTCCTGCGAGTCGCACTGTTTCTTGGGGTGTCTGCTTGAAGCTGTGGATCAAGGATGATGTGTTATGCCTGATGCCACTCTTGGAAAATTCTACAATGAATTCTTCTAGCAGCTGACCTATCTCTCTATAGTTGCGACTGTTTAGAGGTTGAAACCAAGCTAAGGCAGTACCCTTAAGAGTCAAACCAAATGCCTCGAACTGGGTGAATAAGTCTTCAACCTGTTCAGCTCTTAGCACTTGTTTGAACTCTGCCACATGATCATAAGGATCTCCAAATCCATCAAAGTAGTTCTTCATTGTCTTAACCACTTGAGAGGGTCTAAGGGTTCTTGAGTGCTCTCGTGGTCTAGGCAATGGGAAATCATGATTGTCTCTTTGATGTCTATGAACTCTATGTCTCTCCCTTTCAAGTCTCTCCGTTCCATATCCTGATCTGTCTCTGCCTACAGTGTCTGCAAAGCTTACCTCCGGTCTCTCTCTAGTTCTTTCCCTCTGGGTTTCATGAGCCTTGGATGATTCGGCTCCCTGGAGGCCCTGGGAAACGTTAGATCTTGGTGGAGGGAAAATTGTTTCACCTTGCCAAGTGTAAGCATGTCTGTCATGATCTGATACTAAGAATAATTTCTGAGATGTGTGATCTAGATAGACAGCCTTCCCTGGTGTCTCTGGGTCCTTGAATTCATAGATGGTGACTACTGGGCTGGGTTGATCCGGCCTAAATCTCCAAAAGGCTTCCTCCGTTTCTCTATTCACGAATAGTTCTATGCTTTTATTATCTTGAGGAATCCATTCTGGAGTGAGCACTCTGGTTAAGACTGACTTACCTCTAGGGGTCTTGGGTTCTCCTCCTAGGTCTCCTTGCTCTAGGTCTCCTATCTCATTCTCAGGGATGATATTTCCCAACTCATCTGTCCTATCTGGTAAGTTGGTAACCACATACATGGTTCCTTCCTTATCAATGTAAGCACCCTCTTCAAACTTGACCACTGGGTGTTCAAGTCCAAAGGGTTGGTCAGGATTTTTGAGTTGAACTACTGATCGTCTTAGACCATCCTCATAGATGCGAGCACCTAATTGGTTGGTCCTGATATACTCCAATTGGGTCTTATAGGGACCTTCTGGTGTCTGTAAATAGGCAATGCCTGAGCTACGTGTGGGTCTTTCCATGCTAGAAGACATTTCCGAGTCACTGGTTTCTAAACTTCGTGTGTAAGGATAACCACTAAGCTGTTGAGCCCAAGACTTGGATGTATGGTTGACACTAGCCTCAGATGACCTAATGCTTTGTCTATCCTTGCCTAAGTGTCTACCAGATCTCAGGTTCATAAGCCTTGGCTTCTAGTCCCAAAGTTCTCTTATATTGCTCAAAATCCTTTGGAACACCTTGTTTTCCAATTTTCCTGAGGGTCAACTTCAAAATACCCTATCTAATAATCCTGGTATTAATTTAACCATAACCAGTCGATGTTTTGGTTGTATTCCCCACGAGCTTTCCAACAAAACCAAAATCACAGCAAACGGATTTCGTATGAGAAAGTTATGCCAGTTCAGGGTTTTGGGGGTTAAAACAGGGAAACCGGGTCTCTCAGAAAATGCTTCAAATCAGGCGATATATGACATTTATAGGACACGATACTTGTTACTTGAGGAACTCGATACACGATACTTGATCTTTGAACAGACGATATACGATATTTCAAGGAAAACGATACTTGATACTTCCCCTAAACGATGCACGATCTCTAGCCCCAAACGATACACAACCTCCAAGCTAAACGATACACGATCTCTCACAAAACGATCGCTGGACAAAACGATATCTGAGCAAACGATCGCTGGACAAAACGATCTTTGACAAAACGATACTCGATACTTAGCTCAAAACGATACTCGATCGCTGGCAAGTATCGCGATCTCTGAGACGCGATACACGATACTTGGACCAAAACGATACTTGACCAACGCGATACACGATATCTGAATCCAGACGATACACGATATTTGATCGCAGATGATACTTGATCTTCGGGAGAAAACGATACACGATACTTCCCCAAAACGATCTTTGGTCAAAACGATCTCTGGACTCAACGATCTTTGGTCAAAACGATACACGATCGACGATATTTGGTTCAAAACGATACGCGATCTCTGAGTGAAACGATCTACGATCTTTGACCAAAACGATCGCTAAGCAAAACGATACCGATCTCACCCAAGTATCGCGATCTCTGGTAAACGATCTCTCACTGAGACGATCGACGATACTTGAGCCAAAATGATACCGATCGATGGGAAATATCGCGATACTCAACCTCAGGAGCAAAACGATACTTGTGAAGTATCGCGATACTCGACCGCGGGAGTAAAACGATACTTGACCCTTAGACAAATTTTAACAATTGTTTTTGAATTTTTGATTTTGCCCCCTTGATTTCCTAGCTCTTCTCTCTTATCCTCACTCTCTGTATCAAGAAAAATTCAACATTTAACCTCTGTAAATCCCAAACGATACTTGACGCAGGTCGACTTTTTTTCTCAAAAGAAAACTTGGATTTCCTGAGAGTTTATGAGTATGAAGTGGGTTTGCTTACCTTTGATACTCTCTTCCAACTCTCCTAGCACCCTATTTTGCTCCGCGTAGCTCCCAAAAGCTTTGTTTCTCCAAAACGATACTTGACGCAGGTTTTAGCACTTCCGAAAATGGCCGCTCAGATTCTTGGTGTTTGGAGAGTTTTTCACGAGTTTTTCTTCAGCGATTCAGTTCTGCACCCCCCTCTAAGCTTCTTGCTCACAACCACAAGTAAAAACAAGGTGAATGTACTCGGAAAAATGGAGAAAAACTGAGAAGATGAAGGTGGGTGGAGATGGTGATGATGGTGAAGATGAAGAAGAAGGAAAATTCAAAAATTGAACTGAAAATGATGATTTTTTTACCTTCCAACGTCGCTACTCTACGTCTTACCGTCACACGCTCGTCCTCCAAGCTCTCTCCCCGGCAACGGCGCCAATTTTGGTGTCACTCTAGCACAATGGTGAGTACCAACGTGAGGAGATACACCTCATAAATGTCAATCCGTGGAGACGTGAGGACCGGTATGAAGACCGCGAGCAAGTGATGGCACAAGTGCGTGAGTGAAAGCACACAAGCATGCACACACATACACACACACGTGCACAAGGTAAGAGCAAAGAGTGGAACAATGGAAAGCTTCGATTACCAAAGAGCTCTCTTACAAAACTGAAATCTACAACAAGCCAACCTCAAAAATGAGCTCTCCAGCCCTTTTTATAGTTTTTGAGTGGTTTTGGCCCTGTCCAGACCTAGTGTCCGGCCTAGTTAAAAAATAGGTTCCAGGGCTTATTTGGGGGCTCAAACGGAGTCTAAAAATCATGAAAATTGGTAGGATGGCAGATCTAATACTCCTCAAGCTCGAGGACTCCTCGGCTTGAACAAAATGGAGTTACAAAAATGAAAAATGGTATTTACAA